>JAULJL010000008.1:18095207-19535207 GCA_030761205.1 Fremontodendron californicum
GAACAGTTTAGAAACACGGCATTGATGCATAAGGATCCTCTTAATTGTAACACCTTACAATTCCTTTGCAATGCCATTGTGTCTCATGGGCTTTATCTTCACAAGTCATTTATAACAATTATAACAATACTTATGGATAAAGAAATACCTCAATTATAATTAATCAACTATAATGTGCAATACATGAATATATAAATAGTGTTTTACAAGCCTAACTAGATTGGCTTGTAGGGCTTACACCGACAATCTCCCACTAACGCTAAAGCCAATTGCCCATGTACTTAAGCCCATGTCCTTCCATGTGACGAATGTGTTTCTGCTTGGACAGAACCTTAGTAAAAAGATTAGCTGTATTGTCCTCTGTGGGTACCCTTTCCATACTTATATCACCTATTTGAATTATGTCTCTAATCAAGTGATATTGTTGTAATACATGTTTGGATTTGTGATGAGACCGTGGTTCCTTAGCTTGCACTATGGCTCCATATTTATCACAGTAAAGTGGTATTGGATCAACAATGCTTGGAACCACACCAAGTTCAGTTACGAACTTCTTACTCCAAACAACCTCTTTCGCTGCCTCACACGCCAAGATGTATTCAGCCTCTGTTGTTGAATCTACAGTTGTAGTCTGTTTGGAACTTTTCCAACTAACTGCAGCTCCATTTTAGGTAAATACGTAACCGCCCTACGATTTACTGTCATCCATATCAGCTTGGAATCTAGCATCTGTATAACTCCTTACTTGGAGTTCAGCCCCTCCATAGACTAATAAAATATCCTTAGTTCTTCTCAAGTACTTGAGGATATTCTTCACAGTAGTCCAGTAAATTTCACCAGGATTGCTTTGGTATCGGCTCGTGACACTCAGAGCATACGATACATTTGGTCTTGTGCATAACATGGCGTACATGATAGATCCTATTGTCGAAGCATACGGGATCCTATCCATTCGTGTCCTTTCTTCATAAGTTTTAGGACACATCTCTTTCGAGAGTTGTACACCATGTACCATAGGCAAGTTACCTCTTTTGGAGATATCCATTCTAAATCTCTTTAGCACCTTGTCTATGTAAACAGATTGGGATAATCCAAGCAGCCTTTTCGATCTATCTCTATAGATCTTAATTCCCATAATATATGCTGCTTCTCCCAAATCCTTCATGGAGAACTGTTTGGACAGCTAGACTTTGTGGTCTGAAGCATAGGTACATCGTTTCCTATGAGCAATATGTCGTCGACATATAGCACTAGGAACACAATTGCATGTCCGTTTACCTTCTTGTAAAAACATGGTTCATCAGGATTCTTAATAAAACTAAATTCTTTAATTGTTTCATCAAACCTGATGTTCCAACTCTGAGATTCTTGCCTTAGTCCATAAATGGACTTTTGTAGCTTGCATACCTTATTAGATGTGGCCTTGGATGCAAAACCTTCAGGTGTCATATACACTTCCTCACAAATTCCCGTTAAGGAATGTTGTTTTTACATCCATCTACCTTATCTCATAATCATGGCATGCAGCAATAGCAAGCATAATCCTAATAGACTTTACCATGGCAACTGGTGAAAAGGTTTCTTCAAAATCAATGCCTTCAACTTGATTATAACCTTTCGCAACCAATCTGGCCTTATACGTTTGTATATAGCCATCCATGTCTGTCTTTATCTTGTAGACCCATTTACACCTTATGGGTTTTATCCCTTGAGGTGGATCAACTAAAGACCAAACATGATTCACTTCCATTCCATGGCTTCCATTTCGGATTTCATGGCTTCTAGCCATTTCTTGGAATTGATGTCCAACATCGCTTCCTCAAAGGTAGTAGGTTCATTGTCAATGGGCAAAACATCTCTTTCCAAAAGAAATCCATATCTTATTGGAGTTTGCCTCTCCCTACTAGACCTTCGGAGTACTTGTGTTTCTTGAGCATTAATCCGAGCATCCAATGCCTCGACCAATGGCTCAGGTTCTGAGGAAATGTTAGGTTGTGGTTTTTGAACTTCTTCAAGATCTATTTTACTCCCACTAAATCCTTCTAGTAGAAACTTTTTCTCTAGAAAAGCAGCATGTTTTGACACAAACACCTTTTGATCAGTAGGACTGTAAAAGTAATATCCAGCAGTCTCTTTTGGATATCCCACAAACTTACATTTTCTGATCTAGTGATAACTCGTATATTTATATAGTTTTTATTTATGTTTTATTATTGTTTTGTGTCAAATACGAGTTATTATTGTTTAGTCTAATTGTGTTTATGATCTTTTATATTTTTATGTAATTTGGTGTTTTTCACAAGTTTCTTTGAGTGATTTCAGATTACTAGAATTAAGGGCAAATCCAGTTCAGTTCCAGTTCCGACACCTATTCCATATCAGCTATATCTGGAGTTTCACTGAAGCAATATGGCTGAAATTGTAACCGTGCAAAGTTAAGAGGCATATCTATCTTTTTCATGTTTTACACTTCTTGAAACGGAGTCGTTTTCCCTAGTGAAATCGACCATCAAGTTGGATGATGTGCAATGACGTCTGTGCTGACCTGTTTTCGTATTTTGCCCATATCTTCTTATCCACATCAGCAAATGAGCTGATTCCAACGGCTATGGATCAGTAACTGATAGGGGAACATTTTTATAGAAGACAATGTGATCCGATCAGGCCTCCAAAATTGACAAAATCGACCATCAAGTTGGCTGATCAAAATTGTCATACAATATGACGAAAATTGTTAGAAAAATGCACCCACCTATTATACCTACCTTTGAAATTTGTAAAGCTTGTCTCTTGTCATTTAGCCCTCCAAAATGTGTATAAATAGAGGGCCTTGGATGATTGTAAGGGGATGATATTGTAGATAGGTAGGATATTAGCCATTGTAATAAAATTCTCTAAGTTTTCTTCTTCTTTCTTTTCTCTAGTTTTCTTTTTCTTTAGAAAGAGCAAGAGGTTGGATAATTAATATTCTTCTTCTTTCTTTCATTTATTTTCTTCTTAGATTCTATTTAATTTTATGTTTATAATGCCTATGCTAGGCTAAACTTCTATTTGGTTAAGGGTGATTTCAAAGCCCTAGACATGTTTTGTGATTGATTTTCAGATTCTATCTATCATTAATTTTCTATCAAAGTTGCTTATGTTCTTCTACAAGAACTGTTCATGATGTTGTCTTGATTTGTTTAGGTGTACAACTAGATAGATCTTGATAATTATCTATTGCTAGTTTAGGAGTCTTGATCCGTGTAATTGTCTTGATTTCCTATTCATAAGTGGCAATTTGTGATTAATGATTATGATCAAGTTTTCAATAATTGCAAAGTGGAACATAACCTAAGTTGAACAATCCGAGCTTATGTGTTTGTTGCTTAGATCAACCTATCTTTCTCATCATAAAGATGCCATTAAATTGAACGTAGAGAGCTTATTCTAGGTTGTTTGATGGTTAGAGATTAAATAGAGAGCTTGTTCTATTTAACGACAAACTAAGGAAAGATTGGGATAACAGAGCTTGTTGTTATCTACTGTTGTTAACTTTGATAGTTGGTTGATATTGATAGATCTGAAATTGATTCTTAATGATGTCTAGTGGTGGAGAATGAAACCTTAACCATATTTTTCATATTTGATTCTTCTTACTTGTTTTCTTATTTTTCTAGTTTGCTTATTTTTAAAAGTATATTTATTTTTATTGGCTGGTTATACCGCCTAATTTGTATATTAACTTTGTTTTATTTTTATTGGCTGGTTATACCGCCTAATTTAGTATATATATTTTTATTGGCTGGTTATACCGCCTAATTTAGTATATATATTTTTATTGGTTGGTTATACCGCCTTGCATCTTATTCTTATTATTTACTTTAGTTTAAATCTGGCTTCAAAAACCCCTTTTCTTTTATTGTTTTCTTTGAACGTAAGTTATAAACTAATAACTCATAGATTAAAACCCAATCCCTGAGGACTCGACCCTTGCTAATCATTATACTTACAATTGATCTTTTTAGTGCAAGGTTAAATAAGATACACTCTTTTGGGTGCATCAGGCTTGGACTTAGACAATTCTTGGCATGCCTTCTCATCTATCTCTATTGTCCGCAAAGGGTGTTGTCACGTTGGTGCAACAAGTGTTTCTTTGCTAGCATATCTGGGGCTCAACTCGACTACCCTTTTGTGTGCTAGGCTTGCTTGTGCGTATGGGAGAGGTTGCCTTGAAACATTAGGAGGTCAGCATCGTAGCTCTTCCCTTGTGTTTGGTATGACTCATCTTCTTTTTTAGTGAACATAAGAAAGTTGCTCTTGCACATCGGGAGTTTGGTGTCATGGCACTTCCCTTATGTGGCAATGAGCTTAGCTACCTTATATTTGAGCTAAGGAGGTAAGCATATCGTTGTTTGCACACTTGGAGGCCAATTCTCGTGGTTCCCTCATTGTGTGTATAGATGAGCTTAGCCATCTTGTGTTTTCTTGAGTTACAAAGGTTGGCGCATAATCTTTTTGCATATTTGGAGGTTGGCTCTCATGGTTTCCTCCTTGTGTTGTAGATGAGCTTGGCCACCGTGTGTTCGAAAAAGGTGTCCGCGCTTCCTTCCTCATGTGCATTGACTAGATGAGTTTTCTTATACTTTGTTTTGTGACTCTTTTCCTATCCACGTGGTTCCCGTAGTGGGAGAGATGGATGTTTGCTTTATTTTCTAGCATAAGGCAAGGTGAGTGTGTCACTCTTTGATGGAGTGAGCATTTCATCTTGCTCTCATTGTGCTTAAATGAGCTTTTTTGGCTTGTCTCAACTTTGGTAGATGTCCTACCGTTTGAAGATGAAGTGTGTTGACTTGGGCAGAAAACACACTAGGATGCACGTCATTGAGGTGAGAAACACATCAGGATGTGTTTTTGGCATTTTCTCTTGCTTTTGTGTTTGCGCCGAGCCTTCAGGTGATCGTCTTTGAGGTGTGAGGCATAGAGCATGTCAATGAGGCATTCTTGGAAACGTTTTCTCCTGTCCGCGTGTTGTGGCCTCTTGTGATTGCCCTTGAGGTGTAAAACACATTGGAGAGGTGCACTTGGCATCCTCTCCCGTAGGGCCATTCAAACCTCTAATTGATCACCTTTAGAGAAGGGGCATTGGTTGCTTTGTTCTGTACGCTCAAAAGGCTTTGCTTTTATTGGAGCTTGTTTGTAGTGGTCGCGCCTCTTTTACTTTATCTTTTCTGGCACATTTATACAGGTGTTTAACACCTTCGGTGTCACTTCCTGACATGAGGATGGATGTTGAGGTCATGCCTTATGGCTTTGACTCTCTTTTAGCTCCATCTCTTCTTGGACATGAGGATAGATGTCGAGGTTGTGCCTTGTGGCTTTTGCTCACTTTTTCTCTATTTCTTCTCGGAAGTGGGTTTTCAGTTCAGCAGTTGTCGCCTACGTCCTAAAGAATGTCATGGCTCTTTTGGATGCCTCATCTTTTTGTCTGACCACCCTATCTTCTTTATGGTGGCGTAGAGTGCATTAGCTTTGGATCTCGTCTAATCCTGTTGCGGCATGAGGGTGGCGCCACTTCTAATAGTCTAGCATTTGTGCATGTTTCTTGTAATTTTCAAGGAGTGGGGACTCTACTTCCTCCTTCAGGAAGTTGAGCGTATTAGCTCAAGTTTTGTCTTCCTTGTTGGAGTGGTTTTAGTGGCATATTCTGACTTCTTTGAAGACATTCAAAGTTTTCTACAGACTTGTTTTCCATTATGGACATAAGGTTTGATGTCACTTGTGTCCGACATCTTTCCAGGAACTTTGCTTCAATTGTGGAGGCAAGTGTTACTTTCTTTCCTTATCGAGACATAAAGTTTGATGTCCCTTTTGTCCGACGACTTTTTCCACTTTGTCCGGCTTTTCTCTTAGCCATGTAGTGTGTCTTTTTCCTCCCTGGGGAACTTTGTCATTCGTTTGCTCAACTTGTATTGGCCTCATTGACTTAAGGGCCAACGTCCCAATGTTTATATGGACCTTACTCCCTACTTCGAAGTTGAGCGAGGGACTTTGCTATTGGTTTTCTCACTTAAGGGCCGACTTCCCAATGTCCGTATGGACTTTACTTCCTTCTTCAGGGTTGAGCAAGGGTCGATGTTCCAATGTCCGTCAGGACCTTACTCCCTTCTTCAAGGTTGAGCAAAAGGCTTTGCTTAAGCTGCTGTCACATTTACTTATCTTCTTCCGCCAATGGTGGTGTGGGAGGTGTGAATCTTGTGGTCACATTGTTCTACATCTCTCACGGAGGATGGCGATGTGCGTGGTGTGTTCTTAACTTCTCCTTGCTTGAGTGGTAGCTACAGACACCTAATTTTTTCTGAACCCCCTAAATATAGTAAGTTCTTCCTTCAACTTACCGGAATGCAAAGAATCTCCCCTCATTTCATAGATGGGTCTCCAAGACTTTGATTCGGAGGTCAACACGAAAAGTCAACCCAAAAAAAGTCAAGTTCAAAAAAGTCAACTCTCAATGAAAATCAAGATTCGAAGGTGAATTGAAGAATGGTGAAGGAATTTTGATAATCGAAGATCTACAATTGAAGATAGAGAGGTGGAAAGACAAATTGTACAATTTAGTGTAGGAGAAAAGTATGGAATTTCCAAATTTGGGGAAAAGTACGTAAACTATCAAATTGAATGAAATTGAAACCTCAAATTGAAGGATGATATATAAAAAAGGATATCTCATGGTAAAATTTCACAAAAAGGAATTAATAGGGAGAAGAAGTGGAGAAAATTGGAAATTGCCATTTTTGGGAAATGGGAAATTTTACAAATTTGGGGAAAAATGCGTAAACGATCAAATTGGATGTTCATAATGGAATAAGATCAATAAATAAGGATATTGAAAGGTCCAATTTTGAAGCGGAGTTGAAAGAGGAATCAATTTGAAGAGAAAAAGAAAAATAAAGATTTAATTAATAAATGGAAAATTCACAAAATTGGGGAAAACTACAGAGATGGTACAATTCGGTAAAATTGAAGCCCCTAGTTGGTGAATGATAAATAAACAAGGGTACCCCAAGTTCCAATTTGAAGTGGATCCAAAGGAAGAGCTGATTGGAGGAGAAATTGGAAAATCAAGAAAATCCCAACTTTCAGGAAAAAAGAGAAAAACTAAATCAGAGATGAATTTGGTTGCAAAAATTGGGCAAAATAGGTCCAACTCCAATTCAATATATGAAAAAGGCAATGGAAAAAGAAAATGCAAAAAATTGGCCCGTTTTGAGTGAAACCGAGGTTTCAGTGGCTAAAAGGCAATTTCAAAAAATCCGAGAAAAATAGAATCCAAGCTCGAAAAATTGTGAAACTTTCTAAAATTAAGTTTTAGGATGGAAAGAATGAAATAAGAAGGAAAAAACCCAAAATTTGGGCCTAAATGCAAAAAGGCTAAATTTAGGGGACTAATTCGCAATTTAAAAAAAAATCCAAAAAAATAGAAAACGAGCTTGAAAAATTATGAAAACTTCCAAAATTGAGTTTCATATTGGATAGGATGGATTGGAGAATAAAAATACAAAAATGGGCTGAAATGAAAATAGGCAAAGTTCGGGGGGACTAATCCGTAATTTTAGAGAAAAATATGAGAAAAATGGAAAACCAGCTCAAAAAATTATGAAAACCTCCAAAACTGAGTTTTATATTGGATGGGATGGATTGAAAAATAAAAATCCAAAATTGGGGTCTATTTGTAAATAGATTAAGTTTGGGGGCAAAAATATAATTTTACCGAAAAACAGAAAATGACCATTTTGCAAATAAAAAAGAGGAATGGCTTGGAATTTTCTAGGCCATTTTCGGTCAGCTCATAGAGAGGGAAGGGAGAGGATTGATCAATTTGATCTAATGGCCAAGATTGAGTAGCAAGATGATATTCTTAAAAGGAGACAAGATTCTACAATACTTGCCTACATGACATTTTTGGCCAATAAGAGGCTTTTTAATTGCAAAGCCATGTGAAGGCTATATGATGATGCCAAGTGGAATAAAAATGCCACCTTGGAAGATATTTGTGGTAGTAAGCCACATGATCATGACAGATGGCTTAGATATTTTGTAGAGATAGGAGACAAAAATAATTCAGGTGGCATTGTTAGCCAATGAGAGGTTAGGAGACCCTTAATTTAAGGAATCATGCAAAAAGGGGACAAGAAATGGCCATGTGGAAAAGATGTTGGAGAGCATCAACAAGGCATGGATAAGGCTAAAAAAGATGAGCACTCTCACACTATTAAGAAGAGAATCGGCAAAGAAAATGGGGGAGGGGTTTTTCTTTCATTTTCATACTCTATTCACTACATTTTCTTTTGAAAAGAAAATCAGTAGCAAAATCCTCCCAAGGAGAAAAATGAAAAGAGAGAAAGAGGGAGAAAGGAGGAAGTGTTTGAGAGCTTGATTGGAAAAGCTTTGCTAGGTAACATTCTCTTCTCTTCTTTTATTTATTTTTCTTTGATTTTATGTTCTCTTTCTCTCTTTTTCCATGTGATTGTTAACTTTCTTTGTTTGAATAAAATGTTTTCAAAATAAAATTTTAAAAGGTTTTCTTCTATTCTCTACAAAATATCAAAGTTGGCAAAAAATAATTCCTACACATTTTCTTGTTTGGCCGAAACATTGCTTCCTTGATATGCTTATCTTTTGCTTGATTTTTTTGCTTGCAAGTTGGATGTGGGTTTCACTATTGTGATAGGATAGATTTTCTCCTTTGATTTTATTTTAAAAAAAATGAAATAAAAAGGTTTGAGAAGCTTGAGGATCTTGGTTTTACCAAGTGATTTTGGTTAGGTGGGACTATGTCCAAAGAACCAACCATTTAGCCAACCTTGATTTTTCTTTGCTCGTTAATTTTTCTTAGCTCATGATTGATCATTTTCATATGTTTGTTTTGATGGAAAATCATGCATTCATATCATTCTAAACTTGATTTTTGGCTAAGATCAATCAATGATCTATAGCCAAGGTCTCTTGTGCAAACTAGTTGCAAAAATAGTGGTTTGTATGTTGGATATCCTGATTTTAGGAAATATTTTCACCATACATATTTTGTCAAAATAAAAAGAGTTTTTAACCTCATTTATTAGACCCAAATAGGAGCCTCTGGTATTTTTTCTAGGATTTTTAGAATTTTTTTATCAAGGGTTGAAAAATATTTTTCGGTAAAACAGATTTTAGTTTGCTGTTCTATCTTTAAGGCAACTTTGGCCTAGGCATTTTTAGTCCGAATTAAAAACTGATTTAACCTCATTTTGATCATCATTTCTTGAGTCTAAACTGATTTTTCCAGATTTTTTTTAGTTTTTTACAAAGGTCTAAAAAATACCTTTCAAAATTGGTTTTTAAGAGTCCAAACAAGCCTTTTTAAAGCTAGCAAAAATCTCAAATTTTTACAAGAAGGGATGGCTGATCAAAATCATGTAGCTACTGTTTTAAGTTGTTTTCCATGTTATCTCAAGGATAAGAATTGGTTTTACAAAGATCAGGTCATGGGTCGTTAATCCGGGTATAAAAAAAAGGAAATTAGAGTTTTTTTAGGGGGTATTAGGCCATAGGTTTGTTTTTATCCAAAAATTGCATTTTCCTTAATCCGAGCCCAAAATCATTTGTTTTAAAAATCCAATTTAAGTTTCTTTCAAAGGTATTCGGACACCTTTTTAGGTGTACGGATGTCCTTACTTCAAGGGAGAAACACATCTTCATGCATTGCATATTTTAAAATGTTTCTATTTTATTTGGCTTAAAAACGTATTTTTCGGTTTCCTAAACATTTGGGGAGAATTAGTTCCTAATCTTGCCGGGTTGTCGGGGAGGTTAGGAAATTATTCAATGCACATGTTTTAGGAATCGAAAGGTATGGTTTTCGTTTTACCCGGAATCATGTAAATGTCATATGAAGGAATTAGTTTTCAAGCTTTGCCGGGTTTGCCGGGGAGTATGGTAATATTTTTCGACCTATGCCATTTCTATGATTCCTCACATGAGAAATCCATGAAAATGAATAATGATATGTGCATATCTCATGATCATGCATATTCTATGATATCTACATTTGAAATCCTAATCATGCAAATTCCATACATATTCCATGATGATGTCATTTTATGATTTGTTACTCAAGTTGTTATCTTAATCATGATATGATTGTGAATATTCTATGATTATGTCATTTTTATGATTGAGTGCTTAATTCATATGTCATGTCATCAATTCTTTTGGCCATGTCATTTATATTTTTCCATGTCATTCATTTTTTTGGCAATGTTATTTAGATTTTTCCATGTCAAGCATGCCATGTCATTCATTCTTTTGGCCATGTCATTTAGATTTTGCCTTGTCAAGCATGCCATGTCATTCATTCTTTTGGCCATGTCATTTAGATTTTTCCATGTCAAGCATGCCATCTCATTAATTTCTTTTGTCATATCATTTATATTTTTCCATGTCAAGCATGCCATGTTATTTATTCTTTGCCATGTTATAATAAAGTTTGCCATGTCATGTATGTCATATCATTAATTCTTTTACCATGTCATAATAAAATGTTTGCCATGCCATAATAAAATGTTTGCCATGCCATGATAAATATGCATGTTGTTTAATTTTCATCTTAGTAATACTTTGTACATTCATGATCATTTCTTTATGATTTTAAAGTGCATGAAAAATAACAATGATTTTTAATAAATAAGTCAATATCCCCGAGTTGATATAATCCATGGATCCTCCTCAGGGTTGCCAGGAGAGTCTTCATCAATTATTATTAATGAGGGGATACCCTTCTAAAAAGAGGATGATGCACAGATTTTCAAAACAATAAAAATTCTATATTTTGCTGATTTGCCGAGGAATATAGAAAATTTTTGCAATAACAAATTTCTAATCATCCTTGAATTAATATGACCAGTTTTTTTTAGGGAATTATTTTTAAATACCAAATCTAAAACCGACTTTCACCGAGACTCGAGATAACACATAACTAATAAGGTACCATTTTATACAGACGTTGTGGGGGTGCTAATCCTTCCCCACACGTAACCGACTCCCGGTGCCGCCTTTGTTTTTATTTGGAT
The DNA here is from genome assembly GCA_030761205.1 of Fremontodendron californicum. NCBI lineage: Eukaryota > Viridiplantae > Streptophyta > Magnoliopsida > Malvales > Malvaceae > Fremontodendron > Fremontodendron californicum. Next base: position 18,106,295 of record JAULJL010000008.1, read on the forward strand.
TAAAGCGCAAACCTCGAAATTGGTTTTCTTAAAATGTTTTAATTAATTTTAAAATGTTTTATTAAAATTGATTTTAATAGGTCACCAATCACACCTAGCCAAAAAAGATTGGTGGCGACTCTATTCCTTTTTCGAGGTCGTTTTCAAACCCTCATTTTCTTATTTCAAGAGGAATTAAGTCATATTTTCCTCTTCTTTTCCACACGGCTTATTTTCTTTTAAACTTCCTCTAATGGTCACGAGATCGTTATGACAGCTTGGCGACTCCACTGGGGATATTTAGAGAGTCAGGCCTAGAATTAGTCGTGTATTATCAAATGTCTCGATTTTGTCGATTTTGATTGGTATTTAGTTATAATTCCCATTATTTATATGATAAGGAGGATTTCCTTAAAAAAATAAAAAGTTTTTTTTTAATATGTTCATTTTCATACATATTGTTATTCTTTGGTTATTTGAGGTTGTATATTATTATTGCTTTCTAATGCTTTGCTTCATTTGATTTTGTTCATTATCGGGGTGTTTGGGATAAGGGTTGTAGAATAGATGGTAAAGGTTTGTTTGTTCCTCTTCACACACTACTGCTTCCATTTTTCGTATAGCATTGAGCCCTTATACCCTGGTTCCATCCTTTTAGGTGGGAGTAAAGTACCTATGCTTCGTGAGATGATAAACTCTGCATAAGCTAGCGAAACACTTCAGGAGTATCAAACTACCTATGTCTTGTGAGGTGATAACCTCCGTATAAGCCTGGGAAATGTACTCTAACAAATTGAACCCGTTTTAATCAGGGTGCCTTGCTAGCCTTCACCGACGACAGTGAGGAATAATTTTGAGCCTTTAGAACCTGATTCAACCTCATATAGTGAGTCGTACGAAACCAACTTAGGTAGAGCCATGCCGGATTTAAGTTAGATGCACCGAAGCTAGGAACACATGGAGGAATGCTTCCGACCTTTTGCTATCTATTTTGCATCCCGAACAAGATTCATAAATCGGGCGATGATGAAAGTATATCGTATCGCACGTAATAAATTTAAATTTTTTCCCCAAAGGCATTGTATGCCTAAATAAGTAGATACTATCGAGGCAAATATTCATTGACTTTTTGAAATTGAAAATATAAAAATTCTTTTTCAAACATTTTTGCATTTTGCACATTTCATGCATATGTGAATAGAATATGTACATCTATGGTTGTATTTTTTATCAAATTTTTTTCAATAAACGGATGGTGATAATAACCTCATTTGATGATTTCATAAACATTCATTGACTAAATAAGAATTGTAGACAAGTAGTGTTAAATAAACATTTGGACATTTTACTATAATAGGATCCATTACCCCAAAATTCTTTTGAACAATAATATGTTGATTTCTGCGGGGGAAAACATGTTTAAAAAAAATCGTTGATTAAATTTTGGGGCAAATCTTGCATAATGAGATTTTTGAATAATCAAGATTGAACCTACCAATTTTATTTAATCATTGATTAATTTCTTTATATATACCCTTGTGATTAATTCATTTATTCTTTACATGTATCATATTGACATCATGTTACAGTCCTAACATGCATGGTCATTCATTGTAGAATACATTTGTGACATACATGGTCATTCTTTGTATATACCCTTGTTATTAATTCATTTATTCTTTACATGTATCATATTGACATCATGTTACAGTCCTAACATGCAATGGTCATTCATTGTAGAATGTATTTGTGATAGACATGGTCATTCTTTGTATATATCCTTGTGTTAATTCATTTATTCTTTACATGTATCATATTGACATCATGTTACAGTCCTAACATGCATGGTCATTCATTGTAGAATATATTTGTGCATACATGGTCATTCTTTGTATATACCCTTATGATTAATTCATTTATTCTTTACATGTATCATATTGACATCATGTTATAGTCCTAACATGCATGGTCATTCATTGTAGAATATATTTGTGACAGGCATGGTCATTCTTTGTATATACCTTTGTGTTAATTCATTTACTCTTTACATGTATCATATTGACATCATGTCACAGTCCTAACGTGCATGATCATTCATTGTAGAAAACATTTGTGACATACATGATCATTCTTGGTAGATACTCTTGTGTTAATTCATTTATTCTTTACATGCATCATATTGACATCATGTTGCAGTCATAGCATGCATGGTTATTCATTGTAGAATACATTTGTGACATACATGGTCATTATCTGTATATACTCGCGTATCAATTTATTCATTCTATACATGCTTTATGTTCGCATCAGGTTGCATTCATGACAAACATAGTCAACATGATTTCTCTTTATATGTTCATGCATTGATTTGTTTATTCTTTACATGCATCATGTTGGCATCAGGTTGCATTCATGACATACACAGTTAGCATGATTTCACTGTATATGTTCATGCATTAATTTGTTTATTCTTTACACGCATCATGTAGGCATCGTGTTTTATTCACGACATTCATGGCTCATTCATCATGACACACACTTGGGGGGATAAAACAGAAGTTGGCTTGGCTGTAAGAGTTTTTGAAGAAATTTCCATTTCGAATCAGAGGTATAAGAAGGACTGAGCACCTTTATAACACGGGCTAGAGCTCTGGAGAGTGAACAAGCTGCTCAGATGGAGAGAATGGAATGGAACAGAAAATATTGCGAGAATAGTTGGCTAAATCTCAAGCAGAATCTAAGGTCAGATGACCAAGCTCATGTAACTAGTGTCTGCCATGATCAATAGAAAGGGATACACTGAAAACTTGACCGCCAGAGAAGGGTCAAGGGCACAAAGGGGCCAGATTGAGGCCATACTACTAAATGACCAGTCTTTTTGAAACATAACCAATCCCATCAATGTCCTGAACTTAGATGATCTGGCATGAACAAGCAAAGTTGAAAATAGTTGGACTGAAGAAGGTTGAGTCAACAAATTCCCAAGGGAAATACCAGCTATTATATGAAAGGCTCCGGGCATTAGAAAGCACAGATGTATTCGGGAGTGTAGATGAAAATGAACATTGCTTGGTCCCAGATTTAGTCATTCCTCCTAAATTCAAGGTTCCCAACTTTGAGAAATATGATGAGACAACCGATAGGTCAACCCACATCCCTATGTTCTGCAAAAAAATGACGAGCCATACAGATAATGATAAGCTTTTGATTCACTATTTTCACGATAGCCTCAGCGGATCCGCAATTAGGTGTTATAATCAGTTGAGCAAGGATCAGATTCGATCTTGAATGATTTGGCTAATGCATTTTTAGGCCAATACAAGCATGTGACTGATATGGCGCCTGACCGTCTCACTTTACAAAATATGGGATAAAAGGTTATTGAGAGCTTCAAAGAGTATGCTCAGACGTGGAAGGACATGGTCACCCAAGTACGACCGTCCCTAACTCAGAAGGAAATCACTATCCTTTTTGTGAATAGACTGCGGGGCCCGTATTATGAAAGACTCATCAGCAATGCCATGAAAAAAATTTTGAACATAGTAATCTTTGGGGAAATGATTGAGAATGCTATCAAGACTGAAAAACTTGAAGGAGATAAACATCCAATGCAGAGAGAAACAGGACACCCAAAAAGAAAGAGGAAGATGTCCAAGCTATGGGAGGCTTTGCCCCGTATCTTCAGGCCCTCTCATACCAACCATTTTGTCCTTCTATGAATAACATATCCCAGGGTCCATATTCATATTCGATGGCCTCTCAGAATCCAGCAAATCTTTAACCTCTTGTCAGCCAGAGAAAGCTGAAGAACATTCGAAAAAAAGATCGGTTTGAGCCACTCCCCTTGTCTTACTCTGAATTGTTTCCCTAACTAGTCGAAGAGCAACTCCTCACTAAAGTTCCAGTAGAGCCTATCCAACCTCCATACCCGATATGTTATGACGAGAATGCATATTTTGATTATTATTCAGGGATTCGAGGACATTCCACGAAAAATTGTATATGTCTAAAATGGAAGGTTCAACCACTCATATATAAAGGGCAGTTAGATGTGGGGAAGAAACAAAGGTCAAACAACATGGAGAATTCATTGAATAGGAATGATGAGACCATCGTGGATGTCATAATGGGGAAGGAAGACATAAAGATTGAAAAAAGTATCGAGGAATAGCCGATTTTGAATTATGTCAAGAGGGCAGTTTCTGATGCATGTAGTTCTATGCCTCATGATGAAAGCACTTGTCTTATGCTAACATCCATATAAACTAAATAAAATTTTGAAGTTTAAAATGCTTTTGTGTTTGTTGTGTTTTAGCAATAAATTAAATTTTTAAAAAATGATGAAACTTTGAGAAATTTTTTGGTGAACAATAATAAGGGGTTTTCACATGAAGTAATGTACAGTCTCGAGAATATTGATGATCATTGTTAGAAATGGCCCAATACCATCCCACCTCTCTTTTGGGCTTTCCATGCCTAAATCCTTTGAACTGAGACCACTTGAAAGACCTAATGCTTGAAGGGTAATAAATGATGACTTTTATTACAGAATAAGCAAAGATGTAGATCCTAGCTTAGGTTATGAAAAACAGAACAAACTATTTGAAATTTTTTTCGAGCTCCTTGGAAACTCCAACAAATGAGACATTCTTTCAACTAGATCATGGTAATTTGATGTGTGTCAAGGTTGTGCCAAAACCATTCACAGCCTTTCTAATAACCACAAAACACCAATTGCCCAAACATCACTTCATGATTGACACCTCGGAGCACAATGACTAAACCAGATTATCCCATGTCCTAGAGAAAACCAATTTTTTGGCCATATTTTTCCTTGTCACTTCAAGCAAACCCAAGATCGAAATTCAACCTATTCAGTATAGACCTAGAAGGAAAAGACTTGCGATGTTCCTCTTAATGATACAAATTCCCATGGTTAATCAATTTGGGGGATCATATGTAAATGTGGTGAATACGTGGTGAATAAGGATGGATTAACGCATGAATTATTAGGGTATACAAACAAACAAAAAAAAAAGGAAAAATTGTGATATCATGCATATGATAATTTGGATGATTCCGAGTGCAAAATGAAATTCTAATTATCTATTTCCTTTGAGGATTGCTTTTCAATGAGAATATTTGTGCTTGTTATAAGAAATAGCCATCTTTCATATCCCTTTCACAAAAAGAAATTATCCATAGTCACCCTTTTGAGCCGAAAGAATTCTTTCTTCTTTAAACCCTGATCTAGGACCACCCTCGACACTAGGGGGCAAATGTGAGGAAATATCTTCTCAAAGATCACGGAGAAATGAGTCCTAACTCGAAGACAGATGCAAAGAAAATTGGGCTCCCAAATAAATACAGGCTCACTATGAAGAGACAAAAAGAAGAAAAAGGAAACTATAAAAAAGATGTCGAAAAGGAAACTATAGAAAAGATGGCAAAATGAAAGCCAAGAACAAGACAAAAAGAAGAAAAAGGAAAAGGAGAAAAAGATGGCAAAATGAAAGCCAATAAAAAAACAAAAAAGAAGAAAGAAAATGTGAAAATGATGGCAAAATGAAAGCCAAGAACAAAGAAGAAAATGAACAAAAGTCAAAAGAAGTAAAGAAAAGTCCCAAAAGGGACAAATGCTTCAAAGGGAATCCTCCTCAAGAATTGATCCTTGATCTGATTACCCTCAAACACATATTTTGGGCCTATTTATCATTTCTTCCTAAACCCCAAACCTTGGCCTCCATTACATACTTTAAAAGTCCATTTTGATCAAGCATGAATATTTAACTTGAAGGGTTTTTCCTCGGATTTTATCCCATCTCTTCATATTATCATTTCATTTTGGAAGAATTTAGAATTCTCATATGCATTGTGGAACAATTAAGAAAAAAGAAAAGAAAAAATGGAAAGAATGAGACTCTAGGGCGAAAACCCAAAAATCAACGATCTAGAGTGAAATGGGAATTTTCGATGCCATCATGTTAGTGACCGATGCCACAACAAAAGAAAAGGTTATCTTGAAGAAATCGAGGAACATCTACGAATTCCTGAACCTCTCAAACTGTCAACTCTCATTTGGAGGATTGACTTCAAAAACTAAACCTTTTTTCTCCAAAATTAACTTTCCAGTTTAAACATCCCACCAATCTTGATGCTTGTCAAAACACCATGATTTGGAAACTAAAAGAATGTCGAATTTGTTTGATTTTCAAGGAATTCGTGTTTTATAACTAAAACCTTTTTTCTTATTAGGAGGATTGACTCCAAAAACTGAGACCTTTTTTCTCCAAAATTAAATTTCCAGTTTAAACATCTCGTTCAATCTTGACGCTTGTCAAAACGTCCTGATTGGGAAACTAAAAGAATCGAAGTTGTTTGATTATCAAGGAATTCGTGTTTTTAAAACATGTTCCATTTGTGAGCCTAGAAGGGACATACATTTTTCTTGTTGTGAAGTTTTCTTGGACCAACCAAAATCTGGTTGTACCAAGCCTTTTCAATTCAAGTTGAAAAACACAAATTGACATTCAAAAAAAATTCTAACCATGATAATTAGTCTTCAAGAGATTTGTACATCACACATTATGGGGTTAATATTTTTGGCTCAAAAATTTTCATCAAAAGAGCATGTTTTTCTGAAAAGGGGAAAACAAATAAAAGAAATAGAAATATTTTTGAAATAACCATCTTTGATGTTGACATGAGAGAAGGGTTCTTCCAACCCAAACGTATGAAACTATTGGGGTTGACCTTGACTTCCAGATATGAGAAGAAGAAATACAACTCGGCAAACAGGCTTCTATTGATAAGAGTTTGAAAACTGTTGGGGCAAAGAGATAACCAAGGATTGACAAGGGAATAATCCCTTATAGGGAAAGAGTGTTCAAGATAACTCTGATTTGAAAACGAAAAATGAATTAGCAAAAAAAAAGTCTACAAAAATAATCGAGGACATTTGTATCAGTCATAAACACGTACCTCTTTATTAACCTTTGCATCTGCACTGTGTCAGCAAGCATTTGCATCATTCATGGGTATTTGCATTTTGCACCGTTCTATGAGCATCTGTATTTTACCATTACATTTACATCCTTCATGGATATTTGCATTTACGTCATCCCAAGTACTTGCATCATTTCTAGTATCATTGCATCTTAATCATTGTGTGGTAATTGTAGTTACACCATTCATGAACCATTTACATGAACACATTTCGTAGGGGCATCTGCATCAAAAAGCATTTGCATCTCTAATTTATGCATCTGCATCAAGAAGCATTTGCATCTTTAATCTCTGCATATGCATTATGAAGCATCTGCATCATTATTGAAACTTGCATTTGCATTATTCCATGAAGTATTTCCATCATTATTGAGATTTGCATCTGCATCTCAGGAAGCATTTGCATCATAATTTATCTTTCTATTCGCATCATTTTATGAAGCATTTGCTTCAATCAGAGACATATGCATCTACATCAAGAAGCATCTGCATCTTTGTTGATTCTTGCATCTGCATCATGAAACATTTGCATCTTTGTTAATCTGTGCATCTGTATTACGAAGCATTTGCATCATTGTCAATCTTTCCATCTGCATCAAAAGCATTTGCATCCTCTCAAAACCTCCAGGTTAATTTTCAACACATTTTCAAAAACCATGGATAAGTTATCAGGACACCATTTTCAAAAAATACCTCTGGCTTCAGCAGATCTCTTCTCGACCTTTGGCTCCGCCCAGGTCATCTCGTAGAAAATACCTCTGCCTTCACCATATCTCTTCTAGACTTTTGGCTTCGCCTAGTTCATCTTGTAGAAAATACCTCTGGCTTCACCTAGATCTTTCTCGACTTTCGGTTTCACCCAGGTCATTTCAATATCTGGTTTCATCTAGATCTTTCTCGACTTTCTGTTTCACCCAGGTCATTTCAATCTCTGGCTTCACCTAGATCTTTCTCAACTTTCGATTTCACCTAAGTAATTTCAATTTCTGGCTTCATCCAGATCTTTCTTGGCTTTCTATTTCACCCAAGTCGTTTCAATTTCTAGCTTCATCCAGATCTTTCTCGACTTTCGGTTTAGCCCAAGTCATTTCAATTTTTGGCTTCACCCAGATCTTTCTCGACTTTCGATTTCACCTAGGTCATTTCAATTTCTGGTTTCACCCAGATCTTTCTTGACTTTCGGTTTCACCCAGGTCATTCCAATTTCTGGCTTCATCTAGATCTTTCTTGACATTCTGTTTCACCCAGGTCATTTCAATTTCTGGCTTCAACCAGATCTTTCTCGATTTTCGATTTCACCTAGGTCATTTGAATTGCTAGCTTCACCTAGATCTTTCTCAACTTTCGGTTTCGTCCAAGTCATTTCAATTTCTGGCTTCACCCAGATCTTTCTCGACTTTCAAGTTCACCCTGGTCATTTCAATTTTTGGTTTCACGATCTTTCTCAACTTTCAGTTTCACCAAGGTCATTTCAAATTCTGGCTTCATCCAGATCTTTCTCGATTTTCGGTTTCACCCAAGTCATTTCAATTTATGGTTCTTCCAGATCTTTCTCGACTTTCAGTTTTACCCAGGTCATTTCAATTTCTGGTTTCATCCAGATCTTTGTCGACTTTCGGTTCTAACCAAGTCATTTCAATTTCGCGCTTCACCCAGATCTTTCTCTACTTTCGGTTTCACCCAAGTCACTTCAATTTTTGGCTTCACTCAAATCTTTCCCGACTATTGGATTCACCCAAGTCATCACCCAATTATTGGTTTCATCCAAGTTGTTTGAATTTATGGTTTCGTTAGTAAGGTTAGCTCAAGATGGGACTAGGCCCTGGGACTACCGTCGAGGTATTTTCTTCTCTTGCAAATCGAACTCGTTTCCTTAAGACGGATTGAGCCTTGATTAGTCAGGGAACTCAATTTAAGGACAAGTTCTATTTACAGTTTTTTTTCAAAAACATGGTTTTCATTTTATCCAAAATTATATACGTGTCATGTGAAAAGATATTTTTCTAAAGCTCTGCTGGGTTTGCCGGAGAGTTTGGTGAAATATCCCGACACATGACATTTATATAATTTCACACAAAAAATCCATGAAAAAGAATATTCTTGGACAAGACATCCATAATTTTAAACAAAATTTCACCAAGATAAGATAAGGCCCCGAGATTGCTGCAGAGATATTTTCTTCTCTGGCAAATCGAACTCGTTTCCTTAAGATGGATCGAGCCTTGATTAGTCAGTGAACTCAATTAAAGGACAAATCTTTTTTTTTTTTTTTTTTTACAAAAAAAGTAAAAAAAAGAGAAAAGAAAGAAAAGAGAAGATAAAATGAATGAATGAAAAATAAAAAATGATGAAGAAAACTCCCTTCTCTCATTCACATGTGATTTGACTAACCGGACAAATTTTTTTTCTATTTTATCTTGTCTTGGTTCCTGATTCTCAGCAATAGTCAAAGATAGGTAGCTGTAGACACGTAATTTTGTCCGAGCCCCAAAAACCAAGTAAGTTCTTCCTTCAACTTACCCGAATACAAAGAATCTCCCCTCATTTCATAGATGGGTCTCCAAGACTTTGATGTAGAGGTCAACAAGAAAAGTCAACCCAAGAAAAGTCAACTTCAAAAAAGTCAACCCTAAAAAGTCCACCACTAAAAAGTCAACTTTCATTGAAAATAAAGATTTGAAGGTGAATTGAACAATGGTGAAGGAATTTTTATAATGGGAGATCTACAATTGAAGATAGAGAGGTGGAAAGACAAATTGCAAAATTCAATGTAGGAGAAAAGCATGGAATTTCTAAATTTGGGGAAAAATACGTAAACGATCAAATTGAATGAAATTGAAACCTGAAATTGAAGGATGATCAATAAAAAAGATATCTCAAGGTCCAATTTCACCAAGAGGAATCAATCGAAAGAAGACGTGGACAAAATTGGAAATTGCCATTTTGGGGAAAAATGAGAAATTTTACAAATATGGGGAAAAGTGCAGTGCATAAACGATCAAATTGGACAAATTTGGAGGTTCAGAATGAAATAAGATCAGAAAATAAGGATATTGGAAGGTCCAATTTTGAAGCGGAGTTGAAGGAGGAATCAGTTTGAAGAGAAAAAGAAAAATAAAGATTTAATGAATAAATGAGAAATTCACAAATTTGGGGAAAACTATAGAGATAGTCCAATTCGATCAAATTGAAGCCCCTATTGGTGAATGATAAATAAACAAGGGTACCCCAAGTTCCAACTTGAAGTGGATCCAAAGGAAGAGCCGATTAGAGGAGAAACTAGAAAATCTAGAAAATTGCCAATTTTGAGAAAAAAGAGAAAAACTAAATAGGAGAGGAATTTGATTGTAAAAATTGGGCAAAATTGGTCCAACTGCATTTTAATATATTACAAAGGCAATGGAAAAAGAAAATCCAAAAAATTGACCCATTTCGAGTAAAATCGAGGTTTTAGGGGCTAAAGGATAATTTTGGAAAATACGGGAAAAATAGAATCCGATCTCAAAAAATTGCAAAACTTTTCAAAATTAAGTTTTAGGATGGATATAAGGAAATGAGAAGGAAAACACCCAAGATTGAGGCCTAAATGCAAATAGGCTAAATTCGGGGGATTAATACGTAATTTTAAAGAAAAATTCAGGAAAAATAGAAAACGAGCTCAAACAATTATGAAAACTTCCAGAACTTAGTTTTATATTGGATAGGATGGATTGGAGAATAAAATTCCAAAAAAGGGCTGAAATGAAAATAGGCAAAGTTCGGGGGGCACTAATCCGCAATTTTAAACTAAAATCCAGGAAAAATGGAAAAGGAGCTCAAAAATTATGAAAACCTCCAGAACTGAGTTTTATATTGGATGGGATGGATTGAAAAAGAAAATTCCAAAATTGGGGTCCATTTGCAAATAGATTAACTTTGGGGGCCAAAATGCAATTTTATCGAAAAATCGAAAATGATCATTTTGCAAATAAAAAAAGGGAATGGCCTGAAATTTTCCATTCCATTTTTGGTCAGCTCGTAGAGAGGGAAGAGTGAGGATTGATCAATTTGATCCAATGGCCATGATTGAGTAGCAAGATGACATTTTTAAGAGGAGACAAGATTCTTCACTATTTGCCCACAAGGCATTTTTGGCCAATAGGAGGCTTTTTAATTGCAAAGCCATGTGAAGAGCATGTGAAGGCTATATGATGATGCCAAGTAGAATAAAAATGCCACCTAGGAAGATATTTTGGTAGTAAGCCACATGATCATGACAAATGGCTTAGATATTTTGTAGAGATAGGAGACAAGAATAATTGAGGTGGCATTGTTGGCCAATGAGAGGTTAGGAGACCCTTAAATTAAGGAAAGCATCATGAAAAAAGGGGACAAGAAATGGCCATGTGGCAAAGATATTGGACAGCATGCACAAGGCTAAAAAAGATGAGCACTCTCATACTATTAAGAAGAGAATCGGCCAAGCAAATGGGGGAGGGGTTTTTCTTTCATTTTCATACTCTATTCACTACATTTTTTTTTTGAAAATAAAATCAGTAGCAAAAAAACTCTCAAGGAGAAAAAGAAAAAGAGAGAAAGAGGGAGAAATGAGGAAGAGTTTGAGAGCTTGATTGGAAAAGCTTTGCTAGGTAACATTCTCTTCTCTTCTTTTATTTACTTTTCTTTGATTTCATGTTCTCTTTCTCTTATTTCCCATGTGATTGTTAACTTTATTTGTTTGAATAAAATGTTTCCAAATAAATTTCCAAAAGATTTTCTTCTATTCTCTACAAAATATCAAAGTTGGCAAAAAATTTCCTACACATTTTCTTGTTTGGCTGAAACATTGCTTCCTTGATATGCTTATCTTTTGCTTGATTTTCTTGCTTGCATGTTGGATGTGGTATTCACTATTGTGATAGGATAGATTTTCTCCTTTGAGTTTCTTTAAAAAAAATGAAATAAAAAGGTTTGAGAAGCTTGAGGATCTTGGGTTTACCAAGTGACTTTGGTTAGGTGGGACTATGTCCAAAGAACCAACCATTAAGCCAACCTTGAATTTTCTTTGCTTGTTAATTTTTTTTAGCTCATGATTGATCATTTTCATATTTTTATTTTGCTATAAAATTATGCATTCATATCATTCTCAACTTGATTTTTGGCTAAGATCAATCAATGATCTATAGCCAAGGTCTCTTGTGCAAACTAGTTGGAAAAATAATGGGTTGTAAGTTGGATATGATGATTTTTGGTGATATTTTCACCATGCATATTTTGTCAATATTTTTTAACCTCATTTAGTAGACCCTTAGAGGAGCCTTTGGTATTTTTTCTAGGATTTTCAGAATTTTTTATCAAGGGTTGAAAAATAGTTTTCAATAAAAAAGGTTTTAGTTAGCTATTTTGTCTTTAAGTCAACTTTGCCCTTTGAATTTTTAGTTAGAATTAAAAACTGGTTTAACCACATTTAGATCATCATTTATTGAGTCTAAACTGATTTTTCCATTTTTTTTGAAGTTTTTTACAATGGTCTAAAAAATAGCTTTGTAAAATCGGTTTTTAGGAGTCCAAACAAGCCTTTTTAAAGCAAGCAAAAATCTCAATTTTTTACAAGAGGAGAGGGCTGAACAAAATCATGTATCTACTGTTTTAGGTTGTTTTCCATGTTATCTCAAGGATAAAAATAGGTTTTACAAAGATCGGGTCATGGGTAGTTAATCCGGGTTTAAAAAAAAAGGAAACTAGAGTTCTTTAGGGTGCATTCGGCCATAGGTGTTTTTTATTCCAAAAATTGCATTTTCCTTAATCCGAGCCCAAAATCATTTGTTTTAAAAATCCAATTTAAGTTTCTTTCAAAGGTAGTCGGACACCTTTTTAGGTGTACGGATGTCCTTACTTCAAGGGAGAAACACATCTTCATGCATTGCATATTTTAAAATGTTTATATTTAATTTGGCATAAAAACATATTTTCGGTTTCCTAAACATTTGGCGAGAATTAGTTCCTAATCTTTGCCGGGTTACCGGGGAGGTTAGGAAATTATTCAGTGCACATATTTAAGGAATCGAAAGGTATGGTTTTCGTTTTATCCGGAATCATGTAAATGTCATATGAAGGAATTATTTTCGAAGCTTTGCAGGGTATGCCGGGGAGTATGGTAATATTTTCTGACCTATGCCATTTATGTGATTCCTCACATGAAAAATCCATGAAAATTAATAATGATATGTGCATATCTCATGATCATGCATATTCTATGATATCTACATTTTCCATCTTAATCATGCAAGTTCCATAAATATTCTGTGATGTCATTTTATGATTTGTTACTCAAGTTGTTATCTTAATCATGATATGATTGTGAATATTCTGTGATGATGTCATTTTTATCTTAATCCATGTCATCCATTCTTTTGGCCATGTCATTTAGATTTTGCCATGTCAAGCATGCCATGTAATTCATTCTTTTGGCCTTGTCACTTAGAGTTTGCCAGGTCGAGCATGCCATGTCACTAATTCTTTTACCATGTCATTATGATTTTGCCATGTCAAGCATGCCATATCATTAATTTCTTTTGTCATATCATTTAGATTTTGCCATGCCATGTTAAGCATGCCATGTTATTTATTCTTTGCCATGTTGTAATAAAGTTTGTCATGCCATGTATGTCATGTCATTAATTCTTTTGCCATCTCATAATAAAATGTTTTCCATGCCATAATAAATATGCATGTTGTTTAATTTTCATCTTAGTAATACTTTGCATATTCATGATTAAAATGCATGAAAAATAACAATGATTTTTAATAAATAAGGCAATATCCCCGAATTGATATAATTCATGGATCCTCCTCTGGCTTGTCGAGGAGTCTTCATCAATTATTATTAACGAAGGAATACCTTTCCAAAAAGAGGATGATGCAGAGAATTTCAAAATAATAAAAATTCTATATTTTGCCAGTTTGCCGAGAAATATAGAAAGTTTTTTCCAATAACAAATTTCTAATCATCCTCGAATTAATATGACCAGTTTTTTTTAGAGAATTATTTTTAAATACTAAATCTAAAATTGACTTTCACTAAGACTCGACATAACACAAGACTAATAAGGTACCATTTTATATGGGCGTTGTGGGGTTGTTAATCCTTCCCCACACGTAACTGACTTCGGACTCGCCTTTGTTTTTCTCTGGATTAAAGCGCATACATCGAAATTGGTTTTCTTAAAATGTTTTAATTAATTTTAAAGCCGGTGCAAAGCCAGCCCAGAATTAGTCGCGTGTTTTCAAAAGTCTCGATTTTTTCAGTTCTAATTGGTATTTAATTATAATTCCCATTTTTATATAATAAGGAGGATTTCCTTAAAAAAATAAAATATTTTTTAATATGTTCATTTTCATGCGTATTGTTATTCTTTGGTTATTTGAGGTTGTATATTATTATTGCTTTCTAATGCTTTGCTTCATTTGATTTTGTTCATTATCTGGGTGTTTTAGGATAAGGGTTGTAGAATAGATGGTGAAGGTTTGTTTGTTCCTCTTCACACGGTTTCGTCCTTTTAGGTGGGAGTAAAGCACCTACGATTCGTGAGGTGATAACCTCCACATAAGCTAGCGAAAAACTTTCGAAGTATCAGACTACTTACGCTTCGTGAGGTGATAACCTCCGCATAAGCATGGGAAATGTACTCTAACAAATTGAACCCATTTAATCGGGGTGCCTTGCTAGCCTTCATCGGAGACAATGAGGAACGATTTGGAGCCTTTAGAACCTGATTCAACATCATATAGTGTGCCGTACGAAACTAACTTAGGTAGAGCCATGCCAGATTTTTGTTAGATGCACTGAAGTTAGGAACAGATGGAGAAATGCTTCTGACCCTTGGCAATCTATTTTGCATCCCAAACAAGATTCATAAATAGGGCGATGATGAATGTACATCTTATCACCCGTAATGAATTTAAATTCCCACCCCAAAGGCATTGTGATGTCTAAATAAGAAGGTACTGTTGGGGAAAATGTTCATTGACTTTTTGAAATTGAAAATATAAAAATTCTTTTTCAAACATTTTTGCATTTTGCACATTTCATGCATATGTGAATAGGGCATGTACACCTATGGTTGTATTTTTGATCTCATCCTTTTCAATTACTGATGGTGATAATAATTTCATTTGATGATTTCATAAATGTTCATTGATTGAATAAGAATTGTAGACCGGTAGTGTTGAATAAACATTTGGACATTTTACCATAATAGGATCTATTACTCCAAAATTCTTTTGAACAATAATATGTTGATTTTTGTGGGGGAAAACAAGTTTAAAAACAAATCGTGGATTAAATTTGGGGGCAAATCCTGCATAATGAAATTTTTGAATAATCAAGATTGGTCCTACCAATTTCATTTAATGATTGATTAATTTCGTTGTATATACCCTTGTGATTAATTCGTTTATTCTTTACATGTATCATATTGACATCATGTTGCAGTCCTAACATGCATGGTCATTCATTGTAGAATACATTTGTGACATATATGATCATTCTTTGTATATACCCTTGTGTTAATTCATTTATTCTTTACATGTATCATATTGACATCATGTTACAGTCCTAACATGCATGGTCATTCATTGTAGAATATATTTGTAACATACATGATTATTCTTTGTATATACCCTTGTGTTAATTCATTTATTCTTTACATGCATCATATTGACATCATGTTGCAGTCATAGCATGCATGGTCATTCATTCTAGATTACATTTGTGACATACATTGTATATACCCGTGTATCAATTTATTTATTCTTTACATGCATCATGTTAGCATCAGGTTGCATTCATGACAAACATAGTCAACATGATTTCTCTGTATTTGTATAGACACCTAATTTTGTCCGAACCCCTAAATCAGGTACGTTTTATTCCTAAATTGATGTTTCAGAATGCTAAAAAGCTTTTCTCATCCTGCAGGTGGTACTACAGACTTAGTCTAAGAAAGCAGACAGAAAAAGTCAAACTAAAAAATGTGAACCCCAAAAAGTCAACTACTAAAAAATTCAACCCACTTTCAAAATCAAGGTTTGAAGTTCAATTGAAAGATGGTGAAAGAATTTTGATAATCCAAGGTCTACATTGAAAAATATGGGGTTCAGAAGTTGGGTTACCAAGATTCAATAGAAAGGAAACCCTAGTTCGGGAAATTTGGGGAAAAATGCTTAAACAATCAAATTGATCAGAATTGAAGGTTCCAAATGAAAGATAAGTACTGACTACGGGTAATGGAGAAGCTACTTGGATGAAAAACTGATAGAAAAGTCAATTCGGAAGAAAATAGAGAATTAGGGTTTTTGGTGGATTTCGCCGAAATTTGGAGAAATTATAGAAATCGCCCGATTCGATAGGACTAAAAAGCCCCTAATTGATGAGGATTGATTAAACAAGGATAACTGAAGGCTCAGTTTGAAGAAAATCTAAAAATCGGACTTGTTTTGCGCAAAATCGGGTTTCGGAGGTAAAAGGGCAAATTGGAAAATTTGGGAAAAAATAGAAAATGAACTCCAAAAATTCTAAAAATTTGCAAATCTCATTCTTTAATCATTTTGAATAGATTGGCGGAAGAAAATCTTGATTCGGAGTTCGTTTGCAGAATAGCCAAATCCCGAGCCCACTATGTAGAAATTCAATAGGATAAATCATGAAAAAATAGCAAACGAGTTCAATTTTTTTTGAAAATTTGCAGATCTCATTTTCAAATTATTTGGAAGAGATTGGAGAAAGAAAATCTTCATTCGGGTTTCGTTTGCAAAATGGACAAATCCTGGGTCCTTTATGTAGTAATTCAAGTAGATAAATCCCGAAAAAATAGCAAATGAGCTCCAAAAATTATGAAAACTTCGAGATCATATTTTTAAATTATTTGGAAGATATTGGGGAAGAAAAATCTGGATTCAAAGCTTGTTTAAAAAATGGTAAAGTTCGGGTGCATAAAAGGGGCAGTTTTGGAAATAAATTTGAAATAAATAGCAAATGGACTCAAACGTTTTTGAAAACTTTCAGAATTCAATTTGTTTTTATTTTGGAAGTATTAAAAAAATAAAATTTGAATTTGGAGTCCGTTTGCTATTTGTTTAGGTTCGGGGGGCAAAAAGGTCATTTCATCGAAGAAACCAAAAAGGGCAAATTTATAATTAAGGAAAATATGAAAGAAGAAGGAATTGCTAGGATTTTACCTCCTTTGATCAACCAACATAGTGGATAAGAAGGAAGCTTGATCAATTTAATTCCTTAGTCACTATCAAGCTCACATGCTACCAAATGATCCCCCTTTCATGCAATAGCTTAGGTGCTTTGTAGGAAAGTTGACTGCACCATCCAATGGCCAAGTTTAAATGCCAAGATGACATTTTTATTTATCATGAAAGAACCCTCATCTAATGGCCAAGAATGGAAGAAAAAAGATGAGCACAATTCATCCAAATGTGAGCATCCATTCGGCCAAGCAAGAGAGTGCATGGGATTGTCCCTTTTCATCCAATGGCTTAGGCCATCTACAAGGGCAGAGTACACATGTTAAGGGCTGGATTTAATCTACAAGATGTCATTTTTATGTTGTCCTCATCCAATGACCAAGAATGGAAGAGCACAACTCATCCAAGGGTAGGCACTTAAAGGGGCAAGCAAGGGAGTGCATGGGATTGGTCCTCTTTTGTATCTAAGGGCTGAGGTTATTCCAAGGGCTGAGTACACCACTTGAGGGCTGCTATCAATTGGCAAGATGACATTTTTATGTTGTCATCAAAATATCTTAATCTAAGGGCCAAGATTGGAGGAGAAAAAGTGCAAATCCCATCTAAGGGTTGGAGGGCCATTCGGCCAAGCCATTAGAAGGGGGGCTAATTTCATTTTTCAAAAGTTTTTTGGCTGGAAACAGTAGCTAATTTAGAAAACAAAAAGGTTAGAAAATAAAAATGGTTTTCAATAGAAGACCTTGAAGGTAGCCATCTCTACCGAGCTCTAGCATAGCTTTCTTCTTGTTTTCCATGGTGATTTCTTGATTTTCTATCTTGTTTTCCTACTACATTTTTCATAGAAATAAAGTTTTTTAAATGATCACTTAAGTTTTCATCTCTTCTTCTTCATCAAAATGGTTGAAAATAAATTTTTTACATAGTTTATGCTTGGCCGAATGTGGTATGTGTGTTTGCCTTGGTTTTTTCTTTTTTTCTTCTTTGCATGTTGTTGTGGAAAATGATTTTTAGAAGGTTTGTTTAAGTATTTAAGGTTCTGATTTTTTACAAAAAATGAAGCAAAAGAGGTTGAAATGGCTACATGATCTTGGCAAGACCAAGTGACCATGGTTAGGGGAGAGGCTATGCCCATTTTTACCTACCATGAAGCTCACCTTAGTTTTGTTGTTTAGCATGGTTTGTTTTCTGATTTTTGGAATGTAAAGGCTTCATGATCTTGGCATGACCAAGTGATTATGGTTAGGTGAGAGGCTATGCCTATTTTATACCAACTATGGAGCTTAACTTTCCTTGTTTTAATTACTAGTTTTGCTTGTTATTTGCTTTGCATGTCTATGCTTAATTATTTTTATATATGTTCTGTACATTATTTTCTATGCTATATTTGTTTCTATATTTGTTTTTCCATGCTTAATAAATTTTCCTTGTAGATTCAGCCACTGTGTTCATTGGAAACATATTGTGCATTTTTTTTCCATATATCATGTCTTATATTATAAACATGTTTACATTTTTATATTTGGTCATATGACCATTCGGCTACTCCATTTTGCTATGCCTTACATGTGCATTTTCATCTTGCTTCTTGTCTTGTTTGCATCTCCATGCCATTAGTTAGCATATCTTGATATTTAGTATGCCTTGCATGTGCATTTTCATCTTGCTTCTTGACTTGTTTGCATCTCCATGCCATGAGCTTGTGTATTTTGATTTTAGTATGTCATATGCTTGTGAAAATGTCATGACGTTATGTATCTTGATATGATTTGTCATGTACTTGTGTTAATTACTAGATAGGATTGCACTAGAGTACCATGTGACCATTCGGCCTCTTCATGCATTTCTTGCCTTGTCATGCATTTGCATTTTGTTTAGGTAACATGCTTTGCATTATCATATCTTGAAATTGTGTATTAGTTGCTGTTTGTTCCAGCATTAGCATTAGGTTCATTGGTCATTGTATGTTCATAGTATTGCTATGCATTTTCATTACATTTTAGGTCTAGGCCATATTGGTATTGCCATGCATATTGGGTCTTAAACCATATTGGTATTGCGATGCATTGCTATGCTACTTAGGTCTTAGGTTACATTAGCATTTTCATGCATATTGATAACATGTTAGGTCCAAGTCATATTTGCATTATCAAGCATTGCATGCATATTAAGTTAGGATAGCATTTATTGCCATGCAAACTCATGCTAGGCATTTAGGTTATTTTGCATTGTCATGCATTTCATACATTTCATTTGCTGTATGTTCATGCATTCCATGTCATTGCCACTTGATTTGTGACTTAGGCTAATTAATGGCTCAAAGTCATGCTCTTTTGAGCATACTTGTGGAAAATTAAAGAGTTATCAAACTGATTATTCTACTTTTGTGATTTTTTTTACTTAGCCAATTCTTGTCCAAAGTTTTTAAATGTTTTATCTACTGTTTTTAGTTCTTTAGGATGACCTCCAACAATTTTTACTTTGATTTTTAAATGACTTTATCAAAGGCAAAAAATGTGTTTTAACAAAACAATTGTTTTCGCCCAGTGTAGACACCTAATTTTGTCCGGACCACTAAACCAGGTATGTTTTCTTCCTAAGTTGATGTTTTCGAATGTAAAAAGACTTTTTTCATCATGCAGGTGGTACTCTGAGACTTAGTTTAAGATGGTGAGTATAAAAAGTCAAACTTGAGAAAAGTCAACCCCAAAAAAGTCAACCCCAAAAAAGTGAACCCCAGAAAGTCAACTACTGAAAGTCAACCCACTTTCAAAATCAATATTTGAAGTTCAATTGAAAAATGGCGAAAAAATTTTGATAATCCGAGGTCTAGTTGGGTTATGGAGATTCAGTAGAAAGGAAACCCTAATTCGAGAAATTTAGAGAAAAGTGCTTAAAAGATCGAATTGGTCAAAATTGAAGGTTACAAATGAAAGATAAGCACTGAATACGGGTAATGGAGAAGCCACTTGAAAGAAAAACTAAAAGAAAAGTCAATCCGGGAGAAAACCGAGAATTAGGGTTTTTGGTGGATTTCGGTGAAATCAGGAAAAATCACAGAATTGGCCCGACTTGGTAAGACTAAAGTCCCCAATGGATGAGGAATGATTAAAAAGGGATAGCCAAGGCTCAACTTGAAGAAAATCTGAAAATCGAACTTGTTTTGAGCAAAATCGAGTTTTGGAGGCAAAAGGGCAAAATTAGAAAATTTGGGAAAAATAGCAAATTGACTCCAAAAATTCTGAAAATTTGCAAATCTCATTCTTAAATCATTTTGAAGAGATTGCCGAAATAAAATCTCGATTCGGAGTTCGTTTGCAAAATGGCCAAATCCCGGGTCTCTTATGTAGTAATTCAATAAGGAAAATTTCGAAAAAATAGCAAATGAGCTCCAAATCTTCTAAAAATTTGCAAATCTCATTTTTAAATTATTTGGGAGCAGGAGGTCAAAAAACCTCAAGAAGGAGAATAACTACTGGAAAGAGAGAGCGAAGCATGAGGAAGCCCGAGCCAATCAACTAGAAAAGAAAGCTAAGGAAAGCTTACACGGTGATGCTTCTGCTAACATGTCAAGGGGCCGTGAACAAGTAGGGGTCAGATTGAAGAGCAAGGCAATCAAAAGAGGACAGTGAATGAAAGTCCAAGATCCGAGGGAGTTACTATAGGATGGTGTTTTGTAATAGCATTTTGAATTAGAATAGACAGATTATCAGATTGTCTTAAGCAGTGATCTTTTATCTTTGATGTATTTAGTTCCAGGAAATCAATGAAAGACCGTTTGGCTGGAATTATCCCGGGGCCAATACTTTCAAATGCATTCATATTTTATATATTTTGTTTGTTCATTCGTACATTTAGTCATATTTATAATCATTCATTTTTGAAATTCATTCATATTCATACACTTAACCACTTATTTATTCCTTTTACTTGTTCATTCATGCATATTCATACACTTAACCACTTATTTGTTCATTTCGCTTGTTCATTCATTTATTCTTTCATAGTCATATATGTAGTCATGCACTCATTCATTTTATTTGATTGATTCATTCACATTTAGTCATTATTTTTTTTATAAAACATAAAAAAGATGTGTCAATAAATTCTAATTCATGGTTTTCAAAACTAAAGGTATAATTGGTCGCACTCAGAAAGAATCGGATTTTTGACACCCTTAAAATACTCGATCTCAAGCCAAAGCTATGGAGAACGATCAGCTTGCTAGAATTGAAAGAATGGAAAGAACTCAAAGGGAATTGCAGGAACAGTTGGCTAAATCTCAAGAGGAGTCACGAGAACAGATGACTAAACTCATGGAAATGATGAGTGCCATGATGAAACAAAAAGGGCCGGGAGAGAATTCGGTCACCGGGAAAATGGTGGTAATTGAAGAGGATCAACCTGAAAACATATAGCAAAAGGGCCAAGAGCTGCCAATTAGGGCAGCCTCCTATGTTTATATCCAGCCAGCTATTGAGGCACAAGAACTATGTTCCCGAAAAAGGTAATATAGGAGCCGACCCAAATGATGTTAATATTTTAGACTTTGTGGAACTAGCTTAAAAGGAAAAAGCAAAGATGACTGAGCTGAAGAGGGTTGAAATGGCAGAATCACAAAAAAAATATCAACTGCTGGAGGAGATGATAAGGACCGTTGAAGGGGCGGAGTTATTTGGCAGTCTGGATGCCAAATAGATGAGTCTAGTACACGATCTGGTTATTCCCCCAAATTTCAAAGTACCAGACTTTGAGAAATATAATGGGACTACCAACCCATTAGCAAATTTGACCATGTACTGCAAAAGAATGACGGGGCACAATGATAATGAAAAACTACTTATCCATTATTTCCAAGATAGCTTGAAAGGGTCTGCAACCCGATGGTATAATCAACTGAGTCGTACCAAGATTTATTCATGGACGGATTTAGCCAGGGCTTTCAAGGAGTATTATAAGCATGTATCTGATATGGTACCTGATAGGCTGTCACTACAGAACATGGAAAAGAGGACTACAGAGTGTTTCAAGGAATACTCTTAAAGGTGGAGGGATCTGGCCACACAAGTGCAACCCCCTTTAACTAGCAAAGAAACTACAGTGCTTTTCATCAATACCTTGAAAGCACCCTATTATGATAAATTGGTGGGGAGTGCCACCAAGGACTTTGCAGACATGGTGATATTCGGGAAGATGATAGAGTCGGCCATTAAGAATGGGAAATGGAAGGGGGTGAGTCTGCTATTCCGAAGAAGGTATTCCCTGCTAGGAAGAAAGAGGAGACCCACGCAGTTAGTATCAACCAATACCCATATACAGCTGCCACACCATACACATCACCAAGGCCCTATACTCCTACTACATCTTATGCATCTCCTACACCCTACACACCTAACCCGAGATATAATCCGTACTACCCCAATGTGAACTACCTTACCCAAAATCCCTTCCCTTCCCTTATACCAATATACCACAACAGCCGTTTCCAACTGGCATATCCCCACAGATAAACCTTCCCCGAAACACTATCCCAAACACTTAGGGAGCAGGTGAAATGACCAATGTTCACCAAGGAATGATCAAAAACCCCAATTTGATCCGGTTCCTACCACTTATGGTGAGCTATATCCCAAACTATTACAGGGTCAACTTGTTACACCCGTATACCTCAAACCTTTGACACCTCCATATCCAAGGTGGTACAATGCAAATACTAACTGCGCATACCACACAGGAATTCAAGGACATTCGACTGAAGATTGTTTGGCCTTTAAAAAGAAAGTCCAAAACCTGATCAACGTCGGAGTTATGAAGTTTGGGTCAAAGAATGGGCCGAATGTAGTGGGAAACCCATTGCCCGTTCATGTTGAGAATCGTATAAATGCAGTATGGACAGGGGAAGTCAGAAGGGTAAAAAGGGATGGCAGAAAGTCAAGACTCCAATGTTGACAGTTTAGGTCGAGATGGTTAAGGCAAGAATGGTAGGGGATGCAGACAGTTTAGAAATGGTTGCAAAGAGGGTGCAAAATTGGTGTCTGTTCCATAAGTGTAGAGGTCGTATCATATAGGACTGCAGGGACTTTCTGGCTAAAGTCCAAAAGATGATGGATGATGTGGAGGCCCAGTTTTATAAGGAGACAGAGGAGAAAGTAGAGGTTATTGAGAATGCAGCTGGCTACGAGATAGAAAGACCCTTGATCATCTATTATAATGAACCATAGGAGAAAGTCATGCTAGTTATTGAGGAAAGTGCTTCTAAGTTAATCATAGATTTGCCTTCTTCTTTTTCATACAAGGAAAACACAGCTACACCGTGGAAATACGATTGTAGCATGGTTACGCCAGGGTTTTCGAGTCGGCAAGATATCACAGCTGTGGGGCACTTAACACGAAGTGGAAGGTGTTATGCTCCTGAGGCTGTTGAACAGGGATTAATAGGAAAAGATAGAGGAATGGACAAAGGAAAGAAAATATCTTAACCAATCTATATTGAGATGGATTTGTCAAAAGAAGTAGAAAGGGGGTTAGCCCCAGTAACCAGGATAAAAGAGCTGGTGAATGAGAAGGAAGCCTGCGAGTTCTTAAAATACATAAAGCATAGTGAGTATAGTGTGGTTAAGCAATTGCAATGCTAACCAGCAAGAAGCTCCATCTTATCTTTGCTATTGAACTCAAAGCCACACAAAAATGCCCTGTTGAGAGTGTTGAATCAGGCATATGTGCCTAACAACATATCGGTAGAAAAATTAGATAGGCTGGTGGGAAACATTGCAGCATACGACCACATATATTTCAGCTATGACGAAATACCACCCAATGGTATTGGGTTAACCAAGGCTCTGTATATAACAACCACTTGCAAAGGGCACATATTGTCGAGGGTCCTTTTAGGTAATGGTTCCTCATTAAATGTGATGCCCTTGGCAACCCTGTCCAAATTTCCAGTGGATATTTTCTTATATGCTGCCAAGTTGAATGCCGATCAGAGCTTTGATTGTATCGGGAGAGATGTAATGGGAACTATTGAAGTTTCTATGAAAATAGGCCCATGCACCTATACAGTGAACTTTCAGGTCATGGATATTAATTCGTCCTATAATTGCTTGTTAGGAAGGCCGTGGACACATTCAGCAGGGGCTGTACCTTCATCTTTCCACCAAAAGTTGAAATTTGTGATAGAGGGGCGTTTGGTCACTATATCAAGAGAAGAGGACATTATAGCCTCTACATCTACTGAATCTCCTTATGTTGAACCCAATGAAGATGCTATATAATGTTCCTTTTGGTCTTTGGAGTTCATAAATGTGGTTTTCATCGCTAAAGGATGAAAAATTCGAAAACCAAGGTTGTCCAAGAACACAAGGCTGGGGGGGAGAACTACCGTGGGAAAAGGCTGCAGGGTTGGAAAAGGTCTCAAAAAATATCTTCAGGGGATGGCCCGAATAATGGAAGTAGTGGGAAAGTTAGATCGGTTTGGCCTAGGGTATCTTTCAAAGGCCCATGAGAAAAGAAAACAAGTTGAAAAGAACCGACAAATGAGGATGGCCCGTCTTGTGGGTGTGGATATTGAGTGAGAGCCTATGACTTTCCCACCTATCCTTCACAGCTTCCGCTCAGCCAGTTCTCTGTTCGAAGAAAAGAATTCTGATGATGTACTCGTAATGATCGAGCAAGCTTTTGAAAAGTTCCATGTGAATAAGGGTGAGCAGATACAGGACATGATGATCTGCACGACGGGGGAAGAAAGAATTGAAAGTGAGAATGCTAACTAGATGGTGCGACCTTGTCCACCAAGATATAGACTGACCAATTTGAGTGCAACCGAGCTACCCATAGTTTTTAGGTCTATTCCAACGTAATGCTTTTAAACAAATCTTAAATATCTTTGCCAGAAGATATTAAGAATTTCTTTCTTAAT
Source organism: Fremontodendron californicum (assembly GCA_030761205.1). Lineage (NCBI taxonomy): Eukaryota > Viridiplantae > Streptophyta > Magnoliopsida > Malvales > Malvaceae > Fremontodendron > Fremontodendron californicum. Next base: position 18,131,430 of record JAULJL010000008.1, read on the forward strand.
GGGCTTTTGTCTAAAAGTTTTCATTCAATAAATAACAAACACGATGCATTTTCTTCAAACTGATGTATCCATATTTTTTCATTTATGCTATTTATTTTGCTTCCATTTTATATATGTTTTCCTATATTGTTTCTTCCTCACCTATTTAGAGGTGTACGGATGCGAAATATGAGAACCTTCCTGTCAGAAATTTTGAAATTGATTTTGAGAGACCCATTTGCACGGGTAATTTTGAGGCCGAAGAAGATATTGAGGATTATGGTCTACCTCCGGACTTATTAAGAAAAATAGAATAAGAAGAGAAACAAGTACTTCCTTATGAGGAGCTATTGGAATTGTTAAATTTTGGAAGTAGTGAGGAGATAAAAGAGGTTAAAATTGGGACAACATTGTCGTCATCAATAAAGGGTGAATTGATAGCCTTGCTCCGAGAATATGTAGATGTATTTGCCTGGTCATATCAAGACATGTCGGGTTTGGATCTAGACATTGTGGTTCATAGGCTTCATTTAAGGCCAAATGCAAGCCAATTCAGTAAAAGTTGAGGAGAATGAGGCCAGACATGCTGTTAAAGGTAAAAGAAGAGGTGAAGAGGCAGTTTGATGCTGGATTCTTAGAGGTGGCAAAATATCCAAAATGGGTGGCAAACATTGTTCCAGTACCAAAGAAGGATGGCAAGGTGCGTATGTGCGTCGATTACATAGATTTGAACAAAGCCAGTCCCAAAGATAATTTCCCTTTGCCCCACATTGATACTTTGGTGGATAATACGGTGAAGAGTTCTTTGTTTTCTTTCATGGATGGATTCTCGGGATATAATCAGATTAAGATGGCACTAGAAGATATGGAGAAAACCACATTTGTTACAATGTGAGGAACATTCTGCTATAAGGTAATGCTGTTTTGGTTGAAGAATGCTGGTGCAACATATCAGAGAGCCATGGTGACCTTGTTTCATGACATGATGCATAAGGGAATTGAGGTCTATGTTGATGATTTGATTGCAAAGTCACAAGGAGAAGATGAGCATATTGCGAATCATAGGAAACTCTTTGAAAGACTAAGAAAGTTTCAACTCAAGCTAAACTCGGCAAAATGCACTTTTGGAGTCACATCGAGGAAATTATTGGGTTTTGTTGTTAGCAAAAATGAATTGAGATTGATCCGAATAAATAAAGGCTATCCAGAATTTGCCACCTCCACGTACTCAAAAAGAAGTAAGAGGTTTTCTCGGGAGATTGAATTACATTGGTCGGTTTATTTCGCACTTAACAGATAAATGTGATCCAATATTCAAGTTACTCCAAAAAGTGATCCAGGAGAGTGGGATGAAGGGTGTCATATTGCTTTTGAAAAGGTTAAGCATTATCTATCAAACCCACCAGTATTAATGCCACCGGCTTCGGATAAACCTATAGGCACCTAATTTTGTCCGGACTACTAAAACAAGTATGTTTTCTTCCTAAATTGATGTTTTAGAATGTAAAAATACTTTTTTCCTCTTGCAGGTGGCACTCCGAGACTTAGTCTAAGAAAACGAGCATAAAAAGTCAAACTTAAAAAAGTCAACCCCAAAAAGTCAACTACTAAAAAAGTCAACCCACTTTCAAAATCAAGATTTGAAGTTCTATTGAAAAATGGTGAAAGAATTTTGATAATCCGAGGACTACATCGAAACATATGGAGTTCGTAAGTTGGGTTACAGAGATTTAGTAGAAAAGAAACCTTAATTCGAGAAATTTGAGGAAAAATGCTTAAATGATCAAATTGGTCAAAATTGAAGGTTCCAAATGAAAGATAAGCACTAACTACGGGTAATGGAGAAGCTACTTGGAAGAAAAACTGAAAGAAAAGTCAATCCGGGAGAAAATTGAGAATTAGGGTTTTTGGTGGATTTTGGTGAAATCTGAAAGAATTACAGAATTGGCTCAATTCGGTAAGACTAAAGCCCCTAATGGATGAGAAGTGATTAAAAAAGGATAGCCCAAGCCTCAGTTTGAAGAAAATCTAAAAATCGGACTCGTTTTGAGCAAAATCGGGTTTCAGAGGCAAAGGGGCAAAATTGGAAAATTTGGAAACAATAACAAATGAACTCCAAAATTTTGAAAAATTGCAGATCTCATTCTTCAAACATTTCGAAGAGATTGACAAAATAAAATCTTAATTCGGAGTTCGTTTGCAAAATGGCCAAATCCCGGGTCCCCTATGCAAAAAATTCAAAAAGATAAATCCTGAAAAAATAGCAAATTAACTCCAAAAATTCTGAAAATTTGCAAATCTCATTTTCAAATTATTTGGAAGATATTGCCTAAAGAAAATTCGAATTCGAAGTTCGTTTGCAGTATGGCCAGATTGGAGGAAGGTAGTTACTTTTTGATCAAGCCTTTGCAAATAAGTCACATGGACCAATGCATGAAGAGGGAGAGTGTCAAAATAATGGCTTAAGATTCTTGAACAGCTTTAATTATGGATAGCTAATGGCCTAATCTAAGGGTGATAACTTCATATTTTAAACATCTTGGATCAATAGCCTTTGGATGAAAATTGGTTGAAGCAAAAATGACAACATCCTAGGTCAATAAGGCCATTTGGCCACACTAAGGGGAGAGGGGTTCTCTTTTCATTTTGGGCTATTTACTCTCTACTCTATTGGTTTTTGCTGATTTTTCTCTCCATTGTTGAAAGGCAAAAAGAAAAGTTTAGAAAAGAAAAGAAAGTTAGAAGAGAAAAAGCTTGAAAGATAGCTTCTAGAAGTTGCTTTAAGCACCATACTCTTGCACTTTCTTTGATTTTTCATTCTTGATTTACTATTTTCATTTAATATTTGGTGAGTTTCTTTTGATTTTTCTTTTTAAATAAGTGTTTTTAATAATCTTCTTTAAGTTCTTTTTTGATTCTTTCTTGTAAAAAGCTTTTGAAATTTTTTTCCTTCTTATTTTTGAGTTGGCCGAATGGCCTAGTATTTTTTAGAGTTTCTATTTTGCATTGTTATTCCATGTTATTCTTGATATTTAGTAAGTTTTGATGCTTTAAATCTTCTTTAAATACATAAACATGAAGCTTGTTTTAATTTGGTTGCTTGCTTGTTACCATTTTTGTGTTTATTATCTTGTTATCATGTTTATTTTACTTGTCTTGCATTTTGGATTTTCTGTTTTCAAAATGTTTAAGTTTATTTATGTTTTAAATTTTGTAATCCATATGTTTTTGAAAATGCCTTTTGGTTTTCATGCCTTTACCTTATATTTGCATGATTTGAGTGTTATTCTCTAGTTAAGCACGTTAGTATATCATGTGTTTGTGAAAATGCCATGCTCATTTTAAGCATGATACCATTCGGCCACCCTATGTTGTATGCTTTGTGTGTGCATTTTTGTTATGTTAGTTGATAGGTTTGCATTTTCATGATATTTGGTTGAGTATTTTGTTTAAGCATGCCATATGTTTGTGTTATTGCCATGCATTTTTTAGGTTTAGGATTGGTTTGCTTTGCCATGCATATTCATGCATTTTAGACCTAAGTTGCATTAAATGCCATGCAAGTTCATTTAGGTCTAGGTCATTTTATTGATGCCATGCATTTTTCATGTCATTTAGGTTTTAAATCATGCATTTCATGCATCATATTTGCTGTATTTTCATGCATTTCATGTCATTGCCACTTGACTTATGACTTAGGCCAATCAATGGTTCAAAGTCATGCTCACTTGAGCATACTTGTGGAAAATTAAAGAGTTGTCAAATTGATTATTCTACCTTTGTGATTTTCTATTACTTAGCCAATTTTTGCCTAACTTTTCAAAAATGTTAGCTATTGTTTGTGAGTCTTTTAGAGAGTCTCTAATATTTTTACTTTGATTTTTAAATGATTTTATCAAAGACAAAATAATGTGTTTTGGCAAAACAGTTTTTTCACCCAGTACTCGTACTTTCCCGATTTTTTTGGGCAGTCATCTTTAATCAAAAAATTAAGCCAATTTTTTTCCGTGTATTTTTACGTGTCCTAAGTCTCAATTATTTTTTTTAGATTTTTTGAATTTTAAAAATAGGGTAAAAAATCGTGCTTTAAAACTGGGCAGTGGAGGCAAAATTGAATCTGAAAGAAAATCATTTTTCTATTTTTGTTAAGTTACTTAGAGGGGGCTGATTAGGAAGTTTAGCTACAGACTTAGGGTAGTTTCCAAGCCTTTTTAAACTCTAAAAATGATTTGTTAAATCTCGGGTTAAGGGTGGTCAAGTTCGGGATTTTAAACTTAAAAAATTAGAGCCATAAAGGGGGTTTAGCTAGGTTTTTTATTTTTAATCTAAGCTTTTCAAAATTGTTTTCAATCAATCACAAAGTATTTTGGTTTTAGAATTTTTAATTTGATATATTTTCCTAAGGTAGCCGAATATCTTTTTAGATATATGGATTTTCTTAAATAAAGGAAAAAAGACATTCTCATGCATTGCATTTTCGATATTCATGCATAATATATAATATGTGATTTTTGCTATTTTAATTTTCATGATGGTGTTATTATTTATATTTTTGATATTATATTAATTGTTATATCGTTTTGAACATTACATGCTATCCTATGCTTTTTATTTAGTTATTTATTTTTGTCACATTATTTAGCGTATACTATGTTCATGCATTATTATTTTCATTATTATTTTCATGCATATTATATGATAGCATTATTTTAAGTTTCATGTCACTTAGATTATATGTCACATCATTTATATTTTCCATGTAATTTAAATTATTTTATTCCATTTAGAATATATCATGTTACCTAGGTCATTTCATTTCATATAGAATATATTATGTCACTTCGGATATTTCATTTCATATAGAATATATCATGTTACCTAGGTCATTTCATTTCATATAGAATATATTATGTCACTTCGGATATTTCATTTCATATAGAATATATCATGTTACCTAGGTTATTTTATTTCATTTAGAATATATCATGTGACTTAGGATATTTCATTTCATTTAGAATATGCCATGACATTTAAATTATTTCATGCCATTTAGGTTGCATTATATTATCTAGACTTTGCTATGTCATTTTATTTATGTCACACATATTCATATTTCTTTTAATTGTTTTGAAAAAGGTAATGATTTCCAATAAAATAAAGATATTCCCAAGTTAAAATAATTAATGAGTTCTCTGCCGGGTTTGCTGGGGAGGATGTCATCAATTATCATTAATAACGGAATATCTTCTTTAAAATGAGAACGGTTCGGAAAATTTTCCAAAATAATAAAAATTTCTATATTTTGCCACGCTTGTTGGGAAATATAGGAAAATTTTGAATTAATAAATTTCGGATCATTTTTAAAAAAAAAATGGAATTATTTTTCTTTAAATTGGGAATTAACTTGAAATACTAAATTTAAAATCGATTTTTTTTTATCAAGACTTGAGATAACACACGATTAATAAGGTACCTTTTTATATGGGTGTTGTGGGGGCGTTAATCCTTCCCCACACATAATCGAGTCCCGAACCCGCTTTCTTGATTTCTCTGGTTTAAAACGCAGACTTGAAATTGGTTTTAAAAATGTTTTAATTAATTTTAAAATGTTTTATAAAACCAGTTTTAATAGGTAGCCGATCACACCTAGATGAAAAAGACCAATGGCGGCTCCATTTTTTTTTCAAGGTCATTTTCAAAACCTTCATTTTTCAAAAGGAATTAAGTCAACTTTTGCTCATTTTTTTTAATGTCACGTTTAACGAATAATAAAGTCTTGCGATGAGACTTGTTATTTTTTAGGTTGCGACAACTTGGCGACTCCATTGGGGACATTAGAGAGTCAGGCCTAGAATTAGTTGTGTTATCCAAGTTTCGATTTTTGTTGGTTTATCCGGTATTTAATTTCAATTCCCATATTTTTTTAAAAAATAAAGGAGAATTTTGAAAATAATAAAATGTTTTAAATATGTTCATATTCATTCACATGCATTTTATTTGTTTTCTAGTTATTTAATGTTGTAAATTACTATTGCATTCTTGTTGGTTAATGCGTTACACTATTCTAGATCTTTCTTTTAATAAATTGCTAGGGCATTTAGAATAAGGTTTGTAGAATAGGTGGTGAAAGGTTTGTTGTTCCTCCACACACACCGCACGTGCATTTGCATACCATGAGCCCTATACCTGGGTTTCGTCCTTTTAGGTGGGAGCAAAGTAACTAAGCCTTGGTGATGAACAATTCGCATGGGCTAGTGAAACACTTCCGGAGTACTAAATTTCCTAAGCCTTCGTGATTAACAGTCCGCATGGGCTAGGGAAATAGACTCTAACGAATTGCACCCACTTTTATCGGGGTGCCTTACCAGCCTTCACCGGCCACAGAGAGGAACAATTCGGGGCTTTTAGAACTAATTCACCTTCATATAATAAACCTAGGCTAAGCCGTGCTGAATTTTCGATTAGATATACCGAACATAGAAACACATCGAAGGACATTTCTAAACCTTTTGTTACCTATTTTACACTCTGAATAAGTGTTGTAGATCGGGCAACGATGTACGTACATCGCCCGTAATAAATGTGATAGTCCGCCCCAAAGGCACTGTGATACCTATATAAGTAGATATTGTTGGGGCAAGTGTTCACTAACTTTTTGAAATTGAAAATATAAACATTCTTTTTCAAACACTTTTGCATTTTGCACATTTCATGCATGTGTGAATAGAGCATGTACTTTTATGGTTGTATTGTTGATCTCATTTTTTTTTTTGCAATAAACGGATGGTGGTAATATTTTATTTGATGGTTTCTATAAACCGATAGTGTTACATGAACATTTGCATATTGTACCATAGTAGAATCCACTACCCCGAAGTTATTTTGAAAATAATGTGTTTGGTTTTTCATAAAAGAAACATGTTTCAAAAAATCATAGATTAAATTTGGAGGCAAGTCTTGCATAAAATTTTGAATAATCAAGATTTAGGTCCCACCAATTTCGTGTAATCATTGGTCATACCTTTGTTTTAATTCATTTTTCTTTACATGTATCATTTTGACATCATATTATAGTCCTAACATGCATGGTATTCATTGTAGAATACATTTGTGATATACATGGTCATTCTTTAAACCTACCTTTGTGTTAATTCATTTATTCTTTGCATATATTATCCTAACATCATGTTATAGTCATAGCATGCATGGTCATTCATTGTAGAATATGTTTATTACATGCATGGTCATTATTTGTATATACCTGTGCATCAATTTATTCATTTTAAAAAAAAAATGCATCATGTTGGCATTAGATTGCATCCATGGCATATATAGTCATCATAATTTCTCTATATATGTTCATGCATTAATAATCAGTATATTCATGAGCATGTACCTTCATAATTATATTTTTAATCTCATGTCAATTTTATTTGCATGAAAGGGGATCGAGATATGAGGAATGAATCGGATGAACGATTGCATGCTTTGGAACGCAATCAAGAGGAGTTTGGACATGAACTCTGGGAGCTGATGGAATAGCTTGCCAAAATGATGAAATTGGTTGAGGATATGGGTAAGAGTAAAGCGGAACTTTCTCAGGGCTCTGCATCGTCTTCGGATCAACCAAAACCATTAGGTCTAGAACATACAATCATTGCTGGATCCTGCGCTTGTCAATGCCACAGAGGTTGCAACCCTGATGAAATTGTGGACAAAATTGTGAAAATGATTAAACCTGAGAGCCTGATACCAAGGATAGAAACTTCAGATCCCAAACAGTCCCTGCAATTGGTCCTAGGTCCAAACCAATATCCTCACCCTACTATGGCTCAATTGTCCACTGGGATGACCACAACGGGATTCCTGAATCCCACTCCATCACCACCAACTACCAGTTCATACTATTTCCCATATCAATCACCTTATCAAGCATCTGGGATAGGAACCTCGAACTATGTAGAGCCTCCAAGGGTCCTGTGTCCAAATCTATACCCTTACAATGCTGTTCCGCCACTTCTCCATGTAAACACTTCGGTTCGAACCTTAGTGCCAACGCCAAGTGCCCCAACTCCTAGGCCATGTGTTACTAAGAAACAACTCAAAAACAAGACTCAAGAGTAGTATGATCCCATTCCAATCAGCTACCAGGAGCTTCTCCTTATACTGATCCAAAATCACATGGTTGCTTGTATCCTGTTGAAACCCCTGTTACCACCGTATCACAGGTGGTATAATCTAAATGCAAGATGTGATTATCACTATAGAATTGCTGGCCATAGCATTGAAGACTATATAGCCTTCAAAAAGAAAGTGCAATCTCTTATAGAGATCAAGTGGATCGATCCAACAACACTAATTGATAGAGGGCCAGGAAGGTGTAATTAGGATTGGGAGATTTACAGCAATGACGTAGAAGGACTTCAGTCTGATATGATGTAGTAGGATTTCACTTTTTCAGTAGCCGGCTCTTATAGCGTTAGGATAATAGGAAAAAAAGTGCTTGTAAAAGACAGTTTTAACCACTGCTCAAATTTTGTAAACATGGTTTATACCATTGTGAATGTTGATATGGGAATGAATTGATTATTCTTCAAATTTATAAGACATTGATGATTAAGTTCCTCCAATTCTTATTTCCTCTGTGATATCTTCCCCTTTGCATTTTGCATCCGATCAATTATTTGTCATACCATACATTCATACATGTATCATGTTAGCATCAGGTTGCATTCATGCATTCATAATCAGCATGATTTTTCTATATATATCCATGCATTAATTTGCTTATTCTTTACATGCATCATGTTGACTTTGGGTTGCATTCATGACAAACATAGTCAGCATGATTTCTCTATATATGCTCATGCATTAATCTGTCATATTAACATCAGGATGCATTCATGACACACTTGGTCAGCATGATTTTCTTTGTATATACTCTGTATCAATCATTCATTGTTTACATGCATCATAATTGACATCGTGTTGCATTCATAGTGTATATGATCATTCATTGGGAAATACGCTGAAATGTACATGATCATTCATTGCATATATCCATGCGTTGATTTGTTTATTCTTTCCTTGCAAAATGTTGGCATCGTGATTGCATTTATTACATAGATGGTCAGCATGTTTCCACTGTACATGTCTATACATCATATTCTTTAGGCTTCATGTGCATCAAATTGCATTGATGGCTCCTTCATCATGACACGCACTTTGAGGGAATAAAACAGAAGTTGGCTTGGCTTGAAGAGTCTTTGAAAGATTTTCCATTTCAAATCAGAGGTATAAGAAGTACTGAGTACCTTTTTAATACAGGCTAGTGCTATGGATAATGAACAATTTGCCCGAATGGAAAGGGTACAGGAAGAATTGCGATAACAGCTGGCAAAGTCTCAAGCGAAATCTAAAGATCAGATGACTAAATTGATGGAGCTAATGTCCACCGTAATCAAGGGATAAACTAAAAACTTGACTGCCAGAGAAGGGTTTGAGGCACGAAAGGGTCAGAATTAGGTCGTAATGATGGATGCCAAGAACACAGTTAACCCTGTCAATGTCTTAAATTCAGATGATCCAGCTGAACATGCAAAGTTGAAAATGGTTAATAAGGTAGAGTTGGCAAATTCCTAAGGGAAATATCAGTTGCTAGATGAAAGGCTCCGGGAAGTAGAAAATATAGACGTATTCGGGAGTGTGAAGGTGAAAGAACGATGCTTGGTCCTCGATTTAGTCATTCCTCCTGAATTCAAGGTCCCTAACTTTGTGAAATATGACGGGACGACTGACCCGTCAGCCCACATCACTATGTTCTGCCTAAAGATGACAAGTCATATAGATAATGATAAGCTTCTGATCCACTACTTTCAAGATAGCCTCAGCGGGTCCGCAATTAGGTGGTATAGTAAGTTGAGCAAGGATCAGATTCGCTCTTGGAATGATTTGGCTAGGGCTTTTCTAAACTAGTACAAACATATGACTGACAGGACACCTGATCGTCTCACTTTGCAAAATATGGAGAAAAGAGCTACTGAGAGCTTCAAATACTATGCTCAGAGGTGGAGGAACATGTCTAGCCAAGTACAACCACCTTTGACACAAAAGGAAATCACCGTCCTTTCTGTGAATACACTGCAGGCCTCGTACCATGATAGACTCGTCGGCAATGCCTCAAAGAATTTTGCGAATATAATAATCTTAGGGGAGATGATTGAGATTGCTATCAAGAATGGGAAACTTGAAGGAGAAGGAACATCCAATGCCAAGAGAAATAAGACACCTAGAAATAAGAGGAAAATGTCCAAGCTATGGGAGATTTCGTCCCATATTACCAATTTCCCACATACCAATCATGTTACTCTACTGAGGTATCTCCAAGCCTTTATCCTTACCTACCAACCCAAACACCTAATCCTATACCAGCACTTACAACAAGGCCTACTTCCAGAAAACGACCGCTGGACAACCATGAAAGAATTCCAATCCCCATCCCTAACCTGCTGCCATTGTTAATAAAGAATCAGTACCTTACCCCGATACCTTTGAAAATAGCTTCGAATCCATCAACGAGGAGTTATGACCCTGACAACAAGTGTGATTATCACCTCGAGGTAGTTGGGCATTCAACTAAAAAATGTAGAATTGAGGAAAGGATTGAAAGTCTTATCCGCGATGGTATTTTGACATCGAAGCTTATCAATCAGTGGAAGGCCGCTTTACCGTAAATCAGTTTCTTTCAGGGTTTTAAGGGGAGAGTTACTACCTTTGAAGGATGTTAGTATGAGCATTTTGATGCATGTAGTTTCAGACCTTATGATGAAAACATTATCTCATGTCCACATTCATATGTATTAAATGAATTTTGAATTTTAAATGCTTGGTGTTTGTTGTGTTTTAACAATAATTTGAATTTGCAAAAACAAGCATTAAGGAAGTTTTAATAATGGAAAATCTTGAGAATATTGATGATCATTGTTACAAATGACCCAATACCTTCTCCCCTCTCTTTTAGGCTTTCCTAGGCCTAAACCCATTGAATCGAGAACACTTGAAAGACCTAATGCTTCGAGGAATATGAATGATTGAACTTCATAAAACCATTGTCATCATAGAATAAGCAAAGATGTAGATCCTAGTCTAGGTTATGAACAAAGGAACGGACTTTTCAAAAAAAATTTGAACTCCTTGAAATTCAAACAAATGAGACTTTCCTTCAAAAATTTAGATCATGGTAATTTGGTGTGTGTCAAGGTTGTGCCAAAACCATTCATGTCATTTTCAACAACCACAAAACACTAATTGCCCAAACATCACTTCATGATTGACACCCTGGGCACAATGATTAAACTAGATTATCCCATGTCTCAGAGAAAACCCATTTTTAGGTCATATTTTCTTTTTCTCTTCAAAGAACTCAGATTTGAAACTCAAGCTTTTCAAAATAGACCTAGACTTGCTATGTTCCTTGTTGATACAAATTCTCATGGTTAATCAAATCGGGGCATCATATGTGGAAATGATGGATACATGGTGAATAATGATGGACTAATGCAGGATTCATTAGGGCATGAAAAAAAAATTGTGATATCATGCATATGAGAATTCGGATGATTCCAAAGTGCAAAATAAAATTTTGATTATCTACTTCCCCTGGGGATTGCTTGTCAATGAGAATATTTGTGCTTGATATGATGAATGGCCATCTTTCATATCCCTTTCGCAAAAAAAGAAATTATCCATAGTCACCCATTTTGAGCCAAAAGATTCTTCTTTGAACCCTGATCAAGGATCACCCTCTACACTGGGGGGCAACTGCGAGGAAAGATCTTTTCAAAGATCATTGAGAAAATAGTCCTAGCTCGAAGACAGATACAAAGCAAATTGAGCGCCTAAATAAATATGGGCTCATTCTGTCAAAGAAAAAGGAAAAGGAAAAGATGGCGAAATGGAAACCAAGAACAAAACAAAAGAAAAAAAAACACACAAAAAAAAGTGTGTGAAAAAGATGGAAAATGAAAGCCAAAAGCAAAGAAGAAAAATAGCAAAAGTAAAAAGGAAATAAATGTCCAAGAAGGGACAAATGGTTCGAAGAGAATTCTCCTCAAGAAATGATCCTTTAACTGAATACCGTCAAACACATATTTTGGGCCCATTTATTCTTTCTTTTTAAACCCCGAACCATGGCCTACATTACGTGCTTTAAAAGTCCATTTGATCAAGCATGAATATTTAATTTGAAGGGTTTTTTTCCTCATATTTTATCCTACCTCATCGAATTATCATTTCACTAAGGAAGAATTTAGAATTATCAAGTGCATGGTAAAACAATAATAAAAAAAAGAGAGAAGAAAAAATTGAAAGAATGGGACTCTAGGGCAAAAACCCAAAAATGGGCGGTCTAGAGTAAAATGCAATTTTTTATGCCATTTACGTTAGTGCCGATACCACCAAAAAAAAAGGTCATCTTGGAGAAGCGGTCATCGAGGAACATCTAGGAATTCATGAACCTCCTAAATTGTCAACTCTATTCAGAGGATTAAGTTCAAAAACTGAAATTTTTTCCCTCCAAGATTAAACTTTCCAATTTAAATATCCCACTCAATCTTGACGCTTGTCAAAATGCCTTGATATGAGAACTAAAAGAATGTTGAATTTGTTTGATTTTCAATGAATTCATGATTTATAAAACCTGTTCCATTTGAAAGCCTAAAAGGGACATACATTTTTGTTATGAAATTTCCTTTGATCAACCAAAATCTTGTTATACCAAGCATTGCTAATTCAAATTGAAAAACCCAGATTGACACTTAGAAAAGTTTTTAACAATGATCATCAGTCTTCAAAAGATTTGTACATCACACACTCTAGGGTTAATATTTTTTATTCAGAAGTTTTCAAAATAAGAAAACAAATAAAGATATTTTTTTGAAAATACCCATTTTTGATGTTGACATGAGATAAGGGTTTTTCTAACCCAAAGGTGTGGAACTACTAGGGTTTATCTTGATTTCCAAACATGAGAAAAAGAAATAGAACCCGTTTCAGACCTCTGTTGATGAGAGTTTGAAAACTGTTGGGGTAAAGAGAATAGCCAAAATGAATTGAAGATATACTCTGATTTGAAAAGGAAAAATGAATTGGAAAGGCTAAGCCAAAGTCTAGAAAAATGATCAGGGGCATTTGCATCTTTTCATGAAGCGTTTGCATCATTATCGATCTTTGCATTTGCATCATGTAGAAGCATTCTGCACGTTGTCAAATCCTTGCATTTGCATTATTTAGAATCATTTGCATAATGCCAATCTTTACATCTGCATCATTCCATGAAGTAGTTGCGTTAACACCAATTTTCGCATTTGCATCATAAAGAAGCATTTGCATATTATTGACATTTGCATCCTTTTGATAAGTAATTGCGTTATTTGAGGATCATTTGCATTTGCATCATTTAGAAGCAACTGCATCTTATTCAACATCTGCATCTGCATCAATAAGCATTTGCATCAATCTAAGCCGTTTGCATAAACACCACAAAGCATCTGCATTTTATCCAACATCTGCATCTACATCAAGAAACATTTGCATCGATTCAAAACATTTACAAAATGAGGTATGTGCATCCTGTTAATCACTTGCCCCAACATCAAAAAGCATTCGCATCTTTTCAAAATCTTCATATTAATTTTCAACAATTCTTCAAAAATCACGGGTAAGGCCTCCGGGCACTATTCTTAAGACCTCTGGGCATCATTTGATAAAGTCGCATACAACGCATTTTCTTCAAATCACAAGTAAGGCTTCCAGGCACCATTCTTAAGACCTCAGGGCAACATTTTTAAAGTTGCATTCAACGCATTTTATCCAAATCACGGGTAAGGCCTCCGGGGACCATTTTTAAGACCTCCGGGAACCATTTTTAAGACCTCTAAGCATCACTTTTTAAAGCCGCATTCAGCGAATTTTTTTCAAATCACGGGTAAGGCCTTCGGGCACCATTTTTAAGACCTCCGGGCATCATTTTTAAAGTCACATTCAGCGCATTTTTCCAAATCACGGGCAAGGCCTCTGGGGACCATTCTCAAGACCTTCGGGCATCATTTTTAAAGTCGCATTCAGCATATTTTCCAAATCACGGGTAAGGCCTCCGAGCACCATTTTTAAGGCCTCCGGGCACTATTCTTAAGACCTCCGGGCATCATTGTTAAAGTCACATACAGTACATTTTTTTTAAATCACGGGTAAGGCCTCCAGGCACCTTTTTTTAAGGCCTTCGGGCATCATTTTTAAAGTCGCATTCAGCGTATTTTTCCAAATCACAGGTAAGGCCCCCGGGAACCATTCCCAAGACCTCCAGGCATCATTTTTAAAGTCGCATTCAGCTTATTTTTCCAAATCATGGGTAAGGCCACCGGGTACATTCTTAAGACCTCCGGGCATCATTTTTAAAGTCGCATTCAACGCATTTTTCCAAATCACGGGTAAGGCCTCTGGGCACCATTCTCTTGACCTTCGAGCATCATTTTTAAAGTCGCATATAGCGTATTTTCCCAAATCATAGGTAAGGCCTCCGGGCACCATTTTTAAGACCTACGGGCATCATCTTCAAAGTCGCATACCGCGTATTTTTTTCCAAATCACGGATAAGGGCTCCCGGCACTATTTCTAAGACCTTCGGGCATAATTTTTCTTTAAATTTTATATAAGACCTCCAGGCACTATTTTTAAGATATTCGAGCACAATTTTCATTTTGAAAATAGAACTCGTTTCCTTAAGACGGGTCGAGCCTTGATTAGTCAGGGAACTCAATTTAAGGACAAAATCTTCAATTTAGAGGTTTTAAAAAAAATTGAAAAAAAAGAAAAATGAAACCTCTTCCCCTTCTTTTCACATGTGATTTCACTAACCGAACAAAATTATTGTTTGTTTATCTTTGCCTGATTCTTGATTCTCAGCAATAGCCAAAAAGGGGAAGCTGTAGACACCTAATTTTTTCCAGACCACTAAAACAGGTATGTTTTCTTCCTAAATTGATGTTTCAGAATGAAAAAAGACTTTTTTCATCTTTCAGGTGGTACTCTGAGACTTAGTCTAAGAAGGCGACCATAAAAAGTCAAACTTGAAAAGGTCAACCCTAAAACGTCAACTACTAAAAAAGTCAACCCACTTTCAAAATCAAGATTTGAAGTTGAATTGAAAAATGGCGAAAGAATTTTGATAATCTGAGGTCTACATTGAAAGATATGGAGTTCGTAAGTAGGGTTACAAAGATTTAGTAGAAATGAAACCCTAATTCGGGAAATTTGGGAAAAAGTGCTTAAACGATCAAATTGATCAAAATTGAAGGTTCCAAATGAAAGATAAGCACTGGATACAGGTAATGGAGAAGCTACTTGGAAGAAGAACTGAAAGAAAAGTCAATATGGGAGAAAACCGAGAAGTTGGGTTTTTGGTGGATTTTGGAGAAATCTGGAAGAATTACATAAATGGTTCGATTCGATAAGACTAAAGCCCCTATATGGATGAGGAGTGACTAAAAGAGGATAGCCCGAGGCTCAGTTTGAAGAAAATCTGAAAATCGAACTTGTTTTGAGCAAAATCGGGTTTCGGAGATAAAAGGGCAAAATTGGAAAATTTGGGAAAAATAGCAATTGAACTCCAAAAATCTCAAACAATTGCAGATCTCATTCTTAAATCATTTCAAATATATTGGTGAAAGAAAATCTTGATTCTCGTTTGCAAAATGGCCAAATCCCAGGCCCCCTATGCAGAAATTCAAGAAGATAAATCCCGAAAAAATAGCAAATGAACTCCAAAAATTCTGAAAATTTGCAAATCTCAATTTTAAATTATTTGGAAGAGATTGGCAAAAGAAAATCAAGATTTGGAGTTTGTTTCCAAAATGGCCAAATCTCGGTCCCCCAATGCAGTAATTCAAGTAGACAAATCTCGAAAAAATACCAAATGAGTTCCAAAAATTATGAAACTTCTAGATCATACTTTTAAATTATTTGAAGAGATTGGTGAAGAAAAATCTGGATTTGGAGCTCGTTTAAAAAATGGTAAAGTTTGGGAGCATTAAGGGGCAATTTTGGAAGAAAAAATCCAAATAAATAGCAAATGGGCTCGAAATTTTTTGAAAACCTTCAGAATTTAATTTTTTCATTATTTTGAAAGTATTGAAAAAATAAAATTTGAATTTGGAGTCCATTCTATTTATTTATGTTCGGGGGGAAAAAGTTTATTTTGCCCAAGAAACCGAAAAGGGCTTTTCTTGCCATTTAAAAAATGAAGATTGGGCTGGAAGAAGAGGGGTCAGCTGGCCAAGGCCCAACGATGGGTAGATATTTTCTGATTTTTAATCAAAAGGTCAATAATGAAGAGGAAGATAGTTATTTTTTGATCAAGCCTTTGCAAATAAGCCAGATGGACCAATGCATGAAGAGGGAAAGTGTCAACATAATGGCTTAAGATTCTTGAACAACTGTAATTATGGATAGCTGATAGCCTAATCTAAGGGTGATAATTTCACATTTTAAACATCTTGGATCAATAGCCTTTGGATGAAAATTGTTTGAAGCAAAAATGACAAGATCCTAAGTCAATAAGGCCATTTGGCCACACTAAGGGGAGGGGGTTCTCTTTTCATTTTTGGCTATTCATTCTCTATTCTCTCTTGGTTTTTGCTGATTTTTATCTCCATTGTTGAAAGGCAAAAAGAAAAGTTTAGAAAAGAAAAGAAAGTTAGAAGAGAAAAAACTTGAAAGATAGCTTCTAGAGGTTGCTTTAAGCAACATACTCTTGCACTTTCTTTGATTTTTCATTCTTGATTTGCTGTTTTCATTTAATATTTGGTGAGTTTCTTTTGATTTTTCTTTTTAAATAAATATTTTTAATATTCTTCTTTAAGTTCTTTCTTGATCTTTTCTTGTAAAAAGCTTTTGAATTTTTTTTTCCTTCTTATTTTTTAAGTTGGTCGAATGGCCTAGTATTTTTGAGAGTTCTTGTTTTGCTTTGTTATTTCATGTTATTCTTGATCTTTAATAAGTGTTTTAAATCTTCTTCTAATACATAAACATGAAGCTTGTTTTAATTTGGTTGCTTGCTTGTTACCAATTTTGAGTTTATTATCTTGTTATCATGTTTATTTTACTTGTCTTGCATTTTTGATTTTCTAATTTCAAAATGTTTAAGTTTGTTTATGTTTTACATTTTGTAATCCATGTGTTTGTGAAATGCCTATTGTTTTTCATGCCTTTACCTTATATTTGCATGATTTGAGTGTTATTCTTTAGTTAAGCATGTTAGCTATCATGTGTTTGTGAAAATGCCATGCTCATTTTAAGCATGAGATCATTCAGCCACCCTATGTTGTATGCTTTGTGTGTGCATTTTGTTATGTTAGTTGATAGGTTTGCATTTTTATGATGTTTGGTTGAGTAATTTGTTTAAGCATGCCATATGTTTGTGTTATTGCCATGCATTTTTTAGGTTTAGGATTGGTTTTCTTTGCCATGCATATTCATGCATTTAAGACCTAAGTTCATTTATATTCATGCAAGTTCATTTAGGTCTAGGTTATTTTATTGATGCCATGCATTTTTCATGTCATTTAGGTTTTAAATCATGCATTCCATGCATCATATTTGCTGTATTTTGATAAACATAATGAATTTGATTTAAACAAAAGGAAATAACTCGACAGTGGTCTCAAGGCTCCACTCATTTGATAAAACAGGATGAATTCGATTTAAAACAAAAGGAAACACCTCGACGGTGGTCTCAAGGCTCGACTCATTTGATAAAACAGAATGAATTCGATTTAAAAACAAAAGAAAATACCTCGACGGTGGTCTCAAGGGTCGACTCATTTGATAAAACAGAATGAATTTGATTTAAAACAAAAGAAAATACCTTGACGGTGGTCTCAAGGCACGACTCATTTGGTAAAACAGAATGAATTCGATTTAAAACAAAAGGAAATACCTCGACGGTGGTCTCAAGGCTCGATTCATTTGATAAAACAGAATGAGTTTGATTTAAAATGAAAGGAGATACTAAGAATGATTATGGGTTTGGTTCATTCAGAAAAAATAAATTTAACTTCAAAATGAAAGGAACATACCTCGACGGCGGTCTCGGGGCTTGAATTATTTGAGAAGCAAAATAAGTTCAATTTGGAAAGGAAATGTACCTTGACGGTGATCTCGGGGCTCGACTCATTTGAAAAACAGAACGAGTTCGCTTTGGAGAAGTCCAAGTTTTATTGATTTTTGCAATGTTAGCTAAATGCAATGATGAGAATGACATGCTTTGCAAATGCTTGTATGTTTCCTAAGAATGAATGCAATCAAATGATTGTGCCACGATTTCTAATCCAAGGTTTCTTTGAGGTTCACAGATTATCCGACTTGATGACGGAGTCTTCAATTGTTCACTCATGCCCCACTTAAGGAAACCTTCACTCAAGATAACTTGGCAAACAGTCTCAGTTTCTGACTTTCGCTGAAATTCACATATTTTTTTACTTCGTGATGGAGTCTCTAACACGTTTACTGTTTTATTTTTTTGGTGAACTTTCCAAACCTTTCCCAAGATTTAAATCTATTCCTTATTAATACTTTGAAATCCTTTTATTTAACGATTTTTTATTACTAATCATCAATCAATTTAATAACAATCATAATGCATCTCAAAAATGTATGAAAGAAAATATGAATCAAGCAAAAATTGTCATGAAAATGATAACAAGAATTTATTGCAAGAAATGTTTTAAAATAGTAAAAATAAATATCAAGGATATAAGAAACAAATGTAAAGTTATAGGTTGTAGATGTCTCGGATGCAGAATATCTTGGACCCTTCCTTGTCAAACCATCTGAAATTTCTCTTGAACAAGAAATTTACTTGGGTAACCTCTCGGCTTCCGTAGTTACATCAGACTAAGTTGTTCCCTTTTTTCTGATTTTCAGATATTTCTCCCCTTTTACATGGAGCATTGATTCGAACTTTTAATCAGTACCAAAGCCGCCCTTTGCGGGTTTTCAACACAAGTGTCCTCTATTCAGTAGGTTTTAGGCTTAAACCTCTCCTTTTACATTCTTTTTTCATTTTCATTTTTTTTGTATTCTACCATGCATCTAAGAATTCTAAATGTTTCCAAGGTAAAAATGTCAATTCAAAAGATGGGATGAATTCTGAGAATAACCTTTCAAATTAAATATCCATGCTTGATCAAAATGGGCTTTTAAAGCACGTAATGTAGGCCAAGGTTTAGGTTTACAAAGAAAGGATAAAATAGGCCCAAAGTGTGTTTAAGGGTGATTGGATCAAGGATCATTTCTTGAGGATAACTCATTCTTGAAACATTTGTCCTTTTTTTTTTTGGACTTTTTTTCTTCTTTTTTTACTTTGTTGGCTTTCGCCACATTTTTCGATGGCTTTCTCTTTGCCATGATTTTTTTTCTTCCTCGAATTTCCCTCCAGTGTAGAGGGTGATCCTTGATCAAGGTTTAAAGAAAGATATAATTCTTAAGGCTCAAAGGGGTGACTAAGGATAATTTCTTCTTAGTGAAAGGAATATGAAAGATGGCCATTCATCATATCAAGCATGAATATTCTCATTAAAAAGCAATCCACAGGGGAAATAGATATATAGAATTTCCATTTTTACACTTGGAATCATTCGAATTTCCATGTGCACAGCATCACACATTTTTTTTAAGCATAATACTTCTTCAGTTCATCAGCATTCATGGGATTTCTTAAATCCTCCCCGTCCATTCTAGTTAAAAACAATGCTCCTTCAGAAAAAGCTTTTTTTACCACATAGGGTCCTTCCCTATTCGGAGCCCACTTTCTTCGCGGGTCCTTCACTATAGGGAGAATTTTCCTCAGTACCAACTCCCCCTCTCGGAACTGTCTAAGACGAACTTTCTTGTTGTGGGCTCGAATCATCCTTTTCTGATACAACTGCCCATGACAAATTGCTTTCAATTTTTTCTCCTCAATGCTATTCAACTCTCCATAATGAGCTCTAACCTATTCTGCTTCCTCTAGGCCAACTTCCATCAAAACCCGAAGTGAAGGGATCTCAACTTCAATAGGTAACACTGCTTCCATCCCATATACCAAAGAAAACGGTGTTGCCCCTGTAGATGTACGGATCGAAGTACGATATGCATGAAGAACAAAAGGCAAGATCTCATGCCAATCCTTGTACACATTAGTCATCTTCTCAACAATCTTCTTGATGTTCTTATTGGCTGCTTCTACTGCCCTATTCATCTTCGGATGATAAGGTGTCGAATTATAATGTGTGATCTTGAATTGAGTACACACTTCTCTCAATATCTTATTGTTCAAATTGAGAGCATTATCCGAAATAATTCTTGCTGGCAATCCATAACGGCATATGATTTCTTTCTTAACGAATCTGCAAACCACTAACTTTGTTACATTCGCATAGGAAGCAGCTTCTACCCACTTTGTGAAATAATCTATGGCCACCAAGATGAAACGATGTCCATTTGAAGCTTTCGGGGTAATAGATCTGATTATATCCATTCCCCACATTGAAAAGGGCCATGGTACAATCATGACATGTAATGGCGATGGCAGCACATGAATCTTATTTGCAGATATCTGACATTTATGGAACTTTCGGGAATAACTGATACAAACTCCTTCCATTGTCAACCAATAGTACCCTGCCCTCATAATCTACTTAGCAAGCATGTGACCATTAGCATGAGTGCCACATATCCCTTCATGGAACTCTTCTATAATTCTCCGAGCTTCGGTAAATCCAACACATCTCAATAAGACTTGGTCTTTTCTTTTCTTGTAGAGAATCTCACTGTCTAGAACAAAACCCATTGCTATCCTTTTTAGAGTCTTCTTGTCATTTTCTGTTGCTTGTTCTAGATACTGTTGACTCTTGATGTACTACAAGATATCATTATACCAAGGAAGGCCATCTGCTTCTTCTTCAATACTCAGACAGTGGGCAGGAGACTCATATATACTCATCTTTATTGGCACAACTTCAGCCCCTTCATTCACTTTAAACATTGATGAAAAAGTAGTCAGAGCATCTGTCATTCGATTTTCTTCTAGAGGAAAGTAATTGAAATTCACTTCTTCAAATTCCTCCAATAAATTCAATATGAGTTCTCGGTAATGGATTAGCTTTGTATCTCGGGTTTCCTATTCTCCCCGTAGCAGGTATATCACTAGGGCTTAGTCTCCGAAAACTTCCAATACTTCGATCTTTCTGTCCTCTGCAGCACAAAGGCCCATAGTACACGCTTCATATTTGGCAGTATTGTTTGTACAATCAAAATCCAATCTAGCAGTGAAAGGATAATAATCTTCTTCTAGGGATATGAGGACTGCACCGATTCCATGCCCCATGGCATTAGATGCGCCATGAAAGTACATTTTCCATACTTTCTTTTTCAGGGGAATCTCATCTGCTTGCGAAACATACGTCAAATCTTCATCTGGGAAGTCAAAGTTCAACGGCTCATAATCTTCCACTGCCCAACTTGCTAACAATTCAGCCACTGCACTGCCCTTGATAGTTTTTTGACTTACATATACAATGTCGTACTCTGACAATAAAACCTGCCATCTTGCTATTCTCCCTGATAAAGAAGGTGCTTCCAACATGTACTTGATTGGATCTAGCTTGGCAATTAACCATGTTGTGTGGTACAACATGTATTCTCTGAGTCTTCGAGCAGTCCAAGCTAAGGCATAGCACAACTTTTCTACCAACGAATATTTCAACTCATAATCTGTGAATTCTTGCTGAGGTAGTAAACCGCCTATTCTTTCTTTCCAGTCTCATCAAGCTGCCCCAAAACACAACCCATGGATCTCTCAAATACTAATAAATACAGTATTATTAGTTTATCTGAAACATGTGGCATTAGTACTGGTGGGTTGGATAGATAATGTTTAACCTTTTCAAATGCAATCTGACAACCTTCATCCCATTCTCCTGGATCACATTTTTGAAGTAACTTAAATATTGGATCATATTTGTCGATTAACTGAGAAATAAATCGAGCAATGTAATTCAATATCCCCAGAAAGCCTCTTACTTCCTTTTGAGTATGAGGTGGTGGCAAATTCTTAATGGCCTTTACTTTATCCAGGTCAATCTCAATTCCTCTTTTGCTGACGACAAAACCCAACAATTTTCTCGAGGTGACTCCAAAAGTTCACTTTACCCAATTTAGCTTGAGTCTAAACTTCCTTAGTCGTTCGAAGAGCTTTTTAAGATTCGCAATATGCTCCTCTACTCCTTGTGACTTTGCGATCATGTCATCAACAGAGACCTCAATTCCTTTATGCATCATATCATGAAACAAAGTCACCATGGCTCTCTGATATGTTGCCCCAGCATTCTTCAACCCAAGTGGCATTACCTTGTAGCAGAAGGTTCCCCACATTGTACCAAATATGGTTTTCTCTATATCTTTCGGTGCCATCTTGATCTGATTGTATCCTAAGAATCCGTCCATGAAGGAAAATAAAGAACATTTTGTCGTATTATCCACCTGAGTATCGATATGGGGCAAAACGAAATTATCTTTAGGGATGGCCTTATTCAAATCTCAGTAATCAACGCACATCTGCACCTTGCCATCCTTCTTTGGTACTGGAACAATATTCGCCACCCATTATGGATATTTTGCCACCTCTAAGAATCCAACATCAAATTGCTGCTTCACCTCCTCTTTTATCTTTAACAGCATGTCCGACCTCATTCTTCTCAACTTTTGCTGAATTGGCTTGCATTCTGGCCTTAAAGGGAGTTTATGAACCACAATATCCGGATCCAACCCTGGCATGTCTTGGTAAGACCATGCAAATACATCCACATATTCTTGGAGCAAGGCTATCAATTCACTCTTTATTGATGATGACAATGAAGTCCGGATTTTGACTTTCTTTATCTCTTCACTATCTCCTAGATTTATCATTTCCAATAATTCCTTAAGAGGAAGTACTTGTTTCTCCTCTTGTTCTATTTTCCTCAATAAATCCAGAGGTAAACCATAATCACCAGTATCTTAGTTAGCCTCAAAACCACTCGTGCAAATGGGTCTTTCAAAATCAATTTCGGAATTACTGACAGAAAGGTCCTCATATTCCGCATCCGTACACTTGTGAATAGGTGAATAAGAAACAATATAGGAAAATATATAATGAAAACAAAATAAATAACAAAAATGAAAGAATATGGACACATCAATATGAATAAACTGCATTGTGTTTGTTATTTATTGAATGAAAATGTTTAAACAAAAAGCCCATTATAGAAAAAACTCTTAATATCTCTGGGTAAAGATAATTAAGATTATTTTTTTTAAAGTATTACGTTGGAAGACTTAAAAACTATGGGCAACTCAGTCGCACTCCAATTGGTTAGTCTATATCCTGGTGGACAAGGTAGCACCATCCAGTTCACATTGTCATTTTCCATCCCTTTTTTACCGATCATGCAAATCACCATATCCTGAATCTGCCCCCTTTTCTTCACTTGGAATTTTTCCAAAGCTTGCTCGATCATTGTGAGTAAATCCTCTGAATTTTTTTCTTCGAATAGAAAACCAACAGAGCGGAAGTTGTGAATGATTGGTGGGAAAGTCATGGTTTCCCATTCAATATCCATACCCATGAGACGGGCCATCCTCCTTTGTCTGTTCCTTTCAACTTGTTTCCTCCTCTCATGGGCCTTTGGAAGATACCCTAAGCCAAATCGGTTTTTCTTTCCCACTGCTTCCATTGCTCGGGCCATCCCTTAAAGATATTTCCCCAAACCTTTTCCAGCCCTGCAGCCCTTTCCCAGTATGGTTCTTACTCCCAGCCTTGTGTTCTTGGACAATCTTGGTTTTGGAATTTTTTGTCCTTTAGCGATGAAAATCGCATTTACGAATTCCAAAGATTGAAAAGAACATTCTACGGCATCTTCATTGGGTTCAACATAAGGAGATTCAGTAGATGCGGAGGTTATTATATCTTCTTCTCTTGATACAGTGACCAGACGACCTTCTATCACAAACTTCAGCTTTTGGTGAAGAGACGAGGGTACAGTCCCTGCTGAATATATCCACGGCCTTCCCAACAAGCAATTATAGGATGAATTAATATCCATGACCTGGAAGTTCACCGTATAGGTGCATGGGCCTATCTCCAGACAAACCTCAATAGTTTATATTACCTTTCTCCTGGTACCATCGAAAGCCCTGACTACTGTGCAACTCGGTAACATATAAGACATATCAACTAGCAACTTAGACAGGGTTTCCAAGGGCATTACATTTAATGAAGAACCATTATCCAGAAGCACCCTTGGTAGTATATGCCCCTTGCAGGTGGTTGTTATATGAAGAGCCTTTGTGGACCCAATACCATTGGGTGGTATTTCATCATAACTAAAAAATATATGGTCGTCTACAGCAATGTTTCCCACCAGCCTGTCTAACTTTTCTACTGATATGTTGTTAGCCACGTATGCCTGATTCAACACTCTTAACAAGGCATTTTTGTGTGGCTCTGAGTTTAATAGCAAAGATAAGATGGAGATTCTTGCTGGCTGGCGCTGCAATTGCTCAACCACACTATACTCACTATGTTTTATGAACTTCAAGAACTCACAGGCCTCTTTCTCATTTATCGGCTCTTTTATCCTGTTTACCAGGGCTGATCCCCTCTCTTCTTCTTTTGACAAATCTATCTCAATGTGGATTGGTTCAACTAATTTCTTCTCCTTTTCCAGTCCTCTATCTTTTCTTGTTGATCAATGTTCAACAACCTCAGGGGCATAACACCTTTCACTTCGTGTTAAGTGCCCCACACCTGTAATATCTTGCTGACTTGATGACCTGGGCATAACCATGCTGCAATAATATTTCCATGGTGTAGTTTTGCTTTCCTTGTATGAAAAGGAAGACGACAAATCTATGATTAGCTTGGGCACAATTTTCTCAACAACCAGAGTAGTCTTCTCTGGTTCATCGTAATAGATGATCAAAGGTTTCCCTATTCCATAGCCAGCTGCATTCTTAATAACCTCTACTTCCTCCTCTGTCTCCTCGTAAAACTGGGCCTCTCCATTATCCATCATCTTTTGGACTTTAGCTAGAAAGTCCCCGCAATCCTGTATGATATGACCTGAACATTTATAGAATGAGCACCAATTCTGCACCCTCTTTGCAACCATTTTTAAACTGTCTGCATTCTCCACCATTCCTGCCTTAACCATCTCGACCCATACTGTTAACATTGGAGTCTTGACTTCCTTGACATCCCTTTTTAACCTTATGACTTCCATATCAATACTGCATTTACCCGATTCTCAGCATGATCGGGCAATGGGTTTCCTGCTATATTCGGCCCATTCTTTGACCCAAACTTCACAACTCCAATATTTATTAAACTTTGGACTTTCTTTTTGAAGGCAATGCAATCCTCCGTTGAATTGCCCTGAATTCTTACACGATATGCGCAGTTGGTATTTGTATTGTACCACCTTGGGTATGGTGGGGTCAAAGGTTTAAGATATACGGGTGCGACAAGTTGGCCTTGCAGTAGTTTAGGATATAGCTCACCATAGGTGGTAAGAATAGGATCAAACTAGGGTTTTTGATCGTTCCTTGGTGAACGATAGTCATTGCGCGCGGGGCCTTGAGTGTTTGGGATAGTGTTTCGAGGAAGGGTTATCTGTGGTGATATACCAGTTGGGAACGGCTGTTGTGGTATATTGGTATAGGGAAATGGATTTTGGGTAAAGTGGTACACATTGGGGTTCTAAGGATTATACCCTGGGTAAGGTGTGTAAGGTGTCAGAGGTGAATAAGATGTAGTAGGACTATAAGGCCGTGGAGGTGTGTATGGTGCATGAGGTGTATAGGGGTATTGATTGAAACTGACTGCATGTGTTTCCTCATTCTTCTTTGTCGAAAAAACTCCTTTCGGGGTAGCAGACTCACCCCTTTCCATTTCCCGTTCTTAATAGCAGACTCTATCATCTCCCCAGATATCACCATATCTGCAAAGTCCTTGGTAGCACTCCCCACCAATTTATCATAATAAGGTGCTTTCAGGGTATTAATGAAAAGCACTGTAGTTTCCTTGTTGGTTAAAAGGGGTTGCACTTGTGTAGCCAGGTCTCTCCATTTCTGATAATATTCTTTAAAGCTTTCAGTAGCTTTCTTTTCCATGTTTTGGAGAGTTAGACGGTCAAGCACCATGTGTGTCACATGCTTGTACTGTTTCATGAAAGCTTTGGCTAGATCCATCCAGGAACGGATCTTAGAAAGGGTAAGCTAGTTATACAACCGAGTTGCGGACCCTATCAAGCTATCTTGGAAACAGTGGATGAGAAATTTTTCATCTTCATCATGTTCGGTCATCTTCCGGCAATACATGGTCAGATGTGTTGATGGGTTAGTAGTTCCATTATATTTTTCAAAGTCCGATAGTTTGAACTTCGGAGGAATCCCCAGATCATGCACTAAACTCATCTCTTTGGCATCTAGACTGCCAAATAGCTCTGCTCCTTCAACTGCCTTCAATCTTTCCTCCAGCAACTGATATTTTGTCTGGGATTCTGCCATTTCAACCCTCTTCAGCTCAGTCATCTTTACCCTTTCCTTTCCGGCCATTTCTTCAAAGTCTGGAATGTCCACATCAATTGGATCAACCCCAATATTACCCCTTTTAGGACCAAAATTCTATGCTTCGATAGCTGGTTAGATGTAAATATAGGATGTTGCCCAAGTCGGAAGTTCATTTCCCATAGGCTGGGATGTCTGGCCATTTTTCTGTACCACTTCTGGTCGATCTTCCTGGTTTACTGCCCCCATTCCGGTAACTGAATTTTCTCCTGGCCATTTTTGCCTCATCATGGTACTCATCATCTCCATGAGTTTGGTCATTTGTTCCCGAGACTCCTCTTGAGACTTAGCAAACTGTTCCTGCATTTCCTTTTTAATTCTTTCCATCCTTTCAATTCTAACAAGCTGATCGTTCTCTATAGCTCTTGCTAGAGATCGAGTATTGTAGGGTGTCGAAAGTCTGATTTTTTCTGAGTGCAACCAATTGTACCTTTAGTTTTAAAAACCATGGATTAGAAATTATTGACACATTTTTTATTTTATTTTATAAAAATGAATGAATGAATGAATAAATGACAAATAAGTAAATGACTAAGTGTATGAACATGAATAACTAATTATAAAGAATAAATGAATAGACAAATAAATAAATGACTAAGTGTATGAACAATTTATAAAAAAAAAATGAATGAACAAACAAAATATATAAAGGAAAGAACAAATGAATGATGAATGCATTTAAAAGAATTGGCCCCGGGATGATTCCAACCAAATGGGCTTTTTCTTTTTCGAATTCTGCCTTTGCAATTTCTGACTCTGTTGGCGCATCCTTAGGTGGTGAACGCAAGAGCTGAACTTCTTCACCATCTGATGTCAACAACCTATCATTAACCCTCAATTCCCTCCATATCAAGTAATCAGGTGTGACAATGTCGGCATAACTAGCTACCTCCACCCGATGAGTTTCCTTCCATGCTACTATAATCTCTCATACCTTTCCCGAGTATCCATCTTCTCCATAAGCAAATTCCAAATTACTAAGGTCATAAGTCATAGGAGTAAACTGACGGGATTTCGATTGTCTTAGTACCATCAGTGGTGCATAGCTCACTCCTCCCCATACTCCCAATAATGGAACATAAGCTTTATCTCCGCACTTGTGCAATGTCGGCATAGGAGCTTTCCATGGAGCTCTCCAAATTATTGTCTCAGCCTTGATATTCCAGAATATGTTGATCCACTATTCCTCAATTCTATTTTCAAGCCAATCCCTCTTAAGATATTCACCAATTGGTGCAAAAGACTTCCACTACAAGCGAAGAGGGAAATTTTCCTGTTTACAAAAATGGCTCTGAACCCATATGTAAAGGAGCTGTATACAACCTATAAAATGCCCTTTTCCTTCCTGTCTACAGAAATTCAGAGATCGAATTGTTTCTGCTATAATTGCCAGGGCTAGGTTTATCCTCTGCTCAAGCCTCTCAAAAACATCAAATATCGCCACATCCACATACCCTTATGTCTTTGGGAAGATGACTAAACCATAGATAGCCAAAGCAAAAATATTCCTAACTGTCTCCTTACTTGAATGGGAATGGATTAAGTTTCGTAAAATATTCCATGATATGTAGTAGCTTACCCCTTTCCAGACAACATGGCTTTCGACCCAATTTCATTCCACTCCCAGAATTTTAGACACCGTTTTCATGAAACCCGGCGTCTTTGTATCCTTCAAATAAATACGATCGAGAATAACGTTCTCAATATGCAGCAAAGTCGAATATTCCTCTATGGTTGGAGTCATATCCTCTCGATTGAAGGTAAAACACTGATAAGCGGGATTCTAGAATTGCACCGCAGCCCGGATCACCTCACCATTGACTTTAACCTGAGCTAATAGTGCTATGTCCCCATAAGTCTGAGTGAAGGCTTCTTTTTCCGATATGTTTCATTGATTCCATATATCCATCAATTCTCGGAGATCATTTTGCCTGATAGTAAGATCAACCTTGGCTAGCAATGCTGACACATATCCCATCTTGAAACAATCCCCATTATCTTGCTGACCTTCCTCAGACTGTTTCCTAACCTCTAAGTGCTTCTCGACCACTGAGACACTCTGACCCTCCATGAAAGCCCTTTTGGTTGAATATTATCCAAATACCAATAACCTTCCATGTGCAAAAAAGGATGACAGGAATGCAAAAAAAGAAAAAAAAAACAAAAAAAAAATTGAATTAATAACGGGAATAAATTCGAATAATACAAAAAAAACATGTAATTCAAAACAATAATTATCCCTGAGGATGCAAACAAAATTATAAACACTTATTACGGGCATTGTGATGTATGTTCATCATTGTCCGATTTTTCAAAAATAAACTTATTCAGAAAGTAGAATAGAAGGTAAAAGGATTGGAAATATTCCTCCATGTGTTCTTAACTTCGGGATATCTAATTGGAAATCTGGCATGGCTTCGCCTAGGTTTACTATATGAAGGTGAATTAGTTCTAAAAGCCCCGAATTGTTCCTCACTATCGCCGATGAAGGCTAGTAAGCGGGTTCAATTCGTTAGATTCTATTTCCCTAGCCCATTCGGATTGTTAATCATGAAGGGTTAGGTAATTTAGTACTCCGAAAGTGTTTCACTAGCCCATGCGGATTGTTAATCACGAAGGGTTAGTTACTTTGCTCCCACCTAAAAGGACGAAACCTGGGTATAGGGCTCATGATATGCAAATGCACGTGTGGTGTGTGGGGAGGAACAACAAACCTTTCACCACCTATTCTACACCACTTATTCTAAATTCCCCGACAAGATCAAACAATGTAAAGCATCAATTAGGCAAAGAATAACTATATACAACAAAATACCCAGAGAACAATAATAATATGTATGCACATGAATATGGACATATTTAAAAACATTTTATTATATTCAAAATTCTCCTTATTAAAAAATGTGGGAATTAAAATTAAATACAAATTAAACCAACAAAATCGAGACTTTGATAACACACGACTAATTCTAGGCCTAACTCTCTAATGGTCCCCAATGGAGTCGCCAAGCTGTCGCAACCTAAAAAAAATAACAAGTCTCATTGCAAGACTTTATTATTCGTTAAGCGTGACATTAAAAAAAAAACCGAGGAAAAGTCGACTTAATTCCTCATGAAAAATGAAGGTTTTGAAAATGACCTTGAAAAGATATGGAGTCGTCACCAATCTTTTTTAGCTAGGTGTGATTGGCCACCTATTAAAATCGATTTTATAAAATATTTTAAAATTAATTAAAACATTTTTAAAACCAATTTTCAGTCTGCGTTTTAAACCAGAGAAATAAAATACGCGGGTTCCGGACTCAGTTACGTGTGGGGAAGGATTAGCACCCCCACAACGCCCGTATAAAATGGTACCTTATTAATCGTGTGTTATCTCAAGTCTCGATAAAAGTTAGGTTTAAATTTAGCATTTCAAGTTAATTCCCAGTTTAAAGAAAAATAATTCCATTTTTAATTGAAAATGATCCGGAATTTGTAAATTCAAAATTTTTCTATATTCCCAAACAGACGTGACCATATATAGAAATTTGTATTAGTTTGAAAAACTTTCCAAATCATTCTCATTTTAAAGAAGATATTCTGTTATTAATGATAATTGATGATATCCTCCCCAACAAACCCGACAGAGAATTCATGAATTATTTTAACTCGGGAATATCTTTATTTATTTGAAAATCATTACCTTTTTGAAAACATTTTAAAAAAATATGAATATGTATATGTATGACATAAATAAAATGACATAACAAAGTCTAAATAATATAATGCAACCTAAATGATATGATATAATTTAAATGTCTTAGCATATTCTAAATGAAATGAAATATCCTAAGTTATATGATATATTCTAAATGAAATGAAATGACCTAGGTAACATGATATATTCTATATGAAATGTAATATCCTAAGTCAAATGATATATTCTAAATGAAATAAAATATCCTAAGTGACATAATATATTCTAAATGAAATGAAATGACCTAGGTAACATAATATATTCTACATGAAATGAAATGAAATGACTTAGGTAACATAATATATTCTATATGAAATGAAATAATTTAAATGACATGGCAAATATAAATGATATGGCATATAATCTAAATGACGTGAAATATAAAATAATGCTATCATATAATATGCATGAAAAAAAAATAATGCATGAACATAGCATATGCTAAATAATATGACAAAAATAACTAAATAAAAAGCATAGGATATCATGAAATATTCAAAACCATATAACAAATAATATAATATCAAAATTTTAAATCAAAGATAATAACACCATCAAGAAAACTAAACATAGCAAAATTTACATATTATATAGTATGCATGATTATGGAAAATGCAATGCATGAGAATGTATTTTTTCCTTTACTTAAGGAAATCCGTATATCTAAAAAGATATCCGGCTACCTTAGGAAAATATATCAAATTAAATATTCTAAAATCAAAATATTTTGTGATTGTTTGAAAACAATTTTGAAAAGCTTAGATTAAATATAAAAACTTAGCTAAACCCTTTTTAAATGGCTCTAATTTCCTAAGTTTAAAATCCCAGACTTGACCACCCTTAACCCAAGGCTTAAAAAATTATTTTTAGAGTTTAAAAAGGCTTAGAAACTACCCTAAGTCAGTAGCTGAACTTCCTAATCAGACTCCTCTAAGTAACTTAACAAAAAAAAAAGATTTTCCTTCAAATTCAGTTCTGACTCCACTGTCCAGTTTTAAAGAATGATTTTTTACCCTATTTTTAAAAATTCAAAAAACTCTAAAACAAGTACTGGAGACTTAGAACATGTAAACCTACACAGTAAAAAATTAACTTAATTTTCTGACTAAAGATAACTGCCCAGAAAATCGGGAAAGTACGAGTACTGGGTGAAAAAACTGTTTTGACGAAACTCATTCTTTTGCCTTTGATAAAATCATTTAAAAATCAAAGTAAAAATATTAGAGACTCTCTAAATGAATCAAAAACAGTAGCTAACACTTTTGAAAAGTTAGACAAAAATTGGCTAAGTAAAAATGCAAAAAATTCACAAAGGTAGAATAATCAATTTGACAACTCTTTAATTTTCCACAAGTATGCTCAAGAGAGCATGACTTTGAACCATTGATTGGCCTAAGTCCTAAGTCAAAAGGCAAGGACATGAAATGCATGAAAAATACAGCAAATATGATGCATGAAATGCATGATTTAAAACCTAAATGACATGAAAAATGCATGGCATCAATAAAATGTCCTAGACCTAAATGAACTTGCATGGCATTTAATGCAACCTATGTCTAAAATGCATGAATATTAATGGTAAAACAACCAATCCTAGACCTAAAATATGCATGGCAATAACACAAACACATGGCATGCTTAAACAAAATACTCAACCAAATATCATGAAAATGTAAACCTATCAACTAACATAACAAAAATGCACACACAAAGCACACAATATAAGGGAGGCTGAATGGCCTCATGCTTAAAATGGACATGGCATTTTCACAAACACAGGATATACTAACATGTTTAGCTAAACAATAACACTCAAATCATGCAAATATAAAGTAAAGGCATGAAAACCAATAAGCATTTTCACAAAAACATGGATTACAAAATATAAAACATAAACTAACTGAAACATTTTGAAAACAGAAAAACAAAAATGCAAGACAAGTAGAATAAGCATGATAACAAGATAATAGACTCAAAAATAGAAACAATCAAGCAACCAAATTAAAACAAGCTTTATATTTATGTATTAGAAGAAGATTAAAGCATCAAAACTTGTTAAATATCAATAATAACATGAAAATAAAAATGCAAACAGCAACCCTCAAAAACTAGGCCATTCGGCCATCACAAAACAAAGGAAAAAAAATTCAAGATCTTTTTACAAGAAAGAATGAAGAATGAACTTAAAGAAGAACATTAAAAACACTTATTTTAAAAGAAAAATCAAAAGAAACTCTCCAAAATAGTGATCATTACTGCAAATCAAGAATGGAAAATCAAAGAAAGTGCAAGAGTATGGTGCTTAAAGCAACCTCTAGAAGCTATCTTTCAAGCTTTTTCTCTTCTAAACTTTTTTTCTTTTCTGAACTTTTCTTTTTTCTTTTCAACAATGGAGAGAAAATCAGCCAAAACCAAGAGAGACTAGAGAGTGAATAATCTAAAAATGAAAGAGAGAGTGACCCCTTGTAGTGTGGCTGAATGCCCCCCTAGGCTAGGATGTTGTCATTTTTCCATCAACCAATTTTCATCCAAAGGCTATTGATCCAAGATGTTTAAAACATTAAATTATCACCCTTAGACTAGGCCATCAGCTATCAACAATTACAGCAGTTCAAGAATCTTAAGCCATTATGTTGACACTCTCTCCCTTCATGCATTGGTCCATGTGGCTTATTTGCAAAGGCTTGATTAGAAAATAACTAACTTTCTCTTCATTGTTGGCCTTTTGATTAAAAAATTAGAAACTATCTACCTAGCCTTGGACCTTGGCCGACCAGCCCCTTTTCTTCCAGCCTATGTTTCATTTTCTAAAAGGCAAGAAAAGCTCTTTTCGGTTTCTTGGGTAAATGACCTTTTTGCCCCCCGAACATAAATAAATGGAAAACGGACTCCAAATTCAAATTTTATTTTTTCAATACTTTCAAAATAATAAAAAATTGAATTCTGGAAGTTTTCAAAATTTTTTGAGTCAATTTGCTATTTATTTGGATTTTTTCTTCCAAAATTGCCCTTTCATGCCCCCAAACTTTACCTTTTTTAAACGAGCTCCAAATCTGGATTTTTCTTTATCAATATTTTCCAAATAATTTAAAAGTGTGATATGGAAGTTTTCATAAATTTTGGAACTCATTTGGTATTTTTTCGGGATTTATCTCCTTGAATTACTACATAGGGGGCCTGGGATTTGGCCATTTTGCAAACGAACTCCGAATCAAGATTTTATTTTTCCAATCTCTTCAAAATAATTTAAAAATGAGATTTGCAAATTTTCAAAATTTTTGGAGTTCATTTGCTATTTTTTTGGGATTTATCTTCTTGAATTTCTACATAGGAGACCCGGGATTTGGCCATTTTGCAAACGAACTCCGAATCAAGATTTTCTTCTTCCAATCTATTCGAAATGATTTAAGAATTAGATTTACAATTTTCAGAATTTTTGGATTTCATTTGGTATTTTTCCCAAATTTTCCAATTTTGTCTTTTTGCCTCCGAAACTCGGTTTTGCTCAAAACAAGTCCAATTTTCAGATTTTCTTCAAACTGAGCCTTGGGCTATCCTTTTTTAATCACTCCTCATCCTTTTGGGGCTTTTAGTCCTATCGAGTCGGGCCATTTCTGTAATTCTTCCCAATTTCATCGAAATCCACCAAAAACCCTAATTCTCGGTCTTCTTCCGGATTGACTTTTCTTTTAGTTTTTCTTTCAAGCAGCTTCTCCATTACCTGTATTCAGTGCTTATCTTTCATGTGAAACCTTTAATCTCGACCAATTTGATCGTTTAAGCACTTTCCCTCAAATTTCTCGAATTAGGGTTTTCTTTCTACTCAATCTCCATAACCCAACTTTCGAACTCCATATCTTTCAATGTAGACCTTGGATTATCAAAATTCTTTTTCCATTTTTCAATTGAACTTCAAATCTTGATTTTGAAAGTGGGTTGACTTTTTAGTAGTTCACTTTTTGGGGTTGACTTTTCAAGGTTGACTTTTTCAAGTTTGACTTTTTATGCTCGCCTTCTTAGACTAAGTCTCGGAGTACCACCTGCAGGATGAAAAAAGTCTTTTTACATTCTGAAACATCAATTTAGGAAGAAAACATACCTGTTTTAGTGGTCCGGATAAAATTAGGTGTCTACAATGGAGGTTGGCCTAGAAGAGGCAGAATGGGTTAGAGCTCATTACGAACAGCTGAATCTCATCGAGGAGAAAAGATTGAAGGCAAATTGTCACGGGCAATTGTATCAAAAAAGGCCCATAACAAGAAGGTTCGACCTAGATAGTTTCGAGAATGAGAGTTGGTACTGAGGAAAATTCTCCTCATAGTGAAGGATCCGCGAGGAAAATGGGCTCCAAATTGGGAAGGTCCCTATGTGGTAAAAAAAACTTTTTCTGGAGGAGCATTGATTCTAACTCGGATGGACAGGGATGATTTTATACATCTCGTGAATGCTGATGAACTAAAGAAGTATTATGCTTAAAAAAAAAAAAAGAAGAAGAAAAGAAAGAGTGTGATGCTAAGCACATGGGAATTCGAATGATTCCAAGTGTAGAAATGGAAATTCTATATATCTATCTCCCCTAAGAATTGCTTTTCAAAGAGAATATTCATGCTTGGTGTGATAAATGGCCATCTTTCATATTCCCTTCACTAAGAAGAAATTATCCCTATTCACCCATTTGAGCCTTAGGTATTATTTCTTTCGTTGAACCCTAATCAAGGATCACCCTCTACACTGGAAGGCAAATATGAGGAAAAATAATCAAAATCATGGCAAATGAAAGCCAGTAATGAAAAAAAGGGACAAATGTCTCAAGAATGAATTCTCCTCAAGAAATGATCCTTGATCCAATCACCCCTTGTCGCAACCTAAAAAATAACAAGTCTCATCGCAAGACTTTATATTCGTTAAGCGTTACATAAAAAAAAACTGAGGAAAAGTTGACTTAATTCCTCTAGAAAAATGAAGGTTTTGAAAATAACCTTGAAAAAGACATGGAGTCGCCACCAATTTTTTTAGCTAGGTGTGATCGACCACCTATTAAAACTGGTTTTATAAAACATTTTAAAATCAATTAAAACATTTTGAAAACAAATTTCAAGTCCGCGTTTAAACCAGAGAAATCAAAGAAGCGAGTTCGGGACTCGGTTACGTGTGGGGAAGGATTAGAACCACCATAACGCTCGTACAAAACGGTACCCTATTAATCGTGTTGTAGACACCTAATTTTGTCCGGACCACTAAAACATGTATATTTTCTTCCTAAATTGATATTTCAGAATGTAAAAAGACTTTTTTTCATCCTACAAGTGGTACTCCGAGACTTAGTCTAAGATGGCGAGTATAAAAAGTCAAACTTGAAAAAGTCAGCCCCAAAAAGTCAACCAAAAAATTAACTAGTGAAAAACTCAACCCACTTTCAAAATCAAGATTCTAAGTTCAATTGAAAAATGGCAAAAGAATTTTGATAATCCGAGGTCTACATTGAAAGATATTGAGTTCGAAAGTTGGGTTATGGAGATTCAGTAGAAAGGAAAACCTAATTTGAGAAATTTGGGAAAAAGTGCTTAAACGACCAAATTGGTCGAAATTGAAGGTTCCAAATGAAAGATAAGCACTGACTACGAGTAATGGAGAAGCTACTTGGAAAAGAAACTGAAAGAAAAGTCAATTCGGAAGAAAATCGAGAATTAGGGTTTTTTGGTGAATTTCGGTGAAATTTGGAAGAATTACAAAAATGGCCGATTCGTAAGACTAAAGCCCTTAATGGATGAGGAGTGATTAAACAAGGATAGCCCAAATCTTAGTCTGAAGAAAATCTGAAAATCGGACTTATTTTGAGCAAAACCGGGTTTCGAAGGCAAAAGGGAAAAATTGCAAAATATGAGAAAATAGCAAATGAACCCCAAAAATTCTGAAAAATTGCAGATCTCATTCATAAATCATTTCGAAGAGATTGGCGAAAGAAAATCTTGATACGGAGTTCGTTTGCAAAATGGCCAAATCTCGGGTCCCCTATACATAAATTCAACAAGATAAATCCCGAAAAAATAGCAAATGAACTCCAAAAATTCTGAAAATTTGCAAATATCATTTTTAAATTATTTGGAAGAGATTGGAGAATGAAAATCTGGATTCGGAGTTCGTTTGCAAAATGGCCAAATCCTGGGCCCCCTATGAAGTAATTCAAGCAGATAAATCCTGAAAAAATACCAAATGAGTTCCAAAAATTATGAAAACTTTCATATCACACTTTTAAATTATTTGGAAGAGATTGGTGAAGAAAAATCTGGATTTGGAGCTCGTTTAAAAAATGAGAAAGTTTGGGAGCATAAAAGGCAATTTTGGAAGAAAAAATCCAAATAAATAGCAAATGGACTCTAAATTTTTTGAAAACTTTTAGAATTTAATTTTTTATTATTTCAAAATTATTGAAAAAAGAAAATTTGAATTTGGGGTCCATTTTCCATTTATTAATGTTCGAGGGCAAAAATGTCATTTTACCCAAGAACTCGAAAAGGGCTTTTCTTGCCTTTTAAAAAAATGAAACATGGGTCAAAAGAAAAGGGGTTGGCTGGCCAAGGCCCAAGAGTGGGTAGATATTTTCTGATTTTTAATCAAAAGGCCAACAATGAAGAGGAAGTTAGTTATTTTTTTATCAAGCCTTTGCAACTAAGCGACATGGACCAATGCATGAAGAGGGAGAGTGTCAACATAATGGCTTAAGATTCTTGAACAGCTGTAATTGTGGATAGCTGATGGCCTAATCTAAGGGTGATAATTTCATATTTTAAACATCTTGGATCAATAGCCTTTGGATGAAATTGGTTGAATAAAAAATGACAACATCCTAGCCTAAAGGGGGGCATTCGGCCACTACAAGGGGAGTCTCTCTCCCTTTTCATTTGGAGCTATTCACTCTCTATTATCTCTTGGTTTTCGCTGATTTTTCTCTCCATTGTTGAAAGGCAAAAAGAAAAGTTTAGAAAAGAAAAGAAAGTTAGAAGAGAAAAAAGCTTGAAACATAGCTAGTAGAGGTTATTTTAAGCACCATACTCTTACACTTTATTTGATTTTCCATTCTTGATTTGCTGTTTTGATTACTATTTTGGTGAGTTTCTTTTGATTTTTCTTTTAAAATAAGTGTTTTTAATATTCTTCTTCAAGTTCTTCTTCACTCTTTCTTGTAAAAAGCACTCGAAATTATTTTTCCTCTTGTTTTTGAGAAAGCCGAATGGCCTAGTTTTTGAGTAGTTGCTATTTGCCTTTTTTATTTCATGTTATTCTTGATATCTAACAAGTTTTGATGCTTTAAATCTTCTTCCAATACATAAATATGAAGCTTGTTTTAATTTGGTTGCTTCCTTGTTTCTATTCATGCATTTTAGACCTAGGTTGCAGTAAATGCCATACAGGTTTCACTTAGGTCTATGTCATTTTATTGATGCCATGCATTTTTCATGTCATTTAGGTTTTAAATCATGCATTTCATGCATCATATTTTCTATATTTTTCATGCATTTCATGTCCTTGCCACTTGACTTATGACTTAGGCCAATCAATGGCTCAAAGTCATGCTCACTTGAGCATACTTGTGGAAAATTAAAAAGTTGTCAAATTGAT
The DNA here is from genome assembly GCA_030761205.1 of Fremontodendron californicum. Lineage (NCBI taxonomy): Eukaryota > Viridiplantae > Streptophyta > Magnoliopsida > Malvales > Malvaceae > Fremontodendron > Fremontodendron californicum. Next base: position 18,169,468 of record JAULJL010000008.1, read on the forward strand.
TATTCTACCTTTGTGATTTTTTTTTTTTACCTTAGCCAATTTTTGCCTAACTTTTCAAAAGTGTTATCTACTGTTTGTGAGTCCTTAGGAGAGTCTCTAATATTTTTACTATGATTTTTAAATGATTCAATCAAAGGCAAAAAAATGTGTTTTGACAAAACAGTTTTTTCACCCAGTACTTGTACTTTCCCAATTTTTTTGGGCAGTTATCTTTAATAAGAAATTTAAGACAATTTTTTCCCGTGTAATTTTACATGTTCAGAGTCTCTAGTATGTTTTTATATTTTTTTGAATTTTAAAAAATATGGTAAAAGATCGTTCTTTAAAATTGGACAGTGGAGTTAGAACTGAATTTGAAGGAAAATCATTTTTCTGTTTTGGTTAAGTTACTTAGAGGGAGCTGATTAGGAAGTTTAGCTACTTACTTAGGGTAGTTTCTAAGCCTTTTTAAACTCTAAAAATAATTTTTTAAGTCTCGGGTTAAGGGTGGTCAAGTCCGGGATTTTAAACTTAGGAAATTGGAGCCATTTAAAAAGGGTTTAGCTAAGTTTTTATTTTTAATCTAAGCCTTTCAGAATTGTTTTCAAACAATCATAAAGTATTTTGATTTTAGAATATTTAATTTGATATATTTTCCTAAGGTAGCCGGATATCTTTTTAGATATACGGATTTCCTTAAGTAAAGGAAAAAATACATTCTCATGCATTGCATTTTCCATATTCATGCGTATTATATAATATGTAATTTTTCCTATGTTTAATTTTCATGACGGTGTTATTATCTTTGATTTAAATTTTTGATATTATATTATTTGTTATATGGTTTTGAATATTTCATGATATCCTATGCTTTTTATTTAGTTAATTTTGTCATATTATTTAGCATATGCTATGTCCATGCATTATTATTTTTATTTTTATTTTCATGCATATTATATGATAGCATTATTTTATATTTCATGTCATTTAGATTATATGCCATATCATTTATATTTTCCATGTCATTTAATTTAATTTAATTTATTTCATTTCATATAGAATATATTATGTTACCTAGGTCATTTCATTTCATGTAGAATATATTATGTTACCTAGGTCATTTCATTTCATTTAGAATATATTATGTCACTTAGATATTTTATTTCATTTAGAATATATCATATGACTTAGGATATTACATTTCATATAGAATATATCATGTTACCTAAGTCATTTCATTTCATTTAGAATATACCATATAACTTACGATATTTCATTTCATTTAGAATATGCTAAGACATTTAAATTATATCATACCATTTAGGTTGCATTATATTATTTAGACATTGCTATGTCATTTTATTTATATCATACATATTCATATTCATATTTTTTTAAATGTTTTCAAAAAGGTAATGATTTTCAATAAAATAAATATATTCCCGAGTTAAAATAATTCATGAGTTCTCTGTCGGGTTTGCTGGGGAGGATATCATCAATTATTATTAATAACGGAATATCTTATTTAAAATAAGAATGATTCGAAAAGTTTTCAAACTAATAAAAAGTTCTATATTTTGCCATGTTTGTTGGGGAATATAGAAAGATTTTGATTTTATAAATTCCGGGTCATTTTCAATTAAAAGTGGAATTATTTTTCTTTAAACTGGGAATTAACTTGAAATACTAAATTTAAAACCGACTTTTTACCGAGACTTGAGATAACACATGATTAATAAGGTACCATTTTATACGGGCGTTGTGGGGGTGCTAATCCTTCCACACACGTAGCCGAGTCCCAAACCCGCTTCTTTGATTTCTCTAGTTTAAAACGCAAACTTGTAATTGGTCTTAAAAATATTTTAATTAATTTTAAAATATTTTACAAAACCGGTTTTAATAGGTGGCCGATCAAACCTAGCTAAAAAAGATTGGTGGCGGCTCCATGTCTTTTTCAAGGTCATTTTCAAAACCTTCATTTTTCAAGAGGAATTAAGTCGACTTTTCCTCGGTTTTTTTTAATGTCATGCTTAACGAATAATAAAATCTTGCGATGAGACTTGTTATTTTTTTTAGGTTGCGATAGCTTGACGACTCCAGTGGGGACTTTTAGAGAGTCAGGCCTAGAATAGTCGTGTGTTATCAAAGTCTCAGTTTTGTTGGTTTAATTGTATTTAATTTTAATTCCCCCATTTTTTTAAATAATAAGGAGAATTTTGAAAATAATAAAGTGTTTTAAATATGTCCATATTCATGTGAATACATTTTATTATTGTTCTCTAGTTATTTAATAATTGTATATTATAATTGCTTGTTGGTTAATGCATTAGAACTATTCTTGAATGTTAATTATTAATAGATTGTTGGGGCATTTAGAATAAGGGGTGTAGAATAAGTGGTGAAAGGTTTGTTATTCCTCCTCACACATACACGTGCATTTGCGTAACATGAGCTCTATACCCGGGTTCTATCATTTTAGGTGGGAGCAAAGTAACTAAGCCTTCGTCATTAACAATCAGCATGGGCTAGTGAAACACTTTCGGAGTACTAAATTACCTAAGCCTTTGTGATTAACAATCTGCATAGGCTAGGAAAATAGACTTTAACGAATTGAACCCGCTTTTATGGGGTGCCTTACTAGCCTTCACCGGCGACAATGAGGAACAATTCGGGGCCTTTTAGAACCGATTCACCTTCATCTAGTGAACCTAGGTGAAGCACTGCCAAATTTTTGATAGATATACCGAAGTTAGGAACACATGGAGGGATACTTCTAACCTTTTACTACCTATTTTACATCTCAAATCAGTTTTGTAAACTGGGCAAAGATGAACGTACATCGCCCGTAATAAGTATGATAATCTGCTCCGAAGGCATCATGATGCCTATGTGAGTTGATACTGTTGGGGCAAATTTTCATCAACTTTTTGAAATTGAAAATATATATTTTTTTTTAAATAAAAAAAAAACATTTTGCATTTTGCACATTTCATGCATATTGAGTAGAGCATGTACATTTATGGTTGTATTGTTGATCTCATTTTCTTGCAATAAACGGATGGTGATAATAATCATTTTTGATGATTTCATAAGACCGGTACTGTTGCATGAACATTTCGACGTTGAACCATAGTAGGATCCACTACCCGAAATTCTTTTGAAAATAATATGTTTGGCTTTTCATAGGGAAAACATGTTTCAAAAAATCATAGATTATATTTGGAGGCAAATCTTGCATAATGAGATTTTTGAATAATCAAGATTTAGGTCCCACCAATTTCGTGTAATCATTGGTTAACTTCTTTGTGTATACCTTGGTGTTAATTTATTTATTCTTTTCATGTATCATTTTGACATCATGTTACAGTCTTAACATGCATGGTTATTCATTCTAGAATACATTTGTGATATACATAGTCATTCTTCGTACCTACCTTTGTGTTAATTCATTTATTCTTTGCATATATCATTTTGACATCATGTTACAGCCATAGCATGCATGGTCATTCATTGTAGCATACGTTTATGACATGTATAGTCATTATTTGTATATACTTGTGCATCAATTTATTCATTCTTTACATCCATCATGTTGGCATCAGGTTGCATTCATGCGTTCATAGTCAGCATTATTAATCTGTATATATCCATGCATTAATTTGCTTATTCTTTACATGCACCATGTCAGCATCAGGTCGCATTCATGACAAACATAGGCATCATAATTTCTCTATATATGCCCATGCATTAATCATCAGTATATTCATGCATATAGAAATAGAGTATGTATATTAATTCTTGAGCTCATGGTCATAATGTCAATTTCATTTGCATGAAAGGGGATCAAGATATGAGGAATGAATCAGAGGAACGATTGGGTGCTTTGGAACGCAATCAAGATGAGTTTGGACATGAACTCTGGGAGTTGAGGGAACATCTTGTCAAATTTATGAAAATGGTTGAGGATATGGGTAAGAGTAAAGTGGAACTTTCTCAGGGCTCTACATCGCCTTCGGATCAACCCAAACCATTAGGTCCAGAACATACAGTCCTTGCTGGATCCTACGCTTGTCAATGCCACAGAGGTTGCAATCCTGATGAAATTGTGGACAAAATTGTGAAAATGATTAAACCCGAGAGCCTAATACCAAAGATAGAAACCTCAGATCCTGTACCATACCTGCAAACTGTTCTAGGTCCAAACCAATATCCCCACCTTACTATGGTCCAATCGTCCATTGGGATGACCACTACGGGATTCCTGAATCCCAATCCATAACCACCAACTGCCAGTTTGTACTATTTCCCTCATCAATCAACTTATCAATCATCCGGGATAGAAACCTCAAATTATGTACAACCTCCAAGGGTCCTGTGTCCAAATCCATACCCTTACCATGCTGTTCCGCCACCTCTCCATGTAAACACTTCGGTTCGAACCTTAGTGCCATCACTAAGTGCCCCACCTCCTAGGCCATGTGTGACTAAGAAACAACTAAAAAACAAGACTCAAGAGCAGTATGATCCCATTCCAATCAACTACCAGGAGCTTCTCCCTATACTGATCCAAAATCGCATGGTTGCATGTATCCCACTGAAACCCCTGTTACGACCATATCCAAAGTGGTATAATCCAAATGCAAGTGTGATTATCAATGTGGAATTGATGGTCATAGCATTGAAGATTGTATAGGCTTCAAAAAGAAAGTGCAATCTCTTATAGATATCAAGTGGATCGATCCATCGACTCTGATTGATAGAGGGCTGGGAAAACGTAATTAGGATTGGGAGATTTAGGGCAATGATGTAGAAAGACTTCGGTCTGATATGATGTAGTAGGATTTCACTTTTTTAGTTGTCGGCTCTTATAGCCTTAGGATGCTAGGAAGAATAAAATGCTTGTAAAAGATAGTTTTAACTACTGCTCAGATTTTGTAAACATGGTTTATACCATTGAGAACGTTGATATGGGAATGAATTGATTATGTTTCAAATTTATGAGATGTTGATGATTAAGTTCCTCTGAATCTTATTTCCTCCGTGATATCTTCCCCTTTGGATTTTGCATCCGATCAATTATTTGTCATACCATACACTCATACATGCATCTTGGTAGCATCAGGTGGTAATCATGACAAACATAGTCAGCATGATTTTTCTGTATATGTTCATGCACTAATTTGCTTGTTACATATATCATGTTAGCATTAGGTCGCATTCATAACACACATGGTCAGATGAGTTTCTTTATATATACTCTATATCAATCATTCATTGTTTACATGCATCATAATTGACATCGTGTTGCATTCATAGTGTATATGATCATTTGGGAAATAAGCTGAAATGTACATGGTCATTCATTGCATATATCCATGCGTTGAATTTATTATTCTTTGTTTACAGCATGTTGGCATCGTGATTGTATTTATTACATATATGGTTAGCATGTTTCCATTGTATATGTCCATACATCAAATTGTTTAGGCTTCACGTGCATCAAATTGCATTCATGACTCCTTCATCATGACATGCACTTGGGGGAATAAAACAGAAATTGGCTTGGTTTTAAGAGTCTTTGAAAGAATTTTCATTTCAAATCAGAGGTATAGGGAGTACTGGGCACCTTTATGTTACAAGCCATAGCTATGGAGAATGAACAAGTTGCCCAAATAGAAAGAATGGAAAGGGTACAGGAAGAATTGCGAGAACAGCTGGCAAAGTCTCAAGCAGAATCTAAAGATCATATGACTAAATTGATGGAACAGATGTCCGCTATAATCAAAGGAAAAGGATGCACTGAAAACTTGGCCGTCGGAGAAGAGTTTGAGGCATGAAAGGGTCAGAATGAGGTCCTAATGATGGATGCCCAGAACACAGTTAACCCCATCAATATCTTAAATTCATATGATCCAGCTGAACAGGAAAAGTTGAAAATAGTTAATGAGGTAGAGTTGGCAGATTCCCAAGGGAAATATCAGTTAATAGATGAAAGGCTCCTGGCATTAGAAAATATAGATGCATTCGTTGAGTGTGGAGGCGAAAGAACGATGCTTGGTCCTCGATTTAGTCATTCCTCCTAAATTCAAGGTCCCTGACTTTGTGAAATATGACGAGACGACTGATCCGTCAGCCCACATCACTATGTTTTGCCAGAAGATGACAAGTCATATATATAATGATAAGTTTCTGATCCACTACTTTCAGGACAGCCTCAGAGGGTCAGCAATTAGGTGGTATGGTCAGTTGAGCAAGGATCAGATTCTCTCTTGGAATGATTTGGCTAGGGCTTTTCTAAACCAATACAAGCATATGACCGACAGGACAGCTGATCGTCTCACTTTGCAAAATATGGAGAAAGGAGCTACTGAGTGCTTCAAAGAGTATGCTCAGAGATGGAGGAACATGTCTACCCACGTACAACCATCTTTGACACAAAAGGAAATCGTTGTCCTTTTTGTGAATACACTGCAGGCCCCTTACTATGATAGACTCGTCGGTAATCCCTTGAAGAATTTTACATATATAGTAATCTTACGAGAGATGATTGAGAATGCTATCAAGGTGGCCAAATCCCGGGTCCCCTATGTAGAAATTCAATAAGATGAATCCCGAAAAAATAGCAAATGAACTGCAAAAATTCTGAACATTTGCAAATCTCATTTTTTAATTATTTGGAAGAGATTGGCGAAAGAAAATCTGGATTCAGAGTTTGTTTCCAAATTGGCCAAATCCCGAGCCCCTGATGTAGTAATTCAAGCAGATAAATCAGGATTTCGGCTCGTTTACAAAATGGTAAAGTTTAGGAGCATAAAAAGGCAATTTTGGAAGAAAAAAATCCAAATAAATAGCAAATGGACTCAAATTTTTTTGAAAACTTCCAGAATTTAATTTTTTATTATTTTGAAAGTATTTAAAAAAAGAAAATTTGACTTTGGAGTTCGTTTGCCATTTATTTATGTTCGGGGGCAAAAAGGTTATTTTACCCAAGAAACCAAAATGGGCTTTTCTTGCCTTTTAAAGAAATAAACATGGGCTGGAAGAAAAGGGGTTAGCCGACCAAGGCCCAAGAGTGGGTAGTTATTTTCTGATTTTTAATCAAAAGGCCAACAATGAAGAGGAAGTTAGTTATTTTTTGATCAAGCCTTTGCAAATAAGCCACATGGACCAATGCATGAAGAGGAAGAGTGTCAACATAATGGCTTAAGATTCTTGAACAACTATAATTATGGATAGCTGATGGCCTAATCTAAGGGTGATAATTTCATATTTTAAACATCTTGGATCAATAGCCTTTGGATGAAAATTGGTTGAATAAAAAATGACAACATCCTAGACTAAAGGGGGGCATTCAGCCACTACAAGGGGAGTCCCTCTCCCTTTTCATTTGGAGCTATTCACATCTCTATTCTCTCTTGGTTTTGGCTGATTTTTCTCTCCATTTATTGAAAGGAAAAAAAAAGTTTAGAAAAGAAAAAAAATTTAGAAGAGAAAAAAGCTTGAAAAATAGCTTCTAGAGGTTGTTTTAAGCACTATACTCTTGCACTTTCTTTGATTTTTCAATCTTGATTTGCTGTTTTGATTACTATTTTGGTGAGCTTCTTTTGATTTTTCATTTAAAATAAGTGTTTTTAATATTCTTCTTCAAGTTCTTCTTCATTCTTTCTTGTAAAAAGCTCTTGAATTTTTTTTTCCTCTTTTTTTTGAGATGGCCGAATGGCCTAGTTTTTGTGTAGTTGCTGTTTGCATTTTTTATTTCATGTTATTCTTGATATTTAATAAGTTTTAATCTTATTCTAATACATAAACATGAAGCTCGTTTTAATTTGGTTGCTTGTTTCTATTTTTGAGTCTATTATCTTGTTATCATGTTTATTTTACTTGTCTTGCATTTTTGATTTTCTGTTTTCAAAATGTTTAAGTTTGTTTGTGTTCTACATTTTGTAATCCATGTGTTAGTGAAAATGCTTATTGGTTTTCATGGCTTTACTTTATATTTGCATGATTTGAGCTTTATTTTTTTAGCTATGCATGTTAGTATATCATGTGTTTGTGAAAATGCCATGCTCATTTTAAGCATTCACCACATTTGGCCACCTCATATTGTATGCTTTGTGTGTGTATTTTTGTTATGTAATTTGATAGGTTTGCATTTTCATGATATTTGGTTGAGTATTTTTTTTAAGCATGCCATATGTTTGTGTTATTGCTGTGCATATTTTAGGCTTAAGATTGGTTTGTTTTGCCATGCATATTCATGTATTTTAGACCTAGGTTGCATTAAATGCCATGCAAGTTTCACTTAGGTCTACGTCATTTTATTAATGCCATGCTTTTTTCATTTATTTAGGTTCTAAATCATGCATTTCATGCATCATATTTGCTATATTTTTCATGCATTTCATGTCCTTGCCACCTGACTTATGACTTAGGCCAATCAATGGCTCAAAGTCATGCTCACTTGAGCATACTAGTGGAAAATTAAACAGTTGTCAAATTGATTATTCTACCTTTGTGAATTTTTTTTTTACTTAGCCAATTTTTTCCTAACTTTTCAAAAGTGTTAGGTACTGTTTGTGAGTCCTTAGGAGAGTCTCTAATATTTTTACTTTGATTCTTAAATGATTCAATCAAAGGCAAAAAAACGTGTTTTGACAAAACAGTTTTTTCGCCCAGTACTCGTACTTTCTCGATTATTATGGGCAGTCATCTTTAATCAGAAAATTAAGCGGATTTTTTCTTGTGTATCTTTACATGTTCTAAGTCTTCAGCATGTTTTTTAGAATTTTTTTTGAATTTTTTAAAATAGGGTAAAAAAGCATTCTTTAAAATTGGACAATGGAGTCATAATTGAATTTGAAGGAAAATCGTTTTTTTGTTTTGGTTAAGTTACTTAGAGGGAGCTGATTAGGAAGTTTAGCTACTGACTTAGGGTAGTTTCTAAGCCTTTTTAAACTCTAAAAATTATTTTTTTAATTCTCGGGTTAAGGGTGGTCAAGTCCGGGATTTTAAACTTAGAAAATTAGAGTCATTTAAAAAGGGTTTAGCTAAGTTTTTATTTTTAATCTAAGCTTTTCAAAATTGTTTTCAAACAATCACAAAGTATTTTGATTTTAGAATATTTAATTTGATATATTTTCCTAAGGTAGCTGGATATCTTTTTAGATATATGGATTTCCTTAATTAAAGGAGAAAATACATTCTCATGCATTGCATTTTCCATATTCATGCATATTATATAATATGTAATTTTTGCTATGTTTAATTTTCATGATGGTGTTATTATCTTTTAGTTAAATTTTTTATATTATATTATTTGTTATATGATTTTGAATATTTTATGATATCCTATACTTTTTATTTAGTCATTTTTGTCATATTATTTAGCATATGCTATGTTCATGCATTATTATTTTTATTTTTATTTTCATGCATATTATATGATAGCATTATTTTATATTTCATGTCATTTAGATTATATGCCATATCATTTATATTTGCCATGTCATTTAAATTATTTCATTTCATATAAAATATATTATGTTACCTAGGTCATTTCATTTCATGTAGAATATATTATGTTACCTATGTCATTTTATTTCATTTAGAGTATATTACGTCACTTAGGATATTTTATTTCATTTAGAATATATCATATGACTTAGGATATTACATTTTATATAGAATATATCATGTTACCTAGGTCATTTCATTTCATTTAGAATATATCATATAACTTAGGATATTTCATTTCATTTAGAATATGCTTAGACATTTAAAATATATCATACCATTTAGGTTGAATTATATTATTTAGACTTTGCTATGTCGTTTTATTTATGTCATACATATTCATATTTTTTAAAATGTTTTAAAAAAGGCAATAATTTTCAATAAAATAAAGATACTCCCGAGTTAAAATAATTCATGAGTTCTCTGCCGGGTTTGCTGAGGAGGATATCATCAATTATTATTAATAACGAAATATCTTGTTTAAAATAAGAATGATTCAGAAAGTTTTCCAAACTACTAAAAATTTCTATATTTTGTCACGTTTGTTGGGGAATGTAGGAAAATTTTCAATTTATAAATTTCGGATCATTTTCAATTAAAAGTGGAATTTATTTTCTTTAAACTGGAAATTAACTTGAAATACTAAATTTAAAACTGACTTTTTATCGAGACTTGAGATAACACATGATTAATAAGGTACCATTTTATACAGGTGTTGTGGGGGTGCTAATCCTTCCACACACGTAACCGAGTCCCGAACCCGCTCCTTTAATTTCTCTAGTTTAAAACGCAGACTTGAAATTGGTTTTAAAAATGTTTTAAATTTTTTAACATATTTTATAAAATCGGTTTTCATAGGTGGTCGATCACACCTAGCTAAAAAAGATTAGTGGCGATTCCATGTCTTTTTCAAAGTCATTTTCAAAACCTTCATTTTTCAAGAGGAATTAAGTCGACTTTTCCTTGATTTTTTTAATGTCACACTTAACGAATAATAAAGTCTTGCGATGAGACTTGTTATTTTTTTTAGGTTGCGTCACGTGTGTTATTTCAAGTCTCGGTAAAAAAGTTGGTTTTAATTTAGTATTTCAAGTTAATTCCCAATTTAAAGAAAACTAATTTCATTTTTAATTGAAAATGATCCGGAATTTATTAATTCAAAAATTTCCTGTATTCCCCGGCAAAATTGGTAAAATATAGAAATTTTTATTTATTTGGAAAACTTTTCGAATTATTCTCATTTTTTTGAAAGAAAGATATTCCTTTATTAGTGATAATTGATGATATTCCCTCCAGCAAACCCGGTAGAGAACTCATGAATTATTTTAACTCGGGAATATCTTTATTTTTTATTGAAAATCATTATCCTTTTTTTTTAAAAAAAAAAAAACATTTAAAAAATGAATATGAATATGTATGACATAAATAAAATGACATAGCAAAGTCTAGATAATATAATGCAACCTAAATGATATGACATAGTTTAAATGGCATAGTATATTCTAGGTGAAATGAAAAACCCTAAGTATCATGGTATATTCTAAATGAGATAAAATGACTTAAATGACATGGCAATTTTAAATGATATGGCATATTTTAAATGACATGGCATATTATAAATAATTAAACCTAAATGACATGGAATATGATGAAATGACATGAAACATAAAATAATGCTATCATAAAATATGCATGAAAATAAAATAAAAATGCATGAACATAGTATATGCTAAATAATGAGACAAAAATAAATGACTAAATACAAATATGAAATAGCATGAAATATTCAAAATCATATGGTAAACAATATAACATCATAAAATGTGAATCAAAGTAATAATAATACCATGGGAATTATCAAAGCAAAACTCAAATATTAAATAAAATGCATGAACATGGAAAATGCAATGCATGAAAATCTATTTTTTCCTTTAATTAAAGAAATCCATATATCTAAAAAGATATCCGGCTACCTTAGGAAATTATTTCAAATTAGATTTTCTAAAATAACAAAACTTTGTGATTGTGTGAAAACAATTTCGAGGAAAAACTTGAATAAAAATTAAAACCCTTACCAAAGCCTTTTAAAATGGCTCTAATTTCCTAAGTTTAAAAACCCGGACTTAACCACCCTTAACCCGGATTTATAAAATCATTTTTAAAGTTTAAAAAGGCTTAGAAACTAACCTAAGACAGTAGCTAAAGCTTATACTCGACCCCCTCTAAATGCCTTAGCCAAATTCAACCATAATTTCTCTTTTGATTTCAAATCTTCCTCTACTATCCGATTTTGACACACTATTTTTTAGCCTATTTTTAAAAAATTCAAAAAATCTAAGAAACATACTACAAACTCAGAACATGTAAAACATAGACATGCAAAACACATTTTTTTTTATTAAAGATGACTGCCCAAAAAAATGGAGAAGTTAGAGTACTGGGTGAAAAAAATTGTTTTGCAAAACACATTTTTTTTCCTTTGATAAATTCATTCAAAAATCAAAGTAAAAATTGTTGGAGATCATCCTAAAGGCCTAAGGACAGTAGCTAAAACATTTAAAAACCCTGGACAAAAATTGGGTAAGTAAAAAAAATCACAAAGGTAGAATAATCAATTTGACAACCCTTTAATTTTTCACAAGTATGCTCAAGAGAGCATGACTTTGAGCCATTGGTTGGCCTAAGTCATAAATCATGTGGCAATGACATGGAATGCATGAACATACAGCAAATAAAATGTATGAAATGCATGGTCTAAAGCCTAAATAGTAAAGGAAATGCATGACAATTCAAAATAACCTCAATGCCTATCATGATTTTGCATGGCAATAAATGCTATCCTAACTTAATATGCATGCAATGCTTGATAATGCAAATATGACTTGGACCTAATATCTTATGAATATGCATGAAAATGCTAATGTAACCTAAGACCTAAATAACATAGTAATGAATGACAATACCAATATGATTTAAGACTCAATATACATGGCAATACCAATATGGCCTAGACCTAAAATGTAATGAACATGCATAGAAATACTATGAACATACAATGACCAATGAAACTAATGTTAATGCTGGAACAAACAGCAACTAATACAAAATTTGAATATATGGTAATGCAAAGCATGTTACCTAAACAAAATGCAAATGCATGACAAGGCAAGGGATGCATGAAGGGGCCGAATGTGGTTACAAGACACTTTAATGCATATCCTACCTAGTAAATGGCACAAGTACATGACAAATCATATCAAGATGCATAATGTCAAGCATTTTCACAAGCATATGACATACTAAAATCAAAATACACAAGCTCATGGCATGGAGATGCAAACAAGTCAAGAAGCAAGATGAAAATGCACATGCAAGGCATATCAACTTGGAGTATCGGAATGGCCATATGAAAAATATGAAAAATGCACAATATGACTCCAATAGACAACAAGGCCGAATCTTCAAGGAAAACATATTAGGCATGGAAATGAAATGTAGAAACAAATATAGCATAGAAAATAATGTAAAGAACATACATAAATTTAAACATAGACATGCAAAGCAAATAACAAGCAAAACTAGTAAATAAAACAAGGAAAGTTAAGCTCCATGGTTGGTATAAAATGGGCATAGCCTCTCACCTAACCATAATCATTTGGTCTTGCCAAGATCATGAAGCCTTTCCATCTCAAAAATCAGAAAATAAACCATGCTAAACAGTAAAATTAAGGTAAGCTTCATGGTAGGTACAAATGGGCATAGCCTCTCCCCTAACCATGGTCACTTGGTCTTGCCAAGATCATGTAGCCATTTCAACCTTTTTGCTTCATCTTTTGTAAGAAATCAGAACCATAGAATACTCTAGAAAACCTTCTAAAAATCATTTTCCACAACAACATGCAAGGAAGAAAGAAAAAGAAAACCAAGGCAAGCAAACATGCCATTTTCGGCCAAGCATAAAACCATGTGAAAAAAATTATTTTCCACCATTGTGATGAAGAAGAAGAGATGAAAACTTAAGTAAACATTAAAAAACTTTATTTCTATGAAAAATGTAGTAGGAAAACAAGATAGAAAATCATGAAAACACCATGGAAAATAAGAAGAAAGCTATGCTAGAGCTTGGTAGAGATGACTACCTTCAAGCTCTCTATTGAAAACCTTTTTTTTTCTTCCTTTCAAAACCTTTTTCTTTTCCAAATTAGCTACTGACTTCAACCAATAAACCTATGAAAAAATGAAACCAACCCCCCTCTTTAGCCTTCGCCGAATGGCCTCTCACCCTTGGATGGAAATTGCACTTTTTTCTCCTCCAATCTTGGCCTTTAGATTAAGATATTTTGATGACAACATAAAAATGTCATCTTGCCAATTGATAGCAGCCCTTAATATGTGTACTCAGCCCTTTTAGTAACCTCCACCCTTAGAAGCAAAAGAAGATCAATCCCATGCACTCCCTTGCTTGCCCATTTGAGTGCCTGCCCTTGGATGAGTTCTACTCTTCCATTCTTGGTCATTGGATGAGGACAACATAAAAATGACATCTTGTAGATTAAATCCATCCCTCAACATGTGTATTCAGCCCTTTTAGATAGCCTAAGCCATTGGATGAAAAGAGACAATCCCATACACTCCCTTGCTTAACCGAATGGATGCTCACCCTTGGATGAATTGTACGCATCTTTTTTCTTCTATTCTTGGCCATTAGATGAGAGTTATTTCAAGACAAATAAAAATGTCATCTTGGCATTTAAACTGGGCCACTGGATGGTGCATTCAACTTTCCTACAAGGCACCTAAGCCATTGGATGAAGGAGTGACCATTTGCAAGGTGTTAGTGGTAGCATGTGGCTTGATAGTGACTAAGGAATTAAATTGTTCAAGCTTCCTTCTTCTCCTCTATGCTGGCTGACCAAGGGAAGAAAAAATCCCAGCAATTCTTTCTTCTTTCATATTTTCCTCAATCACAAGTTTGTCCTTTTTGGTTTTTTTGGTGAAATGACCTTTTTGCCCCCCGAACCTAAATAAATAACAAACGGACTCCAAATTCGAATTTTATTTTTTTCAATACTTCCAAAATAATAAAAAATTGAATTCTGAAAGTTTTCAAAAAAATTCGAGTCCATTTGCTATTTATTTCGGATTTATTTTTGAAATTTCCCATTTTATGCACCCGAACTTTACCATTTTTTAAACGAGCTTCGAATCCAGATTTTTCTTCACCAATATTTTCCAAATACTTTAAAAATGTGATCTGGAAGTTTTCATAATTTTTGGAGCTCATTTGCTATTTTTTCGGGATTTATCTGCTTGAATTAGTGCATAGAGGACCCGGGATTTTGCCATTTTGCAAACGAACTCCGAATCCAGATTTTTCTTCACCAATCTTTTCCAAATAATTTAAAAATAAGATATCAAAATTTTCAATATTTTTGGAGTTCATTTGCTATTTTTTTGGGATTCATCTTCTTGAATTTCTACATTGTGTGCTTCGGATTTGGCCATTTTGAAAACGAACTCCGAATCAAGATTTTCTTTCTCCAATCTCTTCAAAATGATTTAAGAATGAGATTTAAAAAATTTCAAAATTTTTGGAGTTCATTTGTTATTTTTCCCATATTTTCCAATTTTTCCCTTTTACCTCTGAAACCCGGTTTTGCTCAAAACAAGTCTGATTTTTAGATTTTATTCAAATTGAGCCTTGGGATATCCTTGTTTAATCATTTCTCATCAATTAAGGGCTTTAGATCTATCGGATCGGGCCATTTCTGTAATTCTTCCAAATTTCACCGAAATCCACCAAAAAACCCTAATTCTCGGTTTTCTTTCGAATTGACTTTCCTATCAGTTTTTCTTCCAAGTGGCTTCTCCATTACCCGTAGTCAGTACTTATCTTTCATTTGGAACCTTCAATTCCGACCAATTTGATCGTTTAAGCATTTTTCACTAAATTTCTTGAACTAGGGTTTTCTTCCTACTGAATCTCCGTAACCCAACTTTCGAACTCCATATCTTTCAATGTGGACCTCAGATTATCAAAATTCTTTCAACGTTTTTCAATTGAACCTCAAATCTTGATTTCGAAAGTGGGTTGACTTTTCCAATAGTTGAATTTTTTGAGGTTAACTTATTTGGGATTGATTTTTTCGGGGTTGACTTTTTTGATTTTGACTTTTTCTGTCTTCTTTCTTAGACTAAGTCTTGGAGTACCTGCAGGATTAGAAAAACCTTTTAGCATTCTAAAACATCAATTTACGAAGAAAATGTACTTGATTTAGGGGTCCGGACAAAATTAGGTGTCTACAGCTAACCCTCTTTGGCTATTGCTGAGAATCAGGAATCAGGAAAAGATAAACAAACACTAATTTTGTACGGTTAGTGAAATCCATATGATGAGAAAGGAAAGAGAGTTTTCTTTTTTCCATTTTTTTTCTTTTTGATCATTTTTTCATTTTTTTTTCATTTTTTTCATTTTTTTTTAAAAGCTGTAAATTGAAGATTTTATCCTTAAATTGAATTCCCTGACTAATCAAGGCTCGACCCGTCTTAAGAAAACGAGTTCAATTTGCAAAAGAAAAAATTATGCCCAAAGGTCTTAAAAATAGTGCCTAGAGGTCTTAAAAATAGTGCCCGAAGGCCTTACCTGTGATTTGAAAAATTATGCCCGAAGGTCTAAAAAATAGTGCCCGAAGGTCTTATCCTGTCTTGTGCTAACCTTATCGACATGGATGAAACCGAAAATTGAAAAAGATCTAGATGAAACCAGAGATTAAAAGCATGGGTGAAACCAGAAATTTGAAACTGATCTGGATGGAACCAGAAATTGAAAAGCATGGGTGAAACTAGAAATTTGAAAAAGATCTGGATGAAACCAGATATTAAAGGCATGGGTGAAACCTGAAATTTGAAAACGATCTAGATGAAACCAAAATTTTTGAGAGCATGGGTGAAACCAGAAATTTGAAAAATGATCTGTACGGAACCAGAAATTTGGAAAGCATGGGTGAAACCAGAAATTTGAAAAAATATCTGGATGAAACTAGAGATTAAAGGCATGGGTGAAACCGAAAATTTGAAAATCATCTGGATGGAACAAGAAATTCAAAAGCATGGGTGAAACCAAAATTTGAAAATGATCTGGATGGAACCAGAAATTCAAAAGCATGGGTGAAACCAGAAATTTGAAAAAGATCTGGATGAAACCAGAGATTAAAGGCATGGGTGAAACCAGAAATTTGAAAATGATCTGGATGGAACCAGAAATTGAAAAGCATGAGTGAAACCAAAAATTTGGAAACTATCTGGATGGAACCAAAAACTTGAAAAGCATGGGTGAAACTAGAAATTTGAAAAAGATCTAGATGAAACCAGAGATTAAAGGCATGGGTGTAACCAGAAATTTGAAAATGATCTTGGATGGAACCAGAAATTGGAAAGCATGGGTGAAACCAAAAATTTGAAAATGATCTGGATGGAACCAGAAATTGAAAACCATAAGTGAAACCAGAAATTTGAAAAAGATTTGGATGAAACCAGAGAATAAAAAGGCATAGGTGAAACCAAAAAATTGAAAAGATCTGGATGAAACCAAAAGTTGAAATGACCTAGAAATTAACCTGAAAGATTTGAGAGAGGATGCAAATGCTTCATGGTGTAAATGCAGATATCTTGGATTGATGCAAATGCTTCTTGAAATGATACAGATGTCTTGGATCGATGCAAATGCTTCTAAACGTAGATACAGATGTCCCTACGAATCATGTTCATGTAAGTGGTTCATGAATGGTGTAGTTGCAGCTACAACGAAGATGCAATGATCCTAGAAATGATGCACTTACTTGAGATGATGAGGATGCCAATATATATGAAGGATGTACTTGTATAGATAGAATGCAGATGCTCATGGAATAGTGCAAACACAAATACTCATGAATTATGCAAATGCTTACTGACATGGTGCAGATGCAAAGTTTAATAAATAGATGAATGCTCATGAGTGATGAAAATACCCCTGATCATTTTTCTAGATTTTGGCTTAGCCTTTCCAATTCATTTTTCCTCTTCAAATTAGAGTATATCTTCAATTCATTTTTCAATCTTTGGCTATTCTCTTTACCCCAACAGTTTTCAAACTCTTATTGACAAAAGTCTACTTGTCGAGTTCTATTTCTTCTTCTCATATTTGGAAGTCAAGGTTAACCCTAATAGTTCCACGCCTTTGAGTTAGAAAAACCTTTATCTCATGTTAACATCAACAATGGGTATTTCAAAAATATTTTTATTTTCCCTTTCTGAAAAACAATTTTTCTTATTTAATGAAAACTTATGAGTCAAAAATTTTAACCTCACAGTGTGTAATGTACAAATCTTTTGAAGACTGATGATCACTGTTAGAAATTTTCCTAAGTGTCAATTTGGGTTTTTCAACTTCAATTGACAAGGCTTGGTATAACATGATTTTGGTTTTTCCAGGAAAACTTCACAACAAAAATGTATGTCCCTTATAGGCTCACAAATGGAACAGATTTTATAAATCATGAATTCATTGAGAACCAAACAAATTCAACTTTCTTTTAGTTTCCATATCAAGGTATTTTGACAAGCGTCAAGATTGGCTAGGATGTTTAAACTGGAAAGTTGATTTTGGAGAAAAAAAAATTCAGTTTTTCAAATCAATCATCCAAATGAGAGTTGACAATTTGGGAGGTTCAGGAATTCCTAGATGTTCCTCGATGACCACTTCTTTAAGATGATCTTCTCTTTTATGGTATCGGCACTATCATAGATGGCATCAAAAATTCCTATTTTACTCTAGATCGTCCAGTTTTATGTTTTCGCCCTAGAATCCCATTCTCTCCAATTTTTTTCTTTTTCCTTTTTTCATTGTTTTACCATGTATTTGAGAATTCTAAATTCTTCCTTAGTGAAATGATAATTCGATGAGATGGGATAAAATCTAAGGAAAAAACCCTCCACGTTAAATATTCATGCTTGATCAAGATGGACTTTTAAAGCACGTAATGTAGGCCATGGCTCAGGGTTCAGAAATAAAGGATAAATAGGCCCAAAATATGTGTTTGAGGGTAATCAGATCAAGGATCATTTCTTGAGGAGGATTCTCTTTGAAACATTTATCCCTTTTGGACTTTTTATTCCTTTTGACTTTGCTCTTTTTCTTCTTTTCTTTTGGCTTTCATTTGCCATCGCTTTTTCACATATTTTTTGTGTGTTTTTCTTGGCTTTCATTTCCCCATCTTTTCCTTTTTCTTTTTCTTTGATAGGGTGAGCCCGTATTTATTCGGGGCTCCATTTGCTTTGCATCTGTCTTTGAGCTAGGACTCATTTTTCTGTGATCTTTGAAAAGATCTTTCCTCGTATTTGCCTCTAGTGTAGAGGGTAATCCTTGATCAGGGTTTAAAGAGTAAAGAATTCTTTCGACTCAAGAGGGGTGACTATGGATAATTTCTTTTTGTGACAGGGACATGAAATATGGCCATTTCTCATGTCAAGCACGAATATTCACATTGAAAAGCAATCCCCAGGGGAAATAAATATTCAGAATTTCATTTTGCATTTTGGAATCATCCGAATTTTTATACGCATGATGTCACAAAAAAAATTTCGCATGCCCAATGATTCATGCGTTAGTCCATCCTTTTTCACCATATAACCATCATTTCCACATATGATGCCCCAGTTTGATTAACCATGAGAATTCATATCAACGAGGAACATAGCAAGTCTAGGTCTATTTTAAAAAGGTTGAGTTTCAAATATGAGTTTTTTGAAAGGACAAGGAAAATACGACCCAAAAACGGGTTTTATCTGGGACATGGAATAATCTAGTTTAATCATTGTGCCCCAGGGTGTCAATCATGAAGTGATGTTTGGGTAATTAGTGTTTTGTGGTTATTGGTAAAGGTCATGAATGGTTTTAGCACAATCTTGACATACATCAATTTACCAAAATCTAGATTCTTGAAAGAATGTCTCATTTGTTTGAATTTCAAGGAATTCAAAAAAAATTCAAAAAGTTCATTCCTTTATTCATGGCCTAGACTAGGATTTACATCTTTGCTTATTTTGCAATGACAAAGGTTTATGAAGTATAATCAATCATATTCCTTGAAGCATTAGGTCTTCAAGTGATCTTAGTTTCAGGGATTTAGACTTATGGAAATCCCAAAAGAGGGAAGGTATTTGTTCATTTCTAACAATGAACATCAATATTCTCAAGACTATCCATTATTAGAACCTCCTTAATGCTTGTTTTTGCACATTCAAATTATTGTTAAAACATAACAAACATAAAAACATTCAAAATTCATTTATTTCATAGGGATGTTAACATAAGACAAGTGTTTTCATCATGAGGTATTAAATTAAATGCATAAAAACTTCCCCTTGACATGTTCTCCCTAATTCAAACTGGCTATTCCTCGGTACTCTTTTCGATCTTTCCTTGTTCTTGCCCTATTATGACATCCACAATGGTCTCATCATTCCCATTCAGTAGATTCTCCATGCTGTCTGACCTTTGTTTCTTCCCCACATCTAACTGTCCTTTATTGATGAGTGATTGAACCTTCCGTTTCAGACATAAACAATTTTCTGTGGAATGTCGCTGAATCCCAGAATGATAATCACAATACGCATTCTCGTCATACCACCTCGGATATGGGGGTTGGATAAGCTCCACTGGAACTTTAGTGAGAAGTTGCTCTTCGACCAGTTGGGCAATAGTTCAGAGTAAGACATGGGGAGTGGCTCAAACTGATCTCTTTTTCTGATATTCTTCAGTTTCCTCTGGCTAACAAAAGGTTGAAAATTTACTGGATTCTGAGAGGCCATTGGGTATAAGTATGAACCCTCGGATACATAGTTTGTAGACGGATAGGGTGGTTGGTATGAAGTAGCCGAAATATACGGGGCAAAGTCTCCCACAGCTTGGACATCTTCCTCTTTCTTTTTGGGTGTCCTGCTTATCTCTGCATTAAATGTTTTACCTCCTTCGAGTTTCCCAGCCTTGATAGCATTTTCAATCATCTCCCTAGAGATTACAATATCCGATAAATTCTTCGTGGTGTTGCCAACAAGTCTATCGTAGTATGGGGCCTGTAGTGTATTTACAAAAAGGACAGTGGTTTCCTTCTAAGTTAAGGGCGGTTGTACTTGGGTGGCCATGTTCTTCCACCTCTGAGCATACTCTTTGAAGCTCTCAGTAACCTTTTTCTCCATATTTTGCAAGGTGAGACGGTCAGGTGTCATGTCGATCACATGCTTGTACTGGTTTAGAAAAGCCCTAGCCAAATCATTCCAAGAGCGAATCTGATCCTTGCTCAACTGACTATACCACCTAATTGCAGACCCGCTGAGGCTATCCTGATGCAGTGAATCAAAAGCTTATCATTATCTATGAGACTTGCCATCTTTCGGTAGAACATGGTGTTATGGGTTGATGGATCGATCGTCTCGTCATATTTCACAAAGTCAGGGACCTTGAATTTAGGAGGAATGACTAAATTGAGGACCAAGCATCGTTCTTTCACATCCATACTCCCGAATACGTCTGTATTTTCTACTACCAGGAGCCTTTCATCTAACAACTGATATTTCCCTCGGGAATGTATCAACTCAGCCATATTTGACTCAACCATTTTCGACTTTTCTAGTTCAACAGGGTCATCTAAGTTCAGGGTGTTGCTGGGGTTAACTATGTTTTGGCCATCCATCAGTACGACCTCATTCTAACCCTTTTGTGCCTCTATCCCTTCTTTGGCGGCCAAGTTTTCAGTGCATTCCTTTCCCTTGATTACGGCGGACATCAACTCCATCAATTTAGTCATCTGATCCTTAGATTCTGCTTGAGACTTTGCCAGCTGTTCTCGCAATTCTTCATGTGCCCTTTGCATTCTTTCCATTCGTGCAGCTTGTTCATTCTCTATAGCTCTAGCCTGTGTTAAAAGGGTACTCAGTACTTTTTATACCTCTGATTTGAAATGGAAATTCTTTCAAAGACTCTTAAAGCCAAGCCAACTCCTATATTATTCCCTCCAAATGTATGTCATGATGAAGGAGTTATGAATGCCATTTGATGCATGTGAAGAATAAACAAAATGATGTATGGACATATATAGTGGAAACATGCTGACCATGTGTATTATGAATGTGATCTAATGCTAACATGATGTATGTAATAAGCAAATTAGTGCATGAACATATACAGAAAAATTATGCTAACTATGACTGTATTCTACAATGAATGAGCATACATGCTTATGACTGTAACATGATGTCAATATGATACACGCAAAGAATAAATGAATTAGCACCATGGTATATACAAAGAAATCAATAGCTACATAAAAATGGTAGGACCAAATTTTGATTATTCAAAAATCTCACTATGCAAAATTTGCCTCCAAATTTAATCTACAATTTTTTTGGAACATGTTTTCTCTATGAAAAACCACACATATTATTTTCAAAAACATTTCGGTGTAGTGGATCCTACTATGGTACAATATGCAAATGTTCATGTAACACTACCAGTTTATGAAATGACCAAATGAGATTATTATAACCATCCATTTATTATAAGAAATGAGATCAAAAATACAACCATGAATGTACATGCTCTACTCACACATGCATGAAATATGCATAATGCAAAAATGTTTGAAAAAGAATGTTTTGATATTTTCAATTTTAAAAAGATAGTGAACACTTGCCCCAATATTATTGACTCATCTAGGCATCACGATGCCTTCAGGGCGGGATATTAAACTCATTACGGGCGATGTACGTACATTGTTGCCCGATATACAACCCTTATTCAGAGTGCAAAATAGGTAACAAAAGGTTTAGAAATGTCCCTCCATGTGTTCCTATCTTCAGTGTATCTAATGAAAATCTGGCATGGCTTCGCCTAGGTTCACTATATGAGGGTGAATCGGTCTAAAGGCCTCGAATTGCTCCTCACTGTCGCCAGTGAAGTCTAGTAAGGCATCGCGATAAAAGCAGGTCCAATTCGTTAGAGTATATTTTCCTAAGCCCATACGGAGGATTATCACGAAGGCATTAGGTACTTTATACTCCGGAAGTGTTCACTAGCCCATACGGAGGATCATCACGAAGGCTTAGTTATTTTACTCCTACTTAAAAGGACAGAACCCGGGTAGAGGGTTCATGTTATGCAAATGCAAATATAGTGTGTGCGGAAGAACAAAACAAACCTGTCACCACCTATTCTACACCCCTCATCCTAAATACCCCAACAATTTATTAAAATAAAGATCAAGAATAGTGTAACGCATTAACCAACAAGCAATTATAATATACAACATTAATTAACTAAAGAAAAATAATGAAATGCATGCACATGAGTATGACCATATTCAAAAACATTTTATTATTTTCAAAATTCTCCTTTATTTTAAAAAATGTGGGAATTACAATTAAATACCAATTAAACCAACAAAATCGAGACTTTGATAACACACGACTAATTTTAGGCCTGACTCTCAAAAATGTCCCCAGCGGAGTCGCCAAGCTATCGATACGTGATCCCGATCATGGGGACCCGTTCGAGTGAGGACGAAAACAGAAGCAGAGGAAAAGATGACTTAATTCCTCTAGATTGAAATAGAAGGTCAAGGGTATGAAAAAAACCTCGTAAAAAGACATGGAGTCGCCACCAATCTTTTTTAGCTAGGTGTGATCGGCCACCTATTAGAACCTCGTTTTATAAAACATTTTTAAATTAATTAAAACATTTTAAAAACCAATTTCAAGTCTGCGTTTTAAACCAGAGAAATCAAAGAAGCGGGTTTGGGACTCGGTTACGTGTGGTAAAGGATTAGCACCCCCACAACGCCCGTATAAAACGGTACCCTATTAATCATGTGTTATCTCATGTCTCGGTAAAAGAGTCGGTTTTAATTTAGTATTTCAAGTTAATTCCCAATTTAAAGAAAAATAATTCCATTTTTAATTGAAAATGATCTGGAATTTATTAATTCAAAATTTTCCTATATTCCCTGGCAAAATTGGCAAAATATAGAAATTTTATATATTTGGGAAACTTTTCGAATCATTCTCGTTTTTTGAAGAAAGATATTCCTTTATTAATGATAATTGATGATATTCCATCCAGCAAACCCAGTAGAGAACTCAAGAACTTTTTTAACTCGGGAATATATTTATTTTTTATTGAATTATACTTTTTTTTAAAAAAATTAAAAAATAAATATGAACATGTATGACATAAATAAAATGATATAGCAAAGTCTAGATAATATAATGCACCTAAATGATATGACATAATTTAAATGGCATAGTATATTCTAGGTGAAATGAAAAATCCTAAGTATCATGGTATACACTAAATGAGATAAAATGATTTAAATGACATGGAAATTTTAAATGATATGGCATATTTTAAATGACATGGCATATTATAAATAATTAAACCTAAATGACATGAAACATAAAATAATGCTATCATAAAATATGCATGAAAATAAAATAAAAATGCATGAACATAGTATATGCTAAATAATGTGACAAAAATAAATGACAAAATACAAATATGAAATAGCATGAAATATTCAAAATCATATGGTAAACAATATAACATCATAAAATGTGAATCAAAGTAATAATAATACCATGGGAAATATCAAAGAAAAAATCACATATTAAATAAAATGCTTGAACATGGAAAATGCAATGCATGAAAATGTATTTTTTAATTAAATGAAAGAAATTCGTATATTTACAAAGATATTCGGCTACCTTAGGAAAATATGTCAAATTAGATATTCTAAAAAACAAAATTTTGTGATTGTTTGAAAACAATTTTGAGGAAAAACTTGAATAAAAATTAAAACCCTTATCAAACCTTTTTAAAATGGCTCTAATTTCCTAAGTTTAAAATCCCGGACTTAACCACCCTTAACCCGAGATTTATAAAATCATTTTTAAAGTTTAAAAAGGCTTAGAAACTACCCTAAGATAGTAGCTAAAGCTTATACCCGACCCCTCTAAATGCCTTAGCCAAATTCAACCATTATTTCTCTTTTGATTTCAAATCTGCCTCTATTGTCTAGTTTTGACACACAATTTTTTAGCCTATTTTTAAAAATTAAAAAAAATCTAAAACAAATACTGGAGACTCAAAACATGTAAAACTACACGATAAAAAATTGGCTTAATTTTTTTATTAAAGATGACTGCCTAGAAAAATCTAAGAAGTTTGAGTACTGGGTGAAAAAATTGTTTTGTCGAAACACATTTTTTGCCTTTGACAAATTCATTCAAAAATCAAAGTAAAAATTGTTGGAGATCATCCTACAGGCCTAAGGACACTAGCTAAACATTTAAAAACCTTGGACAAAAAATTTCTAGTAAAAAAAATCACAAAGGTAAAATAATCAATTTGACAACCCTTTAATTTTCCACAAGTATGCTCAATAGAGCATGACTTTGAGCCACTGATTGGCCTAAGTCATAAATCATGTGACAATGACATGGAATGCATGAACATACAACAAATTAAATGTATGAAATGCATGGTCTAAAACCTAAATGGTAAAGGAAATGCATGACAATTCAAAATAACCTAAATACCTATCATGATTTTGCATGGCAATAAATGCTATCCTAACTTAATATGCATGCAATGCTTGATAATGCAAACATGACTTGGACCTAATATGTTATGAATATGCATAAAAATGCTAATGTAACCTAACACCTAAATAACATTGTAATGCATGACAATACCAATATGATTTAAGACTCAATATACATGGCAATACCATTATGGCCTAGACCTAAAATATAATGAACATGCATAGTAATACTATGAACATACAATGACCAATGAAACTAATGTTAATGCTGGAACAAATAGAAACTAATACACAATTTCAAGATATGATAATGCAAAGCATGTTACCTAAACAAAATGCAAATGCATGACAAGGCAAGGGATGCATAAAGAGGCCGAATGTGGTTACGTGACACTTTAATGCATATCCTACTTAATAAATGGCATAAGTACATGGAAAATCATATCAAGATGCATAATGTCATGACATTTTCACAAGCATATGACATACTAAAATCAAAATACACAAGCTCATGGCATGGAGATGCAAACAAGTCAAGAACCAAGATGAAAATGCACATGCAAGGCATATCAACATGGAGTATCCGAATGGCCATATGACAAATATGAAAAATGCAAACATGTTTATAAATATAAGACATGAAATATGAAAAATACACAATATAACTCCAATAGACAACAAGGCCGAATCTTCAAGGAAGACATATTAAGCATAGTGTAGACACCTAATTTTGTCCGGATCACTAAAATATGTATGTTTTCTTTCTAAATTGATGTTTCAGAATGTAAAAAGACTTTTTTCATACTTTTTTCATCCTACAGGTGGTATTCCGGAACTTAGTCTAAGAAGGCGAGCATAAAAAGTCAAACTTGAAAAAGTCAACCTTGAAAAGTCAACTACTAAAAAAGTCAACCCACTTTCAAAATCAAGATTTGAAGCTCAATTAAAAAATGGCGAAAGAATTTTGATAATCCGAGGTCTACATTGAAAAATATGGAGTTCAGAAGTTGGGTTATGGAGATTCAATAGAAAGAAAATCCTAGTTGGGGAAATTTAGGGAAAAAATGCTTAAACGATCAAATTGGTTGAAATTGAAGGTTCCAAATGAAAATAAGCACTGACTACGGGTAATGGAGAACCTACTTGGAATAAAAACTGAAAGAAAAGTCAATCCGA
The DNA here is from genome assembly GCA_030761205.1 of Fremontodendron californicum. Classification (NCBI taxonomy): domain Eukaryota; kingdom Viridiplantae; phylum Streptophyta; class Magnoliopsida; order Malvales; family Malvaceae; genus Fremontodendron; species Fremontodendron californicum. The sequence goes on from JAULJL010000008.1 coordinate 18,195,771, forward strand.
GAGAAAACCGAGGATTAGGGTTTTTGGTGGATTTGGGTGAAATTGGGAAGAATTACAAAAATGGCCAGATTTGGTAAGACTAAAGCCCCTAATGATGAGGAGTGATTAAAAAAGCATAGCCCAAGGCTCAGTTTGAAGAAAATCTGAAAATCGACTTGTTTTGAGCAAATCGGGTTTCAGAGGCAAAAAGGCAAAATTGGAAAATTTGGGAAAAATAGCAAATGAATGAACTCCAAAAATTCTGAAAAATTGTAGATTTCATTCTTAAATCATTTTTAAGAGATTGGCGAAATAAAATCTTGATTCAGAGTTCGTTTGCAAAATGGCCAAATCCCAGGTCCCCAATGTAGAAATTCAGGAAGATAAATCCCGAAGAAATAGCAAATGAACTCCAAAAATTCCAAAAATTTACAAATCTCATTTTTAAATTATTTGGAAGAGATTGGTGAAAGAAAATTTGGATTCGGAGTTCGTTTGCAAAATGGCCAAATCTTGAGCCCCTTATGTAGTAATTCAGGCATATAAATCTCGAAAAAAATACCAAATGAGTTCCAAAAATTACTATATTGGTGAAGAGAAATATGGATTTGGAGCTCATTTAAAAAATGGAAAAGTTTGGGAGCATAAAAGGGAAATTTTTGAAGAAAAAATCCAAATAAATAGCAAATGGACTCGAAATTTTTGGAAAACCTACAGAATTTAATCTTTTATTATTTTAAAAGTATTGAAAAAAGAAAATTTGAATTTGGAGTCCCTTTGCTATTTATTTATATTCGGGGGGCAAAAAGGTTATTTTACCCAAGAAATCGAAAAGGGCTTTTCTTGCCTTTCAAAAAAAATGAAGCATGGGCTAGAAGAAAAGGGGTTGGCCGGCCAAGGCCCAAGGATGGGTAGTTATTTTCTGATTTTAATCAAAAGGCCAACAATGAAGAGGAAGTTAGTTATTTTTTGATCAAGCCTTTGCAAATAAGCTACATGGACCAATGCATGAAGAGGGAGAGTGTTAACATAATGGCTTAAGATTCTTGAATAGCTATAATTGTGGATAGATGATGGCCTAATCTAAGGGTGATAATTTTATTTTTTAAACATCTTGGATCAATAGCCTTTGGATGAAAATTGGTTGAAGAAAAGATGACAACATCCTAGGGGATAAGGGCCATTCGGCCACTACAAGGAGGGAGCCTCTCTCTTTCATTTTTTAGCTATTCACTCTCTATTCTCTATTGGTTTTTTTTTATTTTTCTCTCCATTGTTGAAAAGCAAAAAGAAAAGTTTAGAAAAGAAAAAAAAAAAAGTTAGAAGAGAAAAAGCTTGAAAGATAGCTTCTAGAGGTTGCTTTAAGCACCATACTCTTGCACTTTCTTTGATTTTCCATTCTTGATTTGCTGTTTTCATTTAATATTTGGTGAGTTTCTTTTGATTTTCCTTTTTAAATAAGTGTTTTTAATATCCTTCTTTAAGTTCTTTCTTAATTCTTTATTGTAAAAAGCTTTTGAAATTTTTTTTCCTTCTTATTTTTGGGTTGGCCGAATGGCCTAGTATTTTTTAGAGTTGTTGTTTTGCTTTGTTATTTCATGTTATTCTTGATATGTAATAAGTTTTGGTGCTTTAAATCTTCTTCTAATACATAAACATGAAGCTTGTTTTAATTTGGTTGCTTGCTTATTTCCATTTTTGAGTCTATTATCATGTTTATTTTACTTATCTTGCATTTTTTATTTTCTGTTTTCAAAATGTTTAAGTTTGTTTATGTTTTACATTTTGTAATCCATGTGTTTGTGAAAATGCCTATTTATTTTCATGCGTTTACTTTATGTTTGCATGATTTGAGTGTTATTCTTTAGCTATGCATGTTAGTATACCATGTGTTTGTGGAAATGCCATGTTCATTTTGAAGCATGAGGCTATTCGGCCACCCCTCTATTTTATGCTTTGCATATACATTTTCATCGTACTAGTTGATAGGTTTGCATTTTCATGATATTTGGTTGAGTATTTTGTTTAAGCATGCCATATGTTTGTGTTATTGCCATGCATTTTTTATGTTTAGGATTGGTTTGCTTTGCCATGCATATTCATGCATTTTAGACCTTGGTTGCATTAAATGCCATGCAAGTTCATTTAGGTCTAGGTCATTTTATTGATGCCATGCATTTTTCATGTCATTTAGGTTATAAATCATACATTTCAAGCACCATATTTTCTGTATTTTTCATGCATTTCATGTCCTTGCCACTTGACTTATGACTTAGGCCAATCAATGGTTCAAAGTCATGCTCACTTAAGCATACTTGTGGAAAATTGAAGAGTTGTCAAATTAATTATTCTACCTTTGTGATTTTTTTTTACTTAGCCAATTTTTTGCCTAACCTTTCAAAAGTGTTAGCTACTGTTTGTAAGTCTTTTAGAGAGTCTCTAATATTTTTACTGTTTGTAAGTCTTTTAGAGAGTCTCTAACATTTTTACTTTGATTTTTAAATGATTTTATTAAAGGCAAAATAATGTGTTTTGACAAAACGTTTTTTTGACCTAGTACTAGTACTTTCCAGATTTTTCTGGGCAGTCATCTCTAATCAGAAATTTAAATCGATTTGTTTTCGCATAGTTTTACGTGTCCTGAGTCTCCAGTATTTGTTTTAGATTTTTTGAATTTCTAAAAATAGGGTAAAAAATCGTGCTTTAGAACTGGACAATAGAGGCAGAATTGAATTTGAAGGAAAATCATTTTTCTGTTTTGGTTAAGTTACTTAGAGGGGGCTGATTAAGAAGTTTAGCTACTGACTTAGGGTAGTTTCTAAGCCTTTTTAAACTCTAAAAATTATTTTTTTAAGTCTCGGGTTAAGGATGGTCAAGTACGGGATTTTAAACTTAGGAAATTAGAGCCATTTAAAAGGGGTTTAGCTAAGTTTTTATTTTTAATCTAAGCTTTTCAAAATTGTTTTCAAACAATCACAAAGTATTTTGGTTTTAGAATATTTAATTTGATATATTTTCCCAAGGTAGCGGGATATCTTTTTAGATATACGGATTTCCTTAATTAAAGGAAAAAAATACATTCTCATGCATTGCATTTTCCATATTCATGCATATTATATAATATGTAATTTTTGCTATGTTTAATTTTCATGATGGTATTATTATCTTTGATTTAAATTTTTGATATTATATTATTTGTTATATGGTTTTGAACATTTCATGATATCCTATGCTTTTCATTTTAGTTATTTTTGTCATATTATTTAGCATATATTATGTTCATGCATTATTATTTTTATTTTTATTTCCATGCATATTAAATGATAGCATTATTTTATGTTTCATGTCATTTAGATTATATGCCATATGCCATATTATTTATATTTGCCATGTCATTTAAATTATTTCATTTCATATAGAATATATTATGTTACCTTAGGTCATTTCATTTCATGTAAAATATATTATGTTACCTAGGTCATTTCATTTCATTTAGAATATATTATGTCACTTAGGGTATTTTATTTCATTTAGAATATATCATATGACTTAAGATATTATATTTCATATAGAATATATCATGTTACCTAGGTATTTCCTTTCGTTTAGAATATATCATATAACTTAGGATATTTCATTTCATTTAGAATATGCTAAGACATTTAAATTATCTCATACCATTTAGGTTGCATTATATTATTTAGGCTTTGCTATGTCATTTTATTTATGTCATACATATTCATATTTTTTAAAATATTTTTGAAAAAGGTAATGATTTTCAACAAAATAAAGATATTCCCGAGTTAAAATAATTCATGAGTTCTCTGTCGGGTTTGCTGGGGAGGATATCATCAATTGTTATTAATAACGGAATATTTTCTTTAAAATAAGAATGATTCGGAATGTTTTTCAAACTAATAAAGATATCTATATTTTGCCATGTTTGTTTGGGAATATAAAAAAAATTTGAATTTATAAATTTCGGATCATTTTCAATTAAAAATGGAATTATTTTTCTTTAAATTGGAAATTAACTTGAAATACTAAATTTAAAACTGAATTTTTACCGAGACTTGAGATAACACATGATTAATAAGCTATCGTTTTATAAGGGCGTTGTGGGGGTGCTAATCCTTCCCCACACGTAACCGAGTGCCGAACCCGCTTCTTTGATTTTTCTGGTTTAAGACGCAGACTTGAAATTGGTTTTAAAAATGTTTTAATTAATTTTAAAATATTTTCTAAAACCGGTTTTAATAGGTGGCCGATCACACCTGGCTAAAAAATATTGGTGGCGACTCCATGTCTTTTTCAAAGTCATTTTCAAAACCTTCATTTTTCAAGAGGAATTAAGTCGATTTTTTCTCCATTTTTTTAATGTCATGCTTAAAGAAGAATAAACTCTTGCGATGAGACTTGTTATTTTTTAGGTTACGACAGCTTGGCGACTCCACTGGGGAAATATTAGAGAGTCAAGCCTAGAATTAGTCATGTCTTATGAAAGTCTCGGTGTTGTTGGTTTAATTGGTATTTAATTTTAATTCCCATATTTTTTTAAAAAAATAAGGATAATTTTAAAAATAATAAAATGTTTTTAAATATGTCCATATTCATGTGCATACATATTATAATTGTTCTCTGGTTATTTTGGTGCATATATTCATTTATTGATTAATTGATGACTTATGTTGTTTAATCTTGTTGGGGCATTTAGAATAAGGGATATAGAATAGGTGGTGAAAGGTTTGTTATTTATCCTCGCACACTACACGTGAATTTTTATATCATGAATCCTATACCCAGGTCTCGTCCTTTTAAGTGGGAGAAAAGTAACTAAACCTTCATGATTATCAATCCGCATGGGCTAGTGAAACACTTCTGGAGTACTAAATTACCTAAGCCTTCGTGATTAACAATCTGCATGGGCTAGGGAAATAGACTCTAACGAATTGAACCCGCTTTTATCGGGGTGCCTTACTAGCCTTTATCGGCAATAGTGAGGAACAATACGGGGCTTTTAGAACTAATTCACCTTCATATAGTAAACCTAGGCGAAGCCATGCCGGATTTCCAATTGGATATCCCGAAGTTAAGAGCACTGATGGAGACTCAATTAAGAGTTGTAAACCCAAGTGCAGGTTATGTTCAAGTAATAAATTCTCGGGTGTCCGAGGTCGAACCACAGGGAAGCGTACTAGTAAGTATAAGTTTATAAATATATAAGAAAAAGAAAGTAAACAAGATATTAGGGGATCAACAACAAAATAAGATAAACAAGATATTAGAGAACAAAATAAACAAAATATAAAAGAAATTAAACAAGATATAAAAAACAATAAGAAAAGATGTTGAGGTTAGAGAATCCACTCTTGGTGTTATGCTAAGATTAATCTTGTTTTATTACACAATTGAAATCCACACATAAGGGAGGTTCCAATCGGAAGGTTTAGCAATTCAGTCCAAATTGTCCAACGTCCATAGCATATGATATTATGTTCATTTGGTGTCCTCAAAACTCATAAAAAGAGTCCAAGCATTCATTATGCCAAGGTATATGTCTACAACAAATCAAGGTTATGAAACCAAGCATTTACTGTGCCATTTTCCTTGTCAATAATGAATCAAGATCTCTACTTTGCAAGTATGATTTTAAACCAAAAGAAAATATTATCTATACTAGTGTTTATAAATGATAAATCATTTTAGCTCATGTTTAAGAGACTAACCTTAGCATTTACCAAAAGCTTCACCTCATCACCTTAACAATATGATTAGCAACACATACTAGATATGAATAAAATGAAAAGAAATGTAAGAAACATAAGTAAAGAAAAAGAAAACTAGAGAAAGGAAAGAAGAAGAAAACTTAGAGAATTTTATTACAATGGCTAATATCCTACCAATGTATCAATGTATCCCAATACTCATCCAAGGCCCTCTATTTATACACATTTTGGAGGGATAAATGACAAGAGACAAGCTTTACAAATTTCAAAGGTAGGTATAATAGGTGGGTGCATTTTTCTAACAATTTTCGTCATATTGTATGACAATTCTGATCAGCCAGCTTGACGGTCGATTTTGTCAATGTTGGAGGCTCGATCTGATAAAATGGTCTTCTAGAAAAATATATCCCTATCCGTTACGGATCCATAGCCGTTGAAATCAGCTCATTTGCTGATGTGGATAAGAAGATATGGGCAAAAGACGAAAACAGGTCAGCACAGACGTCATTGCACATCAGCCAACTTGATGGTCGATTTCGCTAGGGAAAACGACTCCGTTTCAAGAAGTGTAAAACATGCAAAAGATAGATATGCCTCTTAGCTTTGCACGGCTACAAGTTTCAGCCTTATTGCTTCAGTGAAACTCGAGATATAGCTGATATGGCAAACGGTGTCGGAACTGGAACTGAACTGGATTTGCCCTTAATTCTAGTAATCTGAAATCACTCAAAGAAACTTGTGAAAAACACCAAATTACATAAAAATATAAAAGATCATAAACACAATTAGACTAAACAATAATAACTCGTATTTGACACAAAACAATAATAAAACATAACTAAAAACTATATAATTATACGAGTTATTACACCCCCACACTTAGATTGTTGCTAGTCCCTAGCAACGACTCAATAAAAATAAAATAAGAAAATCTAATCTAATCCATTTTCGTAGGAAATCACTGTGGCACTTAGCATGTGACACAAGCCTTTAAACCCCTAGGTGTCCCTAGTGGACGAGTTTAGTCTCGTGAGGGTTTACTAGGACGATACCCACAAGCATTGAAGATATAAGAAAAACTAAAAATAATAATTATAACTAATCATTACAATATAAATTAGAGATAATCATTGGACAAGTCTTAAAAACTAATCAATAGCTTAAAGAAATTCACAAAAAATCTTGCTTGAATGTAAACAGTTTGAGTTAAGCCAATATTAACATAACATATTTCAATCAAAATAGTGTATATTCAAACTTAATCTCAACTTCTCACATGGGATACTCTCTTGATTTTCACTCTTTAAAGTAGTGGTAAAGTGTTTACACTCAATCAATCTCATGAAAATAATTCTACCATATGCTTGCTTGTCCACCTATTCTCCACTATTTAGATCATACAACTTCATAAATCAAGAGGTCTTTATTCAAGGTTGTAATGGGGCCAAAGGGTTATAATGTGGTTAAAGAACAAAAGGATAAAGATATCACAAAGGTTCCAAAGAGTTCATAGAGTTTAGAGACATAATAAGATCATACAAATAAAACTTCTCAAAACTCTTATAAAGCACAAAATAACATAGGCTAAATATTCATGTTGAGCCTTTGCATCATTCTAACCAACTTTGTAACATATTTTTCTAGAAGTTCAAGAGAAGATTTTTTTTTTTTTTTTAATATGGGAATGTATTTGACAATGATCCCTTTCTTTTTCTCTTGACTTTTTCTTTTCTTTTCTTCCCCCACACTTATCTTTTGTTTCTAACCCAAATTTTCAACTAAAAATATCCCTTGTTTTTTTTGCAATATGTCTCAAAATATAAAATCCATCTTTAGAACAAGGGTAAGGATATAAGTATATTTAGGCTAGGTGTAAGTTGTGGTTACCAATAAAACAGCATATTTAATGTAGGCTCAAATTGGCTCACTAGTGGGGATGTTCTCTTAGAACATTAATAATGGATGGCTGTTTGGCTCTGGTTATAATCCTAATGCCTCTATCATATTCATGTTGTCACATGTATCAATATAGTCTCAAACAGTTTAAAGCAAGTTCTGGAGAATCATGTAATCATAAGAGCACTCAAGAAAGAAATTAGATTGATTTGTATAATGCATCAATCATTATAGGCTCAAAAACTCACAAGGATGATTATACAAGTCAGATTAAGTCTAAACATGCTTCTTTCTCAATCAACATATCATATTAACATTGGGTCATAAAAAGGTTGATATCAAGCTCAATTCTCATGAAAATCTTCTCACTAATAAATCTGTTTTAGACTTATGCAATTCATATCTCATTATAGTATTGAAAGTAACTAAAAAAACACACTAAGTCTAAACATGCTTTTTTTTTTTTTTGTGAAGAAGAAGAAGATTAAATCAAACTGACAAGGTATGTCTCAAGTCTCCCTTACTCAGACCTTGTTCAGAATGAATACTTCTAAATGTCTTAAAACACAACAATTTTTTTTTTATTAGCAAAAATATGTCCCTTACCCCCTACTAAAATATGACATTGTCCCCAATGTCAAATTTTAAAGGTAGAATTTAGGAGATATTACCTGCATAGGTTGCTAACCACTTATTATAACTGAGACACAACAAGCAAAAGGTTAGATAATGTCACAAAGACAAAGTGCAATCCACTACTTGCTCGTCCATATCTCTTTTTCTTTTTCCGAGCGTTTGCGAAACAACCGTAGCAGATAAACACTCATAAGCTTGTAGCTTTTTGAGTAAATCTTCAATGGTTGTAGCAGAAATTATGGTTCTCCTTGCCTCTGAAAACATGAATCCATTATCCACAGCATTATCTAAATATGAAAGCAAATTACTAAAATAACCATTAATATTAAGCAAACCAATGGGTTTCTTATTTGTGACCAAAGATGACCAAGAAGCCACGCAAGCTATTTCTTCCAATGTACCCAGACCTCCTGGTAAAGCAATGAATGCATCGGCAGAATGGTACATGATTGTCATCCGTTCAGGGATACTCCAGACTTGTATTTCCTTACCCACGGTAGGTCCACAAAAATCTGTGAATAGTTTTGGCACGATTCCTAGAACTGGACTTCCTCCGGCGTGTGCTGCTGTAGCGACTGCTCCCATTAAACCCGTACTACCGCCTCCATAAATCAAGTGGATCTTTTGTTGGGCAAGTATTACTCCAACTCTTATGGCTTCATCAGCGAATATGTTATTTTTCCCTGGATAAGCACCTCCAAAGACACAAATTTTTTTAATCTGTTGGGACGAAGTACTTTCCATTTTTTTTTCTTTTTCGAGTGCCTGGAAGAGAATGAGTACATGGTGTAATATATAGAGGACTGAGTAGTGAATCAGACAAGAGTAATAATGTCGCCGAAAGTGTATCTGACCTGTCAGAAGAAAATGTTAACCTAACAAAAGATTTTTGCGTGATTTCAGGAAGAAAATCAAAAAGAGAAGAAAAATCAACCGTAAAAGTCAAAAGTAATAATGTCGCCGAAAGTGTATTTGGCATATTCCTCTGGTTTTACGTCCAGAAACGGCTTAAACGCCTTCTATGAGTCGAGGATATGCTCCCCATCCAGTTTTCTTACAAGCTGGCAAACAGGGTCTTTTAACATCAGATTCCCAAGATGTTGCCATTCCCTTTGGAATTGCGGCCATAAATCAAGAATTTCTCTTTGTACGTCTCCACTAGGATGCGTCTCAAGAGAAAGTTGGATATTACCCAAATTCTCCTTACTCAGTCCATCCTTAATGAATTCAATTTTATCATCTCGATTAGAGGACGGAATCCTAATAGAACGACATTTACCGTTACACGTCCATCGTGCACATTTGTGGCAATTTGAACTCATGCGCTTTGCTCGTCGCTTCTTTGCAAAAGTGCTTCTACCTGTACCTGGTAAATGCAAAACAGGAAGATATTCATCTTCACGTACCTTGGCTTCAATTATCCAACGTATGTCTTCAGGAATCCCTTTGTGCATAAGCATTCTTAATCTTTCAAATCGAACTTGGTAAAGCTTCAGTAAAATATTTCGAGGAAAAGGAGGAAATCGTTTCTGCAATCTTTTGAGAATATCATCCATCCTAAAAAAAATGAAAAAGAAATTGAAAGAGAAATTTATATACAATATCAGTTTTGTGGGTAGCTGATGGGACCGACTTAAATAATCACGGAGTACCGTTATCCGCCATTTAACCAGGGTAAAAAAAAATGTATTTTTTTTTTTTGAAGATTAGTAAAAATTATATTTACATCTAGTTATTTTCAAAACAAGGATCAGAAAGAAAAACAACCTCTTCTTGAGTAACATGATTTTCCAAAAAGAGTTTGAGTCTTTGTCCATTTACCTTGAATACGTTACCATTTTGAGGATTCTCAATGTCAACTGCTCCATAATGATACACATGCTTAACCACAAATGGGCCAGTCCATCTTGATCTCAACTTACCAGGAAATATGTGAAGTCTAGAATTATAAAGTAGAACTTTTTGCCCAACATCAAATATTTTTCTTGAAATTAACTTGTCATGAAAGGCTTTAGTTCTTTCTTTATGAATTTTAGAATTCTCATATGCATCATTTCTGAGTTCCTCAAGTTCATTTATTTGTAATTTTCGTAAATTAGAAGCGTCATCAAGGTTTGAGTTGAACATTTTAATGGCCCAATATGCTTTATGCTCAAGTTCCACAAGTAAATGACAAGGTTTTCCATAAACTAGCCTATAAGGAGACATGCCCAATGCTGTTTTAAAAGCTGTTCGATAGGCCCATAATGCATCGTTAAGTCTAAGAGACCAATCTTTGCGATTTGGATTAACCGTCTTTTCCAAAATTTGTTTAATCTCCCTATTTGCTAATTCTACCTGTCCATTTGTCTGCGGGTTATAAGGGGTTGCAACTTTGTGTGTAATGGCATATTTCTTCATTAATGTTTCAAAAACCTTGTTGCAAAAATGTGCTCCCCCATCACTTATGATAGATCGAGGAATTCCAAATCGACTCAAAATATTTTCTTTTAAAAATTTAATCATTGTTTTGTGATCATTATTTCGACATGGAATTGCCTCTATCCACTTTGAAACATAATCTATTGCAACTAAAATGTATAAGAAACCAAAAGATGGTGGAAATGGTCCCATGAAATCAATACCCCAACAGTCAAAATTTTCAATTACAAGAATTGGGTTCAAAGGCATCATGTTTCTTTTCGAAATGGAACCTAATTTTTGACAACTTTCACATGACTTGCAAAAATTATGTGCATCTTTGAATAAAGTTGGCCAGTAAAATCCACACTGTAAAATTTTTGCAGCAGTTTTCTTTGATGAAAAATGACCACCACATGCCTCAGAATGACAAAACTTAATTACACTACTTACCTCATTGTCGGGAATGCATCTTCGAAAAATCTGATCAGGACAATATTTGAACAAGTAAGGGTCATCCCAATAGAACTTCTTTACCTCATTCAGAAACTTCCTTTTATCTTGGGTGCTCCATTGAGAAGGAATTTTTCCTGTAGCAAGAAAATTAGCAATGTCAGCAAACCAAGGTGTCGTGGAGACAATTAGAAGTTGTTCATCAGGAAAAGTATCATTTATTGGTGAGGTTCCAAAAGATTCATCACAAACAAGTCTTGATAAATGATCAGCCACCACATTTTCTACTCCTTTTTTATCTCGAATGGTGATGTCAAATTCTTGCAGCAAAAGGATCCACCTCAGCAATCTAGGTTTTGCATCCTTCTTAGAGAGAAGATATTTTAAAGCTGCATGATCACTAAAGACAACAATTGATGATCCAACAAGGTAAGATCTGAATTTATCCAATGCAAAAACAACTGCAAGTAATTCCTTTTCTGTAGTGGAATAATTCATTTGGGCTCTATTTAAAGTTTTACTTGCATAGTAAATTACATGTGGTTTATTATCTTTCCTTTGTCCTAGCACAGCACCAACAGCATAGTCACTAGCATCACACATTATTTCAAATGGTAAAGACCAATCAGGAGATCTCATAATAGGAGCAGTAGTGAGCATATTTTTGAGTTTTTCAAAAGCATCTTCACAATCTTTAGTCCATTCAAATGCAGTGTCTTTCATTAAAAGATTACATAGAGGTTAGATATCGTGCTAAAATCTTTTATGAATCTTCTATAAAAACCTGCATGTCCCAAGAATGACCTAATGTCCTTTACTGTCTTTGGTGTGGGTAGATTAGCAATCAATTCAAGTTTTGACTTGTCTACCTCAATCCCTTTTGCAGAAACAATGTGACCTAGTACAATACCTTTAGCGACCATGAAATGACATTTTTCCCAATTAAGAACAAGATTTTTTTCTTCACACCTAATCAATACATTTTTCAAATTGGCTAAGCAATCATCAAATGAATCACCAGAAACAGAAAAATCATCCATGAAAATCTCAAGATTACGTTCAATCATGTCACTAAAAATACTAAGCATGCATCTTTGAAATGTGGCAGGGGCGTTACATAATCCAAATGGCATTCTACGATATGCAAAAGTACCAAAAGGACATGTAAAAGTGGTTTTCTCTTGGTCCTCAAGTGCAATGGCAATTTGATTATACCCAGAATATCCATCTAGAAAACAATAAAACTCATGCCCTGCAACTCTTTCTAAGATTTGATCCATGAAAGGCAAAGGGAAATGATCTTTCCTCGTCACTGAGTTAAGTTTCTTATAGTCAATGCACATGCGCCAACCAGTAACAGTCCTAGTTGGAATTAATTCATTGTTTTCATTTTTAACTACAGTAACTCCAGATTTCTTAGGTACGACTTGAGTAGGACTTACCCATTTGCTATCAGAGATAGGATAAATGATTCCATTATCTAGAAGTTTAATGACTTCATTTCTCACTACTTCTTTCATATTAGGATTAAGCCTTCGTTGCATTTGTCTAGAGGTTTTAGCATTTTCCTCTAAATAAATATTATGTGTGCAGATTAATGGGCTTATTCCCTTTATGTCACCTAAGGTCCATCCTAATGCATTTTTGTGCATCTTCAAAAGTTGTAACAACTTACCTTCTTGTAGTTCATCAAGATGTGAAGAAATTATGACTGGAAAAGTTTCATTCTCACCCAAAAAGGAATATTTTAGCTCGGATGGCAATGGTTTTAAATCCAGCTTGGGTGGTTCAATAGTTGATGGTACAGTGACATTTGTGAGTGATGGAAGTTCCTCAAACTTTTGTTTCCAACAATGCTTATCCTGAAAAGAATTTAACAAAGAATCAGTGTGTGAAATTTCTGAAGCATTATCAAACTCACATTCAATTAAATAAGCTTCTAAAGGATCATGGAATGTGGTAGTGGTGAGATGCTCATGAACAAGTTCTTCAATGAAATCCACTTCATGTACTTCTCAATTATCACCAGGTTGCTTGCAAATGTTGAACACATTTAATTTTAAAGTCATATTTCCAAAAGAAATGTTCAACATACCATTCCTGCAATTTTTCAGAGCATTAGAAGTTGCAAGAAATAGACGGCCTAATATAACAGGAATTTGAACATTTGGATCTGAAACAGGATGTGTGTCCAAAACAATAAAATCAACAGGGAAGTAAAAATTATCAATTTGAACCAAAACATCTTCAACTATCCCTCGAGGACTTTTTACAGAACGATCAGCTAGTTGAAGTGTAACAGGTGTTTCCTTGAGTTCACCTAAACCTAACTGTTGATAAACAGAAAAAGGCAAAAGATTAACACTAGCACCAAGATCAAGCAATACACGTTCTATTCTAGTGTTTCCAATGATGCATGAGATTGTTGGACATCCAGGATCTTTGAATTTTGGTGGAGTAAGGTGCTGAATGATTGAGCTCACACTTTCCGTCAGAAATGCTTTCTTTTGTACATTATGTTTCCTTTTAACTGTGCACATGTCCTTCAAAAATTTAGCATAAGATGGAACTTGTTTGATTGCATCCAATAAAGGAATGTTAATCTTAACTTGTTTGAAAAGTTCATAAATTTCTGCATTTTGATTCAAATTCTTTATTGTTTGCAACCTTTGAGGAAAAGGAGCAGGATGCATACTTTTTTCTTTGTCCAAATTTTCAAGAAGTTCAGACTTACCATCATCCTTACCATTACTTTTCGGAGGGGAAGGAGGATCTTGGTCTTTTGATGGAATGTTTTTGTCAATTGCCTTTCCAGTTCGAAGAGTTGTGATAGAACTGGCATTTTCCTGTTGAGTTTCATTGGAGCAAGAAACAAGACATTGAGTAGAAGGGTTAGGCTGAGGTTGAGCAAGAAACTTACCTTTTTCTTGAGTGCGTAATGAAGCTGTCAATGTGGACAAGGTGTTTTTGATCTCATTGATGTCCTGTGAAGTCCGGTTATTCACATTTGCTTGTGTTTGCATGAATGCTTGCAATGTCTCTTCCAAGGTTTGTACACGTGAAGGTTGATAGGAAAAAGTGTTGCCTGACTTTTGAGATTGTGGTACCTGAACATGATTATTATTCCATGCAACGCTTTTGAAAAAGTGTTTATGGAATTTACTTGATCATGCAACGCTTCTTTAAGAATGGGAATGTTTGGACATTTAGAAGTGGGGTGTCCCATGATTTCCCAAATTCCACAACTTTCTTCATTTTTAACTGTTTTGACTTCTTTTACTTCTCTAAGTTCCATGGCTTCAATCTTTCTAGCCAAATTAGCTACTTTAGCTTTTATCTCATCTTCTTGACAAAAATGATATTTACCTCTGTTAGAAACAAGATTAGATCTATTGGAACTTTCAGAGGAATTATCTGTGTGCCAGGCTTGAGAGTTATCTGCCAAATGGTCTAGGCAGTCAAAGGCTTCTTCAGGTTCTTTTTCTAGAAACTCACCGTTACACATTGTTTCAACAAATTGTTTGGTTTCGGGAGTTAAACTTTCATAAAAGAAATTAATAAGACGCCATTTTTCAAAACCATGATGTGGACAAGAACTTAACAAATCTTTAAAACGCTCCCAGCACTGAAAAAATGCTTCATTTTGATTTTGATTGAAATTTTGAATCTGTCTTTTCAAAGCAGTAGTTTTATGTGCTGGAAAAAATTTCTTTAGAAACTCAGTTTGTAATTCTTGCCATGTGCCAATTGACCTTGGTTTTAAATTATGAAGCCAAATTTTTGCTTTATCTTTTAAAGAAAAAGGAAATAATTTTAGCTTGACAATTTCATTTGTACATTGTTGGTCATTAAAGGTGACACATACATCTTCGAAGTCTTTTAGAAACGAGTAAGCACTTTCCGATTCTAACCCATGGAAATTTGGA
Organism: Fremontodendron californicum; assembly: GCA_030761205.1. Taxonomy (NCBI): domain Eukaryota; kingdom Viridiplantae; phylum Streptophyta; class Magnoliopsida; order Malvales; family Malvaceae; genus Fremontodendron; species Fremontodendron californicum. The sequence goes on from JAULJL010000008.1 coordinate 18,210,787, forward strand.
AGCAAAGCTATCATACCTGGTTTAAAACGAAAGTTGTTTGCATTGAGAGGAAAAATAAAACAAGAGGGTGATGAGCTTCGAGTTGGTTGCAAGTAGTCACGCATGGTGCGTACTTGTCTGTTCTCATCTTCAGCATGAACACTTTCATTGTCAGCCATGGTAGGAGTTGTATTAGAAAGATTACCTGAAAAAGTTTCACAATAAAATCTAACTAAACGACGAGATCTAAAATCACGTCGCCAAACAAGCATAAAACAAAGTTAATATACAGATTAGGCGGTATAACCAGCCAATAAAAATAAAACAAAGTTAATATACAATATAAATATAAATATATAGAAAATTAGGCGATATAACCAGCCAATAGAAATAAATATGGGCGGTATAACCAGCCAATAAAAATAAATATAGGCGGTATAACCAGCCAATAAAAATAAATACACTTATAAACTTATATACTTAGTATTGCCTCCCCGGCAACGGCGCCAAAAACTTGATGGAGACTCAATTAAGAGTTGTAAACCCAAGTGCAGGTTATGTTCAAGTCATAAATTCTCGGGTGTCCGAGGTCGAACCACAGGGAAGCGTACTAGTAAGTATAAGTTTATAAATATATAAGAAAAAGAAAGTAAACAAGATATTAGGGGATCAACAACAAAATAAGATAAACAAGATATTAGAGAACAAAATAAACAAAATATAAAAGAAATTAAACAAGATATAAAAAACAATAAGAAAAGATGTTGAGGTTAGAGAATCCACTCTTGGTGTTATGCTAAGATTAATCTTGTTTTATTACACAATTGAAATCCACACATAAGGGAGGTTCCAATCGGAAGGTTTAGCAATTCAGTCCAAATTGTCCAACGTCCATAGCATATGATATTATGTTCATTTGGTGTCCTCAAAACTCATAAAAAGAGTCCAAGCATTCATTATGCCAAGGTATATGTCTACAACAAATCAAGGTTATGAAACCAAGCATTTACTGTGCCATTTTCCTTGTCAATAATGAATCAAGATCTCTACTTTGCAAGTATGATTTTAAACCAAAAGAAAATATTATCTATACTAGTGTTTATAAATGATAAATCATTTTAGCTCATGTTTAAGAGACTAACCTTAGCATTTACCAAAAGCTTCACCTCATCACCTCAACAATATGATTAGCAACACATACTAGATATGAATAAAATGAAAAGAAATGTAAGAAACATAAGTAAAGAAAAAGAAAACTAGAGAAAGGAAAGAAGAAGAAAACTTAGAGAATTTTATTACAATGGCTAATATCCTACCAATGTATCAATGTATCCCAATACTCATCCAAGGCCCTCTATTTATACACATTTTGGAGGGCTAAATGACAAGAGACAAGCTTTAGAAATTTCAAAGGTAGGTATAATAGGTGGGTGCATTTTTCTAACAATTTTCGTCATATTGTATGACAATTCTGATCAGCCAGCTTGACGGTCGATTTTGTCAATGTTGGAGGCTCGATCTGATAAAATGGTCTTCTAAAAAAATATACCCCTATCAGTTACGGATCCATAGCCGTTAGAATCAGCTCATTTGCTGATGTGGATAAGAAGATATGGGCAAAATACGAAATCAGGTCAGCACAGACGTCATTGCACATCAGCCAACTTGATGGTCGATTTCGCTAGGGAAAACGACTCCGTTTCAAGAAGTGTAAAACATGAAAAAGATAGATATGCCTCTTAGCTTTGCACGGCTACAAATTTCAGCCTTATTGCTTCAGTGAAACTCGAGATATAGCTGATATGACAAACGGTGTCAGAACTGGAACTGAACTGGATTTGCCCTTAATTCTAGTAATCTGAAATCACTCAAAGAAACTTGTGAAAAACACCAAATTACATAAAAATATAAAAGATCATAAACACAATTATACTAAACAATAATAACTCGTATTTGACACAAAACAATAATAAAACATAACTAAAAACTATATAATTATACGAGTTATCAAGCACATGGAGGAATATTTCCAATCCTTTTACCTTTTATTCTACTTTTCGAATACGTTTATTTTTGAAAATCGGACAATGATGAACGTACATCACAATGCCCGTAATAAGTGTTGGTATTTCATCCCAGGGGTGTTATAATGCCTAAATTTTGTTGGCATCCTCAGGGACAATTATTGTTTTGAATTATATGTTTTTTTGTATTATTCAAATTTATTCCCGTTACTAATTTATTTTCTTTTTGTTGTTGTTTTTTGTTTTTTGCATTCTTGTCATCATTTTTTTACACATGGAAGGTTATTGGTCTTGGGATAATATTCAACCAAAAGGGCTTTCATGGAGGGTCAGAGTATCTTAGTGGTCGAGAAGCATTTAGAGGTTAAGAAAGAGTCCGAGAAAGGTCAACAGGATAATGGAGATTGTTTAAAAATGGGATATGTGTCAGCATTGCCAGCCGAGGTTGATCTTACTATCAGGCAAAGTGATCTCCGGGAATTGATGGATATATGGAATCAATGGAAAATATCAGAAAAATAAGCCTTCACTCAGACTTATGGTGACATAGCACTATTAGTTTAGGTTAAGGTCAGTGGTGAGGTGATCCGGGCTGTGGTGCAATTATGGAATCCCGCTTATCAATGTTTTACCTTCAACCGAGAGGATATGACTCCAACCATAGAGGAATATTCAACCTTGCTGCATATTGAGAACGTTAGTCTCGACCGTATTTATTTGAAGGATACAAAGAAGATGGGTTTCAAGAAAAAGGTGTCTAAAATTCTAGGAGTGGAAAGAAATTGGGTCGAAAGCCATGTTGTCAAAAAAGGGGTAAGCTACTATATATCATGGGATATTTTATGGACCTTAATCCATAGCCATTCAAGTAAGGAGACAGTTAGGAATATTTTTGCTTTGGCTATATTTGGTTAGTTATCTTTCCAAAGACATTAGGGTATGTGGATGTGGCAATATTTGATGTTTTTGAGAGGCTTGAGTAGAGGATAAACCCAGCCCCGACAATTATAGCAGAAAGAATACGATCCCTGAAATTTTGTAGATGAGAAGGAAAATGGCGTTTATAGGTTGTATACAGCTCCTTTACATATGAATTCAGAGTCATTTTTGTAAATAGGAGAATTTCCCTCTTCGCTCGTATTGGAAGTCTTTTGCACCAATTGGTGAATTTCTTAAGAGAGATTGGCTTGAAAATAGGACTGAGGAACAATGGATCAACATATTTCGGAATATCAGGGCTGAGAAGATAATTTGGAAAGCTCCATGGATAGCTCCTATTCGACATTGTACAAGTGCGGAGATAAAGCTTTTATTCCATTATTGGGAGTATGTGGAGGAGTGAACTATGCACCACTGCTGGTACTAAGACAATCGAAATCCCGTCAGTTTACTCTTATGACCTATGACCTTAGTAATTTGGAATTTGCTTATGGAGAAGATAGATACTCGAGAAAGGTATGTGAGATTGTAGTAGCATGGAAGGAAACTCATTGGGTGGAGATAGCTAGATATGCCAACATTGTCACTCCTGATTACCTGATATGGAGGGAATTAAGGGTTAATGATAGGTTGTTGACATCAAATGGAGAAGAAGTTCAGCTCTTGAGTTCGCCACCCAAGGAAGCGCCATCGGAGTTAGAAATTGCAAGGGCAGAACTCGAAAAAGAAAAGGCCCAATTGAGCAAGGAAATTGCCCGATTGCAAGAAGAGCTTGAGGATATGAAAAATAGGGAATCAGCTCGAGAAAGAGAAAAGGAAAAGATCAAGAGAGAAAGGGACACTGCTAAAAGCGATCTTCGGGAATTACACTTGGAGAACAAGAGGTATCGTGTCGAGCTCAGATTTGAGGGGACACTCAAGACTTCCGGTGAATGGGAGCAAGAGGTCAAAAACCTCAAGAAGGAGAAAAACTATTGGACGGAGAGAGCAAAGCATGAGGAAGCCCGAGCCAATCAACTGAAGAAACAAGCTAAGGAAAGCTTACACGGCGATGCTTCTGCTGACATGTCAAAGGGCTATGAACAAGTAGGGGTTAGATTGAAGAGCAAGGCAATGAAAAGGGGATACTGAAAAAGGTCCAAGATCCGAAGGAGTTACTAAAGGATTGGTGTTTTGTAATAGCATTTTTAAATTAGGATAAACAGATTATCAGATTGTCTTAAGCAGTGATCTTTTTTTCTTTTGATGTATTTAGTTCCAGGAAATCAATGAAAGACCGTTTGGTTGGAATTATCCTGGGGCTAATACTTTAAATGCATTCATCATTTATTTGTTCTTTCCTTTATATATTTTGTTTGTTCATTCATTTTATTTATAATCATTCATTCCTTTATTCTTTATAAATTGTTCATACACTTAGTCATTTATTTATTTGTCCATTCATTTATTCTTTAAAATTAGTCATTGATGTTCATACACTTAGTTATTTACTTATATGTTCATTCATTAACATTTAGTCATTTATTCATTCATTCATTTTTATAAAAAAAATAAAAATGTGTCATTAATTTCTAATCTATGGTTTTTAAAACTAAAGGTGCAATTGGTCACACTTAGAAAGAATCAGACTTTCGACATCCCTACAATACTCGATCTCAAGCAAGAGCTATGGAGAACGATCAGCTTGCTAGAATGGAAAGGATGGAAAAAATTCAAAAAGAATTGCAGGAACAGTTGGCTAAGTCTCAAGAAGAGTCATGGGAACAAATGACCAAACTCATGGAGATGATAAGTACCATGATGAGGCAGAAGTGGCCAGGAGAAAATTCAGTTACAGGAATAGGGGCAGTAAACCAGGAAGACCGACCAGAGGTGGTACAGAAGAATGGCCAGACATCCCAGCCTGTGGGAAATGAACTTCTTACTAGGGCAGCATCCTATATTTACATCCAACCAGCGGCCAAAGCATAGAATTTTGGTCCTAAAAGGGATAATATTGGGGTTGACCCAATCGATGTGGACATTCCAGACTTTGTGGAATTAGCCAAAAACGAAAAGGCAAAGATGACTGAACTAAAGTGGGTTGAAACGATAGAATCCCAGAAAAAATATCAGCTGCTGGAGGAAAGATTGAGGGCAGTTGAAGGGGCGGAGCTTTTTGGCAATATGGATGCCAAAGAAATGAGTTTAGTGCACGGTCTGGTGATTCCTCCAAAGTTCAAAGTACCAGACTTTGAAAATTATAACGGAACTACCAACCCATCAACGCATCTGAACATGTATTGTCGGAAGATGACCGGACATTATGAAGATGAAAAATTACTCATCCACTATTTTCAATATAGCTTGATAGGGTTCGCAACTCGGTGGTATAACCAGCTTACCCGTACTAATATCCGTTCCTATATGGATCTAGCCAAAGCTTTCATGGGACAATACAAGCATGTGACAGACATGGTGCCTGACTGTCTAACTCTCCAAAACATGGAAAAGAAAGCTACTGAAAGCTTTAAAGAATATTATCAGAGATGGAGAGACCTGGCTACACAAGTGCAACCCCCTTTAACCAACAAGGAAACTACAGTGCTTTTCATCAATACCCTGAAAGCACCTTATTATGATAAATTGGTGGGAAATGCCACCAAGGACTTTGCAGATATGGTGATATCTAGGGAGATGATAGAGTTTACCATTAAGAATTGGAAAATGGAAGGGGGTGAGTCTGCTACCCCGAAAAGAGTTTTCCCTACAAAGAAGAAGGAGGAGAAACATGCAGTCAATTTTAATCAATACTCCTACATACCTCTTACACCATACACACCTACCAGGCCTTATACTCCTACTACATCTTATGCACTTCCAACACCTTACACACCTTACCCGGGGTATAATCCTTATTACCCCAATGTAAACCAACTTACCCAAGATTCATTCCCCTATACCAATATACCATAATAGCCATTTCCAACGAGTATATCCCCACAGATAACTCTTCCTCGAAACACTGTCCCAAACACTCAAGGTCCCATGCGTAATGACTGTCGTTCACCAAGAAAAAATCAAAAACCCTAGTTTGATCCTATTCCTACCACTTTTGGTGAGCTATATCCTATACTACAGCAAGGCCAACTTGTCACGCCCGTATATGTTAAACCTTTGACCCCACCATACCTAAGATGGTACAATGCAGATACCAACTACGCATATCATGCAGGAATTCAGGGGCATTCAACGGAGGATTACATTGTCTTCAAAAAAAAAGTTCAAAGTTTAATCAATACCGGACTTGTGAAGTTTGGGTCAAAGAATAGGCCACATATAGCGAGAAACCCATTGCCCGATCATGCTGAGAATCGGGTAAATGCAGTATTGGCAGGGGAAGTCAGAAGGTTAAAAAGGGATGCCATGGAAGTCAAGACTCCGATGTTAACAGTATGGGTCGAGATGGTTAAGGCAGGAATGGTGGGGGATACAGACAGTTTAAAAATGGTTTCAAAGAGGGTGTAGAATTGGTGACCGTTCCATAAATGTTCAGGTCATATCATACAGGACTACAGGGATTTTCTGGCTAAAGTCCAAAAGATGATGGATAATGGAGAGGCCCAGTTTTATGAGGAGACAGAGGAGGAAATAGAGGTTATTGAAAATGCAGCTGGCTATAGAATAGGAAGACCTTTGATCATCTATTATGATGAACCAGAGAAAACTACTCTGATTGTTGAGGAAATTGCGTCTAAGCTCATCACATATTTGCCTTCTTCCTTTTCATACAAGGAAAGCAAAACTACACTATGAAAATATGACTGCAGCATGGTTATGCTCGGGTCTTCAAGTCAGCAAGATATTACATGTGTGGGGCACTTAACACGAAGTAGAAAGTGTTATACCACTGAGGTTGTTGAACAAGGCTCAACAAGAAATGATGGAAGAATGGACAAAGGGAACAAAGCAGCTGAACCAATCCATATTGATATGGATTTGTCAAAAGAAGCAGAGAGGGGATCAGCCTCGGTAAATAGGATAAAAGAGCCAGTAAACAAGAAGGAGGCCTGCGAGTCTTTAAACTACATAAAACATAGTGAGTATAGTATGGTTGAGCAATTGAAAAGTCAGCTAGCAAGAACTCCATTTTATCTTTGCTATTAAACTCAGAGCCACACAAAAATGCCTTATTAAGAGTGTTGAATCAGGCATACGTGGCTAACAACATATCGGTATAAAAGTTAGACAGGCTGGTGGGAAACATTGCGACAGACGACCATAAATTTTTCAGTTATGATAAAATACCACCCAATGGTATTGGGTCCACAAAGGCTCTTCACATAACAACCACCTGCAAGGGGCATATACTACCAAGGGTGTTTCTAGATAATGGTTCTTCATTAAATGTAATGCCCTTGGCAACCTTGTCTAAGTTGCCAGTTGATATGTCTTATATGTTACTGAGTTGCACAGTAGTCAGGGCTTTCGATGGTACCAGGAGAAAGGTAATGGGAACTATTGAGGTTCCTCTGGAGATAAGCCCATGCACCTATACAGTAATATTTCAGGTCATGGATATTAATCCGTCTTAGAATTGCTTGTTGGAAAGGTCATGGATACATTCAGCAGGGGCTATACCCTCGTCTCTCCACCAAAAGCTAAAATTTATGATGGAGGGTCGTTTGGTCAATGTATCAGGAGAAGAAGACATAATAGCCTCTGCATCTACTGAATCTCCTTATGTTGAACCCAATGAAGATGTCGTAGAATATTTTTTTCGGTCTTTGGAATTCGTAAATGCGATTTTCGTCACTAAAGGACAAAAAAATTCCAAAACCAAGGTTGTCCAAAAACACAAGGCTGGGAGTAAAAACCATAGTGGGAAAAGGCTGTAGGGCTGGAAAAGGTCTTGGGAAATATCTTCAAGGGATGGCTCGAGCAATGGAAGCAGTGGGAAAGAAAGACCGGTTTGGCTTAGGGTATCTTCCGAAGACCCATGAGATGAGGAAACAAGTTGAAAGGATCCGACAAAGGAGGATGGCCCGTCTCGCGGGTATGGATATTGAATGGGAACCCATGACTTTTCCACCAATCTTTCACAACTTTTGCTTTGCTGGTTTTTTATTCGAAGAGAATAATTCAGAGGATGTACTCATAATGATCGAGCAAGCTTTTGAAAAATTCCATGTGAATAAAGGGGGGCAGATTCAGGATATGGTGATTTGCATGACCGGGGAAGAAGGGATGGAAAGTGACAATGCGAACTGGATGGTGCGACCTTGTCCACCCGGATATAGACTAACCAATTGGAGTGCGACTGAGTTGCCCATAGTTTTTAAGTCTATTCCAACGTAATACTTTAAAAAAACAATCTTAATTATCTTTACTAGAGATATTAAGAGTTTTTTTTTTTCTGTAATAGTCTTTTTTGTTTAAACATTTTCATTCAATAAATAACAAGAACAATGCATTTTATTCATATTGATGTGTCCATATTCTTTCATTTTTATTATTTATTTTGTTTTCATTATATATATTTTCCTATATTATTTTTTCTCCACCTAGTTACAGGTGTACGGATGCAGAATGAGGACCTTCCTGTTAGTAATTCTGAAATTGATTTTGAAAGATTCAGTTGCACGGGTGATTTTGAGGCTAACGAAAATACTGAGGATTATGGTCTACCTCCAGATCTATTAAGAAAAATAGAACAAGAGGAGAAACAAGTACTTCCTCATAAAAAATTATTGGAAATGATAAATCTGGGAAATGGTGAAGAGATAAAGGAAGTCAAAATCGAAACTTCATTGTCATCATCAATAAAGGTGGAATTGATAGCCTTGCTCCAAGAATATGTGGATGTATTTGCATGGTTTACCAAGACATGCTAGGGTAGGATCTGGATATTGTGATTCATAAGCTCTCTTTAAGGCCAAAATGCAAACCAATTCAGCAAAAGTTGAGAAAAATGAGGCCGGACATCTTGTCAAAGATAAAAGATGAAGTGAAAAAGCAATTTGATGCTGGATTCTTAGAGGTGGCAAAATATCCATAATGGGTGGAAAATATTATTCCAGTACCAAAGAAGGATGGAAAGGTGCGGATGTGTATTGATTACCGAGATTTGAACAAGGCTAGTCCTAAAGATAATTTCCCTTTGCCCTATATCGATACTCTCATGGATAATACGACAAAGAGTTCTTTATTTTCTTTCATGGATAGATTCTCAGGATACAATCAGATTAAGATGGCATCGGAAGATATGGAGAAAACCACATTTATTACAATGTAGGGAACCTTATGCTACAAGGTAATGCCATTTGGGTTGAAGAATGCTGGGGCAACATATCAGAGAGCTATGGTGACCTTGTTTCATGATATGAGGCATAAGGGAATTGAGGTCTATATTGATGATATGATTGCAAAGTCACAAGGAGAAGAGGAGCATATTGTGAATCTTAAGAAGCTCGTTGAACGACTAAGAAAGTTTCAACTCAAGCTAAATCCAGCAAAATGCACTTTTGGAGTCACCTCGGGGAAATTGTTGGGTTTTGTCGTCAGCAAAAGAGGAATTGAGATTGACCCGGATAAAATGAAGGCCATTTGCCACCACCTCGTACCCAAAAAAAAGTAAGAGGCTTTATGGGGAAATTGAATTACATTGCTCGATTTATTTCTAAATTAACTGACAAATGTGATCCAATATTTAAGCTACTTCAAAAACGTGATCCAGGAGAATGGGATGAAGGTTGTCAGATTGCATTTGAAAAGGTTAAACATTATCTATCCAACCCACCAGTATTAATGCCACCTATTTTGGATAAACCAATGATACTGTATTTATCAGTATTTGAGAGATCCATGGGTTGTGTTTTGGGGCAGCTTGATGAGACTGGAAAAAAAGAACAGGTGGTTTACTACCTCAGCAAGAAGTTCACAGATTATGAGTTGAAATATTCATCGGTAGAAAAGTTATGCTATGCTTTAGCTTGGATTGCTCGAAGACTCAGACAGTACATGTTGTACCACACAACGTGGTCGATTGCCAAGCTAGATCCAATCAAGTACATGTTGGAAGCACCTTCTTTGTCAGGGAAGACGGCAAGATGGCATGTTTTGTTGTCAGAATACGACATTGTATATGTGAATTAAAAAGCTACTAAAGGCAGTGCAATGGCTGAATTCTTAGCAAGTCGGGTAGTGGAAGATTATGAACCATTGAACTTTGACTTCCCGGATGAAGATTTGATGTATGTTTCGCAAGCAGATGAGATTCCCTTGAAGAAGAAAGTATGGAAAATAAACTTTGATGGCGCATCCAATGCCATGAGGCATGGAATGGGTGCAGTGCTCATATCCCCAGAAGAAGATTATTATCCTTTCACTTCTATATTGGATTTTGATTGTACAAACAATACTACCGAGTATGAAGCGTGTACTATAGGCCTTCGTGCTGCAATGGACAGAAACATCAAAGTATTGAAAGTGTTTAGAGACTCAACCTTAGTGATTTACCAGCTACGAGGAGAACGAGAAACTCGAGATACAAAGTTAATCTGATACCGAGGACTCATACTGAGTTTATTGGAGGAATTTGAAGAATTGAATTTCAATTACTTCCCTCGAGAAAAAAAACTAATGGCAGATGCTTTGGCTACTTTGTCTTCAATGTTTAAAGTGAATGAAGGGGATGAAGTTGTGCCAATAAAGATAAGTATATATGAGTCTCCGACCCACTGTCTGAGTATTGAAGAAGAAGCAGATGGCCTCCCTTGGTATAATGATATCTTGCAATACATCAAGAGTCAACAGTATCCAGAACAAGCAACATAAAATCAGAAGAGGACTCTGAGAAGGCTAGCAATGGGTTTTGTTCTAGACAGTGAGATTCTCTACAAGAAAGGAAAAGACCAAGTCTTGTTGAGATATGTTGGATCTGCTGAAGCTCGGAGAATTATAGAATAGGTCACATGAAGAGATATGTGGCACTAATGCTAATAGTCACATGCTTGCTAAGCAGATTATGAGGGCAAGGTATTATTGGTTGACAATGGAAGAAGATTGTATCAGTTATTCCCGGAAGTGCCATAAATGCCGGATATATGCAGATAAAATTCATGTGCCGCCATCTCCATTACATGTCATGACTGCACCATGGCCTTTTTCAATGTGGAGATTGGATATGATCGATCCTATTACCCCAAAATCTTTAAATGGACATCGTTTCATCTTGGTGGCCATAGATTATTTCACAAAGTGGGTAGAAGCTGCTTCCTATGCGAATGTAACAAAGTCGATGGTATGTAGATTTATTAAGAGAGAAATCATATGCCGTTACGGGTTGCCAGCAAGAATTATTTTGGATAATGCTCTCAATTTGAGCAATAAGATGATGAGAGAAGTGTGTACTCAGTTCAAGATCACAAATCATAATTCGGTACCTTACCGTCCAAAGTTGAATAGGGCAGTAGAAGCAGCTAACAAGAACATCAAGAAAATTGTTGAGAAGATGACTGATGTGTATAAGGATTGGCATGAGATCTTGCCTTTTGCTCTTCATGCATATCGTACTTTGGTCCGTACATCTATAGGGGCAACGCCGTTTTCTTTGGTATACATGATGGAAGCAATGCTACCTATTGAAGTTGAGATCCCTTCACTTCGGGTTTTGATGGAAGTTGGCCTAGAGGAAGCAGAATGGGTTAGAGCTCATTATGAACAGTTGAATCTCATTGAGAAGAAAAGATTGAAAGCAATTTGTCACGAGCAGTTGTATCAGAAAAGGATGATTCGAGCCCACAACAAGAAAGTTCATCCCATATAGTTCTGAGAGGGGGAATTGGTACTGAGGAAAATTCTCCCTATAGTGAAGGACCTGAGAAGAAAATGGGCTCCGAATTGGGAAGGACCCTATGTGCTAAAAAGAGCTTTTCCTGGAGGAGCATTGATTTTAAATAGAATGGACGGGGACGATTTCAAAAATCCCGTGAATGCTGATGAACTGAAGAAGTATTATGGTTGAAAAAAAATGTGATGCTGTGCACATGGAAATTCGAATATTCCAAGTGTAAAAATGGAAATTCTATATATCTATCTCCCCTGTGAATTACTTTTCAAATAGAATATTCATGCTTGATATGATGAATGGCCATCTTTCATATTCCTTTCACTAATAAAAAATTATCCTTAGGAATTATTTCTTTCTTTAAACCTTGATCAAGGATCACCCTCTACACTGGAGGGCAAATCCGAGGAAAAATAATCAAAAAATCATGGAAAAAACAAAGCCATCAAAAATTTGGCAACTGAAAGCCAACAAAGCAACAAAAAAAAAGTCCAAAAAAGAGACAAATGTTTCAAGAATGAGTTATCCTCAGGAAATGATCCTTTATCCAATCACCCTTAAACACATTTAGGGCCTATTTTATCCTTTCTTTCTAAAATCGAACCTTGGCTTACATTACGTGCTTTAGAAAATCCATTTTGATCAAGCATGGATATTTAATTTGAAAGGTTATTCTCAGAATTCATCCCATCTTTTGAATTGATATTTTTACCTTAGAAGCATTTAGAATTCTCAAATGCATGGTAGACTACCAAAAAAAAAATGAAAAGAAAAAAAGAATGTAAAAGGAGAGGTTTAAGCCGAAAACCCGCAAAGGGCGACTTAATACCGAATGGAGGACACTTGAGTTGAAAACCTGCAAAGGGCGGCTCAGGTACTGATTAAAAGTTCAAATCAATGCTCCGTGTAAAGGGGGAGAAATTATCTAATCAGAAGAAAGGGGAACAACTCAGTCTGATGTAACTACAGAAGCCGAGAGGTTACCCAAGTAAATTGCTTGTTCAAGAGAAATTTCAGATGGTTTGAAAAGGAGGGGCCCAAGATATTCCGCATCTGGGGCATCTACAACCTATAACATTACATTTGTTTCTTATATCCTTGATATTCATTTAAAAAATATATATATTTTGCAACAAATTCTTGTTATCCTTTTCATGACATTTTTGCTTGATTCATATTTTCTTTCATATATTTTTGAGATGCATTATGATTGTTATTAAATTGAATGATGATTAGTAAGAAAAAATCTTTAAATAAAAGGATTTCAGAGTATTACTAAGGAATAAATTTAAATCTTGGGAAAAGTTTGGAAAGTTCACCAGGAAAAGAAAACAGTGAACGTGTTGGAGACTCCATCACGAAGTCAGAAAATCTGTGAATTTCAGCGAAAGTCAGAAACTGAGACTGTTTGACAAGTTATCTTTAGTGAAGGATTCCTTAAGTGAGGCATCAGTGAACAATTGAAGACTCCGCCATGAAGTTGGACAATCTGTGAACATCAAAGAAACCATGGATTAGAAATCAAGACACAATAATTTGATTGCATTCATTCTTAGGAAACATACAAGCATTTGCAAAGCATGTCATTCTCATCATTGCAGTTAGCTAACATTGCAGAAATCAGGAAAACTTGGATTTCCCCAAAGTAAACTCGTTCTGCTTTTCGAACGAGTCGAGCCTTGAGACCACCGGCGAGGTATTTCCTTTCGTTTTAAATCGAATTCATTATGTTTTATCAAATGAGTCGAGCCTTGATACCACCATCGAGCTATTTCCTTTTGTTTTAACTCAAATTCATTCTGTTTTATCAAATGAGTCGAGCCTTGAGACCACTGTCGAGGTATTTCCTTTTGTTTTAAATCGAATTCATTCTGTTTTATCAAATGAGTCAAGCTTTGAGATCACCGTCGAGGTATTTCCATTTGTTTTAAATCGAATTCATTTTGTTTTATCAAATGAGTCGAGCCTTGAGACAACCGTCGAGATATTGCCTTTTATTTTAAATCGAATTCGTTCTGTTTATCAAATGAGTCGAGCCTTGAGACCGTCATCAAGGTATTTTCAAATCACGAGTAAGGCCTCCGGGCACCATTTTTAAGACCTTCGGGCATTATTGTTAAAGTCACATACAACGTATTTTTTTCAAATCACGGGTAAGGTCTCCGAGCACCATTCTTAAGACCTCCGGGCATCATTTTTAAAGTCGCATATAGTGCATTTTTTTCCAAATCACGGGTAAGGCCTTCGAGCACTATTCTTAAGACTTCCGGGCATTATTGTTAAAGTCGCATACAGCGTATTTTTTTTTAATCATGGGTAAGGCCTCCGAGCACCATTTTTAAGACCTCCAGGTACCATTTTTAAGACCTCGAGGCATAAGTTTCTAGAGTTTTTACATTTGCATGATGAAGTCTTTGGTGGTGATAACCAAAGCCTCTGGTAGAGATATCTAGAGTTTTACATTTGCTTGAACAAGTCTTTGGTGGTGATAGCCAAAGCCTCTGGTGGAGGTATCCAGAGTTTTACATTTGCTTGAGCAAGTCTTTGGTGGTGATAGACGAAGCTTTTGAAGGAGATATCCAAAATTTTTAAACCTAACTTAGCACAAGACAGGTTAAGCCCTCGAGACCATTGTCGAGTGATAACTCGTATAATTATATAGTTTTTAGTTATGTTTTATTATTGTTTTGTGTCAAATACGAGTTATTATTGTTTAGTCTAATTGTGTTTATGATCTTTTATATTTTTATGTAATTTGGTGTTTTTCACAAGTTTCTTTGAGTGATTTCAGATTACTAGAATTAAGGGCAAATCGAGTTCAGTTCTAGTTCCGACACCTTTTTCCATATCAGCTATATCTGGAGTTTCACTGAAGCAATAAGGCTGAAATTTGTAGTCGTGCAAAGCTAAGAGGCATATCTATCTTTTTCATGTTTTACACTTCTTGAAACGGAGTCGTTTTCCATAGCGAAATCGACCATCAAAGTGGCTGATGTGCAATGACGTCTGTGCTGACCTGTTTTCGTATTTTGCCCATATCTGCTTATACACATCAGCAAATGAGCTGATTCCAATGGCTATGGATCCGTAACCGATACGGGAACCTTTGTCTAGAAGACCATATGATCAGATCAGGCCTCCAATATTGACGAAATCGACCATCAAGTTGGCTGATGTGCAATGATGTCTGTGCTGACCTGTTTTCGTATTTTGCCCATATCTTCTTATCCACATCAGAAAATGAGCTCATTCAAACGGCTATGGATCCGTAACTGATAGGGAAACATTTTTCTAGAAGACCATGTGATCATATCAGGCCTCCAACATTGACGAAATCGACCATCAAGTTGGCTGATCAAAATTGTCATACAATATGACGAAAATTGTTAGAAAAATGCACCCACCTATTATACCTACCTTTGAAATTTGTAAAGCTTGTCTCTTGTCATTTAGCCCTCCAAAATGTGTATAAATAGAGGGCCTTGGATGATTGTAGAGGATCATATTGTACATTGGTAGGATATTAGCCATTGTAATAAAATTTCTCTAAGTTTTCTTCTTTTTTTTCTTTTCTCTAGTTTTCTTTTTCTTTAGAAAGAGCAAGAGGTTGGATAATTAATATTCTTCTTCTTCTTCGTTCTTTCTTTTATTTTCTTCTTATATTCTCTTTAATTTTATGTTTATGTTTACAATGCCGATGCTAGGCTAAACTTCTATTTGGTTAAGGGTGATTTCAAAGCCCTAGACATGTTTTGTGATTGATTTTCAGATTCTATCTATCATTAATTTTCTATCAAAGTTGCTTATGTTCTTCTACAAGAATTGTTCATGATGTTGTCTTGATTTGTTTAGGTGTACAACTAGATAGATCTTGATAATTATCTATTGCTAGTTTAGGAGTCTTGATCCGTGTAATTGTCTTGATTTCCTATTCATAAGTGGCAATTTGTGATTAATGATTATAGTCAAGTTTTCAATAATTGCAAAGTGGAACATAACCTAAGTTGAACAATCCGAGCTTATGTGTTTGTTGCTTAGATCAACCTATCTTTCTCATCATAAAGCTGCCATTAAATTGAATTTAGAGAGCTTATTCTAGGTTGTTTAATGGTTAGAGATTAAATAGAGAGCTTGTTCTATTTAACGACAAACTAAGGAAAGATTGGGATAACAGAGCTTGTTGTTATCTACGGTTGTTAACTTTGATAGTTGGTTGATATTGATAGATCTGAAATTGATTCTTAATGATGTCTAGTGGTGGAGAATGAAACCTTAACCATATTTTTCATATTTGATTCTTCTTACTTACTTGTTTTCTTACTTTTCTAGTTTGCTTATTTTTAAAAGTATATATATTTTTATTAGCTGGTTATACCGCCTAATTTAGTATATATATTTTTATTGGCTGGTTATACCGCCTAATTTAGTATATATATTTATTGGCTGGTTATACCGCCTAATTTAGTATATATATTTATTGGCTGGTTATACCGCCTTGCATCTTATTCTTATTATTTACTTTAGTTTAAATCTAGCTTCAAAAAACCCTTTTATTTTATTGTTTTCTTTGAACGTAAGTTATAAACTAATAACTCATAGATTAAAACCCAATCCCTGAGGACTCGACCCTTGCTAATCATTATACTTACAATTGATCTTTTTAGTGCAAGGTTAAATAAGATACACTCTTTTGGGTGCATCAAGTTTTTGGCGCCGTTGCCGGGGATTGCTTTCTTTAGTTTATTAGTTTATTGGTTTATTCTTATTTTCTGTTCTAATTATTTACTTTCTTATTTTTTTTATTAGTGAATGTTCCAAGCTCCCGAAGAAGACTTACGACTTAGGAAAATTCGGGAATTTATAACTTCTCACCAACAACCAATCGAGGAGTTGATCCAAAACATCCAAGAAGAGCAAGGAGAGATGGCAGCAACAGACAACCGAACTCTCAAGGAGCTAGCCGCTCCGGACTTGGGTTAACAACCATTATGCATTGAATATGCTAATCTTGAGGTAGCTTTTGAATTAAAATCTGGTTTGATTCATCTTCTCCCAACTTTTCATGGTTTTGCAGGAGAGGATCCAAACAAGCACCTCAAGGAATTCCATGTAGTTTGCTCAAGCATGAGACCAACAGGGGTCACGGAAGAGCAAGTTAAGTTGAGAGCCTTCCCATTCTCTCTAGCTGATTCAGCAAAGGAATGGCTCTACTATCTACCATCCGGGACCATCACTACATGGAATGATTTGAAGAAAGCATTCTTGGAAAGGTATTTCCCAGCATCTAAGGCTGCCAACATTAGGAAAGAGATATGTGGGATTCGGCAATACAACGGAGAGTCCTTATATGAATATTGGGAGAGGTTCAAGAAACTTTGTGCATCATGTCCACACCATCAAATAAGTGAACAACTTCTTATCGAATACTTCTATGAAGGTCTCATGCCCATGGAGAGAAGTATGATAGATGCCCCTAGTGGGGGAGCTCTAGTTGATAAGACTCCCAGGGCTGCTAGAACATTAATCTCCAACATGGCAGCCAATTCTCAACAGTTCTCAATGAGACAAGATCCACCATCACAACCCAAGAGAGTTAATGAGGTAAGTATATCATCCCTTGAACAAAAATTTGATAAACTGACTTCTCTTGTTCAACAATTGGCTGTAGGTAAAATACAACAAATAAAGGCTTGTGGCATATGTTCAAACATAGGGCACCAAACTGATATGTGTCCAACACTTCAAGAGGATACCAATGAACATGTGAATGCCATGGGTGGATTTCAGAACCAATCATGGAAATATGATCCCTACTCAAACACTTACAATCCAGGATGGAGGGATCATCCAAACTTCAATTATGGAGGGAACCAATCACAAACTATTCCTCCACCATTTGACCACAGGCCACCGGGTTTTCAGCAAAGAGTGCAACAACCATACCAAACCCGACAACAACTACCACCCACCCAAAATTCAGGTACTTCTCTTGAAGATCTTGTTAAAGCTCTTTCTACTAATACAATTCAATTTCAACAGGAAACAAAGACAAGTATTCGAAATTTGGAGACTCAAATAGGGCAATTGGCAACAACCATGAGTCAAATGCAAGCAAGGGATTCTGGGAAATTACCTTCCCAAACCATAGTGAATCCAAGAGAGAATGCCAATGCTATAAATTTAAGAAGTGGGAAACAGCTAGAGACACCACAAAATGATAGTGCTCAAGGGGAGAACAATACCATGGCATCCTCTTCACATCCCAACGAGCCACTAAAAAAGGTAATTCCTAAACCATCATTTCCTTCTTATATAACTCCTCCACCTTTTCCTAGCAGGTTAGCAAAGTCCAAGAAGGAGGAGCAAGAGAAGGAAATTTTGGAAACCTTCCGGAAAGTAGAGGTGAACATTCCTTTACTAGATGCTATCAAGCAAGTGCCAAGATATGCCAAGTTCCTAAAAGAGTTGTGCACATCTAAACGGAAGTTGAAATGGAATGAAAAGGTAAGTGTGGGGGAGAATGTGTCAGCTGTTCTTCAAAAGAAACTCCCACCTAAATGCAAGGATCCAGGTATGTTTACCATTCCTTGTAAGATAGGCAACACTAGGTTTGAGCGTGCTATGCTAGATCTAGGGGCATCTATTAATGTCATGCCATATTCAATTTATGCTTCATTGAATCTAGGACCATTAGAGGAAACCGGTGTTATAATACAACTTGCTGACCGTTCTAACACTTATCCAAGAGGAGTTGTAGAAGACGTTCTTGTACAGGTTAATGAATTGGTTTTTCCCGCTGACTTTTATGTTATTGAGATGGAAGATGAGATGTCTTCTAATCCCACACCTATTCTATTAGGGAGACCATTCTTGAAAACAACAAGAACTAAAATAGATGTACATGATGGCACTTTAACTATGGAATTTGATGGTGAAATAATTCGCTTTAACATTTTTGAGGCCATGAGATATCCTAGTGATGTGCATTCTATTTTTAATATTGATATAATTGACTCACTAGTGCAGCAAGCTTATGAGCTAGATGGTGAAGATAGTGTAGAAATAGTCCTTAGCAACCATCTCGGAATGGGGAATGCTAAACTAGCCTTGAGTGACCAGGTGGAAGGGGCACTAGAATCTTTACACTCGCTGCAACCTAAAGATGCAAGGTTTGATGTTTCATTTATTGATTTGCCTTTGTCTAATGAGAAACTTCTACCTTCCATTTTGCAGGCACCAACTTTAGAGTTGAAACCACTACCGAACCACTTGAAATATGTGTTCTTAGGTAAAAAAGACACATTACCGATCATCATTGCCAAAGAGCTCACACCTTTGCAAGAAGAGCGACTTATCCAGGTGCTTAGAGAGCATAAAACAGCAATTGGTTGGACAATTGCCGATATCAAGGGAATAAGCCCATCCATGTGCATGCACCGAATTTTGTTAGAGGAAGGGACTAAACCAACAAGAGAAGCACAAAGAAGATTGAACCCTCCTATGATGGAGGTTGTGAAAATGGAGATACTGAAGCTCCTAGATGTTGGAGTGATCTATCCTATCTCGGATAGCAAATGGGTGAGCCCAGTCCAAGTGGTTCCAAAGAAATCAGGTGTAACGGTGGTAACAAATAATGAGAATGAACTTGTTCCTACTAGGATTCAAACAGGATGGCGAATTTGTATTGATTATCGTAAACTTAATTCCACAACTCGCAAAGACCACTTTCCTTTGCCTTTTATTGATCAAATGCTTGAAAGGTTAGCTGGCCATTCTCATTATTGTTTTCTTGATGGTTTTTCAGGTTATAATCAGATAGCCATTGCTCCGGAGGACCAAGAGAAAACAACATTCACATGTCCATTTGGTACTTTTGCATACCGGCGTATGCCATTTGGTCTTTGTAATGCACCAGCTACATTCCAAAGGTGTATGGTTAGCATATTTTCAGATTATGTAGAGAACATCATAGAAGTGTTTATGGATGATTTTAGTGTCTATGGTGATTCTTTTGATAGATGTCTAGAGAACCTTACACTTGTACTTGAAAGATGCATGGAAACTAACCTTGTTTTGAATTGGGAAAAATGTCACTTTATGGTAGAACAAGGAATAGTTTTGGGCCATGTTATTTCTTCTAGAGGGATAGAGGTTGATAAGTCTAAAATAGATATTATGCATTCTTTACCACCTCCCACAAATGTGAGAGAGGTTCGTTCTTTTCTTGGACATGCAGGTTTCTATAGGAGATTTATCAAAGACTTCTCAAAGATCACATTACCTCTTTGCAAGCTACTACAAAAAGATATGGTTTTCCACTTTGATGATAAATGCAAAGAGGCGTTTGAAACATTGAAGGGACTCTTGACATCAGCTCCTATCATCCAACCACCAGATTGGAATGTACCTTTTGAAATCATGTGTGATGCTAGTGACTATGCCATTGGAGCTGTTTTGGGCCAACGGGTTGGCAAAGCCTCACATGCCATTTATTATGCCTCCCGAACTCTTAATGATGCTCAATTGAACTATTCCACTACTGAAAAAGAACTTTTGGCTGTTGTATTTGCTTTAGAAAAATTTTGATCTTATTTAATTGGTACTAAAGTAATTGCATATTCTGACCATACAGCCCTTAAGTACTTACTCACTAAAAAGGAGGCCAAACCAAGGTTGATTAGATGGATACTTCTCTTACAAGAGTTTGATTTGGAGATAAAAGATAAGAGAGGTAGTGACAACCTGGTTGCGGACCATCTTAGCCGTTTAGACCATTAGAGGAAACCGGTGTTATAATACAACTTGCTGACCGTTCTAACACTTATCCAAGAGGAGTTGTAGAAGACGTTCTTGTACAGGTTAATGAATTGGTTTTTCCCGCTGACTTTTATGTTATTGAGATGGAAGATGAGATGTCTTCTAATCCCACACCTATTCTATTAGGGAGACCATTCTTGAAAACAGCAAGAACTAAAATAGATGTACATGATGGCACTTTAACTATGGAATTTGATGGTGAAATAATTCGCTTTAACATTTTTGAGGCCATGAGATATCCTAGTGATGTGCATTCTGTTTTTAATATTGATATAATTGACTCACTAGTGCAGCAAGCTTATGAGCTAGATGGTGAAGATAGTGTAGAAATAGTCCTTAGCAACCATCTCGGAATGGGGAATGCTAAACTAGCCTTGAGTGACCAGGTCGAAGGGGCACTAGAATCTTTACACTCGCTGCAACCTAAAGATGCAAGGTTTGATGTTTCATTTATTGATTTGCCTTTGTCTAATGAGAAACTTCTACCTTCCATTTTGCAGGCACCAACTTTAGAGTTGAAACCACTACCGAACCACTTGAAATATGTGTTCTTAGGTAAAAAGGACACATTACCGATCATCATTGCCAAAGAGCTCACACCTTTGCAAGAAGAGCGACTTATCCAGGTGCTTAGAGAGCATAAAACAGCAATTGGTTGGACAATTGCCGACATCAAGGGAATAAGCCCATCCATGTGCATGCACCGAATTTTGTTAGAGGAAGGGACTAAACCAACAAGAGAAGCACAAAGAAGATTGAACCCTCCTATGATGGAGGTTGTGAAAAAGGAGATACTGAAGCTCCTAGATGTTGGAGTGATCTATCCTATCTCGGATAGCAAATGGGTGAGCCCAGTCCAAGTGGTTCCAAAGAAATCAGGTGTAACGGTGGTAACAAATAATGAGAATGAACTTGTTCCTACTAGGATTCAAACAGGATGGCGAATTTGTATTGATTATCGTAAACTTAATTCCACAACTCGCAAAGACCACTTTCCTTTGCCTTTTATTGATCAAATGCCTGAAAGGTTAGCTGGCCATTCTCATTATTGTTTTCTTGATGGTTTTTCAGGTCATAATCAGATAGCCATTGCTCCGGAGGACCAAGAGAAAACAACATTCACATGTCCATTTGGTACTTTTGCATACCGGCGTATGCCATTTGGTCTTTGTAATGCACCAGCTACATTCCAAATGTGTATGGTTAGCATATTTTCAGATTATGTAGAGAACATCATAGAAGTGTTTATGGATGATTTTAGTGTCTATGGTGATTCTTTTGATAGATGTCTAGAGAACCTTACACTTGTACTTGAAAGATGCATGGAAACTAACCTTGTTTTGAATTGGGAAAAATGTCACTTTATGGTAGAACAAGGAATAGTTTTGGGCCATGTTATTTCTTCTAGAGGGATAGAGGTTGATAAGTCTAAAATAGATATTATGCATTCTTTACCACCTCCCACAAATGTGAGAGAGGTTCGTTCTTTTCTTGGACATGCAGGTTTCTATAGGAGATTTATCAAAGACTTCTCAAAGATCACATTACCTCTTTGCAAGCTACTACAAAAAGATATGGTTTTCCACTTTGATGATAAATGCAAAGAGGCGTTTGAAACATTGAAGGGACTCTTGACATCAGCTCCTATCATCCAACCACCAGATTGGAATGTACCTTTTGAAATCATGTGTGATGCTAGTGACTATGCCATTGGAGCTGTTTTGGGCCAACGGGTTGGCAAAGCCTCACATGCCATTTATTATGCCTCCCGAACTCTTAATGATGCTCAATTGAACTATTCCACTACTGAAAAAGAACTTTTGGCTGTTGTATTTGCTTTAGAAAAATTTCGATCTTATTTAATTGGTACTAAAGTAATTGCATATTCTGACCATGCAGCCCTTAAGTACTTACTCACTAAAAAGGAGGCCAAACCAAGGTTGATTAGATGGATACTTCTCTTACAAGAGTTTGATTTGGAGATAAAAGATAAGAGAGGTAGTGACAACCTGGTTGCGGACCATCTTAGCCGTTTAGTTCATGAAGAAGATGCACTACCCTTGAATGAGAACTTTCCGGATGAGCAACTTCTTTTTATAAGTACAACAACTCCTTGGTATGCTGATATTGTTAATTACTTAGTTACCAAGAAGTTGCCACAAGAGTTGACACAAGCTCAAAGAAATAAGATCAAGAGTGATGCCAAATACTACATATGGGATGATCCTTACCTTTGGAAGCATTGCTCCGATCAGATTATAAGAAGGTGTGTACTCGAAACTGAATTTCAATCTATTCTCACCTTTTGTCACTCTTATGCATGTGGATGACACTTTGGATCCAAAAGAACAGCCATGAAAGTTCTTGATTCTAGATTTTATTGGCCTACCATATTCAAAGTTGCATACCTCTTTTGCAAGTCATGTGATCGTTGCCAAAGAACAGGTAACTTAGGTGCTAGAAATCAAATGCCTCAAACTCCAATACTTATTGTTGAAATTTTTGATGTATGGGGCATGGATTTCATGGGACCTTTTCCTCCTTCTTTTGGTAATCTTTATATTTTACTTGCCATTGATTATGTTTCAAAGTGGGTGGAAGCAAAATCCACTAGGACTAATGACTCTAAAGTTGTTTCAGATTTTGTCAAGACTAACATCTTTGCTAGGTTTGGAACGCCAAAGGCCATAATCAGCGATAGAGGTACTCACTTTTGCAATAGGACTATGGAAGCACTTTTGAGGAAGTATAACATCACACACAAGGTCTCCACCTCATATCATCCTCAAACTAGTGGGCAAGCTGAAGTGTCAAACCGAGAAGTTAAGTCCATCCTTGAAAAGACAGTTAATCCAAATAGGAAGGATTGGAGTTCACGACTTAATGATGCACTTTGGGCTTATAGGACAGCATATAAGACACCCATTGGTATGTCTCCTTATCGACTTGTTTATGGTAAGCCTTTTCATCTTCCGGTTGAATTGGAACATAAATCATATTGGGCTATCAAACAATGCAACATGGAGATGGATGAGACAGAAAAAAAAAAAAAAACTTGACCTACAAGAATTAGAGGAGATAAGGAATGATGCCTATCAGAATTCTAGGATTTACAAGGAAAAGACTAAGGCATTCCATGACAAGATGATATCAAGAAAGGAATTTGTTGTTGGACAAAAAGTTCTTCTCTTCCATTCACGCCTTAAGTTATATCCAGGTAAGTTACGTTCTCGTTGGGTTGGACCTTTTGTTATTACTAATGTATCTACTCATGGTGCAGTTGAAATCCAAAGCCCAAAAACAGATAAGGCATTCAAAGTGAATGGTCATAGATTGAAGCCTTACTATGAGAACTTTCCAATACAAGATGTGGAGGAGTTTCCACTTTTTGAGCCAAAGTATGTTGAATAATAATGGCATGGGTCTAAGTTAGGCAGAGGACAATAAACCAAGCGCTTCTTGGGAGGCAACCCAAAAGGATGGAGAGCATCTATTATATCAGATTTGCATATTCCTTACTCTCCATCATTCTATCTTTTATTGTTTTTCTTTTCTTTTGTTTAATAGTTCTTTTCTCTTACATATAATTCTTGCATTGTGGGATAATAGCATTACATTGAGGACAATGTAAAAATTATGTGTGGGGGGAAGAATTTAGGATTTTATTTAGAGTGTTTTGTTTTTGAGTTTTTTTTTTTTCTTGTTTTTCTTTCTGATCCTTGTTTTGAAAATAACTAGATGTAAATATAATTTTTATTTTTTTACCCCGGTTAAATGGCGGATAACGGTACTCCGTGATTATTTAAATCGGTTCCATCAGCTACCCACAAAACTGATATTGTATATAAATTTCTCTTTCAATTTCTCTTTCATTTTTTTTTCAGGATGGATGATATTCTCACAAGATTGCAGAAACGATTTCCTCCTTTTCCTCGAAATATTTTACTGAAGCTTTACCAAGTTCGATTTGAAAGATTAAGAATGCTTATGCACAAAGGGATTCCTGACGACATACGTTGGATAATTGAAGCCAAGGTACGTGAAGATGAATATCTTCCTGTTTTGCATTTACCAGGTACAGGTAGAAGCACTTTTGCAAAGAAGCGACGAGCAAAGCGCATGAGTTCAAATTGCCACAAATGTGCACGATGGACGTGTAACGGTAAATGTCGTTCTATTTGGATTCCGTCCTCTAATCGAGATGATAAAATTGAATTCATTAAGGATGGACTGAGTAAGGAGAATTTGGGTAATATCCAACTTTCTCTTGAGACGCATCCTAGTGGAGACGTACAAAGAGAAATTCTTGATTTATGGCCGCAATTCCAAAGGGAATGGCAACATCTTGGGAATCTGATGTTAAAAGACCCTGTTTGCCAGCTTGTAAGAAAACTGGATGGGAAGCATATCCTCGACTCATAGAAGGCGTTTAAGCCGTTTCTGGACGTAAAACCAGAGGAAGATGTGAGCCACAATCACAACTACAATAAATGACTTCTCAGCTTTTGGTTTGATTTGCAATAACTTTATTTTGTTTTAATTTACGTGTTGTTCGATTTGTGTAATTATTCTCGTTTTTTTTATTTGTCTTTTACGGCTGATTTTTTCTTCTCTTTTTGATTTTCTTCCTGAAATCACGCAAAAAAATCTTTTGTTAGGTTAACATTTTCTTCTGACAGGTTAGATACACTTTCGGCGACATTATTACTCTTGTCTGATTCACTACTCAGTCCTCTATATATTACACCATGTACTCATTCTCTTTCAGGCACTCGAAAAAAAAATGGAAAGTACTTCGTCCCAGCGCATAAAAAAAATTTGTGTCTTTGGAGGTGCTTATCCAGGGAAAAATAACATATTCGCTGATGAAGCCATAAGAGTTGGAGTAATACTTGCCCAACAAAAGATCCACTTGATTTATGGAGGCGGTAGTACGGGTTTAATGGGAGCAGTCGCTACAGCAGCACACGCCGGAGGAAGTCCAGTTCTAGGAATCGTGCCAAAACTATTCACAAGTTTTTGTGGACCTACCGTGGGTAAGGAAATACAAGTCTGGAGTGTCCCTGAACAGATAACAATCATGTACCATTCTGCCGATGCATTCATTGCTTTACCAGGAGGTCTGGGTACATTGGAAGAAATAGCTTGCGTGGCTTCTTGGTCATCTTTGGTCACAAATAAGAAACCCATTGGTTTGCTTAATATTAATGGTTATTTTAGTAATTTGCTATCATATTTAGATAATGCTGTGGATAATGGATTCATGTTTTCAGAGGCAAGGAGAACCATAATTTCTGCTACAACCATTGAAGATTTACTCAAAAAGCTCCAAGCTTATGAGTGTATATCTGCTACGGTTGTTTCGCAAACGCTCGGAAAAAGAAAAAGAGATATGGACGAGCAAGGAGTGGACTGCACTTTGTCTTTGTGACATTATCTAACATTTTGTTTGTTGTGTCTCAGTTATAATAAGTGGTTAGCAACCTCTGCAGGTAATATCTCCTAAATTCTACCTTTAAAATTTGACATTGGGGACAATGTCATATTTTAGTAGGGGGTAAGAGACATATTTTGCTAATTAAAAAAAAAAAAAAAGTTTGTTGTGTTTTAAGCAGTTTAGAAGTATTCATTCTGAACAAGGTCTGAGTAAGGGAGACTTTAGACATACCTTGTCAGTTTGATTTCTTCTTTTCAAAAAAAAAAAAAAGGGTTTGTTATATTTTAAGCAATTTAGAAGTATTCATTCTGAACAACGTTTGAGTAAGGGAGACTTGAGACATACCTTGTCAGTTTGATTTTAATCTTTTTATGTTTACTTGTTAATTTTTGTTTAGTATTTTAGGATTATTTAGGTTGCATGAGTTTGTTTTGTTTTGAGTCTTAGTT
Source organism: Fremontodendron californicum (assembly GCA_030761205.1). NCBI lineage: Eukaryota > Viridiplantae > Streptophyta > Magnoliopsida > Malvales > Malvaceae > Fremontodendron > Fremontodendron californicum. The sequence goes on from JAULJL010000008.1 coordinate 18,237,259, forward strand.
GTTCCTATTCTTATGTTATTAGTTCTTTTCTCTTACACATGATTCTTTCATTTGGGTTAATAGACTTACATTGAGGACAATGTAAGAATTAAGTGTGGGGGGAATGATTTAGGATTTCTTTTATTTTTGTCTACTATTTTTTTTTTATGAGTCTTTATTATTATTATTATTATTTTAGTGTGTTTTAGTTCCTTTTTAATACAATGATGAGATATGAATTGCATAAGTCTAAAACAGATTTATTAGTGAGAAGATTTTCATGAGAATTGAGCTTGATGTCAACCTTTTTATGAGCCAATGTTAATATGATATGTTGATTGAGAAAGAAGCATGTTTAGACTTAATCTGACTTGTATAATCATCCTTGTGAGTTTTTGAGCCTATAATGATTGATGCATTATACAAATCAATCTAATTTCTTTCTTGAGTGCTCTTATGATTACATGATTCTCTAGAACTTGCTTTAAACCGTTTGAGACTATATTGATACATGTGACAACATGAATATGATAGAGGCATTAGGATTATAACCAGAGCCAAACAGCCATCCATTATTAATGTTCTAAGAGAACATCCCCACTAGTGAGCTAATTTGAGCCTACATTATATATGATGTTTTATTGGTAACCACAACTTACACCTAGCCTAAATATACTTATATCCTTACCCTTGTTCTAAAGATGGATTATATATTTTGAGACATATTGCAAAAAAAAAAAAAAAAAACAAGTGATATTTTTAGTTAAAAATTTGGGTTAGAAACAAGAAATAAGTGTGGGGGGAAAAGAAAAGAAAAGTCAAGAGAAAAAGAAATGGAATACGGGCAAATACATTCCTATGTAAAAAAAAAAATATGAATCATCTCTTGAATTTGTGGAAAAAGAAAAAGATGTTACAAAGTTGTTTAGAATGAAGAAAAGGCCCAACATGAATATCCGGCCTAGGTGACTATGTACTTGTAAAGAGTTTTGAGAAGTTTCTTTGTATGATCTTTTTATGTCTCTAAACTTTATGAACTCTTTGGAACCTTTGTGATATCTTTATCCTTTTGTTCTTCAACCACATTACAAACCCCTTGGCCCCATTACAACCTTGATTAAAGACCTCTTGATTCATGAAGTTGTATGATCTAAATAGTGGAGAATAGGTGGACAAGCAAGAATATGGTAGAACTGTTTTCATGAGATTGATTGAGTGTAAACACTTCACCACTATTTTAAAGAGTGAAAATCATGAGGGTATCCCATGTGAGAACTTGAGATTAAATTTGAACATGCACTATTTTGATTAAGATATGTTATGCTAATATAGGCTTAACTCAAACAATTTACATTCAAGCATGATTTTTTGTGAAATTCTTTAAGCTATTGATTAGTTTATAAGACTTGTTCAAAGATTGTCTCTAATTTGTATTGAAAGGATTAGGAATAAATATTTTTAGTATATGTAGTTTATTTATATTTTAGTTTTTCAATGTTTGTGGGTATCGTTCTAGTAAACCCTCACGAGACTAAACTCGTCCACTAGGGACACCTAGGGGTTTAAAGGCTTGTGTCACATGCTAAGTGCCACCGTGATTTCCTACGAAAATGGATTAGATTAGATTTTCTTATTTTATTTTTATTGAGTCGTTGCTAGGGACTAGCAACAATCTAAGTGTGGGGGTGTGATAACTCGTATAATTATATAGTTTTTAGTTATGTTTTATTATTCTTTTGTGTCAAATACGAGTTATTATTGTTTAGTCTAATTGTGTTTATGATCTTTTATATTTTTATGTAATTTGGTGTTTTTCACAAGTTTCTTTGAGTGATTTCAGATTACTAGAATTAAGGGCAAATCGAGTTCAGTTCCAGTTCCGACACCTTTTGCCATATCAGCTATATCTGGAGTTTCACTGAAGCAATAAGGCTGAAATTTGTAGTCGTGCAAAGCTAAGAGGCATATCTATCTTTTTCATGTTTTACACTTCTTGAAAAGGAGTCGTTTTCCCTAGCGAAATCGACCATCAAAGTGGCTGATGTGCAATGACGTCTGTGCTGACCTGTTTTCGTATTTTGCCCATATCTGCTTATCCACATCAGCACATGAGCTGACTCCAATGGCTATGGATCCGTAACTGATACGGGAACCTTTTTCTAGAAGACCATATGATCAGATCAGGCCTCCAATATTGACGAAATCGACCATCAAGTTGGCTGATGTGCAATGACATCTGTGCTGACCTGTTTTCGTATTTTGCCCATATCTTCTTATCCACATCAGAAAATGAGCTGATTCAAACGGCTATGGATCCGTAACTGATAGGGAAACATTTTTCTAGAAGACCATGTGATCAGATCAGGCCTCCAACATTGACGAAATCGACCATCAAGTTGGCTGATCAAAATTGTCATACAATATGACGAAAATTGTTAGAAAAATGCACCCACCTATTATACCTACCTTTGATGTTTGTAAAGCTTGTCTCTTGTCATTTAGCCCTCCAAAATGTGTATAAATAGAGGGCCTTGGATGATTGTAGAGGATCATATTGTACATTGGTAGGATATTAGCCATTGTAATAAAATTTCTCTAAGTTTTCTTCTCTTTTTTTCTTTTCTCTAGTTTTCTTTTTCTTTAGAAAGAGCAAGAGGTTGCATAATTAATATTCTTCTTCTTCTTCTTTCTTTCTTTTATTTTCTTCTTAGATTCTCTTTAATTTTATGTTTATGTTTACAATGCCGATGCTAGGCTAAACTTCTATTTGGTTAAGGGTGATTTCAAAGCCCTAGACATGTTTTGTGATTGATTTTCAGATTCTATCTATCATTAATTTTCTATCAAAGTTGCTTATGTTCTTCTACAAGAATTGTTCATGATGTTGTCTTGATTTGTTTAGGTGTACAACTAGATAGATCTTGATAATTATCTATTGCTAGTTTAGGAGTCTTGATCCGTGTAATTGTCTTGATTTCCTATTCATAAGTGGCAATTTGTGATTAATGATTATAGTCAAGTTTTCAATAATTGCAAAGTGGAACATAACCTAAGTTGAACAATCCGAGCTTATGTGTTTGTTGCTTAGATCAACCTATCTTTCTCATCATAAAGTTGCCATTAAATTGAATTTAGAGAGCTTATTCTAGGTTGTTTAATGGTTAGAGATTAAATAGAGAGCTTGTTCTATTTAACGACAAACTAAGGAAAGATTGGGATAACAGAGCTTGTTGTTATCTACGGTTGTTAACTTTGATAGTTGGTTGATATTGATAGATCTGAAATTGATTCTTAATGATGTCTAGTGGTGGAGAATGAAACCTTAACCATATTTTTCATATTTGATTCTTCTTACTTACTTGTTTTCTTACTTTTCTAGTTTGCTTATTTTTAAAAGTATATATATTTTTATTGGCTGGTTATACCGCCTAATTTAGTATATATATTTTTATTGGCTGGTTATACCGCCTAATTTAGTATATATATTTATTGGCTGGTTATACCGCCTAATTTAGTATATATATTTATTGGCTGGTTATACCGCCTTGCATCTTATTCTTATTATTTACTTTAGTTTAAATCTAGCTTCAAAAAACCCTTTTATTTTATTGTTTTCTTTGAACGTAAGTTATAAACTAATAACTCATAGATTAAAACCCAATCCCTGAGGACTCGACCCTTGCTAATCATTATACTTACAATTGATCTTTTTAGTGCAAGGTTAAATAAGATACACTCTTTTGGGTGCATCATCGAGGTCTTTTCTTCTCTTGCAAATCGAACTCATTTCCTTGAGACGGCTCGAGCCTTGATTAGTTAGGGAATTCAATTTAAGGACAATATCTTCTATTTACAGCTTTTTTCAACAAAAAAAATGGAAAAATGAATAAAAAAAAATAACCATTTCCCTTATCTTCACATGTGATTTCACTAACCGAACAAAATTAGTGTTTGTTTATCTTTGCCTGATTCCTGATTCTCAGCAATAGCCAAAGAGGGGCAGCTGTAGACACCTAATTTTGTCCGGACCACTAAAACAGGTATGTTTTCTTCCTAAATTGATGTTTCAGAATGTAAAAAGACTTTTTTCATCCTGCATGTGGTACTCCAGGACTTAGTCTAAGAAGGCGAGCATAAAAAGTCAAACTTGAAAAAGTCAACCCTAAAAAGTCAACCTTGAAAAGTCAACTACTAAAAAAGTCAACTAATTTTCAAAATCAAGATTTGAAGTTCAATTGAAAAATGGCGAAAGAATTTTGATAATCCGAGGTCTATATAGAAAGATATGGAGTTCGAAAGTTGGGTTACGGAGACTCAGTAGAAAGGAAACCCTAGTTCGAGAAATTTGAGGAAAAGTGCTTAAACGATCAAATTGGTTGAAATTGAAGGTTAATGAAAGATAAGCACTGACTAAGGATAATGGAGAAGCTACTTGGAAGAAAAACTGAACGAAAAGTCAACCCGGAAGAAAATCGAGGATTAGGGTTTTTGGTGGATTTCGGTGAAATTGGGAAGAATTATAGAAATGGCTCATTTCGATAAGACTAAAGCCCGTAATGGATGAGGAGTAATTAAAAAAGGACAGCCCAAGGCTCAGTTTGAAGAAAATTCTAAAAATGGGACTTGTTTTAAGCAAAATCGGGTTTCGTAGGCAAACGGGCAAAATTGGAAAATTTGGAAAAAATAGCGAATGAACTCCAACAATTTTGAAAAATTTCAGATCTCATTCTTAAATCATTTCGAAGAGATTGGCGAAATAAAATCTTGATTCGGAATTCGTTTGCAAAATGGCAAAATCCCGGGTTCCCTATGCAAAAATTCAAGAAGATAAATCCCGAAAAAATAGCGAATGAACTCCAAAAATTTTGAAAATTTGCAAATATCATTTTTAAATTATTTGGAAGCGATTGGCAAAAGAAAATCCAGATTTGAAGTTCGTTTGCAAAATGGCCAAATCCCGTGCCCCTATGTAGTAATTCAAGCAGATAAATCCCGAAAAAATACCAAATGAATTCCAAAAGTTATGAAAACTTTCAGATCATAATTTTAAATTATTGGGAAGAGATTGGTGAAGAAAAATATGGATTTGGAGCTCGTTTAAAAAATGGAAAAGTTTGGGAGCATAAAATAGCAATTTTCGAAGAAAAAATCCAAATAAATAGCAAATAGACTCAAAAATTTTTGAAAACCTCCAGAATTCAATTTTGTTTTTTATTTTGAAAGTATTTAAAAAATAAATATGAATTTGGAGTTGGTTTTCTATTTATTTATGTTCGGGGGGCAAAAATCCCATTTTACCTAAGAAACCAAAAAGGTCTTTTCTTGCCTTTTAAAACAAATTAAGCATGGGCTGGAAGAAAAGGGTTTGGCCGGCCAAGGCCCAAGGATGGGCAGTTATTTTTTGATTTTTAATGAAAAGGCCAACAATGAAGAGGAAGTTAGTTATTTTTTGATCAAGCCTTTGCAAATAAGCCACATGGACCAATGCATGAAGAGGGAGAGTGTCAACATAATGGCTTAAGATTCTTAAACAGCTGTAATTGTGGATAGCTGATGGCCTAATCTAAGGGTGATAATTTAATTTTTTAAACATGTTGGATCAATAGCCTTTGGATGAAAATTGGTTGGAGAAAAGATGACAACATCCTAGGGGATAAAGGCCATTTGGCCACTACAAGGAGGGAGCCTCTCTCTTTCATTTTTCAGCTATTCACATCTCTATTCTCTCTTGGTTTTTTGCTGATTTTTCTCTCCGTTGTTGAAGGGCAAAAAGAAAAGTTTAGAAAAGAAAAGAAAGTTAGAAGAGAAAAAGCTTGAAATATAGCTTCTAGAGGTTTGCTTTAAGCACCATACTCTTGCACTTTCTTTGATTTTCCATTCTTGATTTGCTGTTTTCATTTAATATTTGGTGAGTTTCTTTTGATTTTCCTTTTTAAATAAGTGTTTTTAATATCCTTCTTTAAGTTATTTCTTGATTCTTTCTCGTAAAAAGCTTTTGAATTTTTTTTCCTTCTTATTTTTGGGTTGGCCGAATGGCCTAGTATTTTTGAGAGTTGCTATTTTATTTTGTTATTTCATGTTATTCTTGATATTTAATAAGTTTTGGTGCTTTAAATCTTCTTATAATACATAAACATGAAGCTTGTTTTAATTTGGTTGCTTGTTTATTTCCATTTTTGAGTCTATTATCATGTTTATTTTACTTATCTTGCATTTTTGATTTTCTGTTTTCAAAATGTTTAAGTTTGTTTATGTTTTACATTTTGTAATCCATGTGTTTGTGAAAATGCCTATTTATTTTCATGCCTTTACTTTATGTTGGCATGATTTGAGTGTTATTCTTTAGCTATGCATGTTAGTATATCATGTGTTTGTTGAAATGCCATGTTCATTTTGAAGCATGAGGCCATTCAGACACCCCTCTATTTTATGCTTTGCATCTACATTTTCATCATGCTAGTTGGTAGGTTTGCATTTTCATGATATTTGGTTGAGTATTTTGTTTAAGCATGCCATATGTTTGTGTTATTGCCATGCATTTTTTAGGTTTAGGATTGGTTTGCTTTGTCATGCATATTTATGCATTTTAGACCTAGGTTGTATTAATTGCCATGCAAGTTCATTTAGGTCTAGGTCATTTTATTGATGCCATGCATTTTTCATGCATCATATTTGTTGTATTTTTCATGCATTTCATGTCTTTGCCACTTGACTTATGACTTAGGCCAATTAATGGTTCAAAGTCATGCTCACTTGAGCATACTTGTGGAAAATTAAAGAGTTGTCAAATTGATTATTCAACCTTTGTGATTTTTTTTACTTAGCCATTTTTTTGCTTAACTTTTCAAAAGTGTTAGCTACTGCTTGTGAGTCTTTTAGAGAGTCTGTAATATTTTTACTTTGATTTTTTTTACTAAAAAGTCAACCCACTTTCAAAATCAAGGTTTTAAGTTTAATTGAAAGATGGTGAAAGATTTTGATAATCCGAGGTCTACATTGAAAGATATGGAGTTCGGATGTTGGGTTACGGAGATTTAGTTGAAAGAAAACCCTAGTTTAGGAAATTTGGGGAAAATTGCATAACGATCAAATTGATCGGAATTGAAGGTTCCAAATGAAAGATAAGTACTGAATACGGGTAATGGAGAAGCTACTTGGAAGAAAAACTTATAGAAAAGTCAATTCGAAAAAAAACCGAGAATTAGGGTTTTTGGTGGATTTTGGTGAAATTTGGAAGAATTACAGAAATGGCCCGATTCGATAGGACTAAAAAGCCCCTAATTGATGTGGAGTGATTAAACAAGGATAGCCCAAGGCTCAGTTTGAAGAAAATTTGAAAATTGGACTTGTTTTGAGCAAAACCTAGTTTAGGAGGCAAAAGGGCAAAATTGGAAAATATGTGAAAAATACCAATTGGGCACCAAAAATTTTGAAAACTAGCAAATCTCATTCTTAAATCATTTCGAAGAGATTGGCGAAAGAAAATCTTTTTTCGGAGTTCGTTTGCAAAATGGCAAAAGCCCGAGCTCATTATGCAGAAATTCAACAAGATAAATCCTGAAAAAATAGCAAACGAGTTCCAAAAATTCTGAAAATTTGCAGATCTAATTTTTAAATTATTTGGAAGAGATTGGCAAAATAAAATATTGATTCGGAGTTCGTTTCCAAAATGGCCAAATCCTGGGCCCCCTGTGTAGAAATTCAACAGTATAAATCTCGAAAAAATAGCAAACGAGTTCCAAAAATTCTAAAAATTTGCAAATCTCATTTTAAAATTATTTGGAAGAGATTGGAAAAATAAAATCTTGATTCCGAGTTCGTTTGCAAAATGTACAAATCCTGAGTCCCTTATGTAGTAATTCAAGTAGATAAATCCCGAAAAAATAGCGAATGAGCTCTAAAAATTATGAAAACTTCCAGATCACATTTTTAAATTATTTGGAAGAGATTGGTGAAGAAAAATCTGGATTTGGAGCTCTTTTGAAATATGGTAAAGTTCGAGTGCATAAAAGAGGCAATTTTGGAAATAAATCCAAAATAAATAGCAAATGGACTCAAAAATTTTGAAAACTTGCAAAATTCAATTTTTTATTATTTTGGAAGTATTGAAAAAATTAAATTTGAATTTGGAGTCCATTTGCTATTTGTTTAAGTTTGGGGGGCAAAAGGGTCATTTCATCGAAGAAACCAAAAAGGGCAAATTTGTAATTAAGGAAAATATGAAAGAAGAAGGAATTGCTGGGATTTTACCTCATTTGATCAGCTAGCATAGAGGAGAAGAAGGAAGCTTGATCAATTTAATTCCTTAGTCACTATCAAGCTCACTTGCTACCACTAACACCTTGCAAATGGTCCCCCCTTCATCCAATGTCTTATGTGCCTTGTAGGAAATTTGAATGCACCATCCAATGGCCAAGTTCAAATGCCAAGATGACATTTCTATTTGTCATGAAAGAACCCTCATCTAATGGCCAAGAATGGAAGAAAAAAGATGATCACAATTCATCCAAAGGTGAGCATCCATTCAGCCAAGCAAAGGAGTGCATGGGATTGTCTCTTTTTATCCCATGGCTTAGGCCATCTACAAGGGCTGAGTACGCATGTTAAGGGCTGGATTTAATCTACAAGATGTCATTTTTATGTTGTCCTCATCCAATGACCAAGAATGGAAGAGCACAACTCATCTAAGGGTAGGCACTGAAAGGGCTGAGGTTATTACAAGGGCTGAGTACAAATCTTAAGGGATGCTATCAATTGGGAAGATGATATTTTTATGTTGTCATCAAAATATCTTAATCTAAGGGCCAAGATTGGAGGAGAAAAAGTACAAATCCCATCCAAGGGTCCATTCGACCAAGCCATTAGAGGGGGGCTGATTTCATTTTTTCAAAAGTTTTTTGGCTGGAAACAGTAGCTAATTTAGAAAAGAAAAAGGTTTTGAAAGAAAAGAAAAAAGTTTTTCAATAGAAGAGCCTGAAGGTAGTAATCTCTACCAAGCTCTAGCATAGCTTTCTTCTTGTTTTCCATGGTGATTTCTTGATTTTCTATCTTGTTTTCCTACTGTATTTTTCCTAGAAATAAAGTTTTTTAAATGTTTACTTAAGTTTTCATCTCTTCTTCTTCATCAAAATGGTTGAAAATAATTTTTTACATAGTTTATGCTTGGCCGAATGTGGTATGTGTGTTTGCCTTGGTTTTTTCTTTTTTTTTCTTCTTTGCATGTTGTTCTGGATAAATGATTTTTAGAAGGTTTTTTAGAGTATTTTAAGGTTCTGATTTTTTACAAAAAATGAAGCAAAAGAGGTTGAAATGGCTACATGATCTTGGCAAGACCAAGTGACCATGGTTAGGGGAGAGGCTATGCTCATTTTTACCTACCATGAAGCTCACTTTAATTTTGTTGTTTAGCGTGGTTTATTTTCTGATTTTTTAAATGGAAAGGCTTCATGATCTTGGCAAGATCAAGTGATTATGGTTAGGTGAGAGGCTATGCCCATTTTATACCAACCATGGAACTTAACTTTTCTTGTTTTATTTACTAGTTTTGCTTGTTATTTGTTTTGTATGTCTATGCTTAATTTTTTATATATATGTTCTTTACATTATTTTCTATGCTATATTTGTTTCTATATTTCTTTTCCATGCTTAATAATTTTTCCTTGTAGATTCGGCCATTGTGTTCATTGGAATCATATTGTGCATTTTTTTCATATATCATGTCTTATATTATAAACATTTTTGCATTTTTATATTTGATCATATGACCATTCGGCTACTCCATTTTGCTACATGTGGATTTTTTCATCTTGCTTCTTGACTTGTTTGCATCTCCATGCCATGAGTTAGCATATCTTGATATTTAGTATGCCTTGCATGTGCATTTTCATCTTGCTTCTTGACTTGTTTGCATCTCCATGCCATGAGCTTGTGTATTTTTATTTTTGTATGTCATATGCTTGTGAAAATGTCATGACATTATGTATCTTGATATGATTTGTCATGTACTTGTGTCAATTACTAGATAGGATTGCACTAGAGTACCATGTGACCATTCGGCCTCTTCATGCATTCATTGCCTTTTCATGCATTTGCATTTTGTTTAAGTAACATGCTTTGCATTATCATATCTTGAAATTGTTGTATTAGTTGTTATTTTTTCCATCATTAGCATTAGGTTCATTGGTCATTGTATGTTCATAGTATTGCTATGCATTTTCATTATATTTTAGGTCTAGGTCATACTGGTATTGCCATGCATATTGGGTCTTAAATCCTATTGGTATTGCCATGCATTGCTATGCTACTTAGGTCTTAGGTTACATTAGCATTTTCATGCATATTCATAACATGTTAGGTCCAAGTCATATTTGGATTATCAAACATTGCATGCATATTAAGTTAGGATAGTATTTTGATGGAAACTCAATTAAGAGTTGTAAACCCAAGTGCAGGTTATGTTCAAGTAATAAATTCTCGGGTGTCCGAGGTCGAACCACAGGGAAGCGTATTAGTAAGTATAAGTTTATAAATATATAAGAAAAAGAAAGTAAACAAGATATTAGGGAATCAACAACAAAACAAAATAAACAAGATATTAGAGAACAAAATAAATAAAATAACATAAAAGAAATTAAACAAAATATAAAAAACAATAAGAAAGGATGTTGAGGTTAGAGAATCCACTCTTGGTGTTATGCTAAGATTAATCTTGTTTTATTACACAATTGAAATCCACACATAAGGGAGGTTCCAATCGGAAGGTTTAGCAATTCAGTCCAAATTGTCCAACGTCCATAGCATATGATATTATGTTCATTTGGTGTCCTCAAAACTCATAAAAAGAGTCCAAGCATTCCTTATGCCAAAGTATATGTCTACAACAAATCAAGGTTATGAAACCAAGCATTTACTGTGCCATTTTCATTGTCAATAATGAATCAAGATCTCTACTTTGCAAGTATGATTTTAAACCAAAAGAAAATATTATCTATACTAGTGCTTATAAATGATGATTCATTTTAGCTCATGTTTAAGAGACTAACCTTAGCATTTACCAAGAGCTTCACCTCATCACCTCAACAATATGATTAGAAACACATACTAGATATGAATAAAATGAAAAGAAATGTAAGAAGAAAAAGAAAACTAGAGAAAGGAAAGAAAAAGAAAACTTAGAGAATTTTATTACAATGGCTATCCTACCAATGTATCAATGTATCCCAATACTCATCCAAGGCCCTCTATTTATACACATTTTGGAGGGCTAAATGACAAGAGACAAGCTTTACAAATTTCAAAGGTAGGTATAATAGGTGGGTGCATTTTTCTAACAATTTTCGTCATATTGTATGACAATTCTGATCAGCCAGCTTGATGGTCGATTTTGTCAATGTTGGAGGCTCGATCTGATAAAATGGTCTTCTAGAAAAATATACCCCTATCCGTTACTGATCCATAGCCGTTGGAATCAGATCATTTGCGCACGTGGATCGGGAGATATGGTCAATATACCAAAACGGTGCAGAACAGACGTCATTGCACATCAGCCAACTTGATGGTCGATTTCGCTAGGGAAAACGACTCCGTTTCAAGAAGTGTAAAACATGAAAAAGATAGATATGCCTCTTAGCTTTGCAGGGATACAAAGTTCAGCCTTATTGCTTCAGTGAAACTCGAGATATAGCTGATATGGCAAAAGGTGTCGGAACTGGAACTGAACTGGATTTGCCCTTAATTCTAGTAATCTGAAATCACTCAAAGAAACTTGTGAAAAACACCAAATTACATAAAAATATAAAAGATCATAAACACAATTAGACTAAACAATAATAACTCGTATTTGACACAAAACAATAATAAAACATAACTAAAAACTATATAATTATACGAGTTATCACACCCCCATACTTAGATTGTTGCTAGTCCCTAGCAACGACTCAATAAAATAAGAAAATCTAATCTAATCCATTTTCGTAGGAAATCACGGTGGCACTTAGCATGTGACACAAGCCTTTAAACCCCTAGGTGTCCCTAGTGGACGAGTTTAGTCTCGTGAGGGTTTACTAGGATGATACCCACAAACATTGAAGACATAAGAAAAACTAAAAATAATAATTATAACTAATCCTTCCAATATAAATTAGAGATAATCATTGGACAAGTCTTAAAAACTAATCAATAGCTTAAAGAAATTCACAAAAAATCTTGCTTGAATGTAAATAGTTTGAGTTAAGCCAATAATAACATAACATATTTCAATCAAAATAGTGTATATTCAAACTTAATCTCAACTTCTCACATGGGATACTCTCTTGATTTTCACTCTTTAAAGTAGTGGTAAAGTGTTTACACTCAATCAATCTCATGAAAACACTTCTACCATATGCTTGCTTGTCCACCTATTCTCCACTATTTAGATCATACAACTTCATAAATCAAGAGGTCTTTATTCAAGGTTGTAATGGGGCCAAAGGGTTATAATATGGTTAAAGAACAAAAGGATAAAGATATCACAAAGGTTCCAAAGAGTTCATAGATTTTAGAGACATAATAAGATCATACAAATAAAACTTCTCAAAACTCTTATAAAGCACATAATAACATAGGCTAAATATTCATGTTGAGCCTTTGCATCATTCTAACCAACTTTGTAACATCTTTTTCTAGAAGTTCAAGAGAAGATTTTTTTTTTTTTTTTTTTTTTTTTTTAATATGGGAATGTATTTGACAATGATCCCTTTCTTTTTCTCTTGACTTTTTCTTTTCTTTTCTTCCCCCACACTTATCTTTTGTTTCTAACCCAAATTTTCAAATAAAAATATCCCTTGTTTTTTTGCAATATGTCTCAAAATATAAAATTCATCTTTAGAACAAGGGTAAGGATATAAGCATATTTAAGCTAGGTGTAAGTTGTAGTTACCAATAAAACATCATATTTAATGTAGGCTCAAATTGGCTCACTAGTGGGGATGTTCTCGTAGAACATTAATAATGGATGGCTGTTTGGCTCTAGTTATAATCCTAATGCCTCTATCATATTCATGTTGTCACATGTATCAATATAGTCTCAAACGGTTTAAAGCAAGTTCTAGAGAATCATGTAATCATAAGAGCACTCAAGAAAGAAATTAGATTGATTTGTATAATGCATCAATCATTATAGGCTCAAAAACTCACAAAGATGATTATACAAGTCAGATTAAGTCTAAACATGCTTCTTTCTCAATCAACATATCATATTAACATTGGCTCATAAAAAGGTTGACATCAAGCTCAATTCTCATGAAAATCTTCTCACTAATAAATCTGTTTTAGACTTATGCAATTCATATCTCATCATTGTATTGAAAGTAACTAAAAAAAACACACTAAGTCTAAACATGCTTTTTTTTTTTTTTTTTTTATTTTTTGTTTTTTTTTTTTTTTTGAAGAAGAAGATTAAATCAAAGTGACAAGGTATGTCTCAAGTCTCCCTTACTCAGACCTTGTTCAGAATGAATACTTCTAAATGTCTTAAAACACAACAATTTTTTTTTTTTTTTTTTTAGCAAATATGTCCCTTACCCCCTACTAAAATATGACATTGTCCCCAATGTCAAATTTTAAAGGTAAAATTTAGGAGATATTACCTGCAGAGGTTGCTAACCACTTATTATAACTGAGACACAACAAGCAAAATGTTAGATAATGTCACAAAGACAAAGTGCAATCCACTCCTTGCTCGTCCATATCTCTTTTTCTTTTTCCGAGCGTTTGCGAAACAACCGTAGCAGATAAACACTCATAAGCTTGTAGCTTTTTGAGTAAATCTTCAATGGTTGTAGCAGAAATTATGGTTCTCCTTGCCTCTGAAAACATGAATCCATTATCCACAGCATTATCTAAATATGAAAGTAAATTACTAAAATAACCATTAATATTAAGCAAACCAATGGGTTTCTTATTTGTGACCAAAGATGACCAAGAAGCCACGCAAGCTATTTCTTCCAATGTACCCAGACCTCCTGGTAAGGCAATGAATGCATCGGCAGAATGGTACATGATTGTTATCCGTTCAGGGATACTCCAGACTTGTATTTCCTTACCCACGGTAGGTCCACAAAAATCTGTGAATAGTTTTGGCACGATTCCTAGAACTGGACTTCCTCCGGCGTGTGCTGCTGTAGCGACTGCTCCCATTAAACCCGTACTACCGCCTCCATAAATCAAGTGGATCTTTTGTTGGGCAAGTATTACTCCAACTCTTATGGCTTCATCAGCGAATATGTTATTTTTCCCTGGATAAGCACCTCCAAAGACACAAATTTTTTTAATGCGCTGGGACGAAGTGCTTTCCATTTTTTTTTCTTTTTCGAGTGCCTGAAAGAGAATGAGTACATGGTGTAATATATAGAGGACTGAGTAGTGAATCAGACAAGAGTAATAATGTCGCCGAAAGTGTATTTGACCTGTCAGAAGAAAATGTTAACCTAACAAAAGATTTTTACGTGATTTCAGGAAGAAAATCAAAAAGAGAAGAAAAATCAATCGTAAAAGACCAATGCAAAAAAAACGAGAATAATTACACAAATCGAACAACACGTAAATTAATCTGAAATAAAGTTATTGCAAATCAAACCAAAAGCTGAGAAGTCATTTATTGTAGTTGTGATTGTGGCTCACATCTTCCTCTGGTTTTACGTCCAGAAACGGCTTAAACGCCTTCTATGAGTCGAGGATATGCTTCCCATCCAGTTTTCTTACAAGCTGGCAAACAGGGTCTTTTAACATCAGATTCCCAAGATGTTGCCATTCCCTTTGGAATTGCGGCCATAAATCAAGAATTTCTCTTTGTACGTCTCCACTAGGATGCGTCTCAAGAGAAAGTTGGATATTACCCAAATTCTCCTTACTCAGTCCATCCTTAATGAATTCAATTTTATCATCTCGATTAGAGGACGGAATCCCAATAGAACGACATTTACCGTTACACGTCCATCGTGCACACTTGTGGCAATTTGAACTCATGCGCTTTGCTCGTCGCTTCTTTGCATAAGTGCTTCTACCTGTACCTGGTAAATGTAAAACAGGAAGATATTCATCTTCACGTACCTTGGCTTCAATTATCCAACGTATGTCTTCAGGAATCCCTTTGTTCATAAGCATTCTTAATCTTTCTAATCGAACTTGGTAAAGCTTTAGTAAAATATTCCGAGGAAAAGGAGGAAATCGTTTCTGCAATCTTGTGAGAATATCATCCATCTTGAAAAAAATGAAAAAGAAAAAAAAAAAAAAATTGAAAGAGAAATTTATATACAATATCAGTTTTGTGGGTAGCTGATGGAACCGACTTAAATAATCACGGAGTACCGTTATCCGCCATTTAACCGGGAAAAAAATGAATTTTTTTTTTTTTTTTTTTTTTTTTTTGAAGATTAGTAAAAATTATATTTACATCTAGTTATTTTCAAAACAAGGATCAGAAAGAAAAACAACCTCTTCTTGAGTAACATGATTTTCCAAAAAGAGTTTGAGTCTTTGTCCATTTACCTTGAATACGTTACCATTTTGAGGATTCTCAATGTCAACTGCTCCATAATGATACACATGCTTAACCACAAATGGGCCAGTCCATCTTGATCTCAACTTACCAGGAAATATGTGAAGTCTAGAATTATAAAGTAGAACTTTTTGCCCAACATCAAATATTTTTCTTGAAATTAACTTGTCATGAAAGGCTTTAGTTCTTTCTTTATGAATTTTAGAATTCTCATATGCATCATTTCTGAGTTCCTCAAGTTCATTTATTTGTAATTTTCGTAAATTAGAAGCGTCATCAAGGTTTGAGTTGAACATTTTAATGGCCCAATATGCTTTATACTCAAGTTCCACAGGTAAATGACAAGGTTTTCCATAAACTAGCCTATAAGGAGACATGCCCAATGCTGTTTTAAAAGCTGTTCGATAGGCCCATAATGCATCGTTAAGTCTAAGAGACCAATCTTTGCGATTTGGATTAACTGTCTTTTCCAAAATTTGTTTAATCTCCCTATTTGCTAATTCTACCTGTCCATTTGTCTGCGGGTGATAAGGGGTTGCAACTTTGTGTGTAATGGCATATTTCTTCATTAATGTTTCAAAAACCTTGTTGCAAAAATGTGTTCCCCCATCGCTTATGATAGATCGAGGAATTCCAAATCGACTCAAAATATTTTCTTTTAAAAATTTAATCACTGTTTTGTGATCATTATTTCGACATGGAATTGCCTCTATCCACTTTGAAACATAATCTATTGCAACTAAAATGTATAAGAAACCAAAAGATGGTGGAAATGGTCCCATGAAATCAATACCCCAACAGTCAAAAATTTCAATTACAAGAATTGGGTTCAAAGGCATCATGTTTCTTTTCGAAATGGAACCTAATTTTTGACAACTTTCACATGACTTGCAAAAATTATGTGCATCTTTGAACAAAGTTGGCCAGTAAAATCCACACTGTAAAATTTTTGCAGCAGTTTTCTTTGATGAAAAATGACCACCACATGCCTCGGAATGACAAAACTTAATTACACTACTTACCTCATTGTCGGGAATGCATCTTCGAAAAATCTGATCAGGACAATATTTGAACAAGTAAGGGTCATCCCAATAGAACTTCTTTACCTCATTCAGAAACTTCCTTTTATCTTGTGTGCTCCATTGAGAAGGAATTTTTCCTGTAGCAAGAAAATTAGCAATGTCAGCAAACCAAGGTGTCGTGGAGACAATTAGAAGTTGTTCATCAGGAAAAGTATCATTTATTGGTGAGGTTCCAAAAGATTCATCACAAACAAGTCTTGATAAATGATCAGCCACCACATTTTCTACTCCTTTTTTATCTCGAATGGTGATGTCAAATTCTTGCAGCAAAAGGATCCACCTCAGCAACCTAGGTTTTGCATCCTTCTTAGAGAGAAGATATTTTAAAGCTGCATGATCACTAAAGACAACAATTGATGATCCAACAAGGTAAGATCTGAATTTATCCAATGCAAAAACAACTGCAAGTAATTCATTTTCTGTAGTGGAATAATTCATTTGGGCTCTATTTAAAGTTTTACTTGCATAGTAAATTACATGTGGTTTATTATCTTTCCTTTGTCCTAACACAGCACCAACAGCATAGTCACTAGCATCACACATTATTTCAAATGGTAAAGACCAATCAGGAGATCTCATAATAGGAGCAGTAGTGAGCATATTTTTGAGTTTTTCAAAAGCATCTTCACAATCTTTAGTCCATTCAAATGCAGTGTCTTTCATTAAAAGATTACATAGAGGTTTAGATATCGTGCTAAAATCTTTTATGAATCTTCTATAAAAACCTGCATGTCCCAAGAATGACCTAATGTCCTTTACTGTCTTTGGTGTGGGTAGATTAGCAATCAATTCAAGTTTTGACTTGTCTACCTCAATCCCTTTTGCAGAAACAATGTGACCTAGTACAATACCTTTAGTGACCATGAAATGACATTTTTCCCAATTAAGAACAAGATTTTTTTCTTCACACCTAATCAATACATTTTTCAAATTGGCTAAGCAATCATCAAATGAATCACCAGAAACAGAAAAATCATCCATGAAAATCTCAAGATTACGTTCAATCATGTCACTAAAAATGCTAAGCATGCATCTTTGAAATGTGGCAGGGGCGTTACATAATCCAAATGGCATTCTACGATATGCAAAAGTACCCAAAGGACATGTAAAAGTGGTTTTCTCTTGGTCCTCAAGTGCAATGGCAATTTGATTATACCCAGAATATCCATCTAGAAAACAATAAAACTCATGCCCTGCAACTCTTTCTAAGATTTGATCCATGAAAGGCAAAGGGAAATGATCTTTCCTCGTCACTGAGTTAAGTTTCCTATAGTCAATGCACATGCGCCAACCAGTAACAGTCCTAGCTGGAATTAATTCATTGTTTTCATTTTTAACTACAGTAACTCCAGATTTCTTAGGTACGACTTGAGTAGGACTTACCCATTTGCTATCAGAGATAGGATAAATGATTCCATTATCTAGAAGTTTAATGACTTCATTTCTCACTACTTCTTTCATATTAGGATTAAGCCTTCGTTGCATTTGTCTAGAGGGTTTAGCATTTTCCTCTAAATAAATATTATGTGTGCAGATTAATGGGCTTATTCCCTTTATGTCAGCTAAGGTCCATCCTAATGCATTTTTGTGCATCTTCAAAAGTTGTAACAACTTACCTTCTTGTAGTTCATCAAGATGTGAAGAAATTATGACTGGAAAAGTTTCACTCTCACCCAAAAAGGAATATTTTAGCTCGGATGGCAATGGTTTTAACTCCAGCTTGGGTGGTTCAATAGTTGATGGTACAGTGACATTTGTAAGTGATGGTAGTTCCTCAAACTTTTGTTTCCAACAATGCTTATCCTGAAAAGATTTTAACAAAGAATCAGTGTGTGAAATTTCTGAAGCATTATCAAACTCATATTCAATTAAATAAGCTTCTAAAGGATCATGGAATGTGGTAGTGGTGAGATGTTCATGAACAAGTTCTTCAATGAAATCCACTTCATGTACTTCTGAATCATCACCAAGTTGCTTGCAAATGTTGAACACATTTAATTCTAAAGTCATATTTCCAAAAGAAATGTTCAACATACCATTCCTGCAATTTATCAGAGCATTAGAAGTTGCAAGAAATGGACGGCCTAATATAACAGGAATTTGAACATTTGGATTTGAAACAGGATGTGTGTCCAAAACAATAAAATCAACAGGGAAGTAAAAATTATCAATTTGAACCAAAACATCTTCAACTATCCCTCGAGGAATTTTTACAGAACGATCAGCTAGTTGAAGTGTAACAGGTGTTTCCTTGAGTTCACCTAAACCTAACTGTTGATAAACAGAAAAAGGCAAAAGATTAACACTAGCACCAAGATCAAGCAATGCACGTTCTATTCTAGTGTTTCCAATGATGCATGAGATTGTTGGACATCCAGGATCTTTGAATTTTGGTGGAGTAAGGTGCTGAATGATTGAGCTCACACTTTCCGTCAAAAATGCTTTCTTTTGTACATTATGTTTCCTTTTAACTGTGCACATGTCCTTCAAAAATTTAGCATAAGATGGAACTTGTTTGATTGCATCCAATAAAGGAATGTTAATCTTAACTTGTTTGAAAAGTTCATAAATTTCTGCATTTTGATTCAAATTCTTTATTGTTTGCAACCTTTGAGGAAAAGGAGCAGGATGCATACCTTTTTCTTTGTCCAAATTTTCAAGAAGTTCAGACTTACCATCATCCTTACCATTACTTTTCGGAAGGGAAGGAGGATCTTGGTCTTTTGATGGAATGTTTTTGTCAATTGCCTTTCCACTTCGAAGAGTTGTGATAGAACTGGCATTTTCCTGTTGAGTTTCATTGGAGCAAGAAACAAGACATTGAGTAGAAGGGTTAGGCTGAGGTTGAGCAGGAAACTTACCTTTTTCTTGAGTGCGTAATGAAGCTGTCAATGTGGACAAGGTGTTTTTGATCTCATTGATGTCCTGTGAAGTCCGGCTATTCACATTTGCTTGTGTTTGCATGAATGCTTGCAATGTCTCTTCCAAGGTTTGTACACGTGAAGGTTGATAGGAAAAAGTGTTGCCCGGCTTTTGAGATTGTGGTACCTGAACATGATTATTATTCCGCCAACTGAAGTTGGGATGATTTCTCCATTCAGGGTTATACGTTTCAGAGTAAGGAGAAGGAAAAGGCTTTTTAAATGTGTTTATGGAATTTACTTGATCATGCAGCGCTTCTTTAAGAATGGGAATGTTTGGACATTCAGAAGTGGGGTGTCCCATGATTTCACAAATTCCACAACTTTCTTCATTTTTAACCGTTTTGACTTCTTTTACTTCTCTCAGTTCCATGGCTTCAATCTTTCTAGCCAAATTAGCTACTTTAGCTTTTATCTCATCTTCTTGACTAAAATGATATTTTCCTCTGTTAGAAACAACATTAGATCTATTGGAACTTTCAGAGGAATTATCTGTGTGCCAGGCTTGAGAGTTATCTGCCAAATGGTCTAAGTAGTCAAAGGCTTCTTCAGGTTCTTTTTCTAGAAACTCACCGTTACACATTGTTTCAACAAATTGTTTAGTTTCGGGAGTTAAACTTTCATAAAAGAAACTAATAAGACGCCATTTTTCAAAACCATGATGTGGACAAGAACTTAACAAATCTTTAAAACGCTCCCAGCACTGAAAAAATGCTTCATTTTGATTTTGATTGAAATTTTGAATCTGTCTTTTCAAAGCAGTAGTTTTATGTGCTGGGAAAAATTTCTTTAGAAACTCAGTTTGTAATTCTTGCCATGTGCCAATTGACCTTGGTTTTAAATTATGAAGCCAAATTTTTGCTTTATCTTTTAAAGAAAAAGGAAATAATTTTAGCTTGACAATTTCATTTGTGCATTGTTGGTCATTAAAGGTGA
This sequence comes from Fremontodendron californicum, assembly GCA_030761205.1. NCBI lineage: Eukaryota > Viridiplantae > Streptophyta > Magnoliopsida > Malvales > Malvaceae > Fremontodendron > Fremontodendron californicum. The sequence goes on from JAULJL010000008.1 coordinate 18,257,715, forward strand.
CACATACATCTTCGAAGTCTTTTAGAAACGAGTAAGCACTTTCCGATTCTAACCCATGGAAATTTGGAAGCAAAGCTATCATACCTGGTTTAAAACGAAAGTTGTTTGCATTGAGAGGAAAAATAAAACAAGAGGGTGATGAGCTTCGAGTTGGTTGCAAGTAGTCACGCATGGTGCGTACTTGTCTGTTCTCATCTTCAGCATGAACACTTTCATTGTCAGCCATGGTAGGAGTTGTATTAGAAAGATTACCTGAAAAAGTTTCACAATAAAATCTAACTAAACGACGAGATCTAAAATCACGTCGCCAAACAAGCATAAAACAAATTTAATATACAGATTAGGCGGTATAACCAGCCAATAAAAATAAAACAAAGTTAATATACAATATAAATATAAATATATAGAAGATTAGGCGGTATAACCAGCCAATAAAAATAAATTAGGCGGTATAACCAGCCAATAAAAATAAATATACTTATAAACTTATATACTTAGTATTGCCTCCCCGGCAACGGCGCCAAAAACTTGATGGAAACTCAATTAAGAGTTGTAAACCCAAGTGCAGGTTATGTTCAAGTAATAAATTCTCGGGTGTCCGAGGTCGAACCACAGGGAAGCGTATTAGTAAGTATAAGTTTATAAATATATAAGAAAAAGAAAGTAAACAAGATATTAGGGAATCAACAACAAAACAAAATAAACAAGATATTAGAGAACAAAATAAATAAAATAACATAAAAGAAATTAAACAAAATATAAAAAACAATAAGAAAGGATGTTGAGGTTAGAGAATCCACTCTTGGTGTTATGCTAAGATTAATCTTGTTTTATTACACAATTGAAATCCACACATAAGGGAGGTTCCAATCGGAAGGTTTAGCAATTCAGTCCAAATTGTCCAACGTCCATAGCATATGATATTATGTTCATTTGGTGTCCTCAAAACTCATAAAAAGAGTCCAAGCATTCCTTATGCCAAAGTATATGTCTACAACAAATCAAGGTTATGAAACCAAGCATTTACTGTGCCATTTTCATTGTCAATAATGAATCAAGATCTCTACTTTGCAAGTATGATTTTAAACCAAAAGAAAATATTATCTATACTAGTGCTTATAAATGATGATTCATTTTAGCTCATGTTTAAGAGACTAACCTTAGCATTTACCAAGAGCTTCACCTCATCACCTCAACAATATGATTAGAAACACATACTAGATATGAATAAAATGAAAAGAAATGTAAGAAGAAAAAGAAAACTAGAGAAAGGAAAGAAAAAGAAAACTTAGAGAATTTTATTACAATGGCTATCCTACCAATGTATCAATGTATCCCAATACTCATCCAAGGCCCTCTATTTATACACATTTTGGAGGGCTAAATGACAAGAGACAAGCTTTACAAATTTCAAAGGTAGGTATAATAGGTGGGTGCATTTTTCTAACAATTTTCGTCATATTGTATGACAATTCTGATCAGCCAGCTTGATGGTCGATTTTGTCAATGTTGGAGGCTCGATCTGATAAAATGGTCTTCTAGAAAAATATACCCCTATCCGTTACTGATCCATAGCCGTTGGAATCAGATCATTTGCGCACGTGGATCGGGAGATATGGTCAATATACCAAAACGGTGCAGAACAGACGTCATTGCACATCAGCCAACTTGATGGTCGATTTCGCTAGGGAAAACGACTCCGTTTCAAGAAGTGTAAAACATGAAAAAGATAGATATGCCTCTTAGCTTTGCAGGGATACAAAGTTCAGCCTTATTGCTTCAGTGAAACTCGAGATATAGCTGATATGGCAAAAGGTGTCGGAACTGGAACTGAACTGGATTTGCCCTTAATTCTAGTAATCTGAAATCACTCAAAGAAACTTGTGAAAAACACCAAATTACATAAAAATATAAAAGATCATAAACACAATTAGACTAAACAATAATAACTCGTATTTGACACAAAACAATAATAAAACATAACTAAAAACTATATAATTATACGAGTTATCATATTTATTGCCATGCAAACTCATGCTAGGCATTTAGGTTATTTTGAATTGTCATGCATTTCCTTTACCATTTATGCTTTAGACCTTGCATTTCATACATTTCATTTGCTGTATGTTCATGCATGCCATGTCATTGCTACTTGATTTGTGACTTAGGTCAATTAATGGCTCAAAGTCATGCTCTCTTGAGCATACTTGTGGAAAATTAAAGAGTTGTCAAATTGATTATTCTACCTTTGTGAATTTTTTTACTTAGCCAATTTTCGTCCAAGATTTTTAAATGTTTTAGCTACTATTTTTAGGTCTTTGGGATGATCTCCAACAATTTTTACTTTGATTTTTAAATGACTTTATCAAAGGCAAAAAATGTGTTTTAACAAAACAGTTTTCTTTCACCCAGTACTCGAACTTCTCCGATTTTTCTGGGCAATCATCTTTAATCAAAAAACTAAACCAATTTTTTATCGTGTAGTTTTATATGTTCTGAGTCTCCATTATTTGTTTTACATTTTTTTTGAATTTTTAAAAATAGGCTAAAAAATCGTGCGTCAAATTCGAATAGTAGAGGCAGATTTGAATTCAAAAGAAAAACAATGGTTGAAATTGGCTAAGGCATTTAGAGGGGGTTGTTTAGAAGCTTTAGCTACTGTCTTAGGATAGTTTCTAAGCCTTTTTAAACTTTAAAAATGATTTTATAAATCTCGGGTTAAGGGTGGTCAAGTCCAGGATTTTAAACTCAGTAAATTAGAACCATTTTAAAAGGGTTTGGTAGGGGTTTTAATCTTCATTCAAAATTGCTTTCAAACAATCACAAAGTTTTGTTTTTTTAGAAAATCTAATTTGATATATTTTTCTAAGGTAGCCGGATTTTTTTTGGATATACGGATTTCTTTAATTAAAGGAAAAAATACATTTTCATGCATTGCATTTTCCATGTTCATGTATTTTATTTAATATGTGATTTTTGCTATGATATTTTTCTATGGTACTATTATTATTTGGATTCACCTTTTATGATGGTTATTGTTTGTTATATGATTTTTCGAATATTTCATGCTATCCTATTCTTTTATTTAGTTATTTATTTTTGTCACATTATTTAGCGTATACTATGTTCATGCATTATTTTATTTTTATTTTCATGCATATATCATGATAGCATTATTTAATGTTTCATATTCCATGTCACTTAGATAATATTCCATGTCATTTGGATTATCTTATTTAGGATATGCCATATCATTTAAAATTGCCATGTCATTTTATTTCATTTAGAATATATCATGATACTAAGGATTTTTTATTTCATCTAGAATATACTATGCCATTTAAATTATGTCATATCATTTAGGTTGCATTATATTATCTAGACTTTTCTATGTCATTTTATTTATGTCATACATGATCATATTCATTTTTAATTTTTTTTTTTTAAAAAGGATAATGATTTTCAATAAAAAATAAAGATATTCCCGAGTAAAAATAATTCATGAGTTCTCTACCGGGTTTGCTGGAGAGAATATCATCAATTAATAAAGGAATATCTTTCTTTCAAAAAACAAGAATGATTCGGAAAGTTTTTCAAATAAATAAAAATTCCTAAATTTTGTCAATTTTGTCGGGGAATATAGGAAAATTTTGAATTTTTAAATTTCGGATCACTTTCAATTAAAAATGGAATTATTTTTCTTTAAATTGGGAATTAACTCGAAATACTAAATTAAAAATCAATTTTTTACCGAGACTTGAGATAACACATGATTAATAAGGTACCGTTTTATACGGGCGTTGTGGGGGTGCTAATCCTTCCCCACACGTAACCGATTCCCGAACCCAATTCTTCGATTCTCTGGTTTAAAAAACAGACTTGAAATTGGTTTTAGAGATGTTTTAATTAATTTCAAAATGTTTTACAAAACCGGTTTTAATAGGTGGCCGATCACACCTAGCTAAAAAAGATTGATGGCGACTCCATGTCTTTTTACGAGGCCCTTTTCATACCCTCGACCTTTTATTTCAATCTAGAGGAATTAAGTCATCTTTTCCTCTGCTTCTGTTTCCCCCTCACTCGAACGGGTCCCCACGACAAGGATCACGTATCGACAATATGTTCATGCATTGATTTGGTTTATCTTTTACATGCATCATGTTGGAATCAAGTTGCATTCATGACATACATAGTTAGCATGATTTCACTGTATATGTTCATGCATTAATTTGTTTATTCTTTACACGCATCATGTAGGCATCATGTTACATTCACGACATTCATGGCTCATTCATCATGACACACACTTGGGGGGATAAAACAGAAGTTGGCTTGGCTGTAAGAGTTTTTGAAGAAATTTCCATTTCAAATTAGAGATATAAGAAGTACCGAGCACCTTTATAACACAGGCTAGAGCTATGGAGAGTGAGCAAGCTGTTCGGATGCACAAAATGGAAAGGGCACAGGAAGAATTGCGAGAATAGTTGGCCAAATCTCAAGTAGAATCTAGAAGTTAGATGGCCAAGCTCATGGAACTGGTGTTCGCCACGATCAAGGAAAAGGGATACACTGAAAACTTGACCACCAAAGAAGGGTCAGAGGCACAAAGGGGCCAGATTAAGGCCATACTACTAAATGACCAGTCTTTTTAAAACACAGCCAATCCCATCAATGTCCTGAGCTTAGATGATCAGGCTGAACAAGCAAAGTTGAAAATGGCTGAATTGAAGAAGGCTGAGTCGCAAATGCCTAAGGGAAATACCAGCTATTAGATGAAAGGCTCCGGGCCTTGGAAAGCACATATGTATTTGGGAGTGTAGATGCAAACGAACATTGCTTGGTCCTCGATTTAGTCATTCCTCCTAAATTGAAGGTTCCCAACTTTGAGAAATATGATGGGACAACCGATCCGTCAGCCCACATCACTATGTTCTACCAAAAGATGACGAGCCATACAGATAATGATAAGCTTTTGATTCACCATTTTCAGGATAGCCTCAGCGGATCCGCAATTAGGTGGTATAATCAATTGAGCAAGGATCGAATTCTCTCTTGGAATGATTTGGCTAATGCATTTTTAAGCCAATACAAGCATGTAACTGATATGGCGCCTGACCGTCTCACTTTGCAAAATATGGAGAAAAAGGTTACTGAGAGCTTCAAAGAGTATGCTTAAAGGTGGAGGGACATGGCAACCCAAGTACGACCGCCCATGAATCAGAAGGAAATCACTATCCTTTTTGTGAATACACTGTGGGGCTCGTATTATGATAGACTCATCGTCAATGCCACAAAAAAATTTGTGGACATGGTAATCTCTGAGGAAATGATTGAGAATGCTATCAAGACTGGCAACCTCGAAGGAGATAAAACATCCAATACAGAGAGAAACAGGACACCCAAAAAGAAAGAGAAAGATATCCAAGCTATGGGAGGCTTTGTCCCGTATCTTCAGGCCCCCTCATACCAACCATTCTTTCCTTCTATGAACAACATATCCAGGGTCCATATTCATATCGATGGCCTCTCAGAATCCAACAAATCTTCAACCTCTTGTTAGCCAGAAAAAGCTAAAGAACATTAGAAAAAAAGATCGGTTTGAGCCACTCCCCTTATCTTACTCTAAATTATTGCCCTAGATAGTCGAATAGCAACTTCTCACTAAAGTTCCAGTGGAGCCTATCCAACCCCCATCCCCGAGCTGGTATGACGAGAATGCATATTGTGATTATTGTTCCGGGATTCAAGGACATTCCACGAAAAATTGCTTATATCTAAACCGGAAGGTTCAAGCACTCATCAATAAAGGGCTGTTTGATGTGGGGAAGAAACAAAGGTCAAACAGCAGGGATAATTCACTGAATGGGAATGATGAGACCATCATGAATGCCATAATGGGGGTGGAAGGTATAAAGATTGAAAAAAGTACCAAGGAATAGCCGGTATTGAATTATGTCAAGAGGGGAGTTTCTGATGCATATAATTTTATCCCTCATGATGAAAGCACTTATGTTAACATCCACATAAACTAAATAAATTTTGAAGTTTAAAATGCTTTTGTGTTTGTTATGTTTTAGGAATAATTTGAATTTTAAAAAAAATGATGAAACTTTGAGAAAAATTTTGGTGAACAATAATAAGGGGTTTTCACATTAAGTAATGGACAGTCTCGAGAATATTGATGATCATTGTAAGAAATGACCCAATACCCTCCCACCTCTCTTTTGGGCTTTCCTATGTCTAAATTCTTTGAACCGAGACCACTTGAAATACCTAATGCTTCAAGGGATATAAATGATGAATTTCATTGCAGAATAAGCAAACATGTAGATCCTAGCTTAGGCTATGAACAACGGAACAAACTATTTGAAAAAATTTTGAGCTCCGTGGAAACTCGAACAAATGAGACTTTCTTTCAAGAATCTAGATCATGGTAATTTGATGTGTTTCAAGGTTGTACCAAAACCATTCACAGGCTTTCGAATAACCACAAAACACCAATTGCCCAAACATCACTTCATGATTGACACATTGGGGCACAATGACTAAACCAGATTATCCCATGTCCCAGAGAAAACCTATTTTTGGGCCATATTTTTCCTTGTCACTTCAAGCAAACCCAAGATCGAAATTCAATCTGTTTAGTATAGACCTAGAAGGAAAAGACTTGTGATGGTCCTCGTAATGATACAAATTCCTGTGGTTAATCAAATTGGGGGCATCATATGTAAATGTGGTGAATACGTGGTGAATAAGGATGGATTAACGCATGAAATATTAGGTCATGTGACCAAAAAAAAAGAGGAAAAATTGTGATATCATGCATTTGAGAATTCGGATGATTCCAAGTACAAAATGAAATTCTAATTTTGTATTTCCCCTGACGATTTCTTTTCAATTAGAATATTTGTGCTTGGTATGAGAAATGGCTATCTTTCATATCCCTTTCAGAAAAAGATATTATCCATGGTCACCCCTTTTGAGCCGAAAGAATTCATTCTTCTTTGAACCCTGATCAAGAATCACCCTCTACACTGGAGGGAAAATGTGAGGAAAGATCTTCTCAAAGATCACGGAGAAATGAGTCATAACTCGAAGACAGATACAAAGCAAATTGGACTTCCAAATAAATACGGGCTCACTCTATCAAAATGAAGAGACAAAAAGAAGAAAAAGGAAAATGTAGAAAATATGGCAAAATGAAAGCCAAGAACAAGACAAAAAGAAGAAAAAGAAAAAAGAGAAAAAAATAACGAAATGAAAGCCAAGAACAAAACAAAAAAGAAGAAAAAATAAAATGTGAAAAGGATGGCGAAATGAAAGCCAAGAATAAAGAAGAAAATAAGCAAAAGTCAAAAGAAAGAAAGAAAAATCCAAAAGGGACAAATGTTTCAAAGAAAATCCTCATCAAGAAATGATCCTTGATCTGATTACCCTCAAACACATATTTTGGGCCTATTTAACCTTTCTTTCTGAACCCCGAACCTTGGCCTACATTACGTGCTTGAAAAGTCCATTTTGATCAAGCATGAATATTTAACTTGAAGGGTTTTTCCTCAGATTCTATCCCATCTCTTCGAATTATCATTTCATTTTGGAAGAATTTAGAATTCTCAGATGCATGGTGGAACAATTAAGAAAAAAATAAAAGGAAAAAATGGAAAGAATGGGACTCTAGGGCGAAAACCTTAAAATGGGCGGTCTAGAGTAAAATGGGAATTTTCGATGCCATCATGTTAGTGACCAATGTCACAACAAAATAATAGGTCATCTTGAAGAAATCGAGGAACATCTAGGAATTCCTGAACCTCCCAAACTGTCAGCTCTCATTTGGAGGATTGACTTTAAAAACTGAGACCTTTTTTCTCCAAAATTAACTTTCCAATTTAAACATCCCGACCAATCTTGATGCTTGTCAAAACGCCATGATTTGGAAACTAAAAGAATCTCGAATTTGTTTGATTCTCAGGGAATTCGTGTTTTATAAAACCTATTCCATTTGTAAGCCTAGAAGGGACATACATTTTTCTTGTTGTGAAGTTTTCTTGGACCAACCAAAATTCTATTGTAACAAGCCTTTTAAATTAAAGTTGAAAAACCCAAGTTGACATTCAAAAAATTTTCTAACGATGATCATCAGTCTTCAAGAGATTTGTACATCACATATTATGGGGTTAATATTTTTAGCTCAGAGACTTTTATCAAAAAAAAAAAACAATTTTTTTTAAAAAGGGGGAAACAAATAAAAGAAATAGAAATATTTTTGAAATAACCATTTTGATGTTGACATGAGACAATGGTTCTTATAACCCAAAGGTATGAAACTACTGGGGTTAACCTTGACTTCCAGATATGAAAAGAAGAAATAGAACTCAGCAAACATGCTTCTGTTGATAAGAGTTTGAAATCTATTGGGGCAAAGAGATAACCTAGGATTGACAAGGGAATAATCCCTTATAGGGCACGAGTGTTCAAGATACACTCTGATTTGAAAAGGAAAAATAAAGCTTTGCATCTGCACCATGTCAGCAAGCATTTGCATCATTCATGGGTATTTGCATTCTGCACCATTCTATGAGCATCTGCATTTTACCGTTACATTTACATCATTCATGGATATTTGTATTTACGTCATCTCGAGCATTTACATCATTTCTAGAATCATTGCATCTTAATTTTTGTATGGTAACTACAGTTACACCATTCACGAACCTGTAGGGGCATTTGCATCAAGAAGCATTTGCATCTCTAATTTCTGCATTTGCATCAAGAAGCATTTACATCTTTAATCTCTGCATATGCATTATGAAGCATCTACATCAATATTGAAAATTGCATTTGCATTATACCATGAAGTATTTGCATCATTATTGAGATTTGCATCTGCATCTCAGAAGCATTTGCATCATAATTGATCTTTGCATTCGTATCATTTTATGAAGCATTTGCATCAATCCGAGACATCTGCATCTGCATCTGAATCAAGAAGCATCTGCATCTTTGTTAATTATTGCATTTGCATCACGAAACATTTGCATCTTCATTAATCTGTACATTTGTATTATGAAGCATTTGCATCATTGTTAATCTTTGCATCTGCATCAAGAAGTATTTGCATCCTCTCAAAACCTCCAGGTTAATTTTCAACACATTTTCAAAAACCGTGGATAACTCATCCAGACAAAGTTTTCAGAAAATACCTCTGGCTTCACCAGATCTCTTCTCTACCTTTGGCTCCGCCCAGGTTATCTCGTAGAAAATACCTTTAGTTTCACTATATCGCTTCTCGACCTTTGGCTCCGCCCAGATCATCTTGTAGAAAATACCTCTAGCTTTACCTAGATCTTTCTCAAGTTTCTATTGCACCCAGGTCATTTCATTTTTTGGTTTCATCCAGATCTTTCTCGACTTTCTATTTCACCCAGGTCATTTCAATCTCTGGCTTCACCCAAATCTTTCTCGACTTTCAATTTCACCCAAGTCATTGCAATTTATGGCTTCATCCAGATCTTTCCCGACTTTCAGTTTCACCCAGATCATTTCAATTCTAGCTTCACCTAGATCTTTCTCGACTTTCGGTTTCACCCAGGTCATTTCAATTTCTTGATTCACCCAGATCTTTCTTGACTTTCGATTTCACCCAGGTCATTTCAATTTCTAGCTTCATCCAGATCGTTCTCGACTTTCAGTTTCACCCAAGTCATTTCAATTTCTAGCTTCATCCAGGTCTTTCTCGACTATCGATTTTACCTAGATCATTTAAATTTCCTACTTCACCCAGATCTTTCTCGACCTTTGATTTCACCCAAGTCATTTCAATTTTTGGTCCCAGGTACATTTAGTTGTTGAATGCGGAGATCTAGAAGTTTCAAACTTGTCCCTTTTGATCCAAAACCAGAAAGAACTTTTCATCGACATCGAAGAGATAGTTTACAAGTCGCAACTAACAACCATACAATGGCTGAAGATAATGAGCATAAGACTTTGCGAGAGTATGGGGTTTCTCTCATGCAAGACCTTCAAACTAGCGTTCAGAGGCCTGCCATCCAGGCCAATACGTTCGAGATAAAGCTGGCTATCCTTCAGATGATCAATATATCAGTTCAGTTCAGTGGCTTACCGAACGATGATCCTAATGCTCACATCGTAAATTTCTTGGAAGTTTGTGATCTTTTCAAACAAATTGGTGTTACTGATGATGTCATAAGATTGAGACTCTTCCCTTTCTCACTTCGACATAAGGCCAAGAGATGGTTGAACTCTCTTCCTGCTGGCTCCATTACCACTTAGGCTAATCTGGCCTAGAAATTTCTTGCCAAATATTTTCCTCCTGCTAAGACAGCTAAGATGCGGAATGATATCACATCTTTTATGCAGTATGACTCTGAATCATTATATGAAGCTTGGGAAAGGTACAAATATCTGCTCCTACGATGTCTTCATCATGGGATACCTGGCTGGCTTTAGGTAAACACCTTCTACAATGGGTTATTGGGTCATACTAGAAGTTCTATAGATGCTGCAGCATGTGGATCACTCATGGGGAAAGAAACTAACGAGGCTCATAATTTAATTGAGGTGATGGCTTTCAATAATTATCAATAGTCCATTGAGAGAATTTTGCCAAAGAAAGCTCCAAACAATTACCAATTGAATGAGATCAGTGCTTTATCGGCACAGATGGCTGCTTTGTCTAAGAAAATTGACACTATGAGTGTGCATTCAGTCTAGAGCCCATTAGAAACTTGTGAATAATATGGAGAAGGACACACTAGTGATAGCTGCCCAGCCAATTTCGAGTAAGTGCAATATGTTGGAAACTATAAAAGATAGCAAAACAATCCTTATTCCAACAATTACAATCCGAGTTGGAGAAATCAGCCAAATATTTCCTGGAATAACAATCAAGGGTCTTCATCCTCTGCTAAACCAGCAAACCCTCCTGGTTTTCCATTACAAGATCGTGCTCCTGTTCAGAAAAGAAGCCATCAATGGGAGAGATGTTTATGCAATTCATGGCAAGAACTGATAATCTCATTCATAATCACTCAAAATCACTCCAGGAGCATAAAACATCACTTACAAATCTTGAGACACAAGTAGGCCAGCTTCCTAATGCACTTAACAATCGTCCTAGGGGAACTTTTCCAATTGATACTGAAACCAATCATAGGGGAGATGGAAAAGAACATTGCAAAGCCATTACACTTAGGAATGGAATGGAGTTAGAAGAGGAAAGCAAGAAGCAAGAATTGTCTCTTAAGCCTCTTAAAGAAAAAGATATGGTGGAAAAAAAAGTTGAAAATACTCAAAAGGAAAAAAAGCAATGTTATCCACCACCACCCTTTCCTCAGCGCCTTCAAAAGAATAAGCTTGACAAGTAGTTCCAAAAATTTCTTGAGGTATTTAAAAAGCTCCATATTAATATATCTTTTGCTGAAGCTTTAGAACAAATGCCAAAATATGTCAAGTTTATGAAAGACATATTGTTTAAGAAAAGAAAATTGGGTGAATTTGAGACTGTTCCACTTAATGAGGAGTACAGTGCTATCCTCCAAAAGAAACTTCCACCAAAGCTTAAAGATCCGAGAAGTTTCACCATTCCATGCACAATTGGAAATCAGCTCATTGGTAGAGCTTTATGTGATTTAGGAGCAAGCATTAATCTTATGCCTTTATCAATCTATCGTAAATTGGGTTTGGGGGGAGTTAAGCCTACTATAGTCACACTACAATTGGAGGATAGATCTTACACATATCCAAGAGGTATTGCTGAAGATGTATTAGTGAAGGTAGAGAAATTTATCTTCCCATCTGATTTCATTGTATGGGATATGGAGGAGGATCGCGAAATACCAATTATTCTTGGGAGACCTTTCTTAGCTACCGATAGAACTCTCATCGATGTGCAAAAAGGAGAACTTACCATGAGAGTTCAAGATCAAGAGGTAACTTTTAATGTTTTTAAAGCTATGAAATTTCCTAATGAATCTGATGAGTGTTTTGCAGTTAATGTGGTGGATAGTGCTACAACTAAGATTTTTGAAAATAGCTATCTTGTTGATCCACTTGAGGCATCCTTGATAAGTACTTCAGAAAGAGATGATGATGATTTTATTGAATGTATAAGTTTGTTGAATGCTCATCCACGCATTATAAGATCCATTCATCAATTTGAACCATTGGGACTTAAGACAAGCGAAACGTCATCTACCAAGCCATCCATTGAAGAGCCACCATCCCTGGAGCTTAAGCAGTTACCCTCACATTTGCGGTATACTTTTCTTGGTGAAAAATCTGAATTACCTGTTATTATCTCATCTTTTCTTAATGTTGAGCAGGAAAACAAACTTCTTAGAGTACTTAGAGAACACAAGAGGGCTTTGGGTTGGTCGATTGTCGACATTAAGGGGATTAGTCCTTCAATTTGCATGCATAAAATCCTTCTTGAATACAATCACAAGGCTACTATAGGGCATCAACAGAAACTGAATCCCATCATGAAAGAAGTGGTAAAAAATGAGATTATTAAGTGGTTGGATGCATACATCATATATCCTATCTCTGACAGTTCATGGGTAAGTATAGTTCAATGTGTGCCCAAGAAAAGTGGAATGATGGTGGTTGCCAATGCTAATAATGAGCTCATTCTAACTAGAACAGTGACTGGTTGACGGATTTGCATGGATTATCGAAAGCTGAATAAAGCCACTAGGAAATACCACTTTTCTTTGCCATTCATTGATCAAATGCTAGACAGATTGGCTGCTAAGGAGTTTTATTATTTCTTGGATGGATATTCGAGATACAATCAAATTGCTATAGCTACTGAAGATCAAGAAAAGACCAGCTTCACTTGCCCCTATGGAACTTTTGCTTTTCGGAGAATACCATTCGGACTTTGCAACGCTTCTGCTACCTTTCAGAGATGCATGATGTCCATATTCTCCGACATGGTGGAGCAAGGTTTAGAGGTATTTATGGATGACTTTTCAATTTTTGGAGATTCTTTTGATGAATGTCTACATCACCTTGCTAGAGTGCTTAAGAGATGTGAAGAAACAAACTTGGTGTTAAACTGGGAAAAATGCCACTTCATGGTTCAAGAAGGCATTGTTTTAGGATATCAAGTTTCTAGTAGAGGGATTGAAGTAGATAAAGCAAAGATTGAAACAATTGAGAAGCTCCCGCCTCTAATCTCTGTCAAAGGTATTCAGAGTTTCTTTGGTCATGCCGAGTTCTATAGGAGGTTCATTAAAGACTTTTCGAATATCTCAAAGCCACTTTGCAACCTCCTTGAAAAAGAAGTCCCTTTCAAGTTTGATGATGCATGTCTAACAGCTTTTAAGACATTGAAAGAGAGACTGATTTCAGTGCCTATCATTATTGTTCCAGATTGGAAGCTGCCATTCAAGCTCGTGTGTGATGCTAGTGACTTTGCAATTGGCACAGTCTTAGGCCAACGAAAAGATAAGATATTTCATTCTATATACTATGCAAGCAAAACTTGGACGGATGCTCAGTTGAATTACACCACCACTGAAAAAGAATTGCTTGCAGTAGCATTTTCTTTTGATAAATTTCGATCTTATCTTGTGGGCACCAAAGTCATTGTCTACACCGATCATTCAGCTATCAAATACTTGATTGATAAGAAAGATGCAAAACCTTGGTTGATCTGTTGGATACTTCTTTTGCGAGAGTTTTATTTAGAGATTCGAGATAGAAAAGGAACAGAAAATCAAGTGGCAGATCATTTATCAAGATTGGATAATGGGGCACAAATTGGCGATGCAATCCAAATCAATGAGATTTAACCTGATGAGTAACTCTTTCTAGTTCTTCAACAGGAATCACCATGGTATGCCGACTATGTGAACTATATTGTGAGTAGAATCTTTCCACCTGATTTAAATTTTCAAAAAAGGAAGAAATTCTTACATGATATCAAACATTATTACTGTGATGAACCTTTCTTGTTTAAGCAATGCAATGATCAGATTATTAGAAAGTGTGTATCCAAGGAAGAAGTTGATGATATTTTGCAACATTGTCACTTTTCGGATTATGGAGGACATTTTGGAGGAGAACGAACTGCGGCAAAAGTGCTACAATCAGGTTTTTATTGGCCCACTCTCTTCAAAGATGCTCACCAGTTTGTTGCCAGATGTGATAGATGTCAAAGAGTGGGTAACATTTCAAGGAGAAACGAGATGCCTCTAAACAACATTATTGAGGTAGAGATGTTTGATGTATGGGGAATTGATTTCATGGGTCCATTTATTCCCTCATACAACAATCTTTACATTTTAGTTGCAGTTGATTATGTATCTAAGTAGGTGAAAGCAATAGCCTTGCCAACCAATGATTCCAAGGTGGTATTAAACTTCTTGAAAAAGAATATCTTCACCCGCTTTGGCACTCCAAGAGCAATCATTAGTGATGAGGGGTCTCACTTTTGCAACAAATACTTTGAAACCCTCCTTGCTGAATATGGGGTCAAGTACAAGATTGCCACCGCCTACCATCCACAAACAAGTGGTCAAGTCGAAGTTTCCAATAGAAAAATCAAGAGGATTTTGGAGAAGACTGTCAGATCGACTAGAAAAGATTGGTAAAAGATTGGATGATGCATTATGATCATACCAAACTGCTTATAAAACTCCGATTGGGATGTCTCCATACAAATTGGTATTCGAAAAAGCATATCATCTTCAGGTAGAGTTGGAACACAATGCATATTGGGCCATCAAAAAGTTGAATTTCGATCTTCAAGTAGCAGGAGAGAGGCGTTTATTGCAACTCAATGAGATAGATGAAATTCGTCTTCAAGCCTATGAAAATGCCAAGCTTTACAAAGAAAAGACCAAGAGATGGCATGATAAGAAGATTATTGAGAGACGTTTTGAACCAGGCCAATGTGTTTTACTCTACAACTCCCGCTTAAAGCTATTTTCGGGAAAACTCAAGTCTTGATGGTCCAGACCTTTCAAAGTCATTAAAGTTTTTCCTCATGGAGCAGTTGAGGTGGTTGAAGAGAGTTCTAATCAAATATTTAAAGTGAATGGCCAACAGCTCAAGCATTACTGGGGGGGCAATTTTGAACGCCACAAGTCCTCCATCACCTTAGCTGATCCAGAATGAGCTTGAGATAGTCAAGCCAATGACTATAAATCAAGCGCTTATTGGGAGGCAAGCCAAGTTCTAATTGTTACTATTTGATTTTTATTTCAATTTTATTTTACTAAATTCATCTTTTCTTTTTGCAGGTTTTTAGTTATAAAAAAGAAAAATTGGCAGATAGGTCGGCGCCACGGCGCAGAATTCTGGCACTGCGGCTCCCAAAATGTAAAATTCTTTTCTTTTTTAAGTCAGAGAGGTTGGCGCCACGGTGCCAAACCTCGTAAAAAAATTAGAGTCAGTGTAGCTTGCGTCGCGGATCCAGCTCGTAAAAAATATATATTATTTTTAGGGTTTAAAAAAAAAACCTAACCCCCAAACCTATTCATCTTTTTGGCAGCCACCAGACAACTCTTTTCTCTCCCAAACCCTCTCCCTCTTCTCTCTCAACTACCAACTTTCTTCTTGTTCTTCAAAATCTCTCATTCTCTCTCAACTATCCATCTCCATAAAAATCAACTACACACCTTCATCTCAATTTTCTTCACAAACCCACTACACAACTATAAATTTCTTTAATCATCTTCAAGAAGGGACTCTCCCATCATCCTCAAGATCTTCAAGTAAGTCTTTCAAAATTCCATAAAGATTATACTAGTTTGAGGGTTATTGGTTGATTTTAGTATTGAAGGTTGTTCTTGGTTCAACTACTCTTGATTATGGATTGGGTTATTGTGGGCTTTTGAGAATTAGTCCAAATTAGAAAATAATTTTCTTTCCTTGTTGTGGATTGGGTTGTGTTGAGCATATTTGACAATTGGAGAATTTGCTTTGCTTGTTGTGGATTGGGTTATTGTGGGTTTTTGAAAATTAGTCCAAATTAGAAGATAATTTGCTTTCCTTGTTGTGGATTGGGTTGTGTTGAGTATATTTGAGAATTGGAAAATTTTCTAGTAATTCTTAGGTTGGGTGCTTGGTGAAGATAATAGTCGAATTTGGGTCAATTGTTGAACAAGAACTAGAATATGGGACCAAGGAAGAGAACCGGAACTGGCACTAGTGCACCCAATTTTGATAGAAGCAAGTTTGTATCTGATGCAGCAGTTCAACGACATAATCACTATCTCCTACATAAAAGCCCTATTCTGGAGATGGGGTTTCATATTGATCCACATGAGCATTTTGAGTTTCAACAAGTCATCAATTCACGTCATTGGCAAAAAATCTATGCTCCACCGCCATCTTTCGTACTCCCGGTTGTCAGAGAGTTTTATGCCAATGCCTTTGAACTTAGCGATATTATAATTTTTGTTCATGGGTGCCAAGTTCCGTTTGATCCGCAGACCATTAATCATTATTACCAAACCCCGGATATTGAGACTGATGAATATGTTCAGTATTTGGATGGGCCAATTGACATGGATGCAGTCACAACACATTGCCCCAATGGGACGACTTGGAAGACTTCAAGGGATAGGGAACTTGCTTCATTCAAGGCCAATACTTTAAAGCGAGAGATTCGAGTTTGGTTGCATTTTTTAGCTGCCAATATGCTTCCTTGTAAGCATGTTAGTGATGTTACCAAAGATCGAGCCATCTTGCTCTATGTTCTCACCACGGGCAAGTCAATTGACATTGGCCTGCTCATTTATCGAACCATTATGAATAGTGTTCGATCTCCAAGAGAAGGCCTTTGGTTTTCTTCTTTAATCACTCAATTGTGTGACAAGGCAGGGGTCTGAATGGGCAATAGTGAAGAATTGTTACATCCGGAGGGTCCCATAGATGGCACTATTATATATCACTTGACACGAGACATGGATGGTCCACCCTCAATACCCGGTGTGAGTTCATCACAAGCTCCTCCTCTACCCAGGCCTCCTCAACCTCGACAATTAACCATGACGGAACGCATAGCTCAATTGGAAGCTCGTAGTGCTCACCTCGATGACTGCTTTCAAGCTCTTGAGCAAATGTTCAATTTTCTTGGTCATCATATAGGTGCCAACATACACTAAGCCCCCGCTATGCCACCACCACCACTTTTTGATGATGAGGAAGAAGAAGCGGACGAGGAAGAATAAGATTAGCGTGCTCCCTGATTTTCTTCATGGACAGGGGAGTTCTCTTATTCTAACTCTTTTATTTTTCCAATATTGAGGGCAATGTTTGATTTAAGTTTGGGGAGGTGTTTATTTGTCTTTAGTTATTATGTTTTGTGTGTCTTTTTATTTGTTTTTTTTTTATTATGTTATGTTTAGGAGTCATAAAAAAAAACATTTAGATATGATGCAAGTTGACATGATGAAATTCTTATCTAATGATGAAATTTTAGTTGTTGATTTATCTTGATTCTTGGGAACAACATAAGCATGACAAGAATTTTTATTTGCTATCTTTTTTTATTATTTTCTTTAATTTAGTTTTAATTTATGCAATTTTTAATTAATTATTTGGATAAGAGTAAGTTGTTTTAATTGTTGTATTTAACAAATTTAATACCAATTCCTCGGGGGTACGACACTCTACTTCCACTTTAATACTTGCTTACGATAGCGTGCACTTGCGTATTGAAATCTGACAACAGTTTTACCAAGTGATTTTGGTTAGGTGGGACTTTGGCCAAAGAACCAACCATTGAGCCAACCTGGATTTTTCTTTACTTGTTAATTTTTTTTAGCTCATGATTGATCATTTTCATAAGTTTGTTTTGCTGGAAAATCATGCATTCATATCATTCTCAACTTGATTTTTGGCTAAGATCGATCAATGATCTATAGCCAAGGTCTCTTGTGCAAACTGGTTGGAAAAATAATGGTTTGTAAGTTGGATATCCTGATTTTGGGCAATATTTTCACCATGCATCTTTTGTCAAAATAAAAGATTTTTTTAACCTCATTTAGTAAACCCTTAGAGGAGCCTCTGGTATTTTTTATAGGATTTTTATAATTTTTTATCAAGGGTTGAAAAATAGTTTTCGGTAAAACAAATTTTAGTTTGTTGTTTTGTCTTTAAGGCAACTTTGCAAAACCAATTTTTAGGAGTCCAAACAAGCCTTTTTAAAGCTAGCAAAAATCTCAATTTTTTACAAGAGGGGAGGGTGACCAAAATCATGTAGCTACTGTTTTAGGTTGTTTTCCATGTTATCTAAAGGATAAAAATTGGTTTTACAAAGATTGTGTCATGGGTAGTTAATCCGGGTTTTAAAAAAAAAAGGAAACTAGAGTTTTTTTAGGGGGCGTTCCGCCATAGGTTTTTTATCCAAAAATTGCATTTTCCTTAATCCGAGCCCAAAATCATTTGTTTTAAAAATCTAATTGAAGTTTCTTTCAAAGGTAGTCGGACACCTTTTTAGGTGTACGGATGTCCTTACTTCAAGGGAAAAACACATCATCATGCATTGCATATTTTAAAAGGTTTCTACTTAATTTGGCATAAAAACATATTTTTCGGTTTCCTAAACATTTGGTGAGAATTAGTTCCTAATCCTTGCCGGGTTTCCGGGGAAGCTAGGAGATTATTCAATGCACATGTTTAAGGAATCGAAAGGTATGGTTTTCGTTTTACTCGAAATAATGTAAATGTCATATGAAGGAATTATTTTACAAGCTTTATCTGGTTTACCGGGGAGTATGGTAATATTTTCCGACCTATGCCATTTATGTGATTCCTCACATAAATAATCCATGAAAATGAATAATGATATGTGTATATCTCATGATCATGCATATTCTATGATATCTACATTTTCCATCTTAATGATGCAAATTCCATAAATATTCCATGATGATGTCATTTTATGATTTGTTACTCAAGTTGTTATCTTAATCATGATATGATTGTGAATATTCTATGATGATGTCATTTTTATGATTGAGTGCTTAATTCTTATGCCATGTCATCAATTCTTTTGGCCATGTCATTTAGATTTTGCCAGGTCAAGCATGTCATGCCATTCATTCTTCTGGCCATGTCATTTAGATTTTGCCATGTCATTAATTCTTTTGGCCATGTCATTTAGATTTTTCATGTCAAGCATGCCATGTTATTTATTCTTTGCCATGTTGTAATAAAGTTTGCCATGTCATGTATGCCATGTCATTAATTCTTATACCCATGTCATAATAAAATATTTGCCATGCCATGATAAATATGCATGTTGTTTAATTCTCAACTTAGTAATACTTTGCATATTCATGATCATTTCTTTATGATTTTAAAATGCATGAAAAATAACAATGATTTTTAATAAATAAGGCAATATTCCCGAGTTGATATAATTCATGGATCTTCCTCCGGGTTGTCGGGGAGTCTTCATCAATTATTATTAACGAAGAAATACCCTTCAAAAAAGAGGATGATGCGAAGATTTTCAAAACAATAAAAATTCTATATTTTGCCGATTTCGCTGGGAATATAGAAAATTTTTGCAATAACAAATTTCTAATCATCCTCGAATTAATATGACCAGTCTTTTTTAGAGAATTATTTTTAAATACCAAACCGAAAATCGACTTTCACAGAGACTCGAGATAACACATGACTAATAAGGTACAGATTTATACGGGCGTTGTGAGGGTGCTAATCCTTTCCCACACGTAACCAACTCTCGGACCTGCCTTTGTTTTTCTCAAGATTAAAGCCCAGACCTCGAAATTGGCTTTCTTAAAATGTTTTAATTAATTTTAAAATGTTTTATTAAAACCAATTTTAATAGGTTGCCAATCACACCTAGCTAGAAAAGATTGGTGGCGACTCCATTCCTTTTTCAAGGTTGTTTTCAAACCCTCATTTTCTTATTTCAAGAGGAATTAAGTCATCCTTTCTCTTCTTTTCCACACAACTTATTTTCTTTTAAACGTTCTCTGATCGTGAGATCGTTACGATAGTAGGCGCATTTGTTTCTTGTTGCTTTAGTCACTTGGTTGAATGTTAGTGACATGAACGGGTGTTGGCGACTACCACTTGTGTTCTCAACTTCTTATAGAGGAGCTTACTCCCTCCTTTGTGACATCAGATGAAGTTTTCTAGTGCTTTATCCGAGTCTTGTTTGTTCCATGTACACCATGTCGGGAGCTTCGTCGATGAGGTTTTTTTCATCATATGAGGTTAGGCCACTTCTTGTGTTCCTTGGAGCTGAGGTCGAGTTTTCTTCTCATGTGATGACTTTGATTTCGTTGTGTTTCATTCACATTGGGAGACTAGTGATGTTCTCTTCTCCTTGATATTTAGCCATTGTAGGAGATTCAGCCTTTGTAGAAGTTTGAAGTTTTTGACATATTTTCTCTTTCCTCCTCATGTGAAAGATTATTTCATTGATTTTGAGGAGTTATTTTCTCTCTCCTCCTCATTTGGGAGGGTTTTTTATGCTCTTGTTTCAATTGGAGGACTTCATCTTCTTGTTTTGGCAAAGGCCTTCAACTTCTTCAAGAGGTGAGAATTCATGAGGCAGCTTGTGCACATCTAGTGAACTCGCCGATGTCCTCGTCTCCATGATTTTCCAGCCTTTTACTTTCTTTTTTGCCAGAGATTTGGCCACTAAAGGACACGTTGTGTCTTGTTGCCTTCGCTCCTTCATCTTTATGCGAAATGGTGAGGCGTTGTAAAAGGAGCTTGTGCTCGACTCCGTTGTTTATTCATGCACCACTGTTGTTTTCTTCCTTTGTAGGAGGAGCTTGTACTCAACTTCTTTTTTCGCGCATCTTATGTGTTTGTAGGAGAAGCTTATGCTCAACTCCATTGTGTGCACACCTTATGTGCTTGTAGGAGGACCTCATGCTCAACTCCTTTGTCTGCATACCTTATGTGCTTGTTGGAGGAGGTTATGCTCAACTCTATTGTCCGAGCACCTTATGTGCTTGGTGGAGGAGCTTATGCTCACTCCATTGTCCGCACACCTTATGTGCTTGTAGGAGGAGCTCATGCTAGCGCATCTTATGTGCTTATTAGAGGAGCTTATGCTCAACTCCGTGTTCGTGCATCTTATGTGCTTGTAGGAAGAGCTCATGCTCAACTCCTTTGCTGTCAAGCCATTGGTGCACGGGCGTGCGCGGGTGTTGGCATGCTTCGCTCTGTAGCAAGGGAACTTTGGCAAGTTTTGCCCTAGTGTGTGGACACTTCAATAGGCTGCGCGGGAGTTGGAAAGCTTCATCTTAGAGTACAGACTCTTGGTTCCTCCATTTGTCGGGCTTTGCTGATGTGTTCTACCTTATCCTCCAGTGTTTGATGACTTTGATTGTGCTCCCTTATGTGTTTTGTTGCCTCCATCATGTTTTCTTATGTGTTTTGTTACTTATATCAAGCTTAGTTTTGGCCGTTCCCTTATGTCATGGCTGCGTTTTGGAGGTTGTCCAATCAAATCGGGTAACTTGCCTTTTTTGATGGTTTTATGCTCTTGTGAATGCTTAGAGCGTTTCCTCTAGTCTTTGAATACATCCTCTAATGATTGATCATGTTTTGGCGCCATTAGGCTTAGCGATCGCCATGTGTGTACAACATAAAGAGTGTATCTGTCTTGATCACATAAGGAAGTGCTTCTTAGTTGATATTCCTTGCATGTCTTCTTTATGCATTATGAGGCCATCATGTTTGTTGATGTAAAAGGCATTTTGAGCATTCCTTGCATGTCTTCTTTATGCATTATGAGGCCATCATGTTTGTTGATGTAAAAGGCATTCTGGTTGTGGTCGATGACATAAGGAAGTTTCTATTCCTCATAAAGAACTTTCTAATCGTGTTAGTTCACATAAAGAGTCTTCTCACCATGCTAGTTCACATAAAGGTCCACTCAATCACGTAAGGGGCGTGTACGCCATGTTGGTTTTTTGAGAGGCAAGCCTTTTTACACGAGGGAGACACTAATTCACATGAGGGTGTTCTTCAAATGTTGTCATTTCTTCATGAAGCATGTAGATCACGCCACTCTTGTGTGTTTCACTTGTGCCTTTTGTTTTTTTCAAGTGTTACCATGACTTCTTGCAAAGTGTCTTTGTTCATTTGGTGCGAGACACATAAGGGTGGATGTCATGAGAGGATATGTTGATTGTCTTTGGTTTCTTTAGTCTGAACCGCATAAGAGGATATGTGTGAGCTTTGTTGCTTGTGAATGCTTTCTTCTTGACTTGTTTGATTTGTGCCATATGAGGAAAGATGTGTTTTACTTGTAAATCTTGTGTAACACCTTCCTCTTGTTTTCTTCAGATTGTAGCTAGCATTTTTGCTAGCGTCGGCCTTTCGTAGTGTTTCTCCAACACTTGGTGAGTTTTGTTCATTCTTTGATGTAGATGTTGTTTTGATGCGCCACACTCCTTTTAGTAGACTCACTTTGTTTTACTCTTACTTGTAGATTGTCGTGGTGGCTTGTTGCTTTACTTTTATGTCTTCTTTGTTGTTCAAGCTCGATGAGTCTGATGTCTTCATCATGTTCTAGTAGTAATAGCGGTAAATCATCGGACATCACTTTTAGTTCTTCGACGCGTTCTTCCTCATCGTCATCAGAGAGTAGTCGTGATAATATGGGAGTAGTAAATGGTGTCAATGTAGAACAAGAGGGGGTTAAAGTTGAGATTCTTGGCCCAGACCATGTTCCTCCTTTAGTCTTGACCCTTCCGTCTATGTCAGGCCGATCCGCCGTGATCGCCCATAGTGAGTCGTCTAGGGAACATGTCTTCTAGTGCTGGAACATTTTTTCTAGAACACTTTCTCTTGCACTTGGAACACTTCTTCTCGTACTATGATCGTCATACAAGTTCTCATAGAGAGCATGTTAGGAAGTTGCTAATTCTTCCTGAAACACATCGGCTATGCTTCCCTATGTGTTTAAGCATTTTGATTGTCTTGTGATTGTGGTGTCGGCGTCAAAGTTCACTTTCTGAGACATGTTAACGACACTTTGAAGGTGCTCCAGGAAATTTGGCCATCCTCTATGCATTTGTTCTCGATAGGCTTTGACGTACGCACTTGCTCTTCCCCTTAGTTCCTAGGTGTGATTGAGGATCCTTATGAGGTCGAAAGCCAATCTTTTCGTTTGTGCTAAGAGCCATTTTTGAGAGAACTCTTGCTTAGTGTGCTTTGGGTGTGTTGGTCGTGCGTTTCCTTTTCATGCACTTTCGCTTGCTCATTATCGATGTCCGCCCCTCTTGCTGTTGATGGACTCTAGCCGACGAGCTCACACTTGGTTGGCAATTTCTGTTGTTGGATGATTGTGCTGAATAAGTTCTTCGACTTAGTGATTGTAGGCTTACATCTTCTTTTGATTATCCATGCCTCCTTATGTGCATGTGTCCGAATGGTCAACTCTTTTGTTGGTTGTTATTGTAAATTCCACATCTTCTTCTCATGCACTAGGCGTGGCTAATGGCTATGTAAATGGAAGTGGTCGCAGTAGTCTCTACAAGTTTACTTCTTCCCTTAGTGTGTCAAGCGTGGCTAACACACCAAAAAGTAAGTGTAGCATTCTCGGCATATTCTCTCCTTTATTGTGCTAGGCAGGCTAGCCTTTGCACATCCGAAAGTGGATGTAGTTTGTCATCCGAGGCTTGCTTCTTTCTTTCAAGAGCATTGTTGCTGTCATCTTTTCTGCCCGAGGTCTTTATTGCCTTGGTGAATTTGAATAACTTCAATTCATCACTTAATGGGGGTGAGAGTTTTTGTGTTAGGACTTCATCTTCTTGTGATGCCTTTGCTATTTTCTTGATGAATGGAAGAAGTGTCCGTTTTCTTAGACTAAATTTTTTTTTTCTTTTTTCTTTTTTCTTTTCTTTTCTCTTTTCTTTTCTTTTCTCTTTTTTTTTTCTTTTCTTTCTTTTTTCTTCTCTCTTTCTAGCCACTCCTTATGTACCTCTAGTCTGCACTTTTCTCCTTATGTGAAAGAGAGTTCTTCTATGGGGCACTACTCCCCCATTCGGAGACCAATCTTGTTATGAGATTGGTCCCAATTTTGTTTTGTTTGTCTTGGAGCTTGGGTGAGAGAAGTCTTGAGGAGAAGAGTGTGGGTGTGTATTTTTACGTCATTCCTTGTGTAGAATGTTTGTCTTGAGGTTTTGGGGACTTGTAGTTGTATTTGCTCATGTGGTCGATGTGCTTGAGTGGAGTTTTTAATTTGTCTTTATTCAAAGTTGTTTCTTTGAAATCCACATCAACCATTGTGAGTCTCTATCTTGAGCAGCTTTGTGGCCGATTGTGGTGATTATGTTCCTCATTCGGCCACTTCCTTGTGTGATTGACTTAGGAGTCTCCTCAAATAGTTTTTTAGTTGCAAGTTGGTGGAGTCCGATCTTCTGGAGTCTGTTGCAACATTTTTTTCTTGTGAAATGAGATTAGGACATCCATCCTGATGTGTTTAGCTTCGGGGACCTTCATTTGTTCACCTTCATGGGAAGTGAACGTTTCTCTTTGCGGAGTGAGTTAAGCGAGCGTCCAATGTGTTTTACATCAGGGAGCTCTCTCGCTTGTTTTTTGGGAGGCCAACGTTTGTTGAAGAACTGAGGTTCAGACATGCTTCTCCATATGTTCTTTATCAGGGGAGTCTCTCACTTGTCTTCATGGAAGGTCATTTTACCAGATGTGTTTGACATTGGGAGACATTTGTACGAGCTCCTTGAGTTGTTTAGACGATCCTTCAGATGTGTTTCTTACATCATGGAGTCATCTTGTAGATCTCTTGTTAGATTTGTTGTACCAGATGTGTTTTGACCTCGAAGAGTCTTTGGCGTGGCCTCCTTTAGTGATTTACGCCTCTTTATGTGTTCTAGCATAGGAGGGTTCTTTGCTAATGGCTCTTCGTCGGACCACACCTAAGGATTTGTCTGTACTTCGAGGTGTCCTTTGAATAGTACCTCCATATGTGTTCCTATCATGGAGGGTCCTATGCAAGTTCTGTGCTTAATTCACTCGCGTAGGTCTTCTGAGGCGTCTATGCCTTTCAACGTGAATTCTTCACAAAAGGCGCACAAGCCTCCTATGTTAGTGTAGCCATCACTTCTTCACATGGGGCTAATGAGCTTCCTCATGTGAGTTTACTTTCACATGGAGCATGTAAGCTTCCTTATGTGAGTTTTTGTTCACATGGAGTGTGTAAGCTTCCTTATGTGAGATTTTGGGTAGTCAGCATATATTTCTCTGAAAGATTCGAAGATAGTTTCATAGTCGTAAATCGTTTTGACAAACTTACCTTTAAAGGTGTTGTGGCCAAATTCCTTGTCTTTTAGGTAGGTGGTGCTTGCGTTCCTGCCTTCCGCTGTCTTTTTGACATCAGGGTGCTCCCTACTGGTGAACCTTCCTTTCTAGGCCGAAACCCATTAAAGGGCACGAGGGGCATCAAATTGTTAGCCTAGTTTGGAACTTTGAACACCCGTGGTTAAAGAACTTTAGTGAGTTCAATGAGAGTGTTCAGAATGTCAGAGTAAGTATTCGCAATCAAGCATTTGTTGCTTGGACATCGAACCCCAGATTTGGCATCGGCTCCTTTAAGAGTCTGGGGGGCTCTTAATTCATCAAACTCCTTTTATGAAGATGTTGGTGAAGATGTTGGAGTTTAGCTATGTCCTTGAGGTAAATCCACCAAGTTGTTGACACATTATTCTCCCAACGACCCCTCTAGGTCGACTCTCTTAGAGGGCATCAAGCCGTTCGCTTGGCTTGGCAACGAAGTCGTGTTGAGGACATCCCTCGCGTCAGACTCATTGTCCGGTAACAGCTTTGGCTGGCATCAAGTCATTGTATAAGAGGTCATTTTATTATCCTCATGAGGATGTTTGCCACTCCTATGACTTGGAACTTTGGATCGTTTATTGATCTAGCTTGCAAGCGAGCATTTTGGTGAGTTATCTGTCATCGTAAGAATGATGTAAGGTTCCAAGACTTCTCCTAATTTGAGGCGTCCCTCAAGTGGCGGAGCTTTATCCCCGTCGATCTCTTTTTAACGCATAAGGAGACATCATAATGAGAGGGTGATCAGGCCTCGTCTTCGGACATCATCTCCTCATATGTTAAGGGGAGCTCAAGACGATCGACCTCTCATCCACTTAAGGTTTGATGTCAATCCTTGTTTTCCTTGTCGTGGTTGAACCTTTTCACTAAAGGATCGATGTCAGCTTTTGCTTTGATGAGGCTGATGTTTTCAAGCTTTCACACTCGAGGGTCGATGTAAAACCTTGGCTTGAGGCACAAATGGAGTGTTGAATCTTGCTTATTAGAGGGTCGATGTCAACTCATGCTTCAAAGTGAGGCTGACATTTTTAGGCTCTTGCACTCGAGGGCTGATGTTGAGCCTTGGTTCGAGGCATAACTTGGAGTGTCGAAGCCTATTTACTAGAGGGCCGTTGTCGAACCTTGCTCTAAGGTGAGGCCGCAATGCATACGCCCTTTTCACTTAAGGACCGATGTGGGTGGCCTACCTCATAGGCATGGACGGATGATGTGCCTTGAGGTGAAAGTTGAGTGTTGCTTCATTTTAGTTGGAAGAGGATTCTGAAGTGGTCATGCCTTAAAGGTGTGTCGACCTTCTTTTGTGTGGGCATGAGACTCCCTTTTGAGAGTGTTTTCAAGCTCTAATTTGTCCGTCGAGCTGAGTTGTTTATGACCTCAATCCCTTGCTATGAAAACCGATGTGTCCATGCTCTCTTACTCAAGAGCTTCTTTTGGAGGTGGCTGATTTATCCTAGCTCTCTTATATAGGAGCCGTTGTTGGAGGTGGCCGATCGATCCAAGCTCTCTTGCTTAGGGGCTGTTGTCGAAGATCGACATCCATCCAAGCTCTTTAACCTAGAAGCTATTTCTGGAGGTCGTCTACCCCGTTGTACTTAGAAGTCCTTTGCAAGGCTAAGTTTGTGACATATTTAGGTGAGTGTGTAGTGTGTTTTTCTTTGTTGTAGTCGGGCCTTTCTAGTGACGTTTGGCGTTTGGCCTGTAGCTTCTTCACATAAGGAGAGTTTCACATCAAGAGCGTTCCTCTTGTTCACTTATGTGTTCCTTTTTTAGCTTACTTGTTCCATTGAGTGGAGCACGAGCTTTAATTGCTATAGCCATTAGCTCTAACTTGTCACTTGAGGTGTCGGATAAGGGATCACACTAAAGAGGTTCCTCCTTATGTGGCGTGAGTCTCCATGCGGTTGTACTTGAAAATGTTGTCACTGAGAGAAGATGTCTTTTGGCCGTTTTGGATGTGAGCAAACGTCGCAACCACAACTTCTTGCTTTCTATTTTAGCAGTATGTGAATCTAGATACATGTGAACTTCTTCTTTTGTCGTGGTCTTACATCCTTTGGTAGAACGCCATCTTGATGACTTTAGAAGATGTTGTGGTCGAGGAGAACCTTCGCATCTAGTTTTCACTAGATTCGGTCCCCGTAGGCGCACTCTTAACACGCTTCTAGCTTGTAACACTCGCATTTAGAATTCACATTAGGGAACACGTCTACGAAGCTTAGAGTGTCCTTTGAGTGCCTCAGCCATACTCCACATGTGTGTCTTAGGTTGACTTAAGCATGTCTTTGAGTTTCCCATCTTTCTTAGGTGTTAACGAATGACCTTAGGAGATCGGGGGATGAACTCTTGTATCATGCTGCGTGTCAATGTAGTGATGCATATCGGAATCGGCCACTTTTTTTCTCATTGAAGAGTTGAAGTCGTGATTTCTTCCCTTGGGTAAGTGTCATTGGAGCAAAAGAGGGCTAAGTGGATGCAAGTTTCCCAGGAATTTGTAGGGGTCTTTATGCCTCTAAGTTGGACCAACCCTTTTCTTCTCCTTCTTCAACCTCATTTGACATCTTCTAGAGTTCCCCATTCTCAAGGTTAGGTGCACGTGCCAAGCACCTGAAGTGGTGGAAGTCTCTTACCACTAGCATTTGGGTCGTAGATGTTGTCGTGTTTCTCCCTTCTTAGTCATGTCCTCTTGGGAGATCCACTAAGGGGTAGCCGTAGTGGTGGTAGGGAATATAGTTTTCTAGTGTTCTCGTTGATCACTCGGCAAGCTTCTTTTCGGGAGATTCACAATGTCATTTATGGTAACTGACTATGGCCGTAGTTAGCTTAGGCAAGGTGAAGCTTAAGCTCTTGGTGAACCCTGAGCTTGTGTCCGTTTCGTTAGAGACTTGAAATTTTTCTTGACCATTGTGAAAGTGATGGAAGTCTTGCTGCAAAGGATGTCATTGATGAGGTCCCAGCTCTCTGAAGTTGTCGATGGTCCTTGGTTTGAGTAAAGTGTGCCAAGTCTTAATGGCTTTTCAAGCACTGCTGGGAGAGCTTTACACATGGTGGCGTTACTTGCTCCTTGGATTTATGATGTGCCACCATAGGACGAAGTCCGTAGCCTTGAGGTAAAGCGGCTTGTCACTCCCTTGAGTGAGGGAAAATCCTTTAGTGCCTCAAGATTGAAGAGTGATGCACTCATCAGAATGCTCATTTTCTAGCTTCCATCTTGCTTTCTTGTCTTTTGGTCGTTGTACCAAAGTTAGCGAGCTTCCTTCGTGTATCAAGCCTCTATTTCAGGTTGGCTTTGATCTTTTTCATTCTCTTTGCCTAACTTCATGTCATGCTCCCTGATGTCTTTGTGATTTTCCACCTTCTTCCTTGAGTGTCCGCTTCTATTGCTCATTAAAGGAGTTGTGTAGGTAGGAGTGATTGGTTTGATGATGTCTTTGTGTCCAAAGTGTAATTTCACTGCGAATTATCATCGGTTTCACTTCTCCCCAGACCTTTTTCATTATGGTTAGAGCACTTTTCGTGTCCACCCTTTAGTCTTGTGGGGGATTTCTTGTGGCAAGCTGCAAACCACGGACGTCATCTCTTAATTGCTTGACGTTGTCTTCGTGTTTTTCCTTTATTTTGTTGGAGGGAGTGGTCGAGCTATTTCTTTCTTCTTGATGTTGATGAAGAAGTCATTTAAGCGCCAACACATTCCCTCTGGTTTGATGTGCTCGGATTGCTTGGCATTGGCTCAAGCATGATGATATGAATTACTAGGCAAGGACATCTTCATGGTAGTGGGAGGAGATGTACCTCATGACGTCTCAGCTCCAACTGAAGTCTCTTGCCTTTTGTCATTCATTTATGAGTGACTATTATTGTTTCCCGATGTGGAAGTTGTTGGATGTTGTGCTTGCCTTTCAAGAGGACTTGAGTCTCCACATATAATCCCTCATCTTTTTTATCTCAACAATAGCGTCCGAGCTTTGGTTTGATCTCCTTGGCGGGTAAGCCTTAGAGATGTGAGCATGTTGGTCTTTCACCCTAGTCAACTTGGCTTGCCTCTTTATGTCATTTACAATGGGAAGGTTTCTCCTGTTTGGAGGATTTTTGGAAGCCAAGTCTTTCATTATCCTAGCCGAATTGCCGACATCAATCCTTAGTTGTTCAAGGCCATTGCTATCTTCTTTTTGCTCTTTTGAGGATGATGTGCCTTAGGGAGCACGTAAGTCCCTTTGTAAGTCCTTAGGCATGGAACCCTTGAGGTAGGGTGTGACACTCGTTTCTCCTTCCTCCTTAGGAGAAGGATCACTTCGGGGTGGTCGGCGAGGTTTGCAACTCTCGGCTCTCTTCTTAAGAGGCATATTACTTGAATTCTCCTCTCAAGGAGAGCACCAAATGTTACGGATAGAAATTCGGGTGTCCGCAACGTTGAGAGCACACGAGGTCGGATGTGGCCAATGGGTGGAGAGTAGAGTGCTGAGTGCAAGTGAGGCACGTCGGGCCTGATGTGGTTAGGTGTTTCAGAGAGAAACAGAAGTGCACTCTCGTGGATGTCAGGCACTAGAGGGCCGAAGTCAATAGTCTCCTATTGGATGTACGAGGCACATGAGTGCCGAAGTGATCCAAAAGGTCCTGCAAGGAAGAAGCAAGGTGAGAAAGGTGCTGGAGGTGTTCCTCCGGGGAGTGCTCCAACGCTCAAGTCAGTATTTGCCCAAGTGTTTAAGTGTTTAAGAATAACAAGACATAGGGACTAAGGGACTAGAGGACACAAGGGTGTCCGAATAGTAGAGTGAGAAAAAGAACAAGCCTGGAAACTAGAGCTTCTTGTCGCAACCTAAAAAATAACGAGTCTCATCGCAAGACTTTATTATTCGCTAAGCGTGACTTTTAAAAAAACGAGGAAAAGTTGACTTAATTCCTCTAGAAAAATGAAGGTTTTGAAAATAACCTTGAAAAAGACATGGAGTCGCCACCAATCTTTTTTAGCTAGGTGTGATCGGCCACCTATGAAAACCGATTTCATAAAATATTTTAAAAATTAATTAAAATATTTTTTAAAACCAATTTCAAGTCTGCGTTTAAACCAGAGAAATCAAAGAAACGGGTTCGAGACTCGATTACGTGCGGGGAAGGATTAGCACCCCCACAATGCCGGTATAAAACAGTACCTTATTAATCGTGTGTTATCTCAAATCTCGATGTAAAGTTGGTTTTAAATTAGTAAGTTAACTCCCAATTTAAAGAAAAATAATTCTATTTTTTAATTGAAAATGATTCGGAAATTATAAATTCAAAATTTTCCTATATTCCCCAACAAACGTTGCAAAATATAGAATTTTTATTAGTTTTGGAAAACTTTCCGAATCATTCTCTTTTTTTTAAAAGAAAGATATTCCTTTATTAATGATAATTGATGATATTCCCTCCAGCATACCCGGTAGAGAACTCATGAATTATTTTAACTCATGAATATCTTTATTTTTTATTGAAAAAAAAAATCATTATCCTTTTGAAAACATTTTAAAAGATATGAATATGTATATGCATGACATAAATAAAATGACATAGCAAAATCTAAATAATATAATGCTTCCCAAATGATATGATATAATTTAAATGCCTTAGTATATTCTAAATGAAATGAAATGTCCTAAGTTATATGACATATTCTAAATGAAATGAAATGACCTAGGTAGCATAATATGTTCTATATGAGATGAAATGTCCTAAGTCATATGATATGTTCTAAATGAAATGAAATGACCTAGGTGACATAATATATTCTATATGAAATAAAATAACCTAGGTAACATAATATATTCTATTAATTGGCTAAGTAAAAAAAAAAAATCACGAAGGTAGAATAGTCAATTTGACAAACTTTAATTTTTCACAAGTGTGCTCAAAAGAGCATGACTTTGAACCATTAATTGGCTCAAGTCATTAGTCAAGTGGTATGAACATGAAATGCATGAAAAAATACAGCAAACATAGTGCATGAAATGCATGAGCTTAAACCTAAATGTCATGAAAAAATGTATGGCATCAATATAGTGACTTAGACCAAAATGAACTTGCATGGCACTTAATGCAACCTAGACCTAAAATGCATGAACATGCATGACAAATAAACCAAACTTAATAACTAAAATATGCATCGCATTTTCACAAACAGAAAGCATGCTTAAACCAAGAACTCAACCAAATATCATGCAAATGCTAACCTATCAACTAACATGGCAAGAATGCACATACAATGCTAAAATTCAAGGAGTGGCTGAATGGCCTATGTAACTAGAAAGCATGGCATTTTCACAAACACTTGGTATACTAACATGCAAAACTAAATCAAATGTCATGCAAATGCAAAACCTACCAACTAACATGGCAAAAATGCAACACACAATGCAAAACACATGGAGTAGCCGAATGGCCTCAAGCTCCAACAAGCATGGCATTTTCACAAACACTTGATATATTAACATGCTCAACTAAAATATAAAACTCAAATCATGCAAAAACCACACAAGCATTTTCACAAACACTTAATATACTAAATCTAAAACATGCTCAACTAAAATATAAAACCCAAATCATGCAAAAACCACACAAGCATTTTCACAAACACTTGATATACTAAATCTAAAGCATGCTCAAATTTAAACATCATGAAAACAGAAAATTAAAAATGCAAGAACATGATATTTAAATCATAAATGGCAACAAACAAAGCAACCAAATTAAAATATAACTCAAGTATATGAAGTAAAATAACATGTAAAACACCAAGATCAAAGAAAATAACATAAGCAATATGATAAAATAAACCAAAACAGTAACATTAAAAAACTGTAGGCCATTCGGCCATAGTGAGAATATTGTAAAACAAATTGTAAAAAATATATTTAAGAAAGAGATGAAGGAAGAACTTAAGAAGAACAATAAAAAAACATTTATTTAAAAGGAAACTCACCAAATAGTAATCAAAATAGCAAAAACAAGAATGGAAAATCAAGAAAGTGCAAGAGTTGGTGCTCAAGAGCAACCTCAAGAAGCTATATTTCAAGCTTTATCTCTTCAAACTTTCCTTTCTTTTCTAAACTTTTTCTTTTTGCTTTCAACCAAAGAGAGAAAAACCAAGAAAAACTAAGAGCAATCAGCCAAAATGATAGTGTCCAAATGAAAATTCTGCCCTCCCCCCTTAAGCTGACCGAATGGCCCTCTCTCTCCTCCAAAAATGTTGTCATTTTTTCCCAACCAATTTTCCATCAAATGGCTAATAATTCAAGGTGCAAAAATCATGAAATTATCACCCTTATATTAGCATATCAGCTATTCCAAATTACAGCTGTTCAAGAATAATGTGACATTCTCTCTTGGCCTATGTGGCTTAATCACCATGGTTTGATCAAAGAGAATCTCTAACTAACTCTTAATTCTTGGCCATTTGATTAAAAAATAAGAAGCTTCCTCCTTCCTTTGGGCCTTGGTAGGCCAGCACTTCTCTTTTCCATCTCAAGTCTGTTTTTTGAAAGGCCCAAAGAAGCCCTTTTCGGTTACTTCGGTGAAATGACCTTTTTGCCCCCCGGATGCAAATAAATATCAAACGGACTCCAAATTCAATTTTTCTTTTTTTAATACTTCCAAAATAATGAAATATTGAGTTCTGGAAGTTTTCAAAATTATCCGAGTCCATTTGCTATTTATTTGGATTTGTTTTCCAAAAATGCCCTTTCATGCCCCATATTTTACCATTTTTTAAACGATCTCCAAATCAAGATTTTTCTTCACCAATCTCTTCCAAATAATTTAAAAGTGTGATCTGGAATTTTTCATAATTTTTGGAGCTCATTTGCATTTTTTCGGGATTTATCGGCTTGAATTACTACATAGGGGCTAGAGATTTGGCCATTTTGCAAACGAACTCTGAATCAAGATTTTATTTTGCCAATCTCTTCCAAATAATTTAAAAATCAGATTTGCAAAATTTCAGAATTTTTGGAGTCCATTTTCTATTTTTTCGGGATTTATCTTCTTGAATTATTGAATAAGAGGCCCGGGATTTGGCCATTTTGTAAACGAAATCCGAATAAAGATTTTCTTTCGCCAATCTCTTCCAAATAATTGAAAATTCAGATTTGCAAAATTTTAGAAGATTTGGAGCTCATTTGCTATTTTTTCGGGATTTTCCTTTTTGAATTACTACATAAGAGACCCGGGATTTGGCCATTTTGCAAACGAACTTTGAATCAATATTTTCTTTTGCCAATATCTTCCAAATGATTTAAGAATGAGATTTGCAAATTTTTTGAATTTTTGGAGTCCATTTGCTATTTTTCCCAAATTTTCCAATTTTGCCCTTTTGCCTATGAAATTCGGTTTTGCTCAAAACAAGTTTGATTTTTAGATTTTCTTCAAGCTGAGTCTTGGGCTATCCCTTTTTAATCATTCCTCATCCATTGGGGGTTTTGGTCTTACCAAGTCGGGCCATTTCTGTGATTCTTCCCGATTTCACCGAAATCCACCAAAAACCCTAATTCTCGGTTTTCTCCCGGATTGACTTTTCTTTCGGCTTTTCATGCAAATGGATTCTCCATTACCGATAGTCAGTGCTTATATTTCATTTGGAACCTTCAATTTTGACCAATTTGATCATTTAAGCACTTTTCTCTAAATTTCTCGGATTAGGGTTCCTTTTCTACTGAATCTTCAAATCCTAACTTCCGAACTCCAGATCTTTCAATGTAGACCTCGAATTATCAAAATTCTTTCACCATTTTTCAATTGAACTTCAAATCTTGATTTTGAGAGTGGGTTGACTATTTCAGTAGTTGACTTTCTGGGGTTGACTTTCTTGGGGTTGACTTTTTTTGACTTTGACTTTTTATGCTCACCCTCTTAAACTAAGTCTCAGAGTACCACCTACATGATGAAAAAAGTCTTTTTACATTCGAAAACATCAATTTAGGAAGAAAACATACCTGTTTTGGTGGTCCGGACAAAATTAGATGTCTACACTTCTCTCTCTAGTTTCGATTTTAGGAACTTGTTGGGCTCTGATGGAATAGTGCTGAAGGCAGCCTATTTATAGCCTCTTGTGTGGCTCAGATCGTGCTAGGTGGTAGTCATCTGAGTGAGGATCCACAGAGGTTGATGTAGGTGCGTTGCACCTGATCCGCGCCCTCTTGTGCTAGGTTAGCTGTGTAGAAGCCACTCTAGCATTCTGGTCTCGCGTCTGGCTCGAACAGCTGGACCGTAGTGGACCTAGTCTAAGGTCCTCCCCAACAATAGGTTTAAAAAGAGAATGAAATTCTAGAAAAGCAAAGCAACGAAAGAAGAGGAAAAGGTTGCTAGGCTTTCACAAGAAAAACAAGCTAAGGAGAGCACCTACGCCACTTCTTTTGCTGAATTGTTGAAGATCCATGTAGAAAATGAGAGACTAAGGGCCAAATTAAAGATCGAAGAAGAAAACAAGCCCGAAAGAGAGTCTCTTTGGAGAAGGATTCAAGACATTGAGGGGTTAATTCAGAGTCACAAGGGTCACGTCGATGCTCTCTTGAGAACCTTGGATGAAAAAGAAAGGGAGTGGTAGAACACTTAGTAGATGACCACCAAGGCTTGCATCAAGAGGCATGAGTATATCGAGCACATCATAGCCCAGATTGTTCAGGTAGGTCAAAAAGCCGTGGAGATAGCCGAAAGGGCAAGGATCTAAGGCATGAGATCATCCCGATGGGGAAGCATGGACAACAACTCTTAGATTTCCCAAATGAGGCCATAGGACAATATGAGCAGATTCAGTATTTTTATCAATGATGTGTACTCTATTGCAATAATTAATGAAAGATCATTTTGTTGGTATTATCCCGTGGCCAATACCTTCCATACTTGCATAGATTTATTCATTTATTCGTTAACTCTTTCATTTATTCATTTGTTCATTTACATATTTATTCATCCATTTATTCATACATTCATTCAAAAATACATTCAATAAGTATAAAGGAATATTACGTCATGAAGTTCTAATCCGTGATGTTTAAAATAAGGTATAAAGATTGGGTGCCCTCCAAAGAATCTGGATATTCAATACCCATATCATACCAGATCACAAACAAAAGTTATGGAGAACGAGAAACAAGCTAGAATAAAAAGGATGGAGAGAGCATAGAGAGATTTACAAGAACAATTGACAAGGTCACAAGAACAATTGGCAAGGTCTTAAGAGAAATCAAGGGAACAGATGGCCAAACTCATGGATCTGGTGTCCGCTGCACTCAGGGAAAAGGGAAACACTAGAAACTCGACCGCGGAATGAGGATCAGGGGGCCAAGAGGGTCAGCATGAGGCCATACTGCTAAATGGCCAGTCATCTCAGAGCACTGAAAACTTACCCCTAGCAGGTGCAATGTCGTTCATCAATGTTCAGCCTTATACGGGAACGCAGAATCAGGCACCAATTGTCGCAAATCTTTGGCGAACTAGAAAAGTTGAAATTAGTTGCTTTGAAGAGGGCTGAATTGGCAAATTCAGAAGACAAATATCAGCTGTTGGAAGAAAGGTTGCGAGCTATGGAAGGGGCAAAACTGTTTGGTAGCTTTGATGCCAAGGAACTAAGTTTGGTTTTGCATTTGGTGATCCCGCCAAAAATTAAAGTACCCGATTTTGAAAAATACGATGGGACCACCAACCCTTTTGTGTATCTGACCATGTACTGCTGAAAAATGACCGGACACACTCATGATGAAAAGCTACTTATTCACTGCTTCCATGATAGTTTGAAGGGGTCAGCTACTAAATGGTATAATCAGTTGAGTAGAAGCAAGATCCGTTCATAGAAAGATCTGGAGAAAGCATTCTTAGAACAGTATAAGCACGTCTCTGATATGGTTCCAGATAGGCTATCTCTGCAAAATATGGAGAAAAAAACCACTGAGTTTTAAGCAATACGCCCAAAGGTGGAGAGATATGCCCACCCAAGTTCAGCCTCCCCTAACGGATAAGGAAACCATTGTCCTTTTCATTAACACATTAAAGGCTCCATTTTATGACAAACTTGTGGGTAACACCACAAAAAACTTTGCAGATATGGTAATTTTGGGAGAAATGATTAAAACTACTGTTA
This sequence comes from Fremontodendron californicum, assembly GCA_030761205.1. Taxonomy (NCBI): domain Eukaryota; kingdom Viridiplantae; phylum Streptophyta; class Magnoliopsida; order Malvales; family Malvaceae; genus Fremontodendron; species Fremontodendron californicum. The sequence goes on from JAULJL010000008.1 coordinate 18,294,148, forward strand.
AGAGCAGAAAGATAGAGAGTGGGGAGTCTATAGTTCCTAGGAAGCCTACCCCTGTTAAGAAGAAAGAAAGGGAAACTCATGTCGCTCCAAACCACCAAAACACAATTCCAAAGAATGACCAGAGGCCCATCCAAAACAACCAAAGGGCATAATTTAACCCTATCCCAATGACTTACGGTAAGCTGTACCTTTACTGCTATAGGGATAGCTTGTCGCACCTGTTTACCTTTAACCCCTAAAACCACCTTATCCAAAGTGGTACGATTCCAGTGCCCATTGTGCATACCACGTCGAGATTTAAGGACATTCAATTGAAAACTACATTGCTTTGAAACACAAAGTCCAAAGCCTCGGGCCAAGGGCAGGGCCTAATATTGCGGGCAATCCATTGCCTAACCACAATGAACCTAAAGTCAACGCGATGATATCTGAGGAAGTAGGAAGGTTGAAGAAGGATGTTAGAGAGGTGAAAACGCTCATGGTCAGAGTTTGGGCAGAAATAATTAAAGCCGGGATAATCCAAGTTAAACTAGGTCTAAATGAAGTAGCCAGCAAGTTAGTGGCCTTTTGCCATTTTCATGGGTACGAGGGGATACTATTGAGAATTGTGAGAAATTCGCAATCAAAGTACAAAGAATGATGGACATGGGCGAGGCCCAGTTTTATGAAGAGTCCAATGGAATAGAATAGAAGAAAGTAAGTGTAACAGAAGGCACAGTAAGCTACGGGGTAGATAGACCCCTAGTTATTTACTACGATGAGACAAAAATGAAGGCCATTTCAGTTAGTTAGGAACCCAAGCCAAAATGATCATAGAGGTGTTGAGAATTATCATGGCTCATGCATATAACAAAATCTTAAAACATAACAGCGAAAGCAAAACATAGAAACACCCAGACGTCCGCAGGATCTCGGATCATGATTTACATGTGATACGTGGTATTTAAAACATTAAAAACCATCAAGATTAGAATCATACCTACTCGAGAACTTGTAATCTCGAGTGTGTCGATCCCTGCAACAAGTCAGCAACATAAAAGTCACCGAGCGGTTTCTCCGAGGCCACGAGCAACACAGGTGTCTTGCCTCCAAAGTTAATCCACATGGACGACAGTTGGCACCTTCGTAAGGTCTCGAGGATTCCTTTCTGCTAGTAGATTGATCTCTCGATCAGTAATCAAAAGGCTTACCTCTCTTTTCTTCAATGCCTGAAAGTCACCAAGAGTATAGCTGTTGGGTTTATTAGTGCAGTACCTCGAACTCATGCAAAAACATGATAATCAAAGTGCAGCAAAAATAAAACAAAGAAGCACTCGAAGTACAACAGGATCTTAGGCTTGTGTTTGCATAGGTTTATAACATTCAAAAACAATTAAATCACCCATATGATTTAGAAGTTACCTTAAGTTGTAGATCCTAATCTCGAATCCAAGATCTACAAAGCTTCAAACTCGTTCAAGACCACAAGAAGCACAATTGTCCTTCCTCTAGAGCTAGTCCACACAAACAGCTGATGGATCCTTCTCTAAGGTATGGCTATTCACTTGTGCTAGCAAGTTGATCCTAAGATCACAATCAAAAGATCTATATTCTTGTGTCTTTCTCCCTTAATCAATCTCACTCAACGAGGTGAAGAAGTGGCAAGGAGAACACCAAGGTAAGAGGAACTGCGACAAGCTTTAAGGAGCTTGAGGAGATTGCGATTCACTGTTTTTCTAGGTTAGAGTTCTCTTCTTGAAACCAAACTTTTTTTTAAGAAAAATCAGAATATCACAAATAGAATAGAGCTAGCTTGGGCTGCAACAACCTCTAAAATAGATTATATAGTGGCGCACACCCTAATCCCTATCTCCCTATGCTTGGCCGGCCACCTGTAACTTGTTGCACAAGATTTTCATTAATCCACTTGGACTTAAACTATTTAATTCTAAGATGGATCAATAGGCCCATTATATTATCTAATGATGATAATGGTCCAACAATCTTAATGCCTTAAGTTGGGCCAACCATTCTTAGTGGATAGTTTTAAATTAGAATAGTCGTTTTGGACCTTTTCTAATTTTGTCATGCTTATTTATTGGATAGATTAATTTCTAAACGAAAGTAATTTAATTCTCAATTAAATTTTCTTTCTCCTCATGAAACAATACATGTCATTAATCTATTAATATCATCTCATGATATTATTCCAATATAGTATAGACAATCACAATTCACTTTGTACATCTATATAGGAACAAGGCTTTGATACATAAGGATCTCATAATTATAACTCTTTATAATTCCTTTGCAAGGCCATTATGTTCCATAGGCTTCATCCGATTAGTACTTAATAACTCCTTATTATTGTACTAACATGAAGGAAAACCTTATATCACTATAATCATAGCGAAAGGTATGTATTATTGACTGTATATCCCAAGCTCAATCTGATTGGCTCTAGGGCATACACCAACAATAGCTAGATTCGGCAATCAAGAAAACTAGAATAAAAGGGACAATGGAGGTTCGGCTATCAATCTGATTGGCTCTAGGGCATACACCAATGTGGTGTTTTTCTTATTGGAAAAATCAGATTTTTTACTTAAGAAAAAATCTCTCCTGAAAATCGATCAGCCCTCTCCCTAGAGTCCTTTACTTTTTTGTCAAAAACAAAAGCAGAATTCTAGTCTCTTAGGGATACCTTGGCTGGCCACTAGCCTTCATGATAGGATAGAGTTTTACTTCATTTAAACACCTAGATATGATAGTTACCAGTGTTTAAACTTCAACCAAACTCTTTCTTCATAAGGCTAGCCGAATTAACCCTTAAAAGGTGTCCAGGTTTGTCTGCTTCATGATAGGTAAGGATAGGTGTTTGATCTTGATCAAACAACCTAGTTGAAGTGAAACTCTTTCACTTCAAGCATCCTAGTTCGACTGGGACTCTAACTCTTAAAGCCGAGGTCAAATCTATCCCGGATTATGTCTTACGTTAACAGCTCGATTTCTTAGGGATAAGAGTTTGATTCAAAATAAAACTCTTAGAGTCCAAATCAAACTCAATCAGCTCAGATTAATAGAGTCCTTGTTCAAGTGAAAACTCTTTCATTTAACAAGTGACGAGTCCTAGTAAAACACTAACTCTTAGTGCTGGACTTGGACTTGACATAACTGAAGCAATGTTTGGTTTAGTGAAATATGAGAAGTCCGAATTTGATTCGTAATCAAACTCCTCTAAAATGAGAAACTTTTTCTCATTTTGGACAACTTCTTATTTTCGGCCAAGACATCCTTATCTTAAGACATGGTCTACTTAAGACAAGCTTATCCTCATTGTCTAATCAAGACAACATTATCTTAAGACATGTCTAAATTAAGACATGGTCTGCTTAAGACAACCTTATCCATATTGTCTTGCTAAGACATATTATCTTAAGACATGTCTAAATTAAGACATGGTCTGCTTAAAGACAAGCTTATCCACATTGTCTTATTAAGACATCTTTATTTGGATGTTTCAAATCAAATTTGTCTTAACATTCCTAATTTGAATCTTATTCAATTAGGTCCTCCAAATTAACCTTTTATTCAATTAAGTCATTACTTAATTAAATCCCAAACTTTAGCCAACAGTTCTGTCTTTGTGTGTGACCCATTAGGTTCCCAACATGTTGGCAATGCGTATAAATTAATCCGATTAATTTATACACATAGATCAAGAGTGAGTTCTAGCAACCTATCATGACCACCCAAATGTTGAGAAGTCAACATGACCTCATTGAAACCTTTTAGTAACTAGCCTATCAGTGTAACACGATCCTTTCACCAGATATCCCGGAAAGCCCATGAGCATGGTGCAGTGTCTACTCATGTTCAATCCGTATTAGTTCCTGCAGCTTAAGGTTAACCTCATGAATTTAGAGAAACAATTTCTCCTAAATCCATCATGCTTTGGCCAAAAACTTTATCTAGTTAACTGAAGCCAAGAACAGACGGGATATGTCTCCAAAGTCACTTGGAGTAGTGAATCCTCTCTGGAACACTCATTCATCTTCTTATGGTTCATGTCATACCTAAAACCATCCTACCATAAGCATCCCTTCATTTGGAACCCGTTCATGATGGAATCAAAGTATGAAACTCTCCATACAAGATGACCTAGTATCACAAGTCCGAGGACTAATTTACATGACTGGCACGTGAGAACATTTCCTTAGACACTCGAGTGACCATACCAAATGGACTTCTCATAGCTGGTGAAGTTCAGTGTCCCAAGTATTCCTCATACTACAAAATGTGAGATCAGTTGCTTACTTCACAAGTAGGATTAACATGTACTAGTCTTTAAGCATTGCCAATGTCGCATCTTGGCAATACGATGACCATGAACAATTTTAGGAACACGGCTTTGATGCATAAGGATCTCACAATTCTAAATAATTCCTTTGCAAGGCCGTTGTGTTCCATGGGCTTCATCCGATTAGTACTTAATAACTTTTTATCATCATACTAACATGAAGAAAAACCTTGTGTCACTAAAGTATATGACTGGTTTGCATTATTAACTATATATCCCTTGTCCAATTTGATTGGCTCTAGGGCATATACTAACAAGAGGTACCATCTCTTTTTCCTTACAAGGAGGACAAAGCAGTGCCTTGGAAATACGACTGCAGTGTGGTTATATTGGGATCCTCAAGTCACCAGTCAGTGGCTGTTGATATAACTAGAGTGAGTCATTTCACCTGGAGCTGAAGATGTTACGCCCCGAAGATAGTAGAATCTAGTTCAGCAAAGAAGACAATGGAATTTGGCCAGACGTGTAAGATGGTCAATCAAGTGCCATTGGAGAAAGTACAGGCACAAAAGGTGGAGTTAATTTGCCCCCAGCTAGTAAGATGAAAGAGTCGGTCACTGAGAAGGAGGCCTGTGAATTTCTAAAATTTATTAAGCATAGTGAATACAGCATGGTGAAGTAGCTGTACCGTCAGCCGACAAGGAGATTGGTCCTATCACTGTTATTGAATTCGAAACTTCATCAAAATGCCTTTTTGAGGGTGCTAAATTAAGCCTATATCTCCAACAACATATTTGTAGAGAAGTTAGATAGGTCGGTGGGTAATATTACTGCCGATAAGTTCATCTCCTTTGGTCATGATGAGATATCGCCTAATGGGTTGGGGTCCACGAAACCTCTCCACATAACTGTCTATAAATGGCATATATTATCGAGGGTACTGATCGACAATGGATCATCTTTGAACGTATTACCTTTGTCGACCCTGTCTAAGTTGCTGATAAATGTATCTCACATGAAGTTGAGTCATACGATAGTAAGGGCTTTCGATGTAACTTGGCGAGATGTGATGGGGAATATTGAGATCCCGCTTCTAATAGGTTCATGTGCTTATGAGATCAAGTTCCAAGTGATAGACATCACCCCATCCTATAACTGCTCGTTGGGGAGGCCATGGTTTCATTCGGCCGGTGATGTGCCATTTTCCCTCCATCAAAAGTTGAAATTTGTGTTGGAAGAACATCTTGTTAGTGTATCAAAAGAAGAGGACATAATAGCCTCTGCATCAATCGACACTCCCAATGTCGAAGTGGACGAGGACGCAGTGGAATGTTCCTTTATGTCCTTAGAATTTGTGAATGCCCCATTCGTCACTGATGATGCAAGATCCCAAAGCCTTGACTATCTAGGAGCACCAAGATGGGTGTTAAGATGATCGTCGAAAAAGGAAGTCGAGCTGGAAAAGGGTTAGGAAAGTACTTGCAAGGGATGGCCAGAGAAATGAAGATGGATAGGAAGAGAGACAGGTTTGGTCTTGGGTACCTCATCAAAGCGCACGAGAAGGGGAAGCAAATAGAAAAGAATAGGTAAAGTAGGTTGGCCCATCTTTCTAGTATGGATATGGAGTGGGACCCCAAGACTTTCCCTCTTATCCTTTACACCTTTCGCTCTAGAGGATATAAGGATGGCATGATAGATTCTAATGATGTCTTGGTAATGCTGGAACAAGCATTTGAGAAGTTTTTTATAACTATAGAGAAGCAGCTGGAAAAGATGATGGTCGGCATGACCAAAGAAAAAGAAGTGGGGAATACAAGTATGAGCCACATGGTGCACCTATGTCCCCTGGGATTTGAAGAATTGGAGTGTTACCGAACTTCTTATAATTTTTAAGTCCACTCCAAAGTAATGCTTTGTGCCAATTTCATTAAGAATCCTTTTGTACGGGCTTATGTTTAACAATCATCATTTGAATAAATGACAGTCACGATGCATTTTCTTCATTTGATTTGTCCATATTCTTCTATTCTTTCATTCTTTCATTATTTTTTGTCTATATGCCTTTCTATATTATTTTCTTCTCACCTATTTCCAGGTGCCCGAAAATGAAATATGAGGACTATCCCGTCAGTAAGTTAGAAGTTGATTTTGAAAGACCCACTTGTGTAGGTGATTCTGATGCTGATGAAGATATCGAAGATTTTGTTTTGCCTCCAGATCTGTTAAGAATAATAGAGAAAGAAGAGAAGCAAGTATTACCTCATAAAGAGCCGTTGGAAGTCATAAATCTGGGAAATTAAGAGAAAATAAAAGAGGTCAAAATTGGAACCTTAATTTCACCTTCAATAAGGCAAAAACTAATAGCGTCACTCTGGGAGTATGTAGACGTGTTCGTATGGTCTTACCAAGACATGGCAGGGCACGACTATGATATCGTGGACCACAAACTCCCTTTGAAGCCAGGTTGCAAATCAATTCAGCAAAAGTTGAGAAGGACGAGGCCTGAAATGTTGCTAAAAATAAAAAAAAAAAAAGAAGTGAAGAAACAGTTTGATGTTAGATTCTTCGAAGTGGCAAAATATTGAGAATGCGTAGCTAATATCATCTCGATTTCGAAGGACGGTAAGGTACGGATGTGTGTTGATTATCGAGATTTGAATCGGGCAAGTCCTAAAGATAGCTTCCTGTTGCCTCATATTAATACCTTAGTGGATAATACTACGAAGAATTCTGTGTTCTCCATCATGGATGGGTTCTCGGGGTACAATCAGATTAAGATAGCACCGGAGGATATGGAGATAACCATGTTCGTGATGATGTGGGAAACCTTTTTCTATAAGGTGATGCATTTTGGATTGAAGAATGTTGGTGCAACATACCAAAGAGCCATGATAACTCTGTTCCATGATATGATGCATAAGGAGATAGAAGTCTTTGTCGATGACATGATCGCAAAGTCGCAAAGAGAGGACGAGCATGTTGTGAATCTTAAAAAGCTTTTTGAAAGATTGAGGAAGTTCCGACTTAAGCTCAACCCAGCAAAATGCACTTTTAAAGTCACCTCAGGGAAGTTATTGGGGTTTATTTTTAGCAATAGGGGAATTGAGATTAATCCCGATAAGGTAAAGGCTATCCAGAATTTACTGCCACCTCGTACTCAAAAAGAGGTGAAACGTTTTTTGGGTAGGCTGAACTACATTGCTCGATTCATTTACCAACTCACTGATAAGTGTGACCCGATATTCAAATGACTCCGGAAGCATGGTTCAGGGGAATGGGATAAAGGTTGTAAAAGGCCTTCAATAAAGTCAAGCACTATTTGTCAAACCCGGCAGTGCTAATGTCATCTATTCTAGGGAAACTATTGATATTGTATTTGTCATTTTTGAAAAATCCATGGGCTGCATGTTGGGGAAGCATGATGAGACGGGAAAGAAAGAACAAGCAATCTACTATCTCAGTAAGAAGTTCACAGAGTATGAGCTGAAGTATTCATCAGTAAAATGGCTATGCTGTGCCTTAGCTTGGACCACTAGTAGACTCAAGCAGTACATGTTGTATCACACGACTTGGCTAATGACAAAACCAGATCCCATCAAGTACATATTCGAAGCACCTTCATTGTCGAGAAGAACGACGAGATGACAAGTATTTCTTTTCGAATCTGACATTGTGTATGTGAACTAAAGGCTATAAAAGGTACCGCGGTAGCCGAATTCTTAGCAAGTCAAGCAATAGAGGATTATAAGCCTTTAAACTTTGATTTCCCAGATGAAGACTTAACATGTGTCTCTCAAGAAGATGAGGCCTCTCCCAAGGAAAAGACATGGAAAATGTACTTTGATGGTGCGTCAAATGCCGTAGGCATGGGGTTGCTGCAGTGCTCATATCCCTAGAGGAATATTACCATCCTTTCACTACCAAACTAGATTTTTATTGCACAAATAATACCACAGAATACGAGGTGTGTACCATGGGCCTTCGTGCTGCTATTGAAAGAAATATTAAGACATCATAGGTCTTTGAAGATTCTGCACTAATAATATACCAACTGCGTAGGGAATGGGAATCCCGAGATGAAAAATTGATCTGATATCGGGAACTCATACTGCGATTAATCAAAGAATTCAAAGAAATAAGTTTCAATTATTTTCCCTGGGAAGAAAACCGAATAGTTGATCCTTTAGGCACTTTGGCTGCCATGTTTTAAGTGAAAAAAAAAATTCTGAGGTTGTACCTATTAAGATGAGCATATATGAGTCTTCTACCCATTGTTTAAGCATCGAAGAGTAAGCAAATGGTCGCCTCTGGTATCATGACATTTTGCAATACATCAAAAGTCAACAATACCCGGAACAGGTAGCAAAAAATGACAAGATAACCCTGAAGAGAATGGCAATGGGTTTTGTCTTAGACAGGAAAAATCTCTACAAGAAAGGGAAATATCAGGTGCTACTAAGGTGTGTCAATTCTGCCGAGGCTTAGAGAGTCCTCGAGGAAGTCCACGAAGGGATATGTGGCACTCATGGCAATGGCTATATGATGGCCAAGCAGATTATGAGGATGGGGTATTATTGGCTAACCATGGAAGGTGATTGTATTAATTATGCCCGAAAGTGCCATAAATGCAAGATTTATGCGGACAAGATTCATGTTCCCCTATCACAATTACATGTCATGACGGCTCTATGGCAATTTTTTATGTAGGGAATGGATGTGATCGGGCCTATTACCCAGAAAGCTTCTAATTGGCATCGCTCTATCCTAGTGATTATAGACTACACAAAATTGGTAGAAGTTGCTTCATTCGCCAACGTGACGAGCTTAGTGGTGTGCAAGTTCATTAAGAAAGGGATTATATGCCGATATGGGCTTTCGGAGAGAATCATTTCAAACAATGCCCTCAATCTGAATAACAAGATAAAAGTGTGCTCTCGGTTCAAGATCAAGCACCACAATTCAGCTCCTTATCGCTCGAAAATGAATGGGCAATAGAGGTAGCCAATAAGAACATAAAGAAGATTGTTGAAAAGATGACCGATGTATACAAAGACTTACACGAGAAACTTCTTTTTGCTCTTCATGCATATCGCACCTTGGTCCGTACATCTACGGGTTCCACAATATTCTTTTTGGTGTATGGATGGAAGCGATGTTGCCTATTGAGGTTGAAATCCATTCCCTTCGTGTTTGGATGGAGGTTGGCCTAGAAGAGGCAGAATGGGTCAGGCCCAGTATGAACAGTTGAATCTCATTGAGGAGAAGAGATTGAAGGCCATATGCCATGGACAGATGTATCAAAAAAATAATGATATGAGCCCATAATAAAAAGGTTCGCCCCAGGAAATTTCATGAGGAGGAATTGGTATTGAGGAAGATTCTCCCTATTGTAAAAGATCCTCGCGGAAAATGGACTTCGAATTGGGAAGGACCATATGTGATGAAAAAGCTTTTTCTAGAGGAGCATTGATCTTAACTCGGATAGACGGTGATGATTTGAAAAATCCCGTGAATGCTAACGAGGTAAAGAATTACTATGCTTAGAAAGAAGCGAAGAAGAAAAAAATGAAAAAAGAAAAATGAAAAGGAGAGGTTTAAGCCGAAAACCCAAAGAGGACGACTTAAAATAGAAAAGAAAGACACTTAGGTTGAAAACTCGAAAGGATAGTCCAAGTACTTGCCAAATATTGGATCATAAGATCAATGCTCCGTGAAAAATGGAGATGAAGCTTTAGAGATTAGAGAAGGGGGCAAAGCTCAATCTGACGTAACTGCGAAAGCCGAGAAGTTACCCAAGTAAATGGCTCTTTCAAAAGAAATTTCAAATGAATTGAAGCAGGAAGGTCCAAGATATTACGCATCTGGGGCATCTTTGACCTACAACTTTATATTTATTTCTTAAACCTTTGATACTCATTCTTTGTTATCTGAGATATTAGAGCAAAGAACCTTGTTATTACTTTCTCTCTTATTACATTTGGTTATTCTATTACCATCGTTCTTACATTTTGTGATGCATTTTAAATGTTATTGAATTGAATGATGATTAGTAAACATAAAAATATTTAGGCTAAATGCTTAATTTAGGATTAAACATTTACGGTAATGCTTAAATCAGGATAAAACATTTTATTTTATACAAATCAGGATCAAACATTTTTTGAATTGTAACAAATAAGGATTTTCTCTGACAAAATTGAGAAAGTGATTGGCACATTTCTTAATGTCAAAAGTTGAGCTAATACTAGATCTCAGAAACTAGTGAAGGTGTTGTATGGTGTTGATTGTTTAAATGAGTGAGTAGTGTTTCTCCTTCAGTTTTTTTGTAACACCAATACTTTTAAATTTGAATAATTTTTTTGGTTTTGAATTAAAAAAAAAATAGATGAATTTTGAAGAAGATGAATTTTCTGGTTTAAAAGATGATTTTGTGGGTCTTGATCTCTATCTAAAAACCCATCTTTCATTCTACTGGAAAAACAAAACAAAAAAATCCAAAAAAAAATGGAGATGAATTAGGTTAATAGTGAAAAAAAATTAAACAAAAACCCTTGCTCGAAAAATAAGATAAGAGAAAGAAAATTTGGTCAAATTATCTTATTTTGACCTGATTATTTATATGTTGGCATGCTAGTTGGCATCCTAATTAGCAGGATTAATAACCATTTGTCAGGGTTAATTAATTGAATGGTGCGTGTAATTCACTTTCTCAATTTTGTCAGAGACAATCCTTATTTGTAAAATTCAAAAATGTTTGATCCTGATTTGTATAAGATAAAATGTTTATCCTGATTTAAGCATTACCACAAACATTTAGTCCTAAATTGAGTATTTAGCCCTAAGTTTGAAAAAACACAAGTTCATAATATTACAAAGCTCATTAAGTGGGGCAAGCAGTGGAATGATCAAAGACATCGTCATGCAGTCGGAAAATTCATGGATCACAATGGAATCATGGATTAAAACTCATAACATAAACATGTAATTGCATTCGCCTCTAGGTGAACATACATTCTACAAGCATTTGCAAAACATGTCATCAGCATTGTTGCATTTAACTAACATTGCAGGAATCGTGGAAAATTTCTTTTTAAAATCGAACTCGTTCTTTTAAAATGGGTCGAGTCCCGAGATCTCCGTTGAGGTATTTATTTTATTTTTAAATCGAACTAATTTTTTTTCTAAATGGGTCTAGTTTCGAGATCACAGTCGAGGTATTTCTTTTGATTTTAAATCAAACTCATTTTTTCTAAATAGGTCAAGCCCCTAGATCGATGTCGAGGTATTTCTTTTGTTTTAAAATTGAAATCGTTTTTCCAAATGGGTCAAGCCTCAAGATCGTCGTCGAGGTATTTCTTTTGTTTTTAAATCGAACTCATTTTTTAAAATGGGTCGAGCCCCGAGATCGCCATCGAGGTATTTCTTTTTGATTTAAATTGAACTCATTTTTCCAAATGGGTCGAGCCCCAAGATCGTCGTCGAGGTATTTCTTCTGTTTTTATATCGATCTCATTTTTTAAAATGGGTCGAGCCCCGAGATCGTCGTCGAGGTATTGCCTTTGTTTTAAATCGAACTCATTTTTTTATGAGTCAAGCCCTAGGGTCGTCGTTAAGGTATTTCATTTATTTTTAAAAAGAACTCATTTTTTTAAACAGTTCGAGCCCCAGGATCATGACTGAGGTGTTGCTTTTGTTTTAAAAGTCGAATTCGTTCACTTGAGAAGAGTCGAGCCTTGATATCGCAGTCAAGGTATCTTCTCATCAAGATCAAAACCTTTTAAATTTACATTTTACTTTATGTTTAATGAAAAACTTTCCTTTTTTTAGAATAACCGCCACACCCGGACAAAATTGTTGTCTATTTATCTTTACCCTATTCCTGATTCTCAACAATAACCAAATAGGGAAAGCTGTAGACATCCAATTTTATTCGGGCCTCTAAACAAGGAATGTTCTTCTTTCAAATCCGTACTCCTAACCCTACCTCAATTTTATGGCCTAATGTCCCTACACCTGATTTAGGCACAATGGAAAAGACTGAAGTCATAAGAAAAGTCAAAGTTGACCAAAAAGTCAAAGCCAATGGTAAAAAGTCAACTTTGGAAAATCAAGATTAAAAAGGAAAATTGTATGTAAAGGTGAAAATCTTGATAATTGGAGAGCTACAATTGAAAGTGAAAATGCGAAATTGAAAGATGAGATTAAAGAAAAATGGTGTAGGGACTAAATTGAAAAAAAGTCAAAAGTTGAAGTTAAAGGTGGAGAATCAAATTAAGATGCCGAAAAGGATAATTAGGACGAGTGAAATATAATGGAAGAGGAAATTTAAAGAAACGAAATAAGGAATGTGAGATTTAAAGAGTGAAATGGTAGAAGGACTAAATTGAATAAATTAAAAAATCAATTTCAAAGAGAATTATAGGAAATGGTTAAATTGAAAGAAAATAACAGTTCAATTTGAATAAGAATTAATAAAATGATGGATTTAAAATATCAATTTGAAGGAAAATAAGGGGAGGGATCTATTTGAAGAAGAATAAAAAATGGAGGGACTAAATTGAATAAATTGAAATTCAATTTCAAGGAGAATTATGGAAAAATTCAAATTGGAAGACATTGAAAGTTCAATTTAAAAGAGAATCAATAAAGAAATGGGATTGGAAAGCTCAATTACAAGGAGACTAAGAGGAGGATTCCATTTGAAGACAAATTAGAAATGGATGGACTAAATTGCACGAATTAAAAGTTTGGATTTGTAGAGAATGGTGCAATTGAGAAGAAAAATAGTTTGGAAAAGATAGAGGGATGAATAAGAAACAAATGAAAATTTTAAGGGAGAATATGGAATTATCCCAAGGTAAATTGGTAATAATATGGAAGAATTGGAGACCATTTTTGAAAAAATGCAAGATGGCATTTTGGTGAATAAATGGGTGACTAGGAGAGAGAATGAGCAAAAGGTACATGACATGGCAAGCCTTGGCCAATAACATTGCTACTTCGTGAGAACGATTAGGAAAGGGGGGACCATGAGGAAGGGGGACCACTTGAAAAGATGAGAGCTTGGAGGGGGGACCATGAAGAGCATGAAAAAAAGATGAGAGCATGCCCTCCATGCACCATTCGGCTAAGCCTCTCAAAAGGCATGAAGGCAACCCCTTAAAGGACCATTCAGCCATTTCATATTCCACACTTGGAGAAAGGAGGTTTGGGATAAAAAATTTCACTAAGGAAGAAAAGGAAAAGAAGAGAGAAAATGAGGAAAAAATATGGGTTTTAAGGTTTTCTTTTGAAAGCTTCGCTAAGGTAGCTTGCTATCTTCTTCTCCTTCATTTTGCCCATTGATTTCAAGTATTATTTCTTCATGTTTTTTTTAAAAAAAAAAAAAGGTTTTCAAAAGTTTTTTCAAAGGTTTCTCTTCTTTTTCTCTTCTCTTTTTCAAAACTATAAAGTTTTTGCAAAGTGTTCTTCATTTTCCTTACAAGTTGCTGCCACCTTGCTTTCCCATTTCTATGTTTTTGCTTCATGTTTTCTTTTGATTCTTGCTGTATTGAGGTCTATTGTGGTTGATTGATGAGCTTTACTTTGTTTTCTTTCTTAAAATAAAGAGGTTTTGAGCTTGATGATCTTGGTTTCTTCCATGTGATGGTTAGGACGGATTAACATCCAAGGGGCCATCCTTGAGCCAACCTTTATTTCCTTTTTTTTATCTATGACCTTGTTTATATTTTGTCATTTTCATGTGCATATTTGCTGAATATGATTTTATTGTGGAGCATTCTTCATGTTACAAATTGCTTCTTCTCTTTGGAAAAGTAATTATGAGCTTGATAACCTTGGATTCTTCCAAGAGATGGTTAGGCCGGATTAACATCCAAGAGGCCAACCTTGAGCCAATCACTTTATTTACATTAAAATATGTTTTTAAAATGATTTCTAATGGATTTTGGTTAGGATCAATCAATGGTCCCTATCCAAAATCTTGTTTTTCAAAGTGTTGGAAAAATCAATGTTTTAAAAGGTTGGATGTGAGATTTTGGGCAATATAAGTCTAGGCATGTTTTTTACAAATAAAAAACTAATTTAATCCCATTTAATACACCTTAGGCCGAACCTAAGGTTAAAATTTCAGATTTGTTTGAGTTTTCCATATGGGTAAAAAAAATAGTTAGATAAAATCGGGTTGGGTAGCTAAAACGAGCTTAAAAACAAATTAAAGTTTTGACTTTTATTGAAAATGAGGGGATGGCTGAAACACTTTAGGGGCTGTTTTAAAGTGTTTTCATTGTTGTTAAGTCTAAAAAATAAGGTTTTGATGAAACGAGTTTCGGGTAGTTAAAACGATCTTCAAAAATGAGTTAAGGTTTAGATTCATACTAGGTACCATTTGGCCACTTTGGTTTTTCTCTTAAAAATTGCACTTGTTTGAGTTTGTTTTGGTTTTCAAAATGTTTGCATTAAGTCTCACTTAGAGGTATTCGGATGCCAAACAAGGGCATTCGAATATCCCCTCTAATCCGAGCAAAATCCGTGCCCAAGTTCAACTTAAGTTTTTTTCAAAGGTATTCGGATACCGCTATAGGGATTCAGATGCCCTCTTTTGAAGAGAGAAACACATTTCGATAACGTCTCATTTTTATGCATTTCATACTTAAAAAATGTTTTTTTCAAAACCCATCATAAAAACATGCTTCTTCTGTTTCATAAGCATTTGGCTAGAATTATTTCTTAATCTTTATCGGGTTTGCTGGGGAGGTTAGGAAATTCTTCAACGCACGTGTTTATGAAATTTTGAAGTATGGTTTTTGTTTTATTCGAAATTATGTAAGTTTTAAGCGAAAGGGTGCTTTTTCCAAAGTTTTACCGGGGAGTTTGGTAAAACGTTCTGACGCATGCCATTTACATAATTTCATACCAAAAATCCATGAAAAACAATTTTAATAATGTTGTGTGCATGTTCTATGTCATGATATTATAATTAATGTGCATATTCCATGATTATATTTAATAATTGATGTTCATATTGTTATCTTGATCATGATGTTCGATGTTTGATGTGCATATGATTTTCTTGTCTATGCCATGTCATGATTAAATATGTGCCATGTCATGATAAAAGATATGCCATGTCATGATAGAAGATATGCCATGTTATAGTAAAGTTTATGCCATGTCATGATAAATTTATACATTATGTGATTTATGTTCAAATCTTAATAATGTTTGCATATCTTAATAATGTTTGCATATTCATATTCATTTTTTTAAATGACCTCAAATGCATGTAAAAATTAATGGTTTACTAATAAAACGAGGTAATGTTCTCGAGTTAAAATAATTCATGAGTTCTCTATTGGGTCTGCTGAGGAGGATATCATCAATTATGATTAACAACAGAACATCCTTTTCCAAAGATGAGAATGATACGAATATTTTCAAAATAAAGAAAGAATTCATATTTTTCCAGGTCTGTCGGGGAATATGAAAAATTTTATATTAATAAATTTTGGATCATTCTTGAAATAAAATGACTATTTTTTAAATGAAATTATTTTTATATACCGAAACTAAAACCGACTTTCATCGAGACTTAATGATAACACATGATTAATAAGGTACCATTTTATACGGGCGTTGTGGGGGTGCTACTACCTTTTCCGTGACGTAACTAATTCCCGAACCCTCATTTTTATTTTCTCTGGTTTAACTTGGACCTTAAAATTCGTTTTTTGAAATGTTTTAATAAATTCTAAAACGTTTTATAAATATCGGTTTTAATAGGTGACCGATCACACCTAGCCAAAAAAATCAGTGGCAACTCCCATTTTTTGAGGTTTTCAAAACCAATATTATTTATGACAACAAATTATCTTTTCCACCCTCTTAACGTCATTTGGCGGTCGCGAGATCGTTATGACATCCATCACTTGAAACTTGATCTCCTAGGTACATGGACCAATTTGGAGTGGAATCTCGATATTCTCCATCACATCCCGCCTAGTTCCATCGAAAGCCCTTACTATCGTGTGGCTAGGCTTCATATAAGATGCATCTATCAACAGTTTAGCCAACTTCGATAGAGGTAGCACGTTCAAAGATGATCCATTGTCTATCAGTACCCTCAGTAGGATGTGCCATTTGCAAACAGTGGTTATGTGTAAAGCTTTAGTAGATCCAATTTCGTTTGGTGGTATTTCATCATCACTGAAATAGATAAAATTGTTGGCAGTAATGTTACCCATCAATCGGTCTAACTTTTCTATGGAGATGTTATTGGACACATAAGCTTGATTCAGCACTCTCAACAAAGAAGTCTGCTGAGGCTCTGAGTTCAGCAACAGTGAGAGGACTGAGATCCTTGCCAGCTGGCGGTGCAGCTGCTCCATCACACTGTACTCACTATGTTTAAGGAATTTCAAAAATTCGCAAGCCTCTTTCTTGGTCACTGGCTCCTTAATTTTACTGGTTGGGGACGATTTATCTCTACCTCTTTTGGTTGTATCTATTCCGCTGCCTTTTTCCTTTGATCGGTTTCCATTGCTTTCTTCCCCTGACTTGATTCCACTACCTCTGGACCATAACATATTCCATTTCGAGTCAAATGGCCGACTCCAGTTATGTCAACAACTGTCGACTGATGACTCGAGGATCCCAGCATCACTATGCTGCAATCATATTTCCATGGTACTGCCTTATCCTCCTTGTAAAGAAAATGAGACAGTACCTCTATAATCATTTTCGAAGCGGGTTCCTCACGAACTGGACGGCCTTCACTTTCGGATCGTCATAGTATATGATCAAAGGTCCATCTACCCCATAACTGGTTGTCTCTTCGGTTACATTTACTTCCTTCTCTTCAAATTCTTGGTAAAACTGGGTCTCGCCCATATCTATCATTTTTTGTACTTTTGTTGCAAACTCCTCACAATTCTGAATGGCATGCCCCTCGTACCCATGAAATTAGCAAAAAGTCCCTGACTTGCTTGCTGCTTCCATCAGTCTCACCTCAGATTGAATCACTGCGACCTTGACCTTTTTGCCCAAACCTTAACCATGGGCGTCTTCACTTCCTTGACATTCTTTTTTATCGTTCCTACTTCCCCCGATATTATTGCATTGACCTTGTCCCTGTCGCAACCTCATAAAGGGTCAATAATTATCTTGCCATCGTTGTAGGGACAAATCCGGGCCTTCGTTTAAGGGTGTGACATTGGGAGAAAAATAGAGGAAAAGATGACTTAATTCCTCTAAATTAAGGGTTGAGGGTATGAAAATGACCTTGAAAAAGAAATGGAGTCGCCACCAATCTTTTTTTGCCTAGGTGTGATCGGCCACCTATTAAAATCGGTTTTGAAAAATATTTTTAAATTAATTAAAACATTTTAAAACCAATTTTAAAGTCTGCGCTTTTAACCAGAGAAAACAAGTTCGGGAGTCGGCTACACGTAGGGAAGGATTAGCACCCACACAACGCCCGTATAAAGCGGTACCTTATTAGTCATGTGTTATCTCGAGTCTCGGTGAAAAGTCGATTTTAGATTTGGTATTTAAAAATAATTCCCATTGTAAAAACAATCCTATATTTGTTCGAAAATGATCCAAAAATTTTTATTGCAAAAATTTTCTATATTCCCCGGCAAACCGGCAAAAATATAGAATTTTTATTGTTTTTGAAAATCTCTGCATCATCCTCTTTTAGAAGGGTATTCCTTCGTTAATATAATTGATAAAGACTCCCCAGCAACCCAGAAGAGAATTCATGAATTATACTAACTCGGGGATATTGCCTTACCTTATTAAAAAAATATCAATTTTCAAAAATTTAAATGATCATGAATGTATAAATTTTCATTAAAACATGAATGTATAACATGCATAATTAACATAGCATGGCAAGCAATTTATTATAACATGACAAGATTTAAATGACATAGCCAAAAGAATGAATGCCATGGAATATGAATCAAAGACATGGCATATGAATGATATGACGCATGAATGAATGACATAGCATAATCTAAATGACATGGCATGTGAATGAATGATATGGCATGTGAATGAAATGGCACATGAATGAATGACATGGCATATGAATGTCATGGCACATGAATGAAGGACATGGCATAGTCTAGATGACATGACACATGAATGAATGACAGGACATATGAATGACATGGCATTATCTAGATGACATGGCACCTGAATGAATGACATGGCATATGTATGACATGGCACATGAATGACATGGCATGTGAATAGATGACATGGCACATGAATGAATGACATGGCACAATCTAGATGACATGGCATGTGAATGGATGACATGGCGAATGAATGACATGGCACATGTATGACATAGAATTTTCATGTGAGGAATCATACAAATGGCATATATCGAAAAATATTACCACACTTTTCGGCAAATCCGGCAAAGCTTGGAAAATAATTCTTTCATATGACATTTATATGATTCCGAATAAAACAAAATCCAGTATCTTTCAATTCCATAAACACGTGCGTTAAACAATTTCTAACCTCTCCGGCAACCCGACAAAGATTAGGAACTAATTCTCGCCAAATGTTTAGGAAATCGAAACATACGTTTTATGTCAAATTAAAATTTTAAAAATATATATTTTAAAACATACAATGCATGAAGGTGTATTTCTCTCTTGAAGTAAGGACATCCGTATATCTAAAAAGGTATCTGACTACTTTTGAAAGAAACTTAAATTGGATTTTCAAAACCGAAAGACTTTAGGGCTCGAATTTAAAAACTGGAATTTTTGTGATGAAAAAGGCCTCATGGCCGAACACCCTTTAAAAAAGGCTCTAGTTTCCCTATATTTTTAAAACCCAGGTTGACCACCCTTGACCCGATTTTTGTAAAATTGATTTTTATCCTTGAAATGACATGGAAATCAACCTAAGACAGTAGCTAATGACCCAAATCAGCCCCCTCTTTGTATACAAATAAAAACAGAAAATTTTTAGTTTTAAAAAACAATTCTAACTCCAAAAACCAGTTTTGAAAACCTATTTTTTTACCCTTCATAAAAAATTCAAACAATTCTGGAAAAATTAGTGTAGAGTTAGGACATAATGGTATCCATGGGAAAAATTAGCTTAATTTTTGGACCAAGGATGCCTTGACCGAATTTTCACCAAAGTCAGAACAGTGAGCTAAAAAATGTTTTATCGAAAACCATTTTTGCAACCTTGATGAAAAAAAATCTAAAAATCTTGGAAAAAATACCAAGGAATCCTCCAAAGGTCTACTACATGTGCTAAAAATTAATTTTATTTTGACAAAAAATGTGTAGTGAAAAAAAAAATCCCAAAGTCAAAATATCTAACTTAAACTATCACTATTTCAACTAGCATAGACAAGGGGTTTTTGGCTAGAGACCATTGGTTGATCTTAGCCAAAACCTAGTTGAAAATGGCATGAAATGCATGATTTTATAGCCAACAAACATATGACAATGAATCAACCATGGGCTAAAGATATGAACAAACAAACAAGCAAGAACATGTACAAAAACTCCTCCTAGGTTTCGGCTAAGGCAAAATGTGTAAACATTTTGTCAACTTGGTTATTTTGTAAAGAATAAAGAATAAAGGAAAGAAAACCTTTAAATTTTAGTTTTGAAAACCTTTTATTCAACAAAAAGTTAACAACTCACATGGAAAAAGAGAAGAAAAAGAACATGATATCAAAGAAAATAATTGAAGAAGAAGATAGGGAATAGCTACTTAGTTATTGCTTACCAAATCAAGCTCTCAAAATTATCCATTCTTCTCCCTCTTTCTCTCTTTTTCTTTTTCTCCTTTTCTCCTCCAAAAGTTTAGTGAAAATACCTTGAAGAAAAAAAATGAATTCCCCCCTCATTTCCTTGGTGTGGCCGGCCACCCCTATATTGAGAGTGTGTGTGTTTTATTTTTTTACCCTTGTCATGCTTTACATGCTCCTCCAACATCTTTTCCACATGGCTAAAAAATGTCCCCTCCTTGCATGATGCTTTCTTTAAATTAAGGGTGCTTGTCCTCTATTTGCATGATGTTTCCCTTCAATTAAGGTTTTTCTAGCTTTTCATTGACCAACAATGCCACCTAGATTATTCTTGTCTCCGATCTCTACAAAATATCTAAGCCACTTGTCATGATCATATGGCTTACTATTAAATATCTTCCTAGGTGGCATTTTTAATCCTACTTTACACCATCTCATAGCCTTCATATGCTCTTCACATGGCCTTCACATGGCTTTGCAATTTGGAGACCTCCCATTGGCCTAAAATGCCATGTTGGCAAGTAGTGGAGAATCTTGTCCTTTTAAAAATGTCATCTTGTTATTCAGTCTTGGCCATTTGATTCAATATGATCACGCCCCCTCTTCTAATCAGCATACTAGCTGGAAATGGCCTAGAAATTTCCAGGCCATTCCTCTTTTTTTTATTTGCAAAATGGCCCATTTTGATTTTTTCGATAAAATTGCATTTTGGCCCCAAACTTTGCAAATGGACCCCAATTTTGGATTTTTCTTTTCCAATCCATCACGTCCAATATAAAATCAATTCTGGAGGTTTTCATATTTTTTCGAGCTCGGATTCTATTTTTCTTAGATTTTTCTCTAAAGTTTCGATTTAATGCCTCCCAAACTTTCTATTTTTCCATTTGAGCTCCTATTCCAAATTTTTCTTCTCCAACCCCTTCCATAAAATATAAAAATCAGATCTGGAAGTTTTCATAATTTTTTTAGCATATTTTCTATTTTTCCCAAAACATTTCTCTTGGAATTTCGGATTAGTGCATCCAAACTTTGTATTTCTCCATTTGAGCTCCGATCCCGGATTTTTCTTCTTCAATCTCTTCCATAAAATATAAAACTCAGATCTGAAAGTTTTCATAATTTTTCGAGCTCGGTTTCTATTTTTCCCAGAATTTTCTCTTGGAATTTCGAATTAGTGCACCTGAACTTTGTCTTTTTCCATTTGAGCTCCGATTTCTGATTTTTCTTCTCCAATCCCTTCCATATAATATAAAACTCAGTTCTGAAAGTTATTATAATTTTCTGAGCTTGGATTCTTTTTTTTTCGAATTTTCTAAAATTGCCCATTAACTTCCGAAACCTCGATTTTACTCGAAATGAGCCCAATTTTTGGATTTTATTTTTCCACTACCTTTTTCATATATTGAATTGGTACTGGTTCGAAAACGCTCAATTTTTACATCTGAATTTCTCTCCGATTAGTTTTCCCATTTTTCTCATTATTGGGAATATTTTCATTTTTTCGTTTTTCCACCAACCGGCTTTTCCATGGGATCCACTTCAAATTGGAACTTGGGATATTTTTATTTATTTATCCTTTATCAACTGGGGGATTCAACTTCACCGAATCGAGCCATCTCTGCAGTTTTCCCCAAATTTGTGAATTTTCTATTTATTCATTAAATCCTTATTTTCCTTTTTATCTTCAAACCAGTTCTTCCTTCAACTCCGCTTCAAAATTGGACCTTCCAATCCCATATTTATTGATCTTATTCCGTTTGGAACGTCCAATTTGATTGTTTATGCACTTTTCCCCCCAAATTTGCAAAATTAGGTATTTCTCTACACTGAATTTTTGCAACCTGTCTTTCAAACTCTCTATCTTTCATTGTAAACCTCCGATTATCAAAAAAAATTCACCATTGTTCAATTCAAATTCGAATCTTGATTTTGACTAAGAGTTGATTTTTTTTAGTGGTTGACTTTTAAGGGTTGACTTTTTCGGAGTTGACATTTTGTGTTGACCTCCGAATCAAAGTCTTGGAGACCCATCTGAAGAATGGTGGAAGTTTCCTTGCACTCCAGGAAGTTGAAAGGAAGAAACACCTTGTTTAGGGGGCCCGGACAAAATTAGGTGTTTACAGTCCCTATTGTGGTTAGGCAACGAATTGCCTGCAACATTAGGTCATGCCTTTGGTCCAAACTTCAAAACCCCATAATTTATAAGACCCTAGACCTTGTGCTTCAGAGCAATGCAGTTTTTGATGGATTTTCCCTGAATCCCGCATGGTATTCGCAATGGGCACTAGGGTCGTACCATTTAAATTATGATGGTTTTAGGGATTGAAGATAGACGAGTGCGACAAGCTACTTCTGTAGCAGTTTAGGGTACAACTCACAGTAAGTCGTTAGGATCGAGTCGAATTGAGGCCTGGGATTGTTTATGGTGGGCCTCTGGTCATTTCTTGGGATTCTCTGTTTTGGTGATTTGGCATGACACTTGAAGGAATGACTATCTGAGGTGAGATGCCAGTTGGATACACTTGCTACAGTATAACTGTATACGAAAACAGGTTTTGGGTGAGGTTGTTTATGGTTAGGTAGTATGGACTATATACTGGGTAAGGTGAATATGGAGTTCTATGAGTGGGAGGAAGGCTACTAGAGCCAATCGCATGGGTTTCCCCTTCTTCTTTTTTGCGGGGACGGTTCTCTTAGTGACTGCAGACTTTCCACCCTCCATCTTGCCACTCTTGATAGAATTTTCGATCATTTCCCTAAATATCACCATATCAGGAAAAATTTTGTGGCATTACCTACAAGTTTTCATAAAATAGGGCACGTAGAGTGTTGACAAAAAAAATAGTAGTCTCTTTCTCGATAAGGGGAGGTTGTACTTGAGTTGCCATATCCCTCCACCTTTGAGCATATTTTTTTAAAGCTCTCGGTGGTTTTCTTTTCCATACTCTATAGTCAAAGTCGATCTGGAACCATATTTGACACGTGTTTATACTATTTTAAGAATGCCCATGCTAGATCCTTCCAGGAATAGATCTTGCTTTTGCTTAGCTGGTTATACCATCTAGTTGCTAACTTCAGACTATCCTGAAAGAAGTGGATGAGTAGCTTATCATCGTGAGCGTGCCCGATCATTTTTTGATAGTACATAGTCAGATGTGCAGAAGGGTTGGTGGTCCCATCATACGTTTAAAAATCTGGCACCTTGAATTTCGACGGGATTACCAGATCCAAGCCCAGTTCTTTAGCATCGACACTCCCTTACAGTTCAGCCTCTTCCATGGCTCGCAGCCTTTCTTCCAATAGTTGATACTTATCTTGTGAATTTACCAATTCAACCCTCTTCAGAGTAGCCATTTTCAATTTTTCCTGTTTGACAAGCTCGTCTAAATTCGGGACCTCGATAGGATTTGCAGGGATGGTTCCCATATTCATGTCAATTGGCACCTAATTTTACGATCCTGCCACGGGCTGATATAGATGAAAGGCATTGCATCGGCTGGGGGTAAGGTTTCCGTACTCTGAGAAGACTGGCCATTTAGCAGTATGGCCTCATACTGACCCCCTTGGCCCATTTGGCCCCCTGACTCTCCTCTAGCGGGCGAGCTTTCAGTGTGTCCCTTTCCCTTGAGTGCGGCAGACACCAGTTCCATGAGCTTGGTCATCTGCTCTCTTGATTCTTCTTGAGATTTTGTTAGCTGATCTTGCAATTCTTTTTGTGTTCTCTCATCCTTTCTATTTGTGCTGTTTGTTCATTCTCCAAAGCTTTCGTTTGCGCGCGAGTATGGTAGCAATGCTCGGTGAGTGGTGCCGTTCGCTATTTTGTACCTTCTCAATTTTAATGATCATGGATTAGAGACTCATGTTATAATAATGCAATGCAATGGGAAATGATTGAATGCTTCTATGATTATATGGCATGTATGAGAAAATGAAACTAAAACTATTTACCTTAAGATCAAGTTCCAAAACGAAGGTTTTTCATTAATTCATAGAAACTTTGTTTACAAATCATCTATCATTCTTGGATTACATAGAAATATTTGATTTGCTCATATTGCTCTTGTGCTTCCTCTAGGAAATTCAGTAGGTGCTGACCATATTCCCTAACCGGGTTGACATTTCGCCTCAAAACCTTCACCTTCTCCACCATCTCCTTCACCTTGGCCATGGCCTTGTATATTTGCCCAGTCAGATGATCTACATATTGTTGTCTCCCTAAACTCTCTGCTTTCCATCTCATACTGCCATCCATTGCTAGATCATTAGCCTGGCCTCATTCATTTTCCCTTTCTCGGTACTCTCGAATGATAGTGATGATATCAGTTTTCTGAACTTGCAACTGTTGTTCTAGGGTTTGAATGGTTGAGTGGAGAGATTCATTTTCCTTTTTCATTTCTGATGCTCTCCCCTTCTCATTTTTCACCATAGTCTTCAACTGATCATTCTCTTGCAGGCATCTTTCAACTTTGCTGAGATTGAGTGTATTTTCCCATTTTTGCCGCTCATATAGGAATTTGGATTCCTTGTCTTCATTAGCTTTTCTCTTCCAAAATTCCACCTCTTTCTGAAGCCTTTCCATCTCTTTTTCGTATTCATCAAGAGCTCTACTAGTTCCTGCAATCTTTCCCTTAGCCCTCAACTTCTTGTTTTCTTGGTGCAAATCTGTCAGATCCAAATGTGTGGTGTCTCGTTCTCTTGCCACCTTTTGCATTCTACCCTTTTGAATCTCAAGTTTAATCTTCAACTCCCCTACTTCCTTTTGTAGCCTATGTTGTTCTTGCTTCAATTTCCTTTTCTCAACTTTGACTTCTTGCCTAACAATCTCAACTTCCGACAGCACTATCAGTTCTGGTTGAAGAATCACTGGGTCAATAGATACGTCTTCGGAAGGGAGTACAACATCATGAACCTTTTTAGCTTTCCAATTTGATACCTTGGGGTAGCTTTGTTGGAATATCTACCCAATTCTGACCGATACAACTTTTTCCATGCCTCGATAATCTCACGTATTCCCTTCACATATCCGAACTCCCCATATGCAAACTCGACCAAATTGAGCTCATGAGTCATCGGGATAAATTGCTCAGACCCATACTGCCTCCGTACTAGAAATGGTGCATAACTAACAGCTCCCCAAATTCGTAATAGTGGAACCCACAGTTTATCACCACAACTGTACAAAATAGACTTGAGCGGCATCCATGAAGCCCTGCAAGTTATATCTTCCTTGGCTAAGTGACGGAGAGTCATGAACCACTGTTTCTTGCTCTTTTTTCTTGGTCATTCCCTCTTCTAGAACTCTCTAATGGGATGCAAGACTTCAAGTAGGGGCGAAGCGGTACATCATCATTTCCCCAAAAGTGACTTTGGACTAAAATATACAACAGCTGTGCACATCTGACAAAGCGTCATTTGCTTCTCTTTCGGCAATAATTGAGTGACCTAATCGTCTCGGCAAGGATAGCGGGAGAAGGGTCAATCTGTTTATCCAAATGCTCAAAGAAATCTACTACTGCCACCTCGATGTGCCCCAATACTTTTGGGAATAATACCAACCTATAGATTGCCAAAGCAAATACATCCACAATATGATTATCTTCTAGGTTACTCATGATGTAGTCTCGCAAAAACACCAACGAGATGCAATCACTCAAGCCTTTCTTCTTTATATGCGGAGACTCCGTCGGGATCTCTACACCTATTATCTTGGAAAGCTTTTTTCGAGCACTAGTTGTTTTCAGCTCTTTCCAATAGATCTTATTTGGGCTTGATGACATGACCCGAAGTAAGACTGAGTACTCCTCGATAATGGGTGCATATCTTCGTAATTAAATGTGAAGCAACAATATGACGGATCCCAGAACTGTACCATCGCCTTGATCAACTGTTTATCTATCTTGATTGGAAAAAGTAGTGCTATATCACCATATTTCTTGGTAAACTCATTGTTCTTTGCAACTCCCCATTGCTTCCAAATCTCCTCCAATTTCGACAAATCATTCTGACCTAAATCCAAGTTAACTGACTAAGGGAGGACGGACACGAAGACACTAGCTAAACGGTTTTCTTTATCACCTTGGTTCTATTCTGACTCTATTCTGACCTCTTGGTACGTCTTGTAAGTAACCGACATTGGTAAAAGGTCTTGGCGCTCCTTGACTATAATGAAAACTCCTTTTGTTGTGCTCGGCTTAAGGCAAATACTCATAAATGATCATGATGCATGCAATGAAAATAAAACAAAAACAAAGAACACGAGTCAGTATGGAAGTAAAATAAAGTAAAAACATTTTGCAATATTATCATAAAAATAAGTAGTGATAGGTAAGAAGCGTCCCTCTATGTGTTCCTAATTTCGAAGAATCTAACAGAAATTCGGCATGGGTCTACCTAAGTTGGTTTCTTACGGTTCACTATATGAAGTTCAGTTGGGTTCTAAACGGCCCCATTTGCTCCTTACTTTCATCCATGAGGACTAGTAAGGCACCCCAATCCAAAGGAAAAGGTTCAATTTGTTAGAGTATATTTTCTAGGCTTATGCGAAAGTTCGCACCTCACGAAAGTGTAGGTAGTTTATACTCCAGAAGTGTTTCGCTAGCTCATGCGAAGGTTATCACCTCACGAGAGCGTAGGTACTTTACTTCTTCCTAAAAGAAACAGAACCCGTGAATAGAGCTCATGTTATGCAAATGCGAGTGCATAGTGTGTGAAGAGGAACAGACAAACCTTTCACCACCTATTCTACAACCCTTATTCTAAATGCCCCCAAAAATTTATTAAAAAAAAAAATCAAATAATATAAGGCATTAATTAACCAGAAAGCAATAATAATATGCATGTAAATGAATATATTTACAAACATTTTATTATTTTTTAGAAATCATCTTGATTTAAACAAATTTGAGAATTATAATCAAATACCGATTAAAACCAACAAATTGAGACTTTTGATAACACGTGATTAATTTTAGGCCTGACTCTCTAATTATCCCCAACGATCTAGCAACCGCTAGATGACGTTGGGGGGAACTGATAGTGGTTCCTCGTAAATAATATTAGGGTTTTGAAAAACCTCGAAGAAAGAGAGTCGTCACCGATCTTTTTTGGCTAGGTGTGATTAATTAATTAAGATCCTTTACAAACCAATTTTAAAGACCACGTTTTAAACCAGAGAAAAAAATGGCGAGTTAGGGAGTCGGTTACGTGTGGGGAAGGTATTAGCACCCCCACAACGCCCGTATATAACCATACCTTATTAATCATGTGTTATCATTGGTCTTTTTGAAAGTTGAATTTAGATTCGATATTTTAAAATAATTCTCTTAAAAAACAATTATATTATTTGACAATGATTCAATTTTATTACCATAAAATTTCCTATATTCCCCGGCAACCTTACAGGATATAGAATTTTTCCTCATTTCAAAATTATCCGAATCATTTTATCTTTTTAAAAGGGTGTTTAGTTATTAATTATAATTGATGAAATTCTCTCCGGCAAAGAACTCATGAATTATTTTAACTCGGGAACATTGCCTAATTTTGAAAAAATGCGAAGAAACTTGATCTTTCATGAATGCACCTAGATTTATTCAAACGGATGTATGAATATGAATTTATCAGAAGATAAATAGTATTAGAACAAATGCAAAACTACGTAAACACACAAACAAGATCCTTTTTTTTTTTAACATTTTATTTTAAGGAAAAAAAAAACAATGATCACATAAACATTTTTACGTCTGAGAATTCACTAACCTTCCCGAAAACTCGACGGAGTTTAGAGGATTATTCTTTCGTATTAACATCTATGTGACCCTCGTAAAAAGAGAATGATGACCTGTAGTGAAAATGGCCCGACCATACTTTTCGGCAACCCGGCAAAGCACGCTCAGAATTGTTTCACAATAATCTCATCATACTCGTAAACTAACTAAAAATTGGAACATTACCGAAAATGTATTTCTCTCTTGAAGAGAGGGTATCCGAATAACTATAGAAGTATCTGAATGTCTTAGAGAAAGCTTTGACCGAACTTAGAAAATAGACCCGGAGGTTTTGAAAAATGGTAACCCGGGGGTTTTGAAAAACGGTAACCCGAAAGTTTTAAAAAAGATGCTCGGAGGTTTTCAAAATGGTAACACAGAGGTTTTGAAAAAAATGCTTGGAGGTCCTAAAAGATGGTGCCTAGAGGTCTTAAAAAATGGTGCCCAGAGGCCTTGAAAAGTTGTTTTTAGACTTAAAAACGTTTTCGAAAAAATAAAGGGTGGGTTAGGAAACTTGTGTTTGTAATCACGTAATCTGACCTAAAATAGTTTGATATGCCCCGGTATATCAAGAGAACAAAAAACAGACGTGGTTACAGACTATTACTTAATCCGAACCAAGAATTCCTAGGGAGAGTTTGAAAATTTTGTTTTTTGTAACAACAGGACGAAGAGGAAAATTTAGCCCGTAATCGCATTATCCAACTTAGGAGTAAGTTTAATATACCCGGTAAATCATGAGAATACAAAAGAATCTTGTTTACGAACCATTGCTTAATACGAACCAAGAATTACAGGGAGCGTTTTTCAAAACTTTTTTTGGGTGACAACATGGCAGAGAGGAAAATTTAGCTCGTATACGCATTATCCAACCCAAGAGTAAGTTTAGTACATCCGGTACATCATAAGAACACAAAAGGATCTTGGTTATGGATCATTGCTTAATCCAAACCTAGATTTACCGGGAGCATTTTTCAAAAAACTGTTTTTTGTAACAAAGTGTTTGACTCAAAGTTGGCTTATGGATTGTAAATCTGGCTCAACTATCATCTAAAATCGAAACGGCTATGGATCATCAAGCTCATAACCATCTTTGTTTTCAAGAAAATATAACATAGATATCAAGAAGCATGCACCACAATGAACCAATATCAAGGCAAGAAACATAGGCACAACAAGTAGCAAAAGCAAGCATAAACAACATTCATGAAAGTAAATCAAGTCATGTCCTCTTTTATTTTAAAAATAACAAGAAAGTATTTAGAAGCATTTTTTTTTTAAACATAAAAAAAGATATGTTTTTAAAGAAAAGAAAAGAGTATTCTTTTTAAGAAAACGTTTTTGAAGAACTTCAAAGCTTGAAAAGAGAAAAAAATATGGACAAGGAGAAATCAAGAATAAGAAGAAGAAAAAAAGTTACCTCCTCTAGCTTTTTCCAAGAATAAAAACCCTTTATCCTCTTAATTTTTGTTTCTTTTTTTCTTTCTCCTTCCTTTTTCTGAGCTTCCTCCCATCCTCATTAAGGTGACCACCCATTGGCTAGCCAATGGGCTTCCAACTTGGTCCCCAAGTATGGCTCTCATTGGCTAGTCAATGCCATATCATGTGCCAACATGATGAGTCATGTCCTTACTCTTATGACTCATCACTTATTTACTAAGTTGCCATTTGACCTTTCAAGAGCATCATCTACTCTTCCACTTTATTACAACTTTACCTTGTACTTATTTATACAATTTTCCATACAACTTTTATTTCTTTTTAATCTCACTCCTCTTCCTTCCATCCATTTTTCTACATGGACGTTATGCTTGGGCCTTCCAACAAAAATCCTCTCTTCTTGGATTTTTAAAGTTGGGCTTATTCACATATTTTTGCAAATTGGGCTGTTAATTTCCTACCCAACATCCTACTATTTGGTCTTAAAAAATGGACCTCACTTTTCTTTCAAATTCCTACCACTTGGGTATTAAAAATTGGGCTTCCATACTTTACAAAAAAATTCCATCACTTGGATAAAAATAATGGGCTTCCATATTTCACAAAAAATTCCTACCACTTGATAAAAATAATGATCTTCCAATTTTTCACCAAATTTTCTATCCATTGGATTTACAAGATTGGGCTCCTAATTTTCACCAAATTTTGGTTACTAGGAACTTCTAAAATTGTTTTGAATTTTCCACCCAAACTTTTCTACCATTTTATTCCAACTTTGTTTCATTGAATCTAATCCCTTCACTACTCAAAGTTGACTTTCCAATTATCAAGATTAAAACTTTACCTCCAATCTTCTATTTAATCTTGATTTTTCAAAATTGACTTTTTCAAGTTGACCTTTCCAAGTTGACTTTGACTTTGATCAATTTTGACTTTGACTTTTCTCATGTTGACGCTTTCAATGTTGATTTTTCCAAATCAAAGTGTCAAAATCGGATTATGGGATTAGGGAAAATTTAGAGGCCGAGAATTAGGAAAAAATTTAGAAACTCGGAAAAAAGGAGAAATCGTATTCTTTGAAAGGGAATCCCGAAAAATGTACTCTTTAGGGGTTCAGATAAAATTAGGTTAGAAAAAATTCTATGTTCAAAATTTAATAGGTATAAATATAATGAAATAAAATTTCATAGCATTAACTTTATGCAATAAAAGATCGAAGGTTTATTTTCATTTTTGAGTAAAGTTGAGAGTTTATTTGGGTATTATTTTTATTTTGAAAGGTGTAATATATCAATGTATTTTGAATTTGGTTAGAAAAATATCAAAAACCAAAATGTTTTATAAGATATACGTTTTAGTTTTTTTTTTTTTTTCAAAATTTTTACCGAATATTCTTCTATTGTTAATTTTGATTAGAGTCGGAATAGAATAGAGCAAAACCAAGCTCGATTGACATTTTTAAAATTCAAGTCCAAGTTTAACTTGCCTATTTAAGTTAGATTTATTATTAGAAGTATCTATGCTTTCAAACATATTTTTAAATTAAGTTTTAATTAAAATATATTTTTAATGTAACATATTTTCGACTTGGACTAGAGATTAAAATATAATATCTAAAATTGAGTTGAACCGAATCAGAGTTATAAGCTTGACGAGTAGTTTGGTTTGTTAATACATTTATTTTTTTATCATTTTTAATCTAATTAAAGAGTATAGTAGTGAAATTAGACCTGTTTAAAAAATGAGTGACAAATTTAATGATCAAAGTAAATTTGAACCTTATTTCAAGTTTTAACCTTGTAAAGTTGAGTAAGAAATAACTCGTATAGTAGCATAAAAGACGTCACTTTTAGTCATTTCGCTAAAAAAAACTTTTAAACTGTTTAGTCTGCCTACTAGGAAGCTTTGTTTCTGGTAGTAGCTTACTGCAGGCAATGCCTAATTCATTTAATCAGATATATATATATATATATATATATATATATATATTCTCGCACTTCGCTTCGAATATGTTATCGAATTTTAATTGATATTTTATAATAAATTTAAAAAATAAAAAAAGTAAAGATAATTTAAAAATATAATCCCATCATTATACGGCACCTGATATAAAATTGAGAGTTATTTGGAATGATCAATTAGATTTGATAATTTCGGACACAACATAATTATACGGTACGAAAATAATATGAAAAAAATAATTAAAACACGACATGACACGAAAAATAAAATGAACATGACACAAATACACGAACGTATCAAAATTTACATAAAATGAATTATTAACGTGTCAAGATTTATATAAATATATAATAGCTTAAATACGATTATAACAGAAAAAAGAACACAAACACGACTACACGTGATACAAAATTGGGAGTTATTTGAATAATGTCAATTAGACTTGACAATTTCGGACACAACATGGTTATATGACACGAACAGAACATGAAAAAAAATAATTAAAACACTGCACGAAAAATAACATGAACACGACACAAATACACGAACGTGTCAAAATCTACATAAAATCAATTATTAACGTGTAAAAGTTTATGTAAAAATTTATATAAATTTATAATACTTTAAATACACGATAAAATAAGACACAAGTTACAAACATACATTTTTTTCTCTAAATTGAACCATTATGACAAATTATGCAAAATATGAGATGAATTAAGACATGACACGTATATACAAAATTTTCTCTAAATTGAATCACCATGACAAACTATGCAAAATATTTAGATGAATTAAAAACGAAACGAATACAACATGAAAAAAATAATTAAAATACGACACGAAAGATAACATGAATACAAAATAAATACACAAACGTCTCAAAATCTACATAAAACGAATTATTAACATGTTAAAAATTTATATAAATGTATAATATTTTGAACATACGAAAAAATAACACGAACACAACACGAATGTGTCAAAATCTACATTAAACGAATTATTAACTTGTAAAAATTATATAAAATTATAATACTTTGAACACACAAAAAAATAACACGAACACGAATACTTTGGATTGAGTAAGGATATTTGTAAGTTGGGCTTGGGTAAGGATATTTGTAAGTTGGGCTTGGGTAAGAATATTTGTAATCCGGGCCGGCCCGAATTACTATTCAACAATTGAAAAATATTTTTTATTTAAATTTAATTTTAAAATATATATAAATATTAATATAAATTTTTTTAATATTTTAATAATTTATGAATAGTGAAATAGTCTTACGGGCCGGGTCGGCCCAAATTATTAAATTGTAAAAATTATATAAATTTATAATACTTTGAATACACAATAAATAACACGAATACTTTGGATTGAGTAAGAATATTTGTAAGTCGGGCTTGGGTAAGAATATTTGTAATTCAGACCAGCCCGGACCGAATTACTATTCAACAATTAAAAAATATTTTTTTTAATTTAATTATAAAATATATATAAATATTAATATAAAAATGTTTTTAAATATTTTAATAATTTATGAATATTGAAATGGCCTTACAGGTCGGGCCTGCTCGAATTACTATTCAACAATTAAAAAATATTTTTTTATTTAAATTTAATTAAAAATACATATAAATATTAATATAAAAATATATTTTTTAATATTTTAGTAATTTATGAATAGTGAAATAGACTTACGGGCAAGCCCGATCCAAAACAAGCTTGGGCCGCCACCCAATCCGACCCGATCCATGAGCACCACTACCCATAAATAAAGACCAAATACCTCAAAAACACCTAAAAACCCAATAAACACCTAAAACAACTGATAAATGTCATTGATGAGTTGTCGTCGAGACATGGTTTCAAAATGTCTAATTTTGGGGATTACTATTTAGAAAATGAGAGATATATAAATAATGTAGCAGAAATTGGATTGAAAGAAATATATTGTATTGTGTCAATAAGGTTTTTTTTTTTTCTTTTTTTCTTTTTTTTTTTTTGGTTTTCGCAGCAATTTGTGTATCCATATCATGTTTATATTATTTTTTCTTGTCAGTGTTTAGAATATTATATAGTTAATCAATTGTGACACGTTAATAATTCGTTTTATATAGATTTTGACACGTTAGTTTATTCGTGTCTATTCGAGTTATTTTTTTGTCTTGTTGTGTTTTAATTATTTTTTCGTGTCTTATTCGTGTCGTATAATCATATCCAAAATTATCAAGTCTAAGTGCAGAACCACAAATCTATCACCACTTACAAATTTATATTGGCTCAAGTGTTAAAAAAAACTTGTAAACTAAAATTAAATAATCATTCAAACCTTTATCATTTTATTACAATCTCTCTCAAATATTTATTCTCGTGCTTTTGAACACTCAATCATCTATTCTCATTCAATTGAATCTCGATTGAACGAAAATTAATGATAATCTTTTATCAATTTTTATCTAATCAAAAACTCAATTAAATAAAAATAAATATTTAAAAACTTAATTGATGACAATAAAATAATAAAAACTTAGAATATTATTTAATTTTAATTTAAAATATTTTTTTAAATTTAAGCCATTTATATTTTATGTTTATATTTTATAATTCAAAATGACAAAGCAAAAGTTGCGGTAAATATATTCTGCAATTCACAATGATAAAACAAAAGTTCGATACAAGGATTCTTCTTTGAATTCATTTTGCTTTGCAAATGGCCAATATACTTCTGAAATAAAGCAAAAGTTCGATACAAATATAACTTATCAATACACTCTTATATTAATATTTTTAATAATCATTTTCATTTATATCCCACCGCAACCACTACTTTTACATCCAAATACATCCTAATTTTAATCTGACTGCTATAATATCCAATCTCAATATTACAATAATTAATTTCATCACTACCGTTATTTTTAATCTTACCGAAATCAATCTCACTATCCATCTGAATAGAAATTAGCTGAAAATAAAACCCATTTTTTTTTTTCCAGCTAAATAGCTAATGGCTAGAAAAGAGCACATATTTGACAAAGAAATATGTCGACATCAGAGAACAGGCCAACAGCTTTATATGAAACAACATATATATATATATATATATATATATATATATATATATATATATATATATATAGCAGAGAGAAGAAAAAAATGTTTAGAAGTCACTCTTAACCGAGATTATTGCGTAAACCTCAGCCCCAACCCTAGTGTTACACAAGAATACAACAAAAAAAGATATGAGATGAGAAACAATACTGGCAAAAAATCCGGCAATAATAAATTAACTAATGCTGCAGTCAAACAAAGCGATGAGCTCAAATAAAATCTCTCCAGACCTTCATAAGGAGGAGACTTTCGCATAATCTCCAGACCTTCATAAGGAGGAGACTTTCGCATAATCGTCGATGCGTCCAGGCGTCAATCTG
Organism: Fremontodendron californicum; assembly: GCA_030761205.1. Taxonomy (NCBI): domain Eukaryota; kingdom Viridiplantae; phylum Streptophyta; class Magnoliopsida; order Malvales; family Malvaceae; genus Fremontodendron; species Fremontodendron californicum. The sequence continues at coordinate 18,328,823 of JAULJL010000008.1, forward strand.
AGATGCATGAAAGTCTCCATCTAATTGATGCAACAAACTCAAGGAAGACTTTCAAATATAATGAACCAATTCTGCAACAGTTACTCCACTTGGAATTTGATTTTATCTTCCAACCCACCTACTGAAACACCTTCCTTAATCTCTCAGCAGAAAGGGCTGCTCTTTTATTGGTTGGCTCAAGCACCAGGGCATGCCTAAAATCTGCATTTGCAAAATTACCATTACTAGTGCAACAGAAATCCAGTTCTATCCACCCAACTCCGATAGCCATTAAATTTTCAAATCTTTCTATAGTAACAAGGTTACAACTTGAATATAAGCATCATGCTGTCATTCTAAAGTTCAGTACTTGTCGGTGATACGACTTTCCCCCTTCACCCCAAAAGTATAAGCATGCTATATTTTATTCCTCACCAAGTAAATAAATTTCAATTGCCAAGACCAAGAATATCATATTGTTTCCATTCTACAAAATTTTCTGAATGCATACAATACAATCCACACAGGCCATGAGCAGTAACAATTCTTCATTCTGACCAAGTCCTATAGCAGCTTACATACAGATAACAATGCAGAATACCTTTAAAAGGCTTAGGAAAAACTCACCCTCAATTGCCTCCTTATAGTAACCAAGCATTTCTCGAGCAGTGCCTCTCCGAAAATATGCCTTTACATTCTGAGAAATATAGTAGGAACCAATATTATGGCAATGAAAACACAGAAAAGAAATTTTAATTGAACTGCTAAAGAAAGGGGGGTAACACTACACTTATTGGCTACTGCTATATGTAAATAATAATAATAGTAATAACAAACAAAAAAAAAAAAATCAGGACAAGGAAATTCTCCAATAAACTCAAGCATCATGCAATCCTAATGCATTCTCTAACAGCAATAGTCCGTTGATAAAATAAAAATAAAAAAAGTAATCTAAACTGTAATTGGGACCTGAATGAATGGAACAACATAGATATTTGCAGCTTGTTTCAAAAAAATTACCATCTGTCTGGTTCAAACCAAACAATTCACCAGAGCAGCTTATTTTCATATGCATGCTCTTGAATACTTCACCCTTTGTCAAGAGATAAATTTCTGTAATTGTCTCAAAATTAACAAAAAAGAAATTCCAAATTTTAGTTTCATGATAATCCATGTAACCAGTTTGATATTAGCCAGCCTCTTCATATCAAACCAAACTCATATAAAGAAAATCCAAATTGATAAATAGACACGTTTCATTTATTTCTTTTTGAAGAAAATGTAGACATTTTAAATGCAAACAATGACAAACAACACCAAAGAAGATTTAGGCTCTATTACAATTTTACTACTTAACTTTCACTTCTCAAAAGTTACTCTAAAGAAAAAGTAAAAAAAAAAAAAAAAAAAAAAGCAAAGTCAATCTGCCTCCATTTCACATTGATTGTGCACTTTGTAAATGGCACAAAGTTTACATATGAGGTATTTTATCCATTACTTTAAAACTTTACCGTTTAAGTTCCGTAAAAGCTAGGGTCTGGCCCACCTAAAACATTGTACTTTGTTTGAAAAGAACCATTAGTTTATAAATTGGTTAGTATTTTGATATAGGACATTGGAAAATGATTCCTATTTCGGGAAAGTGGACAGTATTGTGAAAAATGTAAAATAGTAAGATTGGAAATGCAAGGAACACTTTAGAAGAAGCATATGGCTAAAAAATATAAAAAAATTCAAATATAATTGTTTCATATTTGAATAAATACAGATTTTTATCCATGATTCCTATTTCGGGAAAGTGGACAGTATTGTGAAAAATGTAAAATAGTAAGATTGGAAATGCAAGGAACACTTTAGAAGAAGCATATGGCTAAAAAATATAAAACAATTCAAATATAATTGTTTCATATTTGAATAAATACAGATTTTTATCCATGAAAGTAAAATTTTTAAAATTTTACGACCTAAAAACTATCATTTATACTTTTCGCTTATTTGCTTTTAGAAGCAACAAGCAAGTAGTAAAAGCAACAATCAACCAGATCCTTAGCATGTGGATTAAATTACATCATATCATTAGAACAGGAATGAAACTCATGAAGTTGCAAAGAGAGACACTTGTTGAAACAGATATCAGGAATCATGGTAGAAAATATGATTTGAAAGTAAAAATTCAATCCTATGCCAAGATAATCAAAAGCATAAAAAGAGAGATACAGGAAGAACTAAAAAACAACAGTTATACAATCAAAACCATTAAGTTTCAGGAAAGAAATTACCTTTTTATCAAGGTTGATGGCTTTGGTACAATCTGCCTCTGCTTGGAGGAAACTGAATGGGAAAACAAAAAAAAGCATCAAGAAAGTACCCAAAAAAAACCTCAATTGAAGGAGTCAATTCTGAAGAGTAAAATATTACCTTCTTAGTTCAAGATATGCTGCAGCCCTGTTACTATAATATGTTGCATTATTGCCACTAAGCTTGATAGCTTCAGTATAAAACCCAATAGCCTTCTGCCATTGTTTTTCTTTGTATGCTTGGTTGCCCTGAATCATTGAATTTGCAAACAGAAGAAATTTGTTTAAGATAAAGAAGAAAATGCACAAACCAAACAATTTGTGTAAAACTGCTAACTATGTGACAAAAGGCTCTAAGTAACAGCACGAGGATAGGCATATAACAAATCATGCACGAGAAAAGACATTTGCCTAGCCTTAGTGAATATGCTTACCAAGGGGGCAAATAAACAAACATATAGACAATTCTAACTAAAAGAAACACGGTTTTCTCTGTTCCTTTTCAAAAGTTAGCACTTAATGGTAATCACAGTGATCAAATTTCCTATAGCTACAACTACTTTTCAGAGCAATCTTACTCTTAACAGCCCAAGTAAGTAATTACTTCCTTCCACAATGTGTCATATTCTGTACAATATCACTCTAGTGTTTTCTCTAGTTTTTCAAATTGATCCATCTAATGATAACAAACAAGACATTTAATAGGTAGAAGTACATGAACTCTAATTTGAGTTGACAAGGTTAACTGCGACTGGCCCTCAAATTCCCTAGAACCATGATGGTTTCCAGAGAAGCTAATAGACATTTTAAAAAATTGCTAAGATTTTAATTTCAAATCTCGTGTTATTACTACTCAAGTTCAACTGAAAATAGTATTAAGGAAAGCCCCAACCAGTCTTCATGCTTACCATGATAAATTAAGAGATTGAAGAATTAGTGAATCATGATATTCCCATTGGTTGATGTTGTAATGATAAGGATAAATAGTGAATCGTGATATTCCCATTGGTTGATGTTGTAATGACAAGGATAAATGGTGACCCATGAGAGGGTAGTAACTGAAAAATGAACTCCGGTACTTCAAACTCATTCCATGCCAAAAACAAACTAGAAGAAAAGTTTCTATGTTAGCAAAATAAATTGATACGTATGACAATCTAGTAAATTTCAACATATGGAAAATTCAACACCCATCTCAAAATGGTTTAAGCGTTTGCTAAATGAATGCTGACCAAGACTCTTCGTGTCATGACTTCTTTTCCCCTAGGTCTCAAGTTTTGAAAAAAGCTGTGCCTAGCAGTTGGACTATTTGATTCTAAAGAAACAATATGCAGAAACTAAAGATGAATATTGAAGAATTATATTATTTAGGGTTCTATTAATTCATCTGTTAAGTTTTAGGGGCTAACTAGTAAATTTCATGTATTTAAATTGTTTATTATTAGAAATTAGTTTTGGACTGTTTCTCTCCTTTGACAGCTCCTTTTCCTCTAACCTATTCTGTCTTCATATTCCTACCTGTTTCTCGCTCTATTTGGATATCATGATTCCTCTCTAATTTCCTCCACACAGTTGCACTGCCAAAGCCTAGCTCTCCACTCTCTATTGATCCAATTGGAAAACTGACACAATTATTTGGCTGGCCAGATCATGATCTTCAGGACAGCAAAGTTTGGTCACCGTACCAGGGACAAACATGCCTCCACACTTCAGTCATAATCTCAGGTAAGATCAGCAAAACAGATAGTGTGCCCACTGATCGGATCTGCAGTAAAGTCATTCATTTGATGTCATCTCGTACATCAGCTTCCACATAATCATCTATGTCAGCAACCTAATCAGGAATGTCATTGGCCATGTCATCAAGTTGACAATAGACCCCTTCCCACTTTTTTGGATATGCAGATTCCACTTTTTACATCCAATTTGACATATTCAGTCTAAAATTCGGATTTTCCAAGTTCGGTGAGATGAAACATCAATTTTGAGGTTTTAGAACAGGCATTATCATGTGTCCAAATTGAGAACTTAGAAGAAAGCCTAGTTATGGTTCTCAGAATCTTAATCGTTCAATATTTTATGAGCATGGTGATCCTAGAAAACATACATGCCATAATTGCTTCAAAAGGAAAAAAGTAATGTGTACGAGCAACAATTACAAGAGAGCATGACTTCAGGGTCTTGTGTTCCTCAAATATGCTTCAAAACAAGAGGCAAGTTGATATAGAATATGTGAATCAGATAGGTAATATACAGTTGAGAGAGGAAGAGGTTCAAAAAGGCTAAAGACAGCATTTCAACAACTGTGGAAAAATTCAAATTAATATACATATAAAACTCGATTGGATCCTTCCTGAAACATATCTTAGAATCAGATCTTCATGAGTGATTCACTAATTAAAACTCTTCTTTTATTCCAGGTAAAACTTCCTTGATGTATCAACTACATAGGGCAGGAGTTCTATTAGACAACCCACTCCTCTTTTTTTCAACAAATGGAAAGTTCCGGGTTCGGTTATCGGATAGATTACCATATATTACAATAAATTTCTCCATCGAATCCTTTTAGTCAAGCCTCCTAGTCAATCACTATACCCCGAGAAGTATAAAGAATTACAATACCCATCACACCTGAAATCTGAAAATATACCGAAGCTTCTATAACTATTTTTCATGTTAATCAGGAAGAGTATCAAGAGGAAAGTTTTGAAGAATCAAAGTTGAGAAGCAAGAGAGACAAGTTAATAAATCCAATGTTGAAAAACTGGACTGGAGGTCGAACCCGTCAGACTTCGATTTCCAGTCCAACCGGTTACACCAACCGCTTTAATAAAAATGATTTTAAATATATATAAAAATAGTTTTAATGTTAAATAAGTAATAAATACAGTAAATAATTAATAAGATCAGACTTCGGTTTCCAGTCCAACCGGTTTAATAAAAATGATTTTAAATATATATAAAAATAGTTTTAATATTAAATAAGTAATAAATATAGTAAATAATTAATAAGAATATTTATATGGTTTAGTGGTATGACCTTTATTATAAAATCAAAAGGTTAAGGGTTCAAATCTCATCACTTACAAAAAACAAAAAAAAAATTGAAAACAAATATATAAAAAAACAGTTTTTTCCTTTTTTACCAGTTAAACCGGTTTTTCACTGGTTCAAGGAAAGTCCGGTTTTATGTATAGTATTGGACCGGACAGATCACCGCTTCTCGGTTCGACCAGCCGGTCCGGTTTTTTATTCCATGGATAAATCAATGAAGTATGACCAGCAAAAAGATATGTGCGACAACCTGGTTTTGAACCTGGAAAGATTGAGTTTATGCAAGGGATTGTACAAGTTAGGTTGAAGATTCAAACACCAAATTCTTAGTGGTTCAAGCAGATGAGGAGTCGAGCATAAATCAAACAGCTACAAAAAGAAAGCAGGATCCATTTTGCAATGGGGCCACAATACTTAATTTTATTGGTCCAACCAAGCCAAGTAACCAAGCTCTATTGACTGCTGATGCCACAAGAAATTTGTTGTTGACAGTGCTATTCATGGGTTTTGCTGGAAAGTTCTTTTTTGCTTCACCATTTCAAAACTTGAGGTCCACTTTTCTACAGTAACAGGAGAATGATGCCGGACATCAAAAAGAAAATTGAATGATTAAATTACTTAAGGTTTATTTTATTCATTTATTATTCTCGGATTTTTATCTTAATTAGCTTTTGCTTGTTTACTATGACCTAGGTTTAGCAGTAGCCCATAAGTACTTGTATTATTTCAGTTTCAATAAACTTGGATGATGGTTTACTAAGATATTACGTTATTGGAATTGGATTTTGTCCAACATATTCTAGTTTCTCACTTTCTTCCTTTGTTCTTTTTCTTTTCTAACATCTAATTCTCCATATCTTTCACTTTCCATCTATTTCTCTCTTTCTATCTTTTTCCCCTCAACCTGGTTCCTTTCATCCCTATGACCCATGGCAAATAAACTTATATATCAGTTACCTGAAAATGAACATGCAAAGAACGGGCATATTGTTTTGATTGAGAGAGCACATAATAATATTAATGTGGACAAAGAAACAGTAAATTGTCTTTTAATCATCATCAAAGAACCCAACTATGATAAAAAAATCACCAACCAAGACATTCCACATTGGCCTTATTGATAAATTATGACCCATATTAACTACAGGAGGATAAAAATTTGGCGAGTTTGAAGGCAAGAAAGATGACACTGACCTTTTCTTTGGCAACCTCAGCGGAATGTTCCTGGTTGACAGCATTATCCGATAATTTAGACTTAGCAACAGTATCAGCATGCTCTTGAAGAGACGAATACATAGCCTGCACTGTATCCAGTAAAAAGCGATCACCCCCATGTCTGGCTATGAAGGACACTGAAACAGGGCACTTATCATGATATCCAAGTGGTAGTGTGACCTGAATCATTAATGAAATACAGATAACTTTATATTCATAACAAAACTTTTCTTCTAGAACAAAATGCTTTTACCTACATTAATATGAGAGAGAATTTCACCTGACAGCAACCAGATATGCTAGCAATACTCAACAGACTAAACATACAGTTCTGGTAGTCCTCTGAGATGATTTCCTTGCTACCAAGTTTCGAAGGGGGATAAGCAGTGGTAGGAATCACCAGAATTCCATCATCCTGAGCCGAATACATATAAAACAAGCACCCTTAAATAAAGCAGTCCAATAGAAACAAAGTGACAAAACAATACAAATAAGAGAAGTACAGGGGCAGCCTCTAGCAGTGACATGCATGCCATCTGCCTAGAGCGAAAAAGTGGAAAATATATGTATAATAATGCAACATATAAGCCTATCAATTTAGTACGGAATCATACATTAAAAAGGCGAAGAAAAGCAATCACAAACATCATTAACAACTATTGAGTTTTAACGTTAATGCAAAGGTTCTCAAATCATGTTGAATGATAAATTTGCCCATAATTTGCTTTTTATTTTGTTTATAGGACGAATACATGAAACCAAGTTTGAAAAGGACAGACAAATGGTCTTTGAGAAAACTCTGCTTCTCCAGCCTGCCAACCTAACAAAAGATATTATACACTCTTGAATCACAGATCAAAAGAACATAAGAACACATCTCGAAATCATGAGGTATGAGTAAAGATTATAAACAAAAACCAGGAGCTCACTAGAATTGTCGGCCATGTCTTTAAACATACTAAAACAGTAACCTGGTCTTCTCACTCCCCTTCCTTTTCTTTCCTACTCCCCATAGATGAGGAGTAAAACTTTTCTCTGTCTGCTACACCATGCTTTGTAATGAATGTGACTTAGGACAAACATGAAGGACTATGTTTTAAGTCCTTATCAGTAATTAACTTATTTATCTGAAGAGTACAAACATAGAGTTCGAATTCATAAAGGAGAAACAAGACTAGAGATCTGATCTAGTTAAAGCTTAGTTACAACTTAGATGACTAAGAGTTAGGGAACAATTACATGATTAAATATAATACTACACCTGAGATTGACGCACAACACAGATTCATATGTATATGTAATTGGGTGTGTGTTGTGTATGAACCAGGAGGTTAGATGGGGCAACCATCTTTTAACTGCATTCAAGAAAGGATTAATTAAGTTGAATTGAAATCACATGCAAGATAAATTGCATTTTTAAACTTAACCAGGAAATGAATTGTTAATCTCACTATATATCTCCAACACAAGAAATCTAACAAACTCCTCACCTTCAAAAGAGAATTGACTGCCAACCGCATCTCAGTCCTAATCGATTTGCAGATTTCAATCTCCTTATCTGTCATATCCAGTGGTTCATTTATTTGCGCAGAGAAAGCAGAATCAAGCACAGGCTTTTCTGATTTAATCCATTCTTCATGCGCACATTTAAACTCATATCTGCATTACGAAAGAGCACAGAAAAATCTAACTCAAGGCAATGGCCCCTATGGTGTTAAACAAAGCACTGTACCTTAGTAGCCTGGAGGAAGACTATCTAATAGGTCGGTTACATCATCAATAGATATCATGCACTAACAATATTCAACAGTTTATCAGAACACAGACCACTCCAGATTCCCAACTTGCACATCAAATTGCATGGGATTTTATTGTTGCATTTATGTTGTTAAATTTAAAATAGGGCATGGTAGTACAGAAAACCAAAACTAACAAAAAAAGGAAGATATGCATGCTCAGTGTAATGTTTAGTTGATGTTTGATGATGCAAATTGCAAAGTTATGGTTAAGGGAAAATTAATGAAGAACGAGGGAGAGAAAAGGAAAAACACAGAGAATGAGGAGAAAAGGCTTGAGAAACAGAGGAACTTGGGGGGGGGGGGATATAAAAAATAAGGGAGAGATATCACAAAGAAATAAGAAAGAACAAACAATAAAAAAAAAATCCACCCCAAATACTCAAATTTCAGTAATGGACAATCTTTTTGTTTTTGTACAGACAATAATCCACAATCTAAAGCTGCAAGAAACTAAAATAAGTACTTATAAGCTACACCGTAAACCTCAATGCAAATATGAAATAACACATAAACCCCAAATGTCCTAAAATTGTCTAGATACTAGAAGTTACAACCAAACACGTAGAAGATATAAAAATTTATAAAATAAATATCTGAATGGTATAAATATGAAATACTTATACTTTTGTACAGCAAATTCATAATCTAGAACTGATAGAAATGAAATATCGCAACTATATGTTGCACCCTTAACCATAATTTGCAAATATGAAAAACCATAAATGCTAAATGTCCTAATAATTCCTAAATACTAGAAATTACAACTGAACCTAGAAAAATATATAAAATTGATAACACCATTTAAATGTTTAATCCTTCAATAAGGATATACCCTTCCCACATCAAAAAAAATGTTTCATAACTTCATGGTTCAAGCCACAATGAGCTTAATAAAAAAAAAGTAAGCTGATCCAAAAATCACACTACAAACAGCAAAAGAATTATAAACCATGAAAGCTTTATAACTAAACAAATAAATAAATATTTGCACATTTATGCAAAAAATTAGGAGAGAAAAAGGCACTTCCTTCATCATATGGAATAACATCAAAGCTAACATGTGTACACACATCATTAAGATGAAAGCTCACCTTTGAAGAAATTGAGCAACATTTGCAAGCAATCTTATGGATAAAAATTGGGAATCACCATTTATTTTCTGGCTATAAAACTCCTTCAAGCTTGGGACCCTAGAACCGAAGTAGTTCCCAAGATTTTCATGCTTCAATACTTGTCCTTAAGAAAGTCAAAAGAAAGATTAACAATTTCCACACAACTCTGAACAACAAACCAGAAAAAATTCATTTACATAAAAGCTTATTGCTATAAGGCATATAGGAAAGAACATACTTCCAAAATGCTTCTCAGTGGAATTAATCACCACTTGTGAAACTCTGTCCACGGAAATCTTTAGCAGTTGAAAACAATCATCAGCTAATAGAATTTGCCTGGGATTGCGTTGAACCGAAAATGGAAGTTGCAAGAGCACAAGGCCAACTCGATGTAGAATGTTAGGGTCCTTAGCAAACAATCCTACCATAGTAAATCACAAGTCCAATAAAATCAAGTTTAATAAGTGCACAATAGAATACTGACAAGATTCTGACTAAATAAATTACAAATCTAACAGAAACATGAAAATTAATAAGTAAAGAGAATAAAAGTGCAAAAGCAAATACAGTGACTAATCAGCAAAAATGACTGATTGATATACATAATCATATGTTATCATCATTACCCAATAATTTTATGCTGAGAGCCTAAATTCAGCTTCGTAATGTATAACTAAATTTAAAACCACACTATGCCAGATTTTTTTAGAAGCAAAGTACACATGTACGGTAAATGCTTTCCACTGGTTCAACATGAGGGAAAAAAAGGACATGCAAAGCATTTTGTTCAAATCATACATCAACATGAAGGTAGCTTATGCATGGAACATTTGACAAAACTTTAAATCTGTGAAGAAGGTTGTCAAAATTTTCAACCCCAATGTACCAAAATTATTGGACCAAATGTATCAAATTGGGTTAATTACACCTTTGGTACTTGAACTATAGTCAAATTCTCGGACCAAATGTATCAAATTCGGTTAATTACACCTTTGATACCCGAACTATAGTCAAATTCTTGATGTGGAACATAAAGTTTAAAATTTTACGATTATGTTTGAACTTTGCTTCTGTCCATCAATTTGCACACGAGGCTAAAACCATTATCATATGGATGACATCTCCAAAAACAGCCAATAAAAATTGCTGTGTCTCAAAATGCCACGTTTACATGCCATGTGGCAACCTTATTGGATGTTTTGGACACATCACCCATTTGACTAATGGTGTTAGTCTCGTTTGCAAATTAATGGACAAAAGCAAAGTTCCTAATTGCAAATTTTTTTAACTTTAGGTACCAAATTGGAAATATGACTATAGTTCAGGTGACAAATGTGTAATTAACCTTATCAAATTTATGTAGTATGTAATGTATTTGTGTATATGTCTATGTGCAGGTTTGTAATTGGCGTAAGAGGTATGCAACTTTTGCGAAGACTATATTATCCTTGTTCTTTTGAATTTTGGTGGAATTACATTTATATTATTCTATTTTTATTAATCAATAGTCATTATTTAGCTTAATAGGTTAAAACTCTTGAAACTTGAACTAGAGTAAAAAATAAATAGTTAGAAAACTTCAATTGAAAATCATTAAAGTTCATGATTAAGAATTTTTATTTACTAGAATAACTTCAATTGAAAATCATTTTTAGCAAAACTTATCTGAAAAAATGAAAGAAGATAACGATTAGAGTTCATGATTATGAATTTTTATTTACTAGAATAGATTCTATATAGTATTATTTTTATTAAAATAATTAAAATAAAATACTATAAAACATAATATATATATATATAGACACACGCAGACACAAAAATATATAGGTACACACATAGTAAGAGAGAGATTGGCACCAAGTTTCTCAGCCATAACTACCTCATGCATTTGTGTATCGGCATAGGTTATTGCTCAATGTTTATCTACCAATAATTTTATATAGCTGGACCAACAACACAAGAAAAACTATAATCAAGTTGTCTGTACAATCAGATAGAGAATAAAACTAGGAGAAAAGGAAAAATAACCAAAAATAGAAAAGAATACGGAGAAAATTCAACTTAGAAGCTGCTTTCAATAGACAACCATGACTAGGGCTGTAAACGAACAGAGCGTTCGACCAACCGTTCATGAACAGTTTGATTTCTGTTCGTTTATTAAGCTAAATAAACGATTATGAACACAATTTTAATGTTTGTATATTTAACGAACCGAATTCGAACAGATGTGTGTTCGGTTCGTTTATGTTCATGAACAAGCTCGTTTATGGTTCGTTTCAAGCTCGTTTATTAGTTTGTTTAAAGCTCGTTTATATTCGTTTATTGTTCGTTTATAATATAATTAATAATAATATTATTATTTGTATTTTTATTTGTATTTTATTTATTTATAATATAATTAATATTATTTAATAACTTAAATTTAATAATTTAGTAATAAATTAAATTAAATTAAATTTATATTTTATTATTTTATATTTAATAATAATTTAAAATTGACTTGTTTTATATTTGTTTGTTTGTTTATTGTTCATGAACATATTTTTAATTGTTCGCGAACATGTTCGATTATATGTTCATGAACATGTTCATTTAATGTTCACGAACAAGTTCATTTAATCTAAATGAACTTGTTCATGAACATTAAATGAACGAACACGAACACACTCAACTTTAAACGAACAGAGCTTGAACACAATTTGAAAATCCTTAATGAACACGAACCGAGCACGAACAAGTTCAAAAATAAATAAACTAACAAGAACAATGACTTGTTCGTTCAAGCTCGGTTCATTTACAGCCCTAACCATGACCGAAACTAAACTTTCAAAGTTAAGAGAGCTAAGAGTGTTAGCCCCAACATAAAATTAGTTTAAGACCAGACCAATTTAAACAAGCATCTGTACATTCAAAAATATCTTCTTTTTCTCACTAAATTAAGATGAAAATAATAGAACTGCTTATCAAAACCAACTAGAGCATGCTACAAATCTTCTTTCATACAAGGAAATAATCTAAGAACCTTGAATCAAATAATAACCACTCTGTATGACACAGAATTATATGACTGCTTATCCCGATATGGCATATGACAACATACAAAATTTTATATTGCATATTACAGCACTTGATATTTCTTCATACATACCAACAGTGTCGAGGCTTGATGAAACAGGTATAATTCCGGTGTGAGAAACAACGCCATACGAGGGTCGGAATCCAATAACACCACAAAAAGCCGCAGGTACCCTCACACCACCGAGAGTATCAACGCCTACTCATAGAACGTTATGGGACAAATTATAGAGCCAAAATTATGAAGGATCTTCTGGAATGTAATATTATACGGGAACACGAAGATCTTATCATGTTTGATCAATGTCACACATAAAGAAAATTATACTTCCATTCAATAGCAAAATTAGATATCCGAAACATCATAGTTGAGATAACTAGAGTGTCGTAGCATGTCCTAAAATATTACAATTAAATTAAACTACATTTTAGTGAATAAGAATACCTTCATCAAACTATTACTCAAGGAATATTCATTCTTAAGATGAGACAAAATAAGCTCAATTGCATATGGCAACTGATCAATAATATTAATATTTCCTCAAAAAGTCATATATTATATATATGCCAAGACCAACAATGTGCCTTGCAGAAACTGAGAAAGCAAAGCAGTCAGAAAGATAGCACAAAGCTCACCTAAAGCGAAGTCCACAAAATTAGCGGCAACAGCAACAGCTGCTCCACTAGAGGATCCACCTGGAATGCGCACTGGTGCAGCAGGATTGGTTGGTGTGCTATAGTGTTTATTCTCTCCATGGATACTGAAAATCAAAGATGCCAAAAGCAGCTAGCGTCATGCAAATCTTAAGAACCAAAAGACTAAATCATGCATGATGACTAGTTGACTACCATGCCTAAACCAAGAGAGATTTCCATCTTTAGTAAATAGCGATGAACATTGTGCTTCGGAACCACGAGGGGAAGGGAGGATAAAGTAAAGAGGAGAAAAGAGAGGGTTTGGTTCCCCTTGTTTGGATAGATTAAATAATAAAAGGGAAAGGAAAAGGAAGGGGGGGTGTTCATTAGCAACCTTGTTTGATTAAGGAGGGGAAAGGTAATGGAATGATAACTTGTAATGTTATTTTACTATTATATCATTTATGAGTTAAAATAAAATGTCAAAATAAGGGTAATTTTGCTTTGCATTAAAAATAGTAGTAATAAGTAATCATTCCCTTCCAATTCGCCACACCATCTCTTCTCTTTCCCTCCATTCCCCTCAATCCCAACACAGTGTTCTAAACCCAAAGCCAGGTTTTTAGGAAAATAGTTCGTAATGGCAAGTACCTGTATGCCAGTTCGTCTACAATAGTTTTCCCAACACAAGTGGCACCTCCTTCTACAAGGGCCAAAACCACAGGAGATGTGCGAGACGATGCTTCATGTGTCCTCACCCAGTCTGGATGGCCAAACCCAGTCACATAGCCTTCAATGTCAAATCTGATAAGCATAATATGAATATCAACTATTAGAACCCATACAAACATGATGTTGAACATAAGAAAGAGCAAAACCATGTCAATGTGCACATAAATCACAAGAGAATACTAGAAAATTGGAAAGTTCGATTGACTTTTCCTATTCAGCTCTTCTACCATTTCCCTCAAAAGGAGAATGAAAAATCACAATCCAGTCATAGCATATGTATGCAGCAAGTCCTAAGGCAAAATCCTGCCCTCAATATCTTACATATGCTTTCAGAAAATAATGGGGCTGTCGGTATCACAAAATTAATGAATTTCAGTTCATACTAAAAATCAGAACTTCAAAATAAATAACCGTAAATTACAAGAAATTCTAAAATATTCATAAAAACAGAGAAAAACATTTAGGTTATTACTTTTGGTTTTTGCTTCCTCGCAAGTTGCTAAGTTAAAATGCAATAAAACATTCAAACATAACTTTTCTATATAGACATAAACTCACCAATTGCACTATTCATAAAACTTGATTTTATTTGTTTAAATAATTAAAATTTTCATTTTTTAATTATTCAAAAATATTACTTCTTTTGGTTCCTAACCATGCTGTATACATTTCGCTTCAAATACCACCAGAACAGGTTGCAAAAGCAATAAACAAACCCTTATTAAGGTTTATGAATATGAGCGAGTGTTTGTTTTATAAAAAGAGAGCTACTATTTCTTATTCATAGACCAGCTTCGCATAGCTGGATTAGAAGCCAAAAAGAAAGAGTAACCACTCAACAAAGTCCAACTCCGCTATGCTACTCCATTTGCAGTTGACACTCAGTTGAAACAACAAAACCCATAAATATTTAGGCTTTCTTTCTTGCTTGCCCGGAAGAATAAACATGCCATACATATTGACCATTAACCTTAACCACTTCTCCTACCTACAAAATCAAATGCAGCAACTAAAGTAGCAATGATAACAAAACAAGAAAAATAAATCCGTTCATTTCCATTTCCCAACACTTGTTGAGGTAAAAAACCACAACAGACATATAAATATATATATATATATATAAAGAAAAGGAAAAACAGCATACACGTCAGAGACGGCGAAATTGAGACCGGTGAGAGGGTGGGGAGCTTTGGGAGGAGCAGGCTGAGGAGGCGGAAGCAGCTCTAGCTTCTGGATAAAAGCTCCAAAGTCAGCTTTAATAGTTTTCTTAAGCCTTTTGGTCATTAGAAGAATTCCAGCTAAACCCAACCCGAGCAGCACCCACAGATTGGCGGCGTGAGAAGCCATGTCTGCTTCTGAGATATTTGAATAAGGTCCTGGAAATTTGAATGACAAAGAAAGAAACCGATAATAAAATAGAGAAAGGGAGGCCAGAGGAGTGTGGGGGTTTTGAGGGGATTTGGCTTTGGGTGTGGATGAGGCTGCCGGATTTCTACCTTCTCAAAGGGACGGAAGTATCGAGTTGCGTGTGCTTTTATTTATTCTTAATTTTTAAAGGGAGAATTATAAATTGATCCGAGGGACTGAGAATATCGAGTAATTGCTATTATGATTAACAATATTTCTTGAAAAAGAAAGGCTAAATATAAAAAAATATGCTCTCAATAGTTGATCTATCGACAAGAGTTATTTGAAAAGAAAAAATAAAAAAGTTAAAAATTATGAGACATGACAACCACCACCTAAAAAAGTAAATAAGGTACTTTGAACAATAAATTTTTCAACTTATTTCTCTTGTATAACAATTGTAGAGGTGGCAAACGGGTCCGTTCGGGCAGGCTCAAATCGAATTTTTATTGGATTCGAGTTATGTCGGATTCAAATTTATTTTAAGTTCGGATCATTTCGAGTTCAGATATTTTCGGATTCGGATAACTTCGGATTCAGCTTTTTCGAGCTCGAGCCATTTCGGATACGGACTTTTTCGGGCTCGGACCATTTTTGAATACGTGCTTTTTCGGATTCGGATTATTTCAGATTAGAATCGATTCGAGTTCGGGCTGGCTTAGGCAGATTCAAATGATTTTGAAATTTTATAAGCTATAAATATTTTTTTTTAATTTTGAATGTAATAATTAATTTAACTTTTTACATAGCGACAAAAATAATAAAATTAAAAAATATTTATTTAAATATAAAAATATATAATAATTTTATTTATACATTGAATATCAATATTTTGTTTTTGAATATTGTCCATTATTTTTGGTACAATATCTTTTAAGTTCAAATAAAAACTAAATATATAAGTTCGATATATCTACTATAGTATGAATAAATTATAATTTATACATTTTGATATTTATTATTATTTTACAATGATTATATACTTATATTTTTTTATTTTTATGTTATTTAGTATTGAATAATGAATATAGTTATAATTAATAATTATATAAGATTTTTTTTATTTTATAATTGAGCTAAAATAAATATAAAATAACACTATAAAAAGTAATAATAAAAAATCATTGGGCTTCATCTATATTTATAATATATATAAAAGTACGAATGTAGAGAATCTTTTAAACTGACAAAAATAGTCATCAATGTCCACTATATTTCTAAATTGCCATTATAAATATTTTTTATTATTAATAAGATTTATCTAATTTATAAGTAAGAAATTTAATTTCATTAAAACACTTTCATTAAATGAATTAATTTGATAATAAATAAAAATTAAAAATTTATGTAGAATTGCTTTATCTTCAAAGTTTTAATTTTTCAGTAATCTTAAAAAGTGAATTAATTTATTTGATATAAAGAAAATTCAAAATTTACATTAAATTTTTTTATCTTCATAATTAATTTTGTATTAATATTAAAAATAATATAATAGTTTGATATAATTTGTACATAAAATAAATTTTAAATGCAAATTTTACTTAATATTCATTTCATTATTTTTATTTATTTTTAAAAAAATATATAATTATATATTCAAAAATAAATAAATTAACGAGCATTCACATAATCACATGCGAATTCATGTGATAACAAATATTAGTTTTAAAAAAATCATTAGAATGAAACAAGTTATAAAAAAACTCACTAAACATTTATATAAATGACTTTTTACTTTTAACCACTCATTGAGCTTAGTCACTTAGTCCAATAAATCATAATATTTAAAATTATTTAATATAGAGTTAATAATAATATATTAATTTTAGTTTGTTTAAAAAATAAGATATTTAAATTAATTGTATTAAAATTATTAGTAATATAATATACCTATAAATTATACTTTAATTTAATATTAATAATTTATTTATTTTTTAATAAATATTAATAAATCAATTCAATCAAAATAAATATTAATAAATCAATTCAACTAAATAAAATTATATAAAATTTAGATTTAAATGTGGAATAAGTAAACATGAAGATGAAGTTCAAT
Organism: Fremontodendron californicum; assembly: GCA_030761205.1. Taxonomy (NCBI): domain Eukaryota; kingdom Viridiplantae; phylum Streptophyta; class Magnoliopsida; order Malvales; family Malvaceae; genus Fremontodendron; species Fremontodendron californicum. Next base: position 18,346,185 of record JAULJL010000008.1, read on the forward strand.
TATATGTTGAAATTATATGATATTTTTGTATATTTGAATTATTATTATATTAAAATTTAGATTTAAATGTGGAATAAGTATAATAATATATTGTAAATGATTATTTATAACAGAATCAAATGTCAAATTAATAATATTATTTGTTATGTTTAATTATTGTAAATATAATAAGGATAGTATTAAAAGATATTTGATATTTATAGTTAATGTGTTTCAAGTTAAATTTAATTTAAAGATATACTATTAATTATTTTAGTTAATAATACATTATTGATATAATTGTATAATAATTTAAATATACTTTTACATATTAAAAACTTTTATTTAATTTTTTTTATCATTTATATATATATATATATATATTATTTTAAATAAAATCATATAATTATAGTTTAATTTTTTTTCAATTATAAATTCATTTTTTTTATGGGTTTCGGATCGATCTCGGGCTCGGATCGTAGCGGATACGGGCTTTTACGGGTTCGGATTTTTTCGGATTCGGATTTTCTCGGGTTCGGGCTTTTTCGGATTCGGGTTTTCTCGGGTTCAAGCTTTTTAGATTCGAACTTTTTCGGATTCGGACTTTTTTAATCAATTCGGATCGGCTCGGGCGGGTTCTCAGATTTGGGCCTACTTTGCCAACTCTAGCTGTAGATAATATGCAGCAAATCAAATCTTGTGGTATATGTTGTACAATGGGGCACCCAACTGATATGTACCCAACACTTCACGATGGTTCAAATGAACAAGTGAATCCTATGAGTGGATTTCCGGGCCAACCACGAAAGTATGATCCTACTCAAACACATATAACCCAGGATGGAGAGATCATCCAAACTTTAATTATGGAGGGAACCAATTACAAGTTGCTCCTCCACCCATTGATAATCAACCACCGGGTTTTCAGCAAAGAATGCAACAACTATACCAAACCCGACAACAAGTGCCACCACCTCAAAATTCAAGTTCTTCTCTAGAAGATCTTGTCAAAACCTTTGTTACTAATAATTTGCAATTTCAATAGGAAACAAGAGCAAGTATTCAAGAAGCAAGGGCTAGTATTCAAGAAACAAAGGCAAGTATCTACAATTTAGAAACTCAAATAGGACAAATGGCAACAACATTGAGTCGATTACAAGCAAGGGATTCAGGAAAATTACCTTCTCAAACTATAGTGAATCCTAGAGAAAACGCAAATGCTATAACTCTAAGAAGTGGGAAACAGCTTGAGACACCACATAATGATAGTGCTAAAAGGGAAGAAAACACCAATGCATCGTCCTCACAACCCAATGAGCCACTTGTTAAGGTAAGCCCTAAACCATCTTTTCCTTCTTATATAACTCCTCCACCTTTTCCAAGCAGGTTAGCAAAGTCGAAAAAGGAGGAGCAAGAGAAGGAGATTTTGGAGACCTTCCGGAAGGTAGAGGTAAATATTCCTCTACTAGATGCCATTAAGCAAGTTCCCCCTTATGCAAAGTTTTTACAAGAATTATGCACTTCTAAACGGAAGCTTTTTTACAAGAATTATGCACTTCTAAACGGAAGCTAAAAGACAATGAAAAGGTAAGTGTGGGAGAAAATGTTTCAGCTGTTCTTCAAAAGAAACTCCCACCAAAATGCAGGGACCCAGGTATGTTCACCATTCCTTGTAAGATAGGTAACACTCGGTTTGAACGTGTTATGCTAGATCTAGGTGCATCCATTAATGTTATGCCATATTCAATTTATGGTTCATTGAATCTAGGACCATTAAAGGAAACCAGTGTTATTATACAACTTGTTGATCGTTCTAATGCTTATCCAAAAAGAGTTGTAGAAGACGTTCTTGTGCAGGTTAATGAGTTGGTCTTCCTAGTTGATTTTTATGTTCTTGAAATGGAAGATGAGATGTCTTCCAATCCAACACCAATTTTATTAGGGAGACCATTCTTGAAACAGCCAAGACAAAAATTGATGTTCATGATGGCACTCTCACTATGGAATTTGATGGAAAGGTGATTCGTTTCAATATTTTTGAGGTACCCTAGTGATGTACATAATGTTTTTACTATTGACATAATTGATTATTTAGTGCAACAAGCATATGAGTTAGATGGTGAAGATAGTTTGGAAGTAGCCATTAGCAAGCACCTCGAAATGAATAAATCTGAATATGAAGGGGAATTAGCTTTAAGTGAACATATCAAAGAGGCATTGGCATCTCTACAAGTGTTGCCATCTTTTGATAAAAGGTTTGATGTTTCATATATTAACTTACCTATATTTATTGAGAAACTTCTACCTTCCATTTTGCAGGCACCAACCTTGGAGTTGAAACCATTATCGAACCATTTTAAATATATGTTCTTAGGTGAAAAGGACACACTACCGGTCATCATTGCCAAAGAACTCACACCTTTGCAAGAAGAGCGACTTATCTGTGTGCTCAGACATCATAAAACAACAATTGGTTGGACAATTGCCGATATCAAGGGAATAAGCCCATCCATGTGCATGCACCAGATTCTGTTAGAGGAAGGGTCAAAACCAACAAGAGAAGCACAACGCCGATTGAATCCTCCTATGATGGAGGTTGTGAAAAAGGAGATACTGAAGCTCCTAGATGTTGGAGTGATCTATCCCATCTCAGATAGCAAATGGGTGAGCCCGATCCAAGTGGTTCCTAAAAAGTCAGGTGTTACGGTTGTGAAAAATGATGAGAATGAACTTATTCCTACTCGGATTCAAACCGGATGGCGAGTTTGCATTGATTACTGCAAACTTAATTCAACAACTCGCAAATACCACTTTCCTTTAGCTTTCATTGATCAAATGCTTGAAAAGTTAGCCGGTCATTCTTATTATTATTTCTTGATGGTTTTTCAAGTTATAATCAGATTGTCATTGCTCTGGAAGACCAAGAGAAGACAACTTTCACATGTCTATTTGGTACCTTTGCATACAGACGAATGCCATTCGGTCTTTGCAATACACCAGCCATATTCCAAAAAAGTATGGTTAGTGATGGAGACTCAATTAAGAGTTGTAAACCCAAGTGCAGGTTATGTTCAAGTAATAAATTCTCTGGTGTCCGAGGTCGAACCACAGGGAAGCGTATTAGTAAGTATAAGTTTATAAATATATAAGAAAAAGAAAGTAAACAAGATATTAGGGAATCAACAACAAAACAAGATAAACAAGATATTAGAGAACAAAATAAACAAAATAACATAAAAGAAATTAAACAAGATATAAAAAACAATAAGAAAAGATGTTGAGGTTAGAGAATCCACTCTTGGTGTTATGCTAAGATTAATTTTGTTTTATTACACAATTGAAATTCACACATAAGGGAGGTTCCAATCGGAAGGTTTAGCAATTCAGTCCAAATTGTCCAACGTCCATAGCATATGATATTATGCTCATTTGGTGTCCTCAAAACTCATAAAAAGAGTCCAAGCATTCCTTATGCCAAGGTATATGTCTACAACAAATCAAGGTTATGAAACCAAGCATTTACTGTGCCATTTTCATTGTTAATAATGAATCAAGATCCCTACTTTGCAAGTATGATTTTAAACCAAAAGAAAATATTATCTATACTAGTGTTTATAAATGATGATTCATTTTAGCTCATGTTTAAGAGACTAACCTTAGCATTTGCCAAAAGCTTCACCTCATCACCTCAACAATATGATTAGCAACACATACTAGATATGAATAAAATGAAAAGAAATGTAAGAAGCATAAGTAAATAAAGAAAAAGAAAACTAGAGAAAGGAAAGAACAAGAAAACTTAGAGAATTTTATTACAATGGCTAATATCCTACCAATGTACAATCCCCCCCTTTTACAATCATCCAAGGCCCTCTATTTATACACATTTTCGAGAGCTAAATGACAAGAGATAAGCTTTATAAATTTCAAAGGTAGGTATAATAGGTGGGTGCATTTTTCTAACAATTTTCGTCATATTGTATGACAATTCTGATCAGCCAGCTTGATGGTTGATTTTGTCAATGTTGGAGGCTTGATCTGATCAAATGGTCCTCTAGAAAAATATTCCCCTATCAGTTTGTGATCCATAGCCGTTGGAATCAGCTCATTTTCTCATGTGGATCAGAAGATACGATCAAAATACCAAAACTGGTCAGAAAAGACGGCATTGCACATCAGCCAACTTGATACCACATTTTGCTAGGGAAAACGACTCCGTTTCAAGAAGTGTAAAGCATGAAAAAGATAAATATGCCTCTTAACTTTGCACTGTAAAAATTTCATCCTTAATGCTTCAGTGAAACTCCAGATATAGCTGATATGGGAAAAGGTGTCGGAACTGGAACTGAACTGGATTTGCAACTTATGGAAAATTGTTCCTTTTTTTTTTTTTTTTTTTTTTTTTTTTTGATAATTGGGTAGGGGAGGGGTAGCTTGGGTTTGAACCCAAGACTTCATGCCCCCAAGACTCTTGGCCACTCAGCCAAGAGCTTGTTGGCGGAAAATTGTTCCTTTGTGTTCTTGCTTTTCTTCCTTTTTTGTCCAATTGCGAATTTATTCACTCATATTACAGTTTAGCACTCCAATGTTTTGATTTCTTCAATTTAGTCCTTGGATTTACCCTTAATTCTTGATTTAACCTAGTAATCTGAAATTACTCAAAGAAACTCGTGAAAAACACCAAATTACATAAAAATATAAAAGATCATAAACACAATTAGACTAAGCAATAATAACTCGTATTTGACACAAAACAATAATAAAACATAACTAAAAACTATATAATTATACGAGTTATCACACCCCCACACTTAGATTGTTGCTAGTCCCTAGCAACGACTCAATCCTAGAAAAATAAAATAAAAAAAATAAACAGGAAAACAAGTTAAAGGGATCTCAAACAAACAAGCAAGATCAAGCGTAAGAATTGGCAAAGCATCTAATTAAGTATCATTGGCATATTAAGTTCGAGTAAAGGGTCAATGAGAATAAAATTGAAGGCATTACCGTACGATTGAGGAACTTCCTTCTTGGCGAGACTTTAGCTAGCCATGGAGGACTAGGCAAACTATAGCTTCATAAGTACACATGCTAAGATCCTTGTCACCGCAGTTCACAAGTGAACTCGACAAATCTGATCGGTACAGAGGTGAATCTGAGGCTTATGGACAAGTGAGGGGTGGAATGTTCAAACATAATCTGAGGTTTATCACAAGTTAAGCTCAAGAAATATAATAATAATGTGATCAATCCTCTCAAAATATTTCCATTCTCACTCATCCTTAGTCCTATGTTCAACATTAATATTTTGAAAAGAAAACAAAAAGCAAGAAAAGACTCGATCCAAAGAAAATAGAAAAGTAAAAACCTCTCTATAATGAAGAACCTCGAATCTTGAATTCTGATTTTTTTTTTAAGCACAAGTGATTTTCTTTTGATTTGTGCCCTCATTGGGACATCTTTTATGCACAATCACATCTATTCATAATCATCATTCTTGTTTTTTTTTTCTTTTCAGAAATCACATTGGATTCCATACTTTCTTTTTCTTTCTTTTCATTCAATTGATCAAACAAGACAGATGTTCATCAACTCTTTTTTTTCACCATCTTTTTCTCAACTCATCACAACATTGTTTTGGCATCAATAAGTTCGAAGTTCACGACTCTAAAAACAGTCACTCATTCTAACTACCCTCTTTTGCATTATTCCCATTTTTTTTCAGATTTCAAAAGATAACAAAATAAACAAAAAGGAAACACACAATCCCAAACCCAATGATCACAAATATTATCATAAAAGTATAAAGAGGGAATGGGGGTCGGAATCGTATCCGTTCACTTTGGCATAATTTCTGGAGTTCATATCTAGGGATCCAACCCGAAGGTTTACAACTTATGGGCTCCTAATGTAAGGGGGCAAAGATAAGGGGCTTTCTGGATAGTGACTTTGTTCTAAGATCAGATCATGTATAGATGCAAGCATCTATGTGATGACCTAAATCTGCATGTGGAATGAAGAGAAAAAGTAAACTTACTATGTCTTCCCAGTTTTCCGTGGCTTTCCAAAGGCTCACCATGAATTCACATTCCAACAAAAATCGAACCGATCTGACAAAAACAATCTCAAAGACATTTGATCATCAAAAATATTCAATTTTCAGAAAACCAAATTGAAAATAACCTAGATAACTTAATCAAAGCCTTTGTAACTCTATTGCTTTATCCACATGCTTGCCAAGATTATACTAATACTCAAAAAAAAAAAAAAATACATACACGAAAGTAGTAAAACACATGCAGATAATAAACGGACCAGATAGTGTTTTTTTTTTTTTTGAAAAGATTAAATCAAACTGACAAGGTATGTCTCAAGTCTCCCTTACTCAGACCTTGTTCAGAATGAATACTTCTAAATGGCTTAAAACACAACAAAATTTTTTTTTTTTTTTTTACAAATTAGCAAAATATGTCCCTTACCCCTACTAAAATATGACATTGTCCCCAATGTCAAATTTTAAAGGTAGAATTTAGGAGATATTACCTGGAGAGGTTGCTAACCACTTATTATAACTGAGACACAACAAACAAAATGTTAGATAATGTCACAAAGACAAAGTGCAATCCACTCCTTGCTTGTCCATATCTCTTTTTCTTTTTCCGAGCGTTTGCGAAACAACCGTAGCAGGTAAATACTCATAAGCTTGGAGCTTTTTGAGTAAATCTTCAATGGTTGTAGCAGAAATTATGGTTCTCCTTGCCTCTGAAAACATGAATCCATTTTCCACAGCATTATCTAAATATGAAAGAAAATTACTAAAATAACCATTAATATTAAGCAAACCAATGGGTTTCTTATTTGTGACCAAAGATGACCAAGAAGCCACGCAAGCTATTTCTTCCAATGTACCCAGACCTCCTGGTAAAGCAATGAATGCATCGGCAGAATGGTACATGATTGTCATCCGTTGAGGGATACTCCAGACTTGTATTTCCTTACCCAAGGTAGGTCCACAAAAACCTGTGAATAGTTGTGGCACGATTCCTAGAACTGGACTTCCTCCGGTGTGTGCTGCTGTAGCGACTGCTCCTATTAAACCCGTACTACCGCCTCCATAAATCAACTGGATCTTTTGTTGGGTAAGTATTACTCCAACTCTTATGGCTTCATCAGCGAATATTTTATTTTTCCTTGGATAAGCACCTCCAAAGACACAAATTTTTTCAATGCGCTGGGATGAAGTACTTTCCATTTTTTTTCGAGTGCCTGAAAGAGAATGAGTACATGGTGTAATATATAGAGGACTAAGTAGTGAATCAGACAAGAGTAATAATGTCGCCGAAAGTGTATTTGACCTGTCAGAAGAAAATGTTAACCTAACAAAAGATTTTTGCGTGATTTCAGGAAGAAAATCAAAAAGAGAAGAAAAATCAACCGTAAAAGACCAATGCAAAAAAAACGAGAATAATTACACAAATCGAACAACAGGTAAATTAAACCGAAATGAAGTTATTGCAAATCAAACCAAAAGCTGAGAAGTCATTTATTGTAGTTGTGATTGTGGCTCACATCTTCCTCTGGTTTTACGTCCAGAAACGGCTTAAACGCCTTCTATGAGTCGAGGATATGCTTCCCATCCAGTTTTCTTACAAGCTGGCAAACAGGGTCTTTTAACATCAGATTCCCAAGATGTTGCCATTCCCTTTGGAATTGCGGCCATAAATCAAGAATTTCTCTTTGTACGTCTCCACTAGGATGCGTCTCAAGAGAAAGTTGAATATTACCCAAATTCTCCTTACTCAGTCCATCCTTAATGAATTCAATTTTATCATCTCGATTAAAGGACGGAATCCCAATAGAACGACATTTACCGTTACACGTCCATCGTGCACATTTGTGGCAATTTGAATTCATGCGCTTTGCTCGTCGCTTCTTTGCAAAAGTGCTTCTACCTGTACCTGGTAAATGCAAAACAGGAAGATATTCATCTTCACGTACCTTGGCTTCAATTATCCAACGTATGTCTTCAGGAATCCCTTTGTGCATAAGCATTCTTAATCTTTCAAATCGAACTTGGTAAAGCTTCAGTAAAATATTTCGAGGAAAAGGAGGAAATCGTTTCTGCAATCTTGTGAGAATATCATCCATCCTAAAAAAAAATGAAAGAGAAATTGAAAGAGAAATTTATATACAATATCAGTTTTGTGGGTAGCTGATGGAACCGACTTAAATAATCACGGAGTACCGTTATCCGCCATTTAACCGGGAAAAAAATTATATTTACATCTAGTTATTTTCAAAACAAGGATCAGAAAGAAAAACAACCTCTTCTTGAGTAACATGATTTTCCAAAAAGAGTTTGAGTCTTTGTCCATTTACCTTGAATACGTTACCATTTTTAGGATTCTCAATGTCAACTGCTCCATAATGATACACATGCTTAACCACAAATGGGCCAGTCCATCTTGATCTCAACTTACCAGGAAATATGTGAAGTCTAGAATTATAAAGTAGAACTTTTTGCCCAACATCAAATGTTTTTCTTGAAATTAACTTGTCATGAAAGGCTTTAGTTCTTTCTTTATGAATTTTAGAATTCTCATATGCATCATTTCTGAGTTCCTCAAGTTCATTTATTTGTAATTTCCGTAAATTAGAAGCGTCATCAAGGTTTGAGTTGAACATTTTAATGGCCCAATATGCTTTATGCTCAAGTTCCACAGGTAAATGACAAGGTTTTCCATAAACTAGCCTATAAGGAGACATGCCCAATGCTGTTTTAAAAGCTGTTCGATAGGCCCATAATGCATCGTTAAGTCTAAGAGACCAATCTTTGCGATTTGGATTAACCGTCTTTTCCAAAATTTGTTTAATCTCCCTATTTGCTAATTCTACCTGTCCATTTGTCTGCGGGTGATAAGGGGTTGCAACTTTGCGTGTAATGGCATATTTCTTCATTAATGTTTCAAAAACCTTGTTGCAAAAATGTGTTCCCCCATCACTTATGATAGATCGAGGAATTCCAAATCGACTCAAAATATTTTCTTTTAAAAATTTAATCACTGTTTTGTGATCATTATTTCGACATGGAATTGCCTCTATCCACTTTGAAACATAATCTATTGCAACTAAAATGTATAAGAAACCAAAAGATGGTGGAAATGGTCCCATGAAATCAATACCCCAACAGTCAAAAATTTCAATTACAAGAATTGGGTTCAAAGGCATCATGTTTCTTTTCGAAATGGAACCTAATTTTTGACAACTTTCACATGACTTGCAAAAATTATATGCATCTTTGAATAAAGTTGGCCAGTAAAATCCACACTGTAAAATTTTTGCAGCAGTTTTCTTTGATGAAAAATGACCACCACATGCCTCGGAATGACAAAACTTAATTACACTACTTACCTCATTGTCGGGAATGCATCTTCGAAAAATCTGATCAGGACAATATTTGAACAAGTAAGGGTCATCCCAATAGAATTTCTTTACCTCATTCAGAAACTTCCTTTTATCTTGGGGGCTCCATTGAGAAGGAATTTTTCCTTCTTGTAGTTCATCAAGATGTGAAGAAATTATGACTGGAAAAGTTTCATTCTCACCCAAAAAGGAATATTTTAGCTCGGATGGCAATGGTTTTAAATCCAGCTTGGGTGGTTCAATAGTTGATAGTACAGTGACATTTGTGAGTGATGGAAGTTCCTCAAACTTTTGTTTCCAACAATGCTTATCCTGAAAAGAATTTAACAAAGAATCAGTGTGTGAAATTTCTGAAGCATTATCAAACTCACATTCAATTAAATAAGCTTCTAAAGGATCATGGAATGTGGTAGTGGTGAGATGTTCATGAACAAGTTCTTCAATGAAATCCACTTCATGTACTTCTGAATCATCACCAGGTTGCTTGCAAATGTTGAACACATTTAATTCTAAAGTCATATTTCCAAAAGAAATGTTCAAAATACCATTCCTGCAATTTATCAGAGCATTAGAAGTTGCAAGAAATGGACGGCCTAATATAACAGGAATTTGTACATTTGGATTTGAAACAGGATGTGTGTCCAAAACAATAAAATCAACAGGGAAGTAAAAATTATCAATTTGAACCAAAACATCTTCAACTATCCCTCGAGGAATTTTTACAGAACGATCAGCTAGTTGAAGTGTAACAGGTGTTTCCTTGAGTTCACCTAAACCTAACTGTTGATAAACAGAAAAAGGAAAAAGATTAACACTAGCACCAAGATCAAGCAATGCACGTTCTATTCTAGGGTTTCCAATGATGCATGAGATTGTTGGACATCCAGGATCTTTGAATTTTGGTGGAGTAAGATGCTGAATGATTGAGCTCACACTTTTCGTCAGAAATGCTTTATTTTGTACATTATGTTTCCTTTTAACTGTGCACATGTCCTTCAAAAATTTAGCATAAGATGGAACTTGTTTGATTGCATCCAATAAAGGAATGTTAATCTTAACTTGTTTGAAAAATTCATAAATTTCTGCATTTTGATTCAAATTCTTTATTGTTTGTAACCTTTGAGGAAAATGAGCAGGATGCATACCTTTTTCTTTGTCCAAATTTTCAAGAAGTTCAGACTTACCATCATCCTTACCATTACTTTTCGGAGGGGAAGGAGGATCTTGGTCTTTTGATGGAATGTTTTTGTCAATTGCCTTTCCACTTCGAAGAGTTGTGATAGAACTGGCATTTTCCTGTTGAGTTTCATTGGAGCAAGAAACAAGACATTGAGTAGAAGGGTTAGGCTGAGGTTGAGCAGGAAACTTACCTTTTTCTTGAGTGCGTAATGAAGCTGTCAATGTGGACAAGGTGTTTTTGATCTCATTGATGTCCTGTGAAGTTTGGTTATTCACATTTGCTTGTGTTTGCATGAATGCTTGCAATGTCTCTTCCAAGGTTTGTACACGTGAAGGTTGATAGGAAAAAGTGTTGCCCGGCTTTTGAGATTGTGGTACCTGGACATGATTATTATTCCGCCAACTGAAGTTGGGATGATTTCTCCATTCAGGGTTATACGTTTCAGAGTAAGAGAAGGAAAAGGCTTTTTAAATGTGTTTATGGAATTTACTTGATCATGCAACGCTTCTTTAAGAATGGGAATGTTTGGACATTCAGAAGTGGGGTGTCCCATGATTTCACAAATTCCACAACTTTCTTCATTTTTAACCGTTTTGACTTCTTTTACTTCTCTAAGTTCCATGGCTTCAATCTTTCTAGCCAAATTAGCTACTTTAGCTTTTATCTCATCTTCTTGACTAAAATGATATTTACCTCTGTTAGAAACAAGATTAGATCTATTGGAACTTTCAAAGGAATTATCTGTGTGCCAGGCTTGAGAGTTATCTGCCAAATGGTCTAGGTAGTCAAAGGCTTCTTCAGGTTATTTTTCTAGAAACTCACCGTTACACATTGTTTCAACAAATTGTTTAGTTTCGGGAGTTAAACTTTCATAAAAGAAACTAATAAGACGCCATTTTTCAAAACCATGATGTGGACAAGAACTTAACAAATCTTTAAAACGCTCCCAGCACTGAAAAAATGCTTCATTTTGATTTTGATTGAAATTTTGAATCTGTCTTTTCAAAGCAGTAGTTTTATGTGCTGGAAAAAATTTCTTTAGAAACTCAGTTTGTAATTCTTGCCATGTGCCAATTGACCTTGGTTTTAAATTATGAAGCCAAATTTTTGCTTTATCTTTTAAAGAAAAAGGAAATAATTTTAGCTTGACAATTTCATTTGTACATTGTTGGTCATTAAAGGTGACACATACATCTTCGAAGTCTTTTAGAAACGAGTAAGCACTTTCCGATTCTAACCAATGGAAATTTGGAAGCAAAGCTATCATACCTGGTTTAAAACGAAAGTTGTTTGCATTGAGAGGAAAAATAAAACAAGAGGGTGATGAGCTTCGAGTTGGTTGCAAGTAGTCACGCATGATGCGTACTTGTCTGTTCTCATCTTCAGCATGAACACTTTCATTGTCAGCCATGGTAGGAGTTGTATTAGAAAGATTACCTGAAAAAGTTTCACAATAAAATCTAACTAAACGACGAGATCTAAAATCACGTCGCGAAACAAGCATAAAACAAAGTTAATATACAGATTAGGCGGTATAACCAGCCAATAAAAATAAAACAAAGTTAATATACAATATAAATATAAATATATAGAAAATTAGGCGGTATAACCAGCCAATAAAAATAAATATGGGCGGTATAACCAGCCAATAAAAATAAATATAGGCGGTATAACCAGCCAATAAAAATAAATACACTTATAAACTTATATACTTAGTATTGCCTCCCCGGCAACGGCGCCAAAAACTTGATGGCTACTCAATTAAGAGTTGTAAACCCAAGTGCAGGTTATGTTCAAGTAATAAATTCTCGGGTGTCCGAGGTCGAACCACAGGGAAGCGTACTAGTAAGTATAAGTTTATAAATATATAAGAAAAAGAAAATAAACAATATATTAGGGGATCAACAACAAAATAAGATAAACAAGATATTAGAGAACAAAATAAACAAAATATAAAAGAAATTAAACAAGATATAAAAAAAAACAATAAGAAAAGATGTTGAGGTTAGAGAATCCACTCTTGGTGTTATGCTAAGATTAATCTTGTTTTATTACACAATTGAAATCCACACATAAGGGAGGTTCCAATCGGAAGGTTTAGCAATTCAGTCCAAATTGTCCAACGTCCATAGCATATGATATTATGTTCATTTGGTGTCCTCAAAACTCATAAAAAGAGTCCAAGCATTCATTACGCCAATGTATATGTCTACAACAAATCAAGGTTATGAAACCAAGCATTTACTGTGCCATTTTCCTTGTCAATAATGAATCAAGATCTCTACTTTGCAAGTATGATTTTAAACCAAAAGAAAATATACATTTTGGAGGGCTAAATGACAAGAGACAAGCTTTACAAATTTCAAAGGTAGGTATAATAGGTGGGTGCATTTTTCTAACAATTTTCGTCATATTGTATGACAATTCTGATCAGCCAGCTTGACGGTCGATGTTGTCAATGTTGGAGGCTCGATCTGATAAAATGGTCTTCTAGAAAAATATACCCCTATCAGTTACGGATCCATAGCCGTTGGAATCAGATCCTTTGCTCATGTGGATCGGAAGATATGGGCAAAATACCAAAACAGGTCAGCACAGACGTCATTGCACATCAGCCAACTTGATGGTCGATTTCGCTAGGGAAAATGACTCCGTTTCAAGAAGTGTAAAACATGAAAAAGATAGATATGCCTCTTAGCTTTGCACTGTCAAAAATTCAGCCTTATTGCTTCAGTGAAACTCCAGATATAGCTGATATGGAGAAAGGTGTCGGAACTAGAACTGAATTGGATTTGCCCTTAATTCTTGATTTAACCTAGTAATCTGAAATCACTCAAAGAAACTCGTGAAAAACACTAAATTACATAAAAATATAAAATATCATAAACACAATTAGACTAAGCAATAATAACTCGTATTTGACACAAAACAATAATAAAACATAACTAAAAACTATATAATTATACGAGTTATCACACCCCCACACTTAGATTGTTGCTAGTCCCTAGCAACGACTCAATAAAAATAAAATAAGAAAATCTAATCTAATCCATTTTCGTAGGAAATCATGGTGGCACTTAGCATGTGACACAAGCCTTTAAACCCCTAGGTGTCCCTAGTGGACGAGTTTAGTCTCGTGAGGGTTTACTAGGACGATACCCACAAACATTGAAGACATAAGAAAAACTAAAAATAATAATTATAACTAATCCTTCCAATATAAATTAGAGATAATCGTTGGACAAGTCTTAAAAACTAATCAATAGCTTAAAGAAATTCACAAAAAATCTTGCTTGAATGTAAACAGTTTGAGTTAAGCCAATATTAACATAACATATTTCAATCAAAATAGTGTATATTCAAACTTAATCTCAACTTCTCACATGGGATACTCTCTTGATTTTCACTCTTTAAAGTAGTGGTAAAGTGTTTACACTCAATCAATCTCATGAAAATAATTCTACCATATGCTTGCTTGTCCACCAATTCTCCACTATTTAGATCATACAACTTCATAAATCAAGAGGTCTTTATTCAAGGTTGTAATGGGGCCAAAGGGTTATAGTGTGGTTAAAGAATAAAAGGATAAAGATATCACAAAGGTTCCAAAGAGTTCATAGAGTTTAGAGACATAATAAGATCATACAAATAAAACTTCTCAAAACTCTTATAAAACACATAATAACATAGGCTAAATATTCATGTTGAGCCTTTGCATCATTCTAACCAACTTTGTAACATCTTTTTCTAGAAGTTCAAGAGAAGATTTTTTTTTTTTTTAATATGGGAATGTATTTGACAATGATCCCTTTCTTTTTCTCTTGACTTTTTCTTTTCTTTTCTTCCCCCACACTTATCTTTTGTTTCTAACCCAAATTTTCAACTAAAAATATCCCTTGTTTTTTTTGCAATATGTCTCAAAATATAAAATCCATCTTTAGAACAAGGGTAAAGATATAAGTATATTTAGGCTAGGTGTAAGTTGTGGTTACCAATAAAACAGCATATTTAATGTAGGCTCAAATTGGCTCACTAGTGGGGATGTTCTCTTAGAACATTAATAATGGATGGCTGTTTGGCTCTGGTTATAATCCTAATGCCTCTATCATATTCATGTTGTCACATGTATCAATATAGTCTCAAACAGTTTAAAGCAAGTTCTGGAGAATCATGTAATCATAAGAGCACTCAAGAAAGAAATTAGATTGATTTGTATAATGCATCAATCATTATAGGCTCAAAAACTCACAAGGATGATTATACAAGTCAGATTAAGTGTAAACATGCTTCTTTCTCAATCAACATATCATATTAACATTGGCTCATAAAAAGGTTGATATCAAGCTCAATTCTCATGAAAATCTTCTCACTAATAAATCTGTTTTAGACTTATGCAATTCATATCTCATTATAGTATTGAAAGTAACTAAAACACACTAAAAACACACTAAGCCTAAACATGTTTTTTTTTTTTTTTTTTGAAGAAGATTAAATCAAACTGACAAGGTATGTCTCAAGTCTCCCTTACTCAGACCTTGTTCAGAATGAATACTTCTAAATTGCTTAAAACACAACAATTATTATTTTTTTTTATTAGCAAAAATATGTCCCTTACCCCCTAATAAAATATGACATTGTCCCCAATGTCAAATTTTAAACGTAGAATTTAGGAGATATTACCTGCAGAGGTTGCTAACCACTTATTATAACTGAGACACAACAAACAAAATGTTAGATAATGTCACAAAGACAAAGTGCAATCCACTCCTTGCTCGTCCATATCTCTTTTTCTTTTTCCGAGCGTTTGCGAAACAACCGTAGCAGATAAATACTCATAAGCTTGGAGCTTTTTGAGTAAATCTTCAATGGTTGTAGCAGAAATTATGGTTCTCCTTGCCTCTGAAAACATGAATCCATTATCCACAGCATTATCTAAATATGAAAGCAAATTACTAAAATAACCATTAATATTAAGCAAACCAATGGGTTTCTTATTTGTGACCAAAGATGACCAAGAAGCCACGCAAGCTATTTCTTCCAATGTACCCAGACCTCCTGGTAAAGCAATGAATGCATCGGCAGAATGGTACATGATTGTTATCCGTTCAGGGATACTCCAGACTTGTATTTCCTTACCCACGGTAGGTCCACAAAAATCTGTGAATAGTTTTGGCACGATTCCTAGAACTGGACTTCCTCCGGCGTGTGCTGCTGTAGCGACTGCTCCCATTAAACCCGTACTACCGCCTCCATAAATCAAGTGGATCTTTTGTACTGCTGTTGCGACTGCTCCCATTATCTATACTAGTGTTTATAAATGATAAATCATTTTAGCTCATGTTTAAGAGACTAACCTTAGCATTTACCAAAAGCTTCACCTCATCACCTCAACAATATGATTAGCAACACATACTAGATATGAATAAAATGAAAAGAAATGTAAGAAACATAAGTAAAGAAAAAGAAAACTAGAGAAAGGAAAGAAGAAGAAAACTTAGAGAATTTTATTACAATGGCTAATATCCTACCAATGTATCAATGTATCCCAATACTCATCCAAGGCCCTCTATTTATACACATTTTGGAGGGCTAAATGACAAGAGACAAGCTTTACAAATTTCAAAGGTAGGTATAATAGGTGGGTGCATTTTTCTAACAATTTTCGTCATATTGTATGACAATTCTGATCAGCCAGCTTGACGGTCGATGTTGTCAATGTTGGAAGCTCGATCTGATAAAATGGTCTTCTAGAAAAATATACCCCTATCAGTTACGGATCCATAGCCGTTAGAATCAGATCCTTTGCTCATGTGGATCGGAAGATATGGGCAAAATACCAAAACAGGTCAGCACAGACGTCATTGCACATCAGCCAACTTGATGGTCGATTTCGCTAGGGAAAACGACTCCGTTTCAAGAAGTGTAAAACATGAAAAAGATAGATATGCCTCTTAACTTTGCACTGTCAAAAATTCAGCCTTATTGCTTCAGTGAAACTCCAGATATAGCTGATATGGAAAAAGGTGTCGGAACTGGAACTGAATTGGATTTGCCCTTAATTCTTGATTTAACCTAGTAATCTGAAATCACTCAAAGAAACTCGTGAAAAACACTAAATTACATAAAAATATAAAATATCATAAACACAATTAGACTAAGCAATAATAACTCATATTTGACACAAAACAATAATAAAACATAACTAAAAACTATATAATTATACGAGTTATCAATACCAGGTCATCTTGTATGGGGAGTGTCATACTTTGATTCCATCACGAACGGGTCCCTAACACAGAGTGATGCTTATGGTAGGGTGGGTATGACATGAACCACACGAAGACGGATGAGTGATCTAGAGAGGATTCACCACTCCAAGTGACATCGGAGACATATCTCATCTGTTCTTGGCTTAAGTTAACTTGATGGAATCTCTGGCCAGAGTATGATGAATTTAGGAGAAATAGTTTCTCTAAATTCACAAAGTTAACCAAAAGTTGCAAGAACTAATATGGATTGAACATGAGTAGACACTGCACCATGCTCATGGTCTTTCCGGGATATTTGGTGAAAGGATCGAATTACACTGATAGACTGAACACTAAAGGTTATGTCGAGACTAACTTGACTCTCCAGTATTTAGGTGGTCATGATGGCTTGCTAGAGTCCGCTCATGATCTATGAGTCTAAATTAATTAGATTAATTTATATTCATTTTCAACATATTGGAAGCCTAATAGGTCACACAGAAAGGGGAATTAAGAGATTAAAATGGAAAGATCCTAATTGATTAATTTGAGAATTTAATCAATAGAGACTTAATTAAATAGTTTAATTAAGTGGAAGGACTTAAGGGAAAATACATAAGAGCTATTATCCATAGTCCAAACCCTAGAGTGATTGCTGCCCCCTATAAAAGAAACATGATAGCTTGCCCGACCTCCCCATGGCCCCCCTAGCCGCATATGTGATATGCTTAGAGCCTTTGGTGTCTTCTTGATTTCTTGACTTCCTCCTTGCCTCTTCATGGATTGCTAGAGAGAAAAACGTTTTCTTTTAAGAGAGCAAAGGCATGGAATGAAGAAGAAAGAAGATCAAGATAATCTTAGAGGTTGGCGCATCAAACCCAGAGAAGCAAGAAAAGCGTTTTCTTCTTCTTGATGCTTATGAAGCATTCGGGCATGGTATGTTTAGATAGGGAGAGGTTTCTTGAAACCTAAACTACTAGCATCGTTTTCGGCAAGACTCCATTCCTACCTTAGGAAGGTTTTCTTGATTATTTTGTGTGGATTACCGTTAGAGGCCAGACACTTGTATGGCTTGAAGTCTCGGATTGACAGCTTGGTGTTCAAGATTGAGTGGGCTGTTTATAAACTCAAGATTACTAGATCTTTGAGTTAAGGTATGATTCTTGATCAGATGTATGCTTTATAATTACAAGATCACATTAAAATTTTACAAGCATGATCCTGTAAGATTTGACTATATCTTTGTTTATTATTCCGCTGCGTTCATGTTCCTCTTTAATTTGATTATTGTTTGAGTATGAGGTCGAAGCCCAACATAACCAATGTTATAGTCTAAGGTTAATGAGTTTCTCTTTAATTGAATTATAATAGGAATATAGTTAATTGGTTAAGAGAGATATTTTTATAAGACCATCGAAAGATCCTTATAAATATATTTGAACTCTAGGTTAACAAATCAATATAATTAATCAAGTTAATAGGGTAGGAGAAGCTCAAGCGAAGTATTGAGGGAAATTGTAATCCTAGGCTTTTTCTTATTATTTTTAATCCCAATTTTAATTGCTTTCTTTTCTTATTATTTTCTTTTATTTACTACCTTTAATTAATTATTTGTAAAAGATTAAGTTGTGTTAATTTTAGTACTTAGCAAATTTGGTAACAATTCCTCGTGGGTTCGACACTCTACTTTTCATTATATTTCTTGTCAACGATACGTGCACTTGCGTGGTAAATCCGACTAGTTTTTGGCGTCGTTGCTGGGGAATTGTTTTACTATTTTTGTTAAGATTAATACCAAGCAATCTTAGTCTTAATTCAAACTTTTTATTTATTTTATTTTTCTTTTCAGATTTTATTGCTAGTTGAATGCAAAAAGGGTGCACTATGTGCGGTCATGAACAAGATGCAATCACTACTATATTTGCACAGATAGCTGCACTTAACAAGAAGCTATAATATTTGGGTGCCCAAGCTGTCCAAAGTCCGCTTGTAACTTGTGAACTATGTGGGGAAGGACATCATAGTGATTGGTGCCCAACCAATGCTCAATATGTTGGAAATTAAAATATGCAGCAAAATAATTTTAATTCCAACGATTACAATCCAAGTTGGGGAGATCACCAAAATTCTTCTTGAACAACAATCAGTGGTCCTCCTATTCTGAAAATCAAGCATATTCTCCTGGGTTTCCATTGCAACGTTAAGCACCTGTCCCAGAAAAGAAGACGGATATTGAAAGAGGTGTTCATGTATTACATGGCAAGAACCGAAGCTATGATTCAGGCAACCAATCAAAGTCAAGAAGCAGTAATTCAAAGTCAAGCGGCTCTTGAAACACAAATGGGTCAGCTTGCAAATGCCATTAACAATTTCCCTCAAGAAACTCTTCCAAGTGACATTGAAACTAATCACATACCAAGTGGAGACGAGTATTGCAATGAAATCACACTTTGGATTGAAAAAGAGATAGAAGAGGATAGCAAGAAGCCAGAATTGTCAAATAAGCAGCTTGAAAAAGAATTTGTGATGGAGCAAGAATATGAAAAGGTTCAAGAAGAGGATGTTCAAAGTGACCCACCACCACCAACCAAATCTCTTAAAGAAGAAATTTTGTGGGTGCAGAAGAAGTTGAAAACGTTCAAGAAGATTATGTTTAATCTAGTTATTTATTTAATGACTTTTGTATTTTGTAGAGTCCTAAAATAATAAGGAGAATATCAGTTCATATATGGAAAGTCAAAGCTGAAAGCTGTTACTTGCCCACAAAGTTTTCCTACATTAGGCTTTTGGAGTTCTATACATAGAAACCCTTTAGGACTTTATAAAGGACTTCTCCCTAGCTGTCAAATCCGGAAGCTTGTAAATAACCTAGTTTTCTTAAGATGAAAGAAGCCACCTATGATTTGCAAGGTGCAAAAGAGAGATTTTGGGAGATTGAAGATTGAAGATCTGACAACCCTTAGTTTTCTCTTATCCCTTATCTTCTTTATCTTTCTTGTATTATTAATGATGGTGGAACTCCTTTATTTTATATTTTATTAATTAGTATGAACTAAATATTTTTTCTACGATTGCAATGGAACTCAACATGTAGTTCGGATTAATTTAGTCTCTTTCTTGATTTAATTATATTTGATGTTGTTTATTCAGTCTTGTGCTTAATGCTTCTAATTGCTTAGCTACCAATTAGATTGATGTGGTAACCTAGATACAACTTGGAAAAGGGAGTTTAGTTTTAGACATGGATTGAATAACACATGTTTCATATTCATTTACTATGATGAATTGATCTGCATGTAGGGTAGGAATACACTTACGTGTCATGTGTAACCAATTTTAGAGTCTAAGCTTAATGAGTTTCTCTTTAATTCAATTATCATAGGAATATAGTTAATTGGTTAAGAAAGATATTTTTATAAGACCATCGGAAGATCCTTATAAATATATTAGAACTCTATGTTAACAAATCAAGATCATTAATCAAGTTAATAGGGTAGGAGAAGTTCAAGCGAAATATTGAGGGAAATTGTAATCCTAGGCTTTTTCTTATTAATTTTAATCCCAATTTTAATTTGCTTTCTTTTCTTATTATTTTCTTTTATTTACTACCTTTAATTAATTATTTGAATAAGATTAAGTTGTGTTAATTTTAGTACTTAGCAAATTTGGTAATAATTCCTCGTGGGTTCGACACTCTATTTTTCATTATATTACTTGTCAATGATACGTGCACTTGCGTGGTAAATCCGACAACAATCTCTCTCTTTCACACAATCCTCTTATAACTCGAAAAAAAACATAACTCAACTTTTTCACTTTATAAAACGTCATTTGTCCGAAGCCACCTATAAACCTTCGAGATTGGCCAACCTTGACATAGGTCCGTAAGTGGAAAAACTTGTAATGCAACCACATCTTGAAAAAAGGTCCGACTTTGGTACTCAAGTAAAGAAGTTCAAACACTTCGGCCCTTAAGTGGAAGAGTTCAACATGAGAAGGACTTACATCGGCCCTCAAGTGAAAACACTTAGACTACATCTCGGAAACAAGGTTTAATGGTGAAGGATGAGCATGCAACCTAGAGCAAGGACTCCCTTGAGCTCGCCACTCTTGCCCCTGACCACAAAACGACCCGGACGTCCTCCTTCATAAGGTCTCTAAAGAACACATTAGTCTCTTTGATAGAAGCATAACTACACCATCATAGGCGAGATTTGAGCTCACATAAAAGTGGAAAATCACTACAAATAACCAAAAATGTAATAAGAATCATATGCCACAAAAGATGATGGACCAACTTCTACAAAGTCCGTCCTTAAGCGCATCCGCAACAAAGAGATGAATTAATTAAATCTGGTGGAAAAGTGAGAATGGCGTCCGCAAGAGAGCAAGCATGAGCTCTTATCACTCAACGTTACGGGCAAATAGAGAGTCCTCCTTAAAAAGACTCCCACGCCACTACCACGAGGAGACAATGTCCTTTGTAAGTGCGATTGTTCCTCCCTATATGCAAATATCAAAAGACGCAAGAGGATCAATCTGCTCCAAAGAAGTGATAAACCATAATCGTACAAAGGTGTGAATGAAAAACGTCATCATAGAAAGCCTCAACGGCTAAGTTGAGCCCACTCAACGATTGACAAAGAAAACACCACGAAATGAGGTGGTCTTACAATAACTCTTATGGCACACTTAAGGCTACATGACTACACATTGACGTCGAATGAGCCATGAGGAAAAATGATAAGGGAAGTGCGGCCTCCACCTCCTTTTCTCACATGTAAGGATAAGAGGTTGATCATCTTGAGCTCCTCTTAACATATGGGGATATGATGTCCGAAGAAGAGGCCTGATCAACCTCCATTTGTGATGTCTCCCTATGTGTTAAGGGGAGAACGATAAGGAACAAAGCTTCGCTACTTGAGGGACGCCTAAAATAAAGAGAAGTCTCGAACCCTTACATCATCTTCATAATGACAAACAACTCACCAAAAGATCACCTGCAATCAGACCACCTAACAGTCTGATGCCGAGCTATAGGAGCACCAAACAAGTCTTCCAAAGACTAACACAACAACCTCTTATAGTGCGGCTTGATGCTAGCGAAACCGCAGCTGATGACTGGACCACGTATCGTGTCTGATGCCGAGGGTTGTCCTTATCACGCCCCCGTTGCCAGGACCAAACCGACGGGCTGAAGCCCTCTTTGAGAGCCGATCAAGAGGGGTCCTTGAGAAATAAATTACTCTATGACGGACATGATGGCTAACCTCAAGGACAACCAAACTCCACATCTTCATCAACTTCATCTCTTCAACATAAAAATAGAGTTTGATGAACTAAAATACACCCAGGACTCCCACAAGATCTGGCGCCAAACCATGCAAATAACTAAGACATACGAAACTCCCACATAATGTTTTGATGCCAGACCACACATGCTTGATGCTGGACATCCGATCCAAATTCCTAAACTGGTGAGAACTCATAGGATCACTAAACATCCTCTGATCAGCCACGTCCGAAGTTCCAAATCAAAGACCAAAGGTTTAATGCCCCTCAAGCCCTTTAAATGGGTTTTCAGCCAAAGAGGGAAGACTCACCTGTCGCAACCTAAAAAAAAATAACGAAGTCTCATCGCAAGACTTTATTATTCGTTAAGCGTGACATTAAAAAAAAAACCGAGGAAAAGTCAACTTAATTCCTCTAGAAAAATGAAGGTTTTGAAAATGACCTTAAAAAAGACATGGAGTCGCCACCAATCTTTTTTAGCTAGGTGTGATCGGCCACCTATTAAAACCGGTTTTATAAAATATTTTAAAAATTAATTAAAACATTTTAAAAACCAATTTAAAGTCTGCGTTTTAAACCAGAGAAAACAAAGAAGTGGGTTCGGGAGTCGGTTACGTGTGGGGAAGGAGTAGCACCCCCACAACGCCCGTATAAATCGGTACCTTATTAATCGTGTGTTATCTCAAATCTCGGTAAAAAGTTGGTTTTAAATTTAGTATTTCAAGTTAATTCCCAATTTAAAGAAAAATAATTTCATTTTTTTTATTGAAAATGATCCGGAATTTATAAATTCAAAATTTTCCTATATTCCCCAACAAACATGGCAAAATATAGAAATTTTATTAGTTTTGGAAAACTTTCCGAATCATTCTTTTTTTTTGAAAGAAAGATATTCCTTTATTAATGATAATTGATGATATTCCCTCCAGCAAACCCGGTAGAGAACTCATGAATTATTTTAACTCGGGAATATCTTTATATTTTTTTATTGAAAACCATTATCTTTTTTTGAAAACATTTAAAAGAAATGAATATGTATATGCATGACATAAATAAAATGACATAGCAAAATCTAAATAATATAATGCAACTTAAATGACATGGCAAACATGAATGATATGGCATGTAATTTAAATGACATGGAATAAAATAATGCTATCATATAATATGCATGAAAATAAAATTGCAATGCATGAAATGTATTTTTTCCTTTAATTAAGGAAATCCGTATATCTAAAAAGATATCCGGCTACCTTAGGAAAATATGTCAAATTAAATATTCTAAAACCAAAATACTTTGTGATTGTTTGAAAACAATTTTGAAAAGCTTGAATTAACAATAAAAACTGGGCTAAAATTTTTTAAATGGCTCTAATTTCCTAAGTTAAAAAAATTCGGACTTGACTACCCTTAACCCGGGACTTGAAAAACCATTTTTAGAGTTTAAAAAGGTTTAGAAATTACCCTAAGTCAGTAGCTAACCCTCCTAATCAGCCCACTCTAAGTAAATTAATCAAAACAGATAAATGGTTTTTCATTAAATTCAATTCTGACTCCACTGTCCGGTTTTAATCCACGATTTTTTATCCTATTTTTATAAATTCCAAACATTCTAAAAAAAGTACTGGAGACTCAGGACATGTAAAACTACACGATAAAAAATCGGCTTAATTTTCTGATCAAAGATGAATTCCCAGAAAAATCAGAGATATACGAGTTTTTGGAGGAGAAAAAAAACTGCTTTGTTTTTCTTTAAATTCAATTCTGACTCTACTATCCAGTTTTAATCCACGATTTTTACCCTATTTTTCAAAATTCCAAAAATTCTGAAACAAATAATGGAGACTCAGGACATGTAAAACTACACGATAAAAAATTGGCTTAATTTTCTGATCAAAGATGAATTCCCAGAAAAATCAGAGATGTACGAGTTTTTGGAGGAGAAAAAAAACTGCTTTGTTTTTCTTTAAATTCAATTCTGACTCCACTGTCCAGTTTTAATCCATGATTTTTTACCCTATTTTTAAAAATTCCAAAAATTCTGAAAAACATACTGGAGACTCAAGACATGTAAAACTACACGAGAAAAAATTTGCTTAATTTTCTGATCAAAGATGAATTCCCAGAAAAATCAGAGATGTACGAGTTTTTGGAGGAAAAAAAACTGCTTTGCCAACACATTTTTGCCTCTGATAAAATCATTTAAAAACCAAAGTAAAAATATTTGAAACTCATAAAATGACTTGAAAGCAGTAGCTAGGACTTTTTGAAAGTTAGATAAAAAAATTGGCTAAGTAAAAAAAATCACAAAGGTAGAATAATCAACTTGACAAACTTAGTTTTCCACAAGTGTGCTCAAGAGAGCATGACTTTGAACCATCAATTGGCTCAAGTCATTATTCAAGTGGTATGAACATGAAATGCATGAAACAATGCAGCAAACATAATGCATGAAATGCATGGATCTAAACCTAAATGTCATGAAAAAATGCATGGCATTCATTAAGTAACCTAGACCGAAATGAACTTGCATGGCATTTAATGTAACCTAGACCTAAAACATGCATGACATTTTCACAAACACAAGGCATGCTTAATTCAAAGATCCAACCAAATATCATGCAAATGCAAAAACCTAACAACTAGCATGACAAAAAATGCAACACACAATGCAAAACACATGGAGTAGCCAAAGGGCCTCAAGCTCCAACAAGCATGGCATTTTCACAAACACTTGGCATACTAGCATGAAAAACTAAGTCATAACACTCAAATCATGCAAAAATCACACAAGCATTTTCACAAACACTTAATATACTAGATCTAAAACATGCTCAACTAGGATATAAAACAAGAATCATGCAAAGAATCACACAAGCATTTTCACAAACACCTAATATGCTAACTCTAAAACATGCTCAAATTTAAACAACATGAAAACAGAAAATTAAAATGCAAAAACATGATATCTAAGACATAAATGGCAACAAACAAAGCAACCAAATTAAAATATAACTCAAGAACATGAAATAACATAACATTTAAAACATAAAAAGAAAGAAAATAGCATAAACAATAGGGTAAAATGAATCAACACAACAACTTAAAATAAATAATGTAGGCCATTTGGCAATGATGAGTTTATTGTAAAAACAAAATGTAAAAAAAAAATATACTTAAGAAAGGAAATGAAGGAAGAACAAGAAACATTATTTTAAAATGAAAACTCACCAAGTAGAGATTAAACTAGCAAAAAAAAAAATGAATAGAAAATGAAAGTGCAAGAGTTGGTGCTCAAGAGCAACCTCAAGAAGCTAATATTTCAAGCTTTTCTCTTCAAACTTTCCTTTTTTTCTAAACTTTTCTTTTTTTGCTCTCAACCAAGAAGATAAAAACTAAGAAAAACTAAGAGAAATCAGCCAAAATGGAAAAGAAAAAACAAAATTTGCCTCCTTCTCTAGGGCTGGCAGAAAATGATGCTTATATGGACTCCAAGATGTTGTCATTTTTGTGTAACCTAATTTCCATCAAATGGCCAATAATTCAAGATGAAAAGTCATGAAATTACCACCCTTAGATTAGCATCTCAGCCATCTCAAATTACAGCTGTCCAAGAAAAATGTTGACATCTTTTTTCGAGCGCAACTCTGATTTTTTGAAGGGCCCAAAAAGCCCTTTTCGGTTGCTTGGGTGAAATGACCATTTTGCCCCCCGGATGCAAAATAAATATCAAACGGGCTCCAAATTCAATTTTTCTTTTTTTAATACTTCCAAAATAATAAAATATTGAGTTCTGGAAGTTTTCAAAATTATCCGAGTCCGTTTGCTATTTATTTGGATTTTTTCTTCCCAAAATGTCTTTTTATGCCCCTACTTTTTACCATTTTTTAAACGAGCTCCAAATAGAGATTTTTCTTCACCAATCTCTTCAAAATAATTAAAAAGTGTGATCTGAAAGTTTTCATAATTTTTGGAGCTCATTTGGTATTTTTTCAGGATTTATCGGCTTGAATTACTGCATAGGAAGCTCGGGATTTAGCCATTTTGCAAACGAACTCGGAATCAAGATTTTCTTTCGCCAATCTCTTCCAAATAATTTAAAAATGAGATTTGCCAAATTTCAGAATTTTTGGAGTCCATTTGCTATTTTTCCGGGATTTATCTTTTTGAATTACTTCACAAGAAGCCCGGGATTTGGCCATTTTGCAAATGAACTCGGAATCAAGATTTTCTTTAACCAATCTCTTTCAAATGATTTAAGAATGAGATTGACAAATTTTCCATAATTTTCGGAGTCCATTTGCTATTTTTCCCAAATTTTTCCAATTTTGCCCTTTAACCTCCGAAACCCGGTTTTGCTCAAAACAAGTCCGATTTTCAGATTTTCTTCAATATGAGCCTTGGGCCATCTTTTTTAATCATTCCTCATCCATTGGGGGCTTTGGTCTTACCAAGTCGGGCCATTTCTGTGATTCTTCCCGATTTCACCGAAATCCACTAAAAACCCTAATTCTCAGTTTTCTCCCGGATTGACTTTTCTTTCGGTTTTTCTTGCAAGTGACTTCTCCATTACCCGTAGTCAGTGCTTATCTTTCATTTGGAACCTTCAATTTCGACCAGTTTGATCGTTTAAGCACTTTTCCCCAAATTTCTCGGATTAGGGTTTCTTTTCTACTGAATCTCCAAATCCCAACTTCCGAACTCCATATCTTTCAATGTAGACCTCAGATTATCAAAATTCTTTCTCCATTTTTCAATTGAACTTAAAATCTTGATTTTGAAAGTGGGTTGACTTTTTCAGTAGTTGACTTTCTGGGGTTGACTTTTTCGGGGTTGACTTTTTTGGGGTTGACTTTTTTCAAGTTTGACTTTTTGTGCTCGCCCTCTTAAACTAAGTCTCGGAGTACCACCTGCTGGATGAAAACAGTCTTTTTATACTCGAAAACATCAATATAGGAAGAAAACATACCTGTATAGTGGCCCGGACAAAATTAGGTGTCTACAGCTGCCCCTCTTTGGTTATTGCTGAGAATCAGGAATCAGGCAAAGATAAACCAACACTAATTTTGTACGGTCAGTGAAATCACATGGAAAGGAAAGGGGTTTTCTTTTTCATTTCTTCATTCATTTTTGCATTTTGCATTTTTTTTTTCTATTTTTTTCATTTTTTCTCTATTTTTTTTTTTAAACAGTAAATTGAAGATTTGTCCTTAAATTGAATTCCCTACCAAAACAAGGCTCGATTCGTCTTAAGGAAACGAATTCGATTTGCAAGAAAGGAAATGACCTCGACGATGGTCTCGGGGCCTTAACCTGTCTTGTTCTCAGCTGTGTTTAAAATTCTGGATATCTCCTCCAGAAGCTTCGGCTATCACCACCAAAGTCCTGCTCATTTTTTTTTTAAAATGTAAAAATTCTGGGTATCACCTCCAGAAGCTTCAGCTATCACTACCGAAGACTTTCTATCTTTTCAAAGGATTTTAAAACTCTGGATATCTCCACCAGAGGCTTCAGCTATCACCACCGAAGTCTTGCTCATTTTTAAAACTGTAAAATTATGGGTATCATCTCCAGAAGCTTCAGCTATCACCACCGAAGACTTTCTACCTTTTCAAAGGACTTTAAAACAAACTCTGGATATCTCCACCAGAGGCTTCAGCTATCACCACCGAAGACTTGTTCATAAATAAAAAAAGTACCTCGACGATGATTTCGGGGCTCGACTCGCCTTAAGGAAACGAAATCGATTATACCTGAAAGCTTTAAGAGATGATGCAAATGCTTCATGATGCAAATGCAAATGTCTTTTGTTGATGCAAACGCTTCTTGATGTAGATGCAAATGACTTAGATTGGTGCAAATGTCTTTGATGCAAATGTAAATGACTTGATTTGATGCAAACTTTCTTGATGCAGATTTAACTAACTTAGATTGATGCAAATGCTTCTTGATGTAGATGCACATGTTGAAAAAAATTCTGGATAACTCCTTCAAAAGAAGATTTCTCATTTTTCAAAATTATAAAACCCTGGATATCTCCACCAGAGGCTTCAGCTATCACCACCGAAGACTTCTTCATTTTTAAAACTGTAAAATTCTGGATATCCCCACCAGCAGCTTTGGCTATCACCACCAAAGACTTGCTCAATATAAAATTCTAGATAACTCATCTAGAAGAAGATTTCTCATGTTTCAAAATTATAAAACCCTGGATATCTCCACCAGAGGCTTCAGCTATCACCACCGAAGACTTATTCACTTTTAAAAAACTGTAAAATTCTGGATATCACCACCAGAAGCTTTGGCTATCACCACCAAAGACTTGGTCATTGTAAAATTCTGGGTAACTCCTTCAGAATAAAATTTCTCATTTTTCAAAATTATAAAACCCTGGATATCTCCACCAGAGGCTTTAGCTATCACCACCGAAGACTTGTTCACTTTTAAAACTGTAAAATTCTGGATATCCCCACCAGAAGCTTTGGCTATCACCACCAAAGACTTGCTCATTGTAAAATTCTGGGTAACTCCTTCAGAATAAAATTTCTCATTTTTCAAAAATTATAAAACCCTGGATATCTCCACCAGAGGCTTCAGCTATCACCACTGAAGACTTGTTCACTTTTAAAACTGTAAAATTCTGGATATCACCACCAGAAGCTTTGGCTATCACCACCAAATACTTGCTCATTGTAAAATTCTGGGTAACTCCATCAGAATAAAATTTCTCATGTTTTCAAAAATATAAAACCCTGGATATCTCCACGAGAGGCTTCAGCTATCACCACCGAAGACTTGTTCTTTTAAAAAACTGTAAAATTCTAGATATCCCCACCCGAATCTTTGGCTATCACCACCAAAGAGTTGCTCATTGTAAAATTCTGGGTAACTCCTTCAGAATAAAATTTCTCATTTTTCAAAATTATAAAACCCTGGATATCTCCACCAGAGGCTTCAGCTATCACCACTGAAGACTTGTTCACTTTTAAAACTGCAAAATTCTAGATATCACTACCAGAAGCTTTGGCTATCACCACCAAAGACTTGCTCATTGTAAAATTCTGGGTAACTCCTTCAGAATAAAATTTCTCATGTTTTCAAAATTATAAAACCCTGGATATCTCCACCAGAGGCTTCAGGTATCACCACCGAAGACTTGTTCACTTTTTAAAAACTGTAAAATTCTGGATATCCCCACCAGAAGCTTTGAGAAATGATGCAGATGCACATGTCTTTTAACAAGGTGCTCATGCTTCATGGTGCAAATGTAAAATATTTCTTAGTGCAAATGCAAATGGCCTGGATTGATGCCCATGTTTCATGATGCAGATGCCCCTACTAATTGTGTTCATGTAACTGGTTTATGAATGGTGTAACTACAATTACCACACAATAATGAAAATGCAACGATTCTAGAAATGATGCAATTGCTTGAGATGACACAAATGCGAATTCCATGAAGAATGTAAATGTAAAGGTAAAATGCAGATGCTTATGGAATAATGCCAATGCAAATACCCATAAATGATGCAAATGCTTGCCGACACTGTGCAGATGCAAAAGCTCGATAAAGAGATGAGTGCTCATGAGTGATGCAAATGCCTCCGGTTGTTTTTCTAGACTTTGGCTTAGCCTTTCAAATTCATTTTTCCTCTTCAAATCAGAGTATATCTTCAATTCATTTTGGCTATTCTCTTTGCCCCAACAGTTTTCAAACTTTCATCAACAGAGATCTGAACTGGGTTCGATATCTTCTTCTCATATCTGGAAGTCAGGACCTATCCTGGCAGTTCTATACCTTTGGGTTAGAAAAACCCTTGTCTCATGTCAACATCAAAAAATATTTTTATTTTCTCTTTTTGAAAAACAATTTTGCTTATCTAAGGAAAACTTCAAAGCCAAAAATTTTAACTCTACAGTGTATGATGTACAAATCTTTTGATGACTGATGATCACTGTTAGAAATTTCTCTAAGTATCAATATGGTTTTTTTAACTGGGATTGACAAGGTTTGATACAACAAGATTTTGGTTTTTTCAGGAAAACTTCACAAAAAAATGTATGTCCCTTCTAGGCTCACAAATGGAACAGGTTTTATAAATCATGAATTCATTGAGAACCAAGCAAATTCAACATTCTTTTAGTTTCCATATCAAGGCTTTTTGACAAGCGTCAAGATTGGCCGGGATGTTTAAATCGGAAAGTTTGATCTTGAAGGAAAAAAAGATTCAATTTTTGAAGACAATCCTCCGAATGAGAGCTGACAATTTGGGGGGTTCAGGAATTCCTAGATGTTCCTCGATGACCACTTCTTTTATGATGACCTCTTTTTTTTTTTGGGTATCAGCACAGATGGCATCGAAAATTTCCAAATTTACTCTAGACCGCCCGTTTTTGGGTTTTCGCCCTAGAGTCCCATTCTTTCCATTTTTTTTTACCATACACCTGAGAATTCTAAATTCTTCCTTAGTGAAATGATAATTCGATGAGATGGGATAAAATCCAAGGAAAAACCCTTCAAATTAAATATTCATGCTTGATCAAAATGGACTTTTAAAGCACGTAATATAGGCCATGGCTTAGGGTTTAGAAAGAAAGGATAAATAGGCCCAAAATATGTGTTTGAGGGTAATCAGATCAAAGATCATTTCTTGAGGAGGATTCTCCTTGAAGCATTTGTCTCTTCTTGGACATTTCTTTCCTTTTGTCTTTGCTCTTTTTCTTCCTTGCTTTTGGCTTTCAATTTGCCATGTCATTCACACATTTTTTTGCTTTCATTTTGCCCCCTTCTTTTTCAACATAGTGAGCCCGTCTTTATTCGGGGCTCCATTTGCTTTGCATCTGTCTTTGAGCTAGGACACATTTCTCAATGATCTTTAAAAAAATCTTTCCTTGCATTTGCCCCCTAGTGTAGAGGGTGATCCTTGATCAAGGTTCAAACAAGAAAGAATTCTTTTGGCTCAAAAGGGGTGACTATGGATGATTTCTTTTTGTGTGAAGGGATATAAAAGATGGCCATTTCTCATGTCAAGCACGAATATTCACCTTGAAAAGCAATCCCCAGGGGAAATAGATATTCAGAATTTCATTTTGCACTTTGGAATCATCCGAATTCTCATATGCATGATATCACAAATTTTTTCATTTTTCATTTTTTTTTTGTTTTTTTCGTCGCATGCCCCCAATGATTTCATGTGTTAGCCCATCCTTCTTCACCATGTGTCCATTATTTCCACATATGATGCCCCAATTTGATTAACCATGCGAATTTGTATCAACGAGGAACATAGCAAGTCTAGGTCTATTTTGAAAAGGCTGAGTTTCCAATCTGAGTTCTTTGAAGAGACAAGGAAAATATGACCCAAAAATGGGTTTTCTCTGGGACAAGGGATAATCTAGTTTAATCATTGTGTCCCAGGATGTCAATCATGATGTTTGGGCAATTAGTGTTTTGTGGTTATTGGGAAAGGTCATGAATGGTTTTAGCACAATCTTGACACACATCAAATTACCATGATCTAGATTCTTGAAAGAATGTCTCATTTGTTTAATTCCAAGGAGTTCGAAAAAATTTCGAAAAGTTTGTTCCTTTGTTCATAGCCTTGACTAGGATCTACATTTTGCTTATTCTATGACGACAATGGTTTAATGAAATCAAATCATTCATATTCATTGAAGCATTAGGTCTTTCAAGTGTTCTTGGTTTAAGAGATTTGGGCTTAGGAAAAAGTAAAGAGAGGGGAGAAGGTATCGGGTCATTTGTAACACTGATCATCAATCTTCTTGAGACTATCCATTATTAAAAATTCTTAATGCTTGTTTTTGCAAATTCAAGTTATTGTTTAAACACAATAAACACAAAGCATTTAAAATTCAAAAGTCATTTAATTCATGTGGATGTTAACATGAGACAAGTGCTTTCATCATCACAGTGTATAGAACTACATGCGTCAAAAACCTAATATGATCATGCACAATGTTTCTTATGACACTTGGCTTTTCCATCTTCAAAACTTATCGAACCAGCCTTGATGAGATCCCTGACCTTGTACTTCAAAGCGGGGCAGTTCTCTGTCGAGTGACCTTGATTTCCAGAATGATACCCACAACACTCATTAGCATCATACCAGCTTGGATAAGGGGGCTTCAGAGGCTCTATTTGCATGGGTGTCACAAGGTGATTCTGGATGAGTTGAGGTAGTAGCTCACTGTATGTCACAGGAATCGAGTCAACTTGATTTCTTTTTCGCTTTTTATGCCCTCTTCGATTATTCCCAAGGATGTTCGATTGATAGACAGATGTAAATTCTGGTGTAGTTGCAGTCATTGGTTGGTAAGGATAAAAACATTGAGAGACATTGTTCAGGGTAGAGTAAAATGGCTGATACGAGGATAATTGGGGAGATGGGGCAAAGTCTTCCACGACTTGGGTATCTTCCTTTTTATTTTCAGATGCCCTGTTCTTGGTATTGGATGTTCTTTCTCCTTCAATTTTCCCATCCTTGATAGCATTCTCAATCATCTCCCCTGAAATTACCATGTCTGAAAAATTATTTGTGATGTTGCCAACAAGTATATCATAGTACGGGGCATGCAGTGTATTCACAAAAAGGACAGTGGTTTCCTTCTGAGTTAAGGGCGGTTGTACTTGGACGGCCAGGCTCATCCACCGTTGCACATATTCTTTGAAGCTCTCAGTAGCTCTTTTCTTCATATTTTGCAATGTGAGGCGGTCAGACGCCATGTCGGTCATATGCTTGTACTGGTTTAGAAAAGCCCTAGCCAAATCATTCCAAGAGCGTATCTGGTCCTTGCTCAACTGACTATACCACCTAATTGCGGACCCGCTGAGGCTATCCTGAAAATAGTGAATCAAAAGCTCATCATTACCTATATGACTTGTCATCTTCCGGTAGAACATAGTGATGTGGGCTGATGGATCGGTCGTCCCGTCATATTTCACAAAGTCAGGGATCTTGAACTTAGGAGGAATGACTAAATCGAGGACCAAGCATCGTTCTTTCGCCTCCACACTCCCGAATACATCTGTTCTTTCTATTGCCCGGAGCCTTTCATCTAACAACTGATATTTCCCTTGGGAATCTGCCAACTCAACCTCATTTACTGCGACCCTTTTCAACTTTGCCTGTTCAGCTAGATCATCTGAGTTTAGGACATTGACGAGGTTAACAGTGTTCTGGGCCTCACTTATTATGACCTCATCCTGGCCCTTTTGTGCCTCTAACCCTTCTCTGGCGATAACGTTTTCGGTGTATCCTTTTCCTTTGATTACGGCAGACATCAGCTCCATCAATTTAGTCATCTGACCCTTAGATTCTGCTTGAGACTTTGCTAGCTGTTCTCGTTCCCTTTCCATTTTTTCCAGTCGGGCAACATGTTCATCCTCCATAGCACCAGCCTGTATTAAAAGTGTACTCAGTACTTCTTCTGATTTGAAATGGAAATTCTTTCAAAGACTCCTAAAGCCAAGCCAACTTCTATTCTATTTCCCCCAAATATATGTCATGATGAATGAGCCATGAATGCAATTTGATGCATGTGAAGCCTAAACAATATGATGTATGGACATGTATAATGGAAACATGCTGACCATATATGTAATAAATGCAATCACAATGCCAACATGTTGCAAACAAAGAATAAACAAATCAACACATGGATATATGCAATGACTGATCATGTGCATTTTAGCATATTTCCCAATGAATGTTCATATGTTCTATGAATGCAACATGGTGTCAATTATGATACATGCAAACAATGAATGATTGATACAGAGTATATACAAAGAAAATCATACTAACCATGTGTGTCATGAATGTGACCTAATGCTAATCATGATGTATGTAATAAGCGAATTAATGCATAGATATATACAGAAAAATCATGCTGATTATGAATGCATGAATGCAACCTGACAAATAATTGATGGGATGCAAAATGCAAAGGGGGAGATATCACGGAGGAAATAAGAATCGGAGGAACTTAATCATCAACCTCTCATAAATTTGAAACATAATCAATTCATTCCCACATCAACATTCACAATGGTATAAACCATGTTTTACAAAATTTGAACAGTGGTTAAGACTGTCCTTACAAGCACTTTATTCTTTCTAACATCCTAAGGCTATAAGAGCCGGCTACTAAAAAAGTGAAATCCTATTACATCATCTAAGACCGAAGTCTTTCCACCTCAATGATGTAAATCTCCCAATCCTAATGACGCTTTCCCAGTCCTCTATCAATCAGTGTCGTGGGATCCAACCACTTGGCATTTATAAGAGTTTGCACTTTCTTTTTGAATGCCATACAGTCTTCAACGTTATGGCCAATAATTCCACAATGATAATCACATTTTGCATTTGGATTATACCACCTTGGATATGGTGGTAACAGGGGTTTCAATGGGACACAGGCAACCATGTGATTTTGGATCAGTATAGGGAGGAGCTCTTGGTAGCTGATTGGAATGGGATCAAAAGGCATTTGGGTCTTATCCTGGGGTTGTTTCTTAGTTACACATGGCCCAGGAGTTGGGGCACTTGGTGGTGGCACTAAGGTCCGAACCGGAGTGTTTACATGGAGATGTGGCGGAACAGCATGGTGAGGGTATGGATTCGGACACGGGGCCTTTGGAGGTTGTACATAGCTCGAGGTTCCTATCCCAGATGCTGGATAAAGTGGTTGATGATGGAAATAGTATGAACTGGTAGTTGTTGGTGATGGAGTGGGATTCAGGAATCCCGTAGTGGTCATCCCAATGGACGATTGGACCATGGTAGGGTGGGGATACTGGCTTGGACCTCGAACAGTTTGCATTTATGGTACAGGATCCAAGGTTTCTATCTTTGGTATCAGGCTTTCAGGTTTAATTATTTTCATGATTTTGTCCACAATTTCATCAGGATTGCAACCTTTATGGCATTGACAAGTGCAGGATCCAGCAAGGATTGTATGTTCTGGACCTAATGGTTTTGGTTGATCCGAAGATGATACGAAGCCCTGAGAAAGTTCACCTTTACTGTTACCCATATCCTCAACCATTTTCAGCAATTTGGCAAGTTGTTCCTTCACCTCTCGGATTTCATGTCCATATTCCTCTTGATTGCGTTCCAAAGCACCCAATCGTTCCTCCGATTCATTCCTCATATCTCGAACCCCTTTCATGCAAATGAAAATGTCATGAGATTAAGAACACAATTATGAATGTACATGCTCTATTCCTATGTGCATGAATATACTGATGATTAATGCATGAACATATACAGAGAATATGTATGATGACTATGTATGCTATGGATGCAATCTAATGCCAGGTATATACAGATAATGACTATGCATGTATTCTACAATGAATGAACATGCATGCTATGATGTCAAAATGATACATGCTAAGACTAAATGAATTACCACAAAGGTATACACAAAGAAATCAATGATTACACGAAATTGGTGGGACCTAAATCTTGATTATTCAACAATCTCATTATGCAAGATTTACCTCTAAATTTATGATGATTTTTTTTAACATGTTTTTTTTTCTGTGTTTTTTTTTTCCTGAGAAACCAATCACATTATTTTCAAAAGACTTTCAGGGTGGATCCTACTATGGTACAATATGCAAATGTTCATGTGACACTACCGGTTTTATGAAATCATCAAATGAAATTACCAACTGTTTACTGCAAAAAATGAGATCAATAACACAACCAAAAATGTACATGCTCTATTCACACATGCATGAAATGTGCAACATGCAAAAATGCTTGAAAAAAGATTTTTTTTTTTTTTTAAAATAGCTAATGAATATTTGCCTCAACAATATGTGCTTATTTAGGCATCACGATGCCTCCGAGGCGGAGTATCACATTTATTACGGGCGATGTACGTACATCGTTGCCCGATCTACCACACTTATTCGGAGTGTAAAATAGGTAACAAAAAGTTTAGAAATGTCCCTCCATGTGTTCCTATTTTCGGTATGTCTAACGGAAATTCGGCATGGCTTCGCCTAGGTTCACTATATGAGGGTGAATCGGTTCTAAGGCCCCGAATTGTTCCTCACTGTCGCCGGTGAAGGCTAGTAAGGCACCCCGATAAAAGCGGGTTCAATTCGTTAGAGTATATTTTCCTATGCCCATGCGGAGGATCATCACGAAGGCAATAGGTACTTATACTCCGAAAGTGTTTCACTAGCCCATACGGAGGATCAATCACGAAGGCTTAGTTACTTTACTCCCACTTAAAAGGACGGAACCCGGGTAGAGGATTCATGTTATACAAATGCACGTGTAGTGTGTGTGGAGGAATAACAAACCTTTCACTACCTATTCTACAAACCTTATTCTAAATGCCCTAGCAATTAAAACATTCAAGAATAGTGTAACGCATTAACCAACAAGCAATTATAATATAAAATCTTAAATAACTAGAGAACAATAATAAAATGCATGCACATGAGAATGAACATATTTAAAAATATTTTATTATTTTCAAAATTCTCCTTATTTTAAAAAAAAATGTGAGAATTAAAATTAAATACCAATTAAACCAACAAAATCGAGACTTTGGTAACACACGACTAATTCTAGGCCTGACTCTCTAATAGTCCCAGTGGAGTCGCCAAGCTGTCGCAACCTAAAAAAAAATAACGAAGTCTCATCGCAAGACTTTATTATTCGTTAAGCGTGACATTAAAAAAAAACCGAGAAAAAGTCGACTTAATTCCTCTAGAAAAATGAAGGTTTTGAAAATGACCTTAAAAAAGACATGGAGTCGCCACCAATCTTTTTTAGCTAGGTGTGATCGGCCACCTATTAAAACCGGTTTTATAAAATATTTTAAAAATTAATTAAAACATTTTAAAAACCAATTTCAAGTCTGCGTTTTAAACCAGAGAAATCAAAGAAGCGGGTTCGGGAGTCGGTTACGTGTGGGGAAGGATTAGCACCCCCACAATGCCCGTATAAATCGGTACCTTATTAATCGTGTGTTATCTCAAGTCTCGGTAAAAAGTTGGTTTTAAATTTAGTATTTCAAGTTAATTCCCAATTTAAAGAAAAATAATTTCATTTTTTTATTGAAAATGATCCGGAATTTATAAATTCAAAATTTTCCTATATTCCCCAACAAACATGGCAAAATATAGAAATTTTATTAGTTTTGGAAAACTTTCCGAATCATTCTTTTTTTTGAAAGAAAGATATTCCTTTATTAATGATAATTGATGATATTCCCTCCAGCAAACCCGGTAGAGAACTCATGAATTATTTTAACTCGAGAATATCTTTATATTTTTTTTATTGAAAACCATTATCTTTTTGAAAACATTTAAAAGAAATGAATATGTATATGCATGACATAAATAAAATGACATAGCAAAATCTAAATAATATAATGCAACTTAAATGACATGGCAAACATGAATGATATGGCATATAATTTAAATGACATGGAATAAAATAATGCTATCATATAATATGCATGAAAATAAAAATGGAATGCATGAAATGTATTTTTTCCTTTAATTAAGGAAATCCGTATATCTAAAAAGATATCCGGCTACCTTAGGAAAATATGTCAAATTAAATATTCTAAAACCAAAATACTTTGTGATTGTTTGAAAACAATTTTGAAAAGCTTGAATTAACAATAAAAACTGGGCTAAAATTTTTTAAATGGCTCTAATTTCCTAAGTTAAAAAAATTCGGACTTGACTACCCTTAACCCGGGACTTGAAAAACCATTTTTAGAGTTTAAAAAGGTTTAGAAATTACCCTAAGTCAGTAGCTAACCCTCCTAATCAGCCCACTCTAAGTAAATTAATCAAAACAGAAAAATGGTTTTTCATTAAATTCAATTATGACTCCACTGTACGGTTTTAATCCACAATTTTTATCCTATTTTTAAAAATTCCAAACATTCTAAAAAAAATACTGGAGACTCAGGACATGTAAAACTACACGATAAAAAATCGGCTTAATTTTCTGATCAAAGATGAATTCCCAGAAAAATCAGAGATGTACGAGTTTTTGGAGGAGAAAAAAAACTGCTTTGTTTTTCTTTAAATTCAATTCTGACTCTACTATCCAGTTTTAATCCACTATTTTTTACCCTATTTTTAAAAATTCCAAAAATTCTGAAACAAATATTGGAGACTCAGGACATGTAAAACTACACGATAAAAAACCGGCTTAATTTTCTGATCAAAGATGAATTCCCAGAAAAATCAGAGATGTACGAGTTTTTGGAGGAGAAAAAAAACTGCTTTGTTTTTCTTTAAATTCAATTCTGACTCCACTGTCCAGTTTTAATCCACGATTTTTTACCCTATTTTTAAAAATTCCAAAAATTCTGAAACAAATACTGGAGACTCAGGACATGTAAAACTACACGAGAAACAATTTGCTTAATTTTCTGATCAAAGATGAATTCCCAGAAAAATCAGAGATGTACGAGTTTTTGAAGGAAAAAAAACTGCTTTGCCAACACATTTTTGCCTCTGATAAAATCATTTAAAAACCAAAGTAAAAATATTTGAAACTCATAAAATGACTTGAAAGCAGTAGCTAGGACTTTTTGAAAGTTAGATAAAAAAAATGGCTAAGTAAAAAAAATCACAAAGGTAGAATAATCAACTTGACAAACTTAGTTTTCCACAAGTGTGCTCAAGAGAGCATGACTTTGAACCAACAATTGGCTCAAGTCATTATTCAAGTGGTATGAACATGAAATGCATGAAACAATGCAGCAAACATAATGCATGAAATGCATGGATCTAAACCTAAATGTCATGAAAAAATGCATGGCATTCATTAAGTAACCTAGACCGAAATGAACTTGCATGGCATTTAATGTAACCTAGACCTAAAACATGCATGGCATTTTCACAAACACAAGGCATGCTTAATTCAAAGATCCAACCAAATATCATGCAAATGCAAAAACCTAACAACTAGCATGACAAAAAATGCAACACACAATGCAAAACACATGGAGTAGCCAAAGGGCCTTAAGCTCCAACAAGCATGGCATTTTCACAAACACTTGGCATACTAGCATGAAAAACTAAGTCATAACACTCAAATCATGCAAAAATCACACAAGCATTTTCACAAACACTTAATATACTAGATCTAAAACATGCTCAACTAGGATATAAAACAAGAATCATGCAAAGAATCACACAAGCATTTTCACAAACACCTAATATGCTAACTCTAAAACATGCTCAAATTTAAACAACATGAAAACAGAAAATTAAAATGCAAAAACATGATATCTAAGACATAAATGGCAACAAACAAAGCAACCAAATTAAAATATAACTCAAGAACATGAAATAACATAACATTTAAAACATCAAAAAAAAAAAGAAAATAGCATAAAAAATATGGTAAAATGAATCAACACAACAACTTAAAATAAATAATGTAGGCCATTTGGCCATGGTGAGTTTATTGTAAAAACAAAATGTAAAAAAAAAATATACTTAAGAAAGGAAATGAAGGAAGAACAAGAAACATTATTTTAAAATGAAAACTCACCAAGTAGAGATTAAACTAGCAAAAAAAAAATAAGAATAGAAAATGAAAGTGCAAGAGTTGCTGCTCAAGAGAAACCTCAAGAAGCTAATATTTCAAGCTTTTCTCTTCAAACTTTCCTTTTTTTCTAAACTTTTCTTTTTTTGCTCTCAACCAAGAAGATAAAAACTAAGAAAAACTAAGAGAAATCAGCCAAAATGGAAAAGAAAAAACAAAATCTGCCTCCTTCTCTAGGGCTGGCAGAAAATGATGCTTATATGGACTCCAAGATGTTGTCATTTTTGTGTAACCTAATTTCCATCAAATGGCCAATAATTCAAGATGAAAAGTCATGAAATTACCACCCTCAGATTAGCATCTCAGCCATCTCAAATTACAGCTGTCCAAGAAAAATGTTGACATCTTTTTTCCAGCCCAACTCTGATTTTTTGAAGGGCCCAAAAAGCCCTTTTCGGTTGCTTGGGTGAATTGACCATTTTGCCCCCCGGATGCAAAATAAATATCAAACGGGCTCCAAATTCAATTTTTCTTTTTTTAATACTTCCAAAATAATAAAATATTGAGTTCTGGAAGTTTTCAAAATTATCCGAGTCCGTTTGCTATTTATTTGGATTTTTTCTTCCCAAAATGTCCTTTTATGCCCTTACTTTTTACCATTTTTTAAACGAGCTCCAAATCAAGATTTTTCTTCACCAATCTCTTCAAAATAATTAAAAAGTGTGATCTAGAAGTTTTCATAATTTTTGGAGCTCATTTGGTATTTTTTCAGGATTTATCGGCTTGAATTACTGCATAGGAAGCTCGGGATTTAGCCATTTTGCAAAAGAACTCGGAATCAAGATTTTATTTTTCCAATCTCTTCCAAATAATTTAAAAATGAGATTTTCCAAATTTCAGAATTTTTGGAGTCCATTTGCTATTTTTCCGGGATTTATCTTTTTGAATTACTTCACAAGAAGCCCGGGATTTGGCCATTTTGCAAACGAACTCGGAATCAAGATTTTCTTTTACCAATCTCTTTCAAATGATTTAAGAATGAGATTGACAAATTTTCCATAATTTTCGGAGTCCATTTGCTATTTTTCCCAAATTTTTCCAATTTTGCCCTTTAACCTTCGAAACCCGGTTTTGCTCAAAACAAATCCGATTTTCAGATTTTCTTCAATATGAGCCTTGGGCCATCTTTTTTAATCATTCCTCATCCATTGGGGGCTTTGGTCTTACCAAGTCGGGCCATTTCTGTGATTCTTCCCGATTTCACCGAAATCCACTAAAAACCCTAATTCTCAGTTTTCTCACGGATTGACTTTTCTTTCGGTTTTTCTTGCAAGTGACTTCTCCATTACCCGTAGTCAGTGCTTATCTTTCATTTGGAACCTTCAATTTTGACCAGTTTGATCGTTTAAGCACTTTTCCCCAAATTTCTCGGATTAGGGTTTCTTTTCTACTGAATCTCCAAATCCCAACTTCCGAACTCCATATCTTTCAATGTAGACCTCAGATTATCAAAATTCTTTCTCCATTTTTTAATTGAACTTAAAATCTTGATTTTGAAAGTGGGTTGACTTTTTCAGTAGTTGACTTTTTGGGGTTGACTTTTTCGGGGTTGACTTTTTTGCGGTTGACTTTTTTTCAAGTTTGAATTTTTGTGCTCGCCCTCTTAAACTAAGTCTCGGAGTACCACCTGCAGGATGAAAACAGTCTTTTTATACTCGAAAACATCAACATAGGAAGAAAACATACCTGTTTAGTGGCTCGGACAAAATTAGGTGTCTACATCACCAATAGGGGGCGACACCGATGTCAAAAACAATGTCGAAAGGCAGGGCATGAGCAAGCGAATCAAAAGACAGAAGAAATCTACTACATTTTGTCCGAGGTAAGTTTTGTCAAATAGATTTACACTAAAATCTCTTGGTGTTTCTCAGAAAGAACAAATCAAATGAGAGTAACCAACAAGCTCCATGCCTCGTATGGAAGAAGGAGGATAAAGCTCACACTCAAAGACTACACGACACATATGGCTCAAAGAGCACGAGCTCAAAGCTCGCACAAGGGACCCTTCGATGTAAAAACACATCTGGAGGTGCGGTCCACCAAGAAACCATCAACAGATTACCTTCCAAAATACAAACACATTTGGAGATGCTGTCTGACAAGAAACCATCAATAAAACATATTCCTATGACTAAAACACTTAGGAAAAGAACACACCAAGAGGGTAAAGAAGCATTGGCCTCCCTATAAACACGAGCAAAACACATTCGGACTAGGTCCTATCCTTACTACAAAAAACGTTGCAAGAATGGAGTCCGACCTAAGATCCCTAGGAGAACACAACTCATAAAGAGAAATCTCTACAAATCTCTTTAGCTGACGACTCCACTAAAAAAATACAAGCTTGACCAATTACCAGTAAATCGCGAACTAGGTCCGCACAAACCCACGAACTCTTAATATGGGCAGATTGCAACAGGCATGGCATAAAAACGCATGCCCACACTCCTCTCCTCAAAAAGCTCTACCATCCAAGCTCCAAGGAAGAAAAACATCGGACCAACCTCATACGAGATTGGTCTCCGAAAGGGGAGTAGAGCCCCTTAGATAAATCCCATAGCAAGTCAAATATACACGGACACACCAAACGTTGGATAAAGGGGAATACGCCACAATAACAAGTGGAGACGAAGGAAAGAAAAAAGAGAAAGAGAACAGAAAAGAAGAGAAGAGAAAAAGAGAAAAAGTGAAGAAATGAAAAAATGAAAAAAATGAAAAAATGAAAAAAAATTCTACAAGGCAAAAGCACGGACTTCATTCTACTACATTTCTAATCACTTCCAAAGCATCACTAAGGAAAGGAGTCCGACATACAAAAGAGGACCCTCATTCAAAAATGATGAAAGCAAGATAATTACATCAAGGCACAAGCAACAACGAAAGCTTGAATGCCCCCAAAAAATAAGTTAAGTGTTTGCCGTGCCAACATCGGACGCGAATGAATAATTACATCAGGGCACAAGCAACAACAAAAGCTTGAACGTCTTCAAAAAATGGTCAAGTGTTCAAAATATACAAAACACCAACAAAGGAAGCCTACACATCAGCTCCCTTGGCAACATCCCTAGACAGGGCTCCCTCGCCATCCCCCTCTCCAACGCCATCTCCTTTATTAACAGTCTCTTTTGGACCTTCACCCTCCTCATGTTTGCGCTCTCCTGAACACTCCAGCTCTGGCATATTCGAACAGGGGGAAGCAGCTGGTCTTGCGGGAGGCATGGACGCACCATGCCGTGCTTTGGCAACATCAAGGGCTGAATACTCTGGATACTCGATGTTTGGAAAGTCCTCCTTAACCTGGCTAAGACAAAGCTCAAAACTAGCCCAAAACACACCAGCGCTTGCAAAGGCCACATCTTGCACAAAGATAGAGGAGTTATTGTATTCCTAAATGGCCTTCAATCTCTTCTCCTTCAACTTCTTCCTTCAGAAGCTTCTTGATTTGGAGCTCAGAATCGCCATCCTTTTTCTTCAGGATAGCAATCTCAGACTTCACTTTGTCAAAAGCCTTCTGCACATGAGAAGCTTGGGCAAAGGTCTTAGCTTGCTTCATCTTGGCCTCTCTAGTCTCCTTCACCATCTGAGAGCGAATGTTCTCTAGGTGAGAATTTCGGGCGATAAGCTCATCACACTTCGTCATGACAATGACGGAATTGAGAAGAGCCTACAAGCAAGCAAAAGAAGAAGTAAGCATGAAAGAAAACAGATTGAGAAACACTAGGAAAAAAAGTAGAGAGAATACCCTGTAATGATCATGAACTAAATTATGCCCTGCCTCTGGAAAGGCTTCCTTCAAGCAGAGGACCTCCTCACGGTCCACGAGAAGTACCATTCCCCGAGATAATAAGCACGCTGCATGACAATTAGAAATCGCGCTCTACTCCAGTTGAAGAGGGAAGTTAAGACTAATTTGAGAGTCCAAAATCTCTCTCCAGACTCCCATTCCCTCTAGGTTCGAAAAAAAAGGATCTGAAATAAAAAGCAGAAATAACATCAGAAAACATGTTTGAAGATCCAAGTTAACAACTAAGTATGGAAAACACCACCTTCAATTTGTAGAGAAGTTGGCACATGGACAGGAGTAGAAGGCTTGGCGACCTCTTTCTTTCTATTTTTACCTGGGCTAACATCGAGAGGAGGCGGCATGGACATTCGATCCGTCTTACTCGAGGCTCCCCGGACAAAC
Organism: Fremontodendron californicum; assembly: GCA_030761205.1. NCBI lineage: Eukaryota > Viridiplantae > Streptophyta > Magnoliopsida > Malvales > Malvaceae > Fremontodendron > Fremontodendron californicum. The sequence goes on from JAULJL010000008.1 coordinate 18,390,117, forward strand.
CATTGCCAGCAATAAAAGTGTTAACATAGAGGTTCGGATCGAACGTAGCAATGTCTAAAATCAAAGACACAAAATGGTTAGTAATACAAGAGCATTGGATAACATTAACGCAAAGGGATATGAAAAAGTAAAATCGCACTACCTAAGTCCTCATCGACTGTCAAGGCTCTTACGAAACTCTCAGATAAGAGTTTTTTTACATCTATCTCCTTATAATGATTAAGCGCTTCAAAAACCCTCATCTCTACAACGGACAAAGGTGAGGCATCTATGCTCTTAAAATCCCACCAGGTAGTCCAAATTTGCCACTCATCTACATCGACAAAGGGAGGAATGGCAAAGAAACCATGCTTCCACTTCTTCCACGAAGTGTTGGAAGTCCCAAACAACTTCATGCCCTGACGAGTATAGAAGGCAACATACTCTACCTTCTTCAACTTGCACAAGACTAGGAAGGCGATAACCGCCCTCCACGAATTGGGAGGAAGTCTTGTAATGGTGAGGTTGTAAAAGTTAAGGAGATCAATCACAAACGGATGAAGGGGTAACCTAAGTCCGGCCTTCAAAGTGTCAACATAAACAAAGAGATGACTCTCGTAGGGACTTTGCGAGACCGTCTCGGTATCATCCGAGTGTCTAAGTGTTGGTATATGCCCTAAAGCCAATCGGTTTGGTCAGGCATAAACTACCAATAATGCAAACCCATCACTATATCTTAGTGGTACAAGGTTTTTCTTCATGTTAGTACAATGATAAAGAGTTATTAAGTACTAATCGGATGAAGCCCATGGAACATAAAGGCCTTGCAAAGAAATTATTTATAATTGTGAGATCCTTATGCATCAAAGCCATGTTCCTAAAACCGTTCTTGGTCATCGTATTGCCAAGACGGGGCATTGCCAATGCTCAAAGACTAGTACATGGTAGGCCTACTTAGTAGGCAACTGATCTCACTTGTTGAAGTATAAGGGATACTTTAGGATAACATATAGGTACTTTTCTGTTGAACAAGTTCACTGAACATGGCCCGCTGTGAGAACTCCATTTGGTATTATCACTCAAGTGTCTATGGAAACGTTCTCACGTGTCAGTCGTGTAAGTAGTCCTCTGACTTGTGAAACCAGGTCATCTTGTATGTGAATTGTCATGCTTTGATTTGAACGGGTCCCAAAGAGTGATGCTTATGGTAGGATGATTTTGGGTATGACATAAAGCATACGAAGATGGATGAGTGATCCAGAGAGGATTCACCACTCCAAGTGACAACGGAGACATATCTCATCTGTTTTTGGCTTAAGTTAACTTGATGGAATCTGTGGCTAGAGTATGATGAATTTAGGAGAAATAGTTTCTCTATGTTCACAACGTTAACCAATAACTACAGGAACTAATATGGATTGAACATGAGTAGACACTGCACCATGCACATGGTCTTTCCGGGATATTTGGTGAAATGATCGGATTACACTGATGGACTGAACACAAAAGGTTATGTCGAGACTAACTTGAGTCTTAAGTATTTGGGTGGTCATCATGGCTTGCTAGAGTCCGCTCATGATCTATGAGTATAAATTAATTAAATTAATTTATATTCATTGCCAACATATTGTAAGCCTAATGGGTCACACACAGAAAGGTGAATTAAGAGATTAAATTGGAATCAGCCTAATTGATTAAATTGAGAATTTAATCAATAAGGACTTAATTAAATAGTTTAGTTAAGTGGAAGGACTTAAGAGCAAATAAATAAGAGTTATGTTATAGCCCTTAGTCAAACCCTGGACTATTTCCGCCCCCTATAAAAGAAACATGATAGCTTGACCGAATTCCCTATGGCTTGCGGCACATGAGATCTACCTTGTGTATTGGCGTCTTCTTGATTTTTTTCTTCCTTCTTGCCTCTTTATGGATTGCTAGAGAGAAAAGGTTTCTCTCAAGAGAGCAAAGGCTTAGAGTGAGAAGAAAGAAGATCAAGATCTTGCCTTTGGTTAATGCTCCAAACCCTGCAAAAAAAAAAGATTAAGATCTTCATTCTTGGTTGGCACACCAAACCCTGAGGAAGCAAGAAAAGCGTTTTCTTCTTTTTGATTCTTATGAAGCATTCGACCATGGATGTTTAAATGGGGAGAGGTTTCTTGAAACCTAAACCACTAGCATGGTTTTTGGCAGGACTCTATTCCTACCTTATGAAGGTTCTCTTGATCATCTTGTGTGGATCACCGTTAGAGGCCAGACACTTGTGTGGCTAAAGTTTTGGTGTTGCCTTCTTGGTGTTCAAGATTGAGTGGGTTGTTTGTAAACTCAAGATTACTAGATCTTTGAGTTAAAGTATGAATCTTAATCAGATGTATGCTTTATAATTACAAGATCGCATTAAAATTTTACAAGCATGATCTTGTAAGATTCGACTGTCTCTTTGTTTATTTTTTCGCTGCGTTCATGTTCTTCTTTAATTCGATTATTGTTTGAGCATGAGCTTGAATCCCAATAGTGGTATCAGAGCCAGGTTGTAAGTTTTCTTGTGATTTACATGTTTAATTCTTGGTAATTCAATTGGATTGAATTGTGTGTTGGTTTAGCAAAGTTCCCTCAAGAAAAACATTTTCTGCTTTCTTTTAATTCTGACAGCTTCTGTATGCAATATGATCTTGGTGTTTTAAATTGCTTAAAACTTGTTTAAAATTGATTTGATCAATGTTTAACCTTGCCATATGATTGCATGACACAAAGAAGTTCAAAGAAACAAGTTTGGATTTGATTTGAATTGGTTTTGGTGCTTGAATTTCGAAGAACACAGTGCAAAATGTTTTCTACACACCTGCTGTAAGTGTTAATTTTGACTTGGTTAGAAGTGTCCAAAAAGTCTAAAAATTTGAGGAGAAGTCCGAAACATGTATATATAGATGCTGTAAGTTTTGGTGAATTTTTTTACTTTTTTTTATTACTGAAACTGCCTCTCAATGTTGTGTAAACAGTTTGCATGGTTGCTGGAATTTTATGGGCAGCCTTGAGTTCTTGAATTTGATTCTTGAATTGTAGGTATAATTGGCTGAAAATAAAAATATGAAGTGTGTGTGAATTGTTCACCAGATTTGCCACCATAAGAGGTGGCTTCTTGAGGCAAACGTTTCCCCAATTAGGGCTACCGAATGCGGCAACGCTACTTACCTAAAATAGGAGGCGGCTGCACACAAAAGTTGTGGGCTAGGGCATTCACCTTCTATTTTTGGAAATTCATATTCTTTGGAAATTTGGACTTATGAAAATTGTTTCCTAGTCAATATTGGATTCCTAAGAGTTAGGAATGCACTTAAGCTTTCCTTGTGGAAATTGTTTCCTAGTTGAACAAGGACTCCTAAAAGTTAGGAGAAGATATGAAACTTTCCTTGTAGAGAATGTTTCCTAATCAAACTTGAACTTCCTAAGGTGTTAGGAAATCTAATTAAATTGTTTAATTAGATGGAAAATTTTAATTCAAAGAATCCTAAAAGGATTAGGACTCAAGTAAATTGAATTAAAATTGAAATTGCTAAATGATTTGAGCCAAGTATATTTAAATAAGTTTAAATGTTACTTTCCTTAAATGACACACTAGATTACTAAGTGACACTAAATATGTATACAGTTATTTTTATGCTTTATGATGTGATTATGAAAGCATGAGGATGGTTATGGACTTAGACCTTAGACTTAGGTCATGGATGGTTAAATTTTCTTTTTGGTACTTTTATATATAGGGTCTGCGAACCCTGCCTTCTCTTTTTCATTTTCGAGGTTGTAAATTCTCTTATCACCTAACTTCCCTCGAATGTAACTTGAGGTTTCTATCAAAGATATGTAAATGTTATATAGTTATTTTAGATTTAGATTTAGGCTAAGATTAGAATTTATGTATTTCCCAAATGCAAGGAGACAAGGCGCCAAGAAGAAGGACCAAGGAGATCATTATCAAGACTTATGAAGACTATGTATGGTATTCCTAGGAATTTGACCAACTAGTTTCCTAATGGCTCAAGGAAACTAGAGTAGTAAAGTACATAATCATCCTAGTAGATTGCATGAGATAGATTTATTTTTTAATTTATATATGTGATATATATTTGAATAAATGCTATGCATATCAATCAACAAAGAAAAGCAATGAGACCTTATTAATGAAATAAAGAAATCCCTCATTAAATTATATTGAGTCCATGTTATGCATGATAAAGTTGCCTTCCACCATCTTAACAAGATAAACAGAGTTCTTCCAGTAGGAGGCTTGTTGAGTCACTCAAGGTCAAACTATTGTACGAACATGTTTGAGTTGGAGAAGGTGGGTCTTACTCAACTAAGTGTTATGTTATCCGGATGCGTCAAACTCGATTGCATGACATTTAGAGGCAATGGTTAGGCGAAATGCATATGATGCATTTAGGCAATGAGTTGTCCCCTAACTGATCTAGGAGTTGCATAGAGATGCAATTGGTAAGCAAAGTTACCTACTGAATTAGTTTCAACATGGCTTGTTGAGTCACTCAAGGTCATGGTGGGATGAAAAGGGTTTTTGCTCACTAAGAAGTTTAAAAGTTAAATTTCTCAAATAGTAGAGGAGGGCTACTTTGTTGATAAAATAGTGAGAACAATCATTTAAACTCTAAAACCTAGTTTTAATGATTGCAATTTGCATAATGACTATTATATGCATTGGTTTATATCGGATATAATTTGTCATGGCAGGTTAACTAGTCACTTGATTGCATACTTGATGCAAACTATTTAAAGTCGATTTCACTAATCAATTGCACAATAAAGATTGTGATGGATATAAAAATGAATGACTATGTCCTTAATGATCCATAAGGTATTTAGCAATGAGCAGTTCAAACATCTTAAGGAATTATTCCAATGAAAGATATTAGAAGGTAGCCTATGAGGCATCATGTGCTAATGTATGCATCAACAAGTTTGAGAAACTTGGTTGATTTATGGATCATAATCTAAGTATAGACTTAGTTCTTTCTTCATTGTCTAAGAGCAATTTGCAAGTCATGTTATATTACAACATGAACTGAATGGTGTTGCTAAATGTGCTCTCTAGATTGAAAAGATCATCTCCCTTTTTACTTCCACTAGGGGAAGGTAATCGAAGAAAAGTTTTTCAAAGAAAGGATGCTTATTTCTCAAAGGCTTATAAAGCTTAATGGTGAGATGAAGAAAGAAATTGATATCGATCAAAAGGACATACCATCATTATGGCAATGCATGACATTGGAGGCTTAAATGCAAGAAGTATATTCGATACTTGAAAGGAAGTGAAACTTGAGAAGTTTTACTTCATGGTTATTATGAGTTTGTTTTCACTACCTTTAGGTATATGATACCTATAAAATTGGTTCAAAGATATGTATGACATATGGATGGAACTAATGACAAGGACAAGTGAAAAGTAATAAGACCAAGGAGGTGGCAACCTTAGTTGATACTTAATCAAGCTTGCCAACCTATTCATGATGAATGTTTTAGAAACATTATCATTGATATTTCGGTTATGCTAGTATTAGATGCTTGGCTATTCATCCTAGAATAAATCGAAAGGTCATATTGAATTTGTTCCATATTATGGTCATATACACTCATAATAAGCTAGAAACTTGCATAAAAGATAATCAAAGGTTGTTCAAGTCAAGAGTATAAGAGTAATGTATACAGATACTAGTAGTTTCTTAGATTATGAATCAAAGGAAATCTTATACAAAACTTGACAACTAGATGAGCTTTATCTCAAGGAATTTCATAATGAGATTATGATACTAATTTAGTTAAAGAGCATTCTTATTAAGATATGATCTAAATGAAGAATGGCTTGAAACTAAATTGATTGATTATCTAATAGAATTCATATCAGATGAATTGGATTGACATTACTATGTGATGACATAGAAAAGTCCATGATGCTCCGAATAGCCAAGATTGCTGAAACACTAACCAGTAAAAGATTTCAAGTTGTAATGCTAAAACAAACATTCATATGGGATATGAGATGTTTAGTTTTAAGATTACAAATGTACATTCAAAAGAGTTTTGAATTCACATCCCATAAGAAAGTAAATAAGTTTACTTTGAATGTTTCTACACAAGTAGGAAACAGTGGGAGTTTATGACATTTTAAAGTTAAAAGTCGTAGGTTGAAATCTGATATTATGCATAGGATGCATAAAGGCACACAGATTTAGTAGGATGCATTATGATGCATTACTCATAAGTGATGAGTCTACTAAAAATAATGATTAAGTAGGATGCATTGTGATGCATAACTCATAAGAGATGAGTCTACTTAATAGAACATTGTTAGACAATGGATTGAGATATCTAGTTTTGATAATGACATTCAAAAGTTGAATTTATCAAAAGGATGAGATATCTTTTGCGCACACCTAAGGGTTAGTGGGAGTAATACAGATTACTCATCAAACAATGTATATCAGATACATTGATGATTAAAAGGTAAATCGACAGTTATGCTAAGATCTAAAAGATTTAGAAACAAATAATTGGATTAAATGTTAAATAAGTTTAACATAGAGAAAATCCAACAAGTGACTTAAGGCCATGATGTAAATAAATTCACTCATTTGGAAACATTCCAAATTAGAGAGGACTGAATTATTTATATTCTAAGTTAGAATACAAACCTTTTGTTTAAGGCTACAAAAGGAATGTTTGGATCCATAACTCACTGGGCTAATTAAAAGATTCCTAGTTGTTAAAGTAACAACATGAACCATAAGGAATCGGGTTTCATTATGATTCGGATAATTATTGTGACTATGATAATAGAGATTATCAAAAGTATATGACCGAAGCATATTCTCACAAAAATGTACTGAAGCTATGTCCTAGTAGAGACACAATTTCTAATTGAAAGAGTTCGACATTGGATGCATTAACGATTGGCTTAGTGCAAGTGGGAGATTGTTGGTGTATGCCCTAGAGCCAATCGGTTTGGTCAGGCATAAACTACCAATAATGCAAACCCATCACTATATCTTAGTGATACAAGGTTTTCCTTCATGTTAGTACAATGATAAAGAGTTATTAAGTACTAATTAGATGTAGCCCATGAAACATAAAGGCCTTGCAAAGGAATTATTTATAATTGTGAGATCCTTATGCATCAAAGACATGTTCCTAAAACGGTTCCTGGTCATCATATTGCCAAAACAGGGCATTGGCAAAGCTCAAAGACTAGTATATGTTAAGCCTACTTACTTTATAAGCAATTGATCTTACGTGTTGAAGTATAAGGGATACTTTAGGATAATATGTAGGTGCTTGTCTGTTGAACAAGTTCACTGAACATGGCTCGCTGAGAGAACTCCATTTGGTATTATCACTCAAGTGTCTATGGAAAGGTTCTCACGTGTCAGTCATGTAAGTAGTCCTCTTACTTGTGATACCAAGTCATCTTGTATGTGAATTGTCATGCTTTGATTTCATCATGAACGGGTCCCAAAGAGTGATGTTTATGGTATGGTGATTTTGGGTATGACATGAAGCATACAAAGATAGACGAGTGATCCAGAGAGGATTCACCACTCCAAGTGACATCGGAGACATATCTTATATGTTCTTGGCTTAAGATTACTTGATGGAATCTCTGGCCAGAGTAAGATGAATTTAGGAGAAATAGTTTCTCTAAGTTCACAAAGTGAACCAATAGCTGCAAGAGCTAATATGGACTGAACATGAGTAAACACTGCACAATGCTCATGGTTTTTTTGTGATATTTGGTGAAAGGACCGAATTACACTAATGGACTGAACACAAAAGGTTATGTTGTGACTAACTTGACACTTCAATATTTGGGTGGTCATGATGGCTTGCTAGAGTCCTCTCATGATCTATGAGTATAAATTAATTAGATTAATTTATATTCATTGTCAACATATTGGAAGCCTAATGGGTCACATACAGAAAGGTGAATTAAGAGATTAAATTGGAATGAGCCTAATTGATTAAATTGAGAATTTAATCAATAAGGACTTAATTAAATAGTTTAATTAAGTGGAAGGACTTAAGAGCAAATACATAAGAGTTATGTTATAGCCCTTAGTCAAACCATGGAGTGTTGTCGCCTATAAAAGAAACATGATAGCTTGACCGAATTCCTTATGGCTTGCGGCACATGAGATGTGCCTTATGTATTGGCGTCTTCTTGATTTCTTCTTTCCTCTTTATGGATTGCTAGAGAGAAAAGGTTTCTCTCAAGAGAGCAAAGGCTTAGAGTGAGAAGAAAGAAGATCAAGATCTTGCCTTTGGTTAATGCTCCAAACCCTACGCAAAAGAAAGTAAATCAAGATCTCCATTCTTGGTTGGCACACCAAACCCTGAGGAAGCAAGAAAAGCATTATCTTTCTATTGATGCTTATGAAGCATTCGTCCATGGATGTTTAGATAGGGAGAGGTTTCTTGAAACCTAAACCACTAGCATGGATTTTGGTAGGACTCTATTCCTACCTTATGAAGGTTCTCTTGATCATCTTGCGTGGATCACCGTTAGAGGCCAGATACTTGTGTGGCTAAAGTTTTGGCATTGCCTTCTTGGTGTTCAAGATTGAGTGGGTTGTTTGTAAAATCTAGATTAGTAGATCTTGGAGTTAGGGTATGAATCTTAATCATATGTATGCTTTATAATTACAAGATCACATTAAAATTTTACAAGCATGATCCTCTAAGATTCGACTATCTCTTTGTTTATTTTTCCGCTGCGTTCATGTTCTTCTTTAATTCGATTATTGTTTGAGCATGAGGTTGAATCCCAACACTAAGCTTATAAGAAGAAGGAAGATAGAAAAGCTTCTTTATCCGCGGACACCCCATGACCGACGGCCATGAGGAAGATCGGACAAGGGTACCTAGGTTAGGGCAGGAACTCTATATTGAGGGTGGCGAAACCATGTCCCTCGCCCACGTCTTCCACAAACGTTTCCTTTCTTGGATGCGGACGACTAGAACTAGACCCTCTAGACGAATTACTTTGGGTGGTCACGCCGGACTGACCCAACATGGTAGGAAGGGCTATCACATAAGGATGACTGTTGTCCGAAGCTAAAATCTCAACCTCCCCTCCCTAAATTTGTCATTAGCACTACCTACAACATCCTCACAAACATTGGCATTATCCGATGATGAGGAGGATGAGTAACTTGACGAATTGGAACTGTCGTCCGAGGAACTATCACTATAAGAAGTCGGCGAAGACATCGGACTCACCAAACTTGGATAACAACAAATTGGAGAATGGAAAGCAACGAGCCACCACGCCAATCTACAACGAAAAGTTAAGATAAGTCGGATCAACTAGTGGCACATCACTACGGGATGCACGTCCAAAACCATTATAGAAGAAAAACTCACTAAGTATCGCTGAAAAGCGTCACAAATGGCCACCGCAAGTGCGTTAAAGCTAGCAACAACCTGTCAATGATAAGTGAGAGATGATAATATGGGTTCTAGACCAAGTAAGAAGAATGGAAAAAATCCACAACATCTCCACATGCTTTTGTCCGAAAAATACATGGAGTGCAAAATTAAAAGCATGAGAAAGACACCACGAACATGGATTCAAAATGAAAAAACAACAAACAAAATCCCAACTGATCAAACCAAATTTCCAAGGTGCATCCTAAGTGCCCCTAAGTGATCCCAAGTGATATCTCCAAGTGATCAAGTCAAATTTCCAAGGTGCATCCTACATACACCTAAGTGATCCCAAGTGTTCTCTAAGAGATGAAGTCAAATTTTCAAGGTGCATCCTAAGTGCCCCTAAGTGATCCCAAGTGTTCTCTAAGTGCTCAAGTCAAATTTCCAAGGTGCATCCTAAGTGCCTCTAAGTGATCCCAAGTGTTCTCCAAGTGATCAAGTCAGATTTCCAAGGTGCATCCTAAGTGCCCCTAAGTGATCCCAAGTGATCTCCAAGTGATCAAGTCAAATTTCCAAGGTACATCCTAAGTGCCCCTAAGTGATCCCAAGTGTTCTCCAAGTGATCAAGCCAAATTTCCAAGGTGCATCCTAAGTGCCCTTAAGTGATCCCATGTGTTCTCCAAGTGATCAAGTCAGATTTCCAAGGTGTATCCTAAGTGCCCCTAAGTGATCCTAACCTAAGTGTTCCTAAGATAAGGACTAACCAACAACAAGAACACTTAGGAAAACTTGGCCAAAAAACCCCAAACACTTGGGGAAACAAGGTCTGAGGCCAAAACATTTGGGAAAGCCTGGACACAACCCCAAACACTTGGGGAGGCATGTCTGAAGGCCAAAACACTTGGGAAAGCCTGGACATGAGTCCAAACACTTGGGGAGGCATGTCCGAAAGCCAAACACTTAGGAAAGCGTGTCCAAAAGCCAAAACACTTGGGGAAGCATTTTCAAAAGCCAAAACACTTGGGAAAACATGTTCGAAAGTCAAAACACTTGGGAAAGCATGTGAAGAAGTTAAAACACTTGGGACAGCATGTTCGAAAGTTAAAACGCCAAAACACTTGGGAAAGCCAAGACACAACCCCAAACACTTGGGGAAACAAGGTCTAAGGCCAAAACACTTGGGAAAGCCTGGACATGACCCCAAACACTTGGGGAGGCAAGTCTGAAGGCCAAAACACTTGGGAAAGCATTACCAAAAGCCAAAATACTGGGGAAAGCATGTCCGAAAGTCAAAACACTTGGGAAAGCATGTTGGAAAGTTAAAATGCCAAAACACTTGGGAGAGCCTAAACACAATCCCAAACACTTGGGGAAACAAGGTCTGAGGCCAAAACACTTGGGAAAGCCTGGACACGACCCCAAACACTTGGAGAGGCATGTTCGAAGGCCAAAACACTTGGGAAAGCCTGGACACGAGTCCAAACACTTGCGGAGGCATGTTTGAAGGCTAAAACACTTGGGAAATGATGTCCAAAAGCCAAAACACTTGGGAAAACATGTCCAAAAGCCAAAACACTTGGGAAAGCATGTCCGAAAGTCAAAACACTTGGGAAAACATGTGAAAAAGTTAAAACACTTGGGAAAGCATGTTCGAAAGTTAAAACACTTAGGAAAGCATGTTTGGAAGTTAAAACACTTAGGAAAGCATGTTAAAAACAACAAGGTACTTAGGGAGACCAAACGATAAATATATGAGGACAAGAGGAAATCACTTACTTGGTAACTCGATGCGCACGCCAACCTCCTCCCAATATGAAAAAAGCCGATCTCGAAGTCCAAAAAAGAGATGTCTAAAAAAACTCAAGAAAAGAACTCCCTAAGTGAATAATGAAAACCTCTCTACTAACTTCTCTCTACCCTTACCTCAAAGGCTTACAAATGAAGAAGATGAAGACAACAACCCCTTTTTTATAAGGATATGTGTGGGAAAAAGAGTGGGGAAAATTTGAAGTGGTCTAGCAAATAGGAGGGAAAAATCCAAAGGCTAAAATCAAAAGGAGACAAGAGAATAAGATTTAAGTCACATCAGTTGAGATATGTCCCCCACTTGAGAAATTAAGCAAGTAAACTCCACATGCTCCAAAAATACTTGGGAAGTGAAGAAAAATTGCGCCAACACAAATACATGGCCGGCCATCATTGTGGCCTCGGACTCGGGGAGACATGAGAAATCCAAATCGGGAGAGAAAGAGAAAAAAGCCTCGGACGAATGAAAAATAACAAAGAGCATCCTTGAGTGCCTTGGTTACTCAAGAGACCTCAAACACGTCCACGTACAAAAACTAAGATGCACGACCAAAAGCACAACAACACGCAACTCGCTGTTCCACGCGCAAAGGTGCGCAAATAAGCACAAACATCCTCAGCATAATAGCTCTACATGACAAGTTGAAGCAACACCTAAACAACTTTGTTCGCACATAAGAGCTTATATGAATAATCACCTCCATGAAACATGTACGAGTTCCACAATTCGCACTAAGGAAGGAAAGAAGTGACAAGCATAGACACATGCCACGGACAAAAGAAAAAGCAAAGGAAAAATAATAGAAAAGGCTCTAAACGGTCTGACCTCGCATCAAGACTAGTTGGAGAAAAAGCAAAGTCCGAAAAGAATGGAAGTTTGAAGAAATGACTAAACAATGAGCTACCTCCAAAACAATTAGACTCGGATAAAGTATTCACAACTTCATCCAAAGTCTTTAAGGAGGGAGTGAGACCCTCTATGTAACAATAGAGTCACAAACGCCTACCTATGTGAACTTATGTAATCGATGAGATCGCCACTTGAGAAAAAAGAACAAACTACGAACATCGCCATCATTCCAAAGTGGTGTAGAGCAACGAAAAAGAAATATGATCAAAGCTCCACCTCCAACTCGCCAGAATAGAGAATAAACGTGAGAACAACTTGAGCAAGGTCTATTCGGACATCAACCCCTAAGATAAAGAAACTAATGCAAGATTGAAAGTTTGGACGTTGGCCCCTAAGTCAAAGAAGGTAACACAAGCTTTGAATTAGCCAATGACACCTCCCACTGAGGTGGAGAATGCACTACATGGTCAGGACTTAAACCACGATAAAAGAAAGAAGCGAAACTCTCCTCTAAAAAATGTGATAGTCATCGCTTTTATAGAATTAAGTCCAAAACCATAGAAAATCTTGGATGTCTCTAAATAAGTCAAAACATGCCACTCAACCACTTCGAAAAAGAAGATAAAACTTGAGCAAACATGCTCCACTTCTCAAAAGAGGAAGTAGTGCCCCCACTACATGGAATTTGCAAGAGTGATGTACAAAGCAACGCACAACCTAGCAGATGTCAAGCAACTCCCACACCACAGTATGGTCAGACCAGAGAAATTGTGCATAACTTAGTAGATGTTGACGACATCAAAAGACATCCAAAAGAACCATGACATTTCGTACGGAATCAAGTAGGCGACAATCGCCAAACTCTAAACTCACTTCTAACAAAAGATAGAGCCGAAGAAGGTATAGCCATAAGGTATAACCTCGACATCTGTCCCTATGTCAAGAAGTGAAGCTAAAAATACACAACACCTCCGCAAACGTGCAAAGGATGAAGAAGAAGGAAGACGACACAATAATTTTTAAACACATACCAACAGGAATCCGACCTTCTAAAAGTGCAAAGCAATTTGATCCCCTCTTCAAAGATGATCATAAGGTAGTCCGAGCATGCAAACAGGAAAAGATGTTAAACACACCTCCTAGGTATGCCTCACACCTCAAAAAGATCACTTAGAGGCTTGCTATGAACACACGAACGAAGAAAAGGCTAAAACACGTCTCCTAACGTGTTCCATGCCTTAGCCAAACACATTTCATCTCCAAAACGGTCGAACACCTCCGGAAGATGTGACAAATCAACGCTCATTTCAGCACAGCGAAAAGTGATGCAATCACGTTATAATGTGTTGTGAAACAAATGAGACCAAGCGTCCATCTCTCCAAGAATCACTTGAATGGACAAAGGTCCTCCAAACAAAGGTGTAGCAAAACTCATCGACCAACGCACAAGGAAAAGCCTCAACGCCGACCTCCAAATTCGCAAAGGCAACTCCTCCACATGCAAAAACAAGCTAAACTTGCTAAGCACACGAAAGGATCACAAAGCTGAAACCCGAACGTACAAAAACTAGCAACTAATGGAAGCTTGTCTCCCAAGCACGACATCATCCTTCACGGACAAGAAAAACATATGAGGATGTATACCAAGGATTACCCAAGTTTGACCTTTACAATAAAGCTTCAGATGTGATGACTCGATCACCAGAAGTGAAGGTGTCCTACCAAAAATTGCACGCAGGGCATGAAGATCTCTTGCGCACCCACGCCTAGAGTCGTAAGGTGCCAGTCAGACTCTTCATCGCCCCAAGAAACGCGCCCCGCTCAAATCGATCATCATTGCACCCAATCCTTCTCGAGTGATCGAAACTGAAACAAACTTCCAATCTTGAGAGGGGACTAAATATTAGGGAGGACTTGGAACTAGGCCCACTGTGGTCCAGCTGTCTGAACCAGACGTAGAATCAGAACACTGAAATAGCTCCTACACAACTGTCCCAACATAAATGGGTTCGAATTGAGTGCAATGCAGCTACATCACCTCTCATGTACCCTCATTCAGATGCTGACACATGACATGATCAGGACCGTTCGTCAACCTATAAATAGGATACTATTAGCCTACTCCAAGACATCCCATCATAGCTGTAAAATTGGGACTAGAGAGAGAAAGTCCCTAACCAGATCAGTTCCCCTATCTCACTCTACATTTTAAATTTCGTATATCTTAAGTGATCCTATGTCCTTATGTGCTAAACACTTGAGGTGATACTGATTTGAGCGACAGAGCACGCCCCGGAGGTAAACCTCTAACGCCCCTTTCACCTCGTTATTTCCTTGTAGGATATCATCCAACTACTGGAGATCACTTCGATCTCGATGAGTTCCGATGTGCCCCGATGTGACCCGATGTGCCAGCACATCTAGTAGAAGGTTAATCACATCAGTTCCTATTTGCCTTATAAGCTCGGCGAGAGACTAACCACTTCGTTTCCAAAGTGCCACATATATCTGTTGACCTTGGCCTCCATGTGCCTGATGTCCACCTAAGTGCCACTTACTATGGCCCAAGTACACTAAACACATCAGTACTCTAGTGACCATTAGTGTTCAGCCTTAGTCTCTTCCACTACAACGGCCACATCCGTTCCAGCAGACTCTCATAGTTGCAGACACTGATATTTTCGCCCGCAATAGTCTCCTTATCGTTTAGTTTATGGTAAATCTTATCATCTTCCAGTTGAATTAGAACATAAGGCATATTGGGCTATAAAACAATGCAACATGGAGATGGATGAGGCAGGTATTCAAAGAAAACTTCACTTACAAGAACTAGAAGAGATAAGGAATGATGCTTATGAGAATTCTAGAATTTACAAGGAAAAGACTAAGGCTTTCCATGATAAGATGATTTCGAGAAAGAGCTTTGTTGTTGGACAAAAAGTTCTTCTATTCTACTTCTGCCTTAAGTTGTTTCCTGGTAAGTTATGTTCTAGATGGATTGGACCTTTTGTTATAACTAATATCTTTACTTATGGCGCAGTTGAAATAAAAAATCTAAAAACAGATAAAGCATTCAAAGTGAATGGACATAGGTTGAAGCCATACTTTGAGAACTTCACAATACATGATGTGGAAGAGCTACCACTCTTTGAGCCAAACTATGTTGAATAGTGCTTTCATGAGTCTAAATCAGGTTGAGGACACTAAACCAAGCACTTCTTGAGAGGCAACCCAAAAGGATGGAGAGCACATATTATAAACAGATTTGCTACTTCTTACTCTCCATCATTCTATCTTTTATTGTTTTCCTTAGTTATGCTTCTTATTTTGTTTATTAGTTCTTTTCTCTTACACATGATTTTTTCATTTGGGAATGATAGTTATACATTGAGGACAATGTAAGAATTAAGTGTGGGGGGAAGAATTTAGGATTTTCTTTTACTTTAGGATGTTATTTAGTTTGTTTTGTTTTGTCTAAAGTCTTTATTTTCTTTTAAGTGTGTTTTAGTTCCTTTTAATACAATGATGAGATATGAATTGTGTAGGACTAAAACTCGTTTATTAGTGAGAAGATTTTTCATGAGAATTGAGCTTGATATCATATTGTTTTTTATGAGCCAATGTTAATATGATATGTTGATTGAGAAAGAAGTATGTTTAGACTTAATATTGACTTGTATAAACATCCTTGTGAGTTTTGTGCCTATATGATTGATGCATTATACATATCAGTCCAATTTCTTTCTTGTGTGCTCTCATGATTACATGTTTCTCTATAACTTTCTTTAAACCGTTTGAGACTATATTGATACATATGGCAACATGGATATGATAGAGGCATTAGAATTACCACCAAGGCAAAATCAGCCATTCCCATATTGATGTTCCAAGAGAATAACCCCCCTAATGAGCCAATTTGAGCCTACATTGAATAAGCTATTTCATTGGTAACCACATCTTACACCTAGCCTAAACACATTTATATCTTTACCCTTGTTCTAAATATGGATTGAACGTTTTGAGACATATTGCAAAAACAAGGATATCTATTGAAAATTTGGGTTAGAAATAAGAAATAAGTGTGGGGGAGGAGAAAGGCAAAAGTCAAGAGAAAAAGAAAGGGAACATTGTCATAATACATTCCCAAAGAAAAAAAAAGAAAAAAAAAGAATGAATCATCTCTTGAAATTTTGGATAAAGAAAATATGTTATAAAGTTGGTTAGAATGAAGCAAAGGCTCAACATGAAAATTTAGCCTATGTTATTATGTGCTTCTAAGGAATATTGAGAAAAATTTTCTTTGTATAAATCTGATTATGTCTCTAAATTCTATGAAGTCTTTGGAAGCTTTGTAATATCCTTTCCTCTTTATTCTTTAACCATATTACTATCCCTTGGTTCCATTATAACCTTGAATAAAGGCCTTTTTTATTCATGAAGTTGCGTGATCTAAATAGTAGAGAATAGGTGCACAAGCAAGCATATGGTAGGAATGTTTTCATGAGATTGATTGAGTGTAAACACTTTATCACTACTTTAAAGAGTGAAAATCATGAGAGTATCCCATGTGAGAAGTTGAGATTGAGTTTGAATATGCACTATTTTGATTAAGATATATTATGTTAATATTGGCTTAACTCAAACCATTTACATTCAAGCATGATTCTTTGTGAACTTTCTTAAGCTATTGATTAGTTTATAAGACTTGTCCAATGATTGTCTCTAATTTGTATTGAAAGTGGATTAGATTAGGTTTTCTTACCTTGTTTCTATTTTGTTTGCTCGAGGACTAGCAAAAGACATTGGGGAGTTTGATAAGTGCTTAATTTCATACATTTTCCTATATCATTTCCTTATACTTTGTGCTTTGATTCTTGAATTCCTTGACATTTTATTATGGTTTTATGTTTTGTAGGTGTTATGGAAGATAATGATTGCTTTGAAGTTAAAAAGAAAGATTTTGGACAAGAAATGAAACTTCAAGCACAAAGGAAAGCTGCCTGTCCATCAAGGAGATACTAAGTGGCTAAACCTAATCCAAACTTTCCAAAAATAAACTAGTGGCTACTTACACGCTCTTCTACCTAAAAACCCTAGTTGGAAAACCCACTCCTAATGCATATGATGACTAGCGGCAAGAAATAATTCACCATCTACTTAAGACCTAGCTGAAAACACAATTCCTAGACCTAAAAACCTCCTTTCGACAAGATTGACTTAATCTTTTTAAAATTCAGCAGCCACCTCCTTTAAAACACCACAGGCTGCCTTATATTCTTCCTTGTTAAATACCTTATCTAAAAATACACTTTTCCTAGTCAATTAAGGACTGCCGATAACTTAACTTTCTATGTGAAGTTATCCTAGTCAAAGTAGGACTAGTAATCAGCTTTGAACTTTCCTTCCTTATTAAACCTTTGGCTGCAAGTATCCTAAACTTTCCTTCTAAGATTTCCTTTGGTTGCAAGTATCTTAAACTTTCCTTCTTTAAATAACCTTGCTAAAAATAACCAACTCCTAGTCAAAGTAGGATTAGTGACTATCAAGACTTTCCTTCCTTATGAAAACCCTAGCCGTAAGTCACTTAAACTTCCTTAAAAAAAGCCCTAGCCATCAGCTTTCTTTCCTTACACAAAGGGGGAGCCGCAACTTACTCTTGAAGACCTAAAGGCTGTCTATAAATAGAGATAAGGGGGAGAGCCGAAAAACACACATCTATGCTTTGTATTCTTAATTTTCTTGCTTTGCTTTAGAGAGTTTGAGAGAACAAGAGACTGAATAATTAATATTCTTCTTCTTCATTCTTTTAGTTTTCTTTTTAATTTCATGTTTATGTTAACAATGCCTATGCTAGGCTAAACTTTTTTTTGGTTAAGGGTGATTTCAAAGCCCTAGACATGTTTTGTAATTGATATTAAGAATTTATCTATTATTCATTTTCTATCAAAATTGCTTATGTTCTTCTAGAAAAATTGTTTATGATATTTGTCTTGATTTGTTTAGGATGCATACTAAATAGATCTTGATAATTATCTAATGCTAGTTTAGGAGTCTTGATCCGTAATTGTCTTGATTTCCTATTCATAAGTGGCAATTTGTGATTATTGATTATGGTCAAGTTTTCAATAATTGCAAAGTGGAATATAACCTAAGTTAAACAATCCGAGTTTATGTGTTTGTTGCTTAGATCAACCTATCTTTCTCATCATAAAACTGCTAAAATTAAATCTAGAGAGTTTATTGTAGGTTGTTTGATGGTTAGAGATTAAATAGAGGTGTTTATCCTATTTAATAATGAACTAAGGAAGAATTGGGGTAACAAAATTTGTTGTTATCTACGGTTGATAGTTTTGATAGTTAATTGATGTTGATAAATATGATGTTGATTCTTAATTATGTCTAGTGGCTGCGAATGACACCTTAACCATACTTCTCTTATTTAATATTATCTTATTTCTTTGCATCTTACTTTTCTTGTTTTCATTTACTTTGAAAACAACTAAAACCACTTTTGCTTTTCTTGTCTTATAACTAAAATTCTGAACGAACAACTTATAAATTAAAAACAATCTCTGTGGATTCAATTCTTGCTACAACTATACTAAACAATTAACATATTTTATGCAAGGTTTAAAATACACTATTTTGAGTGCATCAATAAAGTTACAATAAAGTCATTGCTATACGTTTAGTTACATATTTAACAATTAGACCTATACCGACGGAAGTTACCGTCGATAGATCTATACCATCAAACGCGCTGTCGGTATAGACAAAATTAAATTAACTAACACAACAAAGTCTATACCGACGATTATAATAGACTTGGCAATACTGGACATGACACGATTACACGACACAAAAAAATAACTAAAACACGACACGAACACGGCACGACACAAAAAAATAACACGAACATGACACGAATACATGAATGTCTCAAAATCTATTTAATATGAATTATTAACATATCAAAGTTTATATAAATATAAAATTCATTAAACACGATTATGACACGACAAAATACATGAACACGACAAGGATACACGAATTCCCAAGTCTAGCTTATAACATTAGTGACACATAAAATCGTTGGTATAGACCATAAACCCTATTTCGGCAGTCGCTTTTTTGTTGGTATAGATCTATACCAACACTTAATTTTTTTTCAAAATAGCCATCCTGACCGTAAATATAGGGTTTTTGGACTTATAGCAATGGATGTTTTGGTTTTACCAACGATTTTTTTACCATCAATATATGGAAATTAGTTTGTAGTGCATAGAAACTTGAGTGAGCTACCAAATAGAGTTCTCATAGCGAGTCATGTTCAGTGCACTTGTTCTCTAACAAGCACCCACATGTTATCCCCAAGCATCTCTATACTTCAATCTATGAAATCGATTCCTTACTTCCAAAGTAAGGAGGCTTAACATGTAACAATATTTGTGCATTATCAATGTCCCATCTTGATAATACAATGACCAGGAACAAGTTTAGGTACACGACTTTGATGCATGAGGATCTCGTAATTATAACCTTTATAATTCCTTCGCAAAGCCATTGTGTTCCATGGACTTCATCCAACTAGTTTACAAAAACTCTTTATTTGTTTTGACTAATTGATGAACGAAAACCTCTATCACATGTATTAGGTTATTAGTATGCATTATTAGAAGTAAATTACTTCCAATTTTGATAGACCAAATTGATAGGCTCTAGGGCATATCCTAACAATCTCCCACTTACACTAAGCCAATCATTAATGCAATCTATATCAAACTATTTCGATTTGCAATGTGGTCTCTTTTAAGGGCATGACTTTAGTACATTCTATTGTGAGAATATGTTCAATTACATATGATTTGATAACCTCTATTATCTAGTCATAATACTTATTCGGATCACAATGAAACTCGGATTCCTTTCTTCATGGCTCGTGTTGTTGCTCTAACAACTTCGTATTCCTTTGTTAACTCGGTGAGCTAATGATGGTAACATCCTTTTGTAGCCTTAAACAAAAAGTTTGTACCTAGCCAAGCACATAAAAATTGTAGTCCTCTTGTAGACACCTAATTTTGTCCGGACCCCTAAATTAGGTAAATATCTTCCTTGTGATGTTTTAGAATGCAGAAAAGCTCTTCTCATCCTGCAGTTGGTATTCCAAGACTTTGTTTAAGAGGTCAAGCATGAAAAGTCAATTTGGAAAAAGTCAACTCGGAAGAGTCAACCCTAAAAAGTCAACCACTAAAAAGCCAACCTTGATTAAAAATCAAGATTCAAAGTTTAATTAAACAATGGTGAAAGAATGTTGATAATCCAAGGTCTACAATGAGAGATATGGAGTCCGGAAGATGGGTTATGGAGATTCAGTGGAAAGAAAACCCTAATTCGATAAATTTGGGGAAAAGTGCTTAAACAATCAAATTGATCGAAATTGGAGTTTCTGAATGAAAGATAATCGATGACTACGGGTATCGGAAAGGCCATTTGGAAGCAAAACCAAAGGAAGAGTCAATTTGGAAGAAAACTGGAAATTAGGGTTTTTGGTGAATTTTGGCGAAATTAGAGAAAAACTATAGAATGGCCCGATTTGGTAAAGTTAAAGCCCCTAATTGATGAAGAGTGGGTAAACAAAGATAGCCCAAGGCTCAGTTTGGAGTAATTTCGAGAAAAGAGCTGGTTGGAGGAAAAATGGAGAAACGAGGAAATTCCCGATATTGAAAGAAAGGAAAAATCAAATCAGAGGGAAATTTGATCGTAAAAATTAGGCATTTTTGGACCAATTCCAATTTATTATATAACAAAGGCCTGGAAAAAGAAAATCTGGAAATCGGACTTGTTTTGAGTAAAATCGAGGTTTCGAAGGTTAAAGGGCAATCTTGGAAAATTCGAGAAAAATAGAAAATGAGCTCGGAAAATTATGAAAACTTCCAGATCTCAATTTTATATTATTTGGAAGATATTGGCAAAGAAAAATCCAGAACCGGAGCTCATTTGAAAAATGACAAAATTCGGGCCCACTAAGTTGAAATTCCAGAAGATAAATCTGGGAAAAATAGCAAATGATCTCAGAAAATTATGAAAACTTCTAGATCTCAATTTCATATTATTTGGAAGAGATTGACGAAGACAAATTCGGAATTGGAGCTCATTTGAAAAATGGAAAAATTTGGGCTCACTAAGCTGAAATTTAAGAAGATAAATTTGGGAAAAATAGCAAATGAGCTCAAAAATTTATGAAAACTTTCAGATCTTAATTTTATATTATTTGGAATAGATTGGGGAATAACAATCAGAATCGGAGCTCAATTAAAAAAGGCCAAATTTGGGAGGCATCAAATTGAAATTCCAGAAGATAAATCCGAGAAAAATAGCGAACGGGCTCGAAAAATTATGAAAACTTCTAGAACTCAATTTTATATTATTTAGGAAGTATAGGAAAAATAAAATCCAGATTTGGAATCTGTTTGCAATTTAATCAAGTTTGGGGGCCTAAAGTGCAATTACAGAAGAAATTGAAGAGGGCCATTTTTGAAATTTAAAAAATAAAGAGATGACTGGAATTTGAAGGGCCATTCGGCCAGCCCAAGAGGAGGAGAGGTTTTGCTGAGTTCTTTCATCTAAAGGCCAAAAATGGATAGTAAGGTGGTTATTTTTTTATTGAGCCTTTGTGATTTTGCCACATAGTCAAATGAATGAAGAGGAAGGATGTCAACATTATGGTTACATATTTTAGAACAACTGTATTTGTTAGAAGCTGAAACCTTCATCTAATGGTGGTAAATTCACATTTTTAGCATCTTTGATTAGTGGCCTTTGGGTCTATTTTAGCTAGGAAAAAAATGACAACATTATGTGCACATCTTCACCCAATCAGTTGCCTATTTAAAAGGAGGCTTTTCATTCATTAAGGGGGTTCTTTGGGCTGATTATTATTCATATTGGAGCAATAACTAAGGATAGAAATCAAAGAAAAATTTAGAAGAGAAGGAAGCTTGAAAGATAGTTTTGAAAGGTAGCCTTTTGGCACCTAACTCTTGCATTTTTCTTTCTTTTTCTATGCTTGATTTGCTGATTTTCCATGAGATTTTGTTATTTCTTGTTACTTTCATCATGAAATGAAGGTTTTTAAAACTTCCTTTTAAGGCTCATATTTTATGTTTTCACAAGGAAAAAAAAAATTTACTATACTTTTTCATGGTGGCCGAACCCCCATTTTGCATGTCTTGTGTTTAATGTATTTCCTATGTTGGTTGTAGTATGTTAGCTTGTTTTGATATTTTAGCTTTCTAAATAATCAAGATATGAAGCTTATTTCTAACTTTCTTTACTTGTTCTTATTTTGCTGTTCTTCTCATTTATTTTCATGTCTACTTGCTTTATTTACTAACTTTAATTTTTTTTTTTTTACTACATTAAGTTGTTCATGTTTTGTGTCATTTCCATCCATGTGTTTGTGTATTTCCATAGCTATATCTTTGCATTTTCATCATGATTATTTGTCTAACATGCTTTCATTTATGTCTTACATGTTTGCCATGCCATGTGTTTGTGTTAATGCCTTGCTAGGATTTTACATGTTGTGAAAATGACCATTCGGCTACCCCTTCTTTTTATGTAGTTGCATTTTCATCTTGTTTAGTTACCATGTTTTCATTCATGATTTGCATCATTATGCCTTGTTATTGTGTATTTGTTGTGCCATGTTCATGCATTATTGTTATGTTCATTTAGTCATTATATGTTCATGTTACTTCCATGTATGTTTCATGTTCATATTAGGTTTTAGGTCATGTTATATTGTCATACATCTTTTCATGACATTTTAGGCATTAAGGTCATATTTGTATGCCATGCATTTTCATGCTTATTAGGACTTAGGTCATCTTGTATTTCCATGCATGTTTCATGATCATTAGGTCTAGGGTATTTATTTGCCATGTATTTTCATGCATATTAGGTCTAGGGTTGCATTTATGGCCATGCATAATTCTTATCTAGGCATTAGGTCATCTTTTATGCCATGCATTTTCTATGTCATTTAGGCATTAGGTCATGCATTTCATGCATTTAACTTGCTATTTGTTCATGCATTTCATATCATCCCACTTGATTTTTGACTTAAGCCAATCAATGGCTCAAAGTCAAGCTCTCATGAGCATGCTTGTGGAAAATTAAAAAGTTGTCAAGTTGGATTTTCTACCTTTGTATTTTTTTCATTAGGCAATTATTGTCCAAATTTTTAGCAATTTTTACCACTGTTTGTAGGACCTTAGAGGAGTTTCAAATATTTTTATTCTTATTTTTGAGTGTTTTTATCAAAGATTTAAAAATGTTTCTTGGTTAAATAGTTTTTCACCTAGTGTTTTGACTTTCATGAATTTTCTGGTAGGTCATACTTAGTCTAAAAATTAATCCAATTTTTTCCCATAGAGTTAGACATGTTCTAAGTCTCCCATAATTGTTTCAGATTTTTTTGAAAATTTCAAAATAGGTAAAAAATAACATTTTAAAACTGGTCAGAAAAGTCAGATTTGTTTTCAAGGAGAAAATAATTTTCTATTTTGGCTAAGGCATTAAGAGTGGGCTAATTTAGAACAATAGCTACTGTCCTATGTTGATTTCTAAGTCCTTTTAATCCTAAAAAATTATTTTATAAAGGTCGGGACAAGGGAGGTCAACCCGTGTTTTCAAAGTTAGGAAAATAGAGCCTTTTTAAGGGGTTTTCGGCCATAGTGCTATTTTCATCCAAAATTTTCAAAATTGTTTTCAATTCAATCACAAAGTATTTTTGATTTAGAAAAATCTAATTTGATGTTTTTTCCTAAGGTAGTCGAATATCTTTTTAGGTATACGGATGTCCTTATTTAAAGGAAAAAATACACTTTCATGCATTGCATTTTTCATGTTCATGCATATTATATGATATATGATTTTTAATATTTCTATGGTGATGTTATTGTTTTGATTTATATTTCATGATGTTATATTGATTGTTACATGTTGTTAATATTTTTTGTTATTCTATGCTCCTTACTTAGTCATTATTTATTTTGTCATATCATTTAGTATTTATTATGTTCATGCATTGTTTTTTTTTTTCATGCATATTTTATTATAATGTTATTTTATGTTTTTTTTATCATGTCATGTCATGTTATTACATCATGTTATGTCATTTAGAATATACCATGTCATTTAGAATATACTATGTCATTAGAATATACCATGTTATTTAGATTATATCATGTCATTTAGAATATACTATATCACTTAGATTATATCATGTCATTTAGGTTACACTCTGTCATCTAGATTTTGCTATTTGAGACATGTTCATATTTATTTTTTTTAAAAATGTTTTAAAAAAAGATAATAATTTTCAATAAAAATAAAGATATTCCCGAGTTAAAATAATTCATGAGTTCTCTACCAGGTTTGCTGGGGAGGATATCATCAATTATCATTAATAAAGGAATATCTTTCTTTCAAAAAATGAAAATGATTCGGAGATTTTCCAAATAAATAATTTTTTTATATTTTGCTGAGTATGTCGAGGAATATAGGAAAATTTTGAATTAATAAATTTCGGGTCATTTTCAATAAAAAATAGAATTATTTTTCTTTAAATTGGAAATTATTTTAAAATTCCAAATTTAAAACCAACTTTTACCGAGATTTGAGATAACACACGATTAATAAGGTACTGTTTTATATGGGCGTTGTGGGGGTAACCCGTTTCTTTGATTTCTCTTGTTTAAAACGCAGACCTTGAAATTGGTTTTAAAAAATATTTTCATTAATTTTAAAATGTTTTACAAAACTGGTTTTAACAGGTGGCCTATTACACCTAGCCAAAAGAGATTGGTGGCGACTTCATTTATTTTTGGAGGTTGTCTTTGAACCCTCATTATTTTTTAGGTTGCGATAGCTTGGCGACTCCATTGGGGACATTTAGAGAGTCGGGCCTAGAATTACTCGTGTGTTATCAAAGTCTTCGTTTTGTTGGTTTTTATTCGGTATTTAATTTTAATTCCCATATTTTTCAATAATAAGGAGAATTTTGAAAATAATAAAATGTTTTTAAATAGGTCCATGTTCATGTCCATACATATTATTATTATTCTCTGGTTATTTTGTTGCATATATTTATTCTTTGCTTAATTGATGATTTACATTGTTTAATCTTGTTGGGGCATTTAGAATAAGGGTGTAGAATATGTGGTGAAAGGTTTGTTATTTCTCCTTACAGACTACACGTGCATTTGCATATCATGAGCCCTATACCTGGGTTCCGTCCTTTTAGGTGGGAGCAAAGTAACTAAGCCTTCATGATTAACAATCCGCATGGACTAGTGAAACACTTCTGGAGTACTAAATTACCTAAGTCTTCGTGATTAACAATCCGCATAGGCTAGGGAAATAGACTCTAACGAATTGAACCCGCTTTTATCGGGGTACCTTACTAGCCTTCACCGGCGATAATGAGGAACAATTTGGGGCATTTAGAACTGATTCACCTTCATATAGTTAACTTAGGCAAAGCCATGCCAAAGTTATAATAGATATCCTGAAGCTAAAAACACATGGAGGAATATTTCTGATCCTTTTACTTTCTATTCTACATTCCAAATAAGTTTACCTTTCAAATCGGGCAATGATGAACGCACATCACACTGCCCATAATAAGTTTTGAAAATAACAAAATGTTTTCGCATGCATATTATTATTGCTTTCTGGTTGGTTAATGCGTTACACTATTCTTGATCTTTGTTTTAATAAATTGTTGGGGTATTTAGGATAAAGGTTATAAAATAGGTGGTGAAAGGTTTGTTTTGTTCCTCCACACACATTGCACTTGCATTTGCATAACATGGGCTCTATACCCGAGTTTCGTCCCTTTAAGTGGAAGTAAAGTAGCTATGCTCTTGTGATGATCCTTCGCATGGGCTAGCAAAATACTTCCGGAGTATAAATTACCTAAGCTCTCGTGATGATCCTCCGTATGGGCTAGGGAAATAGACTCTAACGAATTGAACCCGCTTTTATTGGGGTGCCTTACTAGCCTTCACTGACGACAGTGAGGAACAATTCAGGGCCTTTAGAACTGATTCACCCTCATATAGTGAACCTAGGCGAAGCCATGCCGGATTTTCGTTAGACGCACCAAAGCTAGGAGCACATAGAGGAATGCTTCCGATCCTTTGCTATTTATTTCTATATTCTGAATAAGCATTGCAGGTCAGGCGATGAAGAACGTACATCGCCTGTATGTTCACTAACTTTTTGAAATTGAAAATAAAAATTCTTTTTTCAAACATTTTTGTATTTTTGCATATGTCATGCATATGTGAATAGAGCATGTACATTTATGATTGTATTTTTGATCCCATTCATTATAATAAACAGATGGTGATAAACATTCATTGGTTAAATAAGAATTATAGACCGGTAGTGTTGAATGAACATTTGGACATTGTACCATAGTAGGATTCACTACCCCGAAATTCTTTTGAATAATAATATGTTGATTTTTTGTAGAGGAAACATGTTTCAAAAAAATCATAGATTAAATCTGGCGGCAAATCTTGCTTAATGAGATTTTTGAATAATCAAAATTTGGTCCCACCAATTTTGTGTAATCATTGATTAATTTCTTTGTATATACCTTTGTGTTAATTCATTTATTCTTTACATGTATAATTTTGACATCATGTTACAGTCATAGCATGCATGGTCATTCATTGTAGAATACATTTATGACATGCATGGTCATTATCTATATATACCTGTGTATCAATTTATTCATTCTTTACATGCATCATGTTGGCATCAGGTTGCATCCATGGCATACATAGTCGTCATAATTTCTCTGTATATGCTCATGCATTAATCATCAATATATTCATGCATATAGGAATAGAGCATGTACATTCATAATTGTATTCTTGATCTCATGATAATAATGTCAATTTCATTTGCATGAAAGGGGTTCGAGATATGAGGAATGAATCAGAGGAACGATTGGGTGCTTTGAAACGCAATCAAGAGGAACTTGGACATGAAATTCGGGAGGTGAAAGAACAACTTGCCAAATTGATGAAAATGGTTGAGGATATGGGTAAGAGTAAGAGGAAACTTTCTCAGGGCTCTTCATCAATTTTGGATCAACCAAAACCATCAGGTCCAGAACATACAATCCTTGTTAGGTCCTACACTTGTCAATGCCACAAAGTAGGTTTGAACCTTGATAAAATTGTGGACAATGTAGTGAAAGTGACTAAAACAGAGAGCTTGATACCAAAGACAGAAACCTCAGATCCCAAATAGTCCTTGCAATTCGTCCAAGGTCCAAACCAGTATCCTTACTCTACTATAGTCCAATCGTCTACTGGGATAACCATACAGGATCCCCAGGTGCTACTCCATCACCACCAATTGACAGTTTGTACTGTTTCCCTCATCAAGCACCGTATCAAGCATCCAGGATAGAAACCTCAAACTATGTACAACTGCCAAGGGTCCCGTGTCCAAATCCATACCTTTACCATGCTGTTCAGCCACCTCTCCATGTAAACATTCCTGTTCGAGCCTTAGTGTCACCGTCAAGAGCCCCAACCCCTATTCCATGCGAGACCAAGAAACAATCCAAGAACAAAGAGCAGTATGATCCCATTTCAATCAACTACCAAGAGTTTCTCCTTATAGTGGTCCAAGATCACATGGTTGCATGTGTGCCGTTGAAACCCTTGTTACCACCATATCCCAAGTGGTATAACCCAAGTGCAAGATGTGATTATCATTGCGGAATTATTGGGCATAGCATTGAAAATTATGTAGCCTTCAAAAAGAAAGTGCAATCTCTTATAGATGTCAAGTGGTTCAATCCAATGACACTGATTGATGGAAGACTTGGGAAATTCAAATAGGGTTGGGAAATTGATGTTGACTCTAGCCTTTCATGTTGTAATAGGATTTTGTCTTTTCAATAGCCGGCTCTTATAGCCTTAGGAGGCTAGGAAAAATAAAGTGCTTGTAAAGACAGTTCTAACCACTGCTCAGATTTTGTAAACGTGGTTTATACCTTGCGAACATTGACATGGGAATGAATAGGTTATGCTTCAAATTTATGAGATGTTTATGATTAAGTTCCTCCGATTCTATTTTCCTCCATGGTATCTTCCCTTTTGCATTTGCATCCGACCATTTACTTGTCATACCATACAGTTCATTCATATATCCATCATATTGGTATCAGGATTGCATTCATGAGAAACATAGCATGATTTATCTGTATATGTTCATGAATTAATTTGTCTATTTTTACATGCATCATATTAATATAGTGTTGCATTCATAGTATATAGGATCATTCATTGGAAAATGCATCTGGAACATATATGGTCATTCATTGCATATATCCATGCATTGATTATTCTTGGCTTGCATCATGTTGGCATCGTGATTACATTTATTACATATATGGTCAGCATGTTTCCACTATACATGTCCATACATCACATTGTTTAGGCTTCACGTGCATCAAATTGCATTCATGGCTCCTTCATCATGACACGCACTTGGAGGGATAAAACAAAAATTGGCTTGGTTTTAAGAGTCTTTGAAAGATTTTCCATTTCAGATCAGAGGTATTAGAAGTACTGAGTACCTTTTTAATACAGGCTAGAGCTATGAAGAATGAACAAGCTACCTGAGTAGAAAGAATGGAAAGGGCACAGGAAGAATTGTGAGAACAATTGGCAAAATCTCAAGCAGAATCGAGAGATTAGATGACTAAATTGGAGGAGCTGGTATCCGCCGCAGTCAAGGGAAACGGATACACTTGAAACTTGGCCGCCAGAGAAGGGTTAGATGCACAAAAGGGTCAGATAGAGGTCATGATGTTGGATGGCCAGAACATAGTTAATCCCAGCAACATCCTAAATTCAGATGATCCAGCTAAACAAGCAAAAATGAAAATGGTTGAGTTGAATGGGCATGAGTCGATAGATTCCCAAGGAAAATATCAACTGTTAGATGAGAGGCTCTGGGCAGTAGAAAATACATATGTATTTGGAAGTGTATATGAAATAACGTTGCTTGGACCCCGATTTAGTCATTCCTCCTAAATTCAAGGTCCCCAAATTTGAGAAATATGATGGGACTATTGATCCGTCAGCCCACATCACTATATTCTGTCGAAAGATGACGGGTCATATAGATAATGATAAGCTTTTGATCCACTGTTTTCAGGATAGCCTCAGCGGGTCCACAATTAGATGGTATAGTCAGTTGAGCAAGGATCAGATTCGCTATTGGAATGATCTGGCTAGGGCTTTTCTAAGCCAATACAAGCATATGACCGATATGGCACCTGATCGTCTCACCTTGCAAAATATGGAGAAAATGAGAGCTTCAAAGAGTATGCTCAGAGGTGGAGGAACATGGCCATTCAAGTACGACCGCCCCTGACTCAGAAGAAAACTACTGTCCTTTTTATAAACACATTGCCGACCCCGTATTATGATAGACTCGTTGGCAATGCCACGAAGAATTTTTTGGACATGGTAATCGTCGGGAAGTGATTGAAAATGCTATCAAGGATGGGAAACTTGAAGGAGGTAAAACATTTAATGCAGAGAAAAACAGGATACCCAAAAAGAAAGAGGAAGATGTCCAAGTTATGGGAGGCTTTGCCCCGTATCTTCAGGCTTCTTCATACCAACTATCTTGTCCTTTTATGAACTACATATCCAAAGGTTCATACTTATACCCGATGGCCTCTCAGAATCCAACAAATCTTCATCCTTTTGTCAGCTAGAGAAAGCTAAGAACATCTAGAAAAGAGATCGGTTTGAGCCATTCCCCTTGTCTTACTCTGAACTATTGCCCCAGCTGGTCGAAGAATAACTCCTCACTAAAGTTCCAGTGAAGCCTATCCAACCCCAATACCCTAGCTGGTACGACGGGAGTGAATATTGTGATTATCATTCTGGGATTCAGGGGCATTCCATAGAAAATTGTTTATGTTTGAAACAGAAGGTTCAAGCACTCATTAATAAAGGGCAGTTAGATGTGGGCAAGAAACAAAGGTCAGATAGAGTGGAGAATCCACTGAATGGGAATGATGAGACCATTGTGGATGTCATAATTGGGGAAGAAGATGGAAAGGTCGAAAAGAGTACCGAGGAATAGCCAGTTTGAATTAGGGAAAACATGTCAAAGGGGAGTTTTTTATGCATGTAGTTTCATACCTCATGATGAAAACACTTGTCTTATGTTAACATCCGTATGAAATAAATGAATTTTGAATGCTTTTATGTTTATTGTGTTTTAATAATAATTTGAATGTGCAAAAACAAGCATTAAGGAAGTTCTAATAATGGATAGTCTCGGGAATATTGATGATCATTGTTAAAAATAACCCAATACCCTCTCCCCCTATCTTTTGGGCTTTCCTATGCCTAAATCCCTTGAACCAAGACCATTTGAAAGACCGAATGCTTCAAGAAATATAAATGATTGAATTTCATAAACCATTAAATAAGCAAAGATATAGACCCTAGTCTAGGCTATGAGTGATAACTCGTATAATTATATAGTTTTTAGTTATGTTTTATTATTGTTTTGTGTCAAATACGAGTTATTATTGCTTAGTTTAATTGTGTTTATGTTCTTTTATATTTTTATGTAACTTGGTGTTTTTCACGAGTTTCTTTGAGTGATTTCAGATTACTAGGTTAAATCAAGAATTAAGGGCAAATCCAGTTCAGTTCCAATTCCGACACCTTTTGCCATATCAGCTATATCTGGAGTTTCACTGAAGCAGTAAGGCTAAAATTTTTACAGTGCAAAGTTAAGAGGTATATCTATCTTTTTCATGCTTTACACTTCTTGAAACGGAGTCGTTTTCCCTAACAAAATGTGGTATCAAGTTGGCTGATGTGCCACGTATGTTCTGACCAGTTTTGGTATATGACCATATCTTCTGATCCACATGAGAAAATGAGCTGATTCCAATGGATATGGATCAAACACTGATAGGGGAATAGTTTTCTAGAAGACAATTTGATCAGATCAAGCCTCCAACATTGACAAAATCAACCATCAAGCTGGCTGATCAGAATTGTCATACAATATGACGAAAATTGTTAGAAAAATGCACCCACCTATTATACCTACCTTTGAAATTTATAAAGCTTGTCTCTTGTCATTTAGCTCTCCAAAATGTGTATAAATAGAGGGCCTTGGATGATTGTAAGAGTATTATTGTACATTGGTAGGATATTAGCCATTGTAATAAAATTCTCTAAGTTTTCTTCTTCTTTCTTTTCTCTAGTTTTCTTTTTCTTTATTTACTTATGCTTCTTACATTTCTTTTCATTTTATTCATATCTAGTATGTGTTGCTAATCATATTGTTGAGGTGATGAGGTGAAGCTTTTGGTAAATGCTAAGGTTAGTCTCTTAAACATGAGCTAAAATGAATCATCATTTATAAACACTAGTATAGATAATATTTTCTTTTGGTTTAAAATCATACTTGCAAAGTAGGGATCTTGATTCATTATTGACAATGAAAATGGCACAGTAAATGCTTGGTTTCATAACCTTGATTTGTTGTAGACATATACCTTGGCATAAGGAATGCTTGGACTCTTTTTATGAGTTTTGAGGACACCAAATGAACATAATATCATATGCTATGGACGTTGGACAATTTGGACTGAATTGCTAAACCTTCCGATTGGAACCTCCCTTATGTGTGAATTTCAATTGTGTAATAAAACAAGATTAATCTTAGCATAACACCAAGAGTGGATTCTCTAACCTCAACATCTTTTCTTATTGTCTTTTTTTTATCTTGTTTAATTTCTTTTATGTTATTTTGTTTATTTTGTTCTCTAATATCTTGTTTATCTTGTTTTGTTGTTGATTCCCTAATATCTTGTTTACTTTCTTTTTCTTATATATTTATAAACTTATAATTACTAATACGCTTTCCTGTGGTTCGACCTCGGACACCCGAGAATTTATTACTTGAACATAACCTGCACTTGGGTTTACAACTCTTAATTTAGTCTCCATCAAGTTTTTGGCGCCGTTGCCGGGGAGGCAATACTAAGTATATAAGTTTATAAGTATATTTATTTTTATTGGGTGGTTATACCGCCTAATTTTCTATATATTTATATTTATATTGTAAATTTTATATTTATATAAATATATTATCTGTATATTAACTTTGTTTTATGCTTGTTTGGCGACGTGATTTTAGATCTCGTCGTTTAGTTAGATTTTATTGTGAAACTTTTTCAGGTAATCTTTCTAATACAGCTCCTACCATGGCTGACAATGAAAGTGTTCATGCTGAAGATGAGAACAGACAAGTACGCACCATGCGTGACTACTTGCAACCAACTCGAAGCTCATCACCCTCTTGTTTTATTTTTCCTCTCAATGCAAACAACTTTCGTTTTAAACCAGGTATGATAGCTTTGCTTCCAAATTTTCATGGGTTAGAATCGGAAAGTGCTTACTCGTTTCTAAAAGGCTTCGAAGATGTATGTGTCACCTTTAATGACCAACAATGTACAAATGAAATTGTCAAGCTAAAATTATTTCCTTTTTCTTTAAAAGATAAAGCAAAAATTTGGCTTCATAATTTAAAATCAAGGTCAATTGGCACATGGCAAGAATTACAAACTGAGTTTCTAAAGAAATTTTTCCCAGCACATAAAACTACTGCTTTGAAATGACAGATTCAAAATTTCAATCAAAATCAAAATGAAGCATTTTTTCAGTGCTGGGAGCGTTTTAAAGATTTGTTAAGTTCTTGTCCACATCATGGTTTTGAAAAATGGCATCTTATTAGTTTCTTTTATGAAAGTTTAACTCCCGAAACTAAACAATTTGTTGAAACAATGTGTAACGGTGAGTTTCTAGAAAAAGAACCTGAAGAAGCCTTTGACTACCTATACCATTTGGCAGATAACTCTCAAGCCTGGCACATAGATAATTCCTCTGAAAGTTCCAATAGATCTAATCTTATTTCTAACAGAGGTAAATATCATTTTAGTCAAGAAGATGAGATAAAAGCTAAAGTAGCTAATTTGGCTAGAAAGATTGAAGCCATGGAACTTAGAGAAGTAAAAGAAGTCAAAACGGTTAAAAATGAAGAAAGTTGTGGAATTTGTGAAATCATGGGACACCCCACTTCTGAATGTCCAAACATTCCCATTCTTAAAGAAGCGTTGCATGATCAAGTAAATTCTATAAACACATTTAAAAAGCCTTTTCCTTCTCCTTACTCTGAAACGTATAACCCTGAATGGAGAAATCATCCCAACTTCAGTTGGCGGAATAATAATCATGTTCAGGTACCACAATCTCAAAAGCCGGGCAACACTTTTTCCTATCAACCTTCACGTGTACAAACCTTGGAAGAGACATTGCAAGCATTCATGCAAACACAAGCAAATGTGAATAACCAAACTTCACAGGACATCAATGAGATCAAAAACACCTTGTCCACATTGACAGCTTCATTACGCACTCAAGAAAAAGGTAAGTTTCCTGCTCAACCTCAGCCTAACCCTTCTACTCAATGTCTTGTTTCTTGCTCCAATGAAACTCAACAGGAAAATGCCAGTTCTATCACAACTCTTCGAAGTGGAAAGGCAATTGACAAAAAAATTCCATCAAAAGACCAAGATCCTCCTTCCCCTCGGAAAAGTAATAGTAAGGATGATGGTAAGTCTGAACTTCTTGAAATTTTGGACAAAGAAAAAGGTATGCATCCTGCTCCTTTTCCTCAAAGGTTGCAAACAATAAAGAATTTGAATCAAAATGCAGAAATTTATGAACTTTTCAAACAAGTTAAGATTAACATTCCTTTATTGGATGCAATCAAACAAGTTCCATCTTATGCTAAATTTTTGAAGGACATGTGCACAGTTAAAAGGAAACATAATGTACAAAAGAAAGCATTTCTGACGGAAAGTGTGAGCTCAAACATTCAGCACCTTACTCCACCAAAATTCAAAGATCCTGGATGTCCAACAATCTCATGCATCATTGGAAACACTAGAATAGAACGTGCACTGCTTGATCTTGGTGCTAGTGTTAATCTTTTTCCTCTTTCTGTTTATCAACAGTTAGGTTTAGGTGAACTCAAGGAAACACCTGTTACACTTCAACTAGCTGATAGTTCTGTAAAAATTCCTCGAGGGATAGTTGAAGATGTTTTGGTTCAAATTGATAATTTTTACTTCCCTGTTGATTTTATTGTTTTGGACACACATCCTGTTTCAAATCCAAATGTTCAAATTCCTGTTATATTAGGCCGTCCATTTCTTGCAACTTCTAATGCTCTGATAAATTGCAAGAATGGTATTTTGAACATTTCTTTTGGAAATATGACTTTAGAATTAAATGTGTTCAACATTTGCAAGCAACCTGGTGATGATTCAGAAGTACATGAAGTGGATTTCATTGAAGAACTTGTTCATGAACATCTCACCACTACCACATTCCATGATCCTTTAGAAGCTTATTTAATTGAATGTGAGTTTGATAATGCTTCAGAAATTTCACACACTGATTCTTTGTTAAATTCTTTTCAGGTTAAGCATTGTTGGAAACAAAAGTTTGAGGAACTTCCATCACTCACAAATGTCACTGTACCATCAACTATTGAACCACCCAAGCTGGATTTAAAACCATTGCCATCCGAGCTAAAATATTCCTTTTTGGGTGAGAATGAAACTTTTCCAGTCATAATTTCTTCACATCTTGATGAACTACAAGAAGGAAAAATTCCGTCTCAATGGAGCCCCCAAGATAAAAGGAAGTTTCTAAATGAGAAACGATTTCCTCCTTTTCCTCGAAATATTTTACTGAAGCTTTACCAAGTTCGATTTGAAAGATTAAGAATGCATATGCACAAAGGGATTCTTGAAGACATACGTTGGATAATTGAAGCCAAGGTACGTGAAGATGAATATCTTCCTGTTTTGCATTTACCAGGTACAGGTAGAAGCACTTTTGCAAAAAAGCGACGAGCAAAGCGCATGAGTTCAAATTGCCACAAATGTGCACGATGGACGTGTAACGGTAAATATCGTTCTATTGGGATTCCGTCCTCTAATCGAGATGATAAAATTGAATTCATTAAGGATGGACTGAGTAAGGAGAATTTGGGTAATATCCAACTTTCTCTTGAGACGCATCCTAGTGGAAACGTACAAAGAGAAATTCTTGATTTATGGCAGCAATTCCAAAGGGAATGGCAACATCTTGGGAATCTGATGTTAAAAGACCCTGTTTGCCAGCTTGTAAAAAAACTGGATGGGAAGCATATCCTCGACTCATAGAAGGCGTTTAAGCCGTTTCTGGACGTAAAACCAGAGGAAGATGTGAGCCTCAATCACAACTACAATAAATGACTTCTCAGCTTTTGGTTTGATTTGCAATAACTTCATTTCGGTTTAATTTACGTGTTGTTCGATTTGTGTAATTATTCTCGTTTTTTTTTGCATTGGTCTTTTACAGTTGATTTTTCTTCTCTTTTTGATTTTCTTCCTGAAATCACGCAAAAATCTTTTGTTAGGTTAACATTTTCTTCTGACAGGTCAAATACACTTTCGACGACATTATTACTTTTGTCTGATTCACTACTCAGTCCTCTATATATTACACCATGTACTCATTCTCTTTCAGGCACTCGAAAAAAAATGGAAAGTACTTCGCCCCAGCGCATTGAAAAAATTTGTGTCTTTGGAGGTGCTTATCCAGGGAAAAATAAAATATTCGCTGATGAAGCCATAAGAGTTGGAGTAATACTTGCCCAACAAAAGATCCAGTTGATTTATGGAGGCGGTAGTACGGGTTTAATAGGAGCAGTCGCTACAGCAGCACACGCCGGAGGAAGTCCAGTTCTAGGAATCATGCCACAACTATTCACAGGTTTTTGTGGACCTACCGTGGGTAAGGAAATACAAGTCTGGAGTATCCCTGAACGGATGACAATCATGTACCATTCTGCCGATGCATTCATTGCATTACCAGGAGGTCTGGGTACATTGGAAGAAATAGCTTGCGTGGCTTCTTGGTCATCTTTGGTCACAAATAAGAAACTCATTGGTTTGCTTAATATTAATGGTTATTTTAGTAATTTGCTTTCATATTTCGATAATGTTGTGGAAAATGGATTCATGTTTTCAGAGGCAAGGAGAACCATAATTTCTGCTACAACCATTGAAGATTTACTCAAAAAGCTCCAAGCTTATGAGTATTTACCTGCTACGGTTGTTTCGCAAATGCTCGGAAAAAGAAAAAGAGATATGGACAAGCAAGGAGTGGATTGCACTTTGTCTTTGTGACATTATCTAACATTTTGTTTGTTGTGTCTCAGTTATAATAAGTGGTTAGCAACCTCTGCAGGTAATATCTCCTAAATTCTACCTTTAAAATTTGACATTGGGGACAAAATTGTTGTGTTTTAAGCCATTTAGAAGTATTCATTCTGAACAAGGTCTGAGTAAGGGAGACTTGAGACATACCTTGTCAATTTGATTTAATCTTTTCAACAAAAAAAAAACACTATCTGGTCCGTTTATTATCTGCATGTGTTTTACTACTTTCGTGTATGTATTTTTTTTTTTTGAGTATTAGTATAATCTTGGCAAGCATGTGGATAAAGCAATAGAGTTACAAAGGCTTTGATTAAGTTATCTAGGTTATTTTCAATTTGGTTTTCTGAAAATTGAATATTTTTGATGATCAAATGTCTTTGAGATTGTTTTTGGCAGATCGGTTCAATTTTTGTTGGAATGTGAATTCATGGTGAGCCTTTGGAAAGCCACGGAAAACTGGGAAGACATAGTAAGTTTACTTTTTCTCTTCATTCCACATGCAGATTTAGGTCATCACATAGATGCTTGCATCTATACATGATCTGATCTTAGAACAAAGTCACTATCCAAAAAGCCCCTTATCTTTGCCCCCTTACATTAGGAGCCCATAGGTTGTAAACCTTCGGGTTGGATCCCTAGATATGAACTCCAGAAATTATGCCAAAGTGAACGGATACGATTCCGACCCCCATTCCCTCTTTATACTTTTATGATAATATTTGTGATCATTGGGTTTGGGATTGTGTGTTTCCTTCTTGTTTATTTTGTTATCTTTTGAAATCTAAAAAAAAAAAAATGGGAATAATGCAAAAGAGGGTAGTTAGAATGAGTGACTGTTTTTAGAGTCTTGAACTTCGAACTTATTGATGCCAAAACAATGTTGTGATCAGTTGAGAAAAAGATGCTGAAAAAAAAAGAGTTGATGAAAATCTGTCTTGTTTGATCAATTGAATGAAAAGAAAGAAAAAGAAAGTATGGAATCCAATGTGATTTCTGAAAAAAAAAAAACAAGAATGATGATTATGAATAGATGTGATTGTGCATAAAAGATGTCCCAATGAGGGCACAAATCAAAAGAAAATCACTTGTGCTTAAAAAAAAAAAAATCAGAATTCAAGATTCGAGGTTCTTCATTATAGAGAGGTTTTTACTTTTCTATTTTCTTTGGATCGAGTCTTTTCTTGCTTTTTGTTTTCTTTTCAAAATATTAATGTTAAACATAGGACTAAGGATGAGTGAGAATGGAAATATTTTGAGAGAATTGATCACATTATTATTATATTTCTTGAGCTTAACTTGTGATAAACCTCAGATTATGTTTGAACATTCCACCCCTCACTTGTCCATAAGCCTCAGATTCATCTCTGTACCGATCAGATTTGTCGAGTTCACTTGTGAACTGCGGTGACAAGGATCTTAGCATGTGTACTTATGAAGCTATAGTTTGCCTAGTCCTCCATGGCTAGCTAAAGTCTTGCCAAGAAGGAAGTTCCTCAATCGTACGGTAATGCCTTCAATTTTAATCTCATTGACCCTTTACTCGAACTTAATATGCCAATGATACTTAATTAGATGCCTTGCCAATTCTTACGCTTGATCTTGCTTGTTTGTTTGAGATCCCTTTAACTTGTTTCCTGTTTACTTTTTCTAGGATTGAGTCGTTGCTAGGGACTAGCAACAATCTAAGTGTGGGGGTGTGATAACTCGTATAATTATATAGTTTTTAGTTATGTTTTATTATTGTTTTGTGTCAAATACGAGTTATTATTGCTTAGTCTAATTGTGTTTATGATCTTTTATATTTTTATGTAATTTGGTGTTTTTCACGAGTTTCTTTGAGTGATTTCAGATTACTAGGTTAAATCAAGAATTAAGGGCAAATCCAGTTCAGTTCCAGTTCCGACACATTTTTCCATATCAGCTATATCTGGAGTCTCACTGAAGCAGTAAGGCTGAAATTTTTACAGTGCAAAGTTAAGAGGCATATCTATCTTTTTCATGCTTTACACTTCTTGAAACGGAGTCGTTTTCCCTAGCGAAATGTGGTATCAAGTTGGCTGATGTGCAATGCCGTCTGTTCTGACCAGTTTTGGTATTTTGACCATATCTTCTGATTCACATGAGAAAATGAGCTGATACCAATGGCTATGGATCAAAAACTTTCTTTTTCTTATATATTTATAAACTTATACTTACTAATATGCTTCCCTGTGGTTCGACCTCGGACACCCGAGAATTTATTACTTGAACATAACCTGCACTTGGGTTTACAACTCTTAATTGAGTCTCCATCAATGAGCAATGGAACAAACTTCTTGAAATTTTTTCGAGCCCCTTGGAAACCCAAACAAATGAGACATTCTTTCACGAATCTAGATCATAGTTGTAGACACCTTATTTTGTCTGGACCACTAAAACAGGTATGTTTTCTTCCTAAATTGATGTTTCAGAATGTAAAAAGATTTTTTTCGTCCTGCATG
This sequence comes from Fremontodendron californicum, assembly GCA_030761205.1. NCBI lineage: Eukaryota > Viridiplantae > Streptophyta > Magnoliopsida > Malvales > Malvaceae > Fremontodendron > Fremontodendron californicum. The sequence goes on from JAULJL010000008.1 coordinate 18,429,076, forward strand.
TGGTACTCCAAAACTTAGTATAAGAAGGCGAGCATAAAAAGTCAAACTTGAAAAAGTCAACCCTAAAAAGTCAACCTTAAAAAGTCAACTACTAAAAAAGTCAACCCACTTTCAAAATCAAGATTTGAAGTTCAATTGAAAAATGGAAAAAGAATTTTGATACTCCGAGGTCTACATCGAAAGATATGGAGTTCATAAGTTGGGTTACGGAGATTCAGTAGAAAGGAAATCGTAGTTCGAAAAATTTGGGGAAAAGTGCTTAAATGATCAAATTGATCGAAATTGAAGGTTTCAAATGAAAGATAAGCACTGACTATGGGTAATGGAGAATCTACTTGAAAGAAAAACTGAAAGAAAAGTCAATTTGGAAGAAAACTGAGAATATGGGTTTTTGGTGGATTTCGGTGAAATTTGAAAGAATTACAGAAATGTCCCGATTCGGTAAGATTAAAGCCCCTAATTGATGAGGAGTGATTAAACAAGGATAGCCCAAGGCTCAGTTTGAAGAAAATCTGAAAATCGAACTTGTTTAGAGCAGAATCGGGTTTCGGAGATAAAAGGGCAAAATTAGAAAATTTGGGAAAAATAGCAAATGAACTCCAAAAATTTTGAAAATTTGCAGATCTCATTCTTAAACCATTTCGAAGATATTCGCGAAAGAAAATCTAGATTCAGAGTTCGTTTGCAAAATGGCCAAATCTTGGGTCCCCTCTGTAGAAATTCAAAAAGATAAATCCCGAAACAATAGCATATGAACTCCAAAAATTCTAAAAATTTTCAGATCTCATTCTTAAATTATTTGGAAGAGATTGGCAAAAGAAAATCCATATTCGGAGTTCGTTTGCAAAATGGCCAAATCTCGGGCACACTATGCAGTAATTCAAGCAGATAAATCCAGACAAAAATACCAAATGAGTTCCAACAATTATGAAAACTTTTGGATAATACTTTTAAATTATTTGGATGAGATTAGTGAAGAAAAATATGGATTTGGAGCTCATTTAAAAAAGGGTAAAGTTTGGGAGCACAAAAGGGCAATTTTGGAAAAAAAATCCAAATAAATAGGAAATGGGCTCAAAATTTTTTGAAAACCTCCAGAATTAAATTTTTTATTATTATTTTGGAAGTATTGAAAAAAGAAAATTTGAATTTGGAGTCCTTTTGATATTTATTTACGTTCGGGGGGGGGGGGAAATGTCATTTTACCCAAGAAACCGAAAAAGGGCTTTTCTTGCCTTTTAAAAAAATGAAGCATGGGCTGGAAAATGAGGGGTCAGCCAACCAAGGCCCAATGGTGGGCAGTTATTTTTTTATTTTTGATCAAAAGGCCAATAATGAAGAGGAAGGTAGTTATTTTTTTTATCAAGCCTTTGTAATTGAGCCACATGGACCAATGCATGAAGAGGGAGAATGTCAACATAATGGCTTAAGATTCTTGAACAACTGTAATTGTGGATAGCTGATTACCTAAAGTAAGGGTGATAATTTTACATTTTAAGCATCTTGGATTATTAGCCTTTGGATCTAAATTGGTTGGAAAAAAATGACAACATCCTAGCCATTTAGAAGGCCGTTCGGTTACTACAAGCAGAAGGGGGTCTCTCTTTCATTTTCAGCTATTCACTCTTGTTTTGGCTGATTTTCTCTCTATTTTTTGAAAGGCAAAAAGAAAAGTTTAGAAAAAAAAAAGTTAGAAGAGAAAAAGCTTGCACTATAGCTTCTAGAGGTTGCTTTAAGCACCATACTCTTGCACTTTCCTTGATTTTCTATTCTTGATTTGCTGTTTTGATTGCTATTTTTGTGAGTTTCTTTTGATTTTCTTCTTTAAAATAAGTGTTTTTAAGTTTCTCCTTTAAGTTCTTCTTTATACCTTTTTGGAAAAAGCTTTGAAAAATTTCTTTTCTTTTGTTTTTTTGGGTTAGCCGAATGGTTATGGTTTTGATATAGTTGCTGTTTGCATTTTTATTTCATGTTATTCATGATATTTATCAAGTTTTGATGCTTTAAATCTTCTTCAAATACATAAACATGAAGCTTGTTTTGATTTGGTTGATTGCTTCTTTCCATTTTTGAGTCTATTATCTTGTTATCATGTTTATTTTACTTATCTTGCATTTTTGATTTTCTGTTTTCAAAATGTTTAAGTTTGTTTATGTTTTACATTTTGTTAATACATGTGTTTGTTAAAATGCCTACTGGTTTTCATGCCTTTACTTTATATTTGCATGATTTGAGTATTATTCTTTAATCTTGCATGTTAGTATATCATGTGTTTGTGAAAATGCCATGCTCATTTTAAAGTATGGGACCATTCGACCACCCCTCATGTTGTATGCTTTGTATGTGCATTTTCATCATGCTAATTGATAGGTTTGCATTTTCATGATATTTGGTTGTGTATTTTGTTTAAGCATGCTATATGTTTGTGTTATTGCCATGCATTATTTAGATTTAGGATTGGTTTGCTTTGCCATGCATATTCATGCATTTTAGACCTAGGTTGCATTAAATGCCATGCAAGTTCATTTAGGTCTAGGTCATATTCTCTATGGCAAGCATTTTCATGTCATTTAGGTCTTAAATCATGCATTTCATGCATCATATTTGCTATATTTTCATGCATTTAATGTCATTGCCACATGATTTATGACTTAGACCAATCAATGGTTTAAAGTCATGCTCATTTTGAGCATACTTGTGGAAAATTAAAGAGTTGTCAAATTGATTATTCTACCTTTGTAATTTTTTTTACTTAGCAAATTGTTGTCTAACTTTTCCAAAGTGTTAGATACTGTTTGTGAGTCTTTAGGAGAGTGTCTAACATTTTTACTTTTATTTTTAAATGATTTTATCAAAGGCAAAAAAATGTGTTTTGGCAAAACAGTTTTTTCACCCAGTACGCATACTTTCCCAATTTTTCTGGGCAGTCATCTTTAATAAAAAAATTAAGCCAATTTTTTGCCATGTAGTTTTACACGTCCTGAGTCTACAGTATTTTTTAAAGATTTTTTTGAATTTTAAAAATGGGGAAAAAACCGTGCTTTAAAACTGGACAGTAAGGCAGAATTGAATTTGAAGGAAAATCATTTTTCTGTTTTGGTTAAGTTACTTAGAGGGGGCTGATTAGGAAGTTTAGCTATTGTCTTAGGGTAGTTTCTAAGCCTTTTTAAACTCTAAAAATGATTTTTTAAATTTCGGGTTAAGGGTGGTCAAGTCCGGATTTTAAACTTAGGAAATTAGAGCCATTTAAAAAGGGTTTAGCTAAGTTTTTATTTTTAATATAAACTTTTCAAAATTGTTTTCAAACAATCACAAAGTATTTTGGTTTTAGAATATTTAATTTGATATATTTTCCTAAGGTAGCCGGATATCTTTTTAGATATTCAGATTTTCTTAATTAAAGGAAAAAATACATTCTCATGCATTGCATTTTATATATTCATGCATACTATATAATATGTGATTTTTGCTATGCTAATTTTCATGATGGTGTTATTATCGTTGATTTAAATTTTTGATATTATATTAAATGTTATATGGTTTTGAATATTTCATGATATCCTATGCTTTTTATTTAGTTATTTTTGTTATATTATTTAGCATATACTATGTTCATGCAAAATTATTTTTATTTTTATTTTCATGCATATTATATGTTAGCATTATTTTATGTTTCATGTCATTTCATATCATTTAGATTATATGCCATATCATTTATATTTGCCATGTCCTTTAAATCATTTTATTCCATTTAGAATATATCATGTGACTTAGGATATATTATGTTATCTAGGTCATTTCATTTCATGTAGAATATATCATGTGACTTAGGATATATTATGTTACCTAGGTCATTTCATTACATTTAGAATATATTACGTCACTTAGGATATTTTATTTCATTTAGAATATATCATATGACTTAGGATATTACATTTCATATAGAATATATCATGTTACCTAGGTCATTTCATTTCATTTAGAATATATCATATGACTTAGGATATTTCATTTCATTTAGAATATGCTAAGACATGTAAATTATATCATACCATTTAGGTTGCATTATATTATCTAGACTTTGCTATGTCATTTTATTTATGTCACACATATTCATATTTTTTTAAAATGTTTTGAAAAATGTAATGATTTTCAATAAAATAAAGATATTTCCGAGTTAAAACAATTCATGAGTTCTCTGTCGGGTTTGCTGGGGAGGATATCATCAATTATCATTAATAACAGAATATCTTCTTTAAAACGAGAATGGTTCGAAAACATTTCCAAAATAATAAAAATTTCTATATTTTGCCACGCTTGTTAGAAAATATAGGAAAATTTTGAATTAATAAATTCCAGATCATTTAAAAAAAATGGAATTATTTTTCTTTAAATTGGGAATTAACTTGAAATACCAAATTAAAAATTGACTTTTTACTGAGACTTGAGATAACACACGATTAATAAGGTACCGTTTCATACGTGCGTTGTGGGAGCGCTAATCCTTCAAACCGAGTCCCGAACCCGTTTCTTTGATTTCTCTCGTTTAAAACGCAGACTTGAAATTGGTTGTAAAAAAAAAAATTTATTTAATTTTAAAATGTTTTATAAAACCTGTTTTAATAGGTGGCCGATCACTCCTAACCAAAAAAGATTGGTGGTGACTCCATGTCTTTTTCAAGATTATTTTCAAAACCTTCGATTTTCTAGAGGAATTAAGTCGACTTTTCCTCGATTTTTTTAATGTCATGCTTAACGAATAATAAAGTCTTGCGATGAGACTTGTTATTTTTTAGGTTGCGACAGCTTGGCGACTCCACTGGGGAAATTAGAGAGTCAGGCCTAGAATTAGTCGTGTGTTATCAAAGTCTCGATTTTGTTGGTTTAATTGGTATTTAATTTTAATTCCCACATTTTTTTAAAAAAAAATAAAGAGAATTTTGAAAATAATAAAATACTCTTAAATATGTCCATATTCATGTGCATACATACTATAATTGTTCTCTGATTATTTTGGTGCATATATTCATTTTTTGATTAATTGATGATTTATGTTGTTTAATTTTATCAGGGCATTTAGAATAAGGATTGTAGAATAGGTGGTGAAAGATTTGTTGTTCTTTCTCACATACTACACGTGCATTTGCATAACATGAGCCCTATACCCGAGTTCCGTCCCTTTAAGTGGAAATAAAATAGCTACACTCCCGTGATTAACAATCCGCATGGGTTAGCAAAATATTTTCGGAGTACAAATTACCTAAGCTCCCATGATTAACAATCCGCATGGGCTAGGGAAATATACTCTAACGAATTGAACCCGTTTTTATCAGGGTGCCTTACTAGCCTTTAATCGGCGACAGTGAGGAAAAATTCGGGGCCTTTAAAACTTTGTTCACCCACATATAATGAGCCGTAGAGCCAATATAGGTGAAGCCCTGCTGAAGTTTTATAGATATACCGAAGTTAGAAACACATGGAAGGACATTTCTAACCTTTTGTTACCTATTTTACATTTCGATTAAGTTTTGCAAAATCGGGCGTTGATGAACGCACATCGTTTCGCCCGTAATAAGTTAAATACTTCGTCCCTAAGGCGTCATAATTTTCATTGGGATATTTGTTATATTATGTTGTTATTATTTGGTTTCTTCACCTTTACTAACTTGTTTCTTTTTCATGCATTTTTTGTGTCATCATAATGCATAGGGAAAATTATTGGCCTCGGGATAATCTTCAACCAAAATGGTTTTCATGGAGGGTCAGGCTAGTTCGGTAGTGGAAGAACATGCAGGGGTACGACAGTGGTCGCAGTCAGAGCTGCGAAGAGATGGGGATTGTTTAAAGGAGGGATATATATCAGTATTGCCAGAACAGGTAGATTTAGTTTACCGACAAAATGATCTCTGGGGTTGATGGATATTTGGAGTCAATGGGATGTGTCAGAAAAGAGGATTTTCACTTAGATATATGGAGACATAGTATTGTTGACGCCGATTAAGATTAACAGTGAGTTGATTCGGGCTATGGTACATTTTTGGAATCCAGCATACCGATGTTTCACCTTCAACAAGGAAGACATGACACTTACCATAGAGGAATATTCGGCTTTGTTACATATTGAGGATGCTATCCCTGATTGGATCTATTTAAAGGATTCAAAGACATTAGGGTTTAGGAAGAAATTAGCTAGGACCGTGGGAATGGATAGCAAATGGGTCAATGCACATGTGGTTAAAAAAGGGAAAAGTGAGTGTATTCCTTGGGATGCTCTCCAATATTTGACCCGAAGTCACCCAAATAGAGAGACTGCTAGGGATATTTTTGCTTTAGCTGTATATGGTTTGGTTATTTTCCCGGGGACACTGGGACGTGTCTAGTTGGCCATAGTTGACCTTTTTGAGAAGTTAAGACATAAGATAGATCTGTCTCGAGCCATCCTAGCAGAAACTATTCGATCTTTGAATTATTGCAAAAGGGAAGGAAAAGAAAGATTCATGGGATGTATGCAGCTCCTCTATGTTTGGATTTAGAGTCATTTTTGGAAGAGGGAAGATGTTTCTTTCAAACCATATTTGAAAACCCTAGTACCAATCAATGAGTTCTTTAAGATAGATTGGCCCGAAGACAGAAATGAAGAGTAGTGGATCAACCTGTTCCGAAATCTTAAGAGTGAATTGATAACTTGGAGAGCTCCATGAATGATTCCTATGCCGATATTATACAAATGTGGAGACAAGTCAGGGGTTCCACTACTCGGGATTTGGGGAGCCGTGAGCTACGCACCTCTGTTGGTGCAAAGACAGGTTGAGTCTCGGCAGTTCACACCACTGACTCATGGACTGGCTCTATTAGAGTTCACCTATGGAGAAGAAGGTTACTCAGGAAAGGTGCGGGGAATAATTGAAGCATGGAAAAAGACCAGTCGGATAAAAGGTAGCTAGATATTTTGACATCGTCACACCCGACTACCTAGCATGGAGAGAAAGGAGTATTAATGATAGGTTGTTGGCATCTAATGAGGAAGAAGTTCAGTTCTTGAGTTCGCCACCGAAGGAAGTTCCATCAGAGTTAGAAATTGCAAAGGCAGAATTTGAAAAAGAAAAGGCCCAAATGAGCAAAGAGATTGCACAGCTGCAAGAAGAGCTTGAGGACATGAAAAATAGGGAATCAGCTCGAGAAGGAGAAAAGGAAAAGATCAAGAGAGAAAGGGACATTGCTAAGAGCGATCTTCAGGAATTACACTTGGAGAACAAGAGGTACCGCTTCGAGCTCAGATTTGAGGGGACCCTCAAGACTTTCGAGGAATGGGAGCAAGAGGTCAAAAACCTCAAGAAGGAGAAGAACTATTGGAAAGAGAGAGCAAATCATGAGGAAGCCCGAGCCAATCAACTGGAGAAACAAGCTAAGGAAAGCTTACACGATGATGCTTCTACTGACATGTCAAAGGGCCGTGAACAAATAGGGGTCAGATTGAAGAGCAAGGCAATCAAAAGAGGACAGTAAAAAAGGTCCAAGATCCAAAGGAGTTACTATAGGACCAATGTTTTGTAATAACATTTTGAATTTGGATAGACAGATTATAAGATTGTCTTAAGCAGTGATCTTTTATCTTTGATATATTTAGTTCCAGGAAATCAATGAAAGACCGTTTGGTTGGAATTATCCCGGGGCCAATACTTTTAAATGCATTCATCATTCATTTGTTCTTTCCTTTATATATTTTGTTTGTTCATTAATTTATTTATATTTATAATCATTCATTCATTTATTCTTTATAATTATTCATTCATATTCATACACTTAGTCATTTACTTATTTGTTCATTCATTAACATTTTGTCATTTATTCATTTATTCATTTTCACAAAATAAAACAAAAAATGTGTCAATAATTTCTAATTCATGGTTTTTAAAACTAAAGGTACAATTGGTCGCACTCAGAAAGAATCAGACTTTTGACACCCCTACAATACTCGATCTCAAGCTAGAGCTATGGAGAATGATCAGCTTGCTAGAATTGAAATGATAGAAAGAACTCAAAGGGAACTGCAGGAACAGTTGGCTAAGTCTCAAGAGGAGTCACAGGAACAAATGACCAAACTCATGGAGATGATGAATACCATGATGAGGCAGAAATGGCCAGGGGAAAATTCAGTTACAGGAATGGGGGCAGTAAACTAGGAAGGCCGACCAAAGGTGGTACAGAAGAATGGCCAGACATCCCAGCATGTGGAAAATGAACTTCCAACTGGGGTATCATCCTATATTTACATCCAACCAGCGGCTGAAGCAAAAAATTTTGGTCCTAAAAAGGGTAATATTGGGGTTGATCCAATTGATGTGGACATTCTAGACTTTGAGGAATTGGCTGAAAAGGAAAGGGCAAAGATGATTGAGCTGAAGAGGGTTGAAACGACAGAATCCTAGAAAAAATATCAGCTGCTGGAGGAAAGATTGAGGGCAATTGAAGGGGCGAAGCTATTTGGCAGTCTGGATGCCAAAGAGATGAGTTTAGTGCATGGTTTGGTGATTCCTCCAAAGTTCAAAGTACCAGACTTTGAAAAATATAACGGAACTACCAACCCATCAGCATATCTGACCATGTATTGTCGGAAGATGACTGGACATGATGAAGATGAAAAATTGCTTATCCACTGTTTTCAATATTGCTTGATAGGGTTCGCAACTCGGAGGTATAACCAGCTTTCCCCGTACTAAGATCTGTTCCTGGATGGATCTAGCCAAAGCTTTCATGGAACAATACAAGCATGTAACAGACATGGTGCCTGACCGTCTAACTCTGCAAAACATGGAAAAGAAAGCTACTGAAAGCTTTAAAGAATATTCTCAGAGATGGAGAGACCTGGCTACACAAATACAACCTCCTTTGACCAACAAGAAAACTACAGTGCTTTTCATCAATACCCTGAAAACACCTTATTATGATAAATTGGTGGGGAGTGCCACCAAAGAATTTGCAGATATGCTGATATCCGGGGAGATGATAGAGTCTGCCATTTAGAACGGGAAAATGGAAGAATGTGAGTCTACTACCCCAGAGAGGGTTTTCTCTGCAAAGAAGAAAAGTAGACTCATGCTGTCAGTTTCAATCAATACCCCTATGCACCATACACACCTCCCAAGCCCTACACTCCTCCTACATCTTATGTATCTCCTACACCTTACACACCTTATCCGGGGTATAATCCTTACTATCCCAATATGAACCATCTTACCTAAAATCCATTTTTCTATACCAATATACCACAACAGCCTTTTCCAATTGGCATATCCCTATAGATAAATCTTCCTCGAAATATTGTCCCAAACACCCAAGGTGCTGGACGCAATGGTCAACGTTCACCAAGGAATGATCAGAAGCCCAATTTGATCCGATTTCTACCATCTATAGTGAGCTATATCCTAAGCTGTTGCAGAGTCAACTTATCGCACCTATATACCTCAAACCTCTGACACCACCATATCCAAGGTGGTACAATGCAAATGTTAGTTATGCATATCACGCAGAGATCCAGGGGCATTCGATTGAGGACTGTATTACCTTTAAGAAGAAAGTCCAAAGTTTGATTAATACTAGGGTGGTGAAGTTTGGGACAAGGAATAGGCCGAATGTAGCAGGAAATCCATTACTCGATCATGATGAGAACCGAGTAAATGCTGTATTGACAGAGGAAGAAAGAAGGTTGAAAAAACATGTCAGTGAAGTCAAGACCCCAATGATAATAGTGTGGGTCGAAATGGTAAAAACGGGAATGGTGGAGGATTGGTACCCGTTCTATGGATGTAAAGGTCATATCATATAGGAATGCGGGGACTTTCTGACTAAAGTCCAAAAGATGATGGATGAGGGAGAAGCCCAGTTTTATGAAGAAATAGAGGATGAAGTAGAGGTTATTGAGAATACAATCGGCTATGGAATAGGAAGACCTTTGATCATCTATTATGATGAACCAAAGGAGACAACTCCGGTTATTGAGAAAATTGCTCCTAAGATAATCATAGATTGGCCTTCTTCCTTTTCGTACAAGGAAAACAAAACTGCACCATAGAAATATGACTGCAATATGGTTATGCCCGAGTCAGCAAGATATTACAGGTGTGGGGCACTTACCACGAAGCGGAAGGTGTTATGCCCCTGAGGTTGTTGAACAGGGATCAACAAGAAAGAATGGAAGAATGGACAAAGGGAAGAAAGCAGCTGAACCAATCCATATTGAGATGGATTTGTCAAAGGAAATAGAGAGGGCATCAGCCCCGATAAACAGGATAAAGAGCCGGTGAACGAGAAGGAGGCCTGCGAGTTTTTAAAGTTCATAAAACATAGTGAGTATAGTGTGGTTGAGCAATTGCATCGTCAGCTAGCAATAATCTCCATCTTATCTTTGCTATTAAACTCGGAGCCACACAGAAATGCCCTATTGAGAGTGTTGAATCAAGCATATGTGGCTAACAATATATCAGTAGAAAAATTAGACAGGCTAGTGGGAAACATTGCGGCAGACGATTATATATATTTCAGTTATGATGAAATACCACCCAATGGTATTGGGTCCACAAAGGCTTTTTACATAACAACCACCTGCAAGGGGCATATACTACCAAGGGTGTTTCTGGATAATGGTTCTTCATTAAATGTAATGCCCTTGGCAACCCTGTCTAAGTTGCCAATTGATATTTCTTATATGCTATTGAGTTGCACAGTAGTCAGGGCTTTCAATGGTACCAAGAGAGAGGTAATGAGAACCATTGAGGTTCCTCTGGAGATAGACCCATGTACCTATACGCTGAACTTTCAGGTCATGGATATTAATCTGTCCTATAATTACTTGTTGGGAAAGCCGTGGATATATTCAGCAGGGGCTGTACCCTCGTCTCTCCACCAAAAGCTGAAATTTGTGATGGAGGGCCGTTTGGTCACTGTATCAGGAGAAGAAGACATAATAGCCTCTGCATCTACTGAATATCCTTATGTTGAACCCAATGAAGATGCCGTAGAATTTTTTTTTTGGTCTTTGGAATTCGTAAATGCGGTTTTCGTCGCTAAAGGACAAAAAATTCCAAAACCAGGGTCGTCTAAGAACACAAGGCTGAGAGTAAGAACCACAGTGGGAAAGGGCTGCAGGGCTGGAAAAGGTCTTGGAAAATATCTTCAAAGGATGGCCCGAGCAATGGAAGTAGTGGGAAAGAAATACCGGTTTGGCTTAGGGTATCTTCCGAAGGCCCATGAGAAGAGGAAACAAGTTGAAAGGAATCGACAAAGGAGGATGGCCCGTCTCACGGGTATGGATATTGAATGGGAACCCATGACTTTCCCACCAATCCTTCACAACTTTCGCTCTGCTGGTTTTCTATTCGGAGAAAAGAATTCAGAGGATGTACTCATAATGATCGAGCAAGCTTTTGAAAAATTCCATGTGAATAAGGGTGGGCAGATTCAAGATATGGTAATTTGCATGACTGGGAAAGAAGGGATGGAAAGTGACAATGCAAACTGGATGGTGCGACCTTGTCCACCAGGATATAGACTGACCTATTGGAATGGGACTGAGTTGCCCATAGTTTTTAAGTCTATTCCAAAGTAATAATTTTAAAAAAATCTTAATTATCTTTACCTAGAGATATTAAGATTTTTTTTTTTTCTGTAATGGGCTTTTTGTTTAAACATTTTCATTCAATAAATAACAAGTGTCGCAACCTAAAATATAACAAGTCTCATCGCAAGACTTTATTATTCGTTAAGCGTGACATTAAAAAAACCCGAGGAAAAGTCGACTTAATTCCTCTAGAAAAACGAAAGTTTTGATAATAACCTTGAAAAAACATGGAGTCGCCACCAATCTTTTTTTAGCTAGGTGTGATCGGCCACCTATTAAAATCGGTTTTATAAAATATTTTAAAATTAATTAAAACATTTTTAAAACCAATTTCAAGTCTACGTTTTAAACCAGAGAAATCAAAGAAACAGGTTCGAGACTCGGTTACGTGCGAGGAAGGATTAGCACCCCTACAACGCCCGTATAAAACAATACCTTATTAATCGTGTGTTATCTCAAGTCTCGGTAAAAATGTCCGTTTTAAATTTAGTATTTCAAGTTAATTCCCAGTTTAAAGAAAAATAATTCCACTTTTAATTGCGAATGATCTGGAATTTATAAATTCAAAATTTTCTTATATTCCCCAACAAACGTGGCAAAATATAGAAATTTTTATTAGTTTGGAAAACTTTCCGAATCATTCTTATTTTAAATAAGATATTCCGTTATTAATAATAATTGATGATATCATCCCCAGCAAACCCAGCAGAGAACTCATGAATTATTTTAACTCGGGAATATCTTTATTTTATTGAAAATCATTACCTTCTTGAAAACATTTTAAAAAATATGAATAAGTATGACATAAATAAAATGACATAGCAAAGTCTAAATAATATAATGCAACCTAAATGGTATGATGTAATTTAAATGTCTTGGCATATTCTAAATGAAATGAAATATCCTAAGTTATATGATATATTCTAAATGAAATGAAATGACGTAGATAACATATATTCTATATGAAATGTAATATCCTAGGTCATATGATATATTCTAAATGAAATAAAATATCCTAAGGGACATAATATATTCTAAATGAAATGAAATGACCTAGGTAACATAATATATTCTATATGAAATGAAATAATTTAAATGACATGGCAAATATAAATGATATGGCATATAATCTAAATGACATGAAATATAAAATAATGCTATCATATAATATGCATGAAAATAAAAATAATAATGCATGAACTTAGCATATGCTAAATAATATGACAAAAATAACTAAATAAAAAGCATAGGATATCATGAAATATTCAAAACCATATAACAAATAATATAATATCAAAAGTTTAAATCAAAGATAATAACACCATCATGAAAATTAAATATAGCAAAAATGACATATTATATAATATGCATGAATATGGAAAATGCAATGCATGAGAATGTATTTTTTCCTTTAATTAAGGAAATCCGTATATCTAAAAAGTATCCGGCTACCTTAGGAAAATATATCAAATTAAATATTCTAAAATCAAAATACTTTGTGATTGTTTGAAAACAATTTTGAAAAGCTTATATTAAAAATAAAAACTTAGCTAAACCCTTTTTAAATGGCTCTAATTTCCTAAGTTTAAAATCTCGGACTTGACCACCGTTAACCCGAGACTTAAAAAAAATAATTTTTAGAGTTTTAAAAGGTTTAGAAACTACCCTAAGTCAGCAGCTAAACTTCCTAATCAGCCCTATCTAAGTAACTCAACCAAAACAGAAAAATGATTTTCCTTCAAATTCAATTCTGATTCCACTATCCAGTTTTAAAGCATGATTTTTTACCCTATTTTTAAAAATTCAAAAAAATATAAAAAAAATATTGGACACTCAAAACATGTAAAACTACACGAAAACAAATCGGCTTAAGTTTTTGATTAAAGATGATTGCCCAGAAAAATCAGGAAAGTACGAGTACTGGGTGAAAAAACTGTTTTGTCAAAACACATTTTTTTGCCTTTGATAGAATCATTTAAAAATCAAAGTAAAAATATTAGAGACTCTCCTAAGGACTCACAAACAGTAGCCAACACTTTTGAAAAGTTAGGCAAAAAATTGGCTAAGTAAAAAAAAATCACAAAGGTAGAATAATCAATTTGACAACTCTTTAATTTTCCACAAGTATGCTCAAGTGAACATGACTTTGAGCCATTGATTGGCCTAAGTCATAAGTCAAGTGGAAAGGACATGAAATGCATGAAAAATACAGCAAATATGATGCATGAAATGCATGATTTAAAACCTAAATGACATGAAAAATGCATGGCATCAATAAAATGACCTAGACCTAAATGAACTTGCATGGTATTTAATGCAACGTAGGTCTATAATGCATGAATATGCAAGGCAAAACAAAACAATCCTAAACCTAAAATATGAATGGCAATAACACAAACATATGGCATGCTTAAACAAAATACTCAACCAAATATCATGAAAATGCAAACTTATCAGCTAACATAACAAAAATGCACACACAAAGCAAACAATATGAGGTGGCCGAATGTGGTGGATGCTTAAAATGAGCATGGCATTTTCACAAACACATGATATACTAACATGCATAGCTAAATAATAATGCTCAAATCATGCAAATATAAAGTACAGGCATGAAAACCAATAGGCATTTTCACAAACACATGGATTACAAAATATAAAACATAAACAAACTTAAACATTTTGAAAACAGAAAATTAAAAATGCAAGATAAGTAAAATAAACATGATAACAAGATAATAGACTAAAAAATAGAAACAAGCAAGCAACCAAATTAAAATAAGCTTCATATTTATGTATTAGAAGAAGATTAAAGCATCAAAACTTGTTAAATATCAAGAATAACAAGAAAATAAAAATGCAAACAACAACCCTCAAAAATACGAGGCCATTCGGCCAACCTTATAACAAAAGAAAACAATTTCAAAGCCTTTTTTTTCAAGAAAGCATGAAGAAGAACTTGAAGAAGAATATTAAAAACACTTATTTTAAAAGAAAAATCAAAAGAAACTCACCAAAATAGTGATCAAAACAGCAAATCAAGAATGAAAAATCAAAGTAAGTGCAAGAGTATGGTGCTTAAAGCAAACTCTAGAAGCTATTTTCAAGCTTTTTCTCTTCTAACTTTCTTTTCTTTTCTAAACTTTTCTTTTTGCTTTTCAACAATGGAGAGAAAAATCAGCCAAAACCAAGAGAGAATAGAGAGTGAATAGCTGAAAATGAAAGAGAGAGTGACCCTCCTTGTAGTGGCCGAATGCCTCCCTTTAGGCTAGGATGTTGTCATTTTTCATTCCATCAATTTTCATCCAAAGGCTATTGATCCAAGATGTTTAAAATATGAAATTATCAATATTAGATTAGGCCATCAGCTATCCATAATTACAACTATTCAAGAATCTTAAGCCATTATGTTGACACTCTCCCTCTTCATGCATTGGTCCATGTGGCTTATTTGCAAAGGCTTGATCAAAAAATAACTAACTTCCTCTTCATTGTTGGCCTTTTGATTAAAAATCAGAGACTATCTACCTATCCTTTGGCCTTGGCCAGCCAACCCCCTTCTTCTAGCCCATGCTACATTTTCTAAAAGGCAAGAAAAGCCCTTTTCGGTTTCTTGGCTAAAATGACCTTTTTACCCCCCGAACATAAATAAATGGCAAACTGAATCCAAATTAAAATTTTATTTTTTCAATACTTTCAAAATAATAAAAAATTGAATTCTGGAAGTTTTCAAAATTTTTCGAGTCCATTTGCTATTTATTTGGATTTTTCTTCCAAAATTGCCCTTTTATGCCCCCAAACTTTACCATTTTTTAAACGAGCTCCAAATCCAAATTTTTCTTCACCAATATCTGGAAGTTTTCATAATTTTTGGAACTCATTTGGTATTTTTTCGGAATTTATCTACTTGAATTACTATATAAAGGGCCCGGGATTTGGTCATTTTGCAAATGAACTCTGAATCCAGATTTTCTTTTGACAATCTCTTCCAAATAATCTAAAAATGAGATTTTCAAATTTTCAAAATTTTTGGAGTTTATTTGCTATTTTTTCGGGATTTATCTTTTTGAATTTCTACATAAGGGTCCCGGGGTTTGGCCATTTTGCAAACGAACTCCAAATCAAGATTTTCTTTCGCCAATCTCTTTGAAATGATTTAAGAATGAGATTTGCAATTTCAGAATTTTTAGAGTTCAATTGCTATTTTTCCCAAAATTTTCAATTTTGCCCTTTTACCTCCGAAACCCGGTTTTGCTCAAAACAAGTCCGATTTTCAGATTTTCTTCAAATTGAGCTTTGGGCTATCTTTTTAATCACTCCTCATCCATTAGGGGCTTTAGTCTTACCGAATCGGGCCATTTCTGTAATTCTTCCCAATTTCACCAAAATCCACCAAAAACCCTAATTCTCGGTTTTCTTCCGGATTGACTTTTCTTTCAGTTTTTCTTTCAAGTGGCTTTTCCATTATCCGTAGTCAGTGCTTATCTTTCATTTGGAACCTTCAATTTTTACCAATTTGATCGTTTAAGCACTTTTCCCCAAATTTCTCGAACTAGGGTTTCTTTTCTACTGAATCTCGATAACCCAACTTTCGAACTCCATATCTTTCAATGTAGACCTTGGATTATCAAAATTCTTTCACCATTTTTCAACTGAAATTCAAATCTTGATTTTGAAAGTTGGTTGACTTTTTTAGTAGTTGACTTTTTGGGGTTGACGTTTCAGGGTTGACTTTTTCAAGTTTGACTTTTTATGCTCGCCTTCTTAGACTAAGTCTCGGAGTACCACTTGTAGGATGAAAAAAGTATTTTTACATTCTTGAACATCAATTTAGGAAGAAAACATACCTGTTTTAGTGGTCTGAACAAATTTGGTGTCTACAGCTGCCCCTCTTTGGCTATTGCTGAGAATCAGGAATCAGGCAAAGATAAACACATACTAATTTTGTCCGGTTAGTGAAATCCAATGTGAAGAGGGTTTTTTTTTCTTTTTTCATTCATTCATTTTTTTATTTTTTATTGTTGAAAAAAGTTGTAAATAGAAGATATTATCCTTAATTTGAATTCCCTGACTAATCAAGGCTCGACTCGTCTTAAGAAAACGAGTTCGATTTGCAAGAGAAGAAAATACCTCGACAATGGTCTTGAGGGCTTAACCTTTCTTGTGCTAAGCTGTGTTTAAAATTTTTGGTATCTCCTCCAGAAGCTTCGGCTATCACCACCGAAGACTTGCTCAAGCAAATGTAAAACTCTGGATATCTCCACTAGAGGCTTTGGCTATCACCACCAAAGACTTGTTCAAGCAAATACAAAACTCTGGATATCTCCACCAGAGGCTCTGGTTATCATCACCAAAGACTTGTTCAAGCAAACGTAAAATTTATGGAAACTTGTGCCTGGAGGTCTTAAAAATGGTGCCCGGAGACCTTACCCATGATTTTGAAAAAAATGCATTGTATGCGACTTTAAAAAATGATGCCCGGAGGTCTTTAAGAATGGTGCCCGAAGGTCTTAAGAATGGTGCTCGGAGGTCTTAAAAATGGTGCCCGGAGGCCTTACCCATGATTTGAAAAAATGCGCTGTATACGGCTTTAAAAAAAATGGTGCCTAGAGGCCTTACCCGTGATTTGAAAAAAAATGCGCTGTATATGGCTTTAAAAAAAAAAATACCCGGAGGTCTTAAGAATGGTGCCGAGATGTCTTAAGAATGGTGCCCGAAGGCCTTACCCGTGATTTGAAAAAAATGCGTTGTATGCGACTTTAAAAATGATGCTCGGAGGTCTTAAGAATGGTGCCTGAAGGCCTTACCCGTGATTTAAAAAGAAAAACTATGCTTAGAGGTCTTAAAGTTAGTGCTCGGAGGTCTTATCCTTAATTTAAAAAAAAAAAACTATGCCCGGAGGTCTTATCTATGATTTGGAAAATTGATGCCCGAAGGTCTTTAAAAATGGTGCCCGGAGGTCTTAAAAATGATTTTTGAAGAATTGTTGAAAATTAACCTGAAGATTTTGAGAAGGTGCAAATGCTTTTTGATGCTGGTGCAAATGATTAACAGGATACACATACTTCATATTGCAAATGTAAATGTTTTGAATTGATGCAAATGTTTCTTGATGTAGATGTAGATGTTGGATAAAATGCAAATGCTTCGTGGTGTATATGCAAATGGCTTAGATTGATGCAAATGCTTATTGATGCAAATGTTGAATAAGATGCAGATGCTTCTAAATTATGCAAATGCAAATAATCCTCAAATAACACAATTACTTCTCAGAAGGATGCAAAGGTCAATAATGTGTAAATGCTTCTTTATGATGCAAATGCGAAAATTGGTGTTAACCCAATTACTTCATGGAATGATGCAGATGCAAATATTGGCATTATGCAAATGCTTCTAAATGATGCAAATGCAAGGATTTGACAATGTGCAGAATGCTTTTTCATGATGCAAATGCAAAGATCGATAATGATGCAAACATTTCTTGAAAAGATGCAAATGCCCCTAATCATTTTTCTAGATTTTGGCTTAGCCTTTCCAATTCATTTCTCCTTTTCAAATCAGAGTATATCTTCAATTCATTTTTCAATCTTTGGCTATTCTCTTTGCCCCAACAGTTTTCGAGCTCTTATTGACAGAAGTCTGTTTGCCGAGTTCTATCAAGATAAACCCCAGTAGTTCCACACATTTGGGCTAGAAAAACCCTTATCTTATGTCAACATTAAAAATGGGTATTTTCAAAAAATATCTTTATTTGTTTTCTCATTTTGAAAACTTCTAAAAAAATATTAACCCCACAGTGTGTGATGTACAAATCTTTTGAATACTGATGATCATTGTTAAAAACTTCTCTAAGTGTCAATTTGGGTTTTTCAATTTGAATTGGCAATGTTTGGTATAACAAGATTTTGGTTGATCAAAGGAAATTTCATAACAAAAATGTATGTCCTTTCTAGGCTCAAAAATGGAACAGGTTTTATAAATCATGAATTCATTGAAAATCAAACAAATTCAACATTCTTTTAGTTTTCATATCAAGGCATTTTGACAAGCGTCAAGATTGGCTGGGATGTTTAAAATGGAAAGTTTAATCTTGGAGGGAAAAAATCTCAGTTTTTGAAGTCAATCCTCCGAATAGAGCTAATAATTTGGGATGTTCAAAAATTCCTAGATGTTCCTCAATGACCACTTCTTCAAGATGACCTTCTCTTTTGTGGTATCGATACTAACATAGATGGCATCAAAAATTCCATTTTACTCTAGACCGCCCATTTTTGGGTTTTTTGCCCTAGAGTCCCATTCTTTCCATTTTTTCTTTCTCTTTTTTTGTGTTTTTCATTGTTTTACCATGGCACTTGAGAATTCTAAATTCTTACTTAGTGAAACGATAATTCGATAAGATGGGATAAAATTCGAGAAAAAAACCCTTCAAATTAAATATTCATGCTTGATCAAAATAGACTTTTAAAGCACGTAATATAGGCCATGGTTCGGGGTTCAAAAAGAAAGGAT
Organism: Fremontodendron californicum; assembly: GCA_030761205.1. NCBI lineage: Eukaryota > Viridiplantae > Streptophyta > Magnoliopsida > Malvales > Malvaceae > Fremontodendron > Fremontodendron californicum. The sequence continues at coordinate 18,448,202 of JAULJL010000008.1, forward strand.
AAATAGGCCCAAAATATGTGTTTGAGGATAATCAGATCAATGATCATTTGTCCCTTCTTGGACATTTCTTTCCTTTTTACTTTTACTCTCTTTCTTCTTTGCTTTTGGCTTTCATTTGCCATATTTTTTCACACACTTTTTCTTTTTGGCTTCTATTTCGCCATCTTTTCCTTTTCCTTTTGACAGAGTGAACCTATATTCATTCGGGGCTCCATTTGCTTTGTATCTGTCTTTGAGCCAGGACTCATTCCTCTATGATCTTTAAAAAGATCTTTCCTTGCATTTGCCCCCCAGTGTAGAGGGTGATCCTTGATCAGGGTTCAAAGAAGAAAGAATTCTTTTGGCTCAAAATGGGTGACTACGGATAATTTCTTTTTTTGCAAAAGGGATATGAAAGATGGCCATTCATCATATCAAGCACAAATATTCTCATTGAAAAGCAATTCCCAGGGGAAATAGATAATCAAAATTTCATTTTGCACTTTGGAATCATCTGAATTCTCATATGCATGATATCACAATTTTTCTTCTTTATTTTTTTTTTCATCGCATGCCCTAATGATTCATGCGTTAGTCCATCCTTATTCACCATGTATCCATTATTTCCACATATGATGCCCTAATTTGATTAACCATGAGAATTTTTATCAACGAGGAACATAGCAAGTCTAGGTCTATTTTGAAAAGGCTGAGTTTCAAATCTGAGTTCTTTGAAGAGACAAAGAAAATATGACCTAAATAATGGGTTTTCTCTAGGACATGGGATAATCTAGTTTAATCATTGTGCCCCAGGGTGTCAGTCATGAAGTGATGTTTGGGTAATTAGTGTTTTGTAGTTGTTGAAAATGACATGAATGGTTCTGGAACAACCTTGACACATACCAAATTACCATGATTTAAATTTTTGAAAGAAAGTCTCATTTGTTTGAATTTCAAGGAGTTCGAAAAATTTCAAAAAGTTCGTTCCTTTATTCATAGCCTAGACTAGGATCTACATATTTGCTTATTCTATGATGACAATGGTTTTATGAAGTTCAATCATTCATATTCCTTGAAGCATTAGGTCTTTCAAGTGTTCTTGATTCAAGGGGTTTAGGCCTAGGAAAGCCTAAAAGAGAGGGGAGAAGGTATTGGGTCATTTGTAACAATGATCATCAATATTCTCGAGATTATCCATTATTAAAACTTCCTTAATGCTTGATTTTGCAAATTCAAATTATTGTTAAATCACAACAAACACAAAAACATTTAAAATTCAAAATTCATTTAATTCATATGAATGTCGACATGAGACAAGTGTTTTCATCATAAGGTCTAAAACTACATGCATCAAAATGCTCATATTGACATCCTTCAAAGGTAGTAATTCTCCCCCTAAAACGCTGAAAGAAATTGATTTACGGTAAAGCGGCCTTCCACTAATTGATAAGCTCCGGTGTCAAAATACCATAGCGGATAAGACTTTCAATCCTTTCCCTCAGTTGTCTGCATTTTTCAGTTGAATGCCCAATTACCCCCAGGTGATTATCACACTTGCTGTCAGGGTCATAACTCCTCGCTGATGGACTCAGAGTTATTTTCAAAGGTATCGGGGTAACGTACTGATTCTTTATTAGAAATGGCAGCAAGTCAGGGATGGGGATTGGAATTATTTCTTGGTTGTCCCATGGTCGTTTTTTGGAAGTAGGCCTTGTTGCAAGGGCTGGTATAGGATTAGGTGTTTGGGTAGGTAGGTAAGGATAAAGGCTTGGAGATACCTCAGTAGGGTAACATGATTGGTATGAGGCAAATTGGGAATATGGGATGAAATCTCCCATAGCTTGGATATCTTCCTCATTCTTTCTAGGTGCCTTATTTCTCTCGGCATTGGATGTTCCTTCTCTTTCAAGTTTCCTATTCTTGATATCGTTCTCAATCATCTCCACTGAGATTACTATATCCACAAAATTCTTTGAGGCATTGCCGACGAGTCTATCATAGTACGGGGCCTGCAGCGTATTCACAAAAAGGATAATGATTTCCTTTTGTGTCAAAGGTGGTTGTACTTGGGTAGACATGTTCCTCCATCTCTGAGCATACTCTTTGAAGTGCTCAGTAGCTCTTTTCTCCATATTTTGCAAAGTGAGACGATCAGGTGTCCTGTCGGTCATATGCCTGTACTGGTTTAGAAAAGCCCTAGCCAAATCATTCCAAGAGCGAATCTGATCCTTGCTCAACTAACTATACCACTTAATTGCAGACCCGCTGAGGCTATCCTGAAAGTAGTGAATTAGAAGCTTATCATTATCTATATGACTTGTCATCTTTTGGTAGAACATAGTGATGTGGGCTGACGGATCAGTCGTCCCGTCATATTTCACAAAGTTAGGGACCTTGAATTTAGGAGGAATGACTAAATCGAGGACCAAGCATCGTTCTTTCGCCTCCACATTCCCGAATACGTCTGTATTTTTTACTGCCGAGAGCCTTTCATCTAGCAACTGATATTTCCCTTGCGAATCTGCCAACTTTACCTCATTAACCATTTTCAACTTTGCCTGTTCAGCTGGATTATCTGAATTTAAGACATTGACGGGGTTAACTGTGTTCTGGGCATCCATCATTACGACCTCATTCTGACCCGTTCGTGCCTCTAACCCTTCTCTGGCGGCAAGTTTTTAGTGTATCCCTTGATTACGGTGGACATTAGCTCCATCAATTTAGTCATCTGGTCTTTAGATTCTGCTTGAGACTTTGCCAGCTGTTCTCGCAATTCTTCCTGTACCCTTTCCATTCTTTCCATTCGGGCAACTTGTTCATTCTCCATAGCCCTAGCCTGTATTAAAAGGGTACTCAGTACTTCTTATACCTCTGATTTGAAATGGAAATTCTTTCAAAGACTCTTAAAGCCAAACCAACTTCTGTTTTATTCCCCCAAAGTGCGTGTCATGATGAAGGAGCCATGAATGCAATTTGATGCACGTGAAGCCTAAACAATATGATGTATGGACATGTACAGTGGAAACATGCTGACCATATATGTAATAAATACAATCATGATGCCAACATGTTGCAAGCAAAGAATAAACAAATCAACGCATGGATATATGCAATGAATGATCAAGTACATTTCAGCGTATTTCCTAATGAATGATCATATACACTATGAATGCAACACGATGTCAATTATGATACATGTAAACAATGAATGATTGATACAGAGTATATACAAAGAAACTCATGCTGACCATGTGTGTTATGAATGCCTCCTGATGTTAATATGACAGATTAATGCATGAGCATATACAGAAAAATCATGCTGACTATGTTTGTCATGAATGCAACCCAAAGTCAACATGATGCATGTAAAGAATAAGCAAATTAATGCATGGATATATACAGAAAAATCATGCTGATTATGAATTCATGAATGCAACCTAATGCTAACATGATACACGTATAAATGTATGGTATGACAAACAATTGATCGGATGCAACATGCAAATGGGAAGATATCACGGAGGAAATAAGAATCAGAGGAACTTAATCATCAACATCTCATAAATTTAAAGCATAGTCAATTCATTCCCATTTCAACGTTCACAATGGTATAAACCATGTTTTACAAAATCTGAGCAATAGTTAAAACTGTCTTTTACAAGCACTTTATTCTTCCTAGCATCCTAAGGCTATAAGAGCCGGTTACTGAAAAAGTGAAATCCTACTACATCATATCAGACCGAAGTCTTTCTACATAATTGATGTAGATCTCCCAATCCTAATTACCCTTTTCTAGTCCTCTATAAATCAGTGTCGTTGGATCCAACCACTTGGCGTCTATAAGGGATTGTACTTTGTTCTTGAGTGCATCGTAGTGCTCAATGCTATGCCCAACAGTTCCACAGTGATAATCACATCTTGCATTCGAATTATACCACTTTGGGTATGGTGGTGACAGGGGTTTCAATGGCACATAGACAACCAGGTGATTTCAGACCAACATTGGAAAAAGCTCTTGATAGCTGATTGGAAGAGGATCAAAATGTCTTTAAGTCTTTTTTTTTATTGTTTCATAGTCACACATGGCCTAGGAGTTGGGGCACTTGGTAGTGGCACTAAGGTTCGAACCGAAATGTCTACATGGAGAGGTGGCAGAACAACATGGTAAGGGTATGGAGTTGGACACGGGGCCTTTGGAGGTTGTACATAGCTCAAGGTTCCTATCCCAGATGCTGGATAAGGTGATTGATGAGGGAAGCAATACGAACTGTCAGTTGGTGGTTGTCGCAACCTTAAAAAATAATCTACGATAACATGTCTCATCGCGAGACTTTATTATTCATTAAGCGTGACATTTAAAAAAAAGGAGGAAAAGTCGACTTAATTCCTCTAGAAAAAACGAAGCCATCGATACGTGATCCCATATCGCGGGGGACCCGTTCGAGTGAGGGGAAACAGGAGTAGAGGAAAAGATGACTTAATTCCTCTAGAAATAATAAAAGGTCGAGGGTATGAAAACGGCCTCGTAGAAAGACACGGAGTCGCCACCAATCTTTTTTAGCTAGGTGTGATCGGCCACCTATTAAAATTGGTTTTGTAAAACATTTTAAAATTAATTAAAATATTTTTTAAAAAACCAATTTCAGGTCTACGTTATAAACCAGAGAAATCAAAGAAACAGGTTCTAGAGTCGGTTACGTGCGGGGAAGGATTAGCACCCCCACAACGCCCGTATAAATCGGTACCTTATTAATCATGTATTATCTAAAGTCTCTGGAAAAAATTGGTTTTTTAGTATTTCAAGTTAATTCCCAATTTTAAGAAAATTAATTCCATTTTTAATTGAAAATGATCCGAAATTTATTAATTCAAAATTTTCCTATATTCCACGACAAAATTGGCAAAATATAGAAATTTTTATTCATTTGGAAAACTTTCCGAATCATTCTCGTTTTTTTGAAAGAAAGATATTCCTTTATTAATGATAATTGACGATATTCCCTCTAGCAAACCCGGTAGAGAACTCATGAATTATTTTAACTCGGGAATATCTTTATTTTTATTGAAAATCATTATCGTTTTCAAAAGATTTAAAAATATGAACATGAACATGTATGATATAAATAAAATGACATGGAAAATCAATATAATATAATGCAACCTAAATGATATGACATAATTCAAATGACATAGTATATTCTAGGTAAAATGAAAAAATCCTAAGTATCATGGTATATTCTAAATGAGATAAAATGATTTAAATGACATGACAATTCTAAATGATATGGCATATTTTAAATGACATGGCATGTTATAAATAAAATAACCTAAATGACATGGAATGTGATCTAAATGACAAGAAATGACATGGAATTAAAATAATGCTAACATATAATATGCATGAAAATAATAATAAAAATAATAATGCATGAACATAGTATATGCTAAACAACGTGACAAAAATAACTAAATAAAAAGCATAGGATATCATGAAACATTGAAAATCATATGGCAAACAAGTATAAGATCATAAAATTGAATTATAATAATGATAATATCATGGAAAATATCATAGCAAAAATCATACATTTAAATAAAATGCATGAACATGGAAAATGCGATGCATGAAAAATGTATTCTTTTCCTTTAATTAAAGAGATCCGTATATCTAAAAAGATATCCGGTTACCCTAGGAAAATATGTCAAATTATATTTTCTAAGAAAAAAAAACTTTGTGATTGTTTGAAAATAATTTTGAGGAAAACTTGAATAAAAATTAAAACCTTTACCAAACCCTTTTAAAATAGCTCTAATTTCCTAAGTTTAAAATTCCAGACTTAACTACCCTTAACCCGAGAGTTATAAAATATTTTTAAAGTTTAAAAAGGCTTAGAAACTACCCTAAGACAGTAGCTAAAACTTCTACCCAACCCCCTCTAAATGCCTTAGCCAAATTCAACCATTATTCCCTTTTTGATTTCAAATCTGCCTCTACTAACCGGTTTTGCCACACGATTTTTTAGCCTATTTTTAAAAATTCAAAAACTTCTAAGAAAAATACTGGAGAATCAAAACATGTAAATATACACGATAAAAAATTGTCTTAATTTTTTTATTAAATATGATTGCCCAAAAAAATTGGAGATGTTTGAGTACTGGTTGAAAAAAAAACTGTTTGTCAAAATACATTTTTTGCCTTTGATAAATTCATTCAAAAACCAAAGTAGAAATTGTTGGAAATAATCCTAAAGACCTAAGGACAGTAGCTAAACATTTTAAAAATCTTGGACAAAATTGGCTAAGTAAAAAAAAAAAATCACAGGTAGAATAATCAATTTGACAATTCCTTAATTTTCCACAAGTATGCTCAAGGGATCATGACTTTGAGCCATTAATTGGCCTAAGTGACAAATCAAGTGGCAATGACATGGAATGCATGAACATATAGAAAATGAAATGTATGAAATGCATGGTCTAAAGGTGTAAATGGTAAAGGAAATGCATGACAATTCATGGCAACCTAAATGCCTAGCATGAATTTGCATGGCAATAAATGCTATCCTAACTCTATATGCATGCAATGCTTGATAATGTAAATGTGACTAGGACCTAATATGTTAAGAATATGCATGAAAATGAATGTGACCTAAGACCTAAATAGCATATTAATGCATGACAATACCAATGTGATTTAAAACTCAATATGCATGGCAATACCAATATGGCCTAGACCTAAAATGTAATGAACATGCATAGCAATACTATGAACATACAATGACTCATGAAACTAATGTCAATGCTGGAACAAACAGAAACTAATACACAAATACAAGATATGATAATGCAAAGCATGTTACTTAAACAAAATGCAAATGCATGACAAGGCAAGGGATGCATGAAGAGGCCAAATGTTACATGAGACTCTAATGCAATCCTATTTAGTAAATGACATAAGTACATGACAAATCATATTAAAATGCATAATTTCATGACATTTTCAATAGCATATAACATACCAAAATCAAAATGCACAAGCTCATGGCATGCAAATGCAAACAAGTTAAGAAACAAAAGGAAAATGCACATGCAAGGCAAACAGACATGGTATTACCGAATGGTCATGGATCAATACGATGGCATTTTTATCATAGCATTTTCATATGCACATGGCATACTAAAATCAGAATATGCAAGTTCATGACATGGAGATGCAAACAAGTTAAGAAGCAAAAGAAAAATGCACATGCAAGGCATACAAAATGGAGTGGCCGAATGGTCATGAAACAAAACCATGAAAATGCAAACATGTAAGACATGATACATAAAAAAATGCACAACATGAGCATATGAACACAATGGCCGAATATGCTAGGATGCAATATCAAGCATGAAAATGAAATATATAAGCAAATATAGCATAGAAAATAATGTAAAGAACATATATACACAAGATTTAACATAGACATGCAAAAATTACAAGCAAAACTAGTAAGTAGAACAAAGAAAGTTAAACTCCATGGTTGGTATCAAATAGGCATAGCCTCTCACCAATCCATAATCATTTGGTCTTGCCAAGATCATGAAGTCTTTCCATCTCAATAAAAGAGAAAAAAACCATTTAAAACAGAAAATAAGGTGAGCTTCATGGTAGGTAAAAATGGGCATAGCCTCTTTCCTAACCATGGTCACTTGGTCTAGCCAAGATCATGTAGCCATTTCAACCTTTTTTGCTTCATATTTTGCAAAAATTAGAACCTTAAAATACTCTAAAAAAGCTTGTAAAAATCATTTTTCACAACAACATGCAAGGAAGAAAAAAAGGAAAAAAACAAGGCAAGTAAATGTGCCATTCGGCCATGGCATGAAAAAACTTTATTTCTATGAAAAATGTAGTAGGAAAACATGATAGAAAAATCAAGAAAACACCATGGAAATGAAGAAGAAAGCTAGGCTAGAGCTTGGTAGAGATGACTACCTTCAAGCTCTCTATTGAAAACCTTTTTTTTTTCTCTCTTTCAAAACCTTTTTTCTTGCCAAATTAGCTACTGTTTTCTAGCCAAAGACCTCTGAAAAAATGAAAACATTCTCTTCCCTTTAGCCTTGGACGAATGCCCCCTAGCCCTTGGATGGGAATTGCATTTTTCTCCTCCAATCTTGGCCTTTAGATTTAGATATTTTGATGACAACATAAAAATGTCATCTTGCCAATTGATAGCAGCCCTTAAGATGTGTACTCAGCCCTTGTAGTAACCTTAGCCATTAGATGCAAAAGAGGACCAATCCCATGCACTCCCTTGCTTGCCCCTCTTGAGTGTCTACCCTTGGATGAGTTGTGCTCTTTCCATTCTTGGTCATTGGATGAGGCCAACATACAAATGGCATCTTGTAGATTAAATCCAGCCCTCAACATGTGTACTCAGCCCTTGTATATGTCCTAAGCCATTGGATGAAAAGAGATAATCCCATGCACTCCCTTGCTCAACAGAATGGATGCTCACCCTTGGATGAATTGTGCTCATCTTTTTTCTTCCATTCTTGGCCATTAGATGAGGGTTCTTTTATGACAAATAAAAATGTCATTTTGGCATTTAAACTTTGCCATTGGATGGTACATTCAACTTTCCTACAAGGCACCTAAGCCATTGGATGAAGGGGGAACCATTTGCAAGGTGTTAGTGATAGCATGTGGCTTGATAGTGACTAGGGAATTAAATTGTTCAAGCTTCCTTCTTCTCCTCTATGTTGGCTGACCAAGGCAAGAAAAAATCTCAGCAATTCCTTCTTCTTTCATATTTTCCCCAATTACCAATTTGCCCTTTTTGGTTTTCTTGGTGAAATTACCTTTTTGCCCCTCGAACTTAAATAAATATTAAAGACTCCAAATTTGAATTTTATTTTTTCAATACTTCCGAAATAATAAAAAATTGAATTCTGGAAGTTTTCAAAATTTTTCGAGTCCATTTGCTATTTATTTTGGATTTAGTTTCGAAATTACCCCTTTTATGCACCCGAACTTTACAATTTTTTAAACGAGCTCCGAATCCAGATTTTTCTTCACCAATCTTTACCAAATAATTTAAAAATGTGATCTGGAAGTTTTCATAATTTTTGGAGCTCATTTGCCATTTTTTCGGGATTTATCTGCTTGAATTACTACATAAGGGACCCGGTATATGGCCATTTTGCAAACAAACTCCGAATCAAGATTTTATTTTTCCAATATATTCCAAATAATTTTAAAATAATATTTGCAAATTTTCAAAATTTTTGGAGTTCATTTGCTATTTTTTCGGGATTTATCTGCTTGAATTACTATATAAGAGACCCGGTATTTGGCCATTTTGCAAACGAACTCCGAATCAAGATTTTCTTTCGCCAATCACTTCGAAATGATTCAATAATGATATTTGCAAATTTTCAGAATTTTTGGAGTTCATTTGCTATTTTCCCATATTTTCCAATTTTGCCCTTTTCCCTTTGAAACTCGGTTTTGCTCAAAACAAGTCCGATTTTTAGATTTTCTTCAAAATGAGCCTTGGGTTATCCTTGTTTAATAATTTCTCATCAATTAAGGGCTTTATATCTTTCATATCGGGCCATTTCTATCATTCTTCCAAATTTCACCGAAATCTACCAAAAAAACCCTAATCCTCGGTTTTCTTCTGAATTGACTTTTCTATCAGTTTTTCTTCCAAATGGCCTCTCCATTACCCGTAGTCAGTGCTTATCTTTCGTTTGAGACCTTCAATTCCGACTAATTTGATCATTTAAGCATTTTCCCCCAAATTTCCCGAATTAGGGTTTCCTTTCTACTGAATCTCGTAACCCAACTTCCGAACTCATATCTTTCAATGTAGACCTCGGATTATCAAAATTATTCCATCATTTTTCAATTGAACCTCAAATCTTGATTTTGAAAGTGGGTTGACTTTTTTAGTAGTTGACTTTTTTGGGGTTGGCTTTTTCAAGGTTGACTTTTTTCAGGTTGACTATTTTTTGAGTTTGACTTTTTTTGTCTGCTTTCTTAGACTAAGCCTCGGAGTACCACCTACAGCATTAGAAAAGCCTTTTAGTATTTTAAACATCAAATATACCTGATTTAGGGGTCCGGACAAAATTAGGTGTCTACAGCTGCCCCTCTTTGGCTATTGTTGAGAATCAGGAATCAGGCAAAGATAAACAAAAACTGATTTTGTACGTTGAGTAAAATCACATCTGAAGGAAAGGGGTTTTCTTTTTTCATTTCTTTTTTTTTTATCATTTTTTTCATTTTTCATTCTTCTTCAAAATGTATTTTTTTTTTTGGTTTGAAAAAGCTGTAAATTGAAGATTTTTTCCTTAAATTGAATTCCCTGACTAATCAAGGCTTGACCCGTCTTAAGGAAACGAGTTCGATTTAAAAAAAATTTTGTGCCCGAAGGTCTTAAGAATGGTGTCCGAAGGTCTTAAGAATGGTGCCCGGAGGTCTTAAAAATGGTGCCCGAAGGTCTTTAAAAATGGTGCCCAAAGGTTCTTAAAAATGGTGCCCGAAGGTCTTTAAAATGGTGCCCGAAGGTCTTTAAACTGGTGCCCGAAGGTCTTTAAAAATAGTGCCCCAATGTCTTTAAAATGGTGCCTGAAGGTCTTTAAAATAGGTGCCCGAAGGTCTTTAAAAATGGTGCCCGAAGGTCTTAGCCATGATTAAAATACCTTGACGACGGTCTCAAGGCTCGACTCATTTGATAGAATAGAATGAATTCGATTTAAAACAAAAGGAAATACCTCGACGATGGTCTCAAGGCTCGACTCATTTGATAAAACAGAATGAATTCGATTTAGAACTAAAGGAAATACCTCGATGGTGGTCTCAAGGCTCAACTCATTTGAGAAGCAGAACGAGCTCGATTTGGGAAGCCAAAGTTTTCTTGATTCCTGCAATTTAGCTGAATGCAATGATGAGAATGACATGCTTTCCGAATTCTTATATGTTTCCTGAGGATGAATCCATGGTTTCTTTGAGGTTCACAGCCGACTTCATGATGGAGTCTTCAATTGTTCACTGATGCCCCACTTAAAGAACCCTTTACTCAAGATAATTTGTCAAACAGTCCCAGTTTCTGACTTCACTGAAATTCACAAATTTCTGACTTCATGACGGCGTCTCCAACACATTCACTGTTTTCCATAACTTGGTGAAATTTCCATCGGGATTAGTGGTTTCCAAACCTTTTCTAAGATTTAGATCTATTCCTTAGTAATACCTTTAAACTCCTTTTTATTAAAAAATTTAGGTTTACTAATCATCGTTCAATTTAATAACAAACAAAATGCAATTTCAAAAATGTATGAAAGAAAGTATGAAACAAGTAATTGTCATAAAAGGGGTAACAAAAATTTATTGCAACAAGATGTTTTAAAATGGTAAAAGTGGATATCAAGGATATAAAAAACAAATGTAAAGTTATAGGTTGTTGATGCCCCGAATGCGAAATATCTTGGACCCCTCCATTTTCAAATCATCTGAAATTTCTCTTGAACGGTCAATTTACTTGGGTAATCCCTCGATTTCTATAGTTACGTCAGACTGAGTCGTTCCCCTTTTCTATGATTTTCAAACACTTTCTCCCCCTTTACACGAAGCATTGATTCAAACCTTAATCAGTACTTGAGCCGCCCTTTTGCGGGTTTTCAACTCAAGTGTCCCCTATTCGATATTAAGTCGCCCTTTACGGGTTTTCGGCTTAAACCTCTCCATTTTTTTGTTTTCTTTTTTTGTATTCTACCATGCATTTGAGAATTCTAAATGCTTCCAAGGTAAAAATGTCAATTCAGAAGATGGGATGAATTCTGAGAAAAACCTTTCAAATTAAATATCCATGCTTGATCGAAATGGACTTTTAAAGTATGTAATGTAGGCCAAGGTTTGGGTTTAGAAGGAAAGGATATAATAGGCCCAAAATGTGTTTAAGGGTAATTGGATCAAGGATCATTTTCTAAGGAGAATTCATTCTTAAGACATTTGTCCCCCCCCTTTTTTTTTTATTGCCGGCTTTCATTTCCCATTCTTTGATTTCACATTTTCGAATGGCTCTCTATTTTTCCATGATTTTGATTATTTTTCCTCGTATTTGCCCTCTAGTATAGAGGGTGATCCTTGATCAGGGTTCAATGAATGAAATAATTCCTAAGGCTCAAAGGGGTGACTAGGGATAATTTCTTTTTCTTTTTAGTGAAGGGAATATGAAAGATGGCTATTTATCACACCAAGCATGAATATTCTCTTTGAAAAACAATTCTCAGGTGAGATAGATATATAGAATTTCCATTTCTACTCTTGGAATCATTCGAATTCCCATGTGCATATAGCATCACACTACTCGGAATTTGGGGGTCTGTGAGTTATACGCCTTTGTTGGTGCAAAGACAAGTTGAGTCTCGGCAATTCACACCCGTGACTCATAATCTAGGATCATTAGAGTTCACTTATGGGGAAGACGGATATTCTAGAAAAGTGCGGGCAATGATTGAAGCATGGAAGAAAATTCACCAGATAAAAGTGGCCAGATATGCCGACATCGTCACACCTGATTACCTGGTATGGAGGGAATTAAGGGTTAATGATAGGCTGTTGACATCAGATGGGAAAGAGGTCTAGTTCATGAATCCGCCACCGAGGGAAATGCCATCAGAGTTAGAAATTGCAAGGGCAGAATTTGAAAAAGAAAAGGCCCAGATGAGCAAGGAGATTGCCCCACTGGAAGAAGAGCTTGAGGACATGAAAAATAGGAAATCAGCTCGGGAAAGAGAAAAGGAAAAGATCAAGAGAGAAAGGGACACTGCTAAGGGCAATCTTCGGGAATTACATTTGAAGAACAAGAGGTACCGCTTTGAGCTCAGATTTGAGGGGACTCTCAAGACTTCCGGGGAGTGGGAACATGAGGTCAAAAACCTCAAGAAGGAAAATAACTATTGGAAAGAGAGAGCGAAGCATGAGGAAGCCCGAGCCAATCAACTGGAGCAACGTATCAAAGAGCCATGGTGACCTTGTTTCATGACATGATGCATAAGGGAATTAAGGTTTATGTTGATGATATGATTGCAAAGCCACAAGAAGAAGAAGAGCATATTACGAATCTTAGGAAACTCTTTGAAAGACTAAGAAAGTTTCAACTCAAGCTAAACCCGGCAAAATGCACTTTTGGAGTCACTTCGGGGAAATTGTTGGGTTTTGTTGTTAGCAAAAGGGGAATTGAGATTGATCCGGATAAAGTGAAGGCCATCCAGAATTTGCCACCTCTATGTACTCAAAAAGAAGTAAGAGGTTTTCTGGGGAGATTGAATTACATTGCTCGATTTATTTCTCAGTTAACCGATAAATGTGATCCAATGTTCAAGTTACTTCGAAAACATGATCCAGGCGAGTGGGATGAAGGGTGTCAGATTGCTTTTGAAAAGGTTAAGCATTATCTATCAAACCCACCAGTATTAATGCCACCCGTTTTGGATAAACTGATGATATTGTATCTATCAGTATTTGAGAGATCCATGGGTTGTGTTTTGGGGCAGCTTGATGAGACTGGAAAGAAAGAACAGGCGGTTTACTACCTCAGCAAGAAGTTCACATATTATGAGTAAAAAAATTCGTCGATAGAAAAGTTGTGCGGTGCCTTAGCTTGGACTGCTCGGAGGCTCAGACAGTACATGCTGTACCATACAACGTGGTTGATCGCCAAGCTAGATCCGATCAACTACTTGTTAGAAGCACCTTCTTTGTCAGGGAGAATGGCAAGATGGCAGGTTTTGTTGTTAGAATACGATATTATATATGTGAGTCAAAAAGCTATCAAGGGCGATGCAGTGGCTGAATTTTTAGCAAGTCGGGTAGTGGAAGATTATGAGCCATTGAACTTTGATTTCACAGATGAAGATTTGATGTATGTTTCTCAAGCGGATGAGGCTCCCCTGAAGAAGAAAGTATGGAAAATGTACTTTGATAGGGCATCTAATGCCATGGGGCACAGAATCGGTGCAGTGCTCATATCCCTAGAAGAAGATTATTATCCCTTCACCTCCAGATTGGATTTTGATTGTACAAACAATACGACTGAGTATGAGGGGTGTACTATGGGCCTTCGTGCAGCGGTAGATAGTGATAACTCGTATAATTATATAGTTTTTAGTTATGTTTTATTAATGTTTTGTGTCAAATACGAGTTATTATTGTTTAGTCTAATTGTGTTTATGATCTTTTATATTTTTATGTATTTTGGTGTTTTTCACAAGTTTCTTTGAGTGATTTCAGATTACTAGAATTAAGGGCAAATCCAGTTCAGTTTCAGTTCCGACACCTTTTTCCATATCAGCTATATCTCGAGTTTCACTGAAGCAATAAGGCTGAAATTTGTAGCCATGCAAAGCTAAGAGGCATATCTATCTTTTTCATGTTTTACACTTCTTAAAACGGAGTCGTTTTCCCTAGCGAAATCGACCATCAAGTTGGCTGATGTGCAATGACGTCTGTGCTGACATGTTTTCGTATTATGCCCCTATCTTCTTATCCACATCAGAAAATGAGCTGATTCCAACGGCTATGGTTCCGTAACTGATAGGGGAACCTTTGTCTAGAAGACCATGTGATCAGATCAGGCCTCCAATATTGAATAAATCGACCATCAAGGTGGCTGATGTGTAATGACATCTGTGCTGACATGTTTTCGTATTTTGCCCATATCTGCTTAACCACATCAGAAAATGAGCTGATTCCAACGGCTATGGTTCCGTAACTGATAGGGGAACCTTTTTCTAGAAGACCATGTGATCAGATCAGGCCTCCAATATTGACGAAATCGACCATCAAGTTGGCTGATCAAAATCGTCATATACCTACCTTTGAAATTTGTAAAGCTTGTCTCTTGTCATTTAGCCCTCCAAAATGTGTATAAATAGAGGGCCTTGGATGATTGTAAGGGATCATATTGTACATAGGTAGGATATTAGCCATTTTAATAAAATTCTCTAAGTTTTCTTCTTCTTTCTTTTCTCTAGTTTTCTTTCTTTTCTCTAGTTTTCTTTTTCTTTAGAGAGAGCAAGAGGTTGGATAATTAATATTCTTCCTCTTCTTCTTTCTTTCTTTTATTTTCTTCTTAGATTTTCTTTAATTTTATGTTTATGTTTATAATGCCTATGCTAGGCTAAACTTCTATTTGGTTAAGGGTGATTTCAAAGCCCTAGACATGTTTTGTGATTGATTTTCAGATTCTATCTATCATTAATTTTCTATCAAAGTTGCTTATGTTCTTCTACAAGAATTGTTCATGATGTTGTCTTGATTTGTTTAGGTGTACAACTAGATAGATCTTGATAATTATCTATTGCTAGTTTAGGAGTCTTGATCCGTGTAATTGTCTTGATTTCCTATTCATAAGTGGCAATTTGTGATTAATGATTATGGTCAAGTTTTCAATAATTGCAAAGTGGAACATAACCTAAGTTGAACAATCCGAGCTTATGTGTTTGTTGCTTAGATCAACCTATCTTTCTCATCATAAAGCTGCCATTAAATTGAATCTAGAGAGCTTATTCTAGGTTGTTTGATGGTTAGAGATTAAATAGAGAGCTTGTTCTATTTAACGACAAACTAAGGAAAGATTGGGATAACAGAGCTTGTTGTTATCTACGGTTGTTAACTTTGATAGTTGGTTGATATTGATAGATCTGAAATTGATTCTTAATGATGTCTAGTGGTGGAGAATGAAACCTTAACCATATTTTTCATTTTTGATTCTTCTTACTTGTTTTCTTACTTTTCTAGTTTGCTTATTTTTAAAAGTATATTTATTTTTATTGGCTGGTTATACCGCCTAATTTGTATATTAATTTTGTTTTATTTTTATTGGCTGGTTATACCGCCTAATTTAGTATATATATTTTTATTGGCTGGTTATACCGCCTAATTTAGTATATATATTTTTATTGGCTGGTTATACCGCCTTGCATCTTATTCTTATTATTTACTTTAGTTTAAATCTAGCTTCAAAAACCCCTTTTCTTTTATTGTTCTTGAATTTAAGTTTTAAACTATCAACTTATAAACTAAAACCCAATCCCTGAGGACTCGACCCTTGCTAACTACTATACTTACAATTGATCTTTTTAGTGCAAGGTTAAATAAGATACACTCTTTTGGGTGCATCAAGTTTTTGGCGCCGTTGCCGGGGATTGCTTTCTTTAGTTTATTTGTTACTTGGTTTATTCTTATTTTCAGTTCTAATTAGTTTTATTTTCTTGTACATAGAAGTTTTTCTTATCAAATTTTCAAAAAAATAAAAAAACGATGGAATTGAGCAATCTAACACTTGAAGAGTTGGTGGCATACATGAACATGGAGAATCAACAAGCCAATCTCACCTCCCCAGTTCAACAATTTGCCATGGGAGGATGTCAAGGCCATCAAGTGTTCCAAGACCAACTGTATGATCATTACTCAAACACTTACCATGAGGGATGGTGGGATCATACTAATTATGGCTACTCAGAAAATTACCAAGAAGTAGATCCTTATGCCAATTACACTCATCCATCTAGCTTCAATCAATCATGGTCTCAAGAACCAGATCTTCTTCAACCACCACATATGACTCAAAACTCAGGTACTTCTTTAGAAGATCTTGTCGATTCTCTTGTTACTAATACTTTGCAATTTCAACAGGAAACAAGGGCAAGCATCCGGAGTTTGGAAAGGCAAATGAGCCTATTGGCTAGTAGTATGGTGGTATGGGTAGCACAAAGATCTGAAGAACTCTCTACCCAAACAATGATTAACCCAAAGGAGAATACTACTATTGTGACCTTGAGGAATGAGGAACAAGATGAGGATGAGACAGAATTAGAGATGGATTCTATTCTTGAGGATAATGAAGCCACAAATACAAATAAGAGTATTTCGGCACCTGAGGTAACGTTTGAGATTCCAATTTTTACTAATGTTTCTTCTCCACCTTTTCCTAGTAGATTCGCAAAGTTCAAGGAGGATGAACATGAACAAGACACGCTGGAAACCTTAAACAGTTTGTTTGTGGATGTCATTCAACAAGTACCAAAAGATGCATCATTCCTCGATGAGATATGCACCACCAAGGATGATGGAATAATACTTGTAATGGAGAATGCATCCACTGTTGTGCAAAGAAAGCTACCTCTCAAACGCATAAATTTGGGAAATTTCATGTATGAGCCTGACAAGCCTAAAAAGCCAAGAAGGGGTGTTGGTTAGATTCAAAACACTAACTCAAGTGTTAATTGGGAAGGCAGCCCAATTAAAGATGAAATTGCCAATCTTCCATATTCAGATTTGCTTTCTCTTTCTCTTTCTTTTCCTTTTTCTTTTATTATTTTTATTATTTTTATTTCTTATGTTTCTTTGTTAATTGTGTTTACTGCTTTTAAGTTCATTTAGGCTGCATAAGTTTCTTTTGTTTAATAGTTCTTTTCTCTTACATATAATTCTTGCATTGGGGGATAATAGCATTACATTAATAACAATGTAAGAATTATGTGTGGGGGGAAGAATTTAGGATTTTATTTAGAGTGTTTTGTTTTTTGAGTCTTTTTATGTTGTTTTTCTTTCTGATCCTTGTTTTGAAAATAACTAGATGTAAATATAATTTTTAATTTTTTTTTAACCCCGGTTAAATGGCGGATAACGGTACTCCGTGATTATTTAAATCGGTTCCATCAGCTACCCACAAAACTGATATTGTATATAAATTTCTCTTCCAATTTCTCTTTCATTTTTTTTCATTTTTTTTTTCAGGATGGATGATATTCTCACAAGATTGCAGAAACGATTTCCTCCTTTTCCTCGAAATATTTTACTGAAGCTTTACCAAGTTCGATTTGAAAGATTAAGAATGCTTATGCACAAAGGGATTCCTGACGACATACGTTGGATAATTGAAGCCAAGGTACGTGAAGATGAATATCTTCCTGTTTTGCATTTACCAGGTACAGGTAGAAGCACTTTTGCAAAGAAGCGACGAGCAAAGCGCATGAGTTCAAATTGCCACAAATGTGCACGATGGACGTGTAACGGTAAATGTCGTTCTATTGGGATTCCGTCCTCTAATCGAGATGATAAAATTGAATTCATTAAGGATGGACTGAGTAAGGAGAATTTGGGTAATATCCAACTTTCTCTTGAGACGCATCCTAGTGGAGACGTACAAAGAGAAATTCTTGATTTATGGCCGCAATTCCAAAGGGAATGGCAACATCTTGGGAATCTGATGTTAAAAGACCCTGTTTGCCAGCTTGTAAGAAAACTGGATGGGAAGCATATCCTCGACTCATAGAAGGCGTTTAAGCCGTTTCTGGACGTAAAACCAGAGGAAGATGTGAGCCACAATCACAACTACAATAAATGACTTCTCAGCTTTTGGTTTGATTTGCAATAACTTCATTTTGGGTTAATTTACGTGTTGTTCTATTTGTGTAATTATTCTCGTTTTTTTTATTTGTCTTTTACGGTTGATTTTTTCTTCTCTTTTTGATTTTCTTCCTGAAATCACGCAAAAATCTTTTGTTAGGTTAACATTTTCTTCTGACAGGTCAGATACACTTTCGGCGACATTATTACTCTTGTCTGATTCACTACTCAGTCCTCTATATATTACACCATGTACTCATTCTCTTTCAGGCACTCGAAGAAAAAAAAATGGAAAGTACTTCGTCCCAGCGCATTAAAAAAATTTGTGTCTTTGGAGGTGCTTATCCAGGGAAAAATAACATATTCGCTGATGAAGCCATAAGAGTTGGAGTAATACTTGCCCAACAAAAGATCCACTTGATTTATGGAGGCGGTAATACGGGTTTAATGGGAGCAGTCGCTACAGCAGCACACGCCGGAGGAAGTCCAGTTCTAGGAATCGTGCCAAAACTATTCACAAGTTTTTGTGGACCTACCGTGGGTAAGGAAATACAAGTCTGGAGTGTCCCTGAACGGATAACAATCATGTACCATTCTGCCGATGCATTCATTGCTTTACCAGGAGGTCTGGGTACATTGGAAGAAATAGCTTGCGTGGCTTCTTGGTCATCTTTGGTCACAAATAAGAAACCCATTGGTTTGCTTAATATTAATGGTTATTTTAGTAATTTGCTTTCATATTTAGATAATGCTGTGGATAATGGATTCATGTTTTCAGAGGCAAGGAGAACCATAATTTCTGCTACAACCATTGAAGATTTACTCAAAAAGCTCCAAGCTTATGAGTGTTTATCTGCTACGGTTGTTTCGCAAACGCTCGGAAAAAGAAAAAGAGATATGGACGAGCAAGGAGTGGATTGCACTTTGTCTTTGTGACATTATCTAACATTTTGTTTGTTGTGTCTCAGTTATAATAAGTGGTTAGCAACGTCTGCAGGTAATATCTCCTAAATTCTACCTTTAGTAGGGGGTAAGGGACATATTTTGCTAAAAAAAAAAAAATTGATGTGTTTTAAGCCATTTAGAAGTATTCATTTTGAACAAGGTCTGAGTAAGGGAGACTTGAGACATACCTTGTCAACTTGATTTCTTCTTTTCAAAAAAAAAAAATTAAAAAAAAAAAAAGTTTGTTGTGTTTTAAGCAATTTAGAAATATTCATTCTGAACAAGGTCTGAGTAAGGGAGACTTGAGACATACCTTGTCAGTTTGATTTTAATCTTTTTATGTTTACTTGTTAATTTTTGTTTAGTATTTTAGGATTATTTAGGTTGCATGAGTTTGTTTTGTTTTGAGTCTTAGTTGTTCCTATTCTTATGTTATTAGTTCTTTTCTCTTACACATGATTCTTTCATTTGGGTTAATAGACTTACATTGAGGACAATGTAAGAATTAAGTGTGGGGGGAATGATTTAGGATTTCGTTTATTTTTGTCTATTATTTTTTTTATGAGTCTTTATTATTATTATTATTATTTTTTTAGTGTGTTTTAGTTCCTTTTTAATACAATGATGAGATATGAATTGCATAAGTCTAAAACAGATTTATTAGTGAGAAGATTTTCATGAGAATTGAGCTTGATGTCAACCTTTTTATGAGCCAATGTTAATATGATATGTTGATTGAGAAAGAAGCATGTTTAGACTTAATCTGACTTGTATAATCATCCTTGTGAGTTTTTGAGCCTATAATGATTGATGCATTATACAAATCAATCTAATTTCTTTCTTGAGTGCTCTTATGATTACATGATTCTCTAGAACTTGCTTTAAACCGTTTGAGACTATATTGATACATGTGACAACATGAATATGATAGAGGCATTAGGATTATAACCAGAGCCAAACAGCCATCCATTATTAATGTTCCAAGAAAACACACCCTTAGTGAGCCAATTTGAGCCTACATTGAATAAGCTATTTATTTGGTAACCACAACTTACACCTAGCCTAAATATAACCCTTGTTCTAAAGATGGATTATATATTTTGAGACATATTGCAAAAAAACAAGGGATATTTTTAGTTAAAAATTTGGGTTAGAAACAAAAGATAAGTGTGGGGGAAGAAAAGAAAAGAAAAAGTCAAGAGAAAAAGAAAGGGATCATTGTCAAATACATTCCTATATTAAAAAAAAAAAAAAAAATCTTCTCTTGAACTTCTAGTTAAAGTAAAGAAAAAGATGTTACAAAGTTGGTTAGAATGATGCAAAGGCTCAACATGAATATTTAGCCTATGTTATTATGTGCTTTATAAGAGTTTTGAGAAGTTTTATTTGTATGATCTTATTATGTCTCTAAACTCTATAAACTCTTTGGAACCTTTGTGATATCTTTATCCTTTTGTTCTTTAACCACATTATAACCCTTTGGCCCCATTACAACCTTGAATAAAGACCTCTTGATTTATGAAGTTGTATGATCTAAATAGTGGATAATAGGTGGACAAGCAAGCATATGGTAGAAGTGTTTTCATGAGATTGATTGAGTGTAAACACTTTACCACTACTTTAAAAAGTGAAAATCAAGAGAGTATCCCATGTGAGAAGTTGAGATTAAGTTTGAATATGCACTATTTTGATTGAAATATGTTATGTTAATATTGTCTTAACTCAAACAATTTACATTCAAGCAAGATTTTTTGTGAATTTCTTTAAGCTATTGATTAGTTTTTAAGACTTGTCCAATATTGTATTTAATTTGTATTGAAAGGATTAGGAGTAAATATTTTTAGTATATGCAGTTTATTTATATTTTAGTTTTTCATGTTTGTGGGTATCGTTCTAGTAAACCCTCACGAGACTAAACTCGTCCACTAGGGACACCTAGGGGTTTAAAGGCTTGTGTCACATGCTAAGTGCCACCGTGATTTCCTACGAAAATGGATTAGATTAGATTTTCTTATTTTATTTTTATTGAGTCGTTGCTAGGGACTAGCAACAATCTAAGTGTGGGGGTGTGATAACTCGTATAATTATATAGTTTTTAGTTATGTTTTATTAATGTTTTGTGTCAAATACGAGTTATTATTGTTTAGTCTAATTGTGTTTATGATCTTTTATATTTTTATGTATTTTGGTGTTTTTCACAAGTTTCTTTGAGTGATTTCAGATTACTAGAATTAAAGGCAAATCCAGTTCAGTTTCAGTTCCGACACCTTTTTCCATATCAGCTATATCTCGAGTTTCACTGAAGCAATAAGGCTGAAATTTGTAGCCATGCAAAGCTAAGAGGCATATCTATCTTTTTCATGTTTTACACTTCTTAAAACGGAGTCGTTTTCCCTAGCGAAATCGACCATCAAGTTGGCTGATGTGCAATGACGTCTGTGCTGACATGTTTTCGTATTATGCCCGTATCTTCTTATCCACATCAGAAAATGAGCTGATTCCAACGGCTATGGTTCCGTAACTGATAGGGGAACCTTTGTCTAGAAGACCATGTGATCAGATCAGGCCTCCAATATTGAATAAATCGACCATCAAGGTGGCTGATGTGTAATGACATCTGTGCTGACATGTTTTCGTATTTTGCCCATATCTGCTTAACCACATCAGAAAATGAGCTGATTCCAACGGCTATGGTTCCGTAACTGATAGGGGAACCTTTTTCTAGAATACCATGTGATCAGATCAGGCCTCCAATATTGACGAAATCGACCATCAAGTTGGCTGATCAAAATCGTCATATACCTACCTTTGAAATTTGTAAAGCTTGTCTCTTGTCATTTAGCCCTCCAAAATGTGTATAAATAGAGGGCCTTGGATGATTGTAAGGGATCATATTGTACATAGGTAGGATATTAGCCATTTTAATAAAATTCTCTAAGTTTTCTTCTTCTTTCTTTTCTCTAGTTTTCTTTCTTTTCTCTAGTTTTCTTTTTCTTTAGAGAGAGCAAGAGGTTGGATAATTAATATTCTTCCTCTTCTTCTTTCTTTCTTTTATTTTCTTCTTAGATTTTCTTTAATTTTATGTTTATGTTTATAATGCCTATGCTAGGCTAAACTTCTATTTGGTTAAGGGTGATTTCAAAGCCCTAGACATGTTTTGTGATTGATTTTCAGATTCTATCTATCATTAATTTTCTATCAAAGTTGCTTATGTTCTTCTACAAGAATTGTTCATGATGTTGTCTTGATTTGTTTAGGTGTACAACTAGATAGATCTTGATAATTATCTATTGCTAGTTTAGGAGTCTTGATCCGTGTAATTGTCTTGATTTCCTATTCATAAGTGGCAATTTGTGATTAATGATTATGGTCAAGTTTTCAATAATTGCAAAGTGGAACATAACCTAAGTTGAACAATCCGAGCTTATGTGTTTGTTGCTTAGATCAACCTATCTTTCTCATCATAAAGCTGCCATTAAATTGAATCTAGAGAGCTTATTCTAGGTTGTTTGATGGTTAGAGATTAAATAGAGAGCTTGTTCTATTTAACGACAAACTAAGGAAAGATTGGGATAACAGAGCTTGTTGTTATCTACGGTTGTTAACTTTGATAGTTGGTTGATATTGATAGATCTGAAATTGATTCTTAATGATGTCTAGTGGTGGAGAATGAAACCTTAACCATATTTTTCATTTTTGATTCTTCTTACTTGTTTTCTTACTTTTCTAGTTTGCTTATTTTTAAAAGTATATTTATTTTTATTGGCTGGTTATACCGCCTAATTTGTATATTAATTTTGTTTTATTTTTATTGGCTGGTTATACCGCCTAATTTAGTATATATATTTTTATTGGCTGGTTATACCGCCTAATTTAGTATATATATTTTTATTGGCTGGTTATACCGCCTTGCATCTTATTCTTATTATTTACTTTAGTTTAAATCTAGCTTCAAAAACCCCTTTTCTTTTATTGTTCTTGAATTTAAGTTTTAAACTATCAACTTATAAACTAAAACCCAATCCCTGAGGACTCGACCCTTGCTAACTACTATACTTACAATTGATCTTTTTAGTGCAAGGTTAAATAAGATACACTCTTTTGGGTGCATCAGATAGAAAAATCAAAGTTTTTGGAGACTCAGCTTTAGTGATATACCAGTTACGGGGAGAATAGGAATCCCAAGATACAAAGTTAATCAGATACAGAGAACTCAAACTGAGTTTATTGGAGGATTTTGAAGAAGTAAGTTTCAATTACTTCCCCCGAGAAGAAAACCGGATGGCGGATGCTTTAGCTACTTTGTCATCAATGTTTAAAGTGAATGAAGGGGCGAAAGTTCTGCCTATCAAAATGAGCATATATGAGTCTCCTGCCCACTGCTTGAGTATTGAAAAAGAAGCAGATGGTCTCCCTTGGTACAATGACATCTTGCAGAACATCAAGAGCCAACAGTATCCAGAACAGGCAACAAAAAATTACAAGAGAACTCTGAGAAGGCTAGCGATGGGTTTTGTTCTGGATGGCGAGATTCTCTACAAGAAAGGGAATGATCAACTCTTGTTGAGATGTGTCGGGTCTGCTGAAGCTCGAAGAATCATAGAGGAAGTCCACGAAGGGATATGTGGCATCCATGCTAATGGTTACATGCTTGCTAAGCAGATTATGAGGGCAGGGTACTATTGGCTGATGATGGAAGGAGATTATATCAGTCATTCCCGGAAGTGCCACAAATGCCAGATCTATGCAGATAAGGTTCATGTGCCGCCATCGCCATTGCATGTCATGACCGCACCATGGCCGTATTCAATGTGGGGAGTGGATATGATTGGGCCTATTACCTCGAAAGCTTCAAATGGATATCGTTTCATCGTGGTGGCCATAGACTATTTCACAAAGTGGGAAGAAGCTGCTTCTTATACGAATGTAACAAAGTTTGTGGTATGCAGATTTGTTAAGAAGGAAATCATATGCCGATATGGATTGCCAGCAAGAATTATTTCAGATAATGCCCTCAATCTGAATAATAAGATAATGAAAAAGGTATGTACTCAGTTCAAGATCACGCATCATAATTCGGCACCTTACCATCCGAAGATGAATGGGGCAGTAGAAGCAGCCAACAAAAACATCAAGAAGATTGTCGAGAAGATGACTGATGTGTACAAGGATTGGCATGAGATCTTGCCTTTTGCTCTTCACGCATATCGCACTTCGGTTCGCACATCTACAGGGGCAACGCCTTTTTCTTTGGTATATGGTATGGAAGCAGTGTTACCTATTGAAGTTGAGATTCCTTCACTTCGGGTTTTGATGGAGGTTGGCCTAGAAGAGGAAGAATGGGTTAGAGCTCATTATGAACAGCTGAATCTCATCGAGGAGAAAAGATTGAAAGCAATTTGTCACGGGCAGTTGTATCAGAAAATGATGATTCGAGCTCATAACAAGAAGGTTTGACCTAGACAGTTTCGAGAATGAGAGTTGGTACTGAGAAAAATTCTCCCCAAGTGAAGGATCCGCGAGGAAAATGGGCTCCAAATTGGGAAGGACCCTATGTGGTACAAAGAGTTTTTTCTGGAGGAGCATTGATTCTAACTCGGATGGATGGGGATGATTTTAGACATCCCGTGAATGCTAATGAACTGAAGAAGTATTATGCTTAAAAAAAAAATACTGTGATGCTATGTAGATGGGAATTCGAATGATTCCAAGAGTAGAAATGGAAATTCTATATATCTATCTCCCCTGAGAATTGTTTTTCAAATAGAATATTCATGCTTGGTGTGATAAATGGCCATCTTTCATATTCCCTTCACTAAAAATAAAAAAAAATTTATCCCTAATCACCCCTTTGAGCATTAGGAATTATTTCTTTCGTTGAACCCTGATCAAGGATCACCCTCTACACTGGTGGAAAAATATAAGGAAAAATAATAAAAATCATGGCAAAAAAGAGAGCCATTGGAAAATGTGAAATCAAAAAATGGCAAATGAAAGACAGCAATGAAAAAAAAAAGAAAGAAAGGGGGACAAATGTCTCAAGAATGAATTCTCCTCAGAAAATGATCCTTGATCCAATTACCCTTAAACACATTTTTGGCCTATTATATCCTTTCCTTCTAAACCCGAACCTTGGCCTAGATTACGTACTTTAAAAGTCCATTTTGATCAAGCATGGATATTTAATTTGAAAGGTTTTTCTCAGAATTCATCCCATATTTTGAATTGACATTTTTACCTTGGAAGCATTTAGAATTCTCAAATGCATGGTAGAATACAACAAAAAAAAAAAGGAGAGGTTTAAGTCGAAAACCCGCAAAGGGTGACTTAATACCGACTGGGGACACTTGAGTTGAAAACCCGTAAAAGGTGGCTCAAGTACTGATTAAGGTTTGAATCAATGCTTCATGTAATGGGCGAGAAAGTGTTTGAAAATCAGAGAAAATGGGAACGACTTAGTCTGACGTAACTACGGAAGCCGAGGGATTACCCAAGTAAATTGATCGTTCAAGAGAAATTTCAGATGATTTGAAAAAGGAGGGGTCCAAGATATTACGCATCCGGGGCATCAACAACCTATAACTTTACATTTGTTTTTTCTATCCTTGATATCCACTTTTACCATTTTAAAACATCTTGTTGAAATAAATTTTTGTTACCCCTTTTATGACAATTACTTGTTTCATACTTTCTTTCATACATTTTTGAAATGGCATTTTGTTTGTTATTAAATTGAATGATGATTAGTAAACCTAATTTTTTTTAATAAAAATGAGTTTAAAGGTATTACTAAGGAATAGATCTAAATCTTAGAAAAGGTTTAGAAACCACTAATCCCGATGGAAAATTCACCAAGTTAAGGAAAACAGTGAATGTATTGGAGACGCCGTCATGAAGTCAAAAATTTGTGAATTTCAGTGAAGTCAGAAACTGGGACTGTTTGAAAAATTATCTTGAGTAAAGGGTTCTTTAAGTGGGGCATCAGTGAACAATTGAAGACTCCATCATGAAGTCGGCTGTGAACCTCAAAAAAACCATGGTTAGAAATCATGACACGATCATTTGGTTGTGTTCATCCTCAGGAAACATATAAGCATTCACAAAGCATGTCATTCTCATCATTGCATTCAGCTAACATTGCAGGAATCAAGAAAACTTTGGCTTCCCGAATCGAACTCGTTCTGCTTCTCAAATGAGTCGAGCCTTGAGACCACCGTTGAGGTATTTCCTTTTCTTTTAAATCAAATTCATTATGTTTTATCAAATGAGTGGTGCCTTGAGACCACCGTCGAGGTATTTTCTTTTGTTTTAAATCGAATTCATTCTGTTTTATCAAATGAGTCGAGCCTTGAGACCGTCGTCAAGGTATTTTAACCACGGGTAAGACCTTCGTGTACCATTTTTAAAGACCTTCGGGCACCATTTTAAAGACCTTCGGGCACCATTTTTATAGATCTTCGGGCACCTGACCTTCGGGCACCATTTTAAAGACCTTTGGGCACCATTTTTAAAGACCTTCCGGCACCATTTTAAAGACCTTCAGACACCATTTTAAAGACCTTGGGGCACCATTTTAAAGACCTACGGGCACCATTTTAAAGACCTTGGGGCACTATTTTTAAAGACCTTCGGGCACCAATTTAAAGACCTTCGAGCACCATTTTAAAGACCTTCGAGCACCATTTTGAAAGACCTTCGGGCACCATTTTTGAAGACCTTCGGGCACCATTTTTAAGACCTTCGGGCACCATTCTTAAGACCTTTGGGCATAATTTTTTCTTTTAAAATCGAACTCGTTTCCTTAAGACGGGGGTCGAGCCTTAATTAGTCAGGGAATTCAATTTGAGGACAATATCTTCAATTTATAGCTTTTTCAAAAAAAAAACATTTTGAAGAAGAATGAAAAATGAAAAAATGATGAAAAAGAAGAAATGATAAAAAGAAAACCCTTTTCCCTTTCCTTCACATGTGATTTCACTAACCGTACAAAATTAGTGTTTGTTTATCTTTGCCTGATTCTTGATTCTCATCAATAGCCAAAGAGGGGTAGCTGTAGACACCTAATTTTGTCCGGACCCCTAAATCAGGTATATTTTCTTCCTAAATTGATGTTTTAGAATACTAAAAGGCTTTTCTCATCCTGCAAGTGGTACTCCGAGGCTTAGTCTAAGAAAGCAGACAGAAAAAGTCAAACTCAAAAAAGTCAACTCGAAAAAAGTTAACCCGAACAAAGTCAACCCACAAAAGTCAACCTCAAAAAAGTCAACCCAAAAAAGTCAACTACTGAAAAGGTCGACCCACTTTCAAAATCAAGATTTGAGGTTCAATTGAAAACCATGAATTAGAAATTATTGACACATCTTTTTTATGTTTTATAAAAAATGAATGTATGACTAAATCTGAATGAATGAATCAAATAAAATGGATATGTACATGACTACGTATATGAATATGAAAGAATAAATGAATGAACAAGTGAAATGAACAAATAAGTGTTTAAGTGTATGAATATGAATATGAATGAATGAACAAGTAAAAGGAATAAATAAGTGGTTAAGTGTATAAACGAATTTCAAAAATGAATGATTATAAATATGAGTATGTACAAATGAACAAACAAACTATATAAAATATGAATGCATTTGAATATATTGGCCCCGGGATAATTTCAACCAAACAGTCTTTCATTGATTTCATGGAACTAAATACATCACAGATAGAATAAAAAGATCACTGCCTAAGATAAATCCGTAATTTGCCTTCCAAAGTGCTATTACAAAACTAGTCCTATGGTGACTTCCTCGGATCTTGGACTTTCTTTCAAAGTCTCCTTTTGATTGCCCTGCTCTTCAATCTGACCCCTACTTGTTCACGGCCCCTTGACGCGTCAGCAGAAGTATCACCATGTAAGCTTTCCTTAGCTTTCTTCTCCAGTTGATTGGCTCGGGCTTCCTCATGCTTCGCTCTCTCTTTCCAATAGTTATTCTCCTTCTTGAGGTTTTTGACCTCATGTTCCCACTCCCCGGAAGTCTTGAGAGTCCCCTCAAATCTGAGCTTAAAGAGGTACCTCTTGTTCTCCAAATGTAATTCCCGAAGATCGCCCTTAGCAGTGTCCCTTTCTCTCTTGATCCTTTTCTTCTCTTTCTCGAGCTGATTCCCTATTTTTCGTGTCCTCAAGCTCTTCTTGCAGTCAGGCAATCTCCTTGCTTATCTAGGCCTTTTTTTTTTTCAAATTTCGCCCTTGCGATTTCTAACTCTGATGGCATTTCCCTCAGTGGCGGATTCATGAACTAGACCTCTTTCCCATCTGATGTCAACAGCCTATCACCCTTAATTCCCTCCATACCAGGTAATCAGGTGTGACGATGTCGGCATATCTGGCCACTTTTATCCGATGAGTTTTCTTCCATGCTTCAATCACTGCCCGCACTTTTCCAGAATATCCGTCTTCCCCATAAGTGAACTCTGATGATCCTAGATTATGAGTCACAGGTGTAAATTGCCGAGACTCAACCTGTCTTTGCACCAACAAAGGCGCATAACTCACAGACCCCTAAATTCCGAGTAGTGGAACTCCCGAGTTGTCCACACATTTGTACATAATTGGCATAGGAACCATCCATGGAGCTCTCCAAGTCACCATCTCCCCTTCTAGATTCCGGAACATGTTGACCCATTTCTCTTCATCCCCATCTTTAGGCTAGTCATTTTGAAGTAATTCCCTAATCGGAACTAAAGACTTCATGTACAGTTTGAAGGAAACATTTTCTATCTTCCAAAAGTGACTTTGAATCCAAATATAAAGGAGTTGTACACACCCCTTGATTCTCCCTTGTCCTGCCCTTTTACAAAAATTCAAAGATCGGATAGTTTCAGCTATGATGGCTGGAGATGGGTTGATCCTCTATTCCAACTTTTCAAAGAAATCAAACACGGCTATATCCACATGACCCAATATCTTCGAGAATATGATTAATCCGTAGATGGCTAAAGCGAAGATGTCCCTGGCTTTTTCTTTGTCGGAACAACCCAATATCAACTGTCGGAGAGTTTCCCACGGAATGCACCTAGTTTTTTGCTCTGTGTCCACATGACTCTCAGCCCATGTTGTATCCATTCCTGTGATCCTAGCCACTTTCTTCTTAAAACCTGAAGGTTTCACTTCCTTCAAATATACCCGATCAGGATTAGGACATTCAATATGTAACAGTGCTGAATATTCTTCAATCAGTGGTGTCATATCCTCCTTGTTAAAAGTGAAAAATCTATAAGCAGGATTCCAAATTTGTACCATAGCCTGAATTAACTCACTATTGATCCGAATCGGAATTAAGAGTGCTATATCTCCATATTTTTGAGTGAAGGCGTCTTTCTCTGATACATTCCACTGATTCCAAATATCGGCTAACCCTCAGAGATTATTCTGTCTAGAATCCACTTTGACCCTTTTCAGCAATACTGACACATAATTTTTCTTCAGGCAATCACCATCCTCCCTCTGATCTTTTTCCGACCGTGCCCTGACTACTGCATGATCTTCTATCACTGAAATAACCTGACACTCCATGAAAGCCCTTTGGGTTGATGACTATCCCGAGGCCAATAAACTCCAAGTGTATGATGATGTCTATGATGCATGTCAAAGAAAAGAAAACAGAAAGAAATAGATTAGTAAAGAAATGAATTCACAAATATAACATAAATAAAAACATGTTTTTAAAAATGTCCCAAAAATTTAAACAGATTTTCGGCATTACGACGCCTTGGGCCAAAATAATAAATTTATTACGAGCGATATGATGTTCGTTCATCATCACCCAATTTGTAAAATCTAACATATAGAAAGATGGTAAAAGGTTGGAAATGTTCCTCCATGTGTTCTTAAACTTCAGGTATCTAACAGAAATTCGGCATGGCTTCGCCTAGGTTCATTATATGAAGGTGAATCGGTTCTAAGGCCCCGAATTGTTCCTCACTGTCGTCGATGAAGGCTAGTAAGGCACCCCGATAAAAGCGGGTTCAATTCGTTAGAGTATATTTTCCTATGCCCGTACGGAGGATTATCACAAAGGCATTAGGTACTTTATACTCCGAAAGTGTTTCACTAGCCCATACGGAGGATCATCACGAAGGCATAGTTACTTTACTCCCACTTAAAAGGACGAAACTCGGGTAGAGGATTCATGTTATGCAAATGCAAATATAGTGTGTGCGGAGGAACAAAACAAACCTGTCACCACCTATTCTACACCCTTTATTCTAAATACCCCACTAAAATCAAACAATGTAAAGCATCAGTCAAACAAACATATAAATATACGCAACAAAATAACCAGAGAACAAATAATAATATGCATATTATATCCGATTCTTTCCTCATATCTCAAACCCCATTCATGCAAATGAAAATGTCATGAGATTAAGAATACAATTATGAATGTACATGCTCTATTCCTATGTGCATGAATATACTGATGATTAATGCATGAACATATACAGAGAAATTATGATGACTATGTATGCTACGGATGCAATCTAATGCCAACATGATGCATTTAAAAAATGAATAAATTGATGCACAGGTATATACTAATAATGACTATGCATGTCATAAACGTATTCTACAATGAATGACCATGCATGCTATGATGTCAAAATGATATATGCAAAGAATAAATGAATTAACACAAAGATAGGTACAAAGAATGACCATGTATATCACAAATGTATTCTACAATGAATAACCATGCACGTTAGGACTGTAACATGATGTCAAAATGATACAAATAAATTATCCAATGATTATACAAAATTGGTGGGACCTAAATCTTGATTATTCAAAAATCTCATTATGCAATATTTGCCTCCAAATTTAATCTCTGATTTTTTGAAACATGTTTCCTTTATGAAAAACCAAACACAATATTTTCAAAACAATTTCGGGGGAGTGGATCCTACTATGGTACAATGTCCAAATGCTCATTCAACACTACCGGTCTACAATTCTTATTCAATAAATGAATGTTTATCAAATCATCAAATGAGATTACCAACTGTTTATTGCAAAGAATGAGATCAAAAATACAACCATGAGTGTACATGC
This sequence comes from Fremontodendron californicum, assembly GCA_030761205.1. Lineage (NCBI taxonomy): Eukaryota > Viridiplantae > Streptophyta > Magnoliopsida > Malvales > Malvaceae > Fremontodendron > Fremontodendron californicum. Next base: position 18,479,632 of record JAULJL010000008.1, read on the forward strand.
TCTATTCACACATGCATGAAATGTGCAAAATGCAAAAATGTTTGAAAAAATTGTTTTGATATTTTCAATTTTAAAAGTTTATGAACACTTGCCCCAACAGTATCGACTCACTTAGGCATCACGATGCCTTTGGGATAGGGTATTAAACTTGTTACGGGCAATGTACGTACATCTTTGCCCGATCCGCCATGCTTATTCAGAATATAGATATACATGTTAAAAGATCAGAAACATTCCTCCAAGTGTTCCTAACTTCGATGCATCTAAGGAAAATCCGGCATGGCTTTGCCTAGGTTCACTATATGAGGGTGAATCGGTTCTAAAGGCCCTGAGTTGCTCCTCACTGTCGTCGGTGAAGGCTAGTAAGGCACCCCGATAAAAGAGGGTTCAATTTGTTAGAGTCTATTTGCTAGCCCATGCGGATTGTTAATCACGAAGGCTTAGTTACTTTGCTCCCACCTAAAAGGACGAAACCCGGGTATAGGGCTCATGATATGCCAATGCACGTGTGGTGTGTGTGGAGGAACAACAAACCTTTCACCACCTATTCTACAAACCTTATTCTAAATGCTCTGGCAATTTATTAAAAGAATATTCAAGAATAGTGTAACGCATTAAACAACAAGTAATTATAATATAGAACCTTAAATAACTAGAGAACAATAATAAAATGCATGCACATGAGTATGGACATATTTAAAAATATTTTATTATTTTTAAAATTCTCCTTATTAAAAATGTGGGAATTAAAATTAAAAACCAATTAAACCAACAAAATCGAGACTTTGATAACACACGACTAATTCTAGGCCTGACTCTCTAAGGTTCCCAGTGGAGTCGCCAAGCTAACGTAACCTAAAAAATAACAAGTCTCATCGCAAGACTTTATTATTCGTTAAGCGTGACATTAAAAAAAAAACGAGGAAAAAGTTGACTTAATTCCTCTAGAAAAATGAAGGTTTTGATAATAACCTTGAAAAAGACATGGAGTCGCCACCAATCTTTTTTAGCTAGGTGTGATCGGCCACCTATTAAAATCGGTTTAATAAAATATTTTAAAATTAATTAAAACATTTTTAAAACCAGTTTCAAGTCTGCGTTTTAAACCAGAGAAATCAAAGAAACGGGTTCGGGACTCGGTTACGTGTGGGGAAAGATTAGCACCCCTACAACGCCTGTATAAAACGCTACCTTATTAATCGTGTGTTATCTCAAGTCTCGGTAAAAATGTCGGTTTTAAATTTAGTATTTCACCCAGTTTAAAGAAATATAATTCCACTTTTAATTGCAAATGATTCGAAAATTATAAATTCTAAATTTTCCTATATTCCCCAACAAACGTGGCAAAATATAGAAATTTTTATTAGTTTGAAAAACTTTCCGAATCATTCTTATTTTAAATAAGATATTCCGTTATTAATAATAATTGATGATACCCTCCACAGCGAACCCGGCAGAGAACTCATGAATTGTTTTAACTCGAGAATATCTTTATTTTATTGAAAATCATTACCTCTTTGGAAATATTTTAAAAACTATGAATATGAATATGTATGACATAAATAAAATGACATAGCAAAGTCTAAATAATATAATGCAACCTAAATGGTATGACATCATTTAAATGTCTTAGCATATTCTAAATGAAAAGAAATATCCTAAGTTATATGATATATTCTAAATGAAATGAAATGACTTAGGTAACATGATATATTCTATATGAAATCTAATATCCTAAGTCATATGATATATTCTATATGAAATCTAATATCCTAAGTGACATAATATATTCTAAATGAAATGACCTAGGTAACATAATATATTCTACATGGAATGAAATGACCTAGGTAACATAATATATTCTATATGAAATGAAATAATTTAAATGACATGGCAAATATAAATGATATGGCATATAATCTAAATGACATGAAATATAAAATAATTCTATCGTATAATATGCATGAAAATAAAAATAAAAATAATATGAACATAGCAATTGCTAAATAATATGACAAAAATAACTAAATAAAAAGCATAGGATATCATGAAATATTCAAAACCATATAACAAATAATATAATATAAAAAATTTAAATCAAAGATAATAACACCATCATGAAAATTAAACATAACAAAAATTACATATTATATAATATGCATGAATATGGAAAATGCAATGCATAAGAATGTATTTTTTCCTTTAATTAAGGAAATCTGTATATCTAAAAATATATCCGGCTACCTTAAAATATATCAAATTAAATATTCTAAAATCAAAATACTTTGTGATTGTTTGAAAATAATATTGAAAAGCTTAGATTAAAAATAAAAACTTAGCTAAACCCTTTTTAAATGGCTCTAAGTTTTTAAGTTTAAAATCCCGGACTTGACCACCCTTAACCCGAGACTTAAAAAAATCAATTTTATAGTTTAAAAAGGCTTAGAAACTACCCTAAGTCAGTAGCTAAACTTCCTAATCAGCCCCCTCTAAGTAACTTAACCAAAACAGAAATATGATTTCCTTCAAATTCAACTCTGACTCCACTGTCCAGTTTTAAAGAACGATTTTTTACCCTAGTTTTAAAAATTCCAAAAAATATAAAAACAATATTGGAGAATCAGAACATGTAAAACTACATGGGAAAAAATCGGCTTAATTTTATGATTAAAGATGACTTCCCAGAAAAATCGAGAAAGTACGAGTACTGGGTGAAAAAACTGTTTTGTCAAAACACATTTTTTTGCCTGTGATAGAATCATTTAAAAATCAAAGTAAAAATATTAGAGACTCTCCTAAGGACTCACAAACAGTAGCTAACACTTTTGAAAAGTTAGGCAAAAAATTGGCTAAGTAAAAAAAATCACAAAGGTAGTATAATCAATTTGACAACTCTTTAATTTTTCACAAGTATTCTCAAGTGAGCATGACTTTGAGCCATTGATTGGCCTAAGTCATAAGTCAAGTGGCAAGGACATGAAGTGGATGAAAAATACAGCAAATATGATGCATGAAATGCATGATTTAAAACCTAAATGACATGAAAAATGCATGGCATCAATAAAATGACCTAGAGCTAAATGAACTTGCATGGCATTTAATGCAACCTAGGTCTAAAATGCATGAATATGCATGGCAAAACAAAAAAATCCTAAACCTAAAATATGCATGGCAATAACACAAACATATGGCATGCTTAAACAAAATACTCAACAAAATATCATGAAAATGCAAACCTATCAACTAACATAACAAAAATGCACACACAAAGCAAACAATATGAGGTGGCCGAATGTGGTGGATGCTTAAAATGAGCATGGCATTTTCACAAACACATGATATACTAACATGCATAGCTAAAGAATAATGCTCAAATCATGCAAATATAAAGTAAAGGCATGAAAACCAATAGGCATTTTCACAAACACATGGATTACAAAATATAAAACATAAACAAACTTAAACATTTTGAAAACAGAAAATAAAAAATGCAAGACAAGTAAAATAAACATGATAACAAGATAATAGACTCAAAAATAGAAAGAAGCAAGCAACCAAATTAAAACAAGCTTCATATTTATGTATTAGAAGAAGATTGAAGCATCAAAACTTGTTAAATATCAAGAATAACATGAAAATAAAAATGCAAACAGCAACCCTCAAAAATACGAGGCTATTCGACCAACCTTATAACAAAAGAAAAAAATTTCAAACCCTTTTTTTTTTCAAGAAAGCATGAAGAAGAACTTGAAGAAGAATATTAAAAACACTTATTTTAAAAGAAAAATAAAAAGAAACTCACCAAAATAGTGATCAAAACAGAAAATCAAGAAAGGAAAATCAAAGAAAGTGCAAGAGTACGGTGCTTAAAGCAACTTCTAGAAGTTATCTTTCAAGCTTTTTCTCTTCTAACTCTCTTTTCTTTTCGCTTTTCAACAATGGAGAGAAAAATCAGCCAAAACCAAGAGAGAATAGAGAGTGAATAGCTGAAATGAAAGAGAGAGTGACCCTCATTGTAGTGGCCGAATGCCCCCCTTTAGGCTAGGATGTTGTCATTTTTCATTCCACCAATTTTCATCCAAAGACTATTAATCCAAGATGTTTAAAATATGAAATTATCACCCTTAGATTAGGCCATCAGATATCCACAATTATAGCTGTTCAAGAATCTTAAGCCATTATGTTGACACTCTCCCTCTTTACGCATTGGTCCATGTGGCTTATTTGCAAAGGCTTGATCAAAAAATAACTAACTTCCTCTTCATTGTAGGCCTTTTGATTAAAAATCAAAAACTATCTACCTATCCTTGGGCCTTGGCCGACCAACCCCCCTTCTTCCAGCCCATGCTTCATTTTTTAAAAGGCAAGAAAAGCCCTTTTTGGTTTCTTAGGTAAAATGACCTTTTTGCCCCCCAAACATAAATAAATGGAAAACGGACTCCAAATTAAAATTTTATTTTTTAAATACTTTCAAAATAATAAAAAACTGAATTTTGGAAGTTTTCAAAAAATTTCGAGTCCATTTGCTATTTATTTGGATTTGTTTCTTCCAAAATTGCCCTTTTATGCCCCCAAACTTTACCATTTTTTAAACGAGCTCCAAATCCTGATTTTTCTTCACCAATCTCTTCCAAATAATTTAAAAGTTTGATCTAGAAGTTTTCATATTTTTTGGAACTCATTTGGTATTTTTTCGGGATTAATCTGCTTGAATTACTGTATAGGGGGGGCCCGGAATTTGGCCATTTTGCAAACGAACTCCGAATCCAGATTTTCTTTCGCCAATATCTACCAAATAATTTAAAAATGAGATTTGAAATGTTTTAGAATTTTTGGAGTTCATTTGCTATTTGTTCGGGATTTATCTTCTTGAATTTTTGCATTAGGTACCCAGGATTTGGCCATTTTGCAAACGAACTCCGAATTAAGATTTTCTTTCGCCAATCTCTTTGAAATGATTTAAGAATGAGATTTGAAATTTTTCATAATTTTTGGAGTTCATCTGCTATTTTTCCCAAAATTTCCAATTTTGCCCTTTTACCTCCGAAACCTGATTTTGCTCAAAACAAGTTCGATTTTCAGGTTTTCTTCATACTGAGCTTTGGGCTATCCTTTTTAATCACTCCTCATTCATTAAGGGCTTTAGTCTTACCGAATCGGGCCATTTCTGTAATTCTTCCTAATTTCACCGAAATCCACCAAAAACCTTAATTCTCGGTTTTCTTTCGAATTGACTTTTCTTTCAGGTTTTCTTTCAAGTGGCTTCTCCATTACCCATAGTCAGTGCTTATCTTTCATTTGGAACCTTCAATTTCGACCAATTTGATCGTTTAAGCACTTTTCCCTAAATTTCCTGAACTAGGGTTTCCTTTCTACTAAATCTCCGTAACCCAACTTCCGAACTCTATATCTTTCAATGTAGACCTTGGATTATCAAAATTATTTCTCCATGTTTCAATTGACTTCAAATCTTGATTTTGAAAGTGGGTTGACTTTTTTAGTAGTTGGCTTTTTAAGGTTGACTTTTTCAAGTTTGACTTTTTATGCTCGCTTTCTTAGACTAAGGGCTAGTTTAGCATTGCTGTTGAAAAAAGTTTGGGTTGGAAAAAGCTTGATTTGGAAAAAGTGTGTTTATAAAGTGTGGTGAAAAAGTGTGGTTTAAAAACTTTTAAGTGTTTAGCATTGCTGTGAAAAAGTGTTGTAGAAAATTGAAATATCAAAAAAGAGATATGTTTAAAATAATAAAAGTGTAGAGATGTGAGGATAATAAAGTCATTTTATCCAAAAGTCAACTTTTAAAGCCCAAAAGCTATATTTTTTGGCTTTTTGGTTTGGCTTTTCAGACCATAGTTTCAACAGTAGAAGCCAAATTTTTTTATCTGTTTAGCATTGCGTTTGCAGTGAAAAACAGCTTTTGACCTCAAAAGTTATGCCAGAAGCAATGCTAAACTAGGCCTAAGTCTCGGAGTACCACCTGCAGGATGAAAAAAGTCTTTTTACATTCTGAAACATCAATTTAGGAAGAAAACATACCTGTTTTAGTGGTCCGGACAAAATTAGGTATCTACAGCAAGCACGATGCATTTTGTTCATATTGATGTGTCCATATTCTTTCATTTTTGCTATTTATTTTGTTTTCAATATACATATTTTCCTATATTGTTTCTTCTCCACCTATTTACAGGTGTACGGATGCGGAATATGAGGACCTTCCTGTGAGTAATTCTGAAATTAATTTTGAAAGACCCATTTCCACAGGTGATTTTGAGGCTAACGAAGATACTGAGGATTATGGTCTACCTCCGGATCTATTAAGGAAAATAGAACAAGAGGATAAACAAGTACTTTCTCATAAGGAATTATTGGAAATGATAAATTTGGGAAATGGTGAAGAGATAAAGGAAGTCAACATCGGGACTTCATTGTCATCATCAATAAAGGGTGAATTGATAGCCTTGCTTCAATAATATGTGGATGTATTTGCATGGTCTTACCAAGACATGCCAGGGTTGGATCCGGATATTATGGTTCATAAGCTCCCTTTAAGGCCAGAATGCAAGCCAATTCAGCAAAAGTTGAGAAGAATGAGGTCGAACATGCTCTTAAATATAAAAGAGGAGGTGAAGAAGCAATTTGATGCTTGATTCTTAGAGGTGGCAAAATATCCAGAATGTGTGGAACATATTGTTCCAGTACCAAAGAAGGATGGCAAGGTGCGGATGTGCGTTGATTACCGAGATTTGAACAAGGCCAGCCCTAAAGATAATTTCCCTTTGCCCCATATCGATACTCTGGTGGATAATACGGTGAAGAGTTCTTTATTTTCTTTCATGGACGGATTCTCAGGATACGATCAGATTAAGATGGCATCGGAAGATATGGAGAAAACCACATTTGTTACAATGTGGGGAACCTTTTGCTACAAGGTAATTCCATTTGGGTTGAAGAATGCTGGGGCAACATATCAGAGAGTCATGGTGACCTTGTTTCATGATATGATGCATAAGGGAATTGAGGTCTATGTTGATGATATGTTTGCAAAATCACAAGAAGAAGAGGAGCATATTGCGAATCTTAAGAAGCTCTTCAAACGACTAAGAAAGTTTCGACTCAAGCTAAATCCGGCAAAATACATTTTTGGAGTCACCTCGAGAAAGTTGCTAGGTTTTGTCATCAGCAAAAGGGGAATTGAGATTGACCCAGATAAAGTGAAGGACATTCAGAATTTGCCACCACCTCGTACTCAAAAGGAAGTAAGAGGCTTTCTGGGAGATTGAATTACATTTCTCGGTTTATTTCTCAGTTAACTGACAAATGTGATCCAATATTTAATTTACTTCGAAAACGTGATCCAGGAGAATGGGATGAAGGTTGTCAGATTGCATTTGAAAAGGTTAAACATTATCTATCCAACCCACCAGTATTATTGCCACCTGTTCCAGATAAACCAATGATAATGTATTTATCAGTATTTGAGAGATCCATGGGTTGTGTTTTGGGGCAGCTTGATGAGACTGGAAAGAAAGAACATATAGTTTACTACCTCAACAAGAAGTTCACAGATTATGAGTTGAAATATTCGTCGGTAGAAAAGTTATGCTGTGCTTTAGCTTCGACTGCTCGAAGACTCAGACAATACATGTTATACCACACAACGTGGTTGATTGCCAAGCTCGATCCAATCAAGTACATGTTGGAAGCACATTTTTTATCCGGGAGAACAGCAAGATGGTAGGTTTTATTGTCAGAATACGACATTGTATATGTAAGTCAAAAAGCTATCAAGGGCAGTGCACTGGCTTAATTCTTAGCAAATAGGGTAGTGGAAGATTATGAGCTGTTGAACTTTGACTTCCTAGATGAAGATTTGATGTATGTTTCACAAGAAGATGAGATTTCCGTGAAGAAAAAAGTATGGAAAATGTACTTTGATGGCGCATCTAATGCCATGGGGCATGGAATCGGTGCAGTGCTCATATCCCTAGAAGAAGATCATTATCCTTTCACTGCTAGATTGGATTTTGATTGTACAAACAATACTGCCGAGTATGAAGCGTGTACTATGGGCCTTCGTGCTGCAGTGGATAGAAAGATCAAAGTATTGGAAGTTTTCGGAGACTCAACCCTAGTGATATACCAGCTACGGGGAGAATGGGAAACCTGGGATACAAAGCTAACCCGATATCGAGAACTCATACTGAGTTTATTGGAGGAATTTGAAGAGGTGAATTTCAATTACTTCCTTCGAGAAGAAAACCGAATGGTAGATGCTCTGGCTACATTGTCATCTATGTTTAAAGTGAATGAAGGGGCTGAAGTTGTACCAATAAAGATGAGTATATATAAGTCTCCTGCCCACTGTCTGAGTATTGAAAAAGAAGTAGATGGCCTCCCTTGGTATAACGACATCTTACAATACATCAAGAGTCAACAGTATCCAGAACAAGAAACAGAAAATGTCAAAAGGACTCTGAGAAGGCTAGCAATGGGTTTTGTTATAGATAGTGAGATTCTCTACAAGAAAGGTACAGACCAAGTCTTGTTGAGATGTCTCGGATTTGCCAAAGCTCGGAGAATTATAGAAGAGGTCCATGAAGGGATATGTGGCACTCATGCTAATGGTCACATGCTTGCTAAACAGATTATGAGGGCAGGGTATTATTGGCTGACAATGAAAGAAGATTGTATTAGTTATTTTTGAAAGTGCCATAAATGCCAGATATATGCAGATAAGATCCACGTGCCGTCATCGCCATTGCATATCATGACTTCACCATAACCCTTTTCAATGTGGGGAATGGATATGATTGGACCTATTACCTCAAAAGCTTCAAATGGACATTGTTTCATCTTGGTGGCCATAGATTATTTCACAAAGTGGGTAGAAGCTGCTTCCTATGCGAATGTAACAAAGTCGGTGGTATGCAGATTTGTTAAGAAACAAATCATATGCCATTATGGATTGCCAGCAAGAATTATTTCGGATAATGCTCTCAATTTGAACAATAAGATGATGAGAGAAGTGTGTACTCAGTTCAAGATCACACATCATAATTCGGCACCTTACAGTTCGAAGATGAATGGGGTAGTAGAAGCAGCTAACAAGAACATCAAGAAGATTGTTGAGAAGATGACTGATGTGTACAAGGATTGGCATGAGATCTTGCCTTTTGCTCTTCATGCATATCGTACCTCGGTCTGCACATCTACAGGGGAAACACCGTATTCTTTGGTATACGGGATGGAAGTAGTGCTACCTATTGAAGTTGAGATCCATTCACTTTGGGTTTTGATGGAGGTTGGCCTAGAAGAGGCAGAATGGGTTAGAGCTCGTTATGAACAGCTAAATCTCATCGAGGAGAAAAGATTGAAAGCGGTTTGTCATAGGCAGTTGTATTAGAAAAGGATAATTCGAGCCCACAATAAGAAGGTTCGTCCTAGACAGTTTCGGGAAGGAGATTTAGTACTAAGGAGAATTCTCCCTATAGTGAAAGACCTGCGAGGAAAATAGGCTCCGAATTGGGAAGGACCCTATGTGGTAAAAAGAGCTTTTTCTGTAGGAGCATTGATTTTAACTCAGATGGACGGGGAAGATTTCAGAAATCCCGTGAATGCTGATGAACTGAATAAGTATTATGCTTGAAAAAAAAAAGTGTGCACATGGAAATTCGAATGATTCCAAGCGTACAAATGGAAATTCTATATATCTATCTCCCATGTGAATGGCTTTTTAATGAGAATATTCATGCTTGATATAATGAATGGCCATCTTTCATATTCCTTTCACTAAGAAGAAATTATCCTTAGTCACCCCTTTGAGCCTTAGGAATTATTTCTTTCTTTAAACCTTGATCAAGGATCACTCTCTGCACTGGAGGGCAAATGCCAGGAAAAATAATCAAAAATCATGGCAAAAAGAAAGCCATCGGAAAATGTGAAAATCAAAGAATGGAAAATGAAAGCCAACCAAAAAAAAAAAAAAGAAAGAAAAGAAAGTCCAAAAAAGGGACAAATGTTTCAAGAATGAGTTCTCCTCAGGAAATGATCCTTGATTCAATCACCCTTAAACACATTTTAGGGCTATTTTATACTTTCTTTTTGAACTTGAACCTTGGCCTACATTACGTGCTTTAGAAAGTCCATTTTGATCAAGCATGGATATTTAATTTGAAAAGTTATTCTCAGAATTTATCCCACCTTTTGAATTGATATTTTTACCTTGGAAGCATTTAGAATTGTCAAATGCATGGTAGAATACAAAAAAAAATGAAAATGAAAAAAAAAAAAGAATGTAAAAGGAGAGGTTTAAGCCAAAAACCCGCAAAGGGGGACTTAATACAGGATGAAGGACACTTGAGTTGAAAACCCGCAAAGGGCAGTGTGCAACCTAAAAAATAACGAGTCTCATCGCAAGACTTTATTATTCGCTAAGCGTGACATTAAAAAATCGAGGAAAAGTCGACTTAATTCCTCTAAAAAAATGAAGGTTTTGAAAATGACCTTAAAAAAGACATGGAGTCGCCACCAATCTTTTTTAACTAGGTGTGATCGGCCACCTATTAAAACCGGTTTTATAAAAATATTTTAAAAATTAATTAAAACATTTTAAAACCAATTTCAAGTCTGCGTTTTAAACCAGAGAAATCAAAGAAACAGGTTCGGGACTCGGTTACAAGCGGGGAAGGATTAGCACCCGCACAACGCCCGTATAAAACGGTACCTTATTAATCGTGTGTTATCTCAAATCTCGGTAAAAAAGTTGGTTTTAAATTTAATATTTCAAGTTAATTCCCAATTTAAAGAAAAATAATTCCATTTTTAATTGAAAATAATTCGGAATTTATAAATTCAAAATTTTTCTATATTCCCCAACAAACGTGGCAAAATATAGAAATTTTTATTAGTTTTGGAAAACTTTCCGAATCATTCTCTTTTTTGAAAGAAAGATATTCCTTTATTAATGACAATTGATGATATTCCCTCCAGCAAACCCGGTAGAGAACTCATGAATTATTTTAACCCGGGAATATCCTTATTTTTTATTGAAAAATCATTATCCTTTTGAAAACATTTTAAAAGATATGAATATGTATATGCATGACATAAATAAAATGACATAGCAAAATCTAAATAATATAATGCTTCCTAAATAATATGATATAATGTAAATGCCTTAGCATATTTTAAATGAAATGAAATAAATGCCTTAGCATATTCTAAATGAAATAAAATATCCTAAGTTATATGACATATTATAAATAAAATGAAATGACCTAGGTAACATAGTATATTCTATATGAGATGCAATATCCTAAGTCATATAATATATTCTAAATGAAATAAAATAACCTAAGTAACATAACATATTCTATATGAAATGAAATAACCTAAGTAACTTGATATTTTCTAAATGAAATAAAATAACCTAAGTAACATAACATATTCTATATGAAATGAAATAATTTAAATGACATGGCAAACATGAATGATATGGCATATAAATTAAATGAGATGGAATATGAAATAATGCTATCATAAAATATGCATGAAAATAAAAATGAAAATAATAATGCATGAACATAGTATATGCCAAATAATATGACCAAAAATATAACTAAATAAAAAGCATAGGATATCATGAAATATTCCAAATCATATAATAAACAATATAACATAATTCAAAATCATAACAATATCATAGAAATTATCATAGCAAGAATCACATATTATATAAAATGCATGAATATGGAAAATGCAATGCATGAAATGTATTTTTTTCTTTAATTAAGGAAATCCGTATATCTAAAAAAAGATATCCAGCTACCATAGGAAAATATGTCAAATTAAATATTCTAAAACCAAAATACTTTGTGATTGTTTGAAAACAATTTTGAAAAGCTTGAATTAAAAATAAAAACTGGGCTAAATCTTTTTTTAAATGGCTCTAATTTCCTAAGTTTAAAAATTCGGACTTGACTACCCTTAACCCTAGACTTGAAAAACCATTTTTAGAGTTTAAAAAGGCTTAGAAACTACCCTAAGTCAGCAGATAACCCTCCTAAGTAACTTAACCAAAAAATAAAAAGAATTTTTCTTTAAATTCAATTATGACTCCACTGTCTAGTTTTAAGCCACGATTTTTTATTCTATTTTTAAAAATTCAAAAAATTCTGAAAATTTTTTTTGGAGACTCAAGACATGTAAAACTAAACGAGAAAAAAGCAGCTTAATTTTCTGATTAAAGATGAATGCCCAGAAAAATCGAAAAAGTAGGAAAAATGGGTGAAAAAATTGTTTTCCCAAAATACATTTTTGCCTTTGATAAAATCATTTAAAAATCAAAGTAAAAATATTTGAAACTCATAAAATAACTTACAAACAGTAGCTAGGAATTTTTGAAAGTTAGATAAAAACTGGCTAAAGTAAAAAAAAAAATCACAAAGGTAGAATAATCAACTTGACAAACTTAATTTTCCACAAGTGTGCTCAAGAGAGCATGACTTTTAACCATTAATTGGCTCAAGTCATTATTCAAGTGGCATGAACATGAAATGCATGAAAAATTACAAAATAATAAAATATTGAGTTCTGGAAGTTTCCAAAATTATCCGAGTCCATTTGCTATTTATTTGGATTTTTTCTTCCAAAAATGCCCTTTTATGCTCCTACATTTTACCATTTTTTAAACGAGCTCCAAATCAAGATTTTTCTTCACCAATCTCTTCAAAATAATTAAAAAGTGTGATCTGCAAGTTTTTATAATTTGTGGAGCTAATTTCGTATTTTTTTGGGATTTATCAGCTTGAATTACTACATAAGAGGCCCGGGATTTGGCCATCTTGCAAACGAACTTCGAATCAAGATTTTATTTTGTCAATCTCTTCCAAATAATTTAAAAATGAGGTTTGAAAATTTTCAGAATTTTTGGAGTCCATTTGCTATTTGTTTAGGATTTATCTTTTTGAATTATTGCATAGGAGGCCCGGGATTTGGCCATTTTGCAAACGAACTTTGAATCAAGATTTTCTTTCGCCAATCTCTTCCAAATAATTTAAAAATGATATTTTCAAAATTTCAAAAGATTTGGAGCTCATTTGCTATTTTTTTGGGATTTTCCTTTTTGAATTACTTCATAAGAAGCTCGGGATTTGGCCATTTTGCAAACGAACTCCGATTATTTTACAAATCTCTTTCAAATAATTTAAAAATGAGATTTGCAAAATTTCAGAAGATTTGGAGCTCATTTGCTTTTTTCCGAGATTTGTTTTTTTTAATTACTACATAAGAAGCCCGAGATTTGGCCATTTTGCAAACGAAATACGAATCAAGATTTTATTTCACCAATCTCTTTCAAATGATTTAAGAATGAGATTGACAATTTTCAGAATTTTTGGAGTCCATTTGCTATTTTTCCCAAATTTTCCGATTTTGCCCTTTTGCCTCCGAAACCCAGTTTTACTCAAAACAAGTCCGATTTTCAGGTTTTCTTCAAGCTGAGCCTTGGTCTATCCCTTTTTAATCATTCCTCATCCATTGGGGGCTTTGGTCTTACCAAGTCGAGCCATTTTTGTGATTCTTCTCGATTTCACCGAAATCCACTAAAAACCCTAATTCTCGGTTTCCTCCCGGATTGACTTTTCTTTCAGTTTTTCTTGTAAGTGGTTTCTGCATTACCCGTAGTCAGTGCTTATCTTTCATTTGGAACCTTCAATTTTGACCTATTTGATCGTTTAAGCACTTTCCCCCAAATTTCTCGGATTAGGGTTTTCTTTCTACTGAATCTCCAAATCCCATCTTCCGAACTCCATATCTTTCAATGTAGACCTCGGATTATCAAAATTCTTTCACCATTTTTCAATTGAACTTAAAATCTTGATTTTGAAAGTGGGTTGACTTTTTTAGTAGTTGACTTTCTGGGGTTGACTTTTTGGGGTTGACTTTTTTTTGGGTTGACTTTTTTCAAGTTTGACTTTTTATGCTCGCCCTCTTAAACTAAGTCTCGGAGTACCACCTGCAGGATGAAAAAAAAATCTTTTTACACTCGGAAACATCAATTTAGGAAGAAATCATACCTGTTTTAGTGGTCCGGACAAAATTAGGTGTCTACAGCTGCCCCTCTTTGGCTATTGCTGAGAATCAGGAATCAGGCAAAGATAAACAAACACTAATTTTGTACGGTCAATGAAATCACATATGAAGGAAAGGAACGGTTTTTTTTTTTTTTTTTTTGAAAAAGCTGTAAATTGAAAATTTGTCTTTAAATTGAATTCCCTGACTAATCAAGGCTCGACCCATCTTAAGGAAACGGATTCGATTTTCAAAAAGAAAAATTGGGCCCGAAGGTCTTAAGAATAGTGTCTGAAGGTCTTAAAAATTGGTGCCCGAAGGTCTTTAAAATGGTGCCTAGAGGTCTTAAAAACTGGTGCTCGAAGGTCTTTAAAATTGGTGCCCGAAGGTCTTTAAAACTGGTTTGAAAATACCTTGACGATGGTCTCAGGTTTGACTCATTTGATAAAACATAATGAATTCAATTTAAAACAGAAAGGAATACCTCGACGGAGGTCTCAAGGCTCGACTCATTTGATAAAACAGAATGAATTCGATTTAAAACAAAAGGAAGACGGTGGTCTCAAGGCTCGACTCATTTGATAAAACATAATGAATTCGATTTAAAACAAAAGGAAATACCTCGACGGTAGTCTCAAGGCTCGACTCATTTGATAAAACAGAATGAATTCGATTTAAAACAAAAAGAAATACCTCGACGGTGGTCCCAAGGCTTGACTCATTTGATAAAACATAATGAATTTGATTTAAAACAAAAGGAAATACCTCGACGGTGGTCCCAAGGTTCGACTCATTTGATAAAACAGAATGAATTTGATTTAAAACAAAAGGAAATACCTTGACGGTAGTCTCAAGGCTCTACTCATTTGATAAAACAGAATGAATTCGATTTAAAACAAAAAGAAATACCTCGACGGTGGTCTCAATGCTCGACTCATTTGATAAAACAGAATGAATTCGATTTAAAACAAAAGGAAATACCTCGATGGTGGTCTCAAGGCTCGACTCTTTTGAGAAGCAAAACGAGTTCTCTTTGAGGAAGTTCAAGTTTCCCTGATTTCTGCAAATGCTTGTATTTTTTCGTAAATTAAATGCAATCAAATGATTGTGCCATAATTTCTAATCCATGGTTTCTTTGAGGTTCACAGATTATATGACTTCAATGACGAAGTCTTCAATTGTTCATTGATGCCCCACTTAAAGAATTCTTCACTCAAGATATCTTGTCAAACAGTTTCAACTTCTGTCTCTCACTGAAGTTTACAGATTTTCTGACTTCATGATAAAGTTTCCACCACGTTCACTGCTTTCCTTTTCTTGGTGAACTTTCCAAACCTTTCCCAAGATTTAAATCTATTCCTTAGTAATACTTTGAAATCCCTTAATTTAAATATTTTTATTACTAATCATTATTCAATTTGATAACAACCATAATGCATCTCAAAAGTATATGAAAGAGAATATGAATCAAGCAAAAACTGTCATAAGAAGGATAACAAGAATTTATTGCAAGAAATGTTTTAAAATGGTAAAAATAAATATCTAGGATATAAGAAACAAATATAAGGTTATAGGCTGTAGATGCCCCGAATGCGGAATATCTTGGACCCCTCTTTTTTCAAACCATCTGAAATTTCTCTTGAACGAGCAATTCACTTGGGTAACCATTAACTTTTGTAGTTACATCAGACTGAGTTGTTCCCCTTTCTTTTGATTGTCAGATATTTTCTCCCCCTTTACACGGAGCATTGATTCAAACTTTGATTAGTACTTGAGCCGTCTTTTGTAGGTTTTCAACTCAAGTGTCCTCCGTTCGGTATTAAGTCGCCCTTTGCGGGTTTTCGGCTTAAAACTCTCATTTTTCATTCTTTTTTATTTCCATTTTTTTTTTGTATTCTACCATGCATCTGAGAATTCTAAATGCTTCCAAGGTAAAAATATCAATTCAAAAGATGGGATGGATTCTGAGAATAACCTTTCAAATTAAATATCCATGCTTGATCAAAATGGGCTTTTAAAGCATGTAATGTAGGCCAAGGTTTATGTTTAGAAAGAAAGGATAAATAGGTCCAAAATGTGTTTAAAGGTGATTGGATCAAGGATCACTTCCTGAGGAGAACTCATTCTCGAAACCTTTGTCCCTTTTTGGACTTCCTTTTTTTTTTTTTTGCTTTGTTGGCTGTCATTTGCCACATTTTCTGATAGCTTTCTTTTTTTATTATTATTTTTTTTGCCATGGTTTCTGATTATCTTTCCTCTTATTTGCCCTCCAGTGTAGAGGGCGATCCTTGATCAAGGTTTTAAAGAAAGAAATAATTCTTAAGGCTTAAAGGGGTGACTAAGGATAATTTCTTCTTAGTGAAAGGAATATGAAAAACGGCCATTCATCATATCAAGCATAAATATTCTCTTTGTAAAGCAATTCTCAGGGGAAATAGATATAAAGAATTTCTATTTTTACACTTGGAATCATTCGAATTTTCATGTGCACAGCATCACATATTTGTTTTTTCAAGCATAATACTTCTTCAGCTCATCAGCATTCACAGGATGTCTAAAATCATCTCCGTCCATCCGAGTTAGAATCAATGCTCCTCCAGAAAAAGCTCTCTTTAAAACATAAGGTCCTTCTTGGAAGGAGCCCATTTTCCTCTCGGGTTCTTCACTATAGGGAGAATTTTCCTCAATACCAACTCTCCCTCTCGGAACTGTCTGGACAAACTTTCTTGTTGTGGGCTCGAATCATCCTTTTCTGATACAACTGCCCATGAAAAATTGCTTTCAGTCTTTTCTCCTCAATGAGATTCAACTGTTCATAACGAGCTTTAACCCATTCTGCTTCCTCTAGGCCAACTTCCATCAAAACCCGAAATGAAGGGATCTCAACTTCAATAGGTAGCACTGCTTCCATCCCGTATACCAAAGAAAATGGTGTTGCCCCTGTAGATGTGCGGACCGAAGTACGATATGCATGAAGAGCGAAAGACAGGATCTCATGCCAATCTTTGTACACATTGGTCATCTTCTCAACAATCCTCTTGATGTTCTTATTAGCTGCTTCTACTGCGCCATTCATCTTCGGACAATAAGGTGCCGAATTATGATGTGTGATCTTGAATTGAGTACACACTTCTCTCATCATCTTATTGTTCAAATTGAGAGCATTATCAGAAATAATTCTTGCTGGCAACCCGTAACGGCATATGATTTCTTTCTTAACGAATCTGCATACCACCGACTTTGTAACATTGGCATATGACGCAGCTTCTACCCACTTTGTGAAATAATCTATGGCCACCAAGATGAAACGATGTCCATTTGAAGCTTTCGGGGTAATAGGCCCGATCATATCCATTCCCCACATGGAAAAAGGCCATGGTGCAGTCATGACATGTAAAGACGAGGGTGACACATGAACCTTATCTGCATAAATCTGGCATTTATGGCACTTACTGGAATAACTGATACAATCTCCTTCCATTATCAGCAAATAGTAACCTACCCTCATAATCTGTTTAGCAAGCAAGTGACCATTAGCATGGGTGCCACATATCCCTTCATGGACCTCTTCTATGATTCTTCAAGCTTCGGTAGACCCGACACATCTCAATAGGACTTGATCTTTCCCTTTCTTGTAAAGAATCTCGCCATCTAGAACAAAACCCATTGCTAACCTTCTCAGAGTCCTCTTTTCATTCTCTGTTGCTTGTTATGGATACTTTTGACTCTTGATGTACTGCAAGATGTCATTATACCAAGGGAGACCATCTGCTTCTTCTTCGATACTCAAACAGCGGGTAGGAGACTCGTATATGCTCATCTTGATCGGCATAACTTCCGTCCCTTCATTCATTTTAAACATTGATGACAAAGTAGCCAGAGCATCCACCATCCGGTTTTCTTCTCGAAGAAAGTAGTTGAAATTCACTTCTTCAAACTCCTCTAATAAACTCAGTATGAGTTCTCGGTATCGGATTAGCTTTGTATCCCGGGTTTCCCATTCTACTCGTAACTGGTAAATCACCAAGTCTGAGTCTTCGTAAACTTCCAATACTTTGATCTTTCTGTCCACTGCAGCACGAAGGCCCATAGTACATGCTTCATACTCGGCAGTATTGTTTGTACAATCAAAATCCAATCTAGCAGTGAAAGGATAACAGTCTTCTTCTGGGATATAAGTACTGCACCAATTCCATGGCCCATGGCATTAGATTCACCATCAAAGTACATTTTCCATACTTTCTTCTTTAGGGGAATCTCATCTGCTTGCGACACATACATCAATTCCTCATATGGGAAGTCAAAGTTCAACGGCTCAGAATCTTCCACTGCTCGACTTGCTAAGAATTCTACCACTGCACTGCCCTTGATAGCTTTTTGACTTACATATACAATGTCATACTCTGACAATAAAACCTGCCATCTTGCCGTCCTCCCTGACAAAGAAGGTGCTTCCAACATGTACTTGACTGGATCCAGTCAATACCGACGAATATTTCAACTCATAATCTATGAATTTCTTGCTGAGGTAGTAAACTGCCTGTTCTTTCTTTCCAGTTTCATCAAGCTGCCCCAAAACACAACCCATGGATCTTTCAAATACTGATAAATACAGTATCATTGGTTTATCCGGAATAGGTGGCATTAATACTGGTGGGTTTGATAGATAATGCTTAACCTTTTCAAAAGCAATCAGACACCCTTCATCCCATTCTCTTGGATCACGTTTTCGAAGTAACTTAAATATTGGATCACATTTCTCGGTTAACTGTGAAATAAATCGATCAATGTAATTCAATCTCCTCAGAAAGCCTCTTACTTCCTTTTGAGTGCGAGGTGGTGGCAAATTCTAAATGGCCTTCACTTTATCCGGGTCAATCTCAATTCCTCTTTTGCTAACGACAAAACCTAACAACTTCCCCGAGGTGACTCCAAAAGTGCATTTTGCCGGATTTAGCTTGAGTCTAAATTTCCTTAATCGTTCAAAGAGCTTCTTAAGATTCGCAATATGCTCCCCTTCTCTTTGTGACTTTGCGATCATATCATCAACGTAGACCTCAATTCCCTTATGTATCATATCATTAAACAAGGTCACCATGGCTCTCTGGTATGTTGCCCCAGCATTCTTCAACCCAAATGGCATTACTTTGTAGCAGGAAGTTCCACACATTGTAACAAATATGGTTTTCTCCATATCTTCCGGTGCCATCTTGATCTGATTGTATTCTAAGAATCCGTCCATGAAAGAAAATAAAGAAGTTTTTGCCGTATTATCCACCAGAGTATCAATGTGGGGTAAAGGGAAATTATCTTTAGGGCTGGCCTTATTCAAATCTCAATAATCAACGCACATCCGCACCTTGCCATCCTTCTTCGGTACTGGAACAATATTTGCCACCCATTCTGGATATTTTGCCACCTCTAGGAATCATGCATCAAATTGTTTCTTCACCTCCTCTTTTATCTTTAACAGCATATCAGGCCTCATTCTTCTCAACTTTTGCTGAATTGGCTTGCATTCTGGCCTCAAAGGGAGCTTATGAACCGCAATATCCGGATCTAACCCTGGCATATCTTGGTAAGACCATGCAAATACATCCACATACTCCTGGAGCAAAGCCATCAATTCACCTTTTTATTGATGGTGACAATGAAGTTCCAATTTTGACTTCTTTTATCTCTTCACCATTTCCCAGATTTATTGTTTCCAATAACTCCTTATGAGAAAGTACTTGCTTTTCTTCTTGTTCTATTTTCCTCAATAGATCCGGAGGTAGACCATAATCCTCAGTATCTTCATTAGCCTCAAAATCACCCGTGCAAATGGGTCTTTCAAAATCAATTTCAGAATTACTGACAGGAGGGTCCTCATATTCCGCATCCGTACACCTGTAAATAGGTGGAGAAAAAACAATATAGGAAAATATATATAGAAAACAAAATAAATAACAAAAATGAAAGAATATGGACATATCAATATTGTATAATGCATTGTGCTTGTTATTTATTGAATGAAAAAACTCTTAATATCTCTGGGTAAAGATAATTAAGATTGCTTTTTAAAAGTATTAATTTGGAATAGACTTAAAGACTATGGGCAACTCAGTTGCACTCCAATTGGTTAGTCTATATCCTGGTGGACAAGGTCGCACCATCCAGCTAGTACTCTCTCTTTCAATCCTGTCTTTCTCGGTCGTGCAGATCTCCACATCATACATCTGCTCATCATTATTTACCTGGAATCTCTTGAAAGCTTTCTCTATCATTGCAAGCACATCATCAGAATTCTTTTCCCCGAACAGAGAACCGGTTGAGCGAAAGTTGTGAAGGATAGGTGGGAATGTCATAGGCTCCCACTCAATATCCATACCCGTAAGATGGGCAATCCTCCTTTGTCAGTTCTTTTCAACTTGTCTTCTTTTCTCATGGGCCTTCGGAAGATATCCTAGGCCAAATCGGTCCTTCTTTCCTTTTACTTCTATGACTCGAGCCATCCCCCGAAGATATTTCTCGAGACCCTTTCCAGCCATACAGCCTTTTCCTACGGTGGTTCTTACCCCAGCCCTGTGTTCTGACAGCCTCGATTTCAGAACTTTCTATCCTTCAGCGACAAAAACTGCATTTACAAATTCCAAAGATCGGAAAGAACACTCCACGGCCTTTTCATTGGGCTCCACATAAGGAGATTCAGTGGATACGAAGGCTATTATATCTTCCTCCCCTGATACTGTGATCAACCGGCCCTCCATCACAAATTTAGTTTCTTGTGAAGAGACGAGGGTACAACCCCAACTGAATGTATCCATGGCCTTCCCAACAAGCAGTTATAAGATGGATTGATATGCATGACCTGGAAATTCACTGTATATGTGCACGGGCCCATTTCCAGAGGAACTTCAATGATTCCCATAACCTCTCTCCTTGTTCCATCAAAAGCTTTGACCACCGTGCAACTTGGTATCATATAGGATAAATCCACTGGCAATTTGGATAAGGTTGCTAAAGGCATCACATTTAGTGAAGAGCCATTATCCAAAAGGACCCTCTGTAATATGTGGCCCTTACAAGTGGTGGTTATATGGAGAGCTTTTGTTGATCAAATACCATTGGGTGGTAACTCCTCATAGCTGAAAAATATGTAGTCATCAGCTACGATGTTTCCCACCAACCTATCCTACTTTTCCACTGATATATTATTAGCCACGTATGCTTGATTTAATACTCTTAACAAAGCATTTCTGTGTCGTTCTGAATTTAAAAGCAAGGATAAGATTGAGATCCTAGCTAGTTGACGTTGCAGTTGTTCAACCACGCTATATTCACTATGCTTTATAACTTTCAAGAACTCACAAGCTTCCTTCTCACATACTGGCTCCTTGATTCTGTTAACCGGGGCTGATCCCCTCTCTGTTTCCTCTGGCAAATCCATATCAATATGGATTGGCTCGACGACCTTCTCCCCTTTATCAATTCCTCTGTCTTTCCCTGCTACCCCTTGTTCAACGGCCTTCGAAGCATAACACCTCCTGCTTCGGGTTAAATGCCCCACACCTGTAATATCCTGCTGGCCTGAAGACCCGGGCATAACCATGCTACAGTCATATTTCCATGGTGTAGCCTTATTTTCCTTGTATGGAAAGGAAACAGGTAAATCAATGATTAATTTGGGCATATTTGCTTCCATGGTTGGCATAACTTTTTCCTCCGGTTCATCATAGTAGATGATTAGGGGTCTTCCTATCCCATAGCCACCTGTATTTTCAATGACTTCTATTTCCCCTTATATCTCCTCATAGAACTGGGCTACCCCACTATCCATCATCTTTTGGACTTTAACCCGAAAGTCCCCGCAGTTCTGTATATCATGGCTTTCACCCTTATGGAACGAGCACCAATTATGCACCCTTTTTGCAACCATTTTTAGACCTTTCGTACCTTCCACCAATCTTGCCTTGACCATTTCAGCCCATATTGTCATCATCGGAGTCTTAACCTCCCCAATA
This sequence comes from Fremontodendron californicum, assembly GCA_030761205.1. Classification (NCBI taxonomy): domain Eukaryota; kingdom Viridiplantae; phylum Streptophyta; class Magnoliopsida; order Malvales; family Malvaceae; genus Fremontodendron; species Fremontodendron californicum. The sequence continues at coordinate 18,501,702 of JAULJL010000008.1, forward strand.
TCCCTTTTTAATCTTCTTCCCCCTCCGGTCAATATTGCAATCACCTGATTTCCAGCATGATTGGGCAATGGATTTCCAGCTATGTTCGGCCCATTTTTTGATCCAAACTTCACAACCCCAGCATTAATCAGGCTTTGGACTTTCTTTTTGAAGGCCAGACAATCTTCAATTGAATGTCCTTGGATTCCCGCATGGTATGTGATAACTCGTATAATTATATAGTTTTTAGTTATGTTTTATTATTGTTTTGCGTCAAATACGAGTTATTATTGCTTAGTCTAATTGTGTTTATGATCTTTTACATTTTTATGTAATTTGGTGTTTTTTCACGAGTTTCTTTGAGTGATTTCAGATTACTAGGTTAAATCAACAATTAAGGGCAAATCCAGTTCAGTTCCAGTTCCGACACCTTTTCCCATATCCGCTATATCTGGAGTTTCACTGAAGCAATAAGGCTGAAATTTTAACCGTGCAAAGTTAAGAGGCATATCTATCTTTTTCATGTTTTACACTTCTTGAAACGGAGTCGTTTTCCCTAGTGAAATCGACCATCAAGTTGGCTGATGTGCAATGACGTCTGTGCTGACCAGTTTTGGTATTTTGACCATATCTTCCGATCCACATGAGAAAATGATCTGATTCCAACGGATATGGATCCGTAACTGATAGGGGTATATTTTTCTAGAAGACCATTTTATCAGATCGAGCCTCCAACATTGACAAAATCGACCATCAAGATGGATGATCAGAATTGTCATACAATATGACGAAAATTGTTAGAAAAATGCACCCACCTATTATACCTACCTTTGAAATTTATAAAGCTTGTCTCTTGTCATTTAGCTCTCCAAAATGTGTATAAATAGAGGGCCTTGGATGAGTATTAGGAGACATTGATACATTGGTAGGATATTAGCCATTGTAATAAAATTCTCTAAGTTTTCTTCTTCTTTCCTTTCTCTAGTTTTCTTTTTTTTTTATTTACTTATGCTTCTTACATTTCTTTTCATTTTATTCATATCTAGTATGTGTTGCTAATCATATTGTTGAGGTGATGAGGTGAAGCTTTTGGTAAATGCTAAGGTTAGTCTCTTAAACTTGAGCTAAAATGAATCATCATTTATAAACATTAGTATAGATAATATTTTCTTTTGGTTTAAAATCATACTTGCAAAGTAGGGATCTTGATTCATTATTGACAATGAAAATGGCACAGTAATGCTTGGTTTCATAACCTTGATTTGTTGTAGACATATACCTTGGCATAAGGAATGCTTGGACTCTTTTTGTGAGTTTTGAGGACACCAAATGAACATAATATCATATGCTATGGACGTTGGACAATTTGGACTGAATTGCTAAACCTTCCGATTGGAACCTCCCTTATGTGTGAATTCCAATTGTGTAATAAAACAAGATTAATCTTAGCATAACACCAAGAGTGGATTCTCTAACCTCAACATCTTTTCTTATTGTTTTTTATATCTTGTTTAATTTCTTTTATGTTATTTTGTTTATTTTGTTCTCTAAATCTTGTTTATCTTGTTTTGTTGTTGATTCCCTAATATCTTTTTTACTTTCTTTTTCTTATATATTTATAAACTTATACTTACTAATACGCTTCCCTGTGGTTCGACCTCGGACACCCGAGAATTTATTACTTGAACATAACCTGCACTTGGGTTTACAACTCTTAATTGAGTCTCCATCAAGTTTTTGGCGCCGTTGCCGGGGAAGCAATACTAAGTATATAAGTTTATAAGTATATTTATTTTTATTGGCTGGTTATACCGCCTAATTTTCCATATATTTATATTTATATTGTATATTAACTTTGTTTTATTTTTATTGGCTGGTTATACCGCCTAATTTGTATATTAACTTTGTTTTATGCTTGTTTGGCGACGTGATTTTAGATCTCGTCGTTTAGTTAGATTTTATTGTGAAACTTTTTCAGGTAATCTTTCTAATACAACTCCTACCATGGCTGACAATGAAAGTGTTCATGCTGAAGATGAGAACAGACAAGTACGCACCATGCGTGACTACTTGCAACCAACTCGAAGCTCATCACCCTCTTGTTTTATTTTTCCACTCAATGCAAACAACTCTCGTTTTAAACCAGGTATGATAGCTTTGCTTCCAAATTTCCATGGGTTAGAATCGGAAAGTGCTTACTCGTTTCTAAAAGACTTCGAAGATGTATGTGTCACCTTTAATGACCAACAATGTACAAATGAAATTGTCAAGCTAAAATTATTTCCTTTTTCTTTAAAAGATAAAGCAAAAATTTGGCTTCATAATTTAAAACCAAGGTCAATTGGCACATGGCAAGAATTACAAACTAAGTTTCTAAAGAAATTTTTCCCAGCACATAAAACTACTGCTTTGAAAAGATAGATTCAAAATTTCAATCAAAATCAAAATGAAGCATTTTTTCAGTGTTGGGAGCGTTTTAAAGATTTGTTAAGTTCTTGTCCACATCATGGTTTTGAAAAATGGCATCTTATTAGTTTCTTTTATGAAAGTTTAACTCCCGAAACTAAACAATTTGTTGAAACAATGTGTAACGGTGAGTTTCTAGAAAAAGAACCTGAAGAAGCCTTTGACTACCTAGACCATTTGGCAGATAACTCTCAAGCCTGGCACACAGATAATTCCTCTGAAAGTTCCAATAGATCTAATCTTGTTTCTAACAGAGGTAAATATCATTTTAGTCAAGAAGATGAGATAAAAGCTAAAGTAGCTAATTTGGCTAGAAAGATTGAAGCCATGGAACTTAGAGAAGTAAAAGAAGTCAAAACGGTTAAAAATGAAGAAAGTTGTGGAATTTGTGAAATCATGGGACACCCCACTTCTAAATGTCCAAACATTCCCATTCTTAAAGAAGCGTTGCATGATCAAGTAAATTCCATAAACACATTTAAAAAGCCTTTTGCTTCTTCTTACTCTGAAACATATAACCCTGAATGGAGAAATCATCCCAACTTTAGTTGGCGGAATAATAATCATGTTCAGGTACCACAATCTCAAAAGCTGGGCAACACTTTTTCCTATCAACCTTCACGTGTACAAACCTTAGAAGAGACATTGCAAGCATTCATGCAAACACAAGCAAATGTGTATAACCAAACTTCACAGGACATCAATGAGATCAGAAACACCTTGTCCACATTGACAGCTTCATTACGCACTCAAGAAAAAGGTAAGTTTCCTGCTCAACCTCAGCCTAACCCTTCTACTCAATGTCTTGTTTCTTGCTCCAATGAAACTCAACAGGAAAATGCCAGTTCTATCACAACTCTTCGAAGTGGAAAGGCAATTGACAAAAACATTCCATCAAAAGACCAAGATCCTCCTTCCCCTCCGAAAAGTAATGGTAAGGATGATGGTAAGTCTGAACTTCTTGAAAATTTGGACAAAGAAAAAGGTATGCATCCTGCTCCTTTTCCTCAAAGGTTGCAAACAATAAAGAATTTGAATCAAAATGCAGAAATTTATGAACTTTTCAAACAAGTTAAGATTAACATTCCTTTATTGGATGCAATCAAACAAGTTCCATCTTATGCTAAATTTTTGAAGGACATGTGCACAGTTAAAAGGAAACATAATGTACCGAAGAAAGCATTTCTGACGGAAAGTGTGAGCTCAATCATTCAGCACCTTACTCCACCAAAATTCAAAGATCCTGGATATCCAACAATCTCATGCATCACTGGAAACACTAGAATAGAATGTGCATTGCTTGATCTTGGTGCTAGTGTTAATCTTTTGCCTTTTTCTGTTTATCAACAGTTAGGTTTAGGTGAACTCAAGGAAACACCTGTTACACTTCAACTAGCTGATCGTTCTGTAAAAATTCCTCGAGGGATAGTTGAAGATGTTTTGGTTCAAATTGATAATTTTTACTTCCCTGTTGATTTTATTGTTTTGGACACACATCCTGTTTCAAATCCAAATGTTCAAATTCCTGTTATATTAGGACGTCCATTTCTTGCAACTTCTAATGCTCTGATAAATTGCAGGAATGGTATTTTGAACATTTCTTTTGGAAATATGACTTTAGAATTAAATGTGTTCAACATTTGCAAGCATCCTGGTGATGATTCAGAAGTACATGAAGTGGATTTCATTGAAGAACTTGTTCATGAACATCTCACCACTACCACATTCCATGATCCTTTAGAAGCTCATTTAATTGAATGTGAGTTTGATAATGCTTCAGAAATTTCACACACTGATTCTTTGTTAAATTCTTTTCAGGATAAGCATTGTTGGAAACAAAAGTTTGAGGAACTTCCATCACTCACAAATATCACTGTACCATCAACTATTGAACCACCCAAGCTGGATTTAAAACCATTGCCATCCGAGCTAAAATATTCCTTTTTGGGTGAGAATGAAACTTTTCCAGTCATAATTTCTTCACATCTTGATGAACTACAAGAAGGTAAGTTGTTACAACTTTTGAAGATGCACAAAAATGCATTAGGATGGACCTTAGCTGACATAAAGGGAATAAGCCCATTAATCTGCACACATAATATTTATTTAGAGGAAAATGCTAAACCCTCTAGACAAATGCAACGAAGGCTTAATCCTAATATGAAAGAAGTAGTGAGAAATGAAGTCATTAAACTTCTAGATAATGGAATCATTTATCCTATCTCTGATAGAAAATGGGTAAGTCCTACTCAAGTCGTACCTAAGAAATCTGGAGTTACTGTAGTTAAAAATGAAAACAATGAATTAATTCCAACTAGGACTGTTACTGGTTGGCGCATGTGCATTGACTATAGGAAACTTAACTCAGTGACGAGGAAAGATCATTTCCCTTTGCCTTTCATGGATCAAATCTTAGAAAGAGTTGCAGGGCATGAGTTTTATTGTTTTCTAGATGGATATTCTGGGTATAATCAAATTGCCATTGCACTTGAAGACCAAGAGAAAACCACTTTTACATGTCCTTTTGGTACTTTTGCATATCGTAGAATGCCATTTGGATTATGTAACGCCCCTGCCACATTTCAAAGATGCATGCTTAGTATTTTTAGTGACATGATTGAACGTAATCTTGAGATTTTCATGGATGATTTTTCTGTTTCTGGTGATTCATTTGATGATTGCTTAGCCAATATGAAAAATGTATTGATTAGGTGTGAAGAAAAAAATCTTGTTCTTAATTGGGAAAAATGTTATTTCATGGTCACTAAAGGTATTGTACTAGGTCACATTGTTTCTGCAAAAGGGATTGAGGTAGACAAGTCAAAAATTGAATTGATTGCTAATCTACCCACACCAAAGACAGTAAAGGACATTAGGTCATTCTTGGGACATGCAGGTTTTTATAGAAGATTCATAAAAGATTTTAGCACGGTATCTAAACCTCTATGTAATCTTTTAATGAAAGACACTGCATTTGAATGGACTAAAGATTGTGAAGATGCTTTTGAAAAACTCAAAAATATGCTCACTACTGCTCCTATTATGAGATCTCCTGATTGGTCTTTACCATTTGAAATAATGTGTGATGCTAGTGACTATGCTGTTGGTGCTGTGTTAGGACAAAAGAAAGATAATAAACCACATGTAATTTACTATGCAAGTAAAACTTTAAATAGAGTCCAAATGAATTATTGCACTACAGAAAAGGAATTACTTGCAGTTGTTTTTGCATTGGATAAATTCAGATCTTACCTTGTTGGATCATCAATTGTTGTCTTTAGTGATCATGCAGCTTTAAAATATCTTCTCTCTAAGAAGGATGCAAAACCTAGGTTGCTGAGGTGGATCCTTTTGCTGCAAGAATTTGACATCACCATTCGAGATAAAAAAGGAGTAGAAAATGTGGTGGCTGATCATTTATCAAGACTTGTTTGTGATGAATCTTTTGGAACCTCACCAATAAATGATACTTTTCCTGATGAACAACCTCTAATTGTCTCCACGGCACCTTGGTTTGCTGACATTGCTAATTTTCTTGCTACAGGAAAAATTCCTTCTCAATGGAGCCCCCAAGATAAAAGGAAGTTTCTGAATGAGGTAAAGAAGTTCTATTGGGATGACCCTTACTTGTTCAAATATTGTCCTGATCAGATTTTTCGAAGATGCATTCCCGACAATGAGGTAAGTAGTGTAATTAAGTTTTGTCATTCCGAGGCATGTGGTGGTCATTTTTCATCAAAGAAAACTGCTGCAAAAATTTTACAGTGTGGATTTTACTGGCCAACTTTATTCAAAGATGCACATAATTTTTGCAAGTCATGTGAAAGTTGTCAAAAATTAGGTTCCATTTCGAAAAGAAACATGATGCCTTTGAACCCAATTCTTGTAATTGAAATTTTTGACTGTTGGGGTATTGATTTCATGGGACCATTTCCACCATCTTTTGGTTTCTTATACATTTTAGTTGCAATAGATTATGTTTCAAAGTGGATAGAGGCAATTCCATGTCGAAATAATGATCACAAAACAGTGATTAAATTTTTAAAAGAAAATATTTTGAGTCGATTTGGAATTCCTCGATCTATCATAAGTGATGAGGGAACACATTTTTGCAACAAGGTTTTTGAAACATTAATGAAGAAATATGCCATTACACACAAAGTTGCAACCCCTTATCACCCGCAGACAAATGGACAGGTAGAATTAGCAAATAGGGAGATTAAACAAATTTTGGAAAAGACGGTTAATCCAAATCGCAAAGATTGGTCTCTTAGACTTAACGATGCATTATGGGCCTATCGAACAGCTTTTAAAACAGCATTGGGCATGTCTCCTTTTAGGCTAGTTTATGGAAAACCTTGTCATTTACCTGTGGAACTTGAGCATAAAGCATATTGGGCCATTAAAATGTTCAACTCAGACCTTGATGATGCTTCTAATTTAAGGAAATTACAAATAAATGAACTTGAGGAACTCAGAAATGATGCATATGAGAATTCTAAAATTCATAAAGAAAGAACTAAAGCCTTTCATGACAAGTTAATTTCAAGAAAAACATTTGATGTTGGGCAAAAAGTTCTACTTTATAATTCTAGACTTCACATATTTCCTGGTAAATTGAGATCAAGATGGACTGGCCCATTTGTGGTTAAGCATGTGTATCATTATGGAGCAGTTGACATTGAGAATCCTCAAAATGGTAACGTATTCAAGGTAAATGGACAAAGACTCAAACTCTTTTTGGAAAATCATGTTACTCAAGAAGAGGTTGTTTTTCTTTCTGATCCTTGTTTTGAAAATAACTAGATGTAAATATAATTTTTACTAATCTTCAAAAAAAAAAAATTTGTTGTGTTTTAAGCCATTTAGAAGTATTCATTCTGAACAAGGTCTGAGTAAGGGAGACTTGAGACATACCTTGTCAGTTTGATTTTAATCTTTTTATGTTTACTTGTTAATTTTTGTTTAGTATTTTAGGATTATTTAGGTTGCATGAGTTTGTTTTGTTTTGAGTCTTAGTTGTTCCTATTCTTATGTTATTAGTTCTTTTCTCTTACACATGATTCTTTCATTTGGGTTAATAGACTTACATTGAGGACAATGTAAGAATTAAGTGTGGGGGGAATGATTTAGGATTTCTTTTATTTTTGTCTACTATTTTTTATGAGTCTTTATTATTATTATTATTTTTTAGTGTGTTTTAGTTCCTTTTTAATACAATGATGAGATATGAAATGCATAGGTCTAAACTGGTTATTAGTGAGAAGATTTTCATGAGAATTAAGCTTGATACTAATTTTTATGAGCCAATGTTAATATGATATGTTGATTGAGAAAGAAGCATGTTTAGACTTAATCTGACTTGTATAATCATCCTTGTGAGTTTTTGAGCCTATAATGATTGATGCATTATACAAATCAATCTAATTTCTTTCTTGAGTGCTCTTATGATTACATGATTCTCTAGAACCTTCTTTAAACCGTTTGAGACTATATTGATACATGTGACAACATGAATATGATAGAGGCATTAGGATTATAACCAGAGCCAAACAGCCATCCCTTATTGATGTTCCAAGAGAACATCCCCACTAGTGAGCCAATTTGAGCCTACATTAAATATGTTGTTTTATTGGTAACCACAACTTACACCTAGCCTAAATATACTTATATCCTTACCCTTGTTCTAAAGATGGATTATATATTTTGAGACATATTGCAAAAAAACAAGGGATATTTTTAGTTGAAAATTTGGGTTAGAAACAAAAGATAAGTGTGGGGGAAGAAAAGAAAAGAAAAAGTCAAGAGAAAAAGAAAGGGATCATTGTCAAATACATTCCCATATTAAAAAAAAAAAAAAAACAAAAAACAAAAAAAATCTTCTCTTGAACTTCTAGAAAAAGATGTTACAAAGTTTGTTAGAATGATGCAAAGGCTCAACATGAATATTTAGCCTATGTTATTATGTGCTTTATAAGAGTTTTGAGAAGTTTTATTTGTATGATCCTATTATGTCTCTAAACTCTATGAACTCTTTGGAACCTTTGTGATATCTTTATCCTTTTGTTCTTTAACCACATTATAACCCTTTGGCCCCATTACAACCTTGAATAAAGACCTCTTGATTTATGAAGTTGTATGATCTAAATAGTGGAGAATAGGTGGACAAGCAAGCATATGGTAGAAGTGTTTTCATGAGATTGATTGAGTGTAAACACTTTACCACTACTTTAAAGAGTGAAAATCAAGAGAGTATCCCATGTGAGAAGTTGAGATTAAGTTTGAATATACACTATTTTGATTAAAATATGTTATGTTAATATTGGCTTAACTCAAACTATTTACATTCAAGCAACATTTTTTGTGAATTTCTTTAAGCTATTGATTAGTTTTTAAGACTTGTCCAATGATTATCTCTAATTTATATTGGAAGGATTAGTTATAATTATTATTTTTAGTTTTTCTTATGTCTTCAATGTTTGTGGGTATCGTCCTAGTAAACCCTCACGAGACTAAACTCGTCCACTAGGGACACCTAGGGGTTTAAAGGCTTGTGTCACATGCTAAGTGCCACCGTGATTTCCTACGAAAATGGATTAGATTAGATTTTCTTATTTTATTTTTATTGAGTCGTTGCTAGGGACTAGCAACAATCTAAGTGTGGGGGTGTGATAACTCGTATAATTATATAGTTTTTAGTTATGTTTTATTATTGTTTTGCGTCAAATACGAGTTATTATTGCTTAGTCTAATTGTGTTTATGATCTTTTATATTTTTATGTAATTTGGTGTTTTTTCAAGAGTTTCTTTGAGTGATTTCAGATTACTAGGTTAAATCAACAATTAAGGGCAAATCCAGTTCAGTTCCAGTTCCAACACCTTTTCCCATATCAGCTATATCTGGAGTTTCACTGAAGCAATAAGGCTGAAATTTTAACCGTGCAAAGCTAAGAGGCATATCTATCTTTTTCATGTTTTACATTTCTTGAAACGGAGTCGTTTTCCCTAGTGAAATCGACCATCAAATTGGCTGATGTGCAATGACGTCTGTGCTGACCTGTTTTGGTATTTTGACCATATCTTCCGATCCACATGAGCAACTGATCTGATTCCAACGGCTATGGATCCGTAACTGATAGGGGTATATTTTCTAGAAGACCATTTTATCAGATCGAGCCTCCAACATTGACAAAATCGACCATCAAGCTGGCTGATCAGAATTGTCATACAATATGACGAAAATTGTTAGAAAAATGCACCCACCTATTATACCTACCTTTGAAATTTATAAAGCTTGTCTCTTGTCATTTAGCTCTCCAAAATGTGTATAAATAGAGGGCCTTGGATGAGTATTAGGAGACATTGATACATTGGTAGGATATTAGCCATTGTAATAAAATTCTCTAAGTTTTCTTCTTCTTTCCTTTCTCTAGTTTTCTTTTTTTTTTTATTTACTTATGCTTCTTATATTTCTTTTCATTTTATTCATATCTAGTATGTGTTGCTAATCATATTGTTGAGGTGATGAGGTGAAGCTTTTGGTAAATGCTAAGGTTAGTCTCTTAAACTTGAGCTAAAATGAATCATCATTTATAAACATTAGTATAGATAATATTTTCTTTTGGTTTAAAATCATACTTGCAAAGTAGGGATCTTGATTCATTATTGACAATGAAAATGGCACAGTAAATGCTTGGTTTCATAACCCTGATTTGTTGTAGACATATACCTTGGCATAAGGAATGCTTGGACTCTTTTTGTGAGTTTTGAGGACACCAAATGAACATAATATCATATGCTATGGACGTTGGACAATTTGGACTGAATTGCTAAACCTTCCGATTGGAACCTCCCTTATGTGTGAATTCCAATTGTGTAATAAAACAAGATTAATCTTAGCATAACACCAAGAGTGGATTCTCTAACCTCAACATCTTTTCTTATTGTTTTTTATATCTTGTTTAATTTCTTTTATGTTATTTTGTTTATTTTGTTCTCTAAATCTTGTTTATCTTGTTTTGTTGTTGATTCCCTAATATCTTTTTTACTTTCTTTTTCTTATATATTTATAAACTTATACTTACTAATACGCTTCCCTGTGGTTCGACCTCGGACACCCGAGAATTTATTACTTGAACATAACCTGCACTTGCTTTTCTTCTTGTTCTATTTTCCTCAATAGATCCGGAGGTAGACCATAATCCTCAGTATCTTCATTAGCCTCAAAATCACCCGTGCAAATGGGTCTTTCAAAATCAATTTCAGAATTACTGACAAGAGGGTCCTCATATTCCGCATCCGTACACCTGTAAATAGGTGGAGAAAAAACAATATAGGAAAATATATATAGAAAACAAAATAAATAACAAAAATGAAAGAATATGGACACATCAATATTGTATAATGCATTGTGCTTGTTATTTATTGAATGAAAAAACTCTTAATATCTCTGGGTAAAGATAATTAAGATTGCTTTTTAAAAGTATTAATTTGGAATAGACTTAAAGACTATGGGCAACTCAGTTGCACTCCAATTGGTTAGTCTATATCCTGGTGGACAAGGTCGCACCATCCAGCTAGTACTCTCTCTTTCAATCCTGTCTTTCTCGGTCGTGCAGATCTCCACATCATACATCTGCTCATCATTATTTACCTGGAATCTCTTGAAAGCTTTCTCTATCATTGCAAGCACATCATCAGAATTCTTTTCCCCGAACAGAGAACCGGTTGAGCGAAAGTTGTGAAGGATATGTGGGAATGTCATAGGCTCCCACTCAATATCCATACCCGTAAGATGGGCCATCCTCCTTTGTCAGTTCTTTTCAACTTGTCTTCTTTTCTCATGGGCCTTCGGAAGATATCCTAGGCCAAATCGGTCCTTCTTTCCTTTTACTTCTATGACTCGAGCCATCCCCCGAAGATATTTCTCGAGACCCTTTCCAGCCATACAACCTTTTCCTACGGTGGTTCTTACCCCAGCCCTGTGTTCTTGGACAGCCTCGATTTCAGAATTTTCTATCCTTCAGCGACAAAAACTGCATTTACAAATTCCAAAGATCGGAAAGAACACTCCACGGCCTTTTCATTGGGCTCCACATAAGGAGATTCAGTGGATACGAAGGCTATTATATCTTCCTCCCCTGATACTGTGATCAACCGGCCCTCCATCACAAATTTAGTTTCTTGTGAAGAGACGAGGGTACAGCCCCAACTGAATGTATCCATGGCCTTCCCAACAAGCAGTTATAAGATGGATTGATATCCATGACCTGGAAATTCACTGTATATGTGCACGGGCCCATTTCCAGAGGAACTTCAATGATTCCCATAACCTCTCTCCTTGTTCCATCAAAAGCTCTGACCACCGTGCAACTTGGTATCATATAGGATAAATCCACTGGCAATTTGGATAAGGTTGCTAAAGGCATCACATTTAGTGACGAGCCATTATCCAAAAGGACCCTCGGTAATATGTGGCCCTTACAAGTGGTGGTTATATGGAGAGCTTTTGTTGATCCAATACCATTGGGTGGTATCTCCTCATAGCTGAAAAATATGTAGTCATCAGCTACGATGTTTCCCACCAACCTATCCTACTTTTCCACTGATATATTACTAGCCACGTATGCTTGATTTAATACTCTTAACAAAGCATTTCTGTGTCGTTCTGAATTTAAAAGCAAGGATAAGATTGAGATCCTAGCTAGTTGACGTTGCAGTTGTTCAACCACGCTATATTCACTATGCTTTATAACTTTCAAGAACTCACAAGCTTCCTTCTCACATACTGGCTCCTTGATTCTGTTAACCGGGGCTGATCCCCTCTCTGTTTCCTCTGGCAAATCCATATCAATATGGATTGGCTCGACGACCTTCTCCCCTTTATCAATTCCTCTGTCTTTCCCTGCTACCCCTTGTTCAACGGCCTTCGAAGCATAACACCTCCTGCTTCGGGTTAAATGCCCCACACCTGTAATATCCTGCTGGCCTGAAGACCCGGGCATAACCATGCTACAGTCATATTTCCATGGTGTAGCCTTATTTTCCTTGTATGGAAAGGAAGCAGGTAAATCAATGATTAATTTGGGCATATTTGCTTCCATGGTTGGCATAACTTTTTCCTCCGGTTCATCATAGTAGATGATTAGGGGTCTTCCTATCCCATAGCCACCTGTATTTTCAATGACTTCTATTTCCCCTTATATCTCCTCATAGAACTGGGCTACCCCACTATCCATCATCTTTTGGACTTTAACCCGAAAGTCCCCGCAGTTCTGTATATCATGGCTTTCACCCTTATGGAACGAGCACCAATTATGCACCTTTTTTGCAACCATTTTTAGACCTTTCGTACCTTCCACCAATCTTGCCTTGACCATTTCAGCCCATATTGTCATCATCGGATTCTTAACCTCCCCAATATCCCTTTTTAATCTTCTTCCCCCTCCGGTCAATATTGCAATCACCTGATTTCCAGCATGATTGGGCAATGGATTTCCAGCTATGTTCGGCCCATTTTTTGATCCAAACTTCACAACCCCAGCATTAATCAGGCTTTGGACTTTCTTTTTGAAGGCCAGACAATCTTCAATTGAATGTCCTTGGATTCCCGCATGGTATGCACAGTTGGTATTTGCATTATACCATCTTGGATATGGAGGTATCAAAGGTTTTAGGTACACGGGTGCAACAAGTTGACCCTGCAACAGTTTTGGATATAGATCACCGTAGGTAGTGGGAATCAGATCAAATTGGGCTTTTTGATATTTCCTTGGTGAACGTTGGTCATTACGCGCAGGCCCTTGTATGTTTGGAACAACATTTCTATGAAGGGTGATTTGAGGGGATATGCCAGTCGGGAATGGCTGTTGTGGTACATTGGTGTAGGGGAACAGGTTTTGGGTAAGTGGTTGATATTGGGGTGATAAGGATTATACCCTGGGTATGGTGTGTAAGGTGTCGGAGGTGAATAAGGTGTGGAAGGGGTATAAGGCCTCGGTGGTGTGTATGGTGTTGGAGGTGTATATGGGTATTGGTTGAAGCTTACTGCATGGGTTTCCTCATTTTTTTTTGTAGGAAAAGCTCTCTTTGCGGTAGGAGACTCACCCCCTTCCATCTTTCCATTTTTAATGGCTGACTCAATCATTTCTCCAGATACTACCATATCCGCAAAATCTTTGGTAGCGTTTCCCACCAATTTGTCATAATAAGGTGCTTTCAATATGGTGATGAAAAGCACCGTGGTTTCTTTGTTTGTTAAAGGGGGTTGCACTTGTGTGGCCAGATCCCTCCATCTCTGTGAATACTCCTTGAAGGTCTCATTGGACCTCTTTTCCATGTTCTGTAATGACAGCCTATCTGGTACCATGTCAGAAACGTGCCTATAGTATTTCATAAAAGCCATGGCCAAATCCGTCCATGAACAAATCTTGGTACGACTGAGTTGGTTGTACCATCGGGTGGCTGACCCAGTTAAGCTGTCTTGGAAGCAATGAATAAGCAATTTTTCATTATCCTCATGCCCTGTCATCCTTCTACAGTAAATAGTCAGATGAGTCGATGGGTTGGTGGGTTGGTGGTCCCATTATACTTTTCAAAATCTGGTACTTTGAACTTCGGTGGAATTATTAGATCATGTACCAAGCTCATCTCTTTGGCATCTAGACTGCCAAACAACTCTGCTCCTTCCACTACTCTTATCCTTTCTTCCAATAACTGATATGTCTTCTCAGATTCAGCAGTTTTGACCCTTTTCAGTTCAGTCATTTTGGCCCTTTCCTTCTCTGCCATTTCTTCGAAGGCTGGAACCTCAACCTCAATTGAATAAACTCCGATGTTAGCCTTTTTTGGACCAAAATTCTGTGCTTCGACCGCCAGCTGGATGTAGATGTAGGATGCTGCCCCAGTTGGGATTTCATTTCCCACAGGGTGGCATGTCTGGCTATTCCTCTGTACCACTTCTGGTCTATCCTCCTGATTCACTGCCCCATTCCAGCAACTGAATTCTCTCCGGGCCACTTCTGCTTCATCATAGTGCTCATCATCTCCATGAGCTTTGTCATCTGTTCTCGTGTCTCCTCTTGAGACCTAGTCAATTGTTCTTGTAGTTCTTTCTAGATTCTTTCCATTCTCTCAATTCTGGCAAGCTGATCGTTTTCCATGGCTTTTTTTTGAGATCGAGTATTGTAAGAGTGTTGGAAATCTGGTTCTTTTTGAGTGCGACCAATTGTACCTTTATTTTTTAAAAAAAACCATGGATTATAAATTATTGACACATTTCTTATTTTATTTTATAAAAAATTAATAATGAATAAATGAATGAATGTAGGAATGAATCGGTGTTAATGAATGAACAACTAAGTAAATGACTAAGTGTATGAACATATAATGAATAAATGAATGGACCAATAAATGACTAAGTGTATGAAAAATTTATAAAGAATAAATGAATGAATGATTATGAACAAATAAAATATAAAAGAAAGAATGAGTGAATAATGAATGCATTTAAAGTATTGGCCCCAGGATAATTCCAACCAAACGGTCTTTCATTGATTTCCTAGAACTAAATACATCAAGAAAACGATCCCTCCTTTAGACAACATGATAACCTATCTCTCCTAAAAATTATTACAAAACACTGGTAATTCCCTCGGATTCTGGACCTTATTCACTGTCCTATTTTGATTGCCTTGCTCTTCCATATGATCCCTACTTGTTCACGACCCTTTGGCGTGATAGCAGAAGCATCATCGTGTAAGCTTTCCCTAGCTTGTGTCTCCAATTGATTTGCTAGGGCTTCCTCGTGCTTTGCTTTCTCCTTCCAGTAGTTATTCTCCTTCTTGAGGTTTTTGACCTCATGTTCCCACTCTCCAAAAGTTTTTAGAGTCCCCTTAAATCTGAGCTCAAAGCGATACCTCTTGTTCTCCAAATGTAATTCCCAAAGGTCGCCCTTAACGGTGTCCCTTTCTCTCTTAATCTGTTCCTTCTCTTTTTCCCGAGTTGATTCCCTATCTTTCATGTCCTCAAGCTCTTCTTACAGTCGGGCAATCTCCTTGCTCATCCGGGCCTTTTCTTTTTGAAATTCCGCTATTGCAATTTCTAACACTGATGGCATTTCCCTCGGTGGCGGATTCATGAACTGGACCTCCTCCCCATCTGATGTCAATAGTCTATCATTAACCCTTAATTCCCTCCATACCAGATAATCAGGTGTGACGGTGTCAGCATATCTGGCCACTTTTATCCGGTGAGTTTTCTTCCATGCGTCAATCGCTGCCCGCACTTTTTCGGAATATCTGTCTTCCCCATAAGTGAACTCTGATGATCCTAGATTATGAGTCATGGGTGTGAATTGCTGGGACTCAACCTGTCTTTGCATCAACAAAGGAGCATAACTCACAGACCCCCAAATTTCGAGCAGTGGAACTCCCGGGTTGTCCCCACATTTGTACATAATCGGCATAGGAATAATCCATGGAGCTCTCCAAGTCACCATCTCCCCTTTTAGATTCCGGAACATGTTGACCCATTTCTCTTCATTCCCGTCTTTAGGCCAATCATTTTGTAGGAATTCCCTAATCGGAACTAAAGTCTTCATGTACGGTTTGAAGGAAACATTTTTTATCTTCCAAAAATGACTTTGAATCCAAATATAAAGGAGTTGTACACACCCCTTGATCCTCCCTTGTCCTGCCCTTTTACAAAAATTTAGGGATCTGATAGTTTCAGCTATGATGGCCGGACATGGGTTGATCTTCTGTTCCAACTTTTCAAAGAAATCAAACACGACTATATCCACATGACCCAATATCTTCGGGAATATGATTAACCCGTAGATGGCTAGAGCGAAGATGTCCCTGGCTTTTGCTTTTTTGGAACAACCTAATATCAACTGCCGGAGAGTTTCCCACGGAATGCACCCATTTTTCTGCTTTGTGTCCACATGACTCTCAACCCGTGTTGTATCCATTCCTGTGATGCTAGCCACTTTCTCCTTAAGACCTGAAGGTTTCATTTCCTTCAAATATACCCGATCAGGATTAGGACATTCAATACGTAACAGTGTCGAATATTGTTCGATCAGTGGTGTCATATCCTCCTTGTTAAAAGTGAAACATCTATAAGCAGGATACCAAAACTGTACCATAGCCTGAATCAATCCACTATTGACCTCAATCAAAATTAAGAGTGCTATGTCTCTATATTTCTGAGTGAAGGCTTCTTTCTCTGATACATTCCACTGGTTCCAAATATCGGTTAACCCTCAGAGATTATTCTGTCTAGGATCCACTTTGACCCTTTCCGGCAATACTAACACATAATCTTTCTTGAGGCAATCACTACCCTCCCTCTGATCTTTTTCCAACCGTGCCCTGACTACTGCATGATCTTCTATCACTGAAATAACCTGACACTCCATGAAAGTCCTTTGGGTTGATAACTATCCCGAGGCCAATAAACTTCACGTGCATGATGATGTCTATGATACATGTCAAAGAAAAGAAAACAGAAAGAAATAGATTGTAAGGAAATGAATTCACAAATATAACATAAATAACAACATGCTTTTAAAAAATGTCCCGAAAATTTAAACAGAGTTTTGGCATTACGACGCCTTTGGGACAAAATAATAATAAAAAATACAAGCGGTATGATGTTCGTTCATCATCACCCAATTTGTATCTAACATATAGAAAGATGGTAAAAGGTTGGAAATGTTCCTCCATGTGTTCTTAAACTTCGGGTATTTAACAGAATTCCGGCATGGCTTCGCTTAGGTTCACTACATGAAGGTGAATTGGTTCTAAGGCCCCGAATTGTTCCTCACTGTCGCCGGTGAAGGCTAGTAAGGCACCCTGATAAAAGCGATTTCAATTCATTAGAGTATATTTTCCTATGCCCGTACGGAGGATTATCACGAAGGCATTAGGTACTTTATACTCCGGAAGTGTTTCACTAGCCCATACGGAGGATCAATCACGAAGGCGTAGTTACATTACTTCCATTTAAAAGGAAAAAACCCGGGTAGAGGATTCATGTTATGCAAATGCAAATACAGTGTGTGCGGAGGTACAAAACAAACCTGTCACCACCTATTCTACAACCCTTATTCTAAATACCCCACTAAAATCAAACAATGTAAAGCATCAGTCAAACAAACATATAAATATACGCAACAAAATAACCAGAGAACAAATAATAATATGAATACACATGAATATGGACATATTAAAACATTTTTTTATTTTCAAAATTTTCTTTTATTTAAAAAAAAAATATGGGAATTAAAATTAAATACCAACAAAACCGAGACTTTGATAACACACGACTAATTCTAGGCCTGACTCTCTAAAAGAAGTCCCCAGTGGAGTCGCCAAGCTGTCGCAACCTAAAAAATAACGAGTCTCATCGCAAGACTTTATTATTCATTAAGCGTGATATTAAAAAATCGAGGAAAAGTCGACTTAATTCCTCTAGAAAAATGAAGGTTTTGAAAATGACCTTAAAAAAGATATGGAGTCGCCACCAATCTTTTTTAGCTAGGTGTGATCGGCCACCTATTAAAGCCGGTTTTATAAAAATATTTTAAAAATTAATTAAAACATTTTTAAAACCAATTTCAAGTCTGCGTTTTAAACCAGAGAAATCAAAGAAACGGGTTCGGGACTCGGTTACGTGCGGGGAAGGATTAGCACCCGCACAACGCCCGTATAAAATGGTACCTTATTAATCGTGTGTTATCTCAAATCTCGGTAAAAAAGTTGGTTTTAAATTTAATATTTCAAGTTAATTCCCAATTTAAAGAAAAATAATTCCATTTTTAATTGAAAATAATTCGGAATTTATAAATTCAAAATTTTTCTATATTCCCCAACAAACGTGGCAAAATATAGAAATTTTTATTAGTTTTGGAAAACTTTCCGAATCATTCTCTTTTTTGAAAGAAAGATATTCCTTTATTAATGACAATTGATGATATTCCCTCCAGCAAATCCGGTAGAGAACTCATGAATTATTTTAACTCGAGAATATCTTTATTTTTTTATTGAAAAATCATTATCCTTTTGAAAACATTTTAAAAGATATGAATATGTATATGCATGACATAAATAAAATGACATAGCAAAATCTAAATAATATAATGCTTCCTAAATAATATGATATAATGTAAATGCCTTTGCATATTTTAAATGAAATGAAATAAATGCCTTAGCATATTCTAAATGAAATAAAATATCCTAAGTTATATGACATATTATAAATAAAATGAAATGACCTAGGTAACATAGTATATTCTATATGAGATGCAATATCCTAAGTCATATAATATATTCTAAATGAAATAAAATAACCTAAGTAACATAACATATTCTATATGAAATGAAATAACCTAAGTAACATGATATTTTCTAAATGAAATAAAATAACCTAAGTAACATAACATATTCTATATGAAATGAAATAATTTAAATGACATGGCAAACATGAATGATATGGCATATAAATTAAATGAGATGGAATATGAAATAATGCTATCATAAAATATGCATGAAAATAAAAATGAAAATAATAATGCATGAACATAGTATATGCCAAATAATATGACCAAAAATATAACTAAATAAAAAGCATAGGATATCATGAAATATTCCAAATCATATAATAAACAATATAACATAATTCAAAATCATAACAATATCATAGAAATTATCATAGCAAGAATCACATATTATATAAAATGCATGAATATGGAAAATGCAATGCATGAAATGTATTTTTTCCTTTAATTAAGGAAATCCGTATATCTAAAAAAAGATATCCGGCTACCTTAGGAAAATATGTCAAATTAAATATTCTAAAACCAAAATACTTTGTGATTGTTTGAAAACAATTTTGAAAAGCTTGAATTAAAAATAAAAACTGGGCTAAATCTTTTTTTAAATGGCTCTAATTTCCTAAGTTTAAAAATTCGGACTTGACTACCCTTAACCCTAGACTTGAAAAACCATTTTTAGAGTTTAAAAAGGCATAGAAACTACCCTAAGTCAGCAGATAACCCTCCTAAGTAACTTAACCAAAACATAAAAAGAATTTTTTCTTTAAATTCAATTATGACTCCACTGTCTAGTTTTAAGCCACGATTTTTTATTCTATATTTAAAAATTCAAAAAATTCTGAAATTTTTTTTGGAGACTCAGGACATGTAAAACTAAACGAGAAAAAAGAAGCTTAATTTTCTGATTAAAGATGAATGCCCAGAAAAATCGAAAAAGTAGGAAAACTGGGTGAAAAAACTGTTTTCCCAAAATACATTTTTGCCTTTGATAAAATCATTTAAAAATCAAAGTAAAAATATTTGAAACTCATAAAATGACTTACAAACAGTAGCTAGGAATTTTTGAAAGTTAGATAAAAACTGGCTAAGGTAAAAAAAAAAAATCACAAAGGTAGAATAATCAACTTAACAAACTTAATTTTCCACAAGTGTGCTCAAGAGAGCATGACTTTGAACCATTAATTGGCTCAAGTCATTATTCAAGTGGCATGAACATGAAATGCATGAAAAATTACAGCAAACATAGTGCATGAAATGCATGAGCTTAAATCTAAATGTCATGAAAAAATGCATGGCATTCATATAGTAACCTAGACCTAAATGAACTTGCATGGCATTTAATGCAACCTAGACCTAAAATGCATGAACATGCATGGCAAATGAGCCAAACCTAATAACAAAAATAAGCATGGAATTTTGACAAACACAAAGCATGCTTAAACCAAAAACTCATCCAAATATCATGCAAATGCTAACCTATCAACTAACATGGCAAGAATGCACATAAAATGCAAAAATTCAAGGGTGGCCGAATAGACTAATGTAACTAGCAAACATGGCATTTTCACAAACACTTGGTATACTAGCATGCAAAACTAAATCAAATATCATGCAAATGCAAAAAACCTACCAACTAACATGGCAAAAATGCAACACACAATGCAAAACACATGGAGTAGCCAAATGGCCTCAAGCTCCAACAAGCATGGCATTTTCACAAACACTTGGTATACTAACATGCTTAACTAAAATATAACACTCAAATCATGCAAAAACCACACAAGCATTTTCACAAACACTTAATATACTAAATCTAAAACATGCTCAACTAAGATATAAAACTCAAATCATGCAAAGACCACACAAGCATTTTCACAAACACTTGATATACTAAACCTAAAACATGCTCAAATTTAAACATTATGAAAACAAAAAATTAAAAATGCAAAAACATGACATTTAAAACATAAATGGCAACAAACAAAGCAATCAAATTAAAATATAACTCAAGAATATGAAGTAAAATAACATTTAAAACACCAAGATCAAAGAAAATAACATTAACAATATGGTAAAATAAACCCAAAATAGCAACTTAAATAAATAATGTAGGCCATTTGGCCATGGTGAGTATAATATATAAAAAAAATTGTGAAAAATATATTCAAGAAGGAGATGAAGGAAGAACTTAAAAGGAACAATAAAAACATTTATTTAAAATGGAAACTCACCAAATATAAATCAAAATAGCAAAAACAAGAATGGAAAAGCAAGAAAGTGCAAGAGTTGGTGCTCAAGAGCAACCTCAAGAAGCTACATTTCAAGCTTTATCTCTTCAAACTTTCCTTTCTTTTCTAAACTTTTCTTTTTTGCTTTCAACCAAGAAGAGAGAAAAAACTAAGTAAAATACCAAAAGAACTCAGCAAAATGAAATGTAAAAATGAATTTTCTGCCTCCCTCCTAGAGCTGGCAGAATGGCCCCTAATATTCCCTCAATGATATTGTCATTTTTTGTAACCAATTTTCCATCAAATGGCTAATAATTCAAGGTGAAAAAATCATGAAATTACCACCTTTGGATTAGCATCTCAGCTCTCTCAAATTACAGCTGTTCAAGAATAATATTGACATTTCTCTTGGCCTATGTGGCTTAATCACCATGGCTTGATCAAAGAGAATCTCTAACTAACTCTTGATTTTTAGCCATTTGATTGAAAAATCAGAAGCTTCCTCCTTCCTTTGGGCCTGGGCAGGCCAACACTTCTCTTTTCCAGCCCAACTCTGATTTTTTGAAAGGCCCAAAGAAGCCCTTTTCGGTTGCTTGGGTGAAATGATCGTTTTGCCCCCCGGATGCAAAAAAATATCAAACGGACTCCAAATTCTATTTTTATTTTTTTAATACTTCCAAAATAATAAAATATTGAGTTCTGGAAGTTTTCAAAATTATCCGAGTCTATTTGCTATTTATTTGGATTTTCTCTTCCAAAAATGCCCTTTTATGCCCCTACATTTTACCATTTTTTAAACGAGCTTCAAACCAAGATTTTTCTTCACCAATCTCTTAAAAATAATTAAAAAGTGTGATATGGAAGTTTTCATAATTTTTGGAGAAAATTTGGTATATTTTTGGGATTTATCGGCTTGAATTACTACATAGGAGGCCCGGGATTTGGCCATTATGCAAACGAACTCCGAATCAAGATTTTATTTCTCCAATATATTATAAATAATTTAAAAATGAGATTTTCAAAATTTTAGAATTTTTGGAGTCCATTTGCTATTTTTCCGGGATTTATCTTTTTGAATTACTGCATAAGAGGCCCGGGCTTTGGCCATTTTGCAAACGAACTCCGAATCAAGATTTTCTTTTTCCAATCTCTTCCAAATAATTTAAAAATGAGATTTTCAAAAGTTCAAAAGATTTGGAGCTCATTTGCTATTTTTCCGAGATTTTCCTTTTTGAATTACTGCATTAGAAGCTCGGGATTTGGCCATTTTGCAAACGAACTCTGAATCCAGATTTTCTTTTATCAATCTCTTTAAAATAATTTAAAAATGAGATTTGCAAAATTTCAGAAGATTTGGAGCTCATTTGCTATTTTTTTCAAGATTTTCCTTTTTGAATTACTACATAAGAAGCCGAGGATTTGGCCATTTTGCAAACGAAATCCGACTCAATATTTTCTTTCGCCAATCTCTTTCAAATGATTTAAGAATGAGATTGACAAATTTTCAGAATTTTCGGAGTCCATTTGCTATTTTTCCTAAATTTTCCAATTTTGCCCTTTTACCTCCGAAACCCGATTTTGCTCAAAAAAAGTCTGATTTTCAGATTTTCTTCAAGCTGAGCCTTGGGCTATCCCTTTTTAATCATTCCTCATCCATTGGGGGCTTTGGTCTTACCAAGTGGGCCATTTCCGTGATTCTTCTCGATTTCACCGGAATCCACTAAAAACCTTAATTCTCGATTCTCCCGGATTGATTTTTCTTTCAGTTTCTCTTGCAAGTGGTTTCTCCATTACCCATAGTCAGTGCTTATCTTTCATTTGGAAGCTTCATTTTCAACAAATTTGATCATTTAAGCACTTTTCCCCAAATTTCTCGGATTAGGGTTTCCTTCCTACTAAATCTCCAATTCCATCTTCTGAACTCCATATCTTTCAATGTAGACCTCGGATTATCAAAATTATTTCACCATTTTTCAATTGAACTTAAAATCTTGATTTTGAAAGTGGGTTGACTTTTTTAGTAGTTGACTTTCTGGGGTTGACTTTTTCGGGGTTGACTTTTTTTTGGGGTTGACTTTTTTCAAGTTTGACTTTTTATGCTTGCCCTCTTAAACTAAGTCTCAGAGTACCACCTGCAGGATGAAAAAAAACTTTTTACACTCGAAAACATCAATTTAGGAAGAAATCATACCTGTTTTAGTGGTCCGGACAAAATTAGGTGTCTACAGGCGGCTGAGGTACTGATGTTCAATTGAAAAATTAAAGTTCGAATGAATGCTCTGTGTAAAGGGGGAGAAAGTATCTAAAAATCAGAGGAAAGGGGAATAACTCAGTCTGACGTAACTACGAAAGCCGAGAGGTTAACCAAGTAAATTGCTTGTTCAAGAGAAATTTCAGATGGTTTGAAAAAGGAGGGGTCTAAGATATTCCGCATCTGGGACATTTACAACCTATAACATTACATTTGTTTCTTATATCCTTGATATTCACTTTTACAATTTAAAAAAAAAATATTTGTTGCAATAAATTCTTGTTATCCTTTTCATGACATTTTTGCTTGTTTCATATTTTCTTTCATACATTTTTGAGATGCATCATGATTGTTATTAAATTGAATGGTGATTAGTAATAAAAAAATTCTTTAAATCAAAGGATTTTAGAGTATTACTAAAGAATAGATTTAAATCTTGGGAAAGGTTTGGAAAGTTCACCAAGTAAAAGAAAACAGTGAACGTGTTGGAGACTCCATCACGAAGTCAGAAATTTTTTGAATTTCAGCGAAAGTCAGAAACTAAAACTGTTTAACAAGTTATCTTGAGTGAAAGGTTCCTTAAGTGGGGCATCAGTGAACAATTGAAGACTCCATCATGAAGTTGGATAATCTGTGAACATCAAAGAAACCATGGATTAGAAATCATGACACAATCATTGGATTGCATTCATTCTTAGGAAACATACGAGCATCTGCAAAGCATGTCATTCTCATCATTGCATTTAGCTAACATTGTAGAAATCAGGAAAACTTGGAATTCCCCAAAGTGAACTTGTTCTGCTTCTCAAACGAGTCGAGCCCAGAGATCACCGTCGAGGTATTTCCTTTTGTTTTAAATCGAATTCATTTTGTTTTATCAAATGAGTCAAGCCTTGAGATCTCCGTCGAGGTATTTCCTTTTGTTTTAAATCGAATTCATTCTGTTTTATCAAATGAGTCGAGCCTTGAGATCACCGTCGAGGTATTTCCTTTTGTTTTAAATCGAATTCTTTCTGCTTTATCAAATGAGTTGAACCTTGAGATCACCGTCGAGGTATTTCTTTTTGTTTTAAATCGAATTCATTATGTTTTATCAATTGAGTCGAGCCTTGAGATCACCGTCGAGGTATTTCCTTTTGTTTTAAATCGAATTCATTCTGTTTTATCAAATGAGTCGAGCCTTGAAACCACCGTCGAGGTATTTCTTTTCGTTTTAAATCGAAATCGTTCTATTTTATCAAATGAGTCGAGCCTTGAGATCACTGTCGAGGTATTTCCATTTGTTTTAAATCGAATTCATTTTGTTTTATCAAATGAGTTGAGCCTTGAGACCATATTCGAGGTATTTCCTTTTGTTTTAAAGTGAATTCATTCTGTTTATCAAATGAGTCGAGCCTTGAGACCGTCGTCAAGGTATTTTCATCTAGGGTAAGGCCTCCGAGCACCATTTTTAAGACCTCCGGGCATAATTTTTCAAATCATGGGTAAGAACTCCGGTCACCATTTTTAAGATCTCCTGGCACCATTCTTAAGACCTCCAGGCACAAGTTTTCAAAGTTTTTACAGTTTTAAACAATGAACAAGTCTTTGGTGGTGATATCCAGAGTTTTACATTTGCTTGAGCAAGTCTTTGGTGGTGATAGCCGAAGCTTCTAGAGGAGATACCCAAAATTTTAAACACAGCTTAGCACAAGACAGGTTAAGCCCCCGAGACCATCGTTGAGGTCTTTTCTTCTCTTACAAAAAAAAAATTCTTTTCCTTAAAACGGGTCGAGCCTTGATTAGTCAGGGAATTCAATTTCAGGATAATATCTTCTATTTACAGTTTTTTTTTTTTAAAAAATGAAAAATGAAAAAAAACCCCCTTTCCCTTCTCTTCACATTTGATTTCACTAACCGAACAAAATTAGTGTTTGTTTATCTTTTCCTGATTCCTGATTCTCAACAATAGCCAAAGAGGGGCAGCTGTAGACACCTAATTTGGTCCGGACCACTAAAACATGTATGTTTTCTTCCTAAATTGATGTTTCAGAATGTAAAAATACTTTGTTCATCCTACAGGTGGTACTCCGAGACTTAGTCTAAAAAGACGAGCATAAAAAGTCAAACTTGAAAAAGTCAACCCCAAAAAGTCAACTACTAAAAAAGTCAACCCACTTTCAAAATCAAGATTTGAAGTTCAAATGAAAAATGGCAAAAGAATTTTGATAATTCGAGGTCTACATCGAAAGATATGGAGTTTGGAAGTTGGGTTATGGAAATTTAGTAGAAAGGAAACTCTAGTTCGGGAAATTTGGGGAAAAGTACTTAAACGATCAAATTGGTCAAAGTTGAAGGTTCCAAATGAAAGATAAGCACTATCTACGGGTAATGGAGAATCTACTTGGAAGAAAAACTGAAAGAAAAGTCAATTCGGAAGAAAACCGAGAATATGGGTTTTTGGTGGATTTCGGTGAAATTTGGAAGAATTACAGAAATGGCCCGATTCGGTAAGAATAAAGCCCCTAATTGATGAGGAGGGATTAAACAAGGATAGCCCAAGGTTCAATTTGAAGAAAATCTGAAAATCAGACTTGTTTTGAGCAAAACCGGGTTTCAGAGGCAAAAGGGCAAAATTGGAAAATTTGGGAAAAATACCAAATGAAATCCAAAATTTTTGAAAATTTTCAGATCTCATTCTTAAATCATTTATAAGAGATTGGCAAAAGAAAATCTGGATTCGGAGTTCGTTTACAAAATAGCCAAATCCCGGGTCCCCTATGTAGAAATTCAAGAAGATAAATCCCGGAAAAATAGTTAATGAACTCCAAATCTTAAATTATTTGGAAGAGATTGGCAAAATAAAATCCAGATTCGAAGTTCATTTGCAAAATGGCCAAATCTCGGGCCCACTATGTAGTAATTCAAGCAGATAAATCCCAAAAAAATACCAAAGGTGTTCCAAAAATTATGAAAACTTCCAAATCATACTTTTAAATTATTTGTAAGAGATTGGTGAAGAAAAATATGGATTTGGAGCTCGTTTTAAAAATGGTAAAGTTTGGCAGCAGAAAAGGGCAATTTTGGAAAAAAAATCCAAATAAATAGCAAATGGGCTCGAAAAATTTTAAAAACATCCAAAATTCAATTTTTTATTTATTTTGGATGTATTGAAAAAATAAAATTTGAATTTGGAGTCCATTTGCTATTTATTTACGTTCGGGGGTAAAAAAGTCATTTTACCCAAAAAATCGAGAAAGGCTTTTCTTGCCTTTTTAAAATATGAAGCATGGGCTGGAAAATGAGGGCTCAGCCGGCCAAGGCCCAATTATGAAGATATTTTCTGATTTTTGATCAAAAGGGCAACAATGAAGAGGAAGGTAGTTATTTTTTTTTTATCAAGCCTTTGTAATTGCGCCATATGGACCAATGCATGAAAAGGGAGAATGTCAACATAATGGCTTAAGATTCTTGAATAGCTATAATTGTGGATAGCTTATTACCTAATCTATGGGTGATAGTTTCACATTTTAAGCATTTTGGATTAATAGCCTTTGGATCAAAATTGGTTGAAAACAAATGATAACATCCTAGCGATTTAGAAGGCCATTCGGCCACTACAAGCGGAAGGGGGTCTCTCTTTCATTTTCAGCTATTCACTCTTGTTTTGGTTGATTTTCTCTTCATTTTTTGAAAGGCAAAAAGAAAAGTTTAGAAAAGAAAAGAAAGTTAGAAGAGAAAAAGCTTGCAATATAGCTTCTAGAGGTTGCTTTAAGCACCATACTCTTGCACTTTCCTTGATTTTCTATTCTTGATTTGCTGTTCTGATTGCTATTTTGGTGAGTTTCTTTTGATTTTTCTTCTTTAAAATAAGTGTTTTTAAGTTTCTCCTTTAAGTTCTTCTTTATACTTTCTTGGAAAAAGCTTTGAAAAATTTCTTTTCTTTTGTTTTTTTGGGTTTGCCGAATGGTTATTTTTTTGATATAGTTGCTGTTTGCATTTTTATTTCATGTTATTCATGATATTTAACAAGTTTTGATGCTTTAAATCTTCTTCAAATATATAAACATGAAGCTTGTTTTGATTTGGTTGCTTGCTTCTTTACATTTTTGAGTCTATTATCTTGTTATCATGTTTATTTTACATATCTTGCATTTTTTATTTTTTGTTTTCAAAATGTTTAAGTTTGTTTATGTTTTACATTTTGTTAATCCATGTGTTTTTGAAAATGCCTATTGGTTTTCATGCGTTTACTTTATATTTGCATGATTTGAGTATTATTCTTTAATCTTGCATGTTAGTATATCATGTGTTTGTGAAAATGCCATGCTCATTTTAAAGTATGGGACCATTCAGCCACCCTTCATGTTGTATGCTTTGTATATGCATTTTCATCATGCTAGTTGATAGGTTTGCATTTTCATGATATTTGGTTGTGTATTTTGTTTAAGCATGCTATATGTTTGTGTTATTTCCATGCATTCTTTAGATTTAGGATTGGTTTGCTTTGCTATGCATATTCATGCATTTTGGACCTAGGTTGCATTAAATGCCATGCAAGTTCATTTAGGTCTAGGTCATATTCTCTATGGCATGCATTTTTCATGTTATATAGGTCTTAAATCATGCATTTCATGCATCATATTTGCTGTATTTTTAGGCATTTCATGTCATTGCCACATGATTTATGACTTAGACCAATCAATGGTTTAAAGTCATCCTCATTTTGAGCATACTTGTGGAAAATTAAAGAGTTGTCAAATTGATTATTCTACCTTTGTGATTTTTTTTTTACTTATCCAATTTTTTTTCTAACTTTTCAAAAGTATTAGCTACTGTTTGTGAGTCTTTAGTAGAGTCTCTAACATTTTTACTTTGATTTTTTAAATGATTTTATCAAAGGCAAAAAAATGTGTTTTAGCAAAACAGTTTTTTCACCCAGTACTCATACTTTCCCCATTTTTTTGGGCAGTCATCTTTAATCATAAAATTAAGTCAATTGTTTCCCATGTATTTTTACATGTCCTAAGTTTTCAGTATTTTTTTATAAGTTTTTTGAATTTTTAAAAATGGGGTAAAAAATCGTGTTTTGAAACTGGACAGTAGAGGCATAATTGATTTGAAGGAAAATCATTTTTCTGTTTTGGTTAAGTTACTTAGAGGGGGCTGATTAGGAAGTTTAGCTACTGTCTTAGGGCAGTTTCTAAGTCTTTTTAAACTCTAAAAATGATTTTTCAAATTTCCGGTTAAGGGTGATCAAGTCCGAGATTTTAAACTTAGGAAATTAGAGCCATTTAAAAAGGGTTTAGCTAAGTTTTTATTTTTAATATAAGCTTTTCAAAATTGTTTTCAAACAATCACAAAGTATTGTGGTTTTAGAATATTTAATTTGATATATTTTTCTAAGATAGCCGGATATCTTTTTAGATATACGGATTTTCTTAATTAAAGGAAAAAATACATTCTCATGCATTGCATTTTCCATATTCATGCATACTATATAATATGTGATTTTTGCTATGTTAATTTTCATGATGGTGTTATTATCTTTGATTTAAATTTTTGATATTATATTAATTGTTATATGGTTTTGCATATTTCATGATATCCTATGCTTTTTATTTAGTTATTTTTGTTATATTATTTAGCATATACTATGTTCATGCATTATTATTTTTATTTTTATTTTCATGCATATTATATGTTAGCATTATTTTATATTTCATGTCATTTCATATCATTTAGATTATATGTCATATCATTTATATTTGACTTGTCATTTAAATCATTTTATTCCATTTAGAATATATCATGTGACTTAGGATATTTCATTTCATATAGAATATATTATGTTATCTAGGTCATTTCATTTCATGTGGAATATATTATGTTACCTAGGTCATTTCATTTCATTTAGAATATATTATGTCACTTAGGATATTTTATTTCATTTAGAATATATCATATGACTTAGGATATTACATTTCATATAAAATATATCATGCTACCTAGGTCATTTCATTTCATTTAGAATATATCATATGACTTAGGATATTTCATTTCATTTAGAATATGCTAAAACATTTAAATTATATCATACCATTTAGGTTGCATTATATTATCTAGACTTTGCTATGTCATTTTATTTATGTCACACATATTCATATTCATATTTTTTTAAAATGTTTGGAAAAAGGTAATGATTTTCAATAAAATAAAGATATGCCCGACTTAAAATATTTCATGAGTTCTCTGCCGGGTTTGCTGGGGAGGATATCATCAATTATCATTAATAATGGAATATCTTCTTTAAAACGAGAATGGTTCAGAAAATTTTCCAAAATAATAAGAATTTCTATATTTTGCCACGCTTGTTGGGAAATATAGGAAATTTTTTAATTAATAAATTCCTGATCATTTTCAATAAAAAAATGTAATTATTATTTTTTAAATTGGGAATTAACTTGAAATACCAAATTAAAAATCGACTTTTTACCGAGACTTGAGATAACACACGATTAATAAGGTATCATTTTATACGGGCGTTGTGGGGGTGCTAATCCTTCCCCACACGTAACCGAATCCCGAACCCGCTTCTTTGATTTCTCTGGTTTAAAACGCAGACTTGAAATTGGTTTTGAAAAAATGTTTTAATTAATTTTAAAATGTTTTATAAAACCGGTTTTAATAGGTGGCCGATCACACCTAGCCAAAAAAGATTGGTGGCGACTCCATGTCTTTTTCAAGGTTATTTTCAAAACCTTCGATTTAATAGAGGAATTAAGTCGACTTTTCCTCGGTTTTTTTAATGTCACGCTTAACGAATAATAAAGTTTTGCGATGAGACTTGTTATTTTTTAGGTTGCAAAAATGGTAATTTGATATGTGTAAGAGATGTGCTAAAACCATTCACAGTTTTTCTAATAAAACACCAATTGCCCAAACACCACCTCATGATCGACACCTCCTGGCACCATGACTAAACCATATATCCTATTTTGGGCCATATTCTTTCTTGTCACTTCAAAGAACCCAGGATTGAAACTCATCCTTTTCAATGTAAACCTAGACTTGCGATGTTCCTCGTAATGATACAAATTCTTATGGTTAATCAAATTGGGGTATCATATGTGGAAATGATGGATACATGGTGAATAAGGATGGATTAATGCATGAATCATTGGGGGCATGCGGGAAAAAAAGAAGAATGAAAAAGAAAAATTGTGATATTGATAACTCGTATAATTATATAGTTTTTAGTTATGTTTTATTATTGTTTTGTGTCAAATACGAGTTATTATTGCTTAGTCTAATTGTGTTTATGATTTTTTATATTTTTATGTAATTTGGTGTTTTTCACGAGTTTCTTTGAGTGATTTCAGATTACTAGGTTAAATCAAGAATTAAGGGCAAATCCAGTTCAGTTCCAGTTCCGACACCTTTTGCCATATCAGCTATATATGGAGTTTCACTGAAGCAATAAGGCTACAATTTTAACCGTGCAAAGTTAAGAGGCATATCTATCTTTTTCATGTTTTACACTTCTTGAAACGGAGTCGTTTTCCCTAGCGAAATCAACCATCAAGTTGGCTGATGTGCAATGACGTCTGTGCTGACCAGTTTTGGTATTTTGACCATATCTTCTGATCCACATCATAAAATGAGCTGATTTCAACGGCTATGCATCACCGACTAATAGGGGAACATTTTTCTAGAAGACCATTTGATCAGATCAAGCCTCCAATATTGACAAAATCGACCATCAAGCGGGGTGATCAAAATTGTCATACAATATGACGAAAATTGTTAGAAAAATGCACCCACCTATTATACCTACCTTTGAAATTTATAAAGCTTGTCTCTTGTCATTTAGCTCTCCAAAATGTGTATAAATAGAGGGCCTTGGATGATTGTAAGAGCATTATATTGTACATTGGTAGGATATTAGCCATTGTAATAAAATTCTCTAAGTTTTCTTCTTTTTTTTCTCTAGTTTTCTTTTTCTTTAGAAAGAGCAAAAGGTTGGATAATTAATATTCTTCTTCTTTCTTTCTTTTATTTTCTTCTTAGATTCTATTTAATTTTATGTTTATAATGCCTATGCTAGGCTAAACTTCTATTTGGTTAAGGGTGATTTCAAAGCCCTAGACATGTTTTATAATTGATTTTCAGATTCTATCTATCATTAATTTTCTATCAAAGTTGCTTATGTTCTTCTACAAGAATTGTTCATGATGTTGTCTTGATTTGTTTAGGTGTACAACTAGATAGATCTTGATAATTATCTATTGCTAGTTTAGGAGTATTGATCCATGTAATTGTCTTGATTTCCTATTCATAAGTGGCAATTTGTGATTAATGATTATGGTCAAGTTTTCAATAATTGCAAAGTGGAACATAACCTAAGTTGAACAATCCGAGCTTATGTGTTTGTTGCTTAGATCAACCTATCTTTCTCATCATAAAGCTGCCATTAAATTGAACTTAGAGAGCTTATACTAGGTTGTTTGATGGTTAGAGATTAAATAGAGAGCTTGTTCTATTTAACGACAAACTAAGGAAAGATTGGGATAACAGAGCTTGTTGTTATCTACGGTTGTTAACTTTGGTAGTTGGTTAATGTTGATAGATATGAAATTGATTCTTAATGATGTCTAGTGGTGGAGAATGAAACCTTAACCATATTTTTCATATTTGATTCTTCTTACTTACTTGTTTTCTTACTTTTCTAGTTTGCTTATTTTTAAAAGTATATTTATTTTTTATTGGCTGGTTATACCGCCTAATTTGTATATTAACTTTGTTTTATTTTTATTGGCTGGTTATACCGCCTAATTTAGTATATATATTTTTATTGGCTGGTTATACCGCCTTGCATCTTATTCTTATTATTAACTTATAAACTAAAACCCAATCCCTGAGGACCCGACCCTTGCTAACTACTATACTTACAATTGATCTTTTTAGTGCAAGGTTAAATAAGATACACTCTTTTGGGTGCATCAGATATCATGCATATGAGAATTCGGATGATTCCAAAGTGCAAAATGAAATTCTGATTATCTATTCCCCGTGGGGATTGTTTTTCAATGAGAATATTCGTGCTAGATATGAGAAATGGCATATCCCTTTCGCAAAAAAAGAAATTATTCGTAGTCACCCCTTTTGAGCCGAAAGAATTCTTTTTTTTGAACCCTGATCAAGTATCATACTCTACACTGGGGGGCAAATGCGAGGAGAGATCTTCCCAAAGATCACTAAGAAATAAGTCCTAACTTAAAGGCAGATACAAAGCAAATTGGGCACCAAAATAAATACGGGATCACTTTATCGAAGTGAAGAAAAAAGAAAAGAAAAAATGGCGAAATGGAAGCCAAGAATAAAAAAATAAAGAAGGAAGAAAGAACACAGAAAAAATGTGTGAAAAAGTTTGGCAAACGAAAGCCAAAAACAAAGAAGAAAATGAGCAAAAGTCAAAAAGGAAAGAAAAGTCCAAAAAGGGACAAATGCTTCAAAAAGGAAATCCTCTTCAAGAAATGATCCTTGATCTGATTACCCTCAAACACAAATTTTGGGCCTATTTATCCTTTCTTTCTAAATCCTGAACCTTGGCCTACATTACGTGCTTTAAAAGTCCATTTTGATCAAGCATGAATATTTAACCTGAAGGGTTTCTCTTTAGATTTTATCCCATTTCATCGAATTATCATTTCACTATGGAAGAATTTAGAATTCTCAAGTGCATGGTAGAAAAACAAAAAAAAAAGATAAAGAAAAAGAAAAAAATGGAAAGAATGGGACTTTAGGGCGAAAACCCAAAAATAGGCGGTCTAGAGTAAAATGGAAATTTTTTATGCCATCATGTCAGTACCGATGCCATACAAAAGAAGTGGTCATCGAGGAACATCTAGGAATTCTTGAACCTCCCAAATTGTCAACTCTCATTCGGAGGATTGACATCAAAAACTGAGACTTTTTTCCTCCAAAATCAACTTTCCAGTTTAAACATCCCGGCCAATCTTGACGCTTGTCAAAATGCCTTGATATGGAAACTAAAAGAATGTTGAGTTTGTTTGTTTCTCAATGGAATCATGATTTATAAAACTTGTTCCATTTGTGAGCCTAGAAGGGACATACATTTTTGTTGTGAAGTTTTCTTCGATCAATCAAAATCTTGTTATACCAAGCCTTGCCAATTCAAAATGAAAAATTCAGATTGACAGTTAGGGAAATTTCTAACAGTGATCATCAGTCTTCAAAAGATTCGTACATCACAACTGTGGGGGTTAAAATTTTTGGCTCAGAAGTTTTTCCTTAAATGAGAAAAATTGTTTTTCAAAAAGGGAAAATAAAAATAATTTTTGAAATACCCATTTTTGATGTTGACATGAGACAAGGGTTTTTCTAATCCAAAAGTGTGGAACTACTAGGGTTAAACTTGACTTCCAAATATGAGAGAAAGAAATAGAACTCGGCAAGCAGACTTCTGTCAATAAGAGTTTGAAAATTGTTGGGCAAAGAGAATAGCCAAATATTGAAAAATGAATTGAAGATATACTCTGATTTGAAGAGGAAAAATGAATTGGAAAAGCTAAGCCAAAGTCTAGAAAAAACGATTGGGGGGCATTTGCATCACTCATAAGCACTCATCTCTTTATTAAGCATTTGCATCTGTACAGTGTCAGCAAGCATTTGCATCATTCATGGGTATTTGCATTGGCACTATTCCAAAAGCATCTGCATTTTACCTTTACATTTACATCCTTCATGGATATTTGTATTCGCGTCATCTCAAGCAATTGCATTATTTCTAGAATCGTTGCATTTTCATTATTGTGTGGTAACTGCAGTTACACCATTCATAGACCACTTACATGAACACGATTAGTAGGGGCATTT
The DNA here is from genome assembly GCA_030761205.1 of Fremontodendron californicum. NCBI lineage: Eukaryota > Viridiplantae > Streptophyta > Magnoliopsida > Malvales > Malvaceae > Fremontodendron > Fremontodendron californicum. The sequence continues at coordinate 18,535,843 of JAULJL010000008.1, forward strand.
GCCTCATTCCATGAAGTAGTTGCATCAACGCCAACATCTGCATTTGCATCAATCTAAGCCATTTGCATTTGCACCATTTGCATTTGAAGCATTTGCATCAACAAAAGTCATTTGCACTTGCACCATGAAGCATTTGCATCTTATTCAATATTTGCATCTGCATCAAGAAGTATTTGCATCAATCCAAGCGTTTGCATCCTCTCTCAAATCCTCCAGGTTAATTTCCAACAATTCCAATGTCTCTGGCTTCATCCAGATCTTCCTCAACTTTCTGGTTTCACCCATGTCATTTTAATTTCTGGCTTCATCCAGATCTTCCTCAACTTTCTGGTTTCACCCATGTCATTTCAATCTCTGGCTTCATCCAGATCTTCTTCAGTTTTCTGGTTTCACCCATGTCATTTCAATCTCTGGCTTCATCCAGATCTTCCTCAACTTTCTGGTTTCACCTATGTCATTTCAATCTCTGGCTTCATCCAGATCTTCCTCAACTTTCTAGTTTCACCCATCTCATTTCAATTTCTGGCATCATCCAGATCTTTCTCAACTTTCTAGTTTCACCCATGTCATTTCAATCTCTGGCTTCATCCAGATCTTCCTCAAGTTTCTGGTTTCCCACATGTCATTTCAATCTATGCCTTCATCCAGATATTCCTCAACTTTCTAGTTTCACCCATGTCATATCGATCTCTGGCTTTATTTAGATCTTTCTCATCTTTCTAGTTTCACCCAAGTTATCACCTTTAAAATTATCTATGGTTTCACCTTGATAACTTTTTGACTTCTGGTTTGCCCAAACCATCACCTTGAATATTATAAATGGTTTCACCTAGATAACTTTTTGACTGGTTTTGCCCATATCATCACCATGAAAATTATCTATTGTTTCGCCTATATAACTTTTCGACTTTTGGTTTCGCCCAAGTCATCAACATGAAAATTATCTATGGTTTCACCTTGATAACTTTTCGACTTTTGGTTTAACCCAAGTCACCACCATGAAAATTATCTATGGTTTCGCCTAAATAACTTTTCGACTTCTGGTTTCGCCCAAGTCATTACCATGAAAATTATCTATGGTTTCACCTAGATAACTTTTCGACTTCTGGCTTCGCCCAAGTCATCACCTGGAAAATCGAACTCGTTTCCTTACGACAAGACGAGCCTTGATTAGTCAAGGAACTCAATTTAAGGACAAAATCTTCTATTTACAACTTTTAATCATTAAAAAAATATAAAAAATAAAATGAAAAAAATGAAAAAAATGAAAAAATCAAAACTCTCCTTCCTTTTCTTCAAATGTGGTTTCACTAACCGGACAAAATTAGTATTTATTTATCTTTGCCTGATTCCTGATTCTCATCAATAGTCAAAGAGGGGTAGCTGTAGATACTTAATTTTGTCCAAACCCCTAAATCATGTAAATTTCTTCCTTGTGATGTTTTAGAATGCAGAAAAGCTCTTCTCATCCTGTAGGTGGTATTTCGAGACTTGGTTTAAGCGGTCAAGCATGAAAAGTCAATTTGGAAAAAATCAACCCCGGAAGAGTCAACCCTAAAAAGTCAACCACTAAAAAGTCAACCCTCATTCAAAATCAAGATTCAAAGTTTAATTAAACAATGGGGAAAGAATTTTAAAAATCCGAGGTCTACAATGAGAGATATGGAGTCCGGAAGATAGGTTATGGAGATTTAGTGGAAAGAAAACCCTAATTTGGTAAATTTGGGGAAAAGTGCTTAAATGATCAAATTGGTCAAAATTGGAGTTTCCGAATGAAAGATAATCAATGACTACGGATATTGGAAAGGCAATTTGGAAGCAAAACCAAAGGAAGTGTCAATTTGGAAAAAAAATCAAAAATTAGGGTTTTTGGTGAATTTTGGCAAAATTGGGAAAAATGCAAAAATGACCCGATTCAATAAAGTTAACGCCCCCAATTGATGAAGAGTGGGTAAACAAAGATAGCCCAAGGCTCAGTTTGGAGTAATTTCGAGAAAAAAGCCGGTTGGAGGAAAAACGGAGAAACGAGAAAATTTTCGATATTGAAAAAAAGGAAAAATCAAATCGGAGGGGAATTTGATCGAAAAAATTGGGCGCTTTTGGACCAACTCCAATTCAATATATAACAAAGGCCTGGAAAAAGAAAATCTGGAAAACGGACTTGTTTTGAGTAAAACCGAGGTTTTGGAGGTTAAAAGGCAATCTTGGAAAATCTGGGAAAAATAGGAAATGAGCTCAGAAAATTATGAAAACTTTCAGATCTTAATTTTATATTATTTGGAAGTGGTTGGCGAAGAAAAATCCAGAATCGAAGCTCATTTAAAAAATGGCCAAATTCGGGCCCACTAATCTGAAATTCTAGAAGATAAATCCGGGAAAAATAGCAAATAAGCTCGAAAAATTTTGAAAACTTCTAGATCTCAATTTTATATTATTTGGAAGAGAGTCAAAAATAAAAATCCAGAATCGGAGCTCATTTGGAAATGGAAAAATTCGGGCCCGCTAAGCTGAAATTCCAAAAAATAAATCCAGGAAAATAGCAAATGAGCTCGGAAAATTATGAAAACCTCCAGATTATTATTCATATTGGAGCAATAGCTAAGGGTAGAAAAGCAAAGAAAAATTTAGAAGAGAAGGAAGCTTGAAAGATAGCTTTGAAAGGTAGCCTTTTGGCACCTAACTCTTGCATTTTTCTTTCTTTTTCTATTCTTGATTTGCTGGTTTTTCATGAGATTTTGTTATTTCTTGTTATTTTCATCATGAAATAAAGGTTTTTGCAACTTCCTTTTAAGGCTCCTATTTTATGTTTTCACAAGAAAAATAAAATACAAAACAATTTTTACTATACTTTTTCATAGTGGCTGAACCCCCCTTTGGTGTACATGTCTTGTGTTTGATGTATTTCCTATGTTGGTTGTAGTATGTTAGCTTGTTTTGATGTTTTAGCTTTCTAAAATAATCAAGATATGGAGCTTATTTCTAACTTTCTTCACTTGTTCTTATTTTGCTGTTTTTATCATTTATTTTCATGGCTACTTACTTTATTTACTAACTTTAATTTTCTGTTTTTACTACATTAAGTTGTTCATGTTTTGTGTCATTGCCATACCATTTGTTTGTGTATTTGCATAGCTATATCTTTGCATTTTCATCATGATTATTTGTCTAACATGCTTTCATTTATGTCTTACATATTTGCCATGCCATGTGTTTGTGTTATCGCCTTGCTAGGATTTTACATGTTGTGAAAGTGACCATTCGGCTACCCCTTCTTTTTGTGTAGTTGCATTTTCATCTTGTTTAGTTACCATGTTTTCATTCATGCTTTGCATCATTATTCCATGTTATTGTGTATTTGTTGTTCCATGTTCATCCATTATTGTTATGCTCATTTAGTATTTATATGTTCATGTTACTTCCATGTATGTTTCATGTTCATATTAGGTTTTAGGTCATATTATATTGTCATGCATCTTTTCATGACATTTTAGGCATTAAGGTCATATTTGTATGCCATGCATTTTCATGCTTATTAGGTCTTAGGTCATCTTGTATTTCCATGCATGTTTCATGATCATTAGGTCTAGGGTATTTATTTGCCATGCATTTTCATGCATATTAGGTCTAGGGTTGCATTTATGGCCATGCATAATTTCTATCTAGGCATTAGGTCATCTTTTATGCCATGCATTTTCTATGTCATTTAGGCATTAGTCATGCATTTCATGCATTTAGCTTGCTGTTTGTTCATGCTTTTCATATCATCCCACTTGATTTTTGACTTAAGCCAATAAATGGCTCAAAGTCCAGCTCTCATGAGCATGCTTGTGGAAAATTAAGAAGTTGTCAAGTTGGATTTTCTACCTTTGTGATTTTTTCATTAGGCAATTTTTGTCCATATTTTTAGCAATTTTTACCACTATTTGTAGGACCTTAGAGGAGTTTCAAATATTTTTATTCTTATTTTTGAGTGTGATAACTCGTATAATTATATAGTTTTTAGTTATGTTTAATTATTGTTTTGTGTCAAATACGAGTTATTATTGTTTAGTCTAATTGTGTTTATGATCTTTTATATTTTTATGTAATTTGGTGTTTTTCACAAGTTTCTTTGAGTGATTTCAGATTACTAGAATTAAGGCCAAATCCAGTTCAGTTCCAGTTCCGACACCGTTTGCCATATCAGCTATATCTCGAGTTTCACTGAAGCAATAAGGCTGAAATTTGTAGCCGTGCAAAGCTAAGAGGCATATCTAACTTTTTTCATGTTTTACACTTCTTCAAACGGAGTCGTTTTCCCTAGCGAAATCGACCATCAAGTTGGCTGATGTGCAATGACGTCTGTGCTGACCTGTTTTCGTATTTTACCCATATCTTCTTATCCACATCAGAAAATGAGCTGATTCCAATGGCTATGGATCCGTAACTGATAGCGGTATATTTTTCTAGAAGACAATTTTATCAGATCGAGCCTCCAACATTGACAAAATCGACCATCAAGCTGGCTGATCAGAATTGTCATACAATATGACGAAAATTGTTAGAAAAATGCACCCACCTATTATACCTACCTTTGAAATTTGTAAAGCTTGTCTCTTGTCATTTAGCCCTCCAAAATGTGTATAAATAGAGGGCCTTGGATGAGTATTGGGATACATTGATACATTGGTAGGATATTAGCCATTGTAATAAAATTCTCTAAGTTTTCTTCTTCTTTCTTTTTCTTTATTTACTTATGCTTCTTACATTTTTTTTCATTTTATTCATATCTAGTATGTGTTGCTAAACATATTGTTGAGGTGATGAGGTGAAGCTTTTGGTAAATGCTAAGGTTAGTCTCTTAAACATGAGCTAAAATGAATCATCATTTATAAACACTAGTATAGATAATATTTTCTTTTGGTTTAAAATCATACTTGCAAAGTAGAGATCTTGATTCATTATTGAAAATGAAAATGGCACAGTAAATGCTTGGTTTCATAACCTTGATTTGTTGTAGACATATACCTTGGCATAAGGAATGTTTGGACTCTTTTTGTGAGTTTTGAGGACACCAAATGAACATAATATCATATGCTATGGACGTTGGACAATTTGGACTGAATTGCTAAACCTTCCGATTGGAACCTCCCTTATGTGTGAATTTCAATTGTGTAATAAAACAAGATTAATCTTAGCATGACACCAAGAGTGGATTCTCTAACCTCAACATCTTTTCTTATTGTTTTTATATCTTGTCTAATTTCTTTTATGTTATTTTGTTTATTTTGTTCTCTAATATCTTGTTTATCTTGTTTTGTTGTTGATTCCCTAATATCTTTTTTACTTTCTTTTTCTTATATATTTATAAACTTATACTTACTAATACGCTTCCCTGTGGTTCGACCTCGGACACCCGAGAATTTATTACTTGAACATAACCTGCACTTGGGTTCACGACTCTTAATTGAGTCACCATCAAGTTTTTGGCGCCGTTGCCGGGGAGGCAATACTAAGTATATAAGTTTATAAGTATATTTATTTTTATTGGCTGGTTATACCGCCTAATTTAGTATATTTATTTTGTTTGGCTGGTTATACCGCCTAATTTGTATATTAACTTTGTTTTATGCTTGTTTGGCGACGTGATTTTAGATCTCGTCGTTTAGTTAGATTTTATTGTGAAACTTTTTCAGGTAATCTTTCTAATACAACTCCTACCATGGCTGACAATGAAAGTGTTCATGCTGAAGATGAGAACAGACAAGTACGCACCATGCGTGACTACTTGCAACCAACTCGAAGCTCATCACCCTCTTGTTTTATTTTTCCTCTCAATGCAAACAACTTTCGTTTTAAACCAGGTATGATAGCTTTGCTTCCAAATTTCCATGGGTTAGAATCGGAAAGTGCTTACTCGTTTCTAAAAGACTTCGAAGATGTATGTGTCACCTTTAATGACCAACAATGTACAAATGAAATTGTCAAGCTAAAATTATTTCCTTTTTCTTTAAAAGATAAAGCAAAAATTTGGCTTCATAATTTAAAACCAAGGTCAATTGGCACATGGCAAGAATTACAAACTGAGTTTCTAAAGAAATTTTTCCCAGCACATAAAACTACTGCTTTGAAAAGACAGATTCAAAATTTCAATCAAAATCAAAATGAAACATTTTTTCAGTGCTGGGAGCGTTTTAAAGATTTGTTAAGTTCTTGTCCACATCATGGTTTTGAAAAATGGCGTCTTATTAGTTTCTTTTATGAAAGTTTAACTCCCGAAACTAAACAATTTGTTGAAACAATGTGTAACGGTGAGTTTCTAGAAAAAGAACCTGAAGAAGCCTTTGACTACCTAGACCATTTGGCAGATAACTCTCAAGCCTGGCACACAGATAATTTCTCTGAAAGTTTCAATAGATCTAATCTTGTTTCTAACAGAGGTAAATATCATTTTAGTCAAGAAGATGAGATAAAAGCTAAAGTAGCTAATTTGGCTAGAAAGATTGAAGCCATGGAACTTAGAGAAGTAAAAGAAGTCAAAACGGTTAAAAATGAAGAAAGTTGTGGAATTTTTGAAATCATGGGACACCCCACTTCTGAATGTCCAAACATTCCCATTCTTAAAGAAGCGTTGCATGATCAAGTAAATTCCATAAACACATTTAAAAAGCCTTTTCCTGAATGGAGAAATCATCCCAACTTCAGTTGGCGGAATAGTAATCATGTTCAGGTACCACAATCTCAAAAGTCGGGCAACACTTTTTCCTATCAACCTTCACGTGTACAAACGTTGGAAGAGACATTGCAAGCATTCATGCAAACACAAGCAAATGTGAATAACCGGACTTCACAGGACATCAATGAGATCAAAAACACCTTGTCCACATTGACAGCTTCATTACGCACTCAAGAAAAAGGTAAGTTTCCTGCTCAACCTCAGCCTAACCCTTCTACTCAATGTCTTGTTTCTTGCTCCAATGAAACTCAACAGGAAAATGCCAGTTCTATCACAACTCTTCGAAGTGGAAAGGCAATTGACAAAAACATTCCATCAAAAGACCAAGATCCTTCTTCCCCTCCGAAAAGTAATGGTAAGGATGATGGTAAGTCTGAACTTCTTGAAAATTTGGACAAAGAAAAAGGTATGCATCCTGCTCCTTTTCCTCAAAGGTTGCAAACAATAAAGAATTTGAATCAAAATGCAGAAATTTATGAACTTTTCAAACAAGTTAAGATTAACATTCCTTTATTGGATGCAATCAAACAAGTTCCATCTTATGCTAAATTTTTGAAGGACATGTGCACAGTTAAAAGGAAACATAATGTACAAAAGAAAGCATTTCTGACGGAAAGTGTGAGCTCAATCATTCAGCACCTTACTCCACCAAAATTCAAAGATCCTGGATATCCAACAATCTCATGCATCATTGGAAACACTAGAATAGAACGTGCATTGCTTGATCTTGGTGCTAGTGTTAATCTTTTGCCTTTTTATGTTTATCAACAGTTAGGTTTAGGTGAACTCAAGGAAACACCTGTTACACTTCAACTAGCTGATCGTTCTGTAAAAATTCCTCGAGGGATAGTTGAAGATGTTTTGGTTCAAATTGATAATTTTTACTTCCCTGTTGATTTTATTGTTTTGGACACACATCCTGTTTCAAATCCAAATGTTCAAATTCCTGTTATATTAGGCCTTCCATTTCTTGCAACTTCTAATGCTCTGATAAATTGCAGGAATGGTATGTTGAACATTTCTTTTGGAAATATGACTTTAGAATTAAACGTGTTCAACATTTGCAAGCAACCTGGTGATAATTCAGAAGTACATGAAGTGGATTTCATTGAAGAACTTGTTCATGAACATCTCACCACTACCACATTCCATGATCCTTTAGAAGCTTATTTAATTGAATGTGAGTTTGATAATGCTTCAGAAATTTCACACACTGATTCTTTGTTAAATTCTTTTCAGGATAAGCATTGTTGGAAACAAAAGTTTGAGGAACTTCCATCACTCACAAATGTCACTGTACCATCAACTATTGAACCACCCAAGCTGGATTTAAAACCATTGCCATCCGAGCTAAAATATTCCTTTTTGGGTGAGAGTGAAACTTTTCCAGTCATAATTTCTTCACATCTTGATGAACTACAAGAAGGTAAGTTGTTACAACTTTTGAAGATGCACAAAAATGCATTAGGATGGACCTTAGCTGACATAAAGGGAATAAGCCCATTAATCTGCACACATAATATTTATTTAGAGGAAAATGGTAAACCCTCTAGACAAATGCAACGAAGGCTTAATCCTAATATGAAAGAAGTAGTGAGAAATGAAGTCATTAAACTTCTAGATAATGGAATCATTTATCCTATCTCTGATAGCAAATGGGTAAGTCCTACTCAAGTCGTACCTAAGAAATCTGAAGTTACTGTAGTTAAAAATGAAAACAATGAATTAATTCCAGCTAGGACTGTTACTGGTTGGCGCATGTGCATTGACTATAGGAAACTTAACTCAGTGACGAGGAAAGATCATTTCCCTTTGCCTTTCATGGATCAAATCTTAGAAAGAGTTGCAGGGCATGAGTTTTATTGTTTTCTAGATGGATATTCTGGGTATAATCAAATTACCATTGCACTTGAGGACCAAGAGAAAACCACTTTTACATGTCCTTTTGGTACTTTTGCATATCGTAGAATGCCATTTGGATTATGTAACGCCCCTGCCACATTTCAAAGATGCATGCTTAGCATTTTTAGTGACATGATTGAACGTAATCTTGAGATTTTCATGGATGATTTTTCTGTTTCTGGTGATTCATTTGATGATTGCTTAGCCAATTTGAAAAATGTATTGATTAGGTGTGAAGAAAAAAATCTTGTTCTTAATTGGGAAAAATGTCATTTCATGGTCACTAAAGGTATTGTACTAGGTCACATTGTTTCTGCAAAAGGGATTGAGGTAGACAAGTCAAAACTTGAATTGATTGCTAATCTACCCACACCAAAGACAGTAAAGAACATTAGGTCATTCTTGGGACATGCAGGTTTTTATAGAAGATTCATAAAAGATTTTAGCACGATATCTAAACCTCTATGTAATCTTTTAATGAAAGACACTGCATTTGAATGGACTAAAGATTGTGAAGATACTTTTGAAAAACTCAAAAATATGCTCACTACTGCTCCTATTATGAGATCTCCTGATTGGTCTTTACCATTTGAAATAATGTGTGATGCTAGTGACTATGCTGTTGGTGCTGTGCTAGGACAAAGGAAAGATAATAAACCACATGTAATTTACTATGCAAGTAAAACTTTAAATAGAGCCCAAATGAATTATTCCACTACAGAAAAGGAATTACTTGCAGTTGTTTTTGCATTGGATAAATTCAGATCTTACCTTGTTGGATCATCAATTGTTGTCTTTAGTGATCATGCAGCTTTAAAATATCTTCTTTCTAAGAAGGATGCAAAACCTAGGTTGCTGAGGTGGATCCTTTTGCTGCAAGAATTTGACATCACCATTCGAGATAAAAAAGGAGTAGAAAATGTGGTGGCTGATCATTTATCAAGACTTGTTTGTGATGAATCTTTTGGAACCTCACCAATAAATGATACTTTTCCTGATGAACAACTTCTAATTGTCTCCACGACACCTTGGTTTGCTGACATTGCTAATTTTCTTGCTACAGGAAAAATTCCTTCTCAATGGAGCACCCAAGATAAAAGGAAGTTTCTGAATGAGGTAAAGAAGTTCTATTGGGATGACCCTTACTTGTTCAAATATTGTCCTGATCAGATTTTTCGAAGATGCATTCCCGACAATGAGGTAAGTAGTGTAATTAAGTTTTGTCATTCCGAGGCATGTGGTGGTCATTTTTCATCAAAGAAAACTGCTGCAAAAATTTTACAGTGTGGATTTTACTGGCCAACTTTATTCAAAGATGCACATAATTTTTGCAAGTCATGTGAAAGTTGTCAAAAATTAGGTTCCATTTCGAAAAGAAACATGATGCCTTTGAACCCAATTCTTGTAATTGAAATTTTTGACTGTTGGGGTATTGATTTCATGGGACCATTTCCACCATCTTTTGGTTTCTTATACATTTTAGTTGCAATAGATTATGTTTCAAAGTGGATAGAGGCAATTCCATGTCGAAATAATGATCACAAAACAGTGATTAAATTTTTAAAAGAAAATATTTTGAGTCGATTTGGAATTCCTCGATCTATCATAAGCGATGGGGGAACACATTTTTGCAACAAGGTTTTTGAAACATTAATGAAGAAATATGCCATTACACACAAAGTTGCAACCCCTTATCACCCGCAGACAAATGGACAGGTAGAATTAGCAAATAGGGAGATTAAACAAATTTTGGAAAAGACGGTTAATCCAAATCGCAAAGATTGGTCTCTTAGACTTAACGATGCATTATGGGCCTATCGAACAGCTTTTAAAACAGCATTGGGCATGTCTCCTTATAGGCTAGTTTATGGAAAACCTTGTCATTTACCTGTGGAACTTGAGCATAAAGCATATTGGGCCATTAAAATGTTCAACTCAAACCTTGATAACGCTTCTAATTTACGAAAATTACAAATAAATGAACTTGAGGAACTCAGAAATGATGCATATGAGAATTCTAAAATTCATAAAGAAAGAACTAAAGCCTTTCATGACAAGTTAATTTCAAGAAAAACATTTGATGTTGGGCAAAAAGTTCTACTTTATAATTCTAGACTTCACATATTTCCTGGTAAGTTGAGATCAAGATGGACTGGCCCATTTGTGGTTAAGCATGTGTATCATTATGGAGCAGTTGACATTGAGAATCCTCAAAATGGTAACGTATTCAAGGTAAATGGACAAAGACTCAAACTCTTTTTGGAAAATCATGTTACTCAAGAAGAGGTTGTTTTTCTTTCTGATCCTTGTTTTGAAAATAACTAGATGTAAATATAATTTTTTTTAACCCCGGTTAAATGGCGGATAACGGTACTCCGTGATTATTTAAGTCGGTTCCATCAGCTACCCACAAAACTGATATTGTATATAAATTTCTCTTTCAATTTCTCTTTCATTTTATTTTATTTCATTTTTTTTTCAGGATGGATGATATTCTCAAAAGATTGCAAAAACGATTTCCTCCTTTTCCTCGAAATATTTTACTGAAGCTTTACCAAGTTCGATTTGAAAGATTAAGAATGCTTATGCACAAAGGGATTCCTGAAGACATGCGTTGGATAATTGAAGCCAAGGTACGTGAAGATGAATATTTTCCTGTTTTGCATTTACCAGGTACAGGTAGAAGCACTTATGCAAAGAAGCGACGAGCAAAGCGCATGAGTTCAAATTGCCACAAGTGTGCACGATGGACGTGTAACGGTAAATGTCGTTCTATTGGGATTCCGTCCTCTAATCGAGATGATAAAATTGAATTCATTAAGGATGGACTGAGTAAGGAGAATTTGGGTAATATCCAACTTTCTCTTGAGACGCATCCTAGTGGAGACGTACAAAGAGAAATTCTTGATTTATGGCCGCAATTCCAAAGGGAATGGCAACATCTTGGGAATCTGATGATAAAAGACCCTGTCTGCCAGCTTGTAAGAAAACTGGATGGGAAGCATATCCTCGACTCATAGAAGGCGTTTAAGCCGTTTCTGGACGTAAAACCAGAGGAAGATGCCAAATACACTTTCGGCGACATTATTACTTTTGACTTTTACGGTTGATTTTTCTTCTCTTTTTGATTTTCTTCCTGAAATCACGCAAAAATCTTTTGTTAGGTTAACATTTTCTTCTGACAGGTCAAATACACTTTCGGTGACATTATTACTCTTGTCTGATTCACTACTCAATCCTCTATATATTACACCATGTACTCATTCTCTTTCAAGCACTCGAAAAAGAAAAAAAATGGAAAGCACTTCGTCCCAGCGCATTAAAAAAATTTGTGTCTTTGGATGTGCTTATCCAGGGAAAAATAACATATTCGCTGATGAAGCCATAAGAGTTGGAGTAATACTTGCCCAACAAAAGATCCAGTTGATTTATGGAGGCGGTAGTACGGGTTTAATGGGAGCAGTCGCTACAGCAGCACACGCCGGAGGAAGTCCAGTTCTAGGATTCGTGCCAAAACTATTCACAGATTTTTGTGGACCTACCGTGGGTAAGGAAATACAAGTCTGGAGTATCCCTGAACGGATGACAATCATGTACCATTCTGCCGATGCATTCATTGCTTTACCAGGAGGTCTGGGTACATTGGAAGAAATAGCTTGCGTGGCTTCTTGGTCATCTTTGGTCACAAATAAGAAACCCATTGGTTTGCTTAATATTAATGGTTATTTTAGTAATTTGCTTTCATATTTAGATAATGCTGTGGATAATGGATTCATGTTTTCAGAGGCAAGGAGAACCATAATTTCTGCTACAACCATTGAAGATTTACTCAAAAAGCTACAAGCTTATGAGTGTTTATCTGCTACGGTTGTTTCGCAAACGCTCGGAAAAAGAAAAAAAGATATGGACGAGCAAGGAGTGGATTGCACTTTTTCTTTGTGACATTATCTAACATTTTGCTTGTTGTGTCTCAGTTATAATAAGTGGTTAGCAACCTCTGCAGGTAATATCTCCTAAATTCTACCTTTAAAATTTGACATTGGGGACAATGTCATATTTTAGTAGGGGGTAAGGGACATATTTTGCTAAAAAAAAAAAAAATTGTTGTGTTTTAAGACATTTAGAAGTATTCATTCTGAACAAGGTCTGAGTAAGGGAGACTTGAGACATACCTTGTCAGTTTGATTTAATCTTCTTCTTCTTCAAAAAAAAAAAAAAAAAGCATGTTTAGACTTAGTGTGTTTTTTTAGTTACTTTCAGTACTATAATGAGATATGAATTGCATAAGTCTAAAACAGATTTATTAGTGAGAAGATTTTCATGAGAATTGAGCTTGATATCAACCTTTTTATGAGCCAATGTTAATATGATATGTTTATTGAGAAAGAAGCATGTTTAGACTTAATCTGACTTGTATAATCATCCTTGTGAGTTTTTGAGCCTATAATGATTGATGCATTATACAAATCAATCTAATTTCTTTCTTGAGTGCTCTTATGATTACATGATTCTCTAGAACTTGCTTTAAACCGTTTGATACTATATTGATACATGTGACAACATGAATATGATAGAGGCATTAGGATTATAACCAGAGCCAAACAGCCATCCCTTATTAATGTTCTAAGAGAACATCCCCACTAGTGAGCCAATTTGAGCCTACATTAAATATGCTGTTTTATTGGTAACCACAACTTACACCTAGCCTAAATATACTTATATCCTTACCCTTGTTCTAAAGATGGATTTTTATATTTTGAGACATATTGCAAAAAAAAAAAAAAAAAACAAGGGATATTTTTAGTTGAAAATTTGGGTTAGAAACAAAAGATAAATGTGGGGGAAGAAAAGAAAAGAAAAAGTCAAGAGAAAAAGAAAGGGATCATTGTCAAATACATTCCCATATTAAAAAAAAAAATCTTCTCTTGAACTTCTAGAAAAAGATGTTACAAAGTTGGTTAGAATGATGCAAAGGCTCAACATGAATATTTAGCCTATGTTATTATGTGCTTTATAAGAGTTTTGAGAAGTTTTATTTGTATGATCTTATTATGTCTCTAAAATCTATGAACTCTTTGGAACCTTTGTGATATCTTTATCCTTTTGTTCTTTAACCACATTATAACCCTTTGGCCCCATTACAACCTTGAATAAAGACCTCTTGATTTTTGAAGTTGTATGATCTAAATAGTGGAGAATAGGTGGACAAGCAAGCATATGGTAGAAGTGTTTTCATGAGATTGATTGAGTGTAAACACTTTACCACTACTTTAAAGAGTGAAAATCAAGAGAGTATCCCATGTGAGAAGTTGAGATTAAGTTTGAATATAAACTATTTTGATTGAAATATGTTATGTTAATATTGGCTTAACTCAAACTATTTACATTCAAGCAAGATTTTTTGTGAATTTCTTTAAGCTATTGATTAGTTTTTAAGACTTGTCCAATGATTATCTCTAATTTATATTGGAAGGATTAGTTATAATTATTATTTTTAGTTTTTCTTATGTCTTCAATGTTTGTGGGTATCGTCCTAGTAAACCCTCACGAGACTAAACTCGTCCACTAGGGACACCTAGGGGTTTAAAGGCTTGTGTCACATGCTAAGTGCCACCGTGATTTCCTACGAAAATGGATTAGATTAGATTTTCTTATTTTATTTTTATTGAGTCGTTGCTAGGGACTAGCAACAATCTAAGTGTGGGGGTGTGATAACTCGTATAATTATATAGTTTTTAGTTATGTTTTATTATTGTTTTGTGTCAAATACGAGTTATTATTGTTTAGTCTAATTGTGTTTATGATCTTTTATATTTTTATGTAATTTGGTGTTTTTCACAAGTTTCTTTGAGTGATTTCAGATTACTAGAATTAAGGGCAAATCCAGTTCAGTTCCAGTTCCGACACCGTTTGCCATATCAGCTATATCTCGAGTTTCACTGAAGAAATAAGGCTGACATTTGTAGCCGTGCAAAGCTAAGAGGCATATCTATCTTTTTCATGTTTTACACTTCTTGAAACGGAGTCGTTTTCCCTAGCGAAATCGACCATCAAGTTGGCTGATGTGCAATGACGTCTGTGCTGACCTGGTTTCGTATTTTGCCCATATCTTCTTATCCACATCAGCAAATGAGCTGATTCCAACGGCTATGGATCCGTAACTGATAGCGGTATATTTTTCTAGAAGACAATTTTATCACATCGAGCCTCCAACATTGACAAAATCGACCATCAAGCTGGCTGATCAGAATTGTCATACAATATGACGAAAATTGTTAGAAAAATGCACCCACCTATTATACCTACCTTTGAAATTTGTAAAGCTTGTCTCTTGTCATTTAGCCCTCCAAAATGTGTATAAATAGAGGGCCTTGGATGAGTATTGGGATACATTGATACATTGGTAGGATATTAGCCATTGTAATAAAATTCTCTAAGTTTTCTTCTTCTTTCTTTTCTTCTTCTTTCTTTTTCTTTATTTACTTATGCTTCTTACATTTTTTTTCATTTTATTCATATCTAGTATGTGTTGCTAAACATATTGTTGAGGTGATGAGGTGAAGCTTTTGGTAAATGCTAAGGTTAGTCTCTTAAACATGAGCTAAAATGAATCATCATTTATAAACACTAGTATAGATAATATTTTCTTTTGGTTTAAAATCATACTTGCAAAGTAGAGATCTTGATTCATTATTGACAATGAAAATGGCACAGTAAATGCTTGGTTTCATAACCTTGATTTGTTGTAGAATATACCTTGGCATAAGGAATGTTTGGACTCTTTTTGTGAGTTTTGAGGACACCAAATGAACATAATATCATATGCTATGGACGTTGGACAATTTGGACTGAATTGCTAAACCTTCCGATTGGAACCTCCCTTATGTGTGAATTCCAATTGTGTAATAAAACAAGATTAATCTTAGCATGACACCAAGAGTGGATTCTCTAACCTCAACATCTTTTCTTATTGTTTTTATATCTTGTCTAATTTCTTTTATGTTATTTTGTTTATTTTGTTCTCTAATATCTTGTTTATCTTGTTTTGTTGTTGATTCCCTAATATCTTTTTTACTTTCTTTTTCTTATATATTTATAAACTTATACTTACTAATACGCTTCCCTGTGGTTCGACCTCGGACTCCCGAGAATTTATTACTTGAACATAACCTGCACTTGGGTTCACGACTCTTAATTGAGTCACCATCAGAGTGTTTTTATCAAAGGTTTAAAAATGTTTCTTGGTTAAACAGTTTTTCACCTAGTGTTCTGACTTTCACGAATTTTCTAATAGGTCATCCTTAGTCTAAAAATTAATCCAATTTTGTCCCATAGAGTTCGACATGTTCTGAGTCTCCCATAATTTTTTCAGATTTTTTTGAAAAATTCAAAATAGGTGAAAAAAAAATCACGTTTTAAAACTGGTCAGAAAAGTCAGATTTTTTTTTCAAGGAGAAAATAATTTTCTGTTTTGGTTAAGGCATTAAGAGGGGGCTAATTTAGAACAATAGCTACTGTCCTAGGTTGATTTCTAAGTCCTTTTAATCCTAAAAAAAGATTTTATAAAGGTCGGGTTCATGGAGGTCAACCCGAGCTTTCAAAGTTAGGAAAATAGAGCCTTTTTAAGGGGGTTCTCGGCCACAGTGTTATTTTCATCCAAAATTTTCTAAATTGTTTTCAATTCAATCACAAAGTATTTTTTATTTAGAAAAATCTGATTTGATGTATTTTCCTAAGGTAGTCGGATATCTTTTTAGGTATACGGATGTCCTTATTTAAAGGAAAAAAATACACTTTCATGCATTGCATTTTTCATGTTCATGCATATTATATGATATATGATTTTTGCTATGAATATTTCTATGGTGATGTTATTGTTTTGATTTATATTTCATGATGTTATATTGATTGTTACATGATTGTGAATATATTATGTTATTCTATGCTCCTTACTTAGTTATTATTTATTTTGTCATATCATTTAGTATTTATTATGTTCATGCATTTTTTTTTCCATGCATATGTTATTATAATGTTATTTTATGTTTTTTTTTTTATCATGTCATGTTATTAAATTATGCTATGTCATTTAGAATATACCATGTCATTTAGAATATACTATGTCATTAGAATATACCATGTTATTTAGATTATATCATGTCATTTAGAATATACTATGTCACTTAGATTATATCATGTCATTTGGGTTATACTATGTCATCTAGATTTTGCTATGTCATCTTTTACTATGTGACACATGTTCATATTCATTTTTTCTAAAAATGATTTAAAAAAGATAATGATTTTCAATAAAAATAATGATATTTTCGAGTTTAAATAATTCATGACTTCTCTGCCGGATTTGCTGGGGAGGATATCATCAATTATCGTTAATAAAGGAATATTTTTCTTTCAAAAAATGAAAATGATTCGGAGATTTTTCAAATAAATAAAATTTATATATTTTGCCGAGTAGGAAAATTTTGAATTAATAAATTTCGGGTCATTCTCAATAAAAAATGGAATTATTTTTCTTTAAATTGGGAATTATTTTAAAATGCCAAATTTAAAACCAACTTTTACCGAGACTTGAGATAACACACAATTCATAGGGTATCGTTTTATACAGGCGTTGTGGGGGTGCTAACCCTTGCCTGCACGTAATTGATTCTCGAATCCGCTTCTTTGATTTCTTTGGTTTAAAATGCAGACCTTGAAATTGGTTTTAAAAAATATTTTAATTAATTTTAAAATATTTTACAAAACCGATTTTAATAGGTGGCCAATTACACCTAGCCAAAAGAGATTAGTGGCAACTCCATTTCTTTTTTCAAGGTTATCTTTGAACCCTCATTTTATTTCAAGAGGAATTAAGTCGTCTTTTGCTTTGTTTTTCCCAATGTCACACTTAACGAATAAAGTCTCGCGATGACAGTTGTCATTTTTTAGGTTGCGACATCTCTAGTTTGGGAACGTTTCCAAATGACTGTGTCAATCTCATCATGGTTTTATGTCATTTATGTTGATTGGATTCTCTCTATTTTAAACTCGATTTAACACCTTAGTCCTGTGTACAATGCTTTTTCTTTTGGGTTTTAGAATTAATGCTTACTAAGAATGTATCTCACTGTTCATTATTCATGTGTTACTAATAACACTACCACTAACCTTCACATATGCACAATTGATATCTTATTGATTCATAAATTCAACTTTTGAATACTTGATATCATATTCCAATGTATCACATTGTTTTTCTTAGTAGACTCATTTCTTATGAGTAATGCATCACAATGCATCCTACTAACTTTATAAATCATTGGACGATTCATACATCTTATGTATAAAAGTTTGATTGCAAAGTATGTTAATGATCTTTAACATGTAAAGAATCATCAAGCTCTTATTAATTCTAACATGTGTAGGAAACTTACCTAAGTAAACACATTTAGTTTTCTTTGATATGATTCAAAACTATTTTGAATGCATACATGTAATCTTAAAACCAAGAATCTCATATCTCATATGAATGTTTAGAAAATTTTAGGCTAAATCCTTTATTGCTAATCTTCAATTTGAGGCATACAAAATCTTTTATGTTCAATTCATCTCCTATGAATTTACTAATATAAATATATTTCTTTTAGTTTAAAGCAATCTTAATCAGGATTTAGTATCTCAATTAGAATGCCTTTAACACTAAAAGACTTCATAATCATATTATGAATTTCAAGCAATCATTTATCTTATAAGTATTCTTAAGTCATGTGAATGAGATCCTTTTTGATTCATAATCAGCAAGGCTACAAGTATCTTTATACTCCAACTCTTATTCTTTATGATATAATAATTCACATTGCTTAAAGCATAATTATCTATATTTCAAATTTCTAAACTAACTATGATAATATCAAGACCAGAGTATGGAATAAAATCCAACAAAGATATGATTTAAGAGGATAACCTAAATAGCATAGCATCCAATGCTAGCAAAGTATAATATGTCTAAACATACTAAAAGAATGGCTCATGAGGCCAAAAACCAAAAATATCCTCAAAAAATGAATTGTGAATTGTCATGCTTTGATCTCATTCGAAGGGACACAAGAAGTGATGCCTATGGTAGGGTGACTTTGGGTATGACATGAAGAATATAAAGGTAAATGAGTAGTCAAGAGAGGATTCAACACCCTAAGTGATAACGAAAAGACATATCTTACTTGTTCTTGGCTTAGGTTAACATGATTAAGTCTTTGGCCAAAGCATGATGAAATTAGAATGTTGATAACATTCTAGAATTCATTAATGTTATCCATAAAGCTAAAAAAACTAATATGAAAGATTTCATAAGTAGACACTGCACCATGCTTATGGTCATTCCGGGATATATGGTGAAAGGACCAAATTGCATTCATAAATTGATCACTGAAAGGTTATGTCATATCACTATGACTTTATAACATTGGGTGGTCATGATAGATTGCTAGATCCCGCTCATGACCTTCAATATAAATGATTTGTTCGTTAACTAGATTGTAATTTATGTTTAATGGAAAACATGTTGGAAACCTAATGGGTCACACACAATACATCTTAATCTGAGATTAAAATTGATATTTGATTAAGTAGGACTTAATTGAACAAAAGAAAATAATAAAGGAATTAATTAAAGTGTTTAATTAATTAAATAGGACAAAGTGGGAATTTCCCAAACCTCGAGCCTTGAGAATTACAGCAAGCTTGGCTTATATAAGGACATAGTTGTCGCACATCATGTATGTATCTTTTGCATCCTTTGTGAAGTAAAAGTTGATCTCAACCCAAGCCTCCTTTTTCTCTTCTTATTTTCTCTCTAGCTATCCTAAGAGAATTGTTCTCTAAGAAAACTTTAGCCAAGAGAAAGAAAACAAAAGATTCTTGTTCACCAAGAAACCCCTTAGCTGGAACACATACAGAAAAGTTCTCTAAGTTTTTCGGCAATCTTCCTTTTGCTTTGGACTTCAAGGAGTCATCTTGCTAGCATAGGAGTGTCTCTACCTTGCAAAGATTCTTGGATTGGATCTGTGGATTACTGTTAGAGGCCTAAAAGTTGGGAGGCTTGGATTTGATAGAACTTCTTTGGTGATCATCTTTAAGGAGTTCACTTGAGTTTATGATATCTCAAGGAGGTATGATTCTTGATCATATTTTTTGTAATCTTTATTGTCTGTAATCACATTTAAAATTTCTAAGTGTGATCTTTGAGGATTTCGGCTATTGTTTGTTTTAATGTTTTGTTTCTGCTGCACTAGTTAAATTGTTAATTCTTGATTTATGCATGTTATGTTTGAGCATATATGTCGAATCCCTTCAATTGGTATCAAAGCCTTGCTTATAATTTTCTTGTGATTAGCATGTTCAAGTCTTGGTAATATTCAATTGGATTGAATTGTGTGTTGATTTGGCAAATTTTCGATGAAGAAAAACTTTTTCTATTTTGATCTAAAATCTGGATAGCCTTGTAAGCAGTATGTTCTTGATGTTTTAAAGAGTTTAAAACTTGTGTAAAATTGATTTGATCAATTTTTAACCTTGCTACATTATTTCATAACACAAAGGAATTAAAGAAACATGTTGTTGGTGTGATTTGGATTGAGATTTGGTGCATAATTTTCAAAGAACACAAGTGCAAAAAAATTTTGTACACCCTGTAGTATGTTGCGGTTTTGGCATAGTTAGACTTTGTTGGAAAGTTCGGGCTCATGCATAAAAAGAGTTAAACAAAAATTAAGCAGCAAAAGTAAACAAACAAACACCCGAACTACCGCAGGGTCCCAGATCAAGATATACATGGGTTTCATGGCATTTAAAACTTTTAAAACACCAATCAAATCAGAATGTTACCTACTTGAGAACTCGTAATCCCGAGTGTGCCGATCCCTGCAACAAGTCAGCAAATGGACAATTATCGAACAGCTTCTCTGAGGCCACGAGCAACACAGGTGTCTTCCCTCCAACGGTAATCCACACGGAAGGCTGTTGGCACCTTCGTCAGGTTTCGAGGATTCCTTTGTGCTAGCAGGTTGATCGGATGATCAATAATCAAAAAGCCTTTTTCCTTTATTTCTCTTAATGGCCGAATCTCACCAAGAAGAAAGGTGATTTTGCAAGTCAACAAAACAACAAGAAGATAAGATGGAGGTTCATCAATGGGTCTTCTTGCCTTAGGCCGAAATGTAGTTCTTTCTCTCTTAGAAAAAAATCAGTTTTTTCACTTAGGAAAACTCACATAAAACCGATCAGCCCTCTCCTAGAATTCTTTTTCTTTTAGCATAATAAAAAAAAAGAATTCTAGTCTCCACTTACTACCTTGGCTGGCCACACCCTTAGGGAATAGGATAGAGTTTTCTTTTAATTAAAACTCCCACTTAGATAGGAACTCTTCCTTTCAAGGTGATTAGGTTTTGGCCAAACTCTATCACATAGATGACTTGCCCGAATCCTCCTTCAATTGTGTCCAGGTTCGGCTGCTTCAAGATAGGTAAGGATAGGTGTTTGAATTTAACCAAACAACCTAGTTGAAGTGAAACTCTTTCACTTCAAGCATCCTAATCCGAATGAGACTCTAGCTCTTAAAGCCGAGGCCGAACCTATCCCGGATTATGTCTTACGTTAATAGCTCGGTTTCATAGGGATAAGAGTTTAATTCAAAATCAAACTCTTAGAGTCCTAATTGATTACAACCAGCTCGGATTAACAGAGTCCTTGTTCAAGTGAAACTCTTTAACTTAATAAGTGTTAGATTCCTAGTCAAACACTGACTCTTAGTGCCGGACTTGGACTTGACATAATCGAAGCAATGTTTCTTTTAGTGAAATATAAGAAGTCAAAATTTGATTCATAATCAAACTCCTCTAAAACGAGAACACTTTTTTCAATTCAGACAACTTCATTTTCGGCCAGGACAACCTTATCTTAAGACATGTCTAAATTAAGACATGGTCTGCTTAAGACAAGCTTATCCATATTATCTTATCAAGACAACCTTATCCTATGACATGTCTAAATTAAGACATGGTCTGCTTACGACAACTTTATCCATATTGTCTTCTTAAAACATCTTATCTTAAGACATGTCTAAATTAAAACATGGTCTGCTTAAGACAAGCTTATCCATATTGTCTTGTTAAGACATCTTTATTTGGATGCCTCAAATCCAAATTATGTCTTAACTTTTCTAATTTGAATCTTATTCAATTAGGTCCTCCAAATTAACATTTATTCAATTAAGTCATTACTTAGTTAAATCCCAAGCTTTAGCCAACAATTCTATCTTTGTGTGTGACCCATTAGGTTCCCAACATGTTGGCAATGCGTATAAATTAATCCGATTAATTTATACACATAGATCAAGAGCGGGATATAGCAACCCATCATGACCACCCAAATGTTGAGAAGTCAACGTGACCTCATTGAAACCTTTCAGTAACCAGCCTATTAGTGTAATACGGTCCTTTTACGAAATATCTCGAAAAGCCCATGAGCATAGTGCAGTGTCTACTCATGTTCAATCCATATTAGTTCTTGCAGCTTATGGTTAACCTTATGAAATTAGAAAAATGATTTCTCCTAAATCCATCATGCTCTGGCCAGAGGCTTCATAAGTTAACCAAAGCCAAGAATAGACGAGATATGTTTTTGATGTCACTTGGAGTGTTGAATCCTCTCTCGATCACTCATCCATCTTTGTATGGTTCATGTCACACCCAAAACCACCCTACCATAAGCATCCCTTCAATTGGAACCCGTTCAGATGGAATCAAAGTATGACACTCTCCATACAAGATGACCTGGATCACAAGTCCGAGGACTAATTTACACGACTGGCACGTGAGAACATTTCCATAGACACTTGAGTGACCATACCAAATGGAGTTCTCACAGCGGGCCATGTTCAATGAACTTGTTCAAGAGACAAGCACCTACATGTTATCCCAAGTATCCCTCATACTTTAGCCTATGAGATAATTGCTTACTTCACAAGTAAGAAGGCTTAACATGTACTAGTCTTTGAGCATTGCCAATGCCCCGTCTTGGCAATACGATGATCAGGAACAGTTTGAGGAACAAGGCTTTGATGTGTAAGGATCTCACAATTATAACTCTTTATAATTCTTTTGCAAGGACGTTATGTTCCATAGGCTTCATACGATTAGTACTTAATAACTCTTTATTATCATACTAACATGAAGGAAACCTTGTATCACTAATGTATACTGATGGTTTGCATTATTAATTGTATATCCCTTGTCCAATCTGATTGGCTTTAGGGCATATACTAACAATCTCCTACTCGCACTTAAGACAATCATATTGCCTAAGTCGCTCATGAGAATATGCTTTGGTGATATTCATGATAATCTCATTATCAAAGTTATTCAACTATTTGAATCAGAGCGAGACCCAGATCCCAATCATATGGCTCAGTTGTTACTTTAACAACTATTGGAATCTTTTATTAGCTTGTAGCGAATGATCCAAATATAACTCCTTTTCTAAGCCAAAACAAAAGAGTTTGTCTTATAACATTTAGGGTATAAACATGCAATCCTCTCTAGTTTGGAACGTTTCCAAATAATTGTATTTTTATATAATGACAATTTTATCACTAAGTTCAATTATTATCTTTAACATATAAAGAATAATTAACAGCTCCCACTAAATTCTACATGTGTAGAAGTTAAGAAAATTAATTCAAAATTGTTTTAATTCGAAATTACTAAGCTAATTAGTATTCTCAATACTATTTGCAAGTTGTATAAAATAGAATGAAAGACCATGATGTATAGAATAGTTCTATAACAGATTTATTTAAAGAGAAATTTAAATAAGCGTGGCATCCATATGCCAGCAAAATAATATGTTCAATAACATAATTTAAACATCCTCACAATTGGCCCACAATTGCTAAAACATAAACATCAAATGTTCATAAATAAATCATAAATAATGTTTCAATAAACATCGAATAGAAGGCAAACTTTGATCCATCATCAAGCAAGGTTGCCATCGTCACGGTCCATCTTCACTACTCCTTTACTTTGGTACCTACAATATGTCATACATATTTAGTACCAAATATAAGGTATCATATACCAAGAGAAGTGAATTAATCATAAGTTATACTTGAAGTTGAAACACCTTTCAGCTTCTTTCTCTTAACAGATTCAAAGTACTCCTTACAATTGCGCCTCCAATAACCTGGTTTACCTCAATGATGGCATGTTCCTTTGTCATTGACCTTTCCTATCTTCACACCAAAGTCAAGCTTCAAACTATTTGAAGCATGATGAGGTACATCCCATCTAGTTTTTCTCTTCTTCTTACCCTTAGGTTTAGAAAAGGAAACCAAATGGACATATGACTTGTCCTTAACGATGGTTTGATGAGCCTGAGTGAGCAAATTCAACAACCCTGAAAGAGTGGTCTCAATATGGTTCATGTTGAAGTTCAACACGAACTGCGAGAAACTCTCAGGTAGTGAAGACAGTATTAGGTCAATGCTTAGATCATGATCCATGACCCATCCGAGTTGCTCCAGGCGGCTTATAAACCCTATCATCTTTAGCACATTAGGCCTCACTAGGGTACCTTCTGAAATTTTTGTTTGGAACAGTTCTTTCGAAATATCAAACCTCTCAGTGCGGTTTTCCTTAGCGAACAATTCTCTAAGGTTAAAGACGATATCCTGAGCATTTATGGCCTCGTGCTGTTTCTGGAGATCGGGAGCCATGCTAGCCAACATCACACATGTGGCTTGAACGAGATCATCTTTATGAACTCGATAGGTGGCCTGTTCTTCCTTAGTTGCATCAGCAGCAGGCTCATCTGGAATGCGCTCATCCAGAACATAAGCCTTCTTTTCCTATGTCAAGAAGATCTTGACATTGCTGAACCAGTCTATGAAGTTTGGCCCGGTTAATTTGTTAGCATCAAGTATGCTTCTTAGCAATAGATTGCCAACCATGGTTTATATTTATGAACCAATGCATTTTAATAGTTAGTAATTTGCAAGTAATAATCATTAATGCTAGGTTTTAATATTCTAATGATTATTCTCATTATTTTAACAAAATAATAGCCCACAACTACTATTTCGAGAAATTTAACATTTAAACTTCTTAATGAGCTAGGACCCTTTTCATCCTATCTCGACCTTGAGTGACTCAACAAGCCACGATGAAGCTAATTGGGTAGGTAACTTAGCTTACCAATTTCATCTCTGTGCAACTCCTAGATCAGTTAGGGGACAACTCTTTGCCTAAATGCATCATATTCATTTTGCCTAACCATAGCCTCTAAATGTCATACGATCGAGTTTGACGTATCCGGATAACATAACACTTAGTTGAGTAAGACCCACCTTCTTCAATTCAAACATGTTCGTACAGTAGTTTGACCTTGAGTGACTCAACAAGCCTCATACTGGAAGAACTCAGGTTATCTTAGTTGAGTAAGACCCACCTTCTTCAATTCAAACATGTTCGTACAGTAGTTTGACCTTGAGTGACTCAACAAGCCTCATACTGGAAGAACTCAGGTTATCTTGTTAAGATGGTGAAGGCAACTTATCATGTGTAACATGGACTCAATATTTTAATGAGGGATTTAATTCATTAATTATTAGGTCTCATTGCTTTGATTATTGATTGGCATGAATAACATTTATTTCATTTGTATATATCACATATATATATAATTCAAAAAATAAATCTATCACATACTTTCTACTAGAATGATTATAGACTTAATCTAATTTAGTTTCCTTCTGCCATTAGGAAACTAGTTGGTCAAATTCCTAGGGAATACCATATATAGTCTTCTCAAGCGTTGATGGTGGTCTCCTTAGTCATTTCTTCTTGGCGCCTTGTTCTCCTTACAATTCTTGGAATTACATAAATTCAAATTCTAACATAGTCTAAATCTATAAAAATATAACATTTACACTTTTAGTAGAAACCTCGAGTTACATTCTAGTGGAGTTAGGTGAGAAGAGAACTTACAACCAGAGAATTTGAAAAGAAAAGAAAGGGTTCGCAGACCCTATTTATAAAAAATACCAATCCAAAAAATTTAACCATACATTTCCTAATCATACTAAGGTCAAGCCCATAATCATGCATACATAATCATATTATAAGCATGAATTTAAAATGCATATCCTGTTGGTATATGCCCTAGAGCCAATCGGTTTGGTCAGGCATAAACTACCAATAATGCAAATCCATCACTATGTTTTAGTGATACAAGGTTTTCCTTCATGTTAGTATGATGATAAGGAGTTATTAAGTACTAATCGGATGAAGCCCATGAAACATAATGGCCTTGATGCACTCAAAAGAGTGTATCTTATTTAACCTTGCACTAAAAAGATCAATTATAAGTATAATGATTAGCAAGGGTCGAGTCCTCAGGGATTGGGTTTTAATCTATGAGTTATTAGTTTATAACTTACGTTCAAAGAAAACAATAAAAGAAAAGGGGTTTTTGAAGCCAGATTTAAACTAAAGTAAATAATAAGAATAAAATGCAAGGCGGTATAACCAGCCAATAAAAATATATATACTAAATTAGGCGGTATAACCAGCCAATAAAAATAAAACAAAGTTAATATACAAATTAGGCGGTATAACCAGCCAATAAAAATAAATATACTTTTAAAAATAAGCAAACTAGAAAAGTAAGAAAACAAGTAAGAAGAATCAAATATGAAAAATATGGTTAAGGTTTCATTCTCCACCACTAGACATCATTAAGAATCAATTTCAGATCTATCAATATCAACCAACTATCAAAGTTAACAACCATAGATAACAACAAGCTCTGTTATCCCAATCTTTCCTTTGTTTGTCGTTAAATAGAACAAGCTCTCTATTTAATCTCTAACCATTAAACAACCTAGAATAAGCTCTCTAAATTCAATTTAATGGCAGCTTTATGATGAGAAAGATAGGTTGATCTAAGCAACAAACACATAAGCTCGGATTGTTCAACTTAGGTTATGTTCCACTTTGCAATTATTGAAAACTTGACCATAATCATTAATCACAAATTGCCACTTATGAATAGGAAATCAAGACAATTACACGGATCAAGACTCCTAAACTAGCAATAGATAATTATCAAGATCTATCTAGTTGTACACCTAAATAAATCAAGACAACATCATGAACAATTCTTGTAGAAGAACATAAGCAACTTTGATAGAACATTAATGATAGATAGAATCTGAAAATCAATCACAAAACATGCCTAGGGCTTTGAAATCACCCTTAACCAAATAGAAGTTTAGCCTAGCATAGGCATTATAAACATAAAATTAAATAGAATCTAAGAAGAAAATAAAAGAAAGAAAGAAGAAGAAGAAGAATATTAATTATCCAACCTCTTGCTCTTTCTAAAGAAAAAGAAAACTAGAGAAAAGAAAGAAGAAGAAAACTTAGAGAATTTTATTACAATGGCTAATATCCTACCTATCTACAATATGATCCTCTACAATCATCCAAGGCCCTCTATTTATACACATTTTGGAGGGCTAAATGACAAGAGACAAGCTTTACAAATTTCAAAGGTAGGTATAATAGGTGGGTGCATTTTTCTAACAATTTTCGTCATATTGTATGACAATTTTGATCAGCCAACTTGATGGTCCATTTTGTCAATATTGGAGGCCTTATCTGATCACATGGTCTTCGAGAAAACTGTTCCCCTATCGGTTACTGATCCATATCCGTTGGAATTAGCTCATTTGCTGATGTGGATAAGAAGATATGGGCAAAATACGAAAACAGGTCAGCACAGACGTCATTGCACATCAGCCAACTTGATGGTCGATTTCGCTAGGGAAAACGACTCCGTTTCAAGAAGTGTAAAACATGAAAAAGATAGATATGCCTCTTAACTTTGCACGGTTAGAATTTTTGCCTTATTGCTTTAGTGAAACTCTAGATATAGCTGATATGACAAAAGGTGTCGGAACTAGAACTGAACTGGATTTGCCCTTAATTGTTGATTTAACCTAGTAATCTGAAATCACTCAAAGAAACTCGTGAAAAACACCAAATTACATAAAAATATAAAAAATCATAAACACGATTAGACTAAGCAATAATAACTCGTATTTGACACAAAACAATAATAAAACATAACTAAAAACTATATAATTATACGAGTTATCATACCCCCACACTTAGATTGTTGCTAGTCCTCGAGCAAAAACAAATAAAAATAAAATAAGAAAATCTAATCTAATCCACTTTCGTAGGAAATCACGGTGGCACTTAGCATGTGACACAAGCCTTTAAACCCCTAGGTGTCCCTAGTGGACGAGTTTAGTCTCGTGAGGGTTTACTAGAACGATACTCACAAACATTGAAAAACTAAAATATAAATAAACTACATATACTAAAAATATTTACTCCTAATCCTTTCAATACAAATTAGAGACAATCTTTGAACAAGTCTTATAAACTAATCAATAGCTTAAAGAATTTCACAAAAAATCATGCTTGAATGTAAATTGTTTGAGTTAAGCCAATATTAACATAACATATCTCAATCAAAATAGTGCATGTTCAAATTTAATCTCAACTTCTCACATGGGATACCCTCATGATTTTCACTCTTTAAAGTAGTGGTGAAGTGTTTACACTCAATCAATCTCATGAAAACAGTTCTACCATATTCTTGCTTGTCCACCTATTCTCCACTATTTAGATCATACAACCTCATGAATCAAGAGGTCTTTAATCAAGGTTGTAATGGGGCCAAGGGGTTTGTAATGTGGTCGAAGAACAAAAGGATAAAGATATCACAAAGGTTCCAAAGAGTTCATAAAGTTTAGAGACATAAAAAGATCATACAAAGAAACTTCTCAAAACTCTTTACAAGTACATAGTCACCTAGGCCGGATATTCATGTTGGGCCTTTTCTTCATTCTAAACAACTTTGTAACATCTTTTTCTTTTTCCACAAATTCAAGAGATGATTCATATTTTTTTTTTACATAGGAATGTATTTGCCAGTATTCCATTTCTTTTTCTCTTGACTTTTCTTTTCTTTTCCCCCCACACTTATTTCTTGTTTCTAACCCAAATTGTTAACTAAAAATATCCCTTGTTTTTTTGCAATATGTCTCAAAATATATAATCCATCTTTAGAACAAGGGTAAGGATATAAGTATATTTAGGCTAGGTGTAAGTTGTGGTTACCAATAAAACATCATATTTAATGTAGGCTCAAATTGGCTCACTAGTGGGGATGTTCTCTTAGAACATTAATAATGGATGGCTGTTTGGCTCTGGTTATAATCCTAATGCATCTATCATATTCATGTTGTCACATGTATCAATATAGTCTCAAACGGTTTAAAGCAAGTTCTAGAGAATCATGTAATCATAAGAGCACTCAAGAAAGAAATTAGAATGATTTGTATAATGCATCAATCATTATAGGCTCAAAAACTTACAAGGATGATTATACAAGTCAGATTAAGTCTAAACATGCTTCTTTCTCAATCAACATATCATATTAACATTGGCTCATAAAAAGGTTGACATCAAGCTCAATTCTCATGAAAATCTTCTCACTAATAAATCTGTTTTAGACTTATGCAATTCATATCTCATCATTGTATTAAAAAGGAACAAAAACACACTAAAAATAATAATAATAATAATAATAATAAAGACTCATAAAAAAAAATAGTAGACAAAAATAAAAGAAATCCTAAATCATTCCCCCCACACTTAATTCTTACATTATCCTCAATGTAAGTCTATTAACCCAAATGAAAGAATCATGTGTAAGAGAAAAGAACTAATAACATAAGAATAGGAACAACTAAGACTCAAAACAAAACAAACTCATGCAACCTAAATAATCTTAAAATACTAAACAAAAATTAACAAGTAAACATAAAAAGATTAAAATCAAACTGACAAGGTATGTCTCAAGTCTCCCTTACTTAGACCTTGTTCAGAATGAATACTTCTAAATTGCTTAAAACACAACAAACTTTTTTTTTTTTTTTTTGAAAAGAAGAAATCAAACTGACAAGGTATGTCTCAAGTCTCCCTTACTCAGACCTTGTTCAGAATGAATACTTTTAAATGGCTTAAAACACAACAATTTTTTTTTTTTTTTGAAAATTAGCAAAATATGTCCCTTACCCCCTACTAAAATATGACATTGTCCCCAATGTCAAATTTTAAAGGTAGAATTTAGGAGATATTACCTGCAGAGGTTGCTAACCACTTATTATAACTGAGACACAACAAACAAAATGTTAGATAATGTCACAAAGACAAAGTGCAATCCACTCCTTTCTCGTCCATATCTCTTTTTCTTTTTCCGAGCGTTTGTGAAACAACCGTAGCAGATAAATACTCATAAGCTTGGAGCTTTTTGAGTAAATCTTCAATGGTTGTAGCAGAAATTATGGTTCTCCTTGCCTCTGAAAACATGAATCCATTATCCACAGCATTATCTAAATATGAAAGCAAATTACTAAAATAACCATTAATATTAAGCAAACCAATGGGTTTCTTTTTTGTGACCAAAGATGACCAAGAAGCCACGCAAGCTATCTCTTCCAATGTACCCAGACCTCCTGGTAAAGCAATGAATGCATCGGCAGAATGGTACATGATTGTCATCCGTTCAGGGATACTCCAGACTTGTATTTCCTTACCCAAGGTAGGTCCACAAAAATCTATGAATAGTTTTGGCACAATTCCTAGAACTGGACTTCCTCCGGCGTGTGCTGCAGTAGCGACTGCTCCCATTAAACTCGTACTACCGCCTCCATAAATCAACTGGATCTTTTGTTGGGCAAGTATTACTCCAACTCTTATGGCTTCATCAGCGAAAATGTTATTTTTCCCTGGATAAGCACCTCCAAAGACACAAATTTTTTTAATGCGTTGGGACGAAGTACTTTCCATTTTTTTTTTCTTTTTCGAGTGCCTGAAACAGAATGAGTACATGGTGTAATATATAGAGGACTGAGTAGTGAATCGGACAAGAGTAATAATGTCGCCGAAAGTGTATCTGACCTGTCAGAAGAAAATGTTAACCTAACAAAAGATTTTTGCGTGATTTCAGGAAGAAAATCAAAAAGAGAAGAAAAATCAACCCTAAAAGTTAGGAGTAATAATGTCGCCGAAAGTGTATTTGGCATCTTCCTCTGGTTTTACGTCCAGAAACGTCTTAAACGCCTTCTATGAGTCGAGGATATGCTTCCCATCCAGTTTTCTTACAAGCTGGCAAACAGGGTCTTTTAACATCAGATTCCCAAGATGTTGCCATTCCCTTTGGAATTGCGGCCATAAATCAAGAATTTCTCTTTGTACGTCTCCACTAGGATACGTCTCAAGAGAAAGTTGGATATTACCCAAATTCTCCTTACTCAGTCCATCCTTAATGAATTCAATTTTATCATCTCGATTAGAGGACGGAATCCCAATAGAACGACATTTACCGTTACACGTCCATCGTGCACATTTGTGGCAATTTGAACTCATGCGCTTTGCTCGTCGCTTATTTGCAAAAGTGCTTCTACCTGTACCTGGTAAATGCAAAACAGGAAGATATTCATCTTCGCGTACCTTGGCTTCAATTATCCAACGTACGTCTTCAGGAATCCCTTTGTGCATAAGCATTCTTAATCTTTCAAATCGAACTTGGTAAAGCTTCAGTAAAATATTTCGAGGAAAAGGAGGAAATCGTTTCTGCAATCTTGTGAGAATATCATCCATCCTAAAAAAAAGTGAAAGAGAAATTGAAAGAGAAATTTATATACAATATCAGTTTTGTGGGTAGCTGATGGAACCGATTTAAATAATCACGGAGTACCGTTATCCGCCATTTAACCGGGGTTAAAAAAAATAAAAATTATATTTACATCTAGTTATTTTCAAAACAAGGATCAGAAAGAAAAACAACATAAAAAAAAAACTCAAAACAAAACACTCTAAATAAAATCCTAAATTCTTCCCACCACACATAATTTTTACATTGTCCTCAATATAATGCTATTATCCCCCAATGCAAGAATTATATGTAATAGAAAAGAACTATTAAACAAAAGAAAACAATAAAAGATAGAATGATGGAGAGTAAGGAATATGCATATCTGATATAATAGATGCTCTCCATCCTTTTGGGTTGCCTCCCAAGAAGCGCTTGGTTTAAGTTGTCCAACGTAACCAACACCCCTTCTTGGCTGTTTAGGATTTGCAAGATCATACAAGAAACTTCCCGAATTTGTGCGTTTTGTAGGGCGGTTTCTTTGCACAATAGTGGATGCATTCTCCATTACAAGTATTATTCCATCATCCTTTGTGGTGCATAGCTCATCGAGGAATGGAGCATATTTTGATACTTGTTGAATGGCATCCACAAACAAGTTGTTTAAGGTTTCCGGCATGTGTTGTTCATGTTCTTCCTCCTTGAACTTTGCAAATCTACTAGGAAAAGGTGGAGAAGAAACATTAGCAAAAAGTGGAACCTTAAACGTTACCTCAGGTGCCGAAGTACTCTCTTTCGGAATTGAAGCTTCATTATCTTCAAGAATAAAATCCATCTCTAATTTTGTCTCATCCTCATCTTGTTCCTCATTCCTCAAGGTCACAATAGTAGCATTCTCCTTTGGGTTAATCATCGTTTGGGCTGGGAGTTCTTCAGATCTTTGTGCTACCCATCCCACCATACTACTAGTCAATTGGATCATTTGCTTTTCCAAACTCTGGATGCTTGCCCTTGTTTCCTGTTGAAATTGCAAAGTATCAGTAACAAGAGAATAGACAAGATCTTCTAAAGAAGTACCTGAGTTTTGAGTCATATGTGGTGGTTGAAAAAGATCTGGTTCTTGGGACCATGATTGATTGAAGCTAGATGGATGAGTGTAATTGGCATAAGGATCTACTTCTTGGTAATTTTTCGAGTAGCCATAATTAGTATGATCCCACCATCCCTCATAGTAAGTGTTTGAGTAATGATCATACTGTTGGTCTTGGAACACTTGATGGCCTTGACATCCTCCCATGGCAAATTGTTGAACTGGGAAGGTGAGATTGGCTTGTTGATTCTCCATGTTCATGTATGCCACCAACTCTTCAAGTGTTAGATTGCTCAATTCCATCGTTTTTTTTTTTATTTTTTTTATTTTTTTTCTTTTTTTTTTCAAAATTTGATAAGAAAAACCTTTATTTACAAGAAAATAAAACTAATTAGAACTGAAAATAAGAATAAACCAAGTAACAAATAAACTAAAGAAAACAATCCCCGGCAACGGCGCCAAAAATTTGATGCACCCAAAAGAGTGTATCTTATTTAACCTTGCACTAAAAAGATCAATTGTAAGTATAATGACTAGCAAGGGTCGAGTCCTCAGGGATTGGGTTTTAATCTATGAGTTATTAGTTTATAACTTACGTTCAAAGAAAACAATAAAAGAAAAGGGGTTTTTGAAGCCAGATTTAAACTAAAGTAAATAATAAGAATAAAATGCAAGGCGGTATAACCAGCCAATAAAAATATATATACTAAATTAGGCGGTATAACCAGCCAATAAAAATAAAACAAAGTTAATATACAAATTAGGCGGTATAACCAGCCAATAAAAATAAATATACTTTTAAAAATAAGCAAACTAGAAAAGTAAGAAAAGAAGTAAGTAAGAAGAATCAAATATGAAAAATATGGTTAAGGTTTCATTCTCCACCACTAGACATCATTAAGAATCAATTTCAGATCTATCAATATCAACCAACTATCAAAGTTAACAACCGTAGATAACAACAAGCTCTGTTATCCCAATCTTTCCTTAGTTTGTCGTTAAATAGAACAAGCTCTCTATTTAATCTCTAACCATTAAACAACCTAGAATAAGCTCTCTAAATTCAATTTAATGGCAGCTTTATGATGAGAAAGATAGGTTGATCTAAGCAACAAACACATAAGCTCGGATTGTTCAACTTAGGTTATGTTCCACTTTGCAATTATTGAAAACTTGACCATAATCATTAATCACAAATTGCCACTTATGAATAGGAAATCAAGACAATTACACGGATCAAGACTCCTAAACTAGCAATAGATAATTATCAAGATCTATCTAGTTGTACACCTAAATAAATCAAGACAACATCATGAACAATTCTTGTAGAAGAACATAAGCAACTTTGATAGAAAATTAATGATAGATAGAATCTGAAAATCAATCACAAAACATGCCTAGGGCTTTGAAATCACCCTTAACCAAATAGAAGTTTAGCCTAGCATAGGCATTATAAACATAAAATTAAATAGAATCTAAGAAGAAAATAAAAGAAAGAAAGAAGAAGAAGAAGAATATTAATTATCCAACCTCTTGCTCTTTCTAAAGAAAAAGAAAACTAGAGAAAAGAAAGAAGAAGAAAACTTAGAGAATTTTATTACAATGGCTAATATCCTACCTATCTACAATATGATCCTCTACAATCATCCAAGGCCCTCTATTTATACACATTTTGGAGGGCTAAATGACAAGAGACAAGCTTTACAAATTTCAAAGGTAGGTATAATAGGTGGGTGCATTTTTCTAACAATTTTCGTCATATTGTATGACAATTTTGATCAGCCAACTTGATGGTCCATTTTTTCAATATTGGAGGCCTTATCTGATCACATGGTCTTCTAGAAAAATGTTCCCCTATCGGTTACTGATCCATAGCCGTTGGAATTAGCTCATTTGCTGATGTGGATAAGAAGATATGGGCAAAATACGAAACCAGGTCAGCACAGACGTCATTGCACATCAGCCAACTTGATGGTCGATTTCGCTAGGGAAAACGACTCCGTTTCAAGAAGTGTAAAACATGAAAAAGATAGATATGTCTCTTAACTTTTCACGGTTAGAATTTTAGCCTTATTGCTTTAGTGAAACTCTAGATATAGCTGATATGGCAAAAGGTGTCGGAACTAGAACTGAACTGGATTTGCCCTTAATTGTTGATTTAACCTAGTAATCTGAAATCACTCAAAGAAACTCGTGAAAAACACCAAATTACATAAAAATATAAAAAATCATAAACACGATTAGACTAAGCAATAATAACTCGTATTTGACACAAAACAATAATAAAACATAACTAAAAACTATATAATTATACGAGTTATCAGGCCTTGCAAAGGAATTATTTATAATTGTGAGATCCTTATGCATCAAAGCCATGTTCCTAAAATGGTTCCTGGTCATCGTATTGCAAAGACGGGGCATTGACAATGCTCAAAGACTGGTACATGTTAAGCCTACTTACTTAGTAAGAAACTGATCTCACGTGTTGAAGTATATGAGATACTTTAGGACAACATGTAGGTGCTTGTCTGTTGAACAAGTTCGCTGAACATGGCCTGTTGTGAGAACTCCATTTGGTATTGTTACTCAAGTGTCTATAGGAACGTTCTCACATGTCAGTCGTGTACGTAGTCCTCTAACTGGTGATACCAGGTCATCTTGTATGGGGAGTGTCATACTTTGATTCCATCACGAACGGGTCCCTAACACAGAGTGATGCTTATGGTAGGGTGGTTTTGGGTATGACATGAACTATACCAAGATGGATGAGTGATCCAGAGAGGATTCACCACTCCAAGTGACATCGGAGACATATCTCATCTGTTCTTGGCTTAAGTCAACTTGATGGAATCTCTGGCCAGAGTATGATGAATTTAGGAAAAATAGTTTCTCTAAGTTCACAAATTTAACTAATAGTTGCAAGGACTAATATGGATTGACCATGAGTAGACACTACACCATGCTCATGGTCTTTTCAGGATATTTGGTGAAAGGACCGAATTACACTGATAGACTAAACAAGAAAGGTTATGTCGAGACTAACTTGACTCTCTAGTATTTGGGTGGTCATGATGGCTTGCTAGAGTTCGCTCATGATCTATGAGTAAAAATTAATTAGATTAATTTATATTTATTGCCAACATATTGGAAGCCTAATGGGTCAAACACAGAAATATGAATTAAGAGATTAAAATGGAAAGAGCCTAATTGATTAATTTGATAATTTAATCAATAGGGACTTAATTAAATAGTTTAATTAAGTGGAAGGACTTAAGGGCAAATACATAAGAGTTATTGTACATAGTCCAAACCCTGGAGAGATTGCCGCCCCCAATAAAAGAAACATGATAGCTTGGCCGACCTCTCTATGGCCTCCCTAGCCGCATATGTGATATGCTTAGAGGCTTTGGTGTCTTCTTGATTTCTTGACTTCTTTCTTGCCTCTTCATGGATTGCTAGAGAGAAAAACGTTTTCTTTCAAGAGAGCAAAGGCATAGAGTGAGGAAGAAAGAAGATCAAGATATCTTTGAGGTTGGCGCATGAAACCCAAAGAAGCAAGAAAAGCGTTTTCTTCTTTTTGATGCTTATGAAGCATTCGGCCATGGATGTTTATTTAGATGGGGAGAGATTTCTTGAAACCTAAACTACTAGCATCGTTTTCAGCAAGACTCCATTCCTACCTTATGAAGGTTTTCTTGATCATCTTGTATGGAGTTAGAGGCCAGACACTTGTGTGGCTTGAAGTCTCGGATTGACAGTTTGGTGTTCAAGATTGAGTGGGGTGTTTGTAAACTCAAGATTACTAGATCTTTGAGTTATGGTATGATTTCTAATCATATGTATGCTTTATAATTACAAGATCGCATTAAAATTTTACAAGCATGATCCTGTAAGATTCGACTATCTCTTTGTTTATTATTCCGCTGCGTTCATATTCTTCTTTAATTCGTTTATTGTTTGAGCATAAGGTCGAATCCCAACATATCCAATATCACTCGGTGAACTTGTGTATCATTTGCATAAATGTCACCAACTCGCTTGAGACAATTTATCAAATTATTTTAATAGTATCGGTTCTTTAATTAAAACACTTTTAATTAAATTCCTAACTTTTAGGAACTTCAAACATATTAGGTAACAATTACCTAATCATACTGAAACTCTTTCCTAAATTTTAGGAAACACACTCTTACTAGGAAACTAGTTCCATCTCGGAGTAGGACTCTAACATTTAGTGTCCTAGGAGTGGGCAACCTTGTCGACCATCGAATGGCCGCCGCCCACCCATGATGAGGCCACTGTTTGCCATATTCGATGACTATTAGATGCCCCAAAAATGGGTTGCTGCCCGCCTACATGGCAGCAAGGAAATTGGCAACTATTGCCTAATGCATAGCCGCTGTTCAGGTGCACCGAGTACAACAATGTTTATTGTCGTTCTAGCCATGTTCCATGCCCGAACCAACCATCAAAAATGAATCTCATTCACCTTAGATTCTGTCTAAAATTTCTATCAAGCATGTGGAACGTTTCCACACTCATGCTCAAAGTTTCAAGGCACACGAACACCTACAAAACAACCCAAAATATTTCAGCATTGCATTAACACCATTTTAGACCCATAAATGATTTTGCTTAAACGTTTTAAAACCAAATAAATTTTGGAATTTTAATGGCAGTATATAAACATAATTTCCAGAATTAAAAACACTTATAAAAACGTTTTTATACAGCCCAAAAACAACCCCAAATTAAGACACCAAAAACAATGTTTTAGGCCTCGAAACGACTCGGTTTCACTTAGGCATGTAATGGCTTTAACAGGGACTGCATAAAACAATTTTAACACAATATTTAAACATTTTAAAACTCAATTTAAGTCACTTTACAGCCGCTGACCAGAATGTTCAGAATTGAAGAAAAATGGTTTTTTCAAGAAATCTATCGACCCGAAACTAGTAAAATCAACACACAATGCGTACGATACACTTATCACCGAGAATTGACATGCAATAACCACATGAAATCAGCGGACCCTAGGCTCTGATACCATTGTTGGAAAGTCCGGGCTCATGCATAAACAGAGTTATACAAAAATTAAGCAGCGAAAGCAACCAAACAAACACCCAGACTACCACAGGATTACAGATCATGACATACATGGCTTTCATGGCATTTAAAACTTTTAAAAAACCAATCAAATCAGAATCTTACCTACTTGAGAACTTGTAATCTCGAGTGTGCTGATCCCTGCAACAAGTCAGCAAATGGACAGTCACCAAATGGCTTCTCTGAGGCCACGACCAATATAGGTGTCTTGCCTCCAATGATAATCTACACGGACGACTGTTGGCACCTTCGTAAGGTCTGGGGGATTCCTTTGTACTAGCAGGTTGATCGGATGATCAATAATCAAAAGGCTCTTTTCCTTTATTTCTCTCAATGTCCGAATCTCACCAAGAAGAAAGGTGATACGGCAAGTAAAGAAAACAACAAGAAAAGAAGATGGAGGTTCGGCAATGGGTCTCCTTGCCTTAGGCCGAATTGTAGTTCTTTCTCTCTTACAAAAAATTAGATTTTTCACTTAGGAAAAACTCACATAAAACCGATCAGCCCTCTCTTAGAATTATTTATCTTTTAGAGTAAAAAAAAACAAAAAGAATTCTAGTCTCCACTTACTACCTTGGCCGGCCACACCCTTAGGGAATAGGATAGAGTTTTCTTTTAATTAAAACTCCCAGTTAGATAGGAACTCTTCCTATCAAAGTGATTAGATTTCGGCCAAACTCTACCACATAGATGACTTGGCCGAATCCTCCCTCAATTGTGTCCAAGTTCGGCTGCTTCAATATAGGTAAGGATAAGCGTTCGAATTTAACCAAACAACCTAGTTGAAGTGAAACTCTTTCACTTCAAGCATCCTTCTTCTATTAAGACTCTAACACTTAAAGCCGAGGTCGAACCTATCTCGGATTATGTCTTACATTAATAGCTCAGTTTCACAGGGATAAGAGTTTGATGCAAAATCAAACTCTTAGAGTCCTAATCAAACTCAACCAGCTCGGATTAACAGAGTCCTTATTCAAGTGGAACTCTTTCACTTAACAAGTGTTAGAGTCCTAGTCAAACACTAACTCTTAGTGCCGGACTCGGACTTGACATAATCGAAGCAATGTTCAGTTTAGTAAAATATGAGAAGTTAGAATTCGATTCATAATCAAACTCCTCTAAAGCGAAACATTTTCTCATTTCGGACAACTTCATTTTCTGCCAGGACAACCTTATCTTAAGACATGTCTAATTTAAGACATGGTCTGCTTAGGACAAGCTTATCCATATTGTCTTATCAAGACAACATTATCTTAAGACATGTCTAAATTAAGACTTGGTCTGCTTAAGACAACGTTATCCATATTGTCTTGTTAAGACATCTTATCTTAAGACATGGTCTGCTTAAGACAAGCTTATCCACATTGTCTTGTTAAGACATTTTTATTTGGATGTCTCAAATCCAAATTATGTCTTAACCTTCCTAATTTGAATCTTATTCAATTAGATCCTCTAAATTAACCTTTTATTCAATTAAGTCATTACTTAATTAAATCCCAAGCTTTAGCCAACAATTCCGTCTTTGTGTGTGACCCATTAGGTTCCCAACATGTTAGCAATGCGTATAAATTAATCTAATTAATTTATACACATAGATCAAGAGTAGAATT
Source organism: Fremontodendron californicum (assembly GCA_030761205.1). Lineage (NCBI taxonomy): Eukaryota > Viridiplantae > Streptophyta > Magnoliopsida > Malvales > Malvaceae > Fremontodendron > Fremontodendron californicum. The sequence goes on from JAULJL010000008.1 coordinate 18,575,057, forward strand.
TAGCAACCCATCATGACCACCCAAATGTTTTGAAGTCAACGTGACCTCACTGAAACCTTTCAGTAACCAGTCTATCAGTGTAATACGGTTCTTTCACTAAATATCCTGGATACCCCCCTGAGAATGGTGCAGTGTCTAGTCATGTTCAATCCATATTAGTTCTTGCAGCTTATGGTTAACCTTATGAATTTAGAGAAACGATTTCTCCTAAATCCATCATGCTCTGGCCAGAGACTTCATTAAGTTAATCGAAGCCAAGAACAGATGAGATATGTCTCCGCTGTCACTTGGAGTGGTGAATCCTCTCTGGATCACTCATCCTTCTTTGTAGGGTTCATGTCATACCCAAAACCATCCTACCATAAGCATCCCTTCAATTGGAGCCCTTTCAGATGAAATCAAAGTATGACACTCTCCATACAAGATGACCTGGTATCACAAGTTCGAGGACTAATTTACACGATTGGCACGTGAGAACATTTCCATAGACACCTGAGTGACCATACCAAATAGAGTTCTCACAGTTGGCCATGTTCAGTGAACTTGTTCAACAAACAAACACCTACATGTTATCACAAGTATCCCTCATACTTCAACCTATGAGATCGGTTTCGTATTTCACATGTAAGAAGGCTTAACATGTACTAGTCTTTTAGCATTGCCAATGCTCTATCTTTGCAATACGATGACCAAGAACAGTTTGAGGAACAAGGCTTTGATGCATAAGGATCTCACAATTATAACTCTTTATAATTCCTTTGCAAGGCCGTTATGTTCTATGGGCTTCATCTGATTAGTACTTATAACTCTTTATCATCGTACTAACATGAAGGAAAACCTTGTATCACTAATGTATAGTGATGGGTTTGCATTATTAATTGTATATCCCTTGTCCAATATGATTTGTCTATAATGAAATTTATGAAATTCTGTTTGAATCACTAGGGCATATACTAACAGACTTGTCCAAAATTTATGAAATTTGGTTCTTATGGCCTAGACATGTCTATAATGATGCTGGACGTTTTTGGTAAATTTTTGTTGGGAAATCTGGCCTCATGCTCAAACACAAAATAGCAAAAATTAAACATAAAGACCGTCGGATTCCTCAGGATCTTTAGATCGTGATATACACGGGTTTAGAACAACAAAATAATTTTATCACTCATGTGATTCGGAACATACGTACTCAAGTTATCATAATCTTGAGTGTGTTGTTCCCTGCAACAGAATGATCACTACACGATCTCTCTACAGCCACGAGCAACACCAGTGTCTTGCCTCCAACGATGATCTACACGAACGGATTATTAGAACCTTCTCAAGGCTCGGGGATTATTTAATGCTAGTTGGAAGGTTTTACCTGTAATCAAAAGGTTTATCTCTTTGTGTTTCTCTCAAGGCCGAAATACTCTAGAACAATTCTGTGGTATGTGCGGCTAGAAGAAAGAAAAATAAGAGGAGAAGCAAGAACAGGGTTCAACTTCAACAATGGATGGAATGGCCGAATCTTCTTTCAATGATTTTCTCTTTTTGTAAAACAGTTTTTACTCAAGTGAATGACTTATATCACTTCCCACTATGGTCGGCCACTATATTGCTTAAGTGATAAGAGTTTAAACTAGTTTTAAACACCTATAAATAGAGAAACTCTTTCTCTATCAAGTGTCATGGTTTGGTTAAACTTATAACTCTTAAAAGCTTGGCTGAACCTAGTCAATATAGTATACTCATTCAGTTGCCAAGGGATAGGGAGGATAGGAGTTTGATTCTCAATCAAAGTCCTAGTTGAGGTGAAACTCTTTCACTCTCAAGTTCCCCAATTCAACCAAAACTCTAACTCTTAAAGCTGAGGTCGAACCTATCCCGGATTATGTCTATGTTCATAGCCCAGTTACACAAGGATAAGAGTTTGATTCTCAATCAACCTCTTAGAATCCTAGAGTTTGATTCTTGATAAGTTCATAAATTACATATTTTATGCCCTTTCTATTCTTAGTTTTCGTTATGTTTTCTATCTTTATTCTAGTTACTTATGTTATGTTTCTGAATTTTAAGTATATTTAGGAGATGAAGTGAAGACATGTCAATTATGATGTTACGAGCTTACAAAATCACAATCACAATATGGAAGAAGACTTGGGAGTCAAAAGATCAAATTCTTGGTGCAAAGCAAGAAGGCAGATTTGACCTCAGGAGCTTGTTGAAAGGAAAACATGATTTTAAATCTTTATTTAAAGAAACTTCCTTCTTGACTTTTGAAGTTGACTTGAATATATTTCCAACGGTATATCATGTGCCCAAATCGGATAAGAAATGGTCATCAAGTTGGCGCTGGAATATTTCCTTAAACAATCCTAGCGATAGAAAAACCCTAGCCCCAAATCCCTCTTTAAACCTTGAGAGCCCTAGCCGCAAATCACCTTTTGGAAGCCCTAGTTGCTGCCTATAAATAGAGGATGAAGGGGAGAGCCACAACACACATTGTACATATTATAGTAGTCAGATTTTGTTCTTTTATTAGAGAGTTTGAGAGAGCAAGAGGCTGAATAATTCAATATTCTTCTTCTCCATTCTCTTAGTTTTCTTCTTATTTTCTTTTTAGTTTAATATTTATGTTAACAATGCCTAAGCTAGGCTAAACTTATTTTTTGTTAAGGGTGATTTCAAAGCCCTAGACAAGTTGTGTAATTGATATTCAGATTCTATCTATCATTGGTTTTCTGTCAAAATTGCTTATGCTCTTCCATTAAAATTGTTTATGATCTTTGTCTTGATTTATTTAGGGTGATCAACTAGATATATCTTGATAATTATCTAATGCTAGATTAGGAGTCTTGATCAATAATTGTCTTGATTTCCTATTCATAAGTGGCAATTGGTGATTAATGATTATGTTAGAGTTTTCGCTAATTGCAAAGTGGAACATAACCTAAGTTGAACAATCTAAGCTTATGTGTTTGTTTCGTAGATCAACCTATATTTCTCATCATAAAGCTGCTATCAAATTGAATTTAGAGAGCTTATTCTAGGTTGTTTGATAGTTAGAGATTAAATAGAGAGCTTGTTCTATTTAACGACAAACTAAGGAAAGATTAGGGTAGCAGCGCTTGTTGTTATCTACGGTTGATAATTTTGATAATTAATTGATGTTGATAAATCTGATGTTGATTCCCAATAATGTTTAGTGGTGGCGAATGATCTCTTAACCATACTTCTCTCATATTTGATTTCTTCTTACTTACTTGCTTTTTACTTTTCTTGTTTTCTTTACTTTCTAAACAAATTTAAAACCCCTTTGTTTTATTGTCTTTGAACTTGAGTAATAAACTAGTAACTTATAAATTAAAACCTAATCCCTGAGGATTCAACCGTTGCTTAACTACTATACTTAACAATTAATCTTTTTAGTGCAAGGTTAAATAAGGTACGCTCTTATGTGTTAAATAAGATAATTGCAAAGTGGAACATAACATAGGTTAAACAATCCAAGCTTATGTGTTTGTTGCTTAGATAAACCTATCTTTCTTATCATAAAGCTGTAATTACATTAAATCTAGAGAGCTTATTCTAGGTTGTCTAATGGTTAGAGATTAAATAGAGAGCTTGTTATATTTAACGACGAACTAAGGAAAGATTGGGGTAACAGAGCTTGTTGTTATCTACGGTTGATAGTTTTGATAGATTATTAATGTTGATAGATCTGATTATTGATTATCAATGATGTCTAGTGGTGGCGAATGATACCTTAGTCATATTTGATATTCTCTTACTTATTTGCCTTTTACTTTTATTGGTTTCTTTAGTTTTAAAACTACTTCAAAACCCCCTTTACTTTTATTTTCTTTGAACTTAAGTTATAAACTAATAACTTATAAATTAAAATCCAATCCCTGTGGACTCGACCCTTGCTAACTACTATACTTAACAATTGATCATTCTAATGCAAGGTTAAATAAGATATACTCTTTTGAGTGTATCAAGTTTTTGGCGTTGTTGTCGAGGATTGCTTCCTTTAATTTATTTGTTACTTGGTTTATTCTTATTTGTAATTCTAATTGATTTTGTTTATATATATATAGGTTTTCTTTTCTACCAAATCAAAGAGAGATGGCATGGGCTACATCAATTATTCAAAACCAACTAGCCAATCTCACATCCATAGTTCAACAATTGGCCATAGGTAATGTTCAACAATCAAGGAAGTGCGGAGTGTGCTTTAGAATGGATCATCCAACTAATTTGTGCCCATACTTCCAAGAAAATAATTGTGAACAATCCTATTATTTAAGAAGATTTCAAGGCCAACAAGGGTTCCAAGAACAACAGTATGATCCTTACTCAAACACTTACAATGCGGGATAGTGGGATCATACTAATTATGGCTACTCGGGAAATTATCAAGAAGTAGATCCTTATGCCAATTACACTCATCAATCTGTCTTCAATCAGCCATGGGATCAACAACAAGATCTTTTTGAGCCAGCACCTCAAAACTCATGTATTTCTTTAGAAGATCTTGTCAATTCTCTTGTTACTAATTTGCAATTTCAACAAGAATTTCAGGTCGATATCCAGGAAACAAGGGCAAGTATCCAAAGTTTGGAAACGCAAATGAGCCAATTGGCTAGTAGTATGGTGGAATTAGTAGCACAAAGATCTCAAGCAGTCCCTTCCTAATCGGTGATTAACCCAAAGGAGAATGCTACTATTGTGACCTTGAAGAAAGAGGAACAAGTTGAGGATGAGATAAAACCAAAGATGGATTCACTTCTTGAGGATAATGAAGCCACCATTCAAATTGAGAGTATTTCGACACCTCAGGTAACTTTTAAGGTTCCTATTTATACTAATGTTTCTTCTCCACCTTTTCCTAGCAGATTTGCAAAGTCCAAGAAGGAGGAACATGAGAAATTTTGGAAACCCTAAACAGCTTGCTTGTGGATGCTATTAAGCAAGTACCAAGAGATGCACCATTCTTTGATGAGCAATACACCACCGAGAGCACATTAAGTGTGATGACATAATAATTGTGGTGGAGAATGCATCCGTTGTTGTGCAAAGAAAGCTTCCTACCAAACGCACAGATCCTGGAAGTCTCATGCTTAAACCCGAAAATCCCAAAAAGTCAAGAAGGGGTATAGGTTAGGTTGAAGACATTAAATCAAATGCTAATTGGGAGGCAGCCCAATTGATGATAGATTAGCCAACTTGCCATATCAGATTTTGCCTTCTCTTCCTTTCTCTCTTTGTTTCGTTTAGCTATTAATTTTTTTTAAGTGTTTTAGGATTATTTAGGTTTCATTAGTTTGTTTTGTTTTGAGTCTTTAATATTTTTTTAATTGTTTGTGTCTTTTAGCAAGTCAGGCTGAGGACAATAAACCAAGCGCTTCTTGGGAGGCAATCCAAAAGGATGGAGAACATACATTATAACCGGATTTGCTATATCTTACTCTCCATCATTCTATCTTTTATTGTTTTTCTTCAGTTATTTTGATTGTTTTAATTTTAGTTATTTTCTTTTGCACATGATTCTTTCATTTGGGACATTAGCATTACATTGAGGACAATGTAAGAATTAAGTGTGATAGCAAGAATTTAGGATTTCTTTTACTATTAGTTTTATTTTGAGCCTTTTTAGTTTGATTTTAGTGTGTTTTAGTTACTTTCAGTACAATTATGAGATATGAATTGTGTAGGTCTAAAATTGGTTTATTAGTAAGAAGATTTTTCATGAGAATTGAGCTTGATACTACTTTATGAGCCAATGTTAATATGATATGTTGATTGAGAAAGAAGCATGTTTAGACTTTATATTGACTTGTATAAACATCCTTATGAGTTTTGAGCGTATATTAATGATGAATTATACATATCAATCCAATTTGTTTCTTGTGTGCACTTAGGAATACATGATTCTTTAGAACTTGCCTTAAACCGTTTAAGACTATATTGATACATATGAAAACTTGGATATGATAGAGGCATTAGGATTACCACTGTTAGCTCAAATGGTGATTAAATCAAGAGGGGTGAATTGATTTATTAAAAAATTAATTGAGAAATTAAATCACAAGTAATGAAATTGAGAAATTTAAATAATATAATCAAAATGGCAAGTAAATATGCAAATAAAGTATGTAAAAAGAGTAGGGACAGAAGATCAAACACTAGTGGTTTATAGAGGTTCAGCCTTGTGCCTACGTCCTCTCCCTTAGCCTCACTTGCCAAGGAGTTCCTAATTCACTAATTTGAATTGCTACCTTTTCTAGGACACGGTATCACCTTGACACTCTCTATCTTTTACAAAGGCTTAGGTAGCAACCTCTACCGCCTATCTTTTTAAGGTTTAGATAGAACCTCTCTACCTTTTCAAGGCTAAAGTAGTAACCTCTCTCTTTAACTGTGTAAACAAGATGAACCTCTAGTAGGCTAGGTGTTTACAAGGTTAAGCACAAGAAATGGAGACTATGCAATAGTGCTTTTACAAAGGAATGCAAGAAAAATGGAAGGATTAAGCTTAGAACATTGAAAATTACTTGAAAGCTTGAGAGTGATGAAATATTTGAATTTGATCTTTCTCTCTTGGTGTCTCTTACTCTTGGAAGTGTTAAAGAGCCCCTTTAATACCTTAAATATGATTTATGACCGTTTGGAGTTGATTGGGATGGAAAAGAGCTGCTGGATCTTCAAAAAGTCATACTTGAAAAACTGCCCAGCAGGCAAGGGATCGATCCTCTACATGAAGGGATCGATCCCCTACTTGTTCCAATTCAAAAATATGACTGTTGGATTATGAGGGATCGATCCTCTCCTTGTATGGATCAATCCCCTACTACCATGCAAAGTGAAAAACACCTCTGACTTGCGGATTGATCCAGCCAAAATCTTCACTAGGGATCGATCTTCTATCTTAGGGGATCGATCCTTTCTTCAAAAAATCTCCAAAAAATGTTTTCTTTGGCTTTGAAAAGATGTTAACTTGTCTCAAAAATGTTTTGATCGTAGATATACATTTAAGAACATGTATTTTTTTAAAAGCTAAAGAGTTCAAAATATTTTAGCATTTTCCAAAATATTTTCAAAATAATTAAAAGAAAAATGCTAAAATAAAAATATTAATTCTCAAGCTAATTAAGCTTAAGATTTTGTCATTTCAAAATTGAGATCAATTCAAAGCTAACAATCTCCCCCTTTTTGATATAACAAAACTTAAGATAAATTTGCTTGTAAAATCCCCCTAAATCATTAAAGAAATAAAGATTTTCAATAAAAGCTCCCCCTTAATAAAAGCATTTTTTTTAACTTTGCATGAACAAACAAGGAACAAGCAAGGACACTTTCAATCCACAATATCCAAAAGCATTTAAGCATAAACATCCAACACAATTCATATTCATAAAATAGAAACATTTAAGCACATATGAAAACTCTCCCATTTTTTGCTTTTCATCTAGTTCTTCCCTTTTTGTTCATTTAAAGTAAATTTTGTCCATGTAAAACTTCTCCCTCTTTTTGTTATATCAAAAAGAAGATCAATTCAAAGCTAAGGACAATGCAATAAGAGAAACACAATCATGTATACCAAATGTTAAGCAATGAAGTTCAATACCAATTGTTAAAAATAGACAACGAAATTCAATCAAGAGTTCAATAGTATCATGTATTCGTTTGAAATCATTTAAGCACAAAGTCTCAAGATCATGAGTAAAAAAAAATACTAATTGTTATCTTTATGCATAATACTCATAATCAAACAATCATACATATGGAAGTCATTTAAGAACATACAAAAAATTCGCATACATATGAAAAATATAAGCTCAATTATTAATATTTTCATGCCAATTGTTAATACAAAAGCATAAAAATATAGTAATATGTCCAATTCAAATATATGCAAGCATGTAAGCACAAGGTGGTATATTAATTGTTGTTAAAAGAGATGGTTTAACTCAAAGATTCATACAAGGCAAACTTTTCAAGCATACATGACATAAAGAGATGCCATGTGTCTTCAACTCATGTATGTCATCAAACTTAATACCAATAGATATGAGCTTGTATAGCATAGGATTAGCATTTACCTCCGTGCTTACCAAGCTTTGTTGATATGCTCATTTGACTTTGAATCCTTCATATCAAATGTTTAAGAAAGTCCTTGAAGTACTAGGCTTGATTTTGATGAAGATGGCATGCTTTGTTTGCTTGTATTTGAAATGCAAGTGTAAGTTCTCCACAAATGAATGTAAGTTTTATCACCATTTTACCTTGGATAGACTTAGAGAAAATCTTGGAAATTATATTCATTAGTAGCACCAAGATATCAAATGTTATGAAAGTATATTTATTAAGCTCAAACGATACCAATTTTAAGAAATAGTATTCAATGAAAACCATTAAGCATTTAACTTAACAAAGGAAATTTTAAGCATATAAAGTCAAGCTAAAATAATAAACATATAAGCATATATCTTGACCAAAGCAATAGATGAACCAACAATCAATGTATTTCAATGAATATCAAGGAGTTAATTATGCACAAATTTACAAGCATAAGTTTAGAATTTTATCTTGAATTACCAATAAAGCACAAAGATCCAAGATATATCAAGATTCTTACCATAATCATGCATTTGATTTGTAAAAATATTCATCAAGAGTGAATCCGTACATATAAGCACATGATGATTCAAGAAATAATGTCAATCATGATTGGGAAATCATAAAATTGAAGCATTTAGAGCAACATCCCATTAAAAATGAAGAAAACAATATTTTTTACCCAAAACTGGCCTAGGGGATCGATCCTCTTTGAATGAGGGATCGATCCTTCCCCTATTTTCCAGCAAAAATGAATGTAATGTTGTAATATTTTGATTTTTGATACCAAATAAGAATGTGTGATGTTTTTAATCAAAAGTAAGATTTGTAATATGTTAAAAAAAAAAAAAACATTATTTGAGACTTGTAAGAACATAAAGTTTGGATAAAAAACAACTTTTAACATAATTCTTGAAAAGAGTTTGCAAAGAAATCATCATGCAACCTTAAAGCATTGAACATGATATTTTTTCATTCAAAAGACACATACACAAGTTCATAAGCATATCCAATGTTCACCAAACTTGTTCAAGAAATAAAAACATGTTCATATAAATACAATTTCATATGTAAACTTTATAATCCTCATATTAGCAAAATAACCATATAGCATTCAAAAGGTATAAAGTTTATTAAAACATGTTCATGGCACCAACCTCACTCAAGATAGTTTATTTATACACAACATGATATAATAGATCAATCAAAGCTTAACAATAATTTATTTATTTAAGATTTTGATTTTTGGTACCTTAAAACTTCATTTTTGCTTGAAACGGCCTAAAAGTAATATCAAAACTAATTAAGCACATTTTTAATCAACTTGAACATTTCCAAAAAGTTTCAAACGATAAAATAAAGTTGTTCAAGTGATCATGTGGCATTAGAAACAAGGAAATCAAAAAGTCAACTCTTGGAACCTCATTTTCATTGAAAAATGCTACTAGAATGGGCAAAATAATAGGAAAGCATTTTAAAGAGCTCTTTAAACCATTTATAAAGGCTTTTGTATCATAATTTTTATTTGTCCAAATGGTTTCTTTGCCCATAATTTCTCAAAAACAAGATTTGTTCTTTTAAGCTCTAAATAGTCCTTAAAACTTGCATTTATACATCAAGAATTAAAACATTGCAAGTTAGTCAAATTTCTATGTTTGAGCAAGTTTAAAAGAATTAACCCAAGATATTTAAAAACAGTTTGCACTTAAGAACTTGCTAAAACATAATTTGACATTTTTAAAGCTCAAGTTTGCAAAAATAATTTTCAAAGTGAAGCTTGAAATCTCAAAGTCATTAAGTTTGGTATGCTCCCTCTAAGTTTGTGCATTAATATAATTCAACTAAACAAAAACACATAGCATGACTATCATTAATATAAAAGATGCATATAATCATGCTCAAAATCAAAGTATAAATTTGCCTTAAAAAGTTAAGCATAACATCAATTTTGTCAAACACAAAGATATATCAATATTGAACACAAAGTAATTAACTAAAGATAGGCAACTAATTTTCTCATCCAAAAGGCTTTAGGCTTAGAGGTTACCCATATTCCATTTGTGTGTCTAGCGCATCCAATCAAAGCACTTTGTTTTCCTTGCTTTAGCACACCTACAAGAGACACTCATTTGGATTTTGGTACCCAAATTGCTTTGGATCCTTGAAAGTTAGTCACCAAATCTCTTGTTCCTTTTGGAACCCATACTTGCCTATATCTGATGGAATTTTTCTTTAATAGGACAAGTAGGTGTAGTATGACCATGATAATTACAATAAGCACATTTGGTCATTTTCAAGTGTAAAGATTTTTCAATGAAAATTTGTTTTTCATTTTTCAAGCTTTCAATTTTTATTTTTAATTCTAAATTCTCCTTTTCCAAAATGTCATTTCTCTTTTGAAAAGCTTCAAAATTCATTTTAAATTTCTCATTTTGCTTTTCTAAATCATCATTTGTTTTTAATAAAAATTCTTTTTTCAATTTTTAATTTTGAAATGATTTTATTGTATTTCAAATTCATTTTCTCAAAATTCATAGCTAATTCATTATAAGCATTTTGCAATTCATCAAAAGAATAAGAATTTGAATCACAAGAGCTAGAAGATACCTTGGGTTCTTCAAGAGCCATGAAGCATAACACATTTTGGTTTGAAAGGTGGCTTCCACTTGTTTCCTCATCTCTATTTGCCTTACGGCTTGTTGAACATTTACTTTCACAAGGCTTTTCTTCATTTTCTTCCTCTTTCTTTTTGTCCCCATAGAGTTCCTGAAGTTTTCCCATATTTATTTGGAGGTAGCACAAGAGGAGTCCAAGTTGAGGTTGTCATAATTTAGTGCTTCATAAAGAAACTTCATGGCCTTTGCATCATATTGTAATTTCTTAATGAATTCATCATCATTACAATAAGCTCCAAAACCATTTTCAACTATCATCCAAGCTCCAATGTCATGTGCCATAAAAAAGGCCTTCATCCTCAATTTCTAAGCCCAAAACTCACGTTCTTCCAACTTTGGGGCCTTGAGGATATTCTCACCACTTTGCATCATTCTTTAAGGTTTGAAAAGGATCTTTTCTCAAGGTTGTTAGACCTACAAAAGAGACCAAACCTCTGATACCAATTGTTAGCTCAAGTGGTGATTAAATCAAGAGGGGGTGAATTGATTTCTTAAAAAATTAATTGCGGAATTAGATCACAAGTAATGAAATTGAGAAATTTAAATAATATAATCAAAATGGCAAGTAAATATACAAATAAGTATGTAAAAAGAGTAGGGAAAGAACACTAGTGGTTTATAGAGGTTCGACCTTGTGCTTACGTCATCTCCCTTAGCCTCACTTACCAAGGAGTTCACAATTCACTAACTTGAATTGCTACCTTTTCTAGGACAAGGTATAACCTTTACAGTCTCTATCTTTTACAAAGGTTTAGATAGCAACCTCTACCCCATATCTTTTCAAGGCTTAGATAGAACCTCTCTACCTTTTTAAGGCTAAAGTAGTAACCTCTCCCTTTAACAAAGGTATTGTGTAAACAAGATGAACCTCTAGTAGGCTAGGTATTTACAAGGTTAATCATAAGAAATAGAGACTATACAATAGTGTTTTTACAAAGGAATATAAGAAAAATGGAAGGATTAAGCTTAGAACATTAAAAAACACTTGAAAGCTTGAGAGAGATGAAATATTTGACTTTGACCTTTCTCACTGGGAAGTGTTAGAGAGTCCCTTTAATACCTAGGATATGATTTATGACCATTTGGAGTTGATTGGGATGGAAAAGAGTCGTTGGAGCTTCAAAAAAATCGTACTTGAAAAACTGCCCAACAGGCAAGGGATCGATCCTCTACATAAGAGGATCGATCCCCTACTTGTTCAAATTCAAAAATATGACCGTTGGATCTTGAGGGATCGATCCTCTCCTTGTAGGGATTGATCCTCTCCTTGAAGGGATCGATCCCTTATTGCCCTGCAAAGTGAAAAACGCCTGACTTGCATGGGATCAATCCGACCAAAAATCTTCACTAGGGATCGATCCCCTATCTTAGGGGATCGATCCTTTCTTCAAAAAATGTTTTCTTTGGCTTTGAAAAGAGGTTAACTTGTCTCAAAAATGTTTTGATCGTAGATAGACATTTATGAACATGTATTTTTGAGAAAGCTAAGGAGTACAAAATATTTTAGCATTTTCCAAAATATATTCAAAATAATTAAAAGAAAATTGCTAAAATTAAAATATTAATTATCAAGATAATTAAGCTTAAGATTTGGTCATTTAAAAATTGAGATCAATTCAAAGCTAACAACCACCAAGGCCAAATAAGTCGATTCCCTATTGATGTTCCAAGAGAACATCCCCCTAGTGAACCAATTTGAGCCTACATTGAATAAGCTATTTCATTGGTAACCACATCTTTTGCCTACCTAAATATACTATTATCTTTACCTTTGTTGGAAAGATGGATTGAATGTTTTGAGACATATTGCATAAGCAAGGGATATCTATTGAAAATTTAGGTTGGAAACAAGAGATAAATGTGGGGGGAAAGAAAGGCAAAAGTCAAGAGAAAAAGAAAGGGAACATTGTCAAAACATACTCCCATGTATAAAAAAAATAGAAAAAGAAAAAAAGAGTAAATCATCTCTTGAATTTTTGGTTAAAGAAAAGATGTTACAAGGTTGGTTAGAATGAAGCAAAGGCTCAACATGAATATTTAGCCTATGTTATATGTGCTTCTAAGGAATATTGAGAAAGTTTTATTTGCATAAATCTGATTATGTCTCTAAATTCTATGAAGTATTTAGAACCTTCGTAATATCTTTTCATTCTTTAACCACATTACAACCCCTTGGCCCCATTACAACCTTAATTAAAGACCTCTTGATTCATGAAGTTGTATGATCTAAATAATGGAGAATAGGTGGACAAGCAAGCATATGGTAGGATTGTTTTCATGAGATTGATTGAGTGTAAACACCTTACAACTACTACATTGAGTGAAAATTATGAGAGTATCCTATGTGAGAAGTTGAGATTAAGTTTGAATATCCATTATTTTGATTGAGATATGTTATGTTAATATCGGTTTAACTCAAACCATATACATTCAAGCAAGATTTTTTGTGAAATTCTTTAAGCTATTGATTAGTTTATAAGACTTATCCAGTGATTTTCTCTAATTTCTATTGAAAGGATTAGGAGTAAATATTTTTAGTATATATTAGTTTTTCTTATGTTTTCAATGTTTGTGGGTATCGTCCTAGTAAACCCTCATGAGACTAAACTCATCCACTAGGAACACCTAGGGGTTTAAAGGTTTATGTCACATACTAAGTGCCATCATGATTTCCTACGAAAGTAGATTAGATTTTCTTATTTTGTTTTGCTCGAGGACTAGCAAAAAGCTAAGTGTGAGTGTATTTGACAAGCTCATAAAATACACATTTTATGCCATTTCTATTCTTACTTTTAGTTATGTTTTCAATCTTTATTTTGATTACTTATATTATGTTTTTGAATTTTAGGTATATTTAGGAGAATAAAGTGAAAAGATGTCAATTATTATGTTAAAGAGCTTACAAAATCATAATCAGAAGATGGAAGAAGACTTGGGAGTCAAAAAGATTAATTTCTTGTTGCCTATCAAGAAGGCAGATTTGACCTTCGGAGCTTGTTGCAAGGAAAACATGATGTTAAAGTCTTTATTCAAAGAAGCTTCCTTCTTTACCTTTGAAGTTGACTTCAATACCTTTCCAACAATATATCATACACCCAAATCGGAAAAGAAAATGGTTATCCAAATCAGCCGAGAAAGTGCAAGAAGATGTAGCAGCATAAATGGCTGGCAAAGAGCTGGGCGCCGCGGCGCCCAAAATTCGCAAAAAAATTCGAAAAACCTACCAAAATTGCAATTTTATGCCTCCTAACTTACTTGTGCGGCAAGGACTTGCTCTCAGGGTTTAAAACTCTATAAATACCATCTTTTGAGCCACAAACTAGAAATCTTTTGAGAAGACTCAAGGATAATCAATATTCTTGTTCTTCTTCTCCATTCTTTTAGTTTTATTCTTATTTTATTTGTAATCTTATCTATATGTTTACAATGCCTATGCTAGGCTAAATTTCTTTTTGGTTAAGGGTGATTTCAAAGCCCTAGAACATGTTGTGTAATTGATATTCAAATTCTATCTATCATTAGTTTTCTATCAAAGTTGCTTATGTTCTTCTACAAAAGTTGTTCATGATCTTTGTCTTGATTTGTTTAGGTTGCAAACTAGATATATCTTGATAATTATCTAATGCTAGTTTAAGAGTCTTGATCCGTAATTGTCTTGATTTCCTATTCATAAGTGGCAATTTGTGATTAACGATTATGGTCAAGTTTTCGATAATTGCAAAGTGGAACATAACCTAAGTTAAACAATTCTTGTTTATGCTTTTGTTGCTTAGATCAACCTATCTTTCTCATCATAAAGCTACTATTACGTTAAATCTAGAGAGCTTATTCTAGGTTGTCTAATAGTTAGAGATTAAATAGAGAGCTTATTCTATTTAACGACGAACTAAGGAAAGATTGGGGTAACAGAGCTTGTTATCTACGGTTGATAGTTTTGATAGATTATTGATGTTGATAGATCTGAAATTGATTCTCAATAATATCTAGTAGTGGCAAATAACCTCTTAACCATTCTTTTCTCATATTCGATTTCTTCTTACTTACTTGCATCTTACTTTTCTTGTTTGCTTATTTTTAAAACTATTTCAAAACCCTAGTTTCTTTTGTTTTCTTTGAATCTAAGTTATAAACTAATAACTTATAAATTAAAAATCAATCCCTGTGGACTCGACCCTTGCTGACTACTATACTTAACAATTGATCTTTTTAGTGCAAGGACTAAATAAGATACGCTCTTTTGAGTGTGCATCAATATGTGTTGATTTACATATATGATATAAATCATCATGGCAATTAACATGTCACTTTAGTAGCATTCTTGATTTAAACAAGTTTATTGGCTAAAATTTCCTTGATTGGTTTCGCAATATTAAGATTGTTTTAAAGTACAAAAAAAACGGCATATGTCCATGATGAGGAAATCCCTGAGGTCCCTGCTAAGGACGCTGGTGAAGGAATTAGGGATGCCTATAGGGTCTTCATGGAAGATCTTGAACAAGCAACATGTGTGATGTTGGCTAGTATGGCTCTTGACCTTCAAAAGTTGCATGAGACTATGAATGCTATGGAAATCATCTTGAATCTTATAGAATTATTCTCCAAAGAAAGCCGCACTAAGAGGTTTGAAATCTCTAAGGAACTGTTCTAAGCTAAGATAGCTTAACATTATTTTCTTAAGATTATAGGATGCATTAACAGACTTGGTCAATTGGGATGGGTTATGGACCATGACCTAAGTATCGACTTAGTGCTTGCTTCTCTACCTGAAAGCTATTCCCAATTTGTGATGAACTTCAATAAGAACCATTTAGGGGCAACCCTGCTTGGTTTATTGAGTATGCTTTCACAAGCCAAGAAGGCCATAATCAAAGGGAAAGGTTCCATCAACCTTGTTTCCACCTCTAAAGGTAAGAAAGAAATGAAGAAGAAGTTCTTCAAGAAGTCTAAGAGTGATAGAGCTTCTATCTCATAGTCTTTAAAGCCTAACAGTTGAGTAAAAAAAGAAAAAAAAGGAGGTCAAAGGGACATGCCATCATTGCAGCAAACAAGGGCATTGGAGGCGTAATTGCAAAGAGTATATTGAGTCCATGAAGTAAAAGAAACTTAAGGAAGTTTCTACTTTAGGTATGCTATGAGCTTATCATTCTCTTTCCATTCGATATATGATATCTTATGAGCAAAAGGTTATAATATGTATGACATATTGTAGGAATCAAAAAGAAAGGAGAATTAGAAAGGACCAAAGAGACAACAATCTAGTTGATGATGATCAAGCTTTTTGTCCTTGTTTAGTTGTTTTTAGAAACAATTTATTTATTTTGATATGATTTTAAATGTTGGATGTTTTGCTTTTGGCACTATAGCCAAATACATTTTTGAGGATTTTGTTTTTGACCTTATGAGCCATTCTTTAATATGTTTTTAAACATATTATATTTGGCTAGCATTGGATGCTATGCTTTTTAGATTATCCTCTTAAATCATATCTTGTTGGATTTTATTTCATTCTTTGGTCTTGATATTATCATTGTTTGGAAATTTGCAATCTAGATAATTATGATTTGAGCAATATGATTCCTAGATCTTAAAAAATAAGAGTTAAAGTATAAAGGTATTATTAGCCTTATTGATTATGAATCATAAAGGATCTTATTCGAATGACTTATGAATACTTTTGAGATAAGTAATTGCTTAATATTCAGAATATGATTATGAAATCTTTGAGTGTTTAAGGTGTTCTAATTGAGATGTTTGATCCTAATTTAGATTGCTTAGAACTAAAAGGAAGATAGTTATGTCAATGAATTCATAGGAAATGAATTGAACATAAAAGAGTTAATGTATGCCTCAATTGTCGAACATCAAAAAATGAATTAACCTAAAAAACTTTCTAAGGATTACAAGTTGAAATAGAAAAACAAACATTCATATGAGATATGAGATGCTTAGTTTTAAGAATACATGTATGCATTCAAAATAGTTTTGAATCATATTAAAAGTAAATATGTTTACTTAAGGTATCTTTCCTACACATGCTAGAATTAGTGGGAGCTTGATGAATCTTTAATTGTTAAAGATCATTAACATACTTTGTGATCCAAAGTTTATACATAAGATATATGAACCGCACAATGAAACATAAAGTTAGTACGATGCATTGTGATGCATTACTCATAAGAGATGAGTCTACTAAACTTAATAAGACATTGAAATGTGATATCATGTTTGATAAGCATTCAAAAAGGTTGAATTAATCAAATGATTAGATATAAATTGTGCACATTTGAAGGCTCGTGAGAGTGTTATTATTAACACATTAATATAAACAATGAGGTACATTATTAGTAAGCATTAGTGCTAAAATCGAAAAGGGTGAAGCATTAAACATTGGACTAATATGCTAAAATTAGTTTAACATGAAGAGAGAATCCAATGTAAAAGCAATGATGTGAATAAAACGGTCATTTGGAAGCATTCCAAATATGAGAGGACCGAAAGTCTTATATCCTTGGTCATATAGAAACCTTTTGTTTAAGGCTACAAAAGGATGTTTGGACCATTGGCTCATTGAGTTAATAAAGGAACCTAAGTTCTTAGAGTAACAACACGAGCCATGGAGAAAGCAATCTGAGTCTCATTATGATCCGAATGAGTATATGACTAGATAATAGAGATTCTCAGATCATATGTAACTAAACATGTTCTCACAATAAATTGTGTTAAAGCCGTGTCCTAGTAGAGATCACATTGCAAATCAAAAGGTTCGATATACAGTGCATTAATGATTGGCTTAATGTAAGTGGGAGATTGTTGGGATGTGCCCTAGAGCCAATCAATTGGCCAATCAAAGTTAGAAGTAATATACTTCTAATAATGCATACAAATAACTTATAATATAAGTGATAGAGGTTTTCGTTCATCAATTAGTCAAATTCCAATAAAGAGTTATTGTAAGCTAGTTGGATGAAGTTCATGGAACACAATAAGCCTTGCAAAGGAATTGTAATGGTGTTACAATTATGAGATCCTAAAATGCATCAAAGTTGTGTAACTAAACTTGTTCTTGGTCATTGTATTATCAAGAACGGACATTGACAATGCTCAAAATCTGGTATATGTTAAGATCTCTTAGTTTGGAAAGTAAACAATCGATCTCATAAATTGAAGTATAGATATACTTGGGGATAACATGTGGGTGCATGTTAGATAACAAGTTCACTAACATGACTCGCGATGAGAACTCCATTTGGTAGCTCATCAATTGTCTATGGAAACATTCTCATGTGACAGTTGTGCAAATAGTCCACAGACTTGAGATGCCAGGTTATCTTATATGTGAATTGTCATGCTTTGATCTTTTTCAAACGGGTCATAAGAAGTGATGCCTATGGTAAGGTGACTTTGGGTAAAGCATGAAGCATATGAAGGTAAATGAGTAGTCAAGAGAGGATTCACTACTCCAAGTGATAATGAGGAGAAATCTTACTTGTTCTTGGCTTAGGTTAACATGATTAAGTCTTTGGCCAAAGCATGATGAATTTAGGACGTTGAGAACATTCTAGAATTCACTAATGTTATCCATAATGCTAAAGAACTAATATGGAAGGTTTTATAAGTAGACATTGCACCATGCTTATGGCCATTCCGGGATATATGGTGAAAGAACCGAATTGCACTAATAAACTATCATTGAAAGGTTATGTCATGTCACTATGACTTTCTAACATTTGGGTGGTCATGATGGATTGCTAGATCCCGCTCATGATCTTTAATATAAATTATTTGATCTTTAACTAGATTGTAATTTATGTTTAATTGCTAGTAGGTTGGAAACCTAAAGGGTCAAACACAATAGATCTTAATCCAGGATTAAAATTGAGATTCGATTAAGTAGGACTTCATTGAACAAAAGCAAATAGTAAGGGAATTAATTAAAGTGCTTAACTAATAAAAGGTGACAAAATGAGAATTTCCCAAACCTTGAGGCTTGAGAATTGCAGCAATTTTGGCTTATATAAGGGCATAGTTGTCGTACATCATGTATGTATCTTTTACATCCTTTGTGAAATAAAAGTTGATATCAACCCTAGTCTCCTTGTTCTCTTCTTGTTTTCTCTCTAGCCATCCTAAGAGAATTTTTCTCTAAGAAACCTTTAGCCAAGAGAAAGAAAACACAAGATTCTTGTTCACCAAGAAACTCATTAGCATAAACACGCAAAGAAAAGTTTTGTAAGTTTTTCGGCAATCTTGCTTTTGCTTTGGACTTCAAGGAGTCATCTTGCTAGCACGGGAGTGTCTCTACCTTTAGTATGTCTTAGGATTGGATCGTGTGAATTACTGTTAGAGGCCTAATACTTGGGAGGCTTGGTGATTGATAGAACTTCTTTAGTGATCATCTTTATTGGGCAAACCTTAAGGAGTTCACTTGAGATTACAATATCTCAATGAGGTATGATTCTTGATCATATTTTTTGTAATCTTTATTGTCTTTAATCACATGTAAAATTTGCAAGTATGATCCTTGAGGATTTCGGCTATTGTTTGTTTCAATATTATGCTTCTGCTGCACTACTTATATTGTTAAGCTCTTGATTTATGCTTGTTATGTTTGAGCATGTATGCCGAATTCCCTTCATCTTTATCAATTTTAGCATTTTTAGAAAGATAAATTTTTATAGGTGACCATCACACCTAGCAAAAAATGGCTGGTGGCAACTCTTTTGTTTTTATTTATGTTTTTTCTTATGGAGCGTTGTTTTCAAACCCAAAATTTTTCAAAAATAAATCTTTTTTGAAACTCATAAAGTTGAATCCCGGTAGTCGAGAGGTCCCATTACAATAGATAAGGATTGTCTTGAGCCAATCCCAACATGGTTCAAAATGCTAAAGTTCAACTACCCAACCCATCTTCAGAAGGCATTAGACCGAACCCAATAAGTTGTTAGGAAAACTTGGGTCAGCCTCATGGATTGAGTTAGGCCCGTATCTGCAGTGCTGGGAGCTAGGAGATGGTGACACATGGCAACATTTTCACCGTTCATCTGCGTTTATAAGGCAGCTCAGTTGACTATCAATCTAATTCCAACAGATCTAATAAGCTTTAACCAGATTTGTTCCCTCTTCAATGCTCTTTATTTATATGCCTATATTGATTTTCTTATATCCTTCAATAAGAGTCTACTCGAGCGTAAAAATGCACCACAAAAAAAAAACTTGGACTTCCCTAACCTTAATCTCAATCTTGTAGTCTTGGACAAATTAAAAATAGAAGAATTACTTCAGTATCTGATTTGTCCACAGGGGCGGCTCCTGATGCACTCTAAAGAGTATATCTTAACCTTTAACAATAATGATCAATTGTTAAGCATAGTAGTTACCAAGGGTCGAATCCTTAGGGATTGGGTTTTAATTTATAAATTACTAGTTTATTACTCAAGTTCAAAGACAATAAAAAAAGGGTTTTAAATTTGTTTAGAAAGTAAAGGAAACAAGAAAAGTAAAAAGCAAGTAAGTAAGAAGAAATCAAATATGAGATAAGTTTGGTTAAGAGATCATTCGCCACCACTAAACATTATTGAGAATCAACATTAGATTTATCAACATCAATTTACTATCAAAATTATCAACCGTAGATAACAACAAGCTCTGCTACCCCAATCTTTGTTGGGATTCGGCTCATGCTCAAACAGAGATCATGTATAATTTAATCAACAAGTTAAATATACAACGCAGCGGAATAATATAAAACAAAGAGACATCGAAACTCTCTTTGGGTCTGCCTATGAATTCAAAACGATCAAGCTGTAAATAACAGATAACAATAAAAAATCTCATACCTTTGTAATGGAGATTGTCGAAACCACATCATAGATTCTTGATGTTCTTGCTCTTGTACACAATGCTAGCTTGTCGAAGACCAAGTCGTCCAATTATCCGACCTCTAACGGTAATCCACACAGGTGATTTGAAAGCCTTCACAAGGTTAAGATTATGTTTTTCCAAGACGATGCTAGTGGTCTAGGTTGTGAGAAACATTCCTCCTCTTACTCTAGTTAGCCAAAAAGAAGTAGGCCAGAAGAAAACGGATTCCTCCTCTTTTCTCTATGCGTCGATTCTCAAAGGGTGGTGAGAGAACGCAGCTACCACAGTTTTTCTTCCTTAAAGGGAGACGGCAACAACATAAGGCATATATATATTATCAGGTTTAGTGTATGCCAACTCTTGGACTTATTGCACTAAAGCCCTTACGCATATATTTTTAAATATTCACAATAAGCCCACAACACTTAATGAATATTTAATCTGGTCCAATCTCATTTTAATTTCAATAATAACCTTTTGTGTGTGACCCATTAGGCCCTTAACATATTGGCAATAAATATAAAAAATTCAATTAAGAATTTCTTCTTTATATTTATAGATCATGAGCGGCATCTAGCAAT
Organism: Fremontodendron californicum; assembly: GCA_030761205.1. NCBI lineage: Eukaryota > Viridiplantae > Streptophyta > Magnoliopsida > Malvales > Malvaceae > Fremontodendron > Fremontodendron californicum. The sequence goes on from JAULJL010000008.1 coordinate 18,596,277, forward strand.
GCATCATGACCACCCAAATGCGAAGAGATTCATCAAGCTTCGACTAGCCTTTCATGTACAATATGTTTGTGTAATTCGATCCCTTCATCAAATATCCCGGGATAGGAAAGAGCATGGTTTAGTGTCTACTCTTAACACATTCCATATTAGATCTGCAGCTTTATTTATATTAACTCCTTAAGTATTGCCTTGGCCAAGGACTTCAATAAGTTAATATAAGCTAGATACATGTGAGATATGTCCCCTTAATCACTTGGGGTGATGAATCCTCTCTGGACCACTCTTTCATCTTTGTATGCTTCATTTCATACCCAATAACACCCTACTTTAAGCCTCCTCGTGATTGGTGATAACTCGTATAATTATATAGTTTTTAGTTATGTTTTATTATTGTTTTGTGTCAAATACGAGTTATTATTGTTTAGTCTAATTGTGTTTATGATCTTTTATATTTTTATGTAATTTGGTGTTTTTCACAAGTTTCTTTGAGTGATTTCAGATTACTAGAATTAAGGGCAAATCCAGTTCAGTTCCAGTTCCGACACGGTTTGCCATATCAGCTATATCTCGAGTTTCACTGAAGCAATAAGGCTGAAATTTGTATTCGTGCAAAGCTAAGAGGCATATCTATCTTTTTCATGTTTTACACTTCTTGAAACGGAGTCGTTTTCCCTAGCGAAATCGACCATCAAGTTGGCTGATGTGCAATGACGTCTGTGCTGACCTGTTTTCGTATTTTGCCCATATCTTCTTATCCACATCAGCAAATGAGCTGATTCCAACGGCTATGGATCCGTAACTGATAGGGGTATATTTTTCTAGAAGACAATTTTATCAGATCGAGCCTCCAACATTGACAAAATCGACCATCAAGCTGGATGATCAGAATTGTCATACAATATGACGAAAATTGTTAGAAAAATACACCCACCTATTATACCTACCTTTGAAATTTGTAAAGCTTGTCTCTTGTCATTTAGCCCTCCAAAATGTGTATAAATAGAGGGCCTTGGATGAGTATTGGGATACATTGATACATTGGTAGGATATTAGCCATTGTAATAAAATTCTCTAAGTTTTCTTCTTCTTTCCTTTCTCTAGATTTCTTTTTTCTTTACTTATGTTTCTTACATTTCTTTTCATTTTATTCATATCTAGTATGTGTTGCTAATCATATTGTTGAGGTGATGAGGTGAAGCTTTTGGTAAATGCTAAGGTTAGTCTCTTAAACATGAGCTAAAATGAACCATCATTTATAAACACTAGTATAGATAATATTTTCTTTTGGTTTAAAATCATACTTGCAAAGTAGAGATCTTGATTCATTATTGACAATGAAAATGGCACAGTAAATGCTTGGTTTCATAACCTTGATTTGTTGTAGACATATACCTTGGCATAAGGAATGCTTGGACTCTTTTTGTGAGTTTTGAGGACACCAAATGAACATAATATCATATGCTATGGACGTTGGACAATTTGGACTGAATTGCTAAACCTTCCGATTGGAACCTCCCTTATGTGTGGATTTCAATTGTGTAATAAAACAAGATTAATCTTAGCATAACACCAAGAGTGGATTCTCTAACCTCAACATCTTTTCTTATTGTTTTTTTATATCTTGTTTAATTTCTTTTATATTTTGTTTATTTTGTTCTCTAATATCTTGTTTATCTTATTTTGTTGTTGATTCCCTAATATCTTGTTTACTTTCTTTGTCTTATATATTTATAAACTTATACTTACTAATACGCTTCCCTGTGGTTCGACCTCGGACACCCGAGAATTTATTACTTGAACATAACCTGCACTTGGGTTTACAACTCTTAATTGAGTAACCATCAAGTTTTTGGCGCCGTTGCCGGGGAAGCAATACTAAGTATATAAGTTTATAAGTATATTTATTTTTATTGGCTGATTATACCGCCTAATTTTTATATTAACTTTAATTTATTTTTATTGGCTGGTTATACCGCCTAATTTGTATATTAACTTTGTTTTATGCTTGTTTGGCGACGTGATTTCAGATCTCGTCGTTTAGTTAGATTTTATTGTGAAACTTTTTCAGGTAATCTTTCTAATACAACTCCTACCATGGCTGACAATGAAAGTGTTCATGCTGAAGATGAGAACAGACAAGTACGCACCATGCGTGACTACTTGCAACCAACTCGAAGCTCATCACCCTCTTGTTTTATTTTTCCTCTCAATGCAAACAACTTTCGTTTTAAACCAGGTATGATAGCTTTGCTTCCAAATTTCCATGGGTTAGAATCGGAAAGTGCTTACTCGTTTCTAAAAGACTTCGAGGATGTATGTGTCACCTTTAATGACCAACAATGTACAAATGAAATTGTCAAGCTAAAATTATTTCCTTTTTCTTTAAAAGATAAAGCAAAAATTTGGCTTCATAATTTAAAACCAAGGTCAATTGGCACATGGCAAGAATTACAAACTGAGTTTCTAAAGAAATTTTTCCCAGCACATAAAACTACTGCTATGAAAAGACAGATTCAAAATTTCAATCAAAATCAAAATGAAGCATTTTTTGAGTGCTGGGAGCGTTTTAAAGATTTGTTAAGTTCTTGTCCACATCATGGTTTTGAAAAATGGCGTCTTATTAGTTTCTTTTATGAAAGTTTAACTCCCGAAACTAAACAATTTGTTGAAACAATGTGTAACGGTGAGTTTCTAGAAAAAGAACCTGAAGAAGCCTTTGACTACCTAGACCATTTGGCAGATAACTCTCAAGCCTGGCACACAGATAATTCCTCTGAAAGTTCCAATAGATCTAATCTTGTTTCTAACAGAGGTAAATATCATTTTAGTCAAGAAGATGAGATAAAAGCTAAAGTAGCTAATTTGGCTAGAAAGATTGAAGCCATGGAACTTAGAGAAGTAAAAGAAGTCAAAACGGTTAAAAATGAAGAAAGTTGTGGAATTTGTGAAATCATGGGACACCCCACTTCTGAATGTCCAAACATTCCCATTCTTAAAGAAGCGTTGCATGATCAAGTAAATTCCATAAACACATTTAAAAAGCCTTTTCCTTCTCCTTACTCTGAAACGTATAACCCTGAATGGAGAGATCATCCCAACTTCAGTTGGCGGAATAATAATCATGTTCAGGTACCACAATCTCAAAAGCCGGGCAACACTTTTTCCTATCAACCTTCACGTGTACAAACCTTGGAAGAGACATTGCAAGCATTCATGCAAACACAAGCAAATGTGAATAACCAAACTTCACAGGACATCAATGAGATCAAAAACACCTTGTCCACATTGACAGCTTCATTACGCACTCAAGAAAAAGGTAAGTTTCCTGCTCAACCTCAGCCTAACCCTTCTACTCAATGTCTTGTTTCTTGCTCCAATGAAACTCAACAGGAAAATGCCAGTTCTATCACAACTCTTCGAAGTGGAAAGGCAATTGACAAAAACATTCCATCAAAAGACCAAGATCCTCCTTCCCGTCCGAAAAGTAATGGTAAGGATGATGGTAAGTCTGAACTTCTTGAAAATTTGGACAAAGAAAAAGGTATGCATCTTGCTCCTTTTCCTCAAAGGTTGCAAACAATAAAGAATTTAAATCAAAATGCAGAAATTTATGAACTTTTTAAACAAGTTAAGATTAACATTCCTTTATTGGATGCAATCAAACAAGTTCCATCTTATGCTAAATTTTTGAAAGACATGTGCACATTTAAAAGGAAACATAATGTACAAAAGAAAGCATTTCTGACGGAAAGTGTGAGCTCAATCATTCAGCACCTTACTCCACCAAAATTCAAAGATCCTGGATGTCCAACAATCTCATGCATCATTGGAAACACTAGAATAGAACGTGCATTGCTTGATCTTGGTGCTAGTGTTAATCTTTTGCCTTTTTCTGTTTATCAACAGTTAGGTTTAGGTGAACTCAAGGAAACACCTGTTACACTTCAACTAGCTGATCGTTCTGTAAAAATTCCTCGAGGGATAGTTGAAGATGTTTTGGTTCAAATTGATAATTTTTACTTCCCTGTTGATTTTATTGTTTTGGACACACATCCTGTTTCAAATCCAAATGTTCAAATTCCTGTTATATTAGGCCGTCCATTTCTTGCAACTTCTAATGCTCTGATAAATTGCAGGAATGGTATTTTGAACATTTCTTTTGGAAATATGACTTTAGAATTAAATGTGTTCAACATTTGCAAGCAACTTGGTGATGATTCAGAAGTACATGAAGTGGATTTCATTGAAGAACTTGTTCATGAACATCTCACCACTACCACATTCCATGATCCTTTAGAAGCTTATTTAATTGAATGTGAGTTTGATAATGCTTCAGAAATTTCACACACTGATTCTTTGTTAAATTCTTTTCAGGATAAGCATCGTTGGAAACAAAAGTTTGAGGAACTCCCATCACTCACAAATGTCACTGTACCATCAACTATTGAACCGCCCAAGCTGGATTTAAAACCATTGCCATCCGAGCTAAAATATTCCTTTTTGGGAAAAATTCCTTCTCAATGGAGCCCCCAAGATAAAAGGAAGTTTCTGAATGAGGTAAAGAAGTTCTACTGGGATGACCCTTACTTGTTCAAATATTGTCCTGATCAAATTTTTCGAAGATGCATTCCCGACAATGAGGTAAGTAGTGTAATTAAGTTTTGTCATTCCGAGGCATGTGGTGGTCATTTTTCATCAAAGAAAACTGCTGCAAAAATTTTACAGTGTGGATTTTACTGGCCAACTTTATTCAAAGATGCATATGAGAATTCTAAAATTCATAAAGAAAGAACTAAAGCCTTTCATGACAAGTTAATTTCAAGAAAAACATTTGATGTTGGGCAAAAAGTTCTACTTTATAATTCTAGACTTCACATATTTCCTGGTAAGTTGAGATCAAGATGGACTGGCCCATTTGTGGTTAAGCATGTGTATCATTATGGAGCAGTTGACATTGAGAATCCTCAAAATGGTAACGTATTAAAGGTAAATGGACAAAGACTCAAACTCTTTTTGGAAAATCATGTTACTCAAGAAGAGGTTGTTTTTCTTTCTGATCCTTGTTTTGAAAATAACTAGATGTAAATATAATTTTTACTAATTTCCAAAAAAAAAATAATAATAATAATACATTTTTTTTAACCCCGGTTAAATGGCGGATAACGGTACTCCGTGATTATTTAAGTCGGTTCCATCAGCTACCCACAAAACTGATATTGTATATAAATTTCTCTTTCAATTTCTTTTTCATTTTTTTCAAGATGGATGATATTCTCACAAGATTGCAAAAACGATTTCCTCTTTTTCCTCGGAATATTTTACTGAAGCTTTACCAAGTTCGATTTGAAAGATTAAGAATGCTTATGCACAAAGGGATTCCTGAAGACATACGTTGGATAATTGAAGCCAAGGTACGTGAAGATGAATATCTTCCTGTTTTGCTTTTACCAGGTACAGGTAGAAGCACTTTTGCAAAGAAGCGACGAGCAAAGCGCATGAGTTCAAATTGCCACAAATGTGCACGATGGACGTGTAACGGTAAATGTCATTCTATTGGGATTCCGTCCTCTAATCGAGATGATAAAATTGAATTCATTAAGGATGGACTGAGTAAGGAGAATTTGGGTAATATCCAACTTTCTCTTGAGACGCATCCTAGTGGAGACGTACAAAGAGAAATTCTTGATTTATGGTCGCAATTCCAAAGGGAATGGCAACATCTTGGGAATCTGATGTTAAAAGACCATGTTTGCCAGCTTGTAAGAAAACTGGATGGGAAGCATATCCTCGACTCATAGAAGGCGTTTAAGCCGTTTCTGGACGTAAAACCAGAGGAAGATGTGAGCCACAATCACAACTACAATAAATGACTTCTCAGCTTTTGGTTTGATTTGCAATAATTTCATTTCGGTTTAATTTACGTGTTGTTAGATTTGTGTAATTATTCTCGTTTTTTTTTTTTTTTTGCATTGGTCTTTTATGGTTGATTTTTCTTCTCTTTTTAATTTTCTTCCTGAAATCACCCAAAAATCTTTTGTTAGGTTAACATTTTCTTCTAACAGGTCAAATACACTTTCGGCGACATTATTACTCTTGTCTGATTCACTACTCAGTCCTCTATATATTACACCATGTACTCATTCTCTTTCAGGCACTCAAAAAAAAAATTGGAAAGTACTTCGTCCCAGCGCATTGAAAAAATTTGTGTCTTTGGAGGTGCTTATCCAGGGAAAAATAACATATTCGCTGATGAAGCCATAAGAGTTGGAGTAATACTTGCCCAACAAAAGATCCAGTTGATTTATGGAGGCGGTAGTACGGGTTTAATGGGAGCAGTCGCTACATCAGCACACGCCGGAGGAATTCCAGTTCTAGGAATCGTGCCAAAACTATTCACAGGTTTTTGTGGACCTACCGTGGGTAAGGAAATACAAGTCTGGAGTATCCCTGAACGGATGACAATCATGTACCATTCTGCCGATGCATTCATTGCTTTACCAGGAGGTCTGGGTACATTGGAAGAAATAGCTTGCGTGGCTTCTTGGTCATCTTTGGTCACAAATAAGAAACCCATTGGTTTGCTTAATATTAATGGTTATTTTAGTAATTTGCTTTCATACTTAGATAATGCTGTGGATAATGGATTCATGTTTTCAGAGGCAAGGAGAACCATAATTTCTGCTACAACCATTGAAGATTTACTCAAAAAGCTCCAAGCTTATGAGTGTTTATCTGCTACGGTTGTTTCGCAAACGCTCGAAAAAAGAAAAAGAGATATGGACGAGCAAGGAGTGGATTGCACTTTATTTTTGTGACATTATCTAACATTTTGCTTGTTGTGTCTCAGTTATAATAAGTGGTTAGCAACCTCTGCAGGTAATATCTCCTAAATTCTACCTTTAGTAGGGGGTAAGGAACATATTTTGCTAATTTAAAAAAAAAACAAAAAAAAAACAAAAATTTGATGTGTTTTAAGCCATTTAGAAGTATTCATTCTGAACAAGGTCTGAGTAAGGGAGACTTGAGACATACCTTGTCAGTTTGATTTACTTGTTAATTTTTGTTTAGTATTTTAGGATTAATTAGGTTGCATGAGTTTGTTTTGTTTTGAGTCTTAGTTATTCCTATTCTTATGTTATTAGTTCTTTTCTCTTACACATGATTCTTTCATTTGGGTTAATAGACTTACATTGAGGACAATGTAAGAATTAAGTGTGGGGGGAACGATTTAGGATTTCTTTTATTTTTGTCTACTAATTTTTTTTTATGAGTCTTTATTATTATTATTATTTTTTTAATGTGTTCTAATCCTTTTTAATACAATGATGAGATATGAATTGCATAAGTCTAAAACAGATTTATTAGTGAGAAGATTTTCATGAGAATTGAGCTTGATGTCAACCTTTTTATGAGCCAATGTTAATATGATATGTTGATTGAGAAAGAAGCATGTTTAGACTTAATCTGACTTGTATAATCATCCTTGTGAGTTTTTGAGCCTATAATGATTGATGTATTATACAAATCAATCTAATTTCTTTCTTGAGTGCTCTTATGATTACATAATTCTCTAGAACTTGCTTTAAACCGTTTGAGACTATATTGATACATGTGACAACATGAATATGATAGAGGCATTAGGATAATAACCAGAGCCAAACAGCCATCCCTTATTGATGTTCTAAGAGAACATCCCCACTAGTGAGCCAATTTGAGCCTACATTAAATATGCTGTTTTATTGGTAACCACAACTTACACCTAGCCTAAATATACTTATATCCTTACCCTTGTTCTAAATATGGATTATATATTTTGAGACATATTGCAAAAAACAAGGGATATTTTTAGTTGAAAATTTGGGTTAGAAACAAAAGATAAGTGTGGGGGAAGAAAAGAAAAGAAAAAGTCAAGAGAAAAAGAAAGGGATCATTGTCAAATACATTCCCATATTAAAAAAAAATAAAAAAAAAGAATCTTCTCTTGAACTTCTAGAAAAAGATGTTACAAAGTTGGTTAGAATGATGCAAAGGCTCAACATGAATATTTAGCCTATGTTATTATGTGCTTTATAAGAGTTTTGAGAAGTTTTATTTGTATGATCTTATTATGTCTCTAAAATCTATGAACTCTTTGGAACCTTTGTGATATCTTTATCCTTTTGTTCTTTAACCACATTATAACCCTTTGGCCCCATTACAACCTTGAATAAAGACCTCTTGATTTATGAAGTTGTATGATCTAAATAGTGGAGAATAGGTGGACAAGCAAGCATATGGTAGAAGTGTTTTCATGAGATTGATTGAGTGTAAACACTTTACCACTACTTTAAAGAGTGAAAATCAAGAGAGTATCCCATGTGAGAAGTTAAGATTAAGTTTGAATATGCACTATTTTGATTGAAATATGTTATGTTAATATTGGCTTAACTCATTTATTTACATTCAAGCAAGATTTTTTGTGAATTTCTTTAAGCTATTGATTAGTTTTTAAGACTTGTCCAATGATTATCTCTAATTTATATTGGAAGGATTAGTTATAATTATTATTTTTAGTTTTTCTTATGTCTTCAATGTTTGTGGGTATCGTCCTAGTAAACCCTTACGAGACTAAACTCGTCCACTAGGGACACCTAGGGGTTTAAAGGCTTGTGTCACATGCTAAGTGCCACCGTGATTTCCTACGAAAATGGATTAGATTAGATTTTCTTATTTTATTTTTATTGAGTCGTTGCTAGGGACTAGCAACAATCTAAGTGTGGGGGTGTGATAACTCGTATAATTATATAGTTTTTAGTTATGTTTTATTATTGTTTTGTGTCAAATACGAGTTATTATTGTTTAGTCTAATTGTGTTTATGATCTTTTATATTTTTATGTAATTTGGTGTTTTTCACAAGTTTCTTTGAGTGATTTCAGATTACTAGAATTAAGGGCAAATCCAGTTCAGTTCCAGTTCCGACACCGTTTGCCATATCAGCTATATCTCGAGTTTCACTGAAGCAATAAGGCTGAAAGTTGTAGCCGTGCAAAGCTAAGAGGCATATCTATCTTTTTCATGTTTTACACTTCTTGAAAAGGAGTCGTTTTCCCTAGCGAAATCGACCATCAAGTTGGCTGATGTGCAATGACATCTGTGCTGACCTGTTTTCGTATTTTGCCCATATCTTCCTATCCACATCAGAAAATGAGCTGATTCCAACGGCTATGGATCCGTAACTGATAGGGGTATATTTTTCTAGAAGACAATTTTATCAGATCGAGCCTCCAACATTGACAAAATTGACCATCAAGCTGGATGATCAGAATTGTCATACAATATGACGAAAATTGTTAGAAAAATACACCCACCTATTATACCTACCTTTGAAATTTGTAAAGCTTGTCTCTTGTCATTTAGCCCTCCAAAATGTGTATAAATAGAGGGCCTTGGATGAGTATTGGGATACATTGATACATTGGTAGGATATTAGCCATTGTAATAAAATTCTCTAAGTTTTCTTCTTCTTTCCTTTCTCTAGATTTCTTTTTTCTTTACTTATGTTTCTTACATTTCTTTTCATTTTATTCATATCTAGTATGTGTTGCTAATCATATTGTTGAGGTGATGAGGTGAAGCTTTTGGTAAATGCTAAGGTTAGTCTCTTAAACATGAGCTAAAATGAACCATCATTTATAAACACTAGTATAGATAATATTTTCTTTTGGTTTAAAATCATACTTGCAAAGTAGAGATCTTGATTCATTATTGACAATGAAAATGGCACAGTAAATGCTTGGTTTCATAACCTTGATTTGTTGTAGACATATACCTTGGCATAAGGAATGCTTGGACTCTTTTTGTGAGTTTTGAGGACACCAAATGAACATAATATCATATGCTATGGACGTTGGACAATTTGGACTGAATTGCTAAACCTTCCGATTGGAACCTCCCTTATGTGTGGATTTCAATTGTGTAATAAAACAAGATTAATCTTAGCATAACACCAAGAGTGGATTCTCTAACCTCAACATCTTTTCTTATTGTTTTTTTATATCTTGTTTAATTTCTTTTATATTTTGTTTATTTTGTTCTCTAATATTTTGTTTATCTTATTTTGTTGTTGATTCCCTAATATCTTGTTTACTTTCTTTGTCTTATATATTTATAAACTTATACTTACTAATACGCTTCCCTGTGGTTCGACCTCGGACACCCGAGAATTTATTACTTGAACATAACCTGCACTTGGGTTTACAACTCTTAATTGAGTCACCATCAATTGGGACCCATTCGTGATGAAATCTAAGTATGACAGTTCACATACAAGATGACCTGGTGTCACAAGTCAAAGGATTACTTACACTATTGACACATGAGAGTATTTACCATAGACACTTGAGTGAAATACCAAATGGAACTCTCATAGCAGGTCATGTTCAGTGAACTTGTTCAACTAACAAGCACCTATATGTTATCCCCAAGTATCTTTGTACTTTCAACCTATGAGATCAGTTGCATGCATCAAGTGCATGAAGGCTTAACATATGCCAGTCTTTGTGTATTGTCAATGCCCTGTCTTGACAATACAATGACTAGGAACAGTTTAGAAACACGGCATTGATGCATAAGGATCCTCATAATTGTAACACCTTACAATTCTTTTGCAATGCCATTATGTCTCATGGGCGTTATCTTCACAAGTCATTTATAACAATTATAACAATACTTATGGATAAAGAAATACCTCAATTATAATTAATAAACTATAATGTGCAATACATGAATATATAAATAGTGTTTTACAAGCCTAACTAGATTGGCTTGTAGGGCTTACACCTTAGTTTGTCATTAAGTAGAACACGCTCTCTATTTAATCTCTAACTATCAAACAACCTTGAATAAGCTCTATAAATTCAATTTGATAACAGCTTTATGATGAGAAAGATAGGTTGATCTAAGTGACAAACACATAAGCTCGGATTGTTCAACTTAGGTTATGTTCAACTTTGCAATTAGCGAAAACTCTAACATAATTCTTAATCACAAATTGCCACTTATGAATACGAAATCAAGATAATTACGGATCAAGACTCCTAAACTAGCAATAGATAATTGTCAAGATATATCTAGTTGATCACCTTAAATAAATCAAGACAAAGATCATGAACAATTTTAGTGGAAGAACATAAGCAATTTTGATAGAAAATCAATGATAGATAAAATCTAAATATCAATTACAAAACATGTCTAGTCTTTGAAATCACCCTTAACCAAATGATAAGTGCTTAATTTCATACATTTTCCTATTTAATTTCCTTATACTTTGTGCTTTGATTCTTAAGTTCCTTGACATTTTATTAGATTTTTATATATTATAGGTATTTTGGTAGAGATGAAGTCAAAACATGTCAATTAGGATATTAAATAGCCTATAAAATCACACTCACAAAATGAAAAAAGACTTGGGAGTCAAAAAAATCAAATTCTTGGTAAAAAACAACAAGACAGATTTGACCTCCGAAGCTTGTTGCTAAGAAAACATGATGTTAGAGTCTTTATTCGAAGAAAATTCCTCTTGACTTTTGAAGATGACTTGCATACCTTTCCAACAGTATATCATATGGCCTAATCGAATAAGAAATAGTCATCCAAATCAGTTTTGGAATATCTCCTTAAATAACCCTAGCGACAAAAAACCCTAACTGCAAATCCCTCTTTAAAACCCTGAGAGCCCTAGCCGCAAATCACTTTTGAAGCCCTAGTTGATACCTATAAATAGGGGAATAAGAGGGAGAGCCACAACACACATTGTACATATTATAGTAATCAGATTTTATTATTTTCTTAGAGAGTTTGAGAGAGCAAAAGGTTGAATTGTTCAATATTCTTCTTCTTCTTCTCCATTCTCTTAGTTTTTTTCTTAGTTTCTTTTTAATTTTATGTTTATGTTTACAATGCCTATGCTAGGCTAAATTTTTCTTTTGGTCTAGGATGATTTCAAAGCCCTAGACAAGCTGTGTAATTGATATTCAAATTCTATCTATCATTGGTTTTCTATCAAAATTGCTTATGTTCTTCCATTAAAATTATTTATGATCTTTGTCTTGATTTGTTTAGGTGTACAACTAGACATATCTTGATTATTATCTAATGCCAGTTTAGGAGTCTTGATTCGTAATTGTCTTGATTTCCTATTCATAAGTGGCAATTTGTAATTATTGATTATGGTCAAGTTTTTGATAATTGCAAAGTGGAACATAACATAGGTTAAACAATCTGAGCTTATGTGTTTGTTGCTTAGATCAACCTATCTTTGTCATCATAAAGCTGCTATTACTGCTGCACTCAAAAAATCATACACTGAAAAGATCAATTGTAAGGTATAGTAGTGAGCAAGGGTCGAGTCCTCAAGGAGTAGGTTTCAATTTATTAGTTATTAGTTTATAACTTTAGTTCAAAGAAAATAAAAGAAAATAAAGGAAAAAGAGGGTTTTTGAAATAATTAAAAGTAAAGCAAATCACAAAAATAAGAATGCAAGTAAGTAAGTCAAATATGAGAAAAGTATGGTTAAGAGGTCATTTGCCACCACTAGATATCCTTTAGAATCAATTTCAGATCTATCAACATCAATTAACTATCAATATTATCAACCGTAGATGACAACCTCCAGTGTTAACCCAATCCTTCCTTAGTTTGTCGTTAAATAGGATGAACACCACTACTTAATCTCTAACTATCAAATAACATAGGATAAACATCACTAGATTCAAAGTGAGAACAGCTTTATGATAAGAAAGAAAGGTTTATCTAACCAACAAACACATGAACATTAATTTATTCAATTTAGGTTATGTTCCATTTTGCAATTAGCGAAAACTTTAACATAATCATTAATCACAAATTGCCACTAATGAATAGGAAATCAAGACAATTACATATCAAGTCTCCTAAACTAGCATTAGACAATAATCAAGATATATCTAGTTGATCACCCTAAATAAATCAAGACAAATATCATAAACAATTCTTATAGAAGAACATAAGCAACTTTGATAGAAAATCAATGACAGATAGAATCTGAAAATCAATTATACAACATATCTAGGGCTTTGAAATCACCCTTAACCAAATAGAAACTTATCCTAGCATAGGAATTGAAAACATAAACATGAAACTGAAAAGAAACTAAGAAGAAAACTAAAAGAATGGAGAAGAAGAAGAAGAATATTAATTATTCAGTCTCTTGCTCTCTCAAACTCTCTAAGAAAACAATAAAATCTGACTACTATAATATGTACAATGTTTGTTGCGGCTCTCCCCCTCATCCTTTATTTATAGGTAGCAACTAGGGCTTCCAAAAGGTGATTTGCAGCTAGGGCTCTCAGGGTTTTAAAGAGGGATTTGCGGCTAGGGTTTTTTCACCGCTAGGGTTATTTAGAAAGCTATTCCAGCGCCAATTTTGATGAACTTTTTTTTTCCGATTTGGGACCATGTGTATACCATTGGAAAGATATTGAAGTCTTCTTCAAAAGTCAAGAAGAACATTTCTTTGAATAAAGATTCTAACCTCATGTTTTCTTAGAAATAAGCTCCGGAGGTCAAATCTGCCTTCTTGCTTTGCACCAAGAATTTGATCTTTTTGACTCCCAAGTCTTCTTCCATCTTGCGATTGTGATTTTGTAGGCTCTTTAACACCCTAATTGACATGTTTTGACTTCATCTCTTCCAAAATACCTACAAAGCATAAAAATCTAGTAAAATGTTAAGGAACTTAAAAATCAAAACACGAAGTATAAGGAAACTAAATAAGAAAATGTATGAAATTAAGCACTTATCAAACTCCCACACAATTAATCTTTTGCTAGTCCTCAAGCAAAATCAAATAGGAACGAAGTAAGAAAATCTAATCTAGTCCACTTTCAATATAAATTAGAGACAATCATTGGACAAGTCTAATAACTAATCAATAGCTTAAAGAAGTTCACAAAGAATCATGCTTCAATGTAAATGGTTTGAGTTAAGCCAATATTAACATAACATATCTCAATCAAAATAATGCTTATTCAAACTGAATCTGAACTTCTCACATGGGCTACTATCATGATTTTTCACTCTTTAAAGTAGTGGTAAAGTGTTTACACTCTCAATCAATCTCATGAAAACAGTTCTACCATATGCTTGCATGTCCATCTATTCTCCACTATTTAGATCATGCAACTTCATGAATCAGGAGGTCTTTTTATTAAAGGTTGCAATGGGGCCAAGGGGATGTAATATGGTTAAAGAATAAAAAAGAAAAGGATATCATAAAGGTTCCAAAGATTTCATATAGTTTAGAGACATAATAAGATTATACAAAGAGAAATTCTCAAAACTCTTATAAAGTACATAATAACATAGGCTAAATATTCCTATTGAGCCTTTGTTTCATTGTAACCAACCTTGTAACATCTTTACTTTAACCAAAAGTTCAAGAGATATTGATTTTTTTCTTTTTTATGGGAATTTATTTTTACAATGTTCCCTTTCTTTTTCTCGTGACTTTTGTCTTTCACCTCCCCCACACTTATCTTTTGTTCTAACCCAAATTTTCAATAAGTATCCCTTGTTTTTGCAATAAGTCTCAAAACATTCAATCCATCTTTAGAAGAAGGGTAAAGATATAAATGTGTTTAGGCTAGGTGTAAGATGTGGTTACCAAAGAAATAGATTATTCAATGTTGGCACAAATTGGCTCACTAGGGGGATGTTCTCTTGGAACATCAATAGGGGATGGCTGATTTGGCTTTGGTAAAAATCCTAATGCCTCTATCATATCCATGTTATCATATGTATCAATATAGTCTCAAATGGTTTAAAGCAAGTTTTAGAGAATCATGTAATCATAAGAGCACTCAAGAAAGAAATTAGATTGATATGTATAATGCGTCAATCATATAGGCTCAAAAACTCACAAGGATGTTTATACAAGTCAATATCAAGTCCAAACATGCTTCTTTCTCAATCAACATGTCATATTAACATTGGCTCATAAAAATGATATCAAACTCAATTCTCATAAAATTCTTCTCACTAATAAACTAGCTTTAGACCTACATAATTCATATCTCGTCATTGTATTGAAAGGAACTAAAAAACACACTAAAATAAAATTCAAAAATTCAAAATAACAATCTAACTTAAAATAAATCCTAAATTATTCCCCCACATTTAATTCTTACATTGTCCTCAATGTAATACTATTAACCCAAATGAAAGAATCTTGTGTAAGAGTAAATAACTAAAAACAAAAGAAGAAAAATAACTAAAGAAAACTATAAAAGATAGAATGATGGAGAGTAATAAATAGCAAATCTGATTATAATGTGTGCTCTCTATCCTTTTGGGTTGCCTCCCAAGAAGTGCTTAGTTTATTATCCTCAAACAAACTAATGAAACCTAAATAATCCTAAAACAAAAAAAAAATAATAATAATAACTAAACAAAACAAAGAGAGAAAGGAAGAGAAAGCAAATCTGATATGGCAGGTTGGCTAATCTTTCATCAATTGGGCTGCCTCCCAATTTGCAATTGATTTAATGTCTTCAACCTAACCTATACCATTTCTTGGCCTTTTAGGATTATCTGGCTCAGGCGTGAAACTTCCAGGATCTTTGCGCTTTGAAGGAAGCTTTCTTTGCAAAACAGCAAATGCATTCTCCACCACAAATACTATCTCATCACACTTTAAATTTCTCTCACTGGTGCATAGCTCATCGATAAATGGTGCATAATTTGGTACTTGGTTTATGGCATCCATAAAAGGTATATTTACTTGAACTTTGTGGAAGGTTTCCAGAATTTGTTTTTCATGTTCCTCTTTCTTAGAATTTGCAAATCTACTAGGAAAAGGTGGAGAAGAAACATTAGTAGAAATAGAAACCATAAAAGTTACCTTAGGTGCCGAAGTACTCTCAGTTATAGCTTTATTATCCTCAAGGGTTGAATCCACTTCTCTTTTGGTGCTTCCTCAACTTGTTCCCCACTTCTCAAGATCACAACACTAGCATTAGCTTCCTCAAGTTTTTCAGATCATTGTTCTACCAATCTCACCATACTACTAGCCATTTGGCTTAATTGCGTTTCCAAACTCTAGATACTTGCCCTTGTTTCCTGTTGAAGTTGCAAAGTATTAGTAACAAGGGAATAAACTAAATCCTCAAGAGAGTACCTTGGCTTTGAGTCATAGGTGGTGGCTGAAAAAGATCTGGTTGTTGAGGCCATGATTGATTAAAGTCTGATGGATGATTGTAATTGGCACAAGCATCAACTTCTTAATAATTGCCCAAATAGCTATAATTAGTATGATCCCACCATACTTCATTGTAAGTGTTTGAGAAAGCATAATACTATTGTCCTTGGAACCCTTGATGGCCTTGACATCCTCCTGAATCATAGGCTTGTTCAAAATTATCAACTTGGAAGTATGGGCACAAATTAATTAGATGATCCATCATAAAGCATACTCTACACTTCTTTGGTTATTGAACATTCCCCATGGCCAATTGTTGAACTATGGATGTGAGATTGGCTAGTTGGTTTTGAATATATGATGTAACCCATGCCATCTCTTCTTGCTCAAAATTTGAAAAGAAAACCTGTATATACAAAAACAAAAATAAACAAAATAAAAATAAAACTAATTAGAACTAAAAATAAACCAAGTAACAAATAAATTATAGAAAACAATACTCGGCAACGAAGCCAAAAACTTGATGCACTCAAAAAGTATATCTTATTTAATGCACTAAAAAAATCAATTGTAAGGTATAGTAGTGAGCAAGGGTCGAGTCCTCAAGGATTGGGTTTCATTTTATTAGCTATTAGCTTATAACTTCAGTTCAAAGAAAATAAAAAATAAAAATAAAAAGGAAAAAAGGAGTTTTTGAAATAATTAAAAGTAAAGCAAATCAGAAAAATAAGAATGGGAGTAAGTAGAAGAAGTCAAATATGAGAAAAGTATGGTTAAGAGGTCATTCGCCACCACTAGATATCATTTAGAATCAATTTCAGATATAGATAACAACTTCCCGTGTTACCCCAATCCATCCTTAGTTTGTCGTTAAATAATAGGAACACCACTGCTTAATCTCTAACTATCAAATAACCTAGGATAAACATCACTAGATTCAAAGTGACAGCAACTTTATGATAAGAAAGATAGGTTGATCTAAGCAATAAACACATAAACATGGATTTATTCAACTTAGGTTATCTTCCACTTTGCAATTAGCGAAAACTTTAACATAATCATTAATCACAAATTGCCACTAATGAATAGGAAATCAAGACAATTACATATCAAGCCTTCTAAAATAGTATTAGATAATTATCAAGATATATCTAGTTGATCACCCTAAATAAATCAAGACAAATATCGTAAATAATTCTTATAGAAGAACATAAGCAACTTTGACAGAAAATCAATGATAGATAGAATCTGAAAATCAATTACACAACATGTCTAGGGCTTTGAAATCACCCTTAACCAAATAGAAAGTTAGCCTAACATAGGCATTGATAACATAAACATGCAACTAAAAAGAAACTAAGAAGAAAACTAAAAGAATGGAGAAGAAGAAGAATATTAATTATTCAGCCTATTGCTCTCTCAAACTCTCTAAGAAAACAATAAAATTTGACTACTATAATATGTACAATATGTGTTGTGGATCTCCCCCTCATCCTCTCTTTATAGGCAGTAACTAGGGCTTCCAAAAGGTGATTTGCGGCTAGGGCTCTCAGGGTTTTAAAGAGGGATTTGTGGCTAGGGTTTTTTTGTCGCTAGGGTTGTTTAGGGACATATTCTAGCGCTAATTTAGATGATCATTTCTTATCCGATTTGGGCCCATGATATACTGTTGGAAATACATTCAAGTCAACTTCAAAATTCAAGAGGACATTTCTTTTAATAAAGATTCTAACATCATCTTTTCTTAGCAATAAGCTCCGGAGGTCAATCTGCCTTCTTGCTTTGCACCAAGAATTTGATCTTTTTGACTCCCAAGTCTTCTTCCATCTTTTGATTGTGATTTTGTAGGCTCTTTAACATCCTAATTTACATATTTTGACTTCGTCTCCTCCAAAATACCTACAAAGCATAAAAACCTAGTAAAATGTCAAGGAACTTAAGAATCGAAGCATAAAGTATAAGGAAATTAAATAAGAAAATGCATGAAATTAAGCACTTATCAATTACATTAAATCTAGAGAGCTTATTCTAGGTTGTCTAATCATTAGGGATTAAATAGAGAGCTTGTTATTTTTAAGGACGCACTAAGGAAATATTAGGGTAATAGAGCTTGTTGTTATGTACGGTTGATAGTTTTGATAGATTATTAATGTTGATAGATCTGATTATTGATTCTCAATGATGTCTAGTGGTGGCGAATGATACCTTAACCATATTTTCTCATATTTGATATTCTTTTACTTATTTGCTTCTTACTTTTATTGTTTGCTTTAATTTAAAACTACTTCAAAACCCCTTTACTTT
The DNA here is from genome assembly GCA_030761205.1 of Fremontodendron californicum. NCBI lineage: Eukaryota > Viridiplantae > Streptophyta > Magnoliopsida > Malvales > Malvaceae > Fremontodendron > Fremontodendron californicum. Next base: position 18,614,796 of record JAULJL010000008.1, read on the forward strand.
TATTTTCTTTGAACTTAAGTTATAAACTAATAACTTAAAACTTAAAACCCAATCCCTATGGACTCGACCCTTGCTAACTACTATACTTAACAATTGATCATCCTAGTGCAAGGTTAAATAAGATATACTCTTTTGAGTGCTTCAAGTTTTTGGCGCCGTTGCCGAGGATTGCCTTCTTTAATTTTTTTTGTTACTTGGTTTATTCTTATTTTTCAGTTCTAATTAATTTTCTTTTTGTATAAATCATGCACTCAAAATAGTGTCTTTATTAAACCATGCACTTAATATGATCAATTATAGTAGAGTAGTATGTAAGGGTCGAGTCCTCAGGGATTGGGTTTCAATTTATAAGTTTGTTGGTTCAAAACTTTAGTTCTAAGACAAGAAAAGAAAACAAAGGAAAAATGGGGGTTTTAAAATAAGTGAAAGTAAAACAAATAAGAATAATAAGAATGCAAGTAATTAAATAGAAGAAGTCAAATATGAGAAAAGTATGGTTAAGGTTTCATTCTCCACCACTAGATATCATTGAGAATCAATTTCATATCTATCAACATCAATTAGCTATCAAAGTTATCAACCGTAGATAACAACCTCCCCTGTTACCCCAATCCTTCATTATTTTGTTGTTAAATAAAACAAACGCCACTACTTAATCTCTAACCATCAAATAACCTAAGATAAACATCATTGGATTCAAAGTGATAGCAGCTTTATGATAAGAAAGATAGGTTGATCTGAGCAATAAAAACATAAACATGGATCCATTCAACTTAGGTTATGTTTCACTTTGCAATTAGCGAAAACTTGACCATAATCATTAATCACAAATTGCCACTATTGAATAGGAACTCAAGAAAATTACATATCATATCTCCTAAACTAGCATTAGATAATTATCAAGATATATCTAGTATGCATCCTAAACAAATCAAGACAATATCATGAACAATTTTTATGAAAGAACATAAGCAAGTTTGATAGAAAACTAATGATAGATCGAATCTGAAATTCAATTACACAACATGTTCTAGGGCTTTGAAATCACCCTTAACCAAAATGGAATTTAGTCTGGCATAGGCATTTTTAACATAAACATGAAATAAATAAATAAAAAAACTAAAACAAAACTAAGAGAATGGAGAAGAAGAAGAAGAAGAAGAATATTAATTATTCAACCTCTTGCTCTCTCAAACTCTCTAAAAAAAAAGAAAACCAGAATATAATGCTAGTAGAAGTGTGTTGTGGCTATCCCCCTTTGTCTCTATTTATACGCAGCAACTAGGGCTTCTCTCATTATGATTTTCGGCTAGGATTTTAATAAAGAAAGGTGATTTGCGGCTAGGATTTTTTGTCGCTAGGGTTGTTTAAGGAGATCTTCCAATGCCAATTTGGATGACCATTTCTTATCCTATTTAGACCCATTAGATATCTTTGGAAAGTTATTCAAGTCAGCTTCAAAAGTCAAGAAGGAAGTTTCTTCGAATAAAGAATCTAACGTAATGTTTTCTTAGTAACAAGCTTCAGAGGTCAAATCTGCCTTCTTGCTTTGCACCAAGAATTTGATATTTTTTACTCCCAAGTATTTTTCCATCTTGTGATTGTGATTTTATAAGCTCTTAAACATCCTAATTGACATGTTTTGACTTCATCACTTCCAAAATACCTACAATGCATAAAAACCTAGTAAAGTGTTAAGGAACTTAAGAATCAAAGCACAAAGTTTAAGGAAATTAAATAGGAAAAATATGAAATTAAGCACTTATCAATATATAGGTTTTCTTTTCTACCCAATCAAAGAGAGATGGCCTGGGCTACATCAAACATTCAAAACCAACTAGCAAATCTCATATCCATAGTTCAACAATTGGCCATAGGTAATGTTCAACAATCAAGGAAGTGTGGAGTGTGCTTTATGATGGATCGTCCAACTAATTTATGCCCATACTTCCAAGAAAATAATTGTGAACAATCTTATGATTTAAGAAGATTTCAAGGCCAACAAGGGTTCCAATAACAACAGTATGATCCTTACTCAAATACTTACAATGCGGGATGGTGGGATCATACTAATTATGGCTACTCGAGAAATTATCAAGAAGTAGATCCTTATGCCAATTACACTATCAATCTGTCTTCAATCAAACATGGGATCAACAACAAGATCTTTTTGAGCCACCACCTCAAAACTCAGGTAATTCTTTAGAAGATCTTGTCAATTCTCTTGTTACTAATTTGGAATTTCAACAAGAATTTCAGGCTGATATCCAGGAAACAAGGGCAAGTATCCAAAGTTTGGAAAAGCAAATGAGCCAATTGGCTAGTAGTATGGTGGAATTAGTAGCACAAAGATCTCAAGCATTCCCTTCCCAGTCAGTGATTAACCCAAAGAAGAATGCTACTATTGTGACCTTGAAGAAGGAGGAACAAGTTGAGGATGAGACAAAACCAAATATGGATTCACTTCTTGAGGATAATGAAGCCACCATTCATTAGAGTATTTCGGCACCTCAAGTAACTTTTAAGGTTCCTATTTATACTAATGTTTCTTCTCCACCTTTTCCTAGCAGATTTGTAAAGTCCAAGAAGGAGGAACATGAACAACAAATTCTGGAAACCTTAAATAGCTTGCTCGTGGATGCTGTTAAGCAAGTACTAAGGGATGCACCATTCCTTGACGAGCAATACACCATCGAGAGCAAATTAAAGTGTGATGACATAATAATTATGGTGGAGAATGCATGTGTTGTTGTGCAAAGAAAGCTTCCTACAAAGCGCACAGATCTTGGAAGTCTCATGCCTAAACCCAAAAATCCCAAAAAGCTAAGAAGGGGTATTGGTTAGGTTGGACACATTAAATAAAATGCTAATTGGGAGGCAGCCCAATTGATGAAAGATTAGCCAACCTGCCATATCAGATTTGCTTTTTCTTCATTTCTCTCTTTGTTTTGTTTTGTTATTAACTTTTTTAGGTTTGTTTAAGTTTCATTAGTTTTGTTTTGTTTTGAGTTTTTAATATTTGTGTTTGTTTGTATGTTTTTGTAATTCAAGTTAAGGCCGCTAAACCAAGCGCTTAGTGGGAGGCAACCTAAATAGATGGAGAGTACACATTATAATCATATTTGCTATTTTTTACTCTCCATCCTTCTATCTTTTATAGTTTTCTTTAGTTATTTTTTTTCTTTTGTTTTTCTTTTAGTTCTTTTCTCTTACACATGATTCTTTCATTTTGGTTAATAGTATTACTTTGAGGACAATGTAAGAATTAAGTGTGGGGGGAAGAATTTAGGATTTCCTTTATTTATTTAGTTTGTTTTGTTTTGTTTTGAGTCTATTATTTTCTTTTAGTGTGTTTTAGTTACTTTCAATACAATGATGAGATATGAATTGCATAGGTCTAAAAATTGTTTAATAGTGAGAAGATTTTTCATGAGAATTGAGCTTGATACTATGTTTTATGAGCCAATGTTAATATGATATGTTGATTGAGAAAGAAGCATGTTTAGACTTGATATTAACTTGTATAAAAATCCTTGTGAGTTTTTTAGCCTATATGATTGATGCATTATACATATAATCCAATTTCTTTCTTGTGTGCCCTCATGCTAGAACTTGCTTTAAACCATTTAAGACTATATTGATGCATGTGACAACATGGATATTATAAAGGCATTAGGATTTTTACCAAGGCCAAATCAGCCATCCCTTATTGATGTTCCAAGAGAACATCCCCACTAGTGAGCCAATTTGAGCCTACATTGAATAAGTTATTTCTTTGGTAACCACATCTTACACCTAGCCTAAACATATTTATATCTTTACCCTTGTTCTAGAGATGGATTGAATGTTTTGATACATATTGAAAAAGCAAGGGCTACCTATTGAAAATTTAGGTTAGATACAAAAGATAAGTGTGGAGGGAAAAAAAGGCAAAAGTCAAGAGAAAAAGAAAGGGAACATTAAAACATATTCCCATATAATAATAAAAAATGAATCATCTCTTGAACTTTTGGTTAAATAAAAAAATATTACAAAGTTGGTTAAAATGAAACAAAAGCTTAACATGAAAATTTAGCCTATGTTATTATGTGCTTCTAAGGAATATTGAGAATTTTTTATTTGCATAAATTTGATTTTGTCTCTAAATTCTATGAAGTTTTTGGAACCTTTGTAATATCCTTTCCTTTTAATCTTTAACCACATTACAACCTCTTGGCCCCATTACAACCTTGAATAAAGACCTCTTGATTCATGAAGTTGCATGATCTAAATAGTGGAGAATAGGTGGACAATCAAGCATATGATAGAACTGTATTTATGAGATTGATTGAGTGTAAACACTTTACCACTACTTTAAAGAGTGAAAATCATGAGAGTATCCCTTGTGAGAAGTTGAGATTAAGTTTGAATATGCATTATTTTGATTAATATATGCTATGTTAATATTGGCTTAACTCAAATCATTTACATTCAAGCATGATTCTTTATGAACTTCTTTAAGCTTCTGATTTGTTATAAGACTTGTGCAACAATTGTCTCTAATTTACATTGAAAGTGGACTAGATTAGGTTTTCTTACTTTGTTTCTGTAGACACCTAATTTTGTTCGGACCACTAAAATAGGTATGTTTTCTTCATAAATTGATGTTTCAGAATGTAAAAAGACTTTTTTCGTCCTGCAGGTGGTACTCCGAGACTTAGTTTAAGAGGACGAGCATAAAAAGTCAAACTCAAAAAAAGTCAACCGCAAAAAAAGTCAACCTCGGAAAAAGTCAACCCCAAAAAGTCAAATACTGAAAAAGTCAACCCACTTTCAAAATCAAGATTTGAAGTTCAATTGAAAAATGGTGAAAGAATTTTGATAATCCGAGGTTTACATCGAAAGATATAGAGTTAGGAAGTTGGGTTAAGGAGATTCAGTCGAAATTGAAGGTTGCAAATGAAAGATAAGCATTGACTACGGATAATGGAGAAGCCACTTAAAAGAAAAACTGAAAGAAAAGTCAATCCGGGAGAAAACCGAGAATTAGGGTTTTTGGTGGATTTCGGTGAAATTGGGAAGAATTACAAAAATGGCCTGACTTGGTAAGACAAAAGCCCCTAATGGATGAGGAGTGATTAAAAAAAGATAGCTCAAGGCTCAGTTTGAAGAAAATCTGAAAATCGAACTTGTTTTGAGCAAAACCGGGTTTCGGAGGCAAAATTGGAAAATTTGGGAAAAATAGCAAATGAACTCCAAAAATTCTGAAAATTTTCAAATCTCATTCTTAATTCATTGGGAAGAGATTGGCGAAATAAAATCTTGATTCGGAGTTCGTTTGCAAAATGGCCAAATCCCGGGTCTACTATGCAGTAATTCAAGAAGGTAAATCCCGAAAAAATAGCAAATGGACTCCAAAAATTCTGAAATTTTGCATATCTCATTTTTAAATTATTTGGAAGAGATTGGCGAAAGAAAATCTTGATTCGGAGCTTGTTTAAAAAATGGTAAATTTTGGGGGCATAAAAGGGCAATTTTGGAAAACAAATCCAAATAAATAGCAAATGGACTCGAAAAGTTTTGAAAACTTCCAGAATTCAATTTTTTATTATTTTGAAAGTATTGAAAAAATGAAATTTGAATTTGGAGTCCGTTTGCCATTTATTTGTCTCCGTGGGGCAAAAAGGTCATTTTACCCAAGAAACCGAAAAGGGCTTCTCTTGCCTTTCAAAAAAATCAGACTTGGGCTAGAAGAGGGATTGCTGGCCGGCCAAGGCCCAAGGAGGGGAAGGAGTTATTTATTTTTCAATCAAAAGGCCAAAAATTAAGAGTTAGTTAGTGATTTTTTGATCAAGCCTTTGCAAATAAGCCACATGGGCCAATGCATGAAGAGGGAGAGTGTCAACATAATTCTTGAACAGCTGTAATTATGGATAGCTGATGGCCTAATCTAAGGGTGATAATTTCATGTTTTAAACCTCTTGATTCATTAGCCATTGGATGAAAATTGGTTGGAGGAAAGATGACAACATCCTAGCCTATATGAGAGAGGGGCTTCGGCCAGCATAGGGGATCCATAATTTTCATTTTTAGCACTTTAATTTTTGATATTTCTCTCTTGTTTGGCTGAGTTTTATCTCCTTGGTTGCAAAGCAAAAATAAAAGTTTAGAAAAGAAAGTTTGAAAAGAAAACGCTTGAAAGATAGCTTCTAGAGGTTGCTTTTAGCACCAACTCTTGCACTTTCTTGATTTTCCATTCTTGTTTTTGCTGTTTTGATTATTATTTTGGTGAGTTTTCTTTTGATTTTTCTTTTTAAAATAAGTGTTTTTTAATGTTCTTTTTAAGTTCTTTCTTCATATTTTCTTTTTAAAAAAAAAAAGTTCTTGCAATTTTTCTTTTCTCATTTCAATGGGATGGCCAAATGGTCCATGTGATTTTGTTGTTGCTGTTTTGCTTTAATTTTTCATGTTATTTTGATATTAAATAAAGTCTTGATTCTTTAAATATTCTTCTACTACATATACTTGAAGCTTGTTTTAATTTGGTTGCTTGTTTGTTGCCATTTATGAGTTTATTATGATGTTCTTGCATTTTTAATTTCTGTTTTCATAATGTTTAAATTTGTTGATGTTTTATATTTTGTAATCCATGTGTTTGTGAAAATGCTTGTTAGTTTTAATACATCTACCTTATATTTGCATGATTTGAGTGTCATATTTAGGTTGAGTATGTTAGTATATCAAGTGTTTGTGAAAATGCCAAGCTCACTTGGAACTTGAGGCCATTCGGCCATCCCATTGATTTTGCTTTGTGTGTGCATTTTTGCTATGTTAGTTGATAGGTTTGCATTTGCATGACATTTGATTGAGTATTTAGTTTAAGTATATCAAGTGTTTGGGAAAATGCCTTGCTTATTAAGACATGAGGCCATTCGGCCATCTCACATTATTTTGCTTTGTGTGTGCATTTTTGTTATGTTAGATGGTAGGTTTGCATTTTTATGACATTTGATTGAGTTTTTGGTTTAATCATGACTTGTGTTTGTGTTATTGCCATGCATATTTCAGATGTTAGGTTTGGTTTATTTTGCCATGCATGTCCATGCATTTTAGACCTAGGTTGCATTAAATGCCGTGCAAGTTCATTTAGGTCTAGGTCACTATATTGATGCCATGCATTTTTTCATGACATTTAGGTTTAAAACCATGCATTTCATGCATCATATTTGCTGTATTTTTCATGCATTTCATGTCCATGCCACTTGACTAATGACTTAGGTCAATTAATGGTTCAAAGTCATGCTCTCTTGAGTATACTTGTGGAAAATTAAAGAGTTGTCGAATTGATTATTCTACCTTTGTAATTAATTTACTTAGCCAATTTTTGTCTAACTTTTCAAAAGTCATAGCTACTGTTTGTGAGTCATTTTGTGAGTCTTAAATATTTTTACTTTGATTTTTAAATGATTTTATCAAAGGCGAAAATTGTGTTTTGGCAAAACAGTTTTTTCACCCAGTACTCGTACCTTTCCAATTTTTCTGGGAAGCCATCTTTAATCAAAAAATTAAGCTGATTTGTTCCTGTGTCGTTTTACTTGTCCTGAGTCTTCAGTATTTTTTTTAGATTTTTTTGAACTTTTAAAAATAGTTTAAAAATCATGGCTTAAAACTAGACAGTGAAGTCATAATTGAATTTGAAGGAAAATCATTTTTCTGTTTTGATTAAGTTACTTAGAGAGGGCTGATTATGAAGTTTAGCTACTGACCTAGGGTAGTTTCTAAGCCTTTTTAAACTCTGAAAATGATTTTCTAAGTCTCGGGTTAAGGGTGGTCAAGTCTAGGATTTTAAACTTAGGAAATTAGAGCCATTTAAAAAAGGGTTTAGCTAAGTTTTTATTTTTAATCTAAGCTTTTCAAAATTATTTTCAAACAATCACAAAGTATTTTGGTTTGAGAATATTTAATTTGACATATTTTCCTAAGGTAGCCGGATATCTTTTTAGATATACGGATTTCCTTAATTAAAGGAAAAAAATACACTTTCATGCATTGCATTTTCCATATTCATGCATTTTATATAATATGTGATTTTTGCTATGATAATTTTTATGGTATTGTTATTATTTTGATTTATATTTTTTGATGTTATATTGTTTATTAGATGGTTTTGAATATTTCATGATATCCTATGCTTTTTATTTAGTTTTTTTTTTTGTCATATAATTTAGCATATACTATGTTCATGCATTATTATTTTCATTTTTATTTTCATGCATATTATATTATAGCATTATTTTATATTCCATGTCATTTAAATTATATGCCATATCATTCATATTTTCCATGCCATTTAACTTATTTCATTTCATGTAGAATATATTATGTTACCTAGGTCATTTCATTTAGGATATATTATGTCATGTAGGATATTACATTTCATATAGAATATATTATGTTACCTAGGTCATTTTATTTCATTTAGAATATATCATATGATTTAGGATATTACATTTCATATAGAATATATTATGTTACCTAGGTCATTTTATTTCATTTAGAATATATCATATGATTTAGGATATTACATTTCATGTAGAATATATTATGTTACCTAAGTTATTTCATTTCATCTAGAATATATCATATAACTTAGGATATTTCATTTCATTTAGAATATGCTAAGACATTTAAATTATATCATGTCATTTAAGTTGCATTATATTATTTAGACTTTGCTATGTCATTTTATTTATGTCATACATATTCATATTCATATCTTTTAAAATGTTTTCAAAAAAGTAATGATTTTCAATAAAATAAAGATATTCCCGAGTTAAAATAATTCATGAGTTCTCTGCCGGGTTTGCTGGGGAGGATATCATCAATTATCATTAATAACAGAATATCTTCTTTAAAATGAGAATGATTCGGAAAGTTTTCTTAACTAAAATTTCTATATTTTGCCACGCTTGTTGGGGAATATAGGAAAATTTTGAATTTATAAATTCCGGATCATTTTCAATTAAAAATGGAATTATTTTTCTCTAAATTGGGAATTAACTTGAAATAATAAATTTAAAAACCAATTTTTTACCAAGACTTGAGATGACACATGACTAATAAGGTACCGTTTTATACGGGCATTGTGGGGGTGCTAACCCTTCCCTACACGTAACCAAGTCCCGAACCAGTTTCTTTGATTTCTCTGGTTTTAAAATGCAGACTTGAAATTGGTTTTAAAATTTTTTGAATTAATTTTAAAATATTTTATAAAATCGGTTTTAATAGGTGGCCGATCACACCTAGCTAAAAAAGATTGGTGGCGACTCCATGTCTTTTTCAAGGTCATTTTCAAAACCTTCATTTTTCTAGAGGAATTAAGTTGACTTTTCCTCGGTTTTTTTAATGTCACGCTTAACGAATAATAAAGTCTTGCGATGAGACTTGTTATTTTTTTTAGGTTGCGATAGTTTCTATTTAATTTTGCTCGAGGACTAGCAAACGATTAAGTGTGGGGGAGTTTGATAAGTGCTTAATTCCATACATTTTCCTATTTAATTTCCTTATACTTTGTGCTTTGATTCTTAAGTTCCTTGACATTTTACTAGGTTTTTATGCTTTGTAGGTATTTTGGAAGAGATGATGTCAAAACATGTCAATTAGGATGTTAAAGAGCCTACAAAATCACAATCACAAGATGAAAAAAGACTTGGGAGTCAAAAAGATCAAATACTTGGTGCAAAGCAAGAAGGCAGATTTGACCTCTGAAGCTTGTTGCTAAGAGAACATGATGTTAGAGCCTTTATTCTAATAAGAAATGGTGATCCAAATCAGCATTGGAATATCTCCCTAAACAACCCTAGCGGCAAAAAAACACTAACTGCAAATCCCTCTTTAAAACCCTGAGAGCCCTAGCTACAAATCACTTTTGAAGCCCTAGTTGCTGCCTATAAATAGAGGAACAAGAGGGAGAGCCGCAACACACTTTGTACATATTATAGTAGTCAGATTTTATTGTTTTCTTAGAGAGTTTGAGAGAGCAAGAGGTTAATTGTTCAATATTCTTCTTCTTCTTCTCCATTCTCTTAGTTTTCTTCTTAGTTTCTTTTAATCTTATGTTTATATTTACAATGCCTATGATAGGCTACACTTTTCTTTTGGTTAAAGGTGATTTCAAAGCCCTAGACAATTTGTGTAATTGATATTCAGATTCTATCTGTCATTGGTTTCCTATCAAAATTGCTTATGTTCTTCCATTAAAATTGTTTATGATCTTTGTCTTGATTTGTTTAGGTGTACAAATAGATATATCTTGATAATTATCTCATTCTAGTTTAGGAGTCTTGATCCGTAATTGTCTTGATTTCCTATACATAAGTGGCAATTTGTAATTAATGATTATGGTCAAGTTTTCGATAATTGCAAAGTGGAACATAACATAGGTTAAACAATCCGAGCTTATGTGTTTGTTGCTTAGATCAACCTATCTTTCTCATCATAAAGCTGCTATGACATTAAATCTAGGAAGCTTATTCTAGGTTGTCTAATGGTTAGAGATTAAATAGAGAGCTTGTCCTATTTAACGATGAACTAAGGAAAGATTGGGGTAACAGAGCTTGTTGTTATCTACGGTTGATAGTTTTGTTAGATTACTAATGTTGATAGATCAAATTATTGATTCTCAATGATGTCTAGTGGTGGCAAATGATACCTTAACCATATTTTCTCATATTTTATGTTTTCTTACTTATTTGCTTCTTACTTTTATTATTTGCTTTAGTTTTAAAACTACTTCAAAACCCCCTTTACTTTTATTTTCTTTGAACTTAAGTTATAAACAAATAACTTATAAATTAAAACCCAATCCGTGTGGACTTGACCCTTTCTAACTACTATACTTAACAATTGATCATTCTAGTGCAAGGTTAAATAAGATATACTCTTTTGAGTGCATCACCAAAGAAAAGTTTAGCCCAGCATAGGCATTGTTAACATAAACATAAAAATAAAATAAAAGAATAGAGAAGAAGAAGAAGAAGAAGAATGATGATCCTTGAGTCTCCTCAAAAGATGTCTAGTTTGTGGCTCAAAAGATGGTATTTATAGAGTTTTAAAACCTTGAGAACAAGTCCTTGTCGCACAAGTTAAGAGGCAGAAAATAGCATTTTTGGCAGGTTTTCACGACTTTTTTTGAGAATTTTGGGTGTTGCAGCGCTGGATTGAGCATCTTTTCGCACATCTTCGACGTCAATTTGGATGACCATTTCTTATCTGCTTTGGACGCGTGATATACTGTTGGAAAGATATTCAAGTCAACTTCAAAAGTTAATAGGACATTTCTTTGAATAACGACTCTAACATCTTCTTTTCTTAGTAACAAGCTCCGGAGGTCAAATCTGCCTTCTTGCTTTGCACCAAGAATTTGATCTTTTTGACTCCCAAGTCTTCTTTCATCTTGTGATTGTGATTTTGTAAACTCTTTAACATCCTAATTGACATATTTTGACTTCATCTCTTCCAAAATACCTATAAAGCATAAAAACCTAGTAAAATGTCAAGTAACTTAAGAATCAAAGAACAAAGTATAAGGAAATTAAATAGGAAAATGTATGAAATTAAGAACTTATCACTTTGCTTCATTCTAACCAACCTTGTAACATCTTTTTTTTTTTAACCAAAACCTCAAGAGATGATTCAATTTTATTTTATTTTTTTAATATGGGAATGTATTTTGACAATATTCCCTTTCATTTTCTCTTGATTTTTACCTTTCTTTCATCCCACACTTATTTCTTGCATCTAACCCAAATTTTCAATAGATATCCCTTGCTTTTGCAATATGTCTCAAAACATTCAATTCATCTTTAGAACAAGAGTAAAGATATAAATGTGTTTAGGCTAGGTGTAAGAAGTGGTTACCAAAGAAATAGCTTATTCAATGTAGGCTCAAATTGGCTCATTAAGGGGATGTTCTCTTAGAACATCAATAGGGGATGGCTGATTTGGCCTTGGTGGTAATCCTAATGCCTCTATCATATCCATGTTGTCATATGTATCAATATAGTCTTAAATAGTTTAAGCAAGTTCTAGAAAAACATGTAATCATAAGAGCACACAAGAAAGAAATTGGACTGATATGTATAATGCATCAATCATATAAGCTCAAAAACTCACAAGAATGTTTATACAAGTCAATATCAAGTCTAAACATGCTTCTTTCTCAATCAACATATCATATTAACATTGGCTCATAAAGAATAATATTTCAAGCTCAATTCTTATGAAAATTCTTCTCACTAATAAACCAGTTTTGGACCTACACAATTCATATCTCATTATTGTACTGAAAGGAACTAAAAACACACAAAAAAAATATTAAAGACTCAAAATAAACCAAAACAAAAAAAATAACAACCTAAAATAAAAGAAATCCTAAATTCTTCCCCCCACACTCAATTCTTGCATTGTCCTTAATGTAATGCTATTATCCCAAATGAAAGAATCAAGTGTAAGAGAAAAGAACTAATAAACAAAATGATCAAAATAACTAAAGAAAGCAATAAAAGATAGAATAATGGAGAGTACGAAGTATCAAATCAGTTAATTTTGTGTGCTCTCCATCCATTGGGTTGCCTCCCAATAAGCGCTTGGTTTAGTGTCCTCGGTCTGACTTGCACAAACAAATAAAAATATATAAAAAAATAAAAAAAACTCAAAACAAAACAAACTAATGAAAATTAAATAAACCTAAAAAAATTAATAACAAAACAAAAGAAAGAGAGAAAGAAAGAAAGAAAGAAAGAAAGAAAGTAAGAGAAAGCAAATCAGATATGGCAAGTTGGTTAAACTTTCATCAATTGGGTTGCCTCCCAATTAGCACTTGATTGATTGTCTTCAACCTAGCCTATACCCCTTCTTCGCTTTTTGGGATTTTCTAGTTCAGGCATGAGACCTCTCGGATCTTTGCGTTTTGGAGGAAGCTTTCTATGCAAAACAGCAAATGCATTCTCCACCACACTTATTATCTCATCACAATTTAATTTGCTCTTGGTGGTGCATTGCTCATCGAGGAATGGTGCACTCTTTGGTCATTCGTTAATGATCTAGAAAAGGTATATTTACTTGCATTTTGTGGAAGGTTTCCAGAATTTGTTTTTCATGTTCCTCCTTCTTAGAATTTGCAAATCAACTAGGAAAACGTGGAGAAAGAACATTAGTAGAAATAGAAACCTTAAAAGTTACCTCAAGTGCGGAAGTACTCTCAGTTGTAGCTTCATTATCCTCAAGGTTTGAATCTCTTTCTCTTTTTGGTGCTTCCTCAACTTGTTCCCCACTTCTCAAATCAAAACACCAGCATTAGCTTCCTCAAGTTTTTCAGATCTTTGTTCTACCAATCTCACCACACTACTAGCCATTTGGCTTAATTGCGTTTCCAAACTCTGGATACTTGCCCTTATTTCCTGGATACTTGCCCTTGTTTTCTATTGAAATTGCAAAGTATTAGTAACAAAGGAATAAACTAAATCCTCAAGAGATGTATTTTGGCTTTTTGAGTCACAATTGGTGACTGAAAAAGATCTAGTTGTTGAGCCCATGATTGATTGAATCCGGATTGATGATTGTAATTGGCATAAGGATCAACTTCTTGATAATTTCCCGAGTAGCTATAATTGGTATGATCCCACCATCCCACATTGTAAGTGTTTGAGAAAGCATCATACTATTGTCCTTGGAACCATTGATGGCCTTGACATCCTCCTAAATCATAGGCTTGTTCAAAATTATCATCTCGGAAGTATGGGCACAAATTGGTTGGATGATCCATCATAAATCATACTCCATCCTTCTTCGGTTGTTGAACATTACCCATGGCCAACTGTTGAACTATGGATGTGAGATTGGCTAGTTAGTTTTGAACGTTTGATGTAACCCATGCCATCTCTTCTTGCTAAAAATTTGAAAAGAAAACCTGTATATACAAAAAAATAAATAAATAAATAAAACTTTGCTGGGGAGGATATCATCAATTATCATTAATAACGGAATATCTTCTTTAAAATGAGAATGATTCGGAAAGTTTTCCAAACTAATAAAAATTTCTATATTTTTCCATGTTTGTTGGGGAATATAGAAAAATTTTGAATTTATAAATTCCGTATCATTTTCAATTAAAAATTGAATTAATTTTCTTTAAATTGGGAATTAACTTGAAATACTAAATTTAAAAACCAATTTTTTACCGAGACTTGAGATAACACATGACTAATAAGGTATAGTTTTATACGGGCGTTGTGGGGGTGCTAACCCTTCCCCACACGTAACCAAGTCCCGAACCCGTTTCTTTGATTTCTCTGGTTTTAAAACGCAGACTTGAAATTGGTTTTAAAAATGTTTTAATTAATTTTAAAATATTTTATAAAACCGGTTTTAATAGGTGACCGATCACACCTAGCTAAAAAAGATTGATGGCGACTCCATGTCTTTTTCAAGATCATTTTCAAAACCTTCATTTTTCTAGAGGAATTAAGTTGACTTTTCCTCGATTTTTTTAATGTCACGCTTAACGAATAATAAAGTCTTGCGATGAGACTTGTTATTTTTTTTAGGTTGCGACAGCTTGGCAACTCCGCTGGGAAATATTATGGAGTCAGGCCTAGAATTAGTTGTGTGTTATCAAAGTCTCTATTTTGTTGGTTTAATTGGTATTTAATTTTAATTGCCACATTTTTTTAATAAGGAGAATTTTGAATATAATAAAATATTTTTAAATATGTTCATACTCATGTGCATGCATTTTATTATTGTTCTCTAGTTATTTAAGGTTGTATATTATAATTGCTTGTTGGTTAATGCGTTACACTATTCTCGATTATTCTTTTAATAAATTGTTAGGGCATTTAGAATGAGGTTTGTAGAATAGATGGTGAAAGGTTTGTTGTTCCTCCACACACACTACACATGCATTTGCATATCATGAGCCCTATACCCGGGTTTCGTCCTTTTAGGTGGGACCAAAGTAACTAAGCCTTCATGATTAACAATCTGCATGGGCTAGTGAAACACTTCCAGAGTACTAAATTACCTAAGCTTTCGTGATTAACAATCCGCATAGGCTAGGGAAATAGACTCTAACGAATTGAACCCGCTTTTATCGGGGTGCCTTACTAGCCTTCACCGATGACAGTGAGGAGCAATTCGGGGCCTTTAGAACCGATTCACCCTCATATAGTGAACCTAGGCGAAGCCATGCCGGATTTTCGTTAGATATACCAAAGATAGGAACACATGGAGGGACATTTCTAAACCTTTTGTTACCTATTTTACACTCTGAATAAGTATGGTAGATCGGGCAATGATGTACGTATATCGCCTGTAATAAATGTGTACAATCCGTCCCAAAGGCACTGTGATACCTATATAAGTAGATATTTGTTGGGGAAAATGTTCATTAACTGTTTAATAAAAAATAAAAATCATTTTTCAAGCATTTTTGCATTTTGCACATTTCATGCATGTGAATAGACCATGTACATTTTTGGTTGTATTATTGATCTCGTTTTTTGCAATAAACGGATGGTGATAATAATTTTATTTGATGGTTTCTATAAACCGGTAGTGTTACATGAACATTTGCATATTGTACCATAGTAGGATCCACTACCCCGAAATTCTTTTGAAAATAATGTGTTTGGTTTTTCATAAAGGAAACATGTTTAAAAAAAAAAATCAGGGATTAAATTTGGAGGCAAATCTTGCATAATGAGATTTTTAAATAATCAAGATTTAGGTCCCATCAATTTCATGTAATCATTGGATAATTTATTTATATCATTTTGACATCATGTTACAGTCCTAACATGCATGGTTATTCATTGTGGAATACATTTGTGATATACATGGTCATTCTTTGTACCTACCTTTGTATTAATTCATTTATTCTTCGCATGTATCATTTTGACATCATAGCATGCATGGTCATTCATTGTAGAATACGTTTATGACATGCATAGTCATTATTTGTATATACCTGTACATCAATTTATTCATTTTTTAAATGCATCATGTTGGCATTAGATTGCATCCATAGCATACATAGTCATCATAATTTCTCTGTATATGTTCATGCATTAATCATCAATATATTCATGCATATAGGAATAAAGCATGTACATTCATAATTATATTCTTAATCTCAAGACATTTTCATTTGCATGAAAGGGGTTCGAGATATGAGGAATGAATCGGAGGAACGCTTGGGTGCTTTGGAGCACAATCAAGAGGAGTTTAGACATGAAATCCGGGAAGTGAAAGAACAACTCGCCAAATTGCTGAAAATGTTTGAGGATATGGGTAAGAGTAAAGGGGAACTTTCTCAGGGCTCTGCATCGCCTTCGGATCAACCAAAACCTTCAGGTCTAGAACATACAATCGTTGCTAGATCCTGCATTTTCTAGTGTTACAAAGGGTGCAACCCGAATGAAATTGTGGACAAAATAATGAAAATGATTAAACCAGAGAGCCTGATACCAAAGACAGAAATCACGGATCCTGTACCATACTTGCAAACTGCTCTAAGTCCAAACCAATATCCTCACCCTACTATGGTCCAATCGTCCATTGCGATGATCACTACGGGACCCATGAATCCCACTCCATTACCACCAATTGGCAGTTCATATTGCTTCCCTCATCAATCACCTTATCCAGCATCTGGGATAGGAACATCGAGCTATGTACAACCTCCAAAGGCCCCGTGTACAAATCCATACCCTTACCATCCTGTTCCTCCATCTCCCTATGTAAACACTCCGGTTCGAACCTTAGTGCCACCACCAAGTGCCCCAACTCTTAGGCCATGTGTGACTAAGAAACCACCCCAGGATAAGACCCAAAGGCATTTTGATCCCTTTCCAATCAGTTATCGAGAGCTTCTCCCTATACTGATCCAAAATCACATGGTTGCATGTGTCCCATTGTAACCCCTATTACCACCATATCCAAAGTGGTATAATCCAAATGCAAGATGTGGTTATCACTTTGGAATTGTTGGCCATAGCATTGAAGACTGTATGGCCTTCAAAAATAAAGTGCAATCTCTTATAAATGCCAAGTGGTTGGATCCAACGACACTGATTGATAGAGGGCTGGGAAAGCGTCATTAGGATTAGGAGATTTACATCATTGAGGTGGAAAGACTTCAGTCTTATATGATGTAATAGGATTTCACTTTTTCAATAGATGACTTTTATAGCCTTAGGATGCTAGGAAGAATAAAGTGCTTGTAAAAGACAGTTTTAACTACTGCTCAGATTTTGTAAAACATGGTTTATACCATTGTGAACATTGATATGGGAATGAATTGACTATGCTTCAAATTTATGAGATGTTGATGATTAAGTTCCTCCGATTCTTATTTCCTCCGTGATATCTTCCCCTTTGCATTTTGCATCCGATCAATTATTTGTCATACCATACATTCATACATGTATCATGTTAGCATCAGGTTGCATTCATGCATTCATAATCAGCATGATTTTTCTATATATATCCATGCATTAATTTGCTTATTCTTTACATGCATCATGTTGACTTTGGGTTGCATTCATGACAAACATAGTCAGCATGATTTCTTTGTATATGCTCATGCATTAATCTGTCATATTAACATTAAGATGCATTCATGAAATACATGGTCAGCATGATTTTCTTTGTATATACTCTGTATCAATTATTCATTGTTTACATGTATCATAATTGGCATCATGTTACATTCATAGTGTATAGGATTATTCATTGGGAAATACGCTAAAATGTACATGATCAGTCATTGCATATATCCATGTGTTGATTTGTTTATTCTTTGCTTGCAAAATGTTGGCATCGTGATTGCATTTATTACATATATGGTCAGCATGTTTCCACTGTACATGTCCATACATCATATTGTTTAGGCTTCACGTACATCAAATTCCATTCATGGCTCCTTCATCATGACACGCACTTTGGGGGAACAAAACAAAAATTGGCTTGGATTTAAGAGTCTTTGAAAGAATTTCTATTTCAAATTAGAGGTATAAGAAGTACTGAGTACCCTTCTAATACAGGCTAGTGCTATGGAGAATGAACAAGTTGCCCGAATGGAAAAAATGGAAAAGGTACATGAAGAATTGCTAAAACAGTTGGCAAAGTCTCAAGCAGAATCTAAAGATCAAATGATTAAATTGATGGAGCTAATGTCCACCGTAATCAAGGGATACACTGAAAACCTGGCCGTCAGAGAAAGGTTAGAGGCACGAAAGGGTCAGAATGAGGTCGTAATGATAGATGCCCAAAACACAGTTAACCCTGTCAATGTCTTAAATTCAGATGATCCAGCTGAACAGGCAAATTTGAAAATGGTTAATGAAGTAGAGTTGGCAGATTCCCAAGGGAAATATCAGTTGCTAGATGAAAGGCTCCGGGCAGTAGAAAATACAAACGTATTCGGGAGTGTGGAGTCGAAAGAATGATGCTTGGTCTTCGATTTAGTCATCCCTCCTAAATTCAAGGTCCCTGACTTTGTGAAATATGACGGGACGACTGATCCATCAGCCCATATCACTATGTTCTGCCGAAAGATGACAAGTTATATAGATAATGATAAGCTTCTGATCCACTACTTTCAGGATAGCCTCAGCGGGTCCGTAATTAGGTGGTATAGTCAGTTGAGCAAGGATCGGATTCCCTCTTGGAATGATTTGGCTAGCGCTTTTCTAAACCAGTACAAGCATGTGACCGACATGACACTTGACCGTCTCACCTACAAAATATGGAGAAAAATGTTACTCAGAGCATCAAAGAGTATGCTCAGAGGTGGAGGAACATGGCCACCCAAGTACAACCGCCTTTAACTCAAAAGGAAACCACTATCCTTTTTGTGAATACACTAAAGGCCCCATACTACGATAGACTTGTTGGCAACACCACAAAGAATTTTTTGGATACGGTAATCTCCAAGGAAATGATTGAAAATGTAATCAAGGCCGGGAAACTCAAAGGAGGTAAAACATTTAATGCAGAGAGAAACAGGTCGCCCAAAAAGAAAGAGGAAGATGTCCAAGCCATGGGAGGCTTTGCCCCGTATATTCTGGCTACTTCATACCCACCACCCTATCCTTTTATGAATTATGTACCCCAGGGTTCATACTTATACCCAATGGCCTCTCAGAATCCAGTAAATTTTCAACCTTTTGTCTGTCAAAGGAAATCGAAGAATATCCAAAAAAGAGATCAGTTTGAGTCACTCCCCATGTCTTACTCTGAACTATAGCAACTCCTCACTAAAGTTCCAGTGGAGCCATACAACCCCTATATCCAATGGTATGACGATAATGCATATTGTGATTATCATTCTGGGATTCGGGGACATTCCACAGAAAAATGCTTATGTCTGAAATGGAAGGTTCAAGCACTGACCAATAAAGACAGTTAGATATGGGGAAGAAACAAATGTCAGACAGCGTAGAGAATCTGCTGAATGGGAATGATGAGACCATTGTGGATGTCATAATAGGGGAAGAAAATGGAAAGATCGAAAAAAGTACCGAGGAATAGCCAGTTTGAATTAGGGAGAACATGTCAAGGGGAAGTTTTTATGCATTTAGTTTCAGACCTTATGATGAAAACACTTGTCTCATATTGACATTTATAAGAATTAAATGAATTTTGATTTTTAAATGCTTTGTGTTTGTTATTTCTTAACAATAATCTGGATTTGCAAAAACAAGCATTAAGGAAGTTTTAGTAATGGATAGTCTCAAGAAGATTGATGATCATTGTTACAAATGACCTAATACCTTCTCCCCTCCTCTTTTAAGTTTCCTAGGCCTAAATCCCTTGAACCTAGAACATTTGAAAGACCTAATGCTTCAAGGAATATGAATGATTGAACTTCATAAAACCATCGTCATCATAAAATAAGCAAAGATATAGATCTTAGTCTAGGCTATGAACAAAGGAACAAACTTTTTGAAATTCTTTCGAATTCCTTGAAATTCAAACAAATGATACATTCTTTCAAGAATCTAGATTTTGGAAAATTGATGTATGTCAAGATTGTGCTAAAACCATTCATGACCTTTACCAATAACCACAAAACACTAAGTACCCAAACATCACTTCATGATTGACACCCTGGGGCACAATGATTAAACTAGATTATCTCATGTCCTAGAGAAAACCCGTTTTGGGTCATATTTTCCTTATTCACTTCAAACAAACCCAAGATTGAAACTTATTCTTTTCAGTACAGGCCTAGACTTGCGATGTTCCTCGTAATGATACAAATTCTTATGGTTAATCAAACTGGGGCATCATATGTGGAAATGATGGTTTCATGGTAAAAAAGGATGGACTAACGCATTAATCATTAGGGCATGCAAAAAAAAATATTTGATATCATGCATATGAGAATTCGGATGATTCCAAAGCGCAAAACGAAATTTTGAATGTCTATTTCCCCTGGGGATTGCTTTTCAATGTGAATATTCATGCTTGACATGAGAAATAGCCATCTTTCATATCCCTTTCGCACAAAAAGAAATTATCCATAGTCACCCCTTTTGAGCCGAAAGAATTCTTTTTTCTTTAAACCCTGATCAAGGATTACCCTCTACACTAGGTGGCAAATGCGAGGAAAGATCTTCTCAAAAATCACAGAAAAATGAGTCCTAGCTCAAAGACAGATACAAAGCAAATGGAGCCCCGGATAAATACGGGCTCACTCTGTCAAAGAAAAAGAAAAGGAAAAGATGGCGAAATGAAAGCCAAGAAAAACAAAAGAAAAACACAAAAAAAAAAGTGTGTGAAAAAGCTATAGCAAATGAAAGCCAAAAGCAAGGAAGAAAAAGAGCAAAGTTAAAAGGAATGAAAAGTCCAAAAGGGATAAATGTTTCAAAGAGAATCCTCCTCAAAGAAAAGATCCTTGATCTGATTAACCTCAAACACATTCTTTGGGCCTATTTATCCTTTCTTTCTGAACCCTGAGCCATGGCCTACATTACATGCTTTAAAAGTCCATTTTGATCAAGTATGAATATTTAACTTGAAGGTTTTTCCTTAGATTTTATCCCATCTCATCGAATTATCATTTCACTAAGGAAGAATTTAGAATTCTCAAATGAATGGTAAAAAAATGAAAAAAGAAAAAAGAACAAATTGGAGAGAATGGGACTCTAGGGCGAAAACCCAAAAACGGGCGGTCTAGAGTAGAATGGGAATTTCTGATGCCATCTATGATAGTGCCGATACCACAAAAGAAAAGATCTTCTTAAAGAAGTGGTCATTGAGGAACATATAGGAATTCTTGAACCCCCCAAATTGTCAACTCTCATTTGGATGATTGATTTCAAAAACTGAAACTTTTTTTCTCCTAAATCAACTTTCCAGTTTAAACATCCCAGCCAATCTTGACGCTTGTCAAAATACCTTGATATGGAAACTAAAAGAAAGTTGAATTTGTTTGGTTCTCAATGAATTCATGATTTATAAAATTTATTCCACTTGTGGGCCTAGAAAGGACATACATTTTTTGTTGTGAAGCTTTCCTAAAAAAACCAAAATCATGTTGTACCAAGCCATGTCAATTCAAGTTGAAAACCCCAAATTGACACTTAGGAAAATTTCTAACCATGATCATCAGTCTTCAAAAGATTTGTACATTACAAACTGTGGGGTTAAAAATTTTGACTCAGAAGTTTTCATTAAAAAAGCAAAATTGTTTTTCAAAAAAGGAAAATAAAAATATTTTTGATATACTCATTTTTTATGTTAACATGAGATAAGGGTTTTTCAAACTCAAAGGTGAGGAACTATTGGGGTTAACCTTGACTTCCAAATATGTGAAGAATAAATAAAAGCAAGCAGACTCCTGTCAATAAGAGTTTGAAAACTGTTGGGGCAAAGAGAATATCCAAAGATTGAAAAACGAATTGAAGATATACTCTGATTTGAAGAGGAAAAATGAATTGGAAATGCATCACTCATGAGCATTCATCTATTTATTAAACTTTGCATCTGCACCGTGTCAGCAAGCATTTGCATAATTCATGAGTATTTGTATTTGCACTATTCCATGAGCATCTGCATTCTATCTTTACAAGTACATCCTTCATAGATATTTGCATTCGCATCATCTCAAGCAAGTGCATCATTTCTAGGATCATTGCATCTTCATTGTAGCTGCAATTACACCATTCATGAACCACTTACATGAATATGATTCGTAGGGACATTTGCATCTGCATTTAGACACATTTGCATCAATCCAAGATATCTGTATCATTTTAAGAAGCATTTGCATTAATCCAAGATATTTGCATTTACACCATGAAGCATTTGCATCCTCTCTCAAATCCTTCAGGTTAATTTCTAGGTCATTTCAATTTCTGGTTCCATCCAGATCATTTTCAAATTTATGGTTTCACCCATGCCTTTAATATCTGGTTTCATCCAGATCTCTTTCAATTTTATGGTTTCACCCATGCTTTTCAAATTTTTGGTCCATCCAGATCGTTTTTCAAATTTTTGGTTTCACCCATGCCTTCAATTCCCTGGTTTCATCCAGATCTTTTTCAATTTTATGCTTTCACCCATGACTTTAACCTCTGGTTTCACTCCAGATCTTTTTCAAATTTCTGGTTTCACCCATGCTTTTCAAATTTCTAGTTCCATCCAGATCTTTTTCAAATTTCTGGTTTCACCCATGCATTTCAATTTCTGGTTCCATCCAGATCATTTTCCAATTTCTGGTTTCACCCATGCCTTTAATCTCTGGTTCCATCCAGATCATTTTCAAATTTCTGGTTCCATCCAGATCGTTTTCAAATTTTTGGTTTCACCCATGCCTTTTAATCTCTGGTTTCATCCAGATCTCTTTTAATTTTATGCTTTCACCTATGCTTTTCAAATTTTTGGTTCCATCCATATCGTTTTCAAATTTTTGGTTTCACCCATGCCTTTAATCCATGGTTTCATCCAGATCTATTTCAATTTTATGGTTTCATCCATGACTTTAACCTCTGGCTTCATCCAGATCTTTTTCAAATTTTTGGTTTCACCCATGCTTTTCGAATCTCTGGTTTCATCCAGATCTTTTTCTGGTTTCACCCATGTTGTTCGTTTCCTGGTTTCATCCAGATCTTTTTCAAAATTCTGGTTTCACCCATGCTTTTCAATTTTCGGTTTCATCCAGATCATTTTCAAATTTTTGGTTTCACCCATGCTTTTCAATTTCTAGTTTCATTCAGATCTTTTATAATTTTCGGTTTCACCCATGCCGGTAAGATTAGCACAAGACAGGATAAGACCTCGAGACCATCGTCGAGGTCTTTTCTTCTCTTGCAAATCGAACTCGTTTCCTTAAGACGGGTTAAGCCTTGATTAGTCAGGAAACTCAATTTAAGGACAATATCTTCTATTTACAGTTTTTTCAACAAAAAATATATGAAAATATGAAAAAGAAACCCCTTTCCCTTCTCTTCACATGTGATTTCAGTAACCGGACAAAATTAGTGTTCGTTTATCTTTTCCTGATTCTTGATTCTCAGCAATAGCCAAAGAGGGGCAGCTGTAGACACCTAATTTTGTCCGGACCACTAAAATAAGTATATTTTCTTCCTAAATTGATGTTTCAGAATGTAAAAAGACTTTTTTCATCCTGCAGGTGGTACTTGGAGACTTAGTTTAAGAGAGCGAGCATAAAAAGTCAAACTCAAAAAAGTCAACCTCAGAAAAAGTCAACCCCAAAAAGTCAACTACTAAAAAAGTCAACCCACTTTCAAAATCAAGATTTGAAGTTCAATTGAAAAATGGCAAAAGAATTTTGATAATCCGAGATCTACATCGAAAGATATGGAATTCGAAAGTTGGGTTAAGGAGATTCAATAGAAAGAAAACCCTAATCCGGGAAATTTGGGGAAAAATGCTTAAACGATCGAATTGGTCAAAATTGAAGGTTCCAAATGAAAGATAAGCACTGACTACGGATAATGGAGAAGCCACTTGAAAGAAAAACTAAAAGAAAAGTCAATCCAGGAGAAAACCGAGAATTAGGGTTTTTGGTGGATTTCGGTGAAGTTGGGAAGAATTACAAAAATGGCCCGACTTGGCAAGACAAAAGCCCCTAATGGATGAGGAGTGATTAAAAAAGGATAGCCCAAGGCTTAGTTTGAAGAAAATCTAAAAATCAGACTTGTTTGGAGCAAAACCGGGTTTCGAAGGTAAAATGGCAAAATTGGAAAATTTGGGAAAAATAGAAAATGAACTCCAAAAATTCTGAAAAAATTCAAATCTTATTCTTAAATCATTTGGAAGAGCTTGGCAAAATAAAATCTAGATTTGGAGTTTGTTTGCAAAATGGCCAAATCCCGAGTCTCCTATGCAGTAATTCAAGAAGATAAATCCCGAAAAAAATAGCAAATACACTCCAAAAATTCTGAAATTTGGCATATCTCATTTTTAAATTATTTGGAAGAGATTGGCGAAAGAAAATCTTGATTCGGAGTTCGTTTGCAAAATGGCCAAATCCCGGGCCCCCTATTTAGTAATTCAAGCAGATAAATCCCGAAAAAATACCAAACGAGTTCCAAAAATTATGAAAAATTTTAGATCTCACTTTTAAATTATTTTTAAGAGTTGGTGAAGAAAAATCTTGATTTGGAGCTCGTCTAAAAAATGGTAAATTTTGGGGGCAAAAAGGGCAATTTTGGAAGAACAAATCCAAATAAATAGCAAATGGACTCGAACAATTTTCAAAACTTTCAGAATTCAATTTTTTATTATTTTGAAAGTATTGAAAAAAGAAAATTTGAATTTGGAGTCCGTTTGCCATTTATTTGTCTTCGGGGGGCAAAAAGGTCATTTTACCCAAGAAATTGAAAGGCCAAAAATTAAGAGTTAGTTTGTGATCTTTTGATCAAGCCTTTACAAATAAGCCACATGGGCCAATGCATGAAGAGGGAGAGTGTCAACATAATTCTTGAACAGCTGTAATTATGGACAGCTGATGGCCTAATCTAAGGGTGATAATTTCATGTTTTAAACCTCTTGATTCATTAGCCATTGGATGAAAATTGGTTGGAGGAAAGATGACAACATCCTAGCCTATATGAGAGAGGGGTTTCAGCCAGCCTAGGGGATCCAGAATTTTCATTTTTAGCACTTTCATTTTTGATATTTCTCTCTTGTTTGGCTGATTTTTCTCTCCTTGGTTGCAAAGCCAAAAAGAAAAGTTTAGAAAATAAAAGAAAGTTTGAAGAGAAAAGGCTTGAAAGATAGCTTCTAGAGGTTGCTTTTAGCACCAACTCTTGCACTTTTTTGATTTTCCATTCTTGTTTTTGCTGTTTTGATTATTATTTTGGTGAGTTGTCTTTTGATTTTTCTTTTTAAAATAAGTGTTTTTTAATGATCTTTTTAAGTTCTAACTTCATATTTTCTTTAAAAAAAAAAGAAGTTCTTGCAAGTTTTCTTTAATCATTTCAATGGGATGGCCGAATGGTCCATGTGATTTTGTTGTTGCTGTTTTGCTTTAATTTTTCATGTTATTTTGATATTAAATAAAGTCTTGATGCTTTAAATATTCTTCTACTACATATACTTGAAGCTTCTTTTTATTTGGTTTCTTGTTTGTTGCTATTTATGAGTTTATTATCATGTTCTTGCATTTTTAATTTTTTGTTTTCATAATGTTTAAATTTGTTGATGTTTTATATTTTGTAATCCATGTGTTTGTGAAAATGCTTGTTAGTTTTAATACATCTTCCTTATATTTGCATGATTTGAGTGTCATATTTAGGTTGAGTATGTTAGTATATCAAGTGTTTGTGAAAATGCCAAGCTCACTTGGAACTTGAGGCCATTCGGCCATCCCATTGATTTTGCGTTGTGTGTGCATTTTTGCTATGTTAGTTTATAGGTTTGCATTTGCATGACATTTAATTGAGTATTTAGTATAAGTATATCTAGTTTTTGGGAAAATGCCTTGCTTATTTAAACATGAGGCCATTCGGCCATCTCACATTATTTTGCTTTGTGTGTGCATTTTTGTTATGTTAGATGGTAGGTTTGCATTTTTATGACATTAAGTTGAGTTTTTGGTTTAAGCTTGCCTTGTTTTTGTGTTATTGCCATGCATATTTTAGATGTTAGGTTTGGTTTATTTTTCCATGCATGTCCATGCATTTTAGACCTAGGTTGCATTAAATGCCGTGCAAGTTCATTTAGGTCTAGGTCACTATATTGATGCCATGCATTTTTTCATGACATTTAGGTTTAAAACCATGCATTTCATGCATCATATTTGCTGTATTTTTCATGCATTTCATGTCCATGCCACTTGACTAATGACTTAGGCCAATTAATGGTTCAAAGTCATGCTCTCTTGCGTATACTTGTGGAAAATAAAGAGTTGTCAAATTGATTATTCTACCTTTGTGATTTTTTTTACTTAGCCAATTTTTGTCTAACTTTTCAAAAGTCCTAGCTACTGTTTGTGAGTCATTTTGTGAGTCTTAAATATTTTTACTTTGATTTTTAAATGATTTTATCAAAGGCGAAAAATGTTTTTTGGCAAAACAGTTTTTCACCCATAATTCATATTTTCCCGATTTTTCTGGATAGCCATATTTAATCAGAAAATTAAGATGATTTTTTCCTGTGTCGATTTACATGTTCTGAGTCTCCAGTATTTGTTTTAGATTTTTTTGAATTTTTAAAAATAGGGTAAAAAATCGTGGCTTAAAACTGGACAGTGGAGTCATAATTGAATTTGAAGGAAAATCATTTTTCTGTTTTGGTTAAGTTACTTAGAGAGGGCTGATTAGGAAGTTTAGCAACTGACTTAGGGTAGTTTCTAAGCCTTTTTAAACTCTAAAAATGATTTTCTAAGTCTCGAGTTAAGGGTGGTCAAGTCCGGGATTTTAAACTTAGGAAATTAGAGCCATTTAAAAAAGGGTTTAGCTAAGTTTTTATTTTTAATCTAAGCTTTTCAAAATTGTTTTCAAACAATCACAAAGTATTTTGGTTTTAGAATATTTAATTTGACATATTTTTCTAAGGTAGCCGGATATCTTTTTAGATATACGGATTTCCTTAATTAAAAGAAAAAATACACTTTCATGAATTGCATTTTCCATATTCATGCATTTTATATAATATGTGATTTTTGATAATTTTTATGGTATTCTTATTACTTTGATTTATATTTTTTGATGTTATATTGTTTATTATATGGTTTTAAATATTTCATGATATCCTATGCTTTTTATTTAGTTTTTGTTTTGTCATATTATTTAGCATATACTATGTTCATGTATTATTATTTTCATTTTTATTTTCATGCATATTATATTATAGCATTATTTTATATTCCATGTCATTTAAATTATATGCCATATCATTCATATTTGCCATGTCATTTAAATTATTTCATTTCATGTAGAATATATTATGTTACCTAGGTCATTTCATTTCATTTAGGATATATTATGTCATGTAGGATATTACATTTCATATAGAATATATTATGTTACCTAGGTCATTTTATTTCATTTAGAATATCATATAATTTAGGATATTACATTTCATATAGAATATATTATGTTATCTAGGTCATTTTATTTCATTTAGAATATATCATATGATTTAGGATATTACATTTCATGTAGAATATATTATGTTACCTAAGTCATTTCATTTCACTTCATTTAGAATATATCATATAACTTAGGATATTTCATTTCATTTAGAATATGCTAAGACATTTAAATTATATCATGTCATTTAAGTTGCATTATATTATTTAGACTTTGCTATGTCATTTTATTTATGTCATACATATTCATATCTTTTAAAATGTTTTCAAAAAAGTAATGATTTTCAATAAAATAAAGATGTTCCAGAGTTAAAATAATTCATGAGTTCTCTGCCGGGTTTTCTGGGGAGGATATCATCAATTATCATTAATAACGGAATATCTTCTTTAAAATGAGAATGATTCGGAAAGTTTTCCGAACTAATAAAAATTTCTATATTTTGCCACGTTTGTTGGAGAATATAGGAAAATTTTGAATTTATAAATTCCGGATTATTTTCAATTAAAAATGTAATTATTTTTCTTTAAATTGGGAATTAACTTGAAATAATAAATTTAAAAACCAATTTTTTACCGAGACTTGAGATAACACATGACTAATAAGGTACCGTTTTATACGGGCGTTGTGGGGGTGCTAACCCTTCCCTACACGTAATCGAGTCCCGAACCCGTTTCTTTGATTTCTCTGGTTTTAAAACGCAGACTTGAAATTGGTTTTAAAAATGTTTTATTTAATTTTAAAGTATTTTATAAAATCGGTTTTAATAGGTGGCCGATCACACCTAACTAAAAAAGATTGGTGGCGACTCCATGTCTTTTTCAAGGTCATTTTCAAAACCTTCATTTTTCTAGAGGAATTAAGTTTACTTTTCCTCGATTTTTTAATGTCACGCTTAACGAATAATAAAGTCTTGTGATGAGACTTGCTATTTTTTTTAGGTTGCGATAGTTTCTATTTAATTTTGCTCGAGGACTAGCAAAAGATTAAGTGTGGGGGAGTTTGATAAGTGCTTAATTTCATATATTTTCCTATTTAATTTTCTTAGACTTTGTGCTTTGATTCTTGAGTTCCTTGACATTTTACTAGGTTTTTATGCTTTGTTGGTATTTTGGAAGAGTTGATGTCAAAACATGTCAATTAGGATGTTAAAGAGCCTACAAAATCACAATCACAAGATGAAAAAAGACTTGGGAGTCAAAAAGATCAAATTCTTGGTGCAAAGCAAGAAGGCAGATTTGACCTCCGAAGCTTGTTGCTAAGAGAACATGATGTTAGAGCCTTTATTCGAATAAGAAATGGTCATCCAAATCGGCATTGGAATATCTCCCTAAACAACCCTAGCGCAAAAAAACACTAACTGCAAATCCCTCTTTAAAACCCTGAGAGCCTTAGCTACAAATCACTTTTGAAGCCCTAGTTGCTGCCTATAAATAGGGGAACAAGAGGGGGAGCTGCAACACACTTTGTACATATTATAGTAGTTAGATTTTATTCTTTTCTTAAAGAGTTTGAGAGAGCAAGAGGTTAATTGTTCAATATTCTTCTTCTTATTTTTCTCCATTCTCTTAGTTTTCTTCTTAGTTTCTTTTTAATCTTATGTTTATGTTTACAATGCCTATGCTAGGCTAAACTTTTCTTTTGGTTAAGGGTGATTTTAAAGCCCTAGACAAGTTGTGTAATTGATATTCAGATTCTATCTATCATTGGTTTTCTATCAAAATTGCTTATGTTCTTCCATTAAAATTGTTTATAATCTTTGTCTTGATTTGTTTAGGTGTACAACTAGATATATCTTGATAATTATCTAATGCTAGTTTAGGAGTCTTGATCCGTAATTGTCTTGATTTCCTATTCATAAGTGGCAATTTGTAATTAATGATTATGGTCAAGTTTTCGATAATTGAAAAGTGGAACATAACATAGGTTAAATAATCCGAGCTCATGTGTTTGTTGCTTAGATCAACCTATCTTTCTCATCATAAAGTTGCTATTACATTGAATCTAGAGAGCTTATTCTAGGTTGTCTAATATTTAGAGATTAAATAGAGAGCTTGTTCTATTTAACGATGAACTAAGGAAAGATTGGGGTAATAGAGCTTGTTGTTATCTACGGTTGATAGTTTTGATAGATTATTAATGTTGATAGATCAGATTATTGATTCTCAATGATGTCTAGTGGTGGCAAATGATACCTTAACCATATTTTCTCATATTTTATGTTCTCTTACTTATTTGCTTCTTACTTTTATTATTTGCTTTAGTTTTAAAACTACTTCAAAACCTCCTTTACTTTTATTTTCTTTGAACTTAAGTTATAAACTAATAACTTATAAATTAAAACACAATCCCTGTGGACTCGATCCTTGCTAACTATTATACTTAACAATTGATCATTCTAGTGCAAGGTTAAATAAGATATACTTTTTTGAGTGCATCACCAAAGAAAAGTTTAGCCTAGCATAGGCATTGTTAACATAAACATAAAAAGAAAATAAAAGAAAGGAGAAGAAGAAGAATAATGATGATCCTTGAGTCTCCTCAAAAGATGTCTAGTTTGTGGCTGAAAAGATGGTATTTATAGAGTTTTAAAACCTTGAGAACAAGTCCTTGCCACACAAGTTAGGAGGCAGAAAATTGCATTTTTGGCAGGTTTTCATGACTTGTTTTGAGAATTTTGGGCGCTGCAACGCTGCATTGGGCGTCTTTTCGCACTTCTTCGACATCGATTTGGATGACCATTTCATATCTGCTTTGGGCGCATGATATACGGTTGGAAAAATATTCAAGTCAACTTCAAAAGTTAATAGGACATTTCTTTGAATAACGACTCTAACATCTTGTTTTCTCAGTAACAAGCTCCGGAGGTCAAATCTGCCTTCTTGCTTTGCACCAAGAATTTGATCTTTTTGACTCCCAAGTCTTCTTTCATCTTGTGATTGTGATTTTGTAAACTCTTTAACATCCTAATTGACATATTTTGACTTCATCTCTTCCAAAATACCTATAAAGCATAAAAACCTAGTAAAATGTCAAGTAACTTAAGAATCAAAGAACAAAGTATAAGGAAATTAAATAGGAAAATGTATGAAACTAAGCACTTATCACTTTGCTTCATTCTAACCAACCTTGTAACATCTTTTTTTTTTTTAACCAAAAGCTCAAGAGATGATTCAAATTTTTTTTTTTTAATATGGGAATGTATTTTGACAATGTTCCCTTTCTTTTTCTCTTGATTTTTGCCTTTTTTTCCTCCCACACTTATTTGTTGTATCTAACCCAAATTTTCAACAGATATCCCTTGCTTTTGCAATATGTCTCAAAACATTCAATTCATCTTTAGAACAAGAGTAAAGATATAAATGTGTTTAGGCTACGTGTAAGAAGTGGTTACCAAAGAAATAGCTTATTCAATGTAGGCTCAAATTGGCTCACTAAGGGGGATGTTCTCTTACAACATCAATAGGGGATGGCTGATTTGGCCTTGGTGGTAATCCTAATGCCTCTATCATATCCATGTTGTCATATGTATCAATATAGTCTTAAACAGTTTAAGCAAATTCTAGAGAAACATGTAATCATAAGAGCACACAAGAAAGAAATTGGATTGATATGTATAATGCATCAATCATATAAGCTCAAAAACTCACAAAAATGTTTATACAAGTCAA
Source organism: Fremontodendron californicum (assembly GCA_030761205.1). Taxonomy (NCBI): domain Eukaryota; kingdom Viridiplantae; phylum Streptophyta; class Magnoliopsida; order Malvales; family Malvaceae; genus Fremontodendron; species Fremontodendron californicum. The sequence continues at coordinate 18,646,072 of JAULJL010000008.1, forward strand.
TATCAAGTCTAAACATGCTTTTTTCTCAATCAACATATCATATTAACATTGGCTCATAAAGAATGATATTTCAAGCTCAATTCTCATGAAAATTCTTTTCACTAATAAACCAGTTTTAGACCTACACAATTCATATCTCATCATTGTATTGAAAGGAACTAAAAACACAAAAAAAAAAACTATTAAAGACTGAAAATAAACCAAAACAAAAAAAGTAACAACCTAAAATAAAAGAAATCCTAAATTCTTCCCCCCACACTCAATTCTTGCATTGCCCTTAATGTAATGCTATTATCCCAAATGAAAGAATCAAGTGTAAGAGATAATAACTAATAAACAAAATGATCAAAATAACTAAAGAAAGCAATAAAAGATAGAATGATGGAGAGTAAGAAGTATCAAATCAGTTAATTATGTGTGCTCTCCATCCATTGGGTTGCCTCCCAATAAGCGCTTGGTTTAGTGTCCTCAGTCTGACTTGCACAAACAAATAAAAATATATATAAAAAAAAAAACTCAAAACAAAACAAAACAAACTAATGAAAATTAAATAAACCTAAAAAAATTAATAACAAAACAAAAGAAAGAGAGAATGTAAGAGAAAGCAAATCTGATATGGCAGGTTGGTTAACTTTCATCAATTGGGCTGCCTCCCAATTAGTACTTGATTGATTGTCTTCAACCTAGCCTATACCCCTTCTTCGCTTTTTGGGATTTTCTGGTTCAGGCATGAGACCTCTCAGATCTTTGCGTTTTGGAGGAAGCTTTCTATGCAAAACAGCAAATGCATTCTCTACCACACTTATTATCTCATCACAATTTAATTTGCTCTCGATGGTGCATAGCTCATCGAGGAATGGTGCACTCTTTGGTCATTCGTTAATGATCTAGAAAAGGTATATTTACTTGCATTTTGTGGAAGGTTTCCAGAATTTGTTTTTCATGTTCATCCTTCTTAGAATTTGCAAATCTGCTAGGAAAAGATGGAGAAGGAACATTAGTAGAAATAGAAACCTTAAAACTTACCTCAAGTGCCGAAGTAATCTCAGTTGTAGCTTCATTATCCTCAAGGTTTGAATCTCTTTCTCTTTTTGGTGCTTCCTCAACTTGTTCCCCACTTCTCAAATCACAACACTAGCATTAGCTTCCTCAAGTTTTTCAGATCTTTGTTCTACCAATCTCACCACACTACTAGCCATTTGGCTTAATTGCGTTTCCAAACTCTGGATACTTGCCCTTGTTTCCTGGATATTTACCCTTGTTTCCTATTGAAATTGCAAAGTATTAGTAACAAAGGAATAAACTAAATCCTCAAGAGATGTATTTTGGCTTTTTGAGTCACAAGTGGTGACTGAAAAAGATTTGGTTGTTGAGCCCATGATTGATGGAATCCGGATGGATGATTGTAATTGGCATAAGGATCAACTTCTTGATAATTTCCCGAGTAGCTATAATTGGTATGATCCCACCATCCCACATTGTAAGTGTTTGAGAAAGCATCATACTATTGTCCTTGGAACCATTGATGGCCTTGACATCCTCCTAAATCATAGGCTTGTTCAAAATTATCATCTCGGAAGTATGGGCACAAATTGGTTGGATGATCCATCATAAAGCATACTCCATCCTTCTTCAGTTGTTGAACATTACCCATGGCCAACTGTTGAACTATGGATGTGAGATAGGCTAGTTAGTTTTGAACGTTTGATGTAACCCATGTCATCTCTTCTTGCTAAAAATTTGAAAAGAAAACCTGTGTATACAAAAAAAATTAAATAAAAATAAAACTAATTAGAACTAAAATTAAACCAAGTTACAAATAAATTAAAGAAAACAATCCCCAGCAATGCCACCAAAAATTTGATGCACTCTAAAGAGTATATCTTATTTAACCTTGCACTAGAATGATCAATTGTTAAGTATAGTAGTTAGCAAGGGTCGAATACTCAGGGATTGGGTTTTAATTTATAAATTACTAGTTTATTTCTCAAGTTCAAAGTCAATAAAAAAAAGGTTTTAAATTTGTTTAGAAAGTAAAGAAAACAAGAAAAGTAAAAAGCAAGTAAGTTAGAAGAAATCAAAAATGAGAGAAGTATGGTTAAGAGATCATTCGCCACTACTAAACATTATTGAGAATCAACATCAGATTTATCAACATCAATTAACTATTAAAATTATCAACCGTAGATAACAACAAACTCTGCTACCCCAATCTTTCTTTAGTTTATCGTTAAATAGAACAAGCTCTCTATTTAATTTCTAACTATCAAACAACTTAGAATATGCTATCTAAATTCAATTTGATAGTAGCTTTATGATGAGAAAGATATGTTGATCTAAGCAACAAACACATAAGCTCGGATTGTTCAACTTAGGTTATGTTCCACTTTGCAATTAGCGAAAACTATAACATAATCATTAATCACAAATTGCCACTTATGAATAGGAAATCAAGACAATTACGGATCAAGACTCATAATATGAGTAATCAAAATAAAGATCGAAAACATAACTAAAACTAAGAATAAAAAGGGCATAAAATGTGTATTTTATGAGTTTATCAGCTCTTCATTGGAGCCTGAAGGAGCCTTGGCCCCCCCAAAAAATTTAAGAGTTTCTTAGTATTTATATTAAATAAATTTAAATATTTATTTTTTTATTTCATAATTTAATTTTATACATTATTATAATTTAAAAACAGTTAAAATCATATTACTATTTTCTTTTCTTTCTTTTACCTATCAATTATTACTTACAAATCTTTAAAATTAAGTGACTTTTTATAAGTTTTAAATTACAATCATGTGAACTTAACAAAAACCAAATTAAATTTTTGACTTTTAACAAAATTTCAAATCTTTAACCAAAGTACCAAATATGTGTTTTTTCTTTTCTTTATAACTTATTACAATTTCTCATCTTCATATAATTTTTCACTTTTTAATTTTACTATAGATCTCTATCCCACATTTTCATGCAAGCTTGTTTAAAAAAGAAAAACAAATTGGAAACCACTTTATAAAAGGTTAAGATAAAATAATAATTTGTAATTTCAAAATTTCAAGTTCATTCTTTTAAAATTATATTTATTTTTCTTGTCGATGAAAAATATATTGTTTAACGATTGGTTTATTTACTTTTTTATTTTAATTTTAAATTACAAAAAAAAAATTCATAATTCATTGAAAGGCTATGTAATTAGTTATTTTACTATAGACCGTGCTACATGTACTCAGTTCATATATTCATTTCATGCACTCTTACTATTAATTTGAAAGTCTTTTTATCCTTAAAAGTTTAATGCTATCATAGTAATATTTTTATTTTATAAGTTTATGAGATTGATTATTTTTTATTAATATATTATTTGTGTATATATATATATATAATTGAACAAATCTAATATAAAGTATAATATTAATTAATCCCTCAAAAATAAAATATTAAGATCCGTCATTGTTAGGAATGTAAACGAGACACCTGTGCTCGCAAGCTACTCGAGTTTGATTCGAAAAAAACTCGAATTTGATTCATTAATTATCGAGCCGAGCTCGAGCTCGAGTAGTTCGAGCTATTGAGCGAGCCGAGTTCGAGTATCTTAATATCCGATTCGAGTAGCTCGCGAGTCTAATCGAATTTTTTTATTTATGATATATATTTTAATATTAATTTACTATTTTACCTTTAATATATATATATATATATATATATATATATATATATATATATATATATATATATATATATATATATATATATATATATATATATATATATATATATATATATACAAACCCTAAAACTTATTTTTTTTCTTATCTTTCTCTCACCGCCTCCTCTTTCTCTCCCTCATATTCTCTACCTCTCCCACTCCCACTCCCACAGTCCCACCATCCAAAAGCTGCCTCCTTCATTCTCCTGCTACAGGTGCTCACATTCTCTGCCTCTCTCACTCCCACAGCCACAGCCCTAGCCCTAGCCCCAGCCACAGTCCCACCTCCTTCATTCTCCTATAGGTGCTTTTTCTTTTTTATTTGGGAGGGAAATGCCATAGTTGGGAGGGATTGATGGGGCTTTCATTCTCACTTTTCACCCTCTTGGCAGTTCAGTTTCTGAACAGGTCCTTATTTGTTTTTAGCTAAAAGCATTTACTTTGTATACCTATCTCACATGCTTTATGGGACAAGTTCATTGGTCATCTTCGTTCTTCTCAAACTTTTTCCTAATATGAAGTTTCTATATGATTTTGCAGCTGGAGATTCATTAAATACTGGAAAAGAGTAATTGTGTTGGTCTTTATAAAAGATCATGTGTTGAACAACTGAATAGATCTGATAAAATTATGACTCACACCCATAGATCATGTGTTGAACAGCTGAATATATCTGATTCCCTTTGCCCAATTATGATTAACACCATTTCTTTCCCTCCCTTCAATTATTTCCGTTTTTTAGTCAAATTAGCCACTAATATTTAGCATTAATTATTTTTTACAAATTTTATTTTGTTAGTATAATTTTTTTGGAGAATTGAGTTGTTTATTTTTGTGATTAGGAAAAAATGAATTTGGTTGCTGTGTAAGATTTATTTATTTATTTTTTTTATCATTATATGATCTTGAATTTTTTATTTATTTATTAAATTTAATTAATATGAAAAATTATATAAGAAAAAATTTAATTCGAGTTCGAGTATGTAAATCTAGTATACAAAATTAATCAAGTCGAGTTCGAATAGTTCGATTTTTTGTCGAGCTCGAACTTAAAAAAATGATATTTGATCGAGTTCGAATCGAATTTCAAACTGCGAATTTCGAGTTGAACTCGAACTTCTCAGTAATCGATCTTGGCTCAACTTCAGTAGAGTCCTAATCACTGTGTGTCCATGTCAATCGACTATTTTAACCATCTCCAACACCCTCTACACCCACGAATTACCTCATCAGTTAAACGCCAATTTTACCTCACATCACTCTCATTACTTTAATTTTTAATTATCAAATCAATATTTTGGTTGTTCCATTAGCATGATATTTAATTCGATATTCAAAATTGGTTGTTGTAAGGGGCATGGGATGGCATTGCCGGGCCTAGTCAATTGAGTGATGGACATACCTACCTACACTGTCATTATGATTGACAGTTGACTGTCCTAGTCATTGGCCCACTTAATTGCCTTCTCGGTGAACTCAATGTGTGCGCTTCTTTATTACTTTGTTAACATCTAACCATCACCTACATACACTATATGACCAATGTTCGAACTTTTTTTTTTTTTTCCATTTCATTTTGTTTCCTATCGCATTCTTCATTGTAACACATAGTAAATGGCTAAGTTGAACCAATACGAAGGACAATACATTTGTCAACAATCATGTAATTTATTGATAAAATATTTAATTTTTAATCTCAATAATCATAAAATAAATTTTGATAACTTCAAATATATAAAAAAACCGCATATAATATTCAAAATGTACTACTAATGGGTAATTAATTAATTTACTCTATGCTGAAAGCTTAATTATGTATATTGATATTTAGAAGTGTGTTTTTCTTTTTTTGAATTTGTATCAAGCTACTTAAAATGTAAAGGTGCCTTCTGAAAATAAATTAGCAAAATTTGTTAATTAAAAGGATTAAAAGACTTTGATTAAGAAGATTTTTATTTTCATTTAAAAAAAAAAAATTAAACGATTCAATTCACTTTACCTAATGGCGGATGCTTTAATTTTTCAATTCACTTTTACCCTAATGGCAGATGCTTTAATTTTTTTACATGTCAAATATAAATAAAGAGAAATATTAATATTTGTATCATTACTTATAACTAGATAAATGTTTGCGTTTCATTGTGATCATATTATCGAATTTGAATTAATATTTTATAATAAATTTAAAAGATAAAAAAGTAAGAGAAGTAAAGATAATTTAGAAAAACAATAACTTTTATCTTTATACATACTTGGTATAAAATTGAGAGTTATTTGAATAGGATCAATTAGATCCGGCAATTTCAGACATAATATAATTATACGATACGAACATAACATGAGAAAAATAATTAAAACACGACATGACACAAAAAATAAAATGAACACGATATAAATATACAAACGTGTTAAAATCTACGTAAAACGAATTATTAATATGTCAAAATTTATATAAATATATAATACCTCAAATACGATTATGACAGGAAAAACAACACGAATATGATGACACAATACATAAATTTGAAAGTTATTTGAATAGTATCAATTAGACTTTGCAATTTTGAACACAACATGATTATACAACACGAACACAACATGAAAAAAATAATTAAAATACGACACGAAAAATAACATAAACATGACACAAATACACGAACATATCGAAATCTACCTAAAACAAATTATTAACGTGTAAAAGTTTATATAAATTTATAAACACACGATAAAATAACACGAACATGTTACGAACATACAATTTTTTCTCTGAATTAAATAATTATGACAAATTATGAAAAATATGGGATGAATTGAGACACGACATGAACACACATAATTTTCTCAAAATTAAATCATTATGACAAACTATACAAAATATTTATATAAATTGAAACACGACATGAACTTATAGAAAAAAATATTTAAAATACGACACAACACGAAAATAACATGAACACAACATAAATACACGAACATGTCAAAATTCACATAAAACGAATTATTAATATGTAAAAATTTATATACATTTAGAATATTTTGAGCACACGAAAAAATAACACGAATATAATCTACATAAAATGAATATCCGAACGTATCAAATCTACATAAAATGAATTATTAATGTGTAAAAATTATATAAATTTATAATATTTTTTAACACATGAAAAAATAATACGAACACGACATGAATACACGAACGTGTTAAAATCTACATAAAATGAAATCGTGTAAAAACCGTATAAATTTATAATATTCTGAACACACAAAAATAATACGAACACAACAACGACATGAACACATAATTTTTTCTCAATCTTTTCTTTTTTTCTTTCTTTCCTTCTTCATAAGAAAAAAAATTAAAAGTACCCAAATTAACCCCCCCAACACCCTTAATTAATATGCTTAGTTGTCACTTAAACCATGATTCAAAATTCTCAATTGAGCATTCTCTTGCATTTAAAGATAACTTTTATAACTAATAATAGAAGTGTACTAAAAAATTTGGTATTACAAGTCAACTGAGATTAATTCGATACTTATAAAATATGTGATTGAATTTGATGTCTTGAAATCAATTCAGTTTTTAAAAGTACAAAAAAATCAGATGAAACTATGATATTAAAAATTTTCAAAAATTCATATCTTTTAATTTTTATATAAATAAATAAATTTAAAAAAATTATCTATTTTTTTTTTTAAAAAATGACCCATTTTTTTTTTATAAAAAAAACTATCCATGACTAACGTTTTGTTCCAAAATATTTTTTCATAAATTTTTTTCTTCCAAACACTTAATGAACATGCAATTTTTTAGTAAATAATTAATAAATGGGTTCGCTTAATCGATGTCTATAGACATTGCTTAAAAATTAATTTTTTATTATTTTAAAAAAATATTTTACATTTAATATATTATTTTTACTGAATTAAAAAAATGTATTAATTACAATTTTATTTCTATATATATCACCTTAATCAATACCACTAAATAGTGAGGCACTAATCATTTTCTTTAATAAAAAAAAAGTTTTTGCTAACGAGTGTCTTTATGTCATTCTTTAAGGTTAGTTAATATATTATTTATAGTAATAATATTGTATTAATTATAAAAATTGACAATTTTATTCATTATTTTTAATGCATTAAATAAAGATATTATTATATATAATAATTTTAAAAAATGTCCTTATGACATTTGTTAACAAAATTCATAAAAAAAAAAAAAAAAAGAATTCATATTCATTTAACTGCCTATAAGTATTGCTCAACTGCCATCTAACAACCATTATAGCCATGATAAATATTCAGAGGTTGTGGTAAGGATATTTAATGGTTTAGTAAATAATTAAAAGAAGCGTGAGATTAAGGTGGGTCAGTTACTCCCATTAAATGCATCTACCAACAACCACCGGAACCAATTTAATGGTGTGATAAAAAGAGGTGACCTTCAGTACCGCCAATTTTTCTTTTTCTTTTTTCTTTTGCTGAGTTTTCATTATTTATTTTTTAATTTTTATCTCTGACCTTTCATCCTTAACCTCGTTCTTTCCAAAATATGTGTACACAGAGAAGAAACTAGTTTTAGTTCGTTGTTTATCAGCTGCGTCAGGCACCCAAAAAACAAACAAAAGAAGAAAAAAAAAATTAAGTCAAGTTAATGGGTGGAGGAGGCTCCTTTTGCATGGGATTCTCTTAACCTAACAAATTCATTCAACAGCTTTCGCACACTTACATTTCAAGTTTCATCTCATCGCTCCCTCTTCATACGAATCTCATTTTCTCACGTTTACCTTGCTCTTTTCCTTTTAATAATTAGATTGGTTAGCAGCAGCTGATCATCTCGATGAGGAATTCCGCAAGTACTGTTATGATGGAGATAGAGGCGAATAAACCAGCAGGGAAAGGGATGGTGGTAGGAGGTTTAAGTCCTCTGAGTGAGACATTGTGGAGAGAGAAGACTAACACGGAGTTTGTGGGAGATGTGTCTGCGAGGCTCACATGGAAAGATCTGACCATAATGGTAACTCTGAACAATGGAGAGACCCAGAAGGTGTTGGAAGGACTGACTGGTTATGCTGAACCTGGCACTCTCACCGCTCTCATGGGCCCTTCAGGCTCTGGCAAATCCACGCTTCTTGATGCACTCTCCAGTCGCTTGGCCGCTAACGCCTTCCTCTCAGGAACCATTCTTCTCAATGGTCGTAAAACCAAGCTTTCTTTCGGGACTGCAGTGAGTGTACTTAAGTGTTCTAGTCTGTCAGTTATTTCTTGAATCTTGATGATTTACCCCTACCAGGTTGCTACGTCCTTATGATACTCATCTTATTAATTTGTGTTCTGAACCAATTAGGCCTATGTCACTCAAGATGACAACTTGATTGGTACACTGACTGTTCGGGAAACAATTTCCTACTCCGCTCGACTCCGTCTCCCTGATAAGATGCCTTGGTCTGAGAAGCGCGCACTTGTTGAAAGTACAATTATCGAGATGGGGCTCCAAGATTGCGCTGACACTGTTATCGGGAATTGGCATTTGCGTGGGATCAGTGGAGGAGAAAAGAGGAGGGTCAGCATAGCTCTTGAAATTCTGATGAGGCCCAGATTGCTCTTTCTTGATGAGCCAACCAGTGGACTTGATAGGTTTATCTCCATCGTCTTCCATTTTTCTATATATTTAATATGTTTCCTAATATCTACTACCCTTTTTTTTATTTGTTATTTGTTATGTCTGCTACTCTTTCTGGACTCATAGACGTAGCCTTTTGTTTCAATTGTCTTAATTACTTTTATTGTCTTGCAGCCTAAGAGTTGCTGATGCTTTTGTAAACTGTTATTGTTGATTTTGCTTTTTTTTTTTTTTTTTTTTTTTTTCAATTTTCCAATCTTTTCCTTTTATTACTTTTTGTAATGCCTTTGTTTCTTATTGTTGGTGTTTCCTTTTCTTTCTTTTTTTTTTTTTTAAAAAAATTTGTTTTATTCTTTTCCTTTTACTATTGTTTTTGGAATGACTCGCTTACACAACAACCTAAATATCTTATAATGTAAGATTGTATTTTAATCTTCTTATTGAACTTTATCAATTTATGATTTTGATTTTCAAACTTAGTGTTTATTTGATATGTTTCAAAAATGAATCTTGTAAGGTCTAGAGAATCTTGTTTAAGTTTTACCCTAAAATGTATACGGTTTAACTGCTAAAGAGCTTACCATTTAAAACTTCATTTGGAAGCATGGTGGAAAGGAGTTCCCACCATTCTAGAGTGCCAGCAATGAAACCTAAGCCAACTTAATTCCACCTTTTCCTCTCTTCTTCCTTTTATAAATGTGGTTATACAACTTTAAAATTGTAGTTACTCTTTATTCTTGCTAGTAGGCTATAACAGTTCTGTTTTTTTTTTTTTTTTTTAAATTTTAGAGAGACACTGTTTTCTTATTGATGTTAAACCTCCTTTTATCCCTACAATAGTTTCTTACTTTAGATACATGGCAGTGCTTCGGCATTTTTCGTAACCCAGACTTTACGTGGCCTGTCAAGAGATGGTAGAACTGTAATAGCTTCAGTCCATCAGCCCAGTAGTGAAGTCTTTGAGCTATTTGATCAGTTATATTTGCTTTCTGGCGGCAAAACTGTTTATGTTGGTCAGGCATCTGAAGCATATGAGGCAAGAATTCTCAGCGTTTCATTTCGTTTGACATGATTTGGATATTCAATAACATATATAGTCTTTCTTGAAATGAGGATGCAGTTCTTTGCACAAGCTGGATTTCCATGCCCTGCCTTGAGAAATCCATCTGATCATTTTCTTAGATGTATCAATTCTGACTTTGATAAGGTTAAGGCTACTCTAAAGGGATCCATTAAATTACGGGTATCAACTTCTTTCCCTAATTTGTTTAGTATTCCTTCCTACTTTGGTACACTACATATGACACTGAAAAATAAATATAGTTTTTTTGAACTTGTGAATCTTTTTTTACTACAAGGGCCTTTTTAACATGGAAGGTCTTATTTCTGTTGCAAATTGCTTTATAATCAGTTTGAGGCAAGCGATGATCCGCTAGAGAAGATAACCACAGCTGAAGCGATCCGAACTCTTATTGACTTCTACCGAACATCTCAGCAATGTTATGCCGCAAAGGAAAAGGTTGATGAGATATCCAAAGTTGTAAGTGTTTGACCAGGCAACCCTGTGCTATATATTATTTTGTCAACCTTATTTGTGCTCATGCCACAATTAAAAATCTTCTTGTTAAAGATTAATCTTAGTTTTCTTTCCATTGGATTCTGTTGATCGTTGCATCAAGAGTGGCAGTTGAAATTTTTTTTCTTCATATGTTGCAGAAAGGAACCGTGCTAGATTCTGGAGGCAGTCAAGCTAGTTTCTTGATGCAGTCTTATACTTTAACCAAGCGTTCATTCATCAACATGTCCAGAGACTTTGGCTATTATTGGCTGAGACTGCTAATATATGTTGTAGTCACTATCTGCATTGGAACCATTTATTTCAATGTTGGAACGAGTTACAACTCAATTCTGGTATTGTCGTTGCATATCTCTCAAAACTTCGTTGAATCACTTTTTTGGACTGCTAAGCGCTAATAGAACAAAAACTTTTGAGATGGAATGGAAAAAATATGCTAGTTCACCAATTACCTGAACATTATAATTATGTGAAACAATTTGGAGAAAATTTTATATATTTATTTATTTGTAGTCAAACCTTGGAATACTTATTTAACATTCAAAATCTTGTGTACCAGGCAAGGGGTTCATGTGCATCTTTTGTGTTCGGTTTTGTCACATTCATGTCAATTGGTGGGTTCCCTTCCTTTGTAGAGGACATAAAGGTAAGTCATGACCATGAATTGCAGGTTAACAAATAAACATACCAGCCATGGCGACCACAACATTTTCACCAGCTGATTTTTGCAGGTTTTCCAAAGGGAGAGGTTAAATGGCCACTACGGTGTAACTGCATTTGTTATTGGGAATACGCTCTCAGCTATGCCATTCCTCATTATGATCACCTTCATCTCTGGAACTATTTGTTACTTTATGGTTCGTCTTCACCCTGGCTTTGAACATTATTTATTCTTCGTATTGTGCCTTTACGCAAGTGTTACTGTGGTTGAGAGCTTGATGATGGCCATATCCAGTATCGTCCCCAATTTCCTCATGGGTATCATCATAGGAGCAGGGATTCAGGTTTCGATCTCTTTTCAGCATATTCTGCATTATTCCTAGACTATATATTTACAAACTTTTATTAGAATTACGTAGCTTTAAACTATGCTTAGTTGCTTACACACTCTGACACTAAGAACTCTAAGGATATATTTACTAAACCTAGTTAATTCCATTTTGATGACCATATAGATAATAAGTTGTCTTTCTTCCAGGGAATATTCATGCTTGTTTCTGGGTACTTCAGGCTCCCAAATGACATCCCAAAACCTGTCTGGCGTTACCCAATGTCCTACATCAGCTTCCACTTCTGGGCTCTACAGGTGATGAAATAGCAAATAAAATTGTTATGACATAATTACTAGGTAGAAGCTAAATGATGCCATATTGGTTCATCAAGGACTAAAACACGAGACATTTTTGTTTCAGGGACAATACCAAAATGATCTGAAGGGCTTGCTGTTCGAGAATCAAACACCAGGGCTTTTCAAGATCCCTGGCGAATACATCCTGGAAAACGTGTTCCAAATTGATGTGGGACGCTCAAAATGGATCGATCTCAGTGTGATATTCAGCATGATCGTAATTTACCGCATCATCTTCTTCTTCATGATAAAGATCAGCGAGGATGTTACCCCTTGGATCAGAGGTTTGATAGCCCGGAGAAGGATGCAACAGAAGAATGGAACTCAAAATACGACGGTTGCACCTGACGGTCTCACCCAGTCTCCTTCGTTGAGAACTTACGTAGCAAATAGAGCAACTGGAAAGGATAAAAGGTAGACGTTGGAGATCTCAAACTTTGATGGGCAAATTGATGCCATCACCTTCGCGTCTTGAGATACAATCCTGCAATGACATCAGTTGTTTTAACATCTCAATCTTACGCTTTACTTTGTTTATTACTATCAATTTTTTTTATAACCATTTGTGTTAAATATTTTTTATATATATAAAAGGATTTTGCTAACAAGTGCCACTTGTTAAGGTTACTATATATAGTAATATCTCCATCCAATGCATCGGAAATGATGAATAAAGTTGTCAGCTTTTGCATTTAATACAATATTATTACTATAAATAGTATATTAACTAACCTTAACAAGTGCCCTAAGGGCACTCGTTAGCAAAACCCTATATAAAAATGTGAACATCAAAAGAAATTAAGAGTGAATGACGTAAATATTTTTATAATTTTTTAAATTAATAAATTTACTTTTAAATATACAGTTTTTATTTTTTTTAAAATTTAATTAAATCAACTAAATATTAAAAATAAAGTTCTTGTAAAATTAATTTAAATCAACTAAATATTAAAAGTAAAGTTCACGTAAATTTAAGTTATTTTAAATTTTCTTAAGAGAGACCGTAGAGGTCTTCATGCTACCATGATATATACTTTAAACTACCCATCAATAGAATTTGGGTTAATTTGCCTTGTCACTTTATTCTTAAATCATATGTTAGAATTATTTAAAAAAAAAATTAAAAAATTAAAAAATATTAAAAAAGACATTGTAAAGATAAAATTATCCTTAATGATTTTTTTTTTTCTTTTCTCCTCCTATTAAGGAAATATTATTTTTTTAAAATTTTAATTAAAAATATATTTTAAAAAATATATATTTTTTTAAGAAAATTTAAAAAAAAATTAGAAATATTATTTTTTATTATTTTTAATTAAAAAAATTAAACTAAAAACTAAAAATATTTAAATATTTATCTTTTAAATTAAAAAATTTTATTTTTTAATTAAAAAATAGGAGGAAAGGAGGTTTAAGTACCCATATAATCCATGTACTGTAGTAAAAAGAGTAATTTAGTTCATATACTGTAAAAATGAGTAATTTAGTCCTTGTACAATTGAAATAGGTGCAAATAAGTAAAATTGATAACGATATCAATGAAAAACCGTTAAAATGCTGACGTAGTCTCGTAAAATCTAACATATTTAGATATATTCCAAGTCATATTTTATTCCAAGTCATTAATATGTTAGATTTTACGAGTCCACGTCAGTATTTTAATGGTTTTTCATTAACACCGTTATCAATTTTACATATTTGCACTTATTTCAATTGTACAGGGACTAAATTACTCACTTTTACAGTACAGTGACTAAATTATTTTTTCACTACAGTACAGGGACTATGTGGGTACTTAAACCGGAGAAGGGAGAAGAATGTTTTTTTATCAAAGATTTTTTTTTTTTTCATTTCTCTTTTTCAAATAATTATTACTTATTATACCATTTAATAATTATTGTATTATTGATGGTATATTTTTAAAATTTACCCATAGAATTTTGATAAATTTTAAATTATATTCTTTGAGATCATGATGTGATTGGTTCTTTCATATCAATTTTATTTTTTGAACCAATGATTAGAGTATGTATTCGTCTACATATATGTACTACATACATTTTTTAATATTTAAAAAGATATTTTAAATCAAAAGTGTTAATAAGAGTTTGAAACTTATAGGAATCTTTATTATAATTATGGAAATCTTCAATGAATTTGTTATACCAAGTTTCAATGATCATGTAGACTTACTATTTTTAAAAAAAAAATTACGAATAACTAGACTAATTATTACTAAATGCGAAACTATTTTCTAATGGTGATAGAACTTATCATTGAAAGAATTATAACTTTATGTAGAGCAAAATATTTTCCCGAAGATTAAATTTTTGATTAAAGTATGTATTTGGCTATACCTACATTTATACTAAACTTTTACCAAAAAGAATGTTTTATAGAAAGTTTTTCTTTATTAAAAAGTATTACTAACTTAAAGTTGATTATGAAAACCTTTCACTCCTTAAAAGCAATTTGCAATAAGAATCGCATTTGGAAAGAAAATTTCTTTAGAAGTCGAAAATAATATTTGTTGAAAGATAACAATTTTTTAAAGAGGAAGGATACTAAAATAAATATATAAAAAAAAGGAGTATTTAGCACATCAACCATAAAAAATAAACACTAAGAAAAAAAAAATTCATGAAACTACATAAGCAAAAATTAACTTTAAAATTGAACCATTTGAAGCAAAAATTCAACTCTTTCAATTTTAATTGGTTAATTTTTTCTAATATTAATAATAAGACATTAATAATAAAATGGAACTAAAAAAATTGAATACTATCAAAAAATTATCGTAAGTTTAAAAAATGTATCATCTAATTAGTACTTAATAATTGTTTATTATATTGTACTAACATGAAGGAAAACCTTGTATCACTAAAATATAGTGATAGGTTTGCATTATTAACTGTATATCTCTTGTCTAATCTAATTGGCTCTAGGAAATTTAGTAACAATCTCACACTTTCACTTGAGACAATCAAAATTGCTTAAGTGCTACTTGTAAGAATATACTTGGTCATATTCATGATAATCATTACTATCAAAGTCATTAAACGATTCAGATCACAACGAGACCCAGATTCCAATCATACGGCTTAGTTGTTACTTTAACAAGTACAAAATCTATTATTAGCTTGCATGCTAATGATCTAAATGTAACTCCTTTTGCAAACCTAAACAAAAGAGATTGTTTATGATCATTAGGTTATAAACATATGCAATCTATCTCTAGTTTGGAATTTTTTATGATAATTGCACTTTTAACATTATGGCTAATTATAACTTAATTAAATTATGATCTTTAACTTTTAAAGTGTCATTATGCCTCCCACTAAATCCATATGTAGAAATTAAGCGAAGTGGGTTCAAAAACTATTTTCAATCGCATAAGTCCTATGTTGTTTGGTATTCTTAAATACTATTGCAAGCTACATATTTGAGAATAAAATATCACAATATAGAACAAATTTGATAAATGCTTAATTTCATTTCTTTTCCTATTTAATTTCCTTATACTTTGTGCTTTGATTATTAAGTTCCTTGACATTTTACTACGTTTTTATGCTTTTGTAGGTATTTTGGAAGAGATGAAGTCAAAACATGTCAATTAGGATGTTAAAGATCCTACAAAATCACAATCACAAGATGGAAGAAGACTTGGGAGTCAAAAAGATAAAATTCTTGGTGAAAAGCAAGAAGACAGATTTGACCTCCGGAGCTTGTTGCTTAGAAAATATGATATTAGATTCTTTATTCAAAGAAATGTCCCCTTAAATTTTGAATCTGACTTGAATATCTTTCCAACGGTATATCAGGCACCCAAATCAGATAAGAAATGGTCATCCAAAACAACGCTGGAATATCTCCCTAAAGAACCATAGCGACAGAAAAACCCTAGCCGCAAATCCCTCTTTAAAACCCTGAAAGCCCTAGCCGTAAATCAACTTTTGGAAGCCCTAGTAGCTTCCTATAAATAGAGGATGACGGGGAGAGCCGCAACACACATTGTACATAATTTTGTAGTCAGATTTTATTGCTTTCTTAGAGAGTTTGAGAGAGCAAGAGGCTGATAAATATTCTTCTTCTTCCGTTCTCTTAGTTTTCTTCTTAGTTTCTTTTTAATTTGATGTGTATGTTAACAATGCCTATGCTAGGCTAAAGTTTTCTTTCAGTTAAGTGTGATTTCAAAATCCTAGACATGTTTTGTAATTTATATTCAGATTTTATCTATCACTGATTTTCTATCAAAATTGCTTATGTTCTTCCATTAAAATTGTTCATGATGTTGTCTTGATTTGTTTAGGTGTGCAACTAGATAGATCTTGATAATTATCTAATGCTAGTTTAGGAGTTTTGACCCATAATTGTCTTCATTTCCTATTCATAAGTGGCAATTTGTGATTAATGATTATGGTTAAGTTTTCAATAAATTCAAAGTGGAACATAACATAGGTTAAATAATCCGAGCTTATGTGTTTATTGCTTAGATCAACCTATCTTTCTCATCATAAAGCTACTATTACATTAAATCTAAAGAGCTTATTCTAGGTTGTCTAATAGTTAGAGATTAAATAGAGAGCTTGTTCTATTTAACAACGAACTAAGGAAAGATTGGGGTAACAGAGCTTGTTGTTATCTATAGTTGAAGTTTTGATAGATTATTGATGTTGATAGATCGGATTATTGATTTTCAATAATTTCTAGTGGTGGCAAATGACACTTTTGTTGGGATTTGGCTCATGCTCAAACATAGATAATGTATAATTTAATCAACAAGTTAAATATACAACGCAACGAAATAAAATAAAACAAAGAGACACCGAATCCCTCCATGGATCTGCCTATGAATTCAAAATGATCAAGCTGTCAAGAACAAATAACAATCGAAATTCTAATACCTCTGTAATGGAGATTATCGAAACCATATCATAGATTCTTGATGTTCTTGCTCTTGTACACAATGCTAGCTTGTCGAAGACCAAAGTCGTCCAATTATTCGACCTCTAACGGTAATCCACACAGGTGATCTGAAAGCCTTCACAAGGTTGAGATTATGTTTTGCCAAGACAATGCTAGTGGTCTAGGTTGTGAGAAACCTTCCTCCTCTTACTCTAGTTAGCCGAAAAGAAGCAGGCCAGAATAAAACTGATTCCTCCTCCTCTTTTTTCTATGCGCCGATTTTCACAGGGAGGTGAGAGAATACGGCTACCAGGGTTTTTCTTCCTTAAGGGGAGGCGGCAACAACATAAGGCATATATATATTATCAGGTTTAGTGTATGCCAACTCTTGGACTTATTGCACTAAAGCCCTTACACATATATTATTAAATATTCACAATAAGCCCACAACACTTAATGAATATTTAATCTGGCCCAATCTCATTTTAATTTCAATAATCACCTTTTGTGTGTGACCCATTAGGCCCTTAACATGTTGGCAATAAATATAATAAATTTAATTAAGAATTTCTTCTTTATATTTATAGATCATGAGCAGTATCTAGCAATGCATCATGACCACCCAAATGTCAAGAGAGTCATCAAGCTTCAACTAGCCTTTCGTGTACAATATGTCTGTGTAATTCGATCCCTTCATCAAATATCCGGGGATAGGAAAGAGCATGGTTCAGTGTCTACTCTTAACCCATTCCATATTAGATCTGCAGCTTTCTATTAACTCCTTAAGTATTGCCTTGGCCAAGGGCTTCAATAAGTTAATATAAGCCAGATAAATGTGAGATATGTCCCCTTAATCACTTGGGGTGATGAATCCTCTCTGGACCACTCATTCATATTCGTATGCTTCATGTCATACCCAATAACACCCTACTTTAAGCATCCTTGTGATTGGGACCCATTCATGATGAAATCTAAGTATGACAGTTCACATACCAGATGACTTGGTGTCACAAGTCAAAGGATTACTTACACTATTGACACATGAGAGTATTTACCATAGACACTTGAGTGAAATACCAAATGGAACTCTCATAGCGGGTTATGTTCAGTGAACTTGTTCAACTAACAAGCACCCATATGTTATCCCCAAGTATCTCTATACTTTCAACCTATGAGATCAGTTGCATGCATCAAGTGCATGAAGGCTTAACATATGCAAGTCTTTGAGCATTGTCAATGCCCTTTCTTGACAATACAATGACCAGGAACAGTTTAGAAACACGACATTGATGCATAAGGATCCTCATAATTGTAGCACTTTACAATTCCTTTGCAATGCCATTGTGTCTCCTGGGCTTTATCTTCACAAGTCATTTATAACAATTATAAAATTACTTATGGATAAAGAAATACCTCAATTATAATTAATAAACTATAATGTGCAATACATGAATATATAAATAGTGTTTTACAAGCCTAACTAGATTGGCTTGTAGGGCTTACACCAACAACCTTAACCATACTTCTCATATCTGATTTCATCTTATCTCTTTGGATTTTGTTTTTCTTGTTTATTTTATTTTCAAAACACTTTAAAACCCCCTTTACTTTCTTAGAACTAAAATTTCAGATCAATAACATTTGAATTAAGAGCAATCTCTGTGGAATCGACCCTACAAATGGTTTATTATGATGAATAATAAATGAAACATGGCATCCAATGCTAGCAAAATATGTTCAAAACATAATTAAAATAACATCCTCAAAAATTGGCCCATAATGCCAAAATAAACATCCAAATATTTAAGAATAAATCATAACAGTGTTTCAAAAACATCAAAAGAATGCAGGCTTGATCCCGCATTAACAAGGTTGCCATCTCCATGTTTCAAAAACATCCAAACCTTGTATCACTAAGCATGAAGATGATTCGGCTATGCACCTCTAAAGCGAAGATGATTCAACCTAGCACCTCTAAGCATGAGGATTCGGCCACGCACCTCTAAGTATGGAGAGGATTTGACCATGCACCTCTAAAATGAAGAAGATTTTCCAAGCACCTCAAAGCTCGATGAGGATTCGCCAAGCACCTCCAGGATGAAGAGAATTAAGCTAAACACCTATAAAACTTAGAGAAATTCAACAATGATGCCTCATACATGAAGAGACTAAGCGTACTCTCCTTCGTAATCGAGGACTAGGAAGTCTCTTATCCTTTATCATATAAAGAGACGTGCCTCATGCATTCAACGCCTCAAGCTATTCGTAGTCGAACCAGAATTGATCATCAATTCTAGTCTAAAGAGGGACTAAATAATGGGCATGAATTTGGTATTTGGCCCAACAGGCCACACTTAGGCCTAGATACTTCTCATTGGACTCATGGCTTAAGGAAAGCTCACTTGGAGCCCAAAACTACACTGAAGGCAGCTTAGGGCCAGCCACACCAAAGAGACTACCCTAGACCGGCCACACTAGAGTAAGTGGCACAATTTGGATCGTCCGTTCCTCTATAAATAGGCTCATTATTCTTTGATTTGACAAGCTAGAGCAGTGTTTTTTTCTCTCTCTAAAATTCTCTACAATTTATGTTTTTCTCTCTTTATGACCTATCTAAGTGATATACTGACTTGAGTATCGAAGTGCGCCTAGAGGTCCACCTCCGACGCCCCTCACCTCATTTTGTCTTGTAGGACTAGCTCATCGAACGTTGATACGCTCATAAAATACACATTTTATGCCATTTCTTTCTTAGTTTTAGTTATGTTTTCGATCTTTATTTTGATTACTTATATTATGTTTTTGAATTTTAGGTATATTTAGGAGAATGAAGAGAAAAGATATCAATTATAATGTTAAAGAGTTTACAAAATCATAATCACAAGATGGAAGAAGACTTGGGAGTCAAAAAGATCAAATTCTTAGTGCAAAGCAAGAAGGCATATTTGACCTCCAGAGCTTGTTTCTAATAAAACATAATGTTACATTCTTTATTCCAAGAAACTTCCATTTTGACTTTTGAAGCTGACTTGAGTACCTTTCCAACAGTATATCATACGCCCAAATCGGACAAGAAATGGTCATCCAAATCAGCCAAGGAAGTCCGAGAAGATGCAGCAGTAAAAAAGGCTGGCAGAGAGCCCGGCGCCGCGTCGCCCAAAATTCGCAAAAAAACTCGGGAAAACCTGCCAAAAAGGCAAATTTGCAGCCCTAAACTTACTTGTGCAGTAAGGACTTGTTCTTAGGGTTTTAAAACTCTATAAATACCATATTTGCACTACAAGAGACCAGGCTTTTACCGACAAAAAATTTAATATGTAAAAGGCAAACTTCCGTCGGTAAAGCGTATTACTGATGAAAAATTTCGTCAAAAAATTTCGTTGGTGATTCTTAAGTCGGTGATACTAATTTCGTCGGTATTATCAAATTTTGTTGGTGATGTTTTCCCGACAGAATTGTGTTTTACCGACAAATTTCGCCTATTATCGATGGATAATCCATCGATAATAGTTTCTGACCATTTTGTTTTAAATTTTCATTTATTGTGTATGAGAATCCGTGCATTTTTTAATTTCGTCGGTAATACAAGTAAATTCGTCGGTAATACTTTGGCGGGAATGACTTAGCTTCCTGCCAAAGTATTACCAACGAAAATTACTGATGAAATTATTCGATCATTGAAAATCCATCAGTAATACACGTTTTCCGTCGGTAATGCTCATAAAACCCGTTGGTAATTCTCAAAAACATTACCAACGAAATTTCATCGGTAATTATCAATATTCCGTCGGTAATATTCAGTTTTATCGACGGATATTTTTCGTCGGTAAAGAATAAATCGACATCCTCTTGTAGTGTTTGAGCCGCAAACTAAACATCTTTTGAGGAGACTCAAGGATCAACATTCTTCTTCTTCTCCTTTATTTTATTTTTATGTATATATTATCTATGCCTATGCTAGGCTAAATTCTTATTTTGGTTAAGGGTGATTTCAAAGCCCTAGACATGTGGTGTAATTAATATTCAGATTTTATCTATCATTGGTTTTCTATTAAAATTGCTTATGTTCTTCCATTAAAATTGTTCATGATCTTTGTCTTGATTTATTTAGGGTGATCAACTAGATATATCTTGATAATTATCTGTTGCTAGTTTAGGAGTCTTGATCCGTAATTGTCTTGATTTCCTATTCATAAGTAGTTCTTTAGATCTTTGTTCTACCAATCTGTCCATTATACTAGCCACTTGGCTTATTTGTGTTTTCAAACTCTAGATACTTGCTTGAAACTCTTGTTGAAATTGCTAAGCATTAGTAGCAAAGGAATGGGCTCATCAAGAACATAAACCTTCGTTTCCTGTGTCAAGACAATCTTGACAATGCGGAACCAGTCAACGAAGTTTGACCCAGTTAATTTATAAGCATCAAGTATGCTTCTCAGTGATAATGGGTTTGCCATTTAACGTTATATCCTATATGAACCAAAACATTTAATAGTCAATAAATAGCAGGTATTAGCCCTCAACTACTATCTCGAGCGTCGCAACCTAAAAAAAAATAACGTAACATAACATAACAAGTCTCATTGCAAGACTTTATTATTCGTTAGGCGTGACATTAAAAAAATGAGAAAAAGTCGACTTAATTCCTCTTGAAATAAAATGAGGGTTTGAAAACAACCTCAAAAAAAGTCATGGAGTCGCCACCAATCTTTTTTGGCTAGGTGTGATCGGCCACCTATTAAAACCGGTTTTGTAAAACATTTTAAAATTAATTAAAACATTTTTAAAACCAATTTCAAGTCTGTGTTTTAAATTAGAGAAAATTGAAGAATCAGGTTCGGGACTCGGTTACGTGCGGGGAAGGATTAACACCCCCACAACGCTCGTATAAAACGGTACCTTATTAATTGTGTGTTATCTCAAGTCTTGGTAAATAGTTGGTTTTAAATTTGGTGTTTTAAATTAATTCCCAATTTTAAGAAAAATAATTCCATTTTTAATTGAAAATGATTCGGAATCTATTAATTCAAAATTTTCCTATATTCCCCGACAAAATCGGCTAAATTTAGAAATTTTTATTTATTTGGAAAATCTTCCGAATCATTCTCGTTTTTTGAAAGAAAGATATTTCTTTATTAATGATAATTGATGACATTCTCTCCAGCAAACCCGGTAGAGAACTCATGAATTATTTTAACTCGAGAATATATTTATTTTATTTAAAATCATTATCCTTTTTTTAATAAAACATTTAAAAAATGAATATGAACATGTGTGCCATAAATAAAATGACACAGCAAAGTCTAGATACTATAATGCAACCTAAATGTTATGACATAATTCAAATGGCATAGCATATTCTAAATGAAATGAAATGATTTAAATGACATGGCAATTTTAAATGATATGGCATATTTTGAATGACATGGCATATTCTAAATAATATAATCTAAATGACATGGAATATAATCTAAGTGACATGAAATGAAACATAAAAAAAATGCTATCATGAAATATGCATGAAAATAAAATAAAAATGCATGAACATAGTATATGCTAAATAATGTGACAACAATAAATAACTAAAATATAAAGCATAGGATAGAATGAAATATTCAAAACCATATGGCAAACAATATAACATCATAAAATGTAAATCAAAATAATAATAATAATACCATGAAAAATATCATAGAAAAAATCACATATTAAATAAAATGCATGGACATGGAAAATGCAATGCATGAAAATGTATTTTTTCCTCTAAATAAAGAAATATGTATATCTAAAAAGATATCCGGCTACCTTAGGAAAATATGTCAAATTAAGTTTTCTAAAAACAAAACTTCGTGATTGTTTGAAAACAATTTAGAAGAAAAACTTAAATGAAGATTAAAATCCCTACCAAAACCTTTAAAAATGGCTCTAATTTCCTAAGTTTAAAATCCCGGACTTGACCACCCTTAACCCAAGATTTATAAAATTATTTTTAAAGTTTAAAAAGACTTAGAAACTATCCTAAGACAGTAGCTAAAGCTTCTAACCAACCCCCTCTAAATGCCTTAGCCAAATTCAACAATTGTTTTTCTTTTAAATTCAAATCTACCTCTACTGTCCCATTTTGATACACAATTTTTTAACCTATTTTAAAAATTGAAAAAATATTAAAAAAATACTGGAGACTTAGAATATGTAAAACTGCACGAGAAAAAATTGGCTTAATTTTCTAATTAAAGATGACTGCCTAGAAAAATCGGGAAAGTACGACTACTGGATGAAAAACTGTTTTGCCAAAACACATTTTTTTGCCTTCGATAAAATCATTTAAAAATCAAAGTAAAAATGTTAGAGACTCTCCTAAAGACCCACAAACAGTGGCTAACACTTTTAAAAAGTTAGAAAAAAATTGGCTAAGTAAAAAATCACAAAGGTAGAATAATCAATTTGACAACTCTTTAATTTTCCACAAGTATGCTCAAGTGAGCATGACTTTGAGCCATTGATTGGCCTAAGTCATAAATCATGTGGCATGACATGAAATGCATGAAAATACAGCAAAGTAAATGCATGCAATGCATGGTTTAAAGCCTAAGTGATATGGAAAATGCATGGCATAAATAACCTAAATGCCTAGCATGAGTTTGCATGGCAATAAATGCTATCCTAACTTAACATGCATGGACTAGTGTCTAAATGACATGGAAAATGACATGAAATAATGAAAATGGCCTAGTGCCTAAATGATATGGGAAATGACATGGCATATGAAAATGGCCTAATGTCTAAATGTCATGGAAAAACAACGTAGCATATGAAAATAGCCTAATGCTTAAATGACATGTAAAATGACATGGAATAATAAAAATGGCTTAAAGCTAAATGACATGTGAAATGACATGGCATATGAAAATGGCCTAATGTCTAAATGTCATGAAAAAATATCATGGCATATGAAAAATGACCTAAAGCTTAGAGAAAATACACATGGCCGAATGGCCTAGGAACCAAAGTGTTGTGTGAAGTGTCATGTAAAATGACCTAACTAAATGCTATGGATGGTGATATGAAAAATGGAAATGGCCTAAACTATATGATAATAGCCCCAAGATGCAAAAATATGACATAATTCAAAAGAACAAGATGGTTAGCAAGAATATAAATATACATAAAGATAAACAACAATAGAAATAAGCAAGTTAAAGTAAGCAAATGAATAACAAAGAGATAAGCTCCATGGTTGGTATATTGGACAAAGCCCCCTAACCATTATCTCTTGATTTTCATCAAGGTCATGAAGCCTTTTCAATCTCAAAATCATAAAAAATAACTAAGATAAAAAAATACGGAGATGAGCTCCATGGTTGGTATATTGGACAAAGCCCACCCTAACCATTATCACTTGATTTTTCATCAAGATCATGAAGCCTAACCATTGTTTTATTTATTTTTTGAAAAGCAAGAACAACAAGAAAGATGTAAAAAAAATGGTAGAAAATCACATGGAAAACAAGAAATAAAGCATGAGGAAGAAGAAAAAAAAATGTAGTAGCAATGGTAGAATGGCTACCTTAACAAAAGCTTTCTTTGTTTTTTTTTCAAAAACCTTTTCTTTTTTCCCTTAGCTACTAACTCCCAGCCTTCAAAACTTCTCCAAAACTGATCAGTCCCCTCCCCTAATGACTTGGCCGAATGGCATGCCCATCATTAGATGAGTTTTGCACTTTCTCTCCTCCAATTTTGGCCCTTAGATTAAGATATTTTCATGACAACGTAAAAATGTCATCTTGCCAATTGATTGCAGCCCTTAATATGTGTACTCAGCCCTTGTAATAACCTCATCCCTTAGATGAAAATGAGGACCAATCCCATGCACTTCGTTGCTTGGCCTAATGAGTGCCTACCCTTGGATGAGTTGTGCTCATCTTTCTTCCTCCATTTTTGGCCATTGGATGAGGATTCTTTCATGACAAATAAAAATATAATCTTGGCATTTAATCACAGCCCTTGAATGGTGTATTCAACTTTTCTACAAGGCACCTAAGCCATTAGATGAAGGAGGACCATTTGCAAGGTACTAGTGGAAGCATGTTGAGCTTGATAGTGACTAAGGAATTAAATTGATCAAGCTTCCTTCTTCTTCTCTATGCTGGCTGGCCAAGGGAGGGAAAATCCAGCAATTCCTTATTCTTTCATATTTTTCTTAATTACGAATTTGCCATTTTCGGCTCCTCCGGTAAAATAAACGTTTTGATCCCCGAACCTAAATAAATAGCAAACGGACTCCAAATTCAAAATTTCTTTTTTCCAAACTTTCAAAATAATAAAAAATTGAATTCTGGAAGTTTTCAAAATTTTCCAAGTCCATTTGCTATTTATTTTGGATTTTTCTTCCAAAAATTCCCTTTTGTGCACCCGAACTTTCACCATTTTTAAACAAGCTCTGAATCCAGATTTTTCTTCACCAATCTCTTCCAAATAATTTAAAAGTGTGACCTATAAGTTTTGGTAATTTTTGGAGCTCATTTGCTATTTTTTCGGGATTTATCTGCTTGAATTTCTACATAGTGGGCCTGGGATTTGGCCATTTTGCAAACGAACTCCAAATCCAGATTTTCTTTCGCCAATCTCTTCCAAATAATTTAAGAATGAGATCTGCAAATGTTTAGAATTTTTGGAATTTGTTTGCTATTTTTTTGGGATTTATCCTTTTGAATTTCTACATAGTGGGCCCGGGATTTGGCCATTTTGCAAACGAACTCTGAATCTAGATTTTCTTTCGCCAATCTGTTCTAAATGATTTAAGAATGAGATCTGCAAATTTTCAAAATTTTTGGAGCTCATTTGCTATTTTTTCCAAATTTTTCAATTTTGCCTTTTTGCTTCCAAAGCCCGATTTTGCTCGAAACAAGTCCAATTTTTAGGTTTTCTTTTTCTGGGACTTTTTCATATATTGAATTGGAGTTGGTCCAAAAATTCCCAATATTTACGATCAAACTCCCTTCCATTTTGATTTTTGCTCTTTTCAGTATCGAGAATTTCCTCGTTTTTCGTTTCTCCTCCAATCGGCTATTTTCTCGGAATTACTTCAAACTAAGCCTTGGGCTATCCTTGTTTAATCACTCCTCATCAATTAGGGGCTTTAATCTTACCGAATCGGGCCATTTCTGCAATTTTTTCCGAATTTACCAAAATCCACTAAAAAAACCCTAATTCTCGATTTTCTTTCGAATTGACTTTTCTTTCAGTTTTCTTCCAAGTAGCCTTTCCAGTACCCGTAGTCAGTGCTTATCTTTCATTTGGAACATTCAATTATAACTAATTTTGATTGTTTAAGCACTTTTCCCCAAATTTCCTGAACTAGGGTTTCCTTTCTACTGAATCTCCGTAACCCAACTTTAGAACTCTTTATCTTTCAATGTAGACCTCGGATTATCAAAATTCTTTCACCATCTTTCAATTGAACTTCAAATCTTGATTTCGAAAGTGGGTTTACTTTTTCAGTAGTTGACTTTTTGAGGTTGACTTTTCTTGGGTTGACTTTTTCAAGTTTGACTTTTTTTCTGCTTTCTTAGACCAAGTCACGGAGTACCAGCTGCAGGATGAGAAAAGTCTTTTTGCATTCTGAAACATCAATTTAGGTAGAAAACATACCTGTTTCAATGGTCCGGACAAAATTAGGTATCAACAGCTGCCCCTTTTTGGCTATTGCTGAGAATCAGGAATCAGGCAAAGATAAACAAACACTAATTTTGTCCGGTTAGTGAAATCACATGTGAAGAGAAAGGAAAAGGAGTTTTCTTTTTTCCATTTTTTCTTTTTCATCATTTTTCATTTATTTATTTTGTTTTAAAAAAGCTGTAAATAGAAGATTTTATCCTTAAATTGAGTTCCCTGACTAATCAAGGCTCGACCTGTCTTAAGGAAACGAGTTCGATTTGTACTTAAAACAAAATATTTCTATGATAAATCTCGGGATTTGAGTCATTAGAAAA
Organism: Fremontodendron californicum; assembly: GCA_030761205.1. Classification (NCBI taxonomy): domain Eukaryota; kingdom Viridiplantae; phylum Streptophyta; class Magnoliopsida; order Malvales; family Malvaceae; genus Fremontodendron; species Fremontodendron californicum. The sequence continues at coordinate 18,673,231 of JAULJL010000008.1, forward strand.
TCAAAAGGAGTTCGATTTTAAAACAAAAGGAAAATATCTCGACTCATTTTGGGAAGCAGAACAAGTTCGATTTGCAAAGTGACGACTTAGGTGGAACCAATCTAAAATGCCAACTTCACTAGGCTTAATCATTTTGTGCCAGCTTCATCGGGCTTAATCACATCTAACGTGCCAACTTCACTGGGCTCAATCATATCTAAAATGCCAACTTTACTGGGCTTAACCATTTTTATGCCAGCTACATTGGGCTTAATCAAATCTAAAATGCCAACTTTACTGGGCTTAACCATTTTTGTGCCAGCTACATTGGGCTTACTCTCATCTACCGTGCCAACTTCATTGGGCTTAATCACCTTTTATGCCAGCTATATTGGGCTCAACCACATCTAACGTGCCAACTTCAACTGGGCTTACACCCTTACTGTGCCAGCTTCATCGAGCTTTAACACCTCTAACATGCCAACTTTATTGGGCTTAATTCCTTTTATGCTAGCTTCTTCGGGCTTAAACATCTCTAACATGCCAACTTTACTAGGCTTAATCACCTTTTATGCCAGCTATATTGGGCTTAATTCCTTTTATGCCAGCTTCATCGGGCTTAAACATCTCTAACATGCCAACTTTACTGGGCTTAATCACCGCTAACATGCCAACTTTAGTGGGCTTAATTCCTTTTATGCTAGCTACGTCGGGCTTATTCACCTCTAACATGCCAACTTTACTGGGCTTAATCCCTTTTGTTGTGCCAGCTTACATTGGGCTTAACTAACTAAAACGCCAACTTGAACTGGGCTTACATCCTTTTACGCCAGCTACGTCGGGCTTAATCACCTTTTACATGCCAACTTTACTGGGCTTAATCCTTTTTGTTGTACCAGCTTACATTGGGCTTAACTAACTAAAATGCCAACTTGAACTGGGCTTACACCCTTTTTAGGAAACCTATCTTCTTTTCCTTTGTGTCTTCAATGCTTGGTGAATGTAATAATCAAATGTATGGATGCAAAAACCAATGTAACTTGCAAAAATGAAGATGCACATGTTCATTACATGATGCATGAATGCTTATGACACCATTTCACATTAAGAGAATGTTAAGAGGATTGATCATCTCTCTTTTTTCCTCGTGTCCTGACGAGGTTTCCTATTGGAGGGAGTGATTCTTGCCCTTTGTCTACATTTTCCAATTCATCTTGTTGGAAGAAATCGTATGGTTTTGTACTCCTGACTTGTCCTTGCCTTAGCCGATTCCTTCTTTTCAATTATTTGGTCAAAACCAAAACATAGAATTAAACTTCATTCAAACTCAAAATTTTATGCTGCTAAACAAAAAGAACTTTTTGCTAGAGCATATCCACACCTCAATTTTAGTTTGTTCTTCCTAAGTCATGTCAATTTTATTTCTTCCAAAACATGTGAAATTGAAGTCTTTCAAAATTGGTGATCGCCATTGGAGACATTTCTAAGCGAAATGGGAAATCAGCTTCACTTTTCGAGTGATTTGAACGGTTTAATGCAACAAGGTCAATGGGCTGATGTAATAAGGTCCAGATTGTCTAGGAAGGCTTTTCATCTTGACAAAGAAGAGAAGGTGAATGTCTTTTTGTCTCGGCTCATGAGTAAGTTTTCTTAAAACATTAATTCCTTAAAACCAAACTTTTTTTTTGGAAAAAGTTTTAATTAGTTCTCATCAATCCTCCAATCTCTAAATATGGCATTTTGATAAATGTTAACCTTATCCATGATAGGTTCCATGTTGGAAGGAAAAGGGTTTAACTTTCAAAATCAATTCCAAAGAAAAGGTTGTCTTTTTGGTATGTCTAGGAGTTCCTTGATGCTCTTTGTATTCCTCAAACTGATGGTTTTGGCAATATCAATGTGTGGTATTAGAATTTTTTCTTATTTTGCTCTAGACTTTTTTTTTTTGGTTTTCACCCTAGAGCTTCATTGTCTCTCTTTTTTCTTATTGTTTCACCATGTATCTGAGAATTCTAAATTCTTCCACAATGAAATGATAATTCGATAAGATGGGATAAAATATGAGGAGAAACGTTTCAAGTTAAATATCCACACTATATCAAAATGGACTTTTAAAACACGTAACGTAGGCCAAGGTTCAGGGTTCAAAAAGAAAGGATAAGTAGGTTCAAAGTATGTGTTTGAGGGTAATCTGATCAAGGATCATTTCCTGAGGAGGATTCCCTTTGAAACATTTGTCCCTTCTCGACTTCTCTTCCCTTCTTTTGAGTTTTGCTTCTCTTTTTTTTTTCTTTTCTTGGCTTTCAATTTGCAATTATTTCACACATTTTTTTTGTGTGTGTTTCTTTCATGGCTTTCAAATCGCCATCTTTTTCTTTTCCCTTCTTTTTTCTTGTATCTCTATTTTGACTGAGTGAGCCCGTACATGTTTGGGAGCTCAATTTGCTTTGTTTCTTTCTCCCAGTCGGGACTTATTTCACCATATTTTTTTTTTGAGAAAATCCTTCCTCGTATTTACTCCCCAATATGGAGAGTGATCCTTGATCAGGGTTCAAAGAAAAAAGGAATTCCTTAAGCTCAAAAGGGGTGACTATGGATAATTTCTCTTTGTGAAAGGGATATGAAAGATGGCCATTTCTCATATCAAGTATGAATATTCTCCTTGAAAAGCAATCCTCAGGGGGAATAGATAATTAGAATTTCATTTTGCATTTGAAATCATTCGAATTCTCACATTAATGATGTCACAATATTTTTTCATTTTTCTTGGTTTTTTTATGTTGCTACATGCCCCAAAAATAATATGCATGATTCATTTTCAGCCACAAATGATGCCTCATTTTGATTTACCATTGAAGTGAAGATCTTTTGGTTCGCAAGAATCCTGCTGTGAAAGAACATCTCAGATTTTATCCTTGAGCTTCTCGTTAAATGAACTTGTTTGGGTTTCAATTACTTCAAAGTGTTTCCAACACATGGGAGAGAAAAGAAAGGTGTTCTGGTTCATCCTTTGGTTCATGTGCTCAAAAATCAGGGTCTAGAAAAAGGCTTAGAGACTTGGCATTTGAATTCTTTCAAAGGGATTCGAAGGTTTTGAATCTTCGAGTTTTTTCTATGATTTGTAACATGGCATAACTTTAACACGTAATCGAGATCTTTTGGAAGATTGTCATGTTTGCTTGACTTTAAAGAAATCGACGAAAGAATTTTTTAAATTTTCATTACTCATGGCCTTGATAAAGGTTATTCTTTATGGCTTTTGAGTGGTATTTATTCAACGTGTTTTCCAGGAATCCATCCCCCATGATGATCAACCATTATTTCGAAACTCATTTCACTATTCAAAGGAATATCTTTTTATTTCCAAAACGAAAAATTATCCGTATGGACATTTATTTTCAGCCTTTTTTGTTTTTTTCTTTCACAAATCATATAAACAAGACTTAAGAAGAATATTCAAAACTTCAAATGAGATACGATGTATGATGCTTTCAATTTAAAGTTCATTCATTTCAAACAAATTGAAAGTAAATACAAAGCTTAAACCAAGGTTAAGGATTGCCCCTGACTGGCATGCTACCCTAAGAACACATGATCCTTAACCCGTCGTCCTTGATGAGCATCCATGAGCTCTTTGAACTTTGTTGGGTTTTGTCACACCCCAAATTCAGGGCATTTGACCGGCTAGAGACAAGGTATGCCCCTGCCTCCGAAGCCTGACTATACTCATTAAACCAAATTAAAGAAATTTTTGGCATAATCTCGCCCTACATGGGCGTTTCCGCTCAATCATCAACATTCACAATGTAATAATTCATCAACACATGACATCTCGGTTTGGATGCCTCCGATAGGGAGTAACCGAAATGCCCCGTAATAGACTCAACCTTGATGACATCTTATATACAAACATACATTTATACTATATCATAACAAAATGAACATCACCAAGTCATACCAGGCCTCTAAGACTGATATACGTCATACATCATTTAATTATATCCGCTTACAAAATATACAGTACATATACAACATACACAAAATACAGAGGACCCATGATACCCTAGTGACTACAAAATGTACCCTACCATCGCCACTGCTTACCACGTCTTGGGTCAATTCGCTCACCACAAGTATGTGAGCAGCTAGCTATCCGGAATCTGGGAAGAGCTGGGTCTATTAGAATCTGAAAAAAAATGAAAATAACCGAAGTGAGTCGAAAAACTCAGTGTGCATAAGGTAACTAGGAAGAGTACTTGGAAATTTCGTACTTCCTTTCTTGACCATTAAAGTATAAATATGACATATCAAGTATGACTAATTAACCGAAAAGTAATATTTAAAAATTATTCCGGGACTTATAAAAATTATTTGTCCCATATGAAATCTTCTATACTGAGTGCTGAATATAAATAAGCCATTGGCCAGCCTAAATTGATAGCCAAAAATATTTAACAATCGATTTTATGTGTATACCTCCACAATTATTAATGAAGAATTTCTCATGTCTATATCATCAAAACATCCCGGACTTATACCAGTCCGTAATATTTGTCATCCTGGACTATCTTGTCCATATCATCCCGGACTCATCTTACCCGTACAACAATAGCATCCCGGACTTCACCCTGTCCGTACAATGTTAGCATCCTGGACATCAGCCTGTCCGTATAATAATAGCATCCCGGACATCACCCTGTCCGTACAATAATAGCATCCCGGACATCACCTTGTCCGTACAATAATAGAATCCCGGACATCACCTTGTCCGTACAATAATAGCATGATACATTAATTCTCTAATATCATGGAGTAATATATATATATATATATATATATATATATATACTATGCTAGGAAACAATCTCTACACCTCAAAGCATTACAGTTTCACTTAGATTTTTTTTATATTTATTTATCAAACAACTTATATGCATAACCTTTTAATCTACAATATCTAACTACCCTTAAATACTCAATCATCCTATACAATATCATTCATTATAATTCAACTCCACACTTACGCCTTTGATCCGCGTAAGGTTCGAAACTTACCATTTTTGTAATCCGAGCAATCTTTCGTGTTTCAATATCCATATGAGTCAACAATACATATAAAACAATAACTACTTCCTAGATTAACCTAAATACTCACAGTGTTATTTCGAGTATTAAAGCGATACTTTCGTGACTCTGTCGCGATCCCAGGTGAACTCCATGATATGGGTACCTATGACATCGTCAGGATATTTGATGGAGACTCAATTAAGAGTCGTAAACCCAAGTGCAGATTATGTTCAAGTAATAAATTCTCGAGTGTCCGAGGTCGAACCACAAGGAAGCGTATTAGTAAGTATAAGTTTATAAATATATAAGAAAAAGAAAGTAAACAAGATATTAGGGAATCAACAACAAAATAAGTTAAACAAGATATTAGAGAACAAAATAAACAAAATATAAAAGAAATTAAACAAGATATAAACAACGATAAGAAAAGATGTTGAGGTTAGAGAATCCACTCTTGGTGTTATGCTAAGATTAATCTTGTTTTATTACACAATTGAAATCCACACATAAGGGAGGTTCCAATCGGAAGGTTTAGCAATTCAGTCCAAATTGTCCAACGTCCATAGCATATGATATTATGTTCATTTGGTGTCCTCAAAACTCACAAAAAGAGTCCAAGCATTCCTTATGCCAAGGTATATGTCTACAACAAATCAAGGTTATGAAACCAAGCATTTACTGTGCCATTTTCATTGTCAATAATGAATCAAGATCCCTACTTTGCAAGTATGATTTTAAACCAAAAGAAAATATTATCTATACTAGTGTTTATAAATTTTAGCTCATGTTTAAGAGACTAACCTTAGCATTTACCAAGAGCTTCACCTCATCACCTCAACAATATGATTAGCAACACATACTAGATATGAATAAAATGAAAAGAAATGTAAGAAGCATAAGTAAATAAAGAAAAAGAAAACTAGAGAAAGGAAAGAAAAAGAAAACTTAGAGAATTTTATTACAATGGCTAATATCCTACCAATATATCCATCCCCCCCAATACTCATCCAAGGCCCTCTATTTATACACATTTTGGAGGGCTAAATGACAAGAGACAAGCTTTACAAATTTCAAAGGTAGGTATAATAGGTGGGTGCATTTTTCTAACAATTTTCGTCATATTGTATGACAATTCTGATCAGCCAGCTTGATGGTCGAGTTTGTTAATGTTGGAAGCTCGATCTGATAAAATGGTCTTCTAGAAAAATATACCCCTATCAGTTACGAATCCATAGCCGTTGGAATCAGATCATTTGCTCATGTGGATCGGAAGATATGGTCAAATTACCAAAACGGTGCAGAACAGACGTCATTGCACATCAGCCAACGTGATGGTTGATTTCGGTAGGGAAAACGACTCCGTTTCAAGAAGTGTAAAACATGAAAAAGATAGATATGCCTCTTAACTATGCACGGTTAAAATTTCAGCTTTATTGCTTTAGTGAAACTCCAGATATAGCTGATATGGCAAAAGGTGTCGGAACTGGAACTGAACTAGATTTGCCCTTAATTCTTTATTTAACCTAGTAATCTGAAATCACTCAAAGAAACTCGTGAAAAACACCAAATTACATAAAATATAAAAAATCATAAACACAATTAGACTGAGCAATAATAACTCGTATTTGACACAAAATAATAATAAAACATAACTAAAAACTATATAATTATACGAGTTATCAATATTCTGTAAGTATTTTACAACTACGGGACACTCAAATTCCCATTATTTATAATAGTTAGCTCCTATCCAAAATTTTTCAGCTTAAGAATTTTTACAAATAAATTCCTACACTTAGCTCGAGTCAAAATTCGGAGAACAATCAACTAAAAAGTTGCTCACAGATTATTAACGAAGCTAACGGTGGCCTCAAACAACCAAGGAAGGTGGCGGTACCACCTCATGGGCAAGCTAGGGTTTTAGACAAGCTTGTTTTAGCCTCTAAATTTGATTCAAAGCTATCCGATACTAATTTACGATTTAAGAAGGTGGAGGAACACCTCCCGTAACGAAAAAAGTGGCGGCAACATGGTGATTCATCACCACCAATTTTCAGCCAAAATGATTTCTCATAGATAGAGACAAATTCTTCAAAATCTAATATCAAAATCAAGCTTAAAACATGAAATTACCTATAGGTTAGTGGTGGAATCCTTGCAAAATTTGGTGATTTCCCTTGAAATTTGGAGGAGAGAGAAAGCTTTAGTAAGATTTAATGGAGTTTTGGTGAGAAAATGCCTAAGGGCATCAAGAATAAGAAGAAGACGTTGTGTCTTCTTATTAGGGCTGAAAACTTATGGGAAATTATCCCATGTTCCTCATCTTGCCTAAGCTTGGTCAAAAAAGGTGACCAACTTTGACTTTTTGCACATGCACTACAGAACGTGATGTTCGGGATTTTGTTTTTCATCTTTCTCAACATATTCATGTTTCTTGGGTGTTAACACATCTATCCATGTGTTCGGATCGATAACAAGAATTTTTTTGAAGCACGTTTTTCGGAAAAAGTACGACAATGTCATAATTTTCCAATTTTACTGATTCTAGTCTCTCTCTCTCTTTTTTTTTTTTAATGCCAAATATTAGATCCAAATGTCATATTAACATATTATATAGTCAAAAATCCCATTTATACCATTTCTAGGACTAAAAAACGAAAAGGGGTGTAAAATGACCAAAATACCCCTAATGCATATTTTTTTTTTGAATTTGATGCCGATTGTTGCTCTTATAATAGGTATGGGTTCTATATAGTATATTCTCATCATATCCACTCAATTTATCATATTTTATGGAATTTTCCCCTTCCCGATTTCAGTCTGAATTTTAAACTATTTTAGGGTTAAATTGTTTAACCACCTGATTTAACCTCCAATTCTATAATCTATCATAAAACATGTATACCACATGATAGCCTGTCCTTCCTAGTGGCTTTTACATGTGTAGTTCCGAGCCATTAGAATGTTATAGGAGACCCGAGTCATCTCTGGCTTACGAGGGTCTCACAGGTTTATATAATTACGGCCTAAACTTTGTCTTTGAATGTAGTGCAGTTCTCCGTGGAATGCCCTTTAACCCCGCTGTGATACTCGCATGTGGTATTAGGATCATACCATCTCGGGTAAGGAGACTTCCTGGGCTTTGCAGGTACCACGGAGATCATTTGGCTTTGGACAAGAAATGGAAGAAATTCTGTGTAGGTCATCGAAATTGAATGGTACACCTTTTCCTTCTTTTTCTTACTGCTTTAAAAACGAACTAAACTAAACTCCAGATCATTTGGCATGACGAAATTCTGAGGTGATGTGAAAGGCTTTGAAGCATGATGATGACCGTGCTGAATCCAATGGTCAACATAGGATCGGGGATATAAATAACTACCACAAGGATCATCTTGCATTGCACTTAACCCTCTTTTATTTGCCTTCAATATTTATGACTTAAACATGCCCCTTAGCAACATCATTTTTCTTTTTGAAAAACCTTCCGGCATTATTATCCAAAATTTTCCCTTTCTTTATCCCATCCTCAATCCTATCTACTACGAACAATATATCTGTAAATTCTGAAAAGACATTGCCGATCAACTTGTCATAGTATGGATGTGGGAGGGTATCCACAAACAAAGCATTCATTTCTCTATCAGTAAGAGATGGTTGAACTTGCAAGGCCACATCTTTCCATCTACGAGCATATTCTTTGTAGTACTCATTATGCTTCTTTTTCATGTTCTGGAGTGTCAAACGATCTGGAGCCATTTCCAACATGTTCTCGTATTGTTTCAGGAATGCCCGGGCTAAGTCTCTCCATATATCACCTGGCTTTTTTTCAACTGACAATACCAATAAGATGCCCCTCATGTTAGGCTATATTGAAAAACATTGATAAGCAATTTCTCATTATGTGCATGCCCCACCATCCTACTACAATATGCAAACAAGTGGGTTTTGGGGTTTTTAAGTCCATCATACTTTTCGAATTCCGGAACCTTGAATTTTGGTGGGATAACCCGATCAGGGATCAAAATAAGCTCTCCTACACTTACTTCATCTCCACCTTCAACAACTCGAACCCTTTCCTCTAACAGCTGATACTTCCTTTGGGAATCTGCCGACTCAGCCCTATTCGACTCAACCATTTTCAACTTTTCCTGTTCAGCTGGATCATCTAAGTTTAGGATGTTGCTGGGATTAACTGTATTCTGGCCATCCAACATCATGACTTCAATCTGACCCTTTTGTGCCTCTAACCCTTCTCTAGCGACTAAGTTTTCAGTGTATCCCTTTTCCATGATTGCGGACATTAGCTCCATCAGTTTAGCCATCTAATCTCTAGATTCTACTTGAGATTTTGCAAACTGTTCTTGAGATTCTTCTTTTTCCTTTTCTATTCTTTCCAATCGGGTAACTTGTTCATTCTCCATAGCACTAGCCTGTATCAAAAAAAGTACTCAGTTCTTCTTATACCTCTTATTTGAAATGGAAATTCTTTCAAAGATTCTTAAAGCCAAGCCAATTTTCATTTTATTCTTCCAATGAATGAGCCAATTAATGTCATTTGATGCAAATAAATTATGCATGGACATATACAGTGGAAACATGCTAACCATGTATGTAATAAATGCAATGATGCCAACATGATGCAAGCAAAGAATAATAAAATCAATGCATGGATATATGCCATAAATGACTATGTCTATTCCATATGCATTTTCCAATGAATGACCCTATGAATGCAACACGATATCAATATGATGCATGTAAAGAATAGACAAATGAACATATACAGTGAAATCATGCTGACTATGTATGTCATGAATGCAACCTGATGCCACCAAAATGCCTGTATGAATGATGTCGCAACCTAAAAAATAACAAGTCTCATCGCAAGACTTTATATTCGTTAAGCGTGACATTAAAAAAACCCGAGGAAAAGTCGACTTAATTTCTCTTGAAAAATGAAGGTTTTGAAAATGACCTTGAAAAAGAAATGGAGTCGCCACCAATCTTTTTTAACTAGGTGTGATCGGCCACTTATTAAAACCGGTTTTGTAAAACATTTTAAAATTAATTAAAACATCTTAAAAACCAATTTCAAGTCTGCGTTATAAACTAGAGAAAATCGAAGAATCGCGTTCAGGACTCGGTTATGTGTGGGGAAGGATTAGCAGCCTCACAACGCCCGTATAAAATAGTACCTTATTAATAATGTGTTATCTCAAGTCTCGGTAAAAAGTCAATTTTTAATTTAGTATTTCAAGTTAATTCCCAATTTAAAGAAACATAATTCTATTTTTAATTGAAAATGTTCTGGAATTTATAAATTCAAAATTTTTCTATATTCCCCAACAAACGTGGCAAAATATAGAAATTTTTATTAGTTTGGAAAACTTTCCGAATCATTCTCGTTTTAAAGAAGATATTCCGTTATTAATTATAATTGATGATATCCTCCCCAGCAAATCTCGCAGAGAACTCATGAATTATTTTAACTCGAAAATATCTTTATTTTATTGAAAATCATTACCTTTTTCAAAACATTTTAAAAAATATGAATATGTGTGACATAAATAAAATGACATAGCAAAGTCTAGATAATATAATGCAACCTAAATGGTATGATATAATTTAAATGTCATAGCATATTCTAAATGAAATGAAATATCCTAAGTCATATGATATATTCTAAATGAAATGAAATAACATAGGTAACATGATATATTCTATATGAAATGAAATATCCTTAGTCACATGATATGTTCTAAATGAAATGACCTAGGTAACATAATATATTCTATATGAAATGAAATATCCTAAGTCACATGATATATTCTAAATGAAATGAAATATCCTAAGTGACATAATATATTCTAAATGAAATGAAATGACCTAGGTAACATAATATATTCTATATGAAATGAAACATCCTAAGTCACATGATATATTCTAAATGGAATAAAATGATTTAAATGACATGGCAAATATAAATGATATGGCATATAATCTAAATGATATGAAATGACATGAAACATAAAATAATGCTATCATATAATATGCATGAAAATAAAAATAAAAATAATAATGCATGAACATAGTATATGCTAAATAATATGACAAACATAACTAAATAAAAAGCATAGGATATCATGAAATATTCAAAACCATATAATAAACAACATAACATCAAAAATACAAATAAAAAAATAATAACAACACCATGAAAATTATCATAGCAAAAATCACATGTTATATATTATGCATGAATATGGGAAATGCAATGCATGAGAATGTATTTTTTCCTTTAATTAAGGAAATCCGTATATCTAACAAGATATCCGGCTACCTTAGGAAAATATATCAAATTAAATATTATAAAACAAAAAACTTCGTGATTGTTTGAAAACAATTTTGGAAAAACTTAGATTTTTAAAAAATAAAAACCTAGCTAACCCTTTTTAAATGGTTATAATTTCCTAAGCTTAAAATTTCGGACTTGACCACCCTTAACCTGAGGTTTATAAAATTATTTTTAGAGTTTAAACAGACTTAGAAACTACCCTATTCCTAATCAGTCCCCTCTAAGTAACTTAGCCAAAACAGAAAAAGGAATTTTCTTTAAATTCAAATCTGACTCCATTGTCCAGTTATAGAATACGATTTTTTAACCTATTTTTAAAAAATTCAAAACAATTTAAAAAGATACTGGAGACTCAGAAAATGTAAAACTACACGGAAAAAATTGGCTTAATTTTTTGGTTAAAGATGACTGCCCAGAAAAATTGGGAAAGTACGAGCATTGGGTGAAAAAACGGTTTTGCCAAACACATTTTTTTGTCTTTGATAAAATCATTTAAAATCAAAGTAAAAATATTGTAAACGTTCCTAAAGACTCACAAACAGTAGCTAACACTTTTGGAAAGTTAGACAAAAATTGACTAAGTAAAAAAAATCTCAAAGGTAGAATAATCAATTTGACAACTCTTTAATTTTCCACAAGTATGCTCAAAATGAGCACGACTTTGAACCATTGATTGGTCTAAGTCATAAATCATGTGGCATGACATGAAATGCATGAAAATACAACAAATATGATGCATGAAATGCATGATTTAAAGCCTAAATGACATAGAAAATGCATGGCATCAATAACATGACCTAGACCTAACATGAACTTGCATGGCATTTAATGCAACCTAGGTCTAAAATACATGAAATGCATGATAATGCAAATACAACCTAAAACTAAAGAATGCATGGCAAATACACAAACATATAGCATGCTTAAACAAAATACATAAGAATAAATCATGAAAATACAAACCTATCAACTAGCATAATAAAAATACACACACAAAGCTTAGAAAAGGGGGGTAGTCGAATGATCAAATGAACATGGCATTTTCACAAACACTTATCATACTAACATGCAAAGCTAAAAAAACTAAATCATGCAAACATAAAGTAAAGGCATGAATACCAATAGGCATTTTCACAAACACATGGATTAAAAAAATGTAAATCATAAGCAAACTTAAACACTTTGAAAACAAAAAATAAAAAATGCAAGACAAGTAAAATAAACATGATAACAAGATAATAAACTCAACAATGGAAATAAGCAATCAACCAAAAGAAAACAAGCTTCATATTTTTTTTATTTGAAGAAAATTTAAAGCATCAAAACTTGTTAAATACCGCTAATAACATGAAATAAAAAAACAAAACAAAAACTATAAAAAAATGGGCCATTCGGCCACCCCCAAAAACAAGAGAACAAAAATTCAAAAATTTTTACAAGAAAGTATCAAGAAGGAACTTGAAGAAAAACTTAAAAACACATATTTTAAAATAAAAATCAAACAAAACTCAACAAAAATTCAATGAAAACAGCAAAATCAAGAATGGAAATGCAAGGAAAGTAGAAGAGTATGGTGCTTTAAGCAACCTCTCAAAGCTATATAGCAAGCCTGCCTTCCTCTTCCTTTCTTTGCCTTTCTAATCTTTTCTTTTTTGCCTTTCAAAATGGAGAGAAAATCAGCCAAACAATAGTGTGAATGAGTCAAAATGAAAGAGAGAGCCCCCCTCTATAGTGGCCGGTTGGCCTCCTTCTAGAAGCTAGGTGGTTATTTTTTTATCTAATCCAATGGCTATCCCTTCAATATGCCTTCTATGTAAATTTTTCACTGTTGGATCAGATCTTATCAGCCCTTGAATTATGATGTCATAAAGATGTCATAAATAGAATATCTCTCCAACCATTGGTCAATGTGTTATAAATTCAATGGCTTGATCACAAAAATAACTACCTTCCTCTTCATATTGGCCTTTTGATTAAAAATCGGAAAATATCTGCCCACCATTGGGCCTTGGCCGGCTGACCCTTCCTCTTCCAGCCCATGCTTCAATTTTTTAAAAACAAGAAAAGGCCCTTTTCGATTTCTTTAGTAAAATAACCTTTTTGCCCCCCAAACATAAATAAATAGCAAACGTACTCCAAATCCCAAAATTATTTTTTCAATACTTCTAAAATAATAACAAATTGAATTTTGGAGGTTTTCAAAATTTTTCGAACCCATTTGCTATTGATAACTCGTATAATTATATAGTTCTTAGTTATGTTTTATTATTGTTTTGTGTCAAATACGAGTTATTATTGCTTAGTCTAATTGTGTTTATGATATTTTATATTTTTATGTAATTTGGTGTTTTTCACGAGTTTCTTTGAGTGATTTCAGATTACTAGGTTAAATCAAGAATTAAGGGCAAATCCAATTCAGTTCCAGTTCCGACACCTTTTGCCATATCAGCTATATCGGGAGTTTCACTGAAGCATTAAGGCTGAAACTTTTACAGTGCACAGTTAATAGGCATATCTATCTTTTTCATGTTTTACACTTCTTGAAACGGAGTCGTTTTCCCTAGCGAAATCGACCATCAAGTTGGCTGATGTGCAATGACGTCTATGCTGACCTGTTTTGGTATTTTGACCATATCTTCCGATCCACATGAGCAAATGATCTGATTCCAACGGCTATGGATCCGTAACTGATAGGGGTATATTTTTCTAGAAGACCATTTGATCAGATCGAGCCTCCAACATTGACAAAATCGACCATCAAGCTGGCTGATCAGAATTGTCATACAATATGACGAAAATTGTTAGAAAAATGCACCCACCTATTATACCTACCTTTGAAATTTATAAAGCTTGTCTCTTGTCATTTAGCTCTCCAAAATGTGTATAAATAGAGGGCCTTGGATGATTGTAAGAGTAACATTATACATTGGTAGGATATTAGCCATTGTAATAAAATTCTCTAAGTTTTCTTTTTCTTTTTCTTTCCTTTCTCTAGTTTTCTTTTTCTTTATTTACTTATGCTTCTTACATTTTTATTCATATCTAGTATGTGTTGCTAATCATATTGTTGAGGTGATGAGGTAAAGCTCTTGGTAAATGCTAAGGTTAGTCTCTTAAACATGAGCTAAAATGAATCATCATTTATAAACACTAGTATAGATAATATTTTCTTTTGGTTTAAAATCATACTTGCAAAGTAGGGATCTTGATTCATTATTGACAATGAAAATGGCTCAGTAAATGCTTGGTTTCATAACCTTGATTTGTTGTAGACATATACCTTGGCATAAGGAATGCTTGGACTCTTTTTATGAGTTTTGAGGACACCAAATGAACATAATATCATATGCTATGGACGTTGGACAATTTGGACTGAATTGCTAAACCTTCCGATTGGAATCTCCCTTATGTGTGAATTTCAATTGTGTAATAAAACAAGATTAATCTTAGCATAACACCAAGAGTGGATTCTCTAACCTCAACATCTTTTCTTATTGTTTTGTTTATATCTTGTTTAATTTCTTTTATGTTGTTTTGTTTATTTTGTTCTCTAATATCTTGTTTACTTTGTTTTGTTGTTGATTCCCTAATATCTTGTTTACTTTCTTTTTCTTATATATTTATAAACTTATACTTACTAATACGCTTCCCTGTGGTTCGACCTCGGACACCCGAGAATTTATTACTTGAACATAACCTGCACTTGGGTTTACAACTCTTAATTGAGTCTCCATCAAGTTTTTGGCGCCGTTGCCGGGGAGGCAATACTAAGTATATAAGTTTATAAGTATATTTATTTTTATTGGCTGGTTATACCGCCTATATTTATTTTCATTGGCTGGTTATACCGCCTAATTTTCTATATATTTATATTTATATTGTATATTAACTTTGTTTATTTTTATTGGCTGGTTATACCGCCTAATCTGTATATTAACTTTGTTTTATGCTTGTTTGGCGACGTGATTTTAGATCTCGTCGTTTAGTTAGATTTTATTGTGAAACTTTTTCAGGTAATCTTTCTAATACAACTCCTACCATGGCTGACAATGAAAGTGTTCATGCTGAAGATGAGAACAGACAAGTACGCACCATGCGTGACTACTTGCAACCAACTAGAAGCTCATCACCCTCTTGTTTTATTTTTCCTCTCAATGCAAACAACTTTCGTTTTAAACTAGGTATGATAGCTTTGCTTCCAAATTTCCATGGGCTAGAATCGGAAAGTGCTTACTCGTTTCTAAAAGACTTCGAAGATGTATGTGTCACCTTTAATGACCAACAATGTACAAATGAAATTGTCAAGCTAAAATTATTTCCTTTTTCTTTAAAAGATAAAGCAAAAATTTGGCTTCATAATTTAAAACCAAGGTCAATTGGCACATGGCAAGAATTACAAACTGAGTTTCTAAAGAAATTTTTCCCAGCACATAAAACTACTGCTTTGAAAAGACAGATTCAAAATTTCAATCAAAATCAAAATGAAGCATTTTTTCAGTGCTGGGAGCGTTTTAAAGATTTGTTAAGTTCTTGTCCACATCATGGTTTTGAAAAATGGCGTCTTATTAGTTTCTTTTATGAAAGTTTAACTCCCGAAACTAAACAATTTGTTGAAACAATGTGTAACGGTGAGTTTCTAGAAAAAGAACCTGAAGAAGCCTTTGACTACCTAGACCATTTGGCAGATAACTCTCAAGCCTGGCACACAGATAATTCCTCTGAAAGTTCCAATAGATCTAATCTTGTTTCTAACAGAGGAAAATATCATTTTAGTCAAGAAGATGAGATAAAAGCTAAAGTAGCTAATTTGGCTAGAAAGATTGAAGCCATGGAACTTAGAGAAGTAAAAGAAGTCAAAACGGTTAAAAATGAAGAAAGTTGTGGAATTTGTGAAATCATGGGACACCCCACTTCTGAATGTCCAAACATTCCCATTCTTAAAGAAGCGTTGCATGATCAAGTAAATTCCATAAACACATTTAAAAAGCCTTTTCCTTCTCCTTACTCTGAAACGTATAACCCTGAATGGAGAAATCATCCCAACTTCAGTTGGCAGAATAATAATCATGTTCAGGTACCACAATCTCAAAAGCCGGGCAACACTTTTTCCTATCAACCTTCACGTGTACAAACCTTGGAAGAGACATTGCAAGCATTCATGCAAACACAAGCAAATGTGAATAACCAAACTTCACAGGACATCAATGAGATCAAAAACACCTTGTCCACATTGACAGCTTCATTACGCACTCAAGAAAAAGGTAAGTTTCCTGCTCAACCTCAGCCTAGCGCTTCTACTCAATGTCTTGTTTCTTGCTCCAATGAAACTCAACAGGAAAATGCCAGTTCTATCACAACTCTTCGAAGTGGAAAGGCAATTGACAAAAACATTCCATCAAAAGACCAAGATCCTCCTTCCCCTCCGAAAAGTAACGGTAAGGATAATGGTAGGTCTGAACTTCTTGAAAATTTGGACAAAGAAAAAGGTATGCATCCTGCTCCTTTTCCTCAAAGGTTGCAAACAATAAAGAATTTGAATCAAAATGCAGAAATTTATGAACTTTTCAAACAAGTTAAGATTAACATTCCTTTATTGGATGCAATCAAACAAGTTCCATCTTATGCTAAATTTTTGAAGGACATGTGCACAGTTAAAAGGAAACATAATGTACAAAAGAAAGCATTTCTGACGGAAAGTGTGAGCTCAATCATTCAGCACCTTACTCCACCAAAATTCAAAGATCCTGGATGTCCAACAATCTCATGCATCATTGGAAACACTAGAATAGAACGTGCATTGCTTGATCTTGGTGCTAGTGTTAATCTTTTGCCTTTTTCTGTTTATCAACAGTTAGGTTTAGGTGAACTCAAGGAAACACCTGTTACACTTCAACTAGCTGATCGTTCTGTAAAAATTCCTCGAGGGATAGTTGAAGATGTTTTGGTTCAAATTGATAATTTTTACTTCCCTGTTGATTTTATTGTTTTGGACACACATCCTGTTTCAAATCCAAATGTTCAAATTCCTGTTATATTAGGCCGTCCATTTCTTGCAACTTCTAATGCTCTGATAAATTGCAGGAATGGTATGTTGAACATTTCTTTTGGAAATATGACTTTAGAATTAAATGTGTTCAACATTTGCAAGCAACCTGGTGATGATTCAGAAGTACATGAAGTGGATTTCATTGAAGAACTTGTTCATGAACATCTCACCACTACCACATTCCATGATCCTTTAGAAGCTTATTTAATTGAATGTGAGTTTGATAATGCTTCAGAAATTTCACACACTGATTCTTTGTTAAATTCTTTTCAGGATAAGCATCGTTGGAAACAAAAGTTTGAGGAACTCCCATCACTCACAAATGTCACTGTACCATCAACTATTGAACCTCCCAAGCTGGATTTAAAACCATTGCCATCCGAGCTAAAATATTCCTTTTTGGGAAAAATTCCTTCTCAATGGAGCCCCCAAGATAAAAGGAAGTTTCTGAATGAGGTAAAGAAGTTCTACTGGGATGACCCTTACTTGTTCAAATATTGTCCTTATCAAATTTTTCGAAGATGCATTCCCGACAATGAGGTAAGTAGTGTAATTAAGTTTTGTCATTCCGAGGCATGTGGTGGTCATTTTTCATCAAAGAAAACTGCTGCAAAAATTTTACAGTGTGGATTTTACTGGCCAACTTTATTCAAAGATGCATATGAGAATTCTAAAATTCATAAAGAAAGAACTAAAGCCTTTCATGACAAGTTAATTTCAAGAAAAACATTTGATGTTGGGCAAAAAGTTCTACTTTATAATTCTAGACTTCACATATTTCCTGGTAAGTTGAGATCAAGATGGACTGGCCCATTTGTGGTTAAGCATGTGTATCATTATGGAGCAGTTGACATTGAGAATCCTCAAAATGGTAACGTATTCAAGGTAAATGGACAAAGACTCCAACTCTTTTTGGAAAATCATGTTACTCAAGAAGAGGTTGTTTTTCTTTCTGATCCTTGTTTTGAAAATAACTAGATGTAAATATAATTTTTACTAATTTCCAAAAAAAAAAAAATAATAATAATAATAATACATTTTTTTAACCACGGTTAAATGGCGGATAACGGTACTACGTGATCATTTAAGTCGGTTCCATCAGCTACCCACAAAACTGATATTGTATACAAATTTCTCTTTCAATTTCTCTTTCATTTTTTTTTATTTTTTTTTTCAGGATGGATGATATTCTCAAAAGATTGCAGAAACGATTCATTCCTTTTCCTCGAAATATTTTACTGAAGCTTTACCAAGTTCGATTTGAAAGATTAAGAATGCTTATGCACAAAGGGATTCCTGAAGACATACGTTGGATAATTGAAGCCAAGGTACGTGAAGATGAATATCTTCCTGTTTTGTATTTACCAGGTACAGGTAGAAGCACTTTTGCAAAGAAGCGACGAGCAAAGCGCATGAGTTCAAATTGCCACAAATGTGCACGATGGACGTGTAACGGTAAATGTCGTTCTATTGGGATTCCGTCCTCTAATCGAGATGATAAAATTGAATTCATTAAGGATGGACTGAGTAAGGAGAATTTGGGTAATATCCAACTTTCTCTTGAGACGCATCCTAGTGGAGACGTACAAAGAGAAATTCTTGATTTATGGCCGCAATTCCAAAGGGAATGGCAACATCTTGGGAATCTGATGTTAAAAGACCCTGTTTGCCAGCTTGTAAGAAAACTGGATGGGAAGCATATCCTCGACTCATAGAAGGCGTTTAAGCCGTTTCTGGACGTAAAACCAGAGGAAGATGTGAGCCACAATCACAACTACAATAAATGACTTCTCAGCTTTTGGTTTGATTTGCAATAATTTCATTTCGGTTTAATTTACGTGTTGTTAGATTTGTGTAATTATTCTCGTTTTTTTTTTTTGCATTGGTCTTTTACGGTTGATTTTTCTTCTCTTTTTGATTTTCTTCCTGAAATCACGCAAAAATCTTTTGTTAGGTTAACATTTTCTTCTGACAGGTCAAATACACTTTCGGCGACATTATTACTCTTGTCTGATTCATTACTCAGTCCTCTATATATTACACCATGTACTCATTCTCTTTCAGGCACTTGAAAAAAAAAATGGAAAGTACTTCGTCCCAGCGCATTGAAAAAATTTGTGTCTTTGGAGGTGCTTATCCAGGGAAAAATAAAATATTCGCTGATGAAGCCATAAGAGTTGGAGTAATACTTGCCCAACAAAAGACCCAGTTGATTTATAGAGGCGGTAGTTCGGGTTT
Source organism: Fremontodendron californicum (assembly GCA_030761205.1). NCBI lineage: Eukaryota > Viridiplantae > Streptophyta > Magnoliopsida > Malvales > Malvaceae > Fremontodendron > Fremontodendron californicum. Next base: position 18,692,919 of record JAULJL010000008.1, read on the forward strand.
AATGGGAGCAGTCGCTACATCAGCACACGCCGGAGGAAGTCCAGTTCTAGGAATCGTGCCAAAACTATTCACAGGTTTTTGTGGACCTACCGTGGGTAAGGAAATACAAGTCTGGAGTATCCCTGAACGGATGACAATCATGTACCATTCTGCCAATGCATTCATTGCTTTACCAGGAGGTCTGGGTACATTGGAAGAAATAGCTTGCGTGGCTTCTTGGTCATCTTTGGTCACAAATAAGAAACTCATTGGTTTGCTTAATATTAATGGTTATTTTAGTAATTTGCTTTCATATTTAGATAATGCTGTGGATAATGGATTCATGTTCTCAGAGGCAAGGAGAACCATAATTTCTGCTACAACCATTGAAGATTTACTCAAAAAGCTCCAAGCTTATGAGTATTTATCTGCTACGGTTGTTTCGCAAACGCTCGGAAAAAGAAAAAGAGATATGGACGAGCAAGGAGTGGATTGCACTCTGTCTTTGTGACATTATCTAACATTTTGTTTGTTGTGTCTCAGTTATAATAAGTGGTTAGCAACCTCTGCAGGTAATATCTCCTAAATTCTACCTTTAGTAGGGGGTAAGGGACATATTTTGCTAATTTTAAAAATAAAAAAAAAGTTTGTTGTGTTTTAAGCAATTTAGAAGTATTCATTCTGAACAAGGTCTGAGTAAGGGAGACTTGAGACATACCTTGTCAGTTTGATTTTAATCTTCTTATGTTTACTTGTTAATTTTTGTTTAGTATTTTAGGATTAATTAGGTTGCATGAGTTTGCTTTGTTTTGAGTCTTAGTTATTCCTATTCTTATGTTATTAGTTCTTTTCTCTTACACATGATTCTTTCATTTGGCTTAATAGACTTACATTGAGGACAATGTAAGAATTAAGTGTGGGGGGAACGATTTAGGATTTCTTTTATTTTTGTCTACTATTTTTTTATGAGTCTTTATTATTATTATTATTATTTTAATGTGTTCTAGTTCCTTTTTAATACAATGATGAGATATGAATTGCATAAGTCTAAAACAGATTTATTAGTGAGAAGATTTTCATGAGAATTGAGCTTGACGTCAACCTTTTTATGAGCCAATGTTAATATGATATGTTGATTGAGAAAGAAGCATGTTTAGACTTAATCTGACTTGTATAATCATCCTTGTGAGTTTTTGAGCCTATAATGATTGATGCATTATACAAATCAATCTAATTTCTTTCTTGAGTGCTCTTATGATTACATGATTCTCTAGAACTTGCTTTAAACCGTTTGAGACTATATTGATACATGTGACAACATGAATATGATAGAGGCATTAGGATTATAACCAGAGCCAAACAGCCATCCATTATTAATGTTCTAAGAGAACATCCCCACTAGTGAGCCAATTTGAGCCTACATTAAATATGCTATTTTATTGGTAACCAGAACTTACACCTAGCCTAAATATACTTATATCCTTACCCTTGTTCTAAAGATGGATTATATATTTTGAGACATATTGCAAAAACAAGGGATACTTTTTGAAAATTTGGGTTAGAACGAAAGATAAGTGTGGGGGAGGAGAGAGGCAAAAGTCAAGAGAAAAAGAAAGGGATCATTGTCAAATACATTCCCATATTAAAAAAAAATAAAAAATCTTCTCTTGAACTTCTAGTTAAAGTAAAGAAAAAAATGTTACAAAGTTGGTTAGAATGAAGCAAAGGCTCAACATGAATATTTAGCCTATGTTATTATGTGCTTTATAAGAGTTTTGAGAAGTTTTATTCGTATGATCTTATTATGTCTCTAAACTCTATGAACTCTTTGGAACCTTTGTGATATCTTTATCCTTTTGTTCTTTAACCACATTATAACCCTTTGGCCCCATTACAACCTTGAAAAAAGACCTCTTGATTTATGAAGTTGTATGATCTAAATAGTGGAGAATAGGTGGACAAGCAAGCATATGGTAGAACTATTTTCATGAGATTGATTGACTGTAAACACTTTACCACTACTTTAAAGAGTGAAAATCATGAGAGTATAGTGAGAAGTTGAGATTAAGTTGAATATGCACTATTTTGATTGAAATATGTTATGTTAATATTGGCTTAACTCATTTATTTACATTCAAGCATGAATTTTTGTGAAATTCTTTGAGCTATTGATTAGTTTATAAGACTTGTTCAAAGATTGTCTCTAATTTATATTGAAAGGATTAGGAGTAAATATTTTTAGTGTATGTAGTTTACTTATATTTTAGTTTTTCAATGTTTGTGGGTATCGTTCTAGCAAACCCTCACGAGACTAAACTCGTCCACTAGGGACACCTAGGGGTTTAGAGGCTTGTGTCACATGCTAAGTGCCACCGTGATTTCCAACGAAAATGGATTAGATTAGATTTTCTTATTTTATTTTTATTGAGTCGTTGCTAGGGACTAGCAACAATCTAAGTGTGGGGGTGTGATAACTCGTATAATTATATAGTTCTTAGTTATGTTTTATTATTGTTTTGTGTCAAATACGAGTTATTATTGCTTAGTCTAATTGTGTTTATGATATTTTATATTTTTATGTAATTTGGTGTTTTTCACGAGTTTCTTTGAGTGATTTCAGATTACTAGGTTAAATCAAGAATTAAGGGCAAATCCAATTCAGTTCCAGTTCCGACACCTTTTTCCATATCAGCTATATCGGGAGTTTCACTGAAGCATTAAGGCTGAAACTTTTACAGTGCATAGTTAAGAGGCATATCTATCTTTTTCATGTTTTACACTTCTTGAAACGGAGTCGTTTTCCCTAGCGAAATCGACCATCAAGTTGGCTGATGTGCAATGACGTCTATGCTGACCTGTTTTGGTATTTTGACCATATCTTCCGATCCACATGAGCAAATGATCTGATTCCAACGGCTATGGATCCGTAACTGATAGGGGTATATTTTTCTAGAAGACCATTTGATCAGATCGAGCCTCCAACATTGACAAAATCGACCATCAAGCTGGCTGATCAGAATTGTCATACAATATGACGAAAATTGTTAGAAAAATGCACCCACCTATTATACCTACCTTTGAAATTTATAAAGCTTGTCTCTTGTGAATTTAGCTCTCCAAAATGTGTATAAATAGAGGGTCTTGGATGATTGTAAGAGTAACATTATACATTGGTAGGATATTAGCCATTGTAATAAAATTCTCTAAGTTTTCTTTTTCTTTTTCTTTCCTTTCTCTAGTTTTCTTTTTCTTTATTTACTTATGCTTCTTACATTTTTATTCATATCTAGTATGTGTTGCTAATCATATTGTTGAGGTGATGAGGTAAAGCTCTTGGTAAATGCTAAGGTTAGTCTCTTAAACATGAGCTAAAATGAATCATCATTTATAAACACTAGTATAGATAATATTTTCTTTTGGTTTAAAATCATACTTGCAAAGTAGGGATCTTGATTCATTATTGACAATGAAAATGGCTCAGTAAATGCTTGGTTTCATAACCTTGATTTGTTGTAGACATATACCTTGGCATAAGGAATGCTTGGACTCTTTTTATGAGTTTTGAGGACACCAAATGAACATAATATCATATGCTATGGACGTTGGACAATTTGGACTGAATTGCTAAACCTTCCGATTGGAATCTCCCTTATGTGTGAATTTCAATTGTGTAATAAAACAAGATTAATCTTAGCATAACACCAAGAGTGGATTCTCTAACCTCAACATCTTTTCTTATTGTTTTGTTTATATCTTGTTTAATTTCTTTTATGTTGTTTTGTTTATTTTGTTCTCTAATATCTTGTTTACTTTGTTTTGTTGTTGATTCCCTAATATCTTGTTTACTTTCTTTTTCTTATATATTTATAAACTTATACTTACTAATACGCTTCCCTGTGGTTCGACCTCGGACACCCGAGAATTTATTACTTGAACATAACCTGCACTTGGGTTTACAACTCTTAATTGAGTCTCCATCAGCTATTTATTTGGATTTTTTCTTCCAAAATTGCCCTTTTGTGCTCCCAAACTTTACCATTTTTTAAACGAGCTCCAAATCTAGATTTTTCTTCACCAATATCTTCCAAATTTAAAAGTATGATCTGGAAGTTTTCATAATTTTGTAACTCATTTGGTATTTTTTTTGGGATTTATCTGCTTGAAATACTGCATAATGGGCCCAGGATTTGGCCATTTTGCAAACAAACTCCAAATCTGGATTTTCTTTCGCCAATCTCTTCCAATTAATTTAAGAATGAGATCTGAAATTTTAAAAAATTTTGGAGCTCATTTACTATTTTTTTGGGATTTATCCTTTTGAATTTCTACGTAGGGGACCCGGGATTTGGTCATTTTGCAAACAAACTCCGAATCTGGATTTTCTTTCACCAATATCTTCGAAATGATTTAAGAATGAGATCTACAAATTTTCAAAATTTTTGGAGTTCATTTGCTATTTTTTCCAAAATTTCCAATTTTGCCCTTTTGCCTTCGGAGCCCGGTTTTGCTCAAAACAAGTTCGATTTTTAGATTTTCTTCAAACTAAGCCTTGGGCTATCCTTGTTTAATCACTCCTCATCAATTAGGGGCTTTATTCTTAGCGAATCGGGCCATTTTTGTAATTCTTCCAAATTTTATCGAAATCTACCAAAAACCCTAATTCTCGGTTTTCTTCCGAATTGACTTTTCTTTCAATTTTTCTTTCAAGTAGCTTCTCCATTATCCGTAGTCAGTGCTTATCTTTCATTTGGAACCTTCAATTTTGACCAGTTTGATCGTTTAAGTACTTTTCCCCAAATTTCCTGAACTAGGGTTTCTTTTCTACTAAATCTCCGTAACCCATCTTCCAAACTCCATATCTTTCAATGTAGACCTCGGACTATCAAAATTATTTCACCATTTTTCAATTGAACTTCAAATATTGATTTTGAAAGTGGGTTGATGTTTTTAGTAGTTGACTTTTCAAGGTTGACTTTTTGAGGTGGACTTTTTCAAGTTTGACTTTTTATGCTTGCCTTCTTAGACGAAGTCTCGGAGTACCACCTGCAGGATAAAAAAAAGTCTTTTTAAATTCCGAAACATCAATTTAGGAAGAAAACATACCTGTTTTGGTGGTCCGAAAAAAATTAAGTGTCTACAGCTGCCCCTCTTTGGCTATTGCTGAGAATCTGGCAAATATAAGCAAATACTAATTTTGTTGGATTAGTAAAATCACATGTGAAGAAAAGGGGAAAGGGGTTTTCACTCACTTCCATTCTTCATTCATTCATTCATTCATTTTTTTTTTAAAAAGTTGTAAATAGAAGATATTGTCCTTAAATTGAATTCCCTAACTAATCAAGGCTCGACCTGTCTTAAGGAAACGAGTTCGATTTGTAAAAGAAGAAAACTGTGCCTGGAGGTCTTGAGAATGGTGCCCGGAGGTCTTAAAAATGGTGCCCGGAGGCCTTACCTGTGATTTGAAAAATTATGCCCGGAGGTCTTAAAAATGGTGTCTGGAGGCCTTACCCATGATGAAAAATACCTTGACAATGGTCTCAAGGCCCGACTCATTTGATAACCATAATGAATTCGATTTAAAACAAAAGGAAATACCTCGAAAGGTGGTCTCAAGTCTCGACTCATTTAATAAAACAGAATAAATTCGATTTAAAACAAAAGGAAATACCTCGACGGTGGTCTCAAGGCTCGACTCATTTGATAAAACAGATTGAATTCGATTTGAAACAAAAAAAATACCTCGACGGTGATCTCAAGGCTCGACTTATTTGATAGAACAGGATGAAGTCAATTTAAAACAAAAGAAAATACCTCGACGGTGGTCTCAAGGCTTGACTCATTTAATAAAATAGAATGAATTCGATTTAAAACAAAAGGAAGTACCTCGATGGTGGTCTCAAGGCTCGACTCATTTGATAAAATAGAATGAATTCGATTTAAAACAAAAGAAAATACCTTGACGGTGGTCTCAAGGCTCGACTCATTTGATAAAACAGAATGAATTCGATTTGAAACAAAAGAAATATACTAAAAATGATCCTGGATTTGATTCATTTGGAAAAAATAAATTTAACTTGAAAATGAAAGGAACATACCTCAACGACAGTCTCGAGGCTCGACTCATTTGAGAAACGGAACGAGTTTGATTTAAAACAAAAGGAAATACCTCGACGGTGGTCTCAAGGCTCGACTCATTTGATAAAACAGAATGAATTCGATTTGAAACGAAAGGAAATATAGTAAAAATGATCCTGGATTTGATTCATTTGGATAAAATAAATTTAACTTGAAAATGAAAGAATTATACCTTAACGGCGGTCTCGGGGCTCGACTCATTTGAGAAGCAGAACGAGTTCAATTTGGGGAAGCCAAAGTTTTCTTGATTCCTGCAATGATAGCTAAATGTAATGATGAGAATGACATGCTTTGCAAATGCTTGTATGTTTTCTAAGAATGCAATCAAATGATTGTGTCATGATTTCTAATCCATGATTTGTTTGAGGTTCACAGATTATCCAACTTCATGACGGAGTCTTCAATTGTTCACTGATGCCCCACTTAAGGAATCCTTCACTCAAGATAACTTGTCAAACAGTCCCAATTTTTGACTTTCGTTGAAACTCACCAATTTTCTGACTTCGTGATGGCGTCTCCAACACGTTCACTTTTTTCTTTTACTTGGTGAATTTTCCATCAAGATTAGTGGTTTCCAAACTTTTTCTAAGATTTAAATCTATTCCTTAATAAACTCTAAATCTCTTTATTTAAAGATTTTTATGCTTACTAATCATCATTCAATCTTATAACAAACAAGATGCAATCTCAAAAATATATGAAAGAAAATATGAAACAAGCAAAATGTCATGAAAAGGATAACAAGAATTTATTGCAACAAATGTTTTTAAAATTGTAAAAGTGAATATCAAGGATATAAGAAACAAATGTAATGTTATAGGTTGTAGATGCCCCGGATGTAGAATATCTTGGACCCTCATTTTTTCAAACCATTTGGAATTTCTCTTGAATGAGCAATTTACTAGGGTAATCCATTGGCTTCCGTAGTTACGTCAGACTGAGTTATTTCCCTTTCCTCTGATTTTCAAATATTTCCCTCCCTTTTACACGGAGCATTGATTCAAACTTTAATTAGTACTTGAGCCGCCCTTTGCGGGTTTGCAACTCAAGTTTTCCTCCATTCGGTATTAAGTCTCCCTTTGCAGGTTTTCGGCTTAAACCTCTCTTTAGACACCTAATTTTGTCCGTACCCCTAAATCAGGTACATTTTTTTCTTAAATTGATGTTTCAGAATGCTAACTGGCTTTTCTCATCCTGTAGGTGGTACTCCGAGACTTAGACTAAGAAAACAGATAGAAAAAGTCAAACTCAAAAAAGTCAACCCCATAAAAAGTCAACTCTAAAAAAGTCAACCTCAAAAATGTCAACTACTAAAAAAGTCAACCCACTTTCAAAATCAAAATTTGAGTTTCAATTGAAAAATGGTGAAAGAATTTTGATAATCCGAGGTCTACATTGAAAGATATGGAGTTCGGAAGTTGGGTTACGAGATTCAGTAGAAAGAAAACCCTAATTCAGGAAATTTGGGAAAAAGTGCTTAAACGATCAAATTGGTCGAAATTGAAGGTCTCAAATGAAAGATAAGCACTGACTATAGGTAATGGAGAAGCTATTTGGAAGAAAAACTGATAGAAAAGTCAATTCGGAAGAAAACTGAGAATTAGGGTTTTTGGTAGATTTCGGTAAAAATTAGAGAAAATTGCAAAAATGGCCCGATTCGGTAGGAATAAAGCCCTTAATTGATGAGAAATTATTAAACAAGGATAGCCCAAGGATCAGTTTAGAAAAAATCTAAAAATTGGACTTGTTTTGAGCAAAACCGGGTTTCGAAGGCAAAAGGGTAAAATTGGAAAATTTGGGAAAGATAGCAAATGAACTCCAAAAATTTTGAAAATTTTTAAATCTCATTTTTAAATTATTTGGAAGATATTGGCGAGAAAATCTTGATTCGGAGTTCGTTTGTAAAATGGCCAAATCCCGGGTCCTCTATGTAGTAATTTAAGCAGATAAATCCTGAAAAAATAGCGAATGAGCTCCAAAAATTATGAAAACTTGCAGATCAAAATTTAAAATTATTTGGAAGAGATTGGTGAAGAAAAATCTTGATTCGGAGCTCGTTTAAAAAATGGTAAAGTTCGGGTGCATAAAAGGGGCAATTTCGAAAATAAATCCGAAATAAATAGCAAATGGACTCAAAATTTTTTGAAAACTTTTAGAATTCAATTTTTTATTATTTAGGAATTATTGAAAAAATAGAATTCAAATTTGGAGTCCATTTGCTATTTATTTAGGTTCGGGGGGCAAAAAGGCCATTTCACCAAAGAAACCAAAAAGGGCAAATTTGTAATTGATGAAAATATGAAAGAAGAAGGAATTGCTGGGATTTTTTCTTCCCTTGGTTAGCCAACATAGAGGAGAAGAAGGAAGCTTGAACAATATAATTCCGTAGTCACTATCAAGCCACATGCTACCACTAACATCTTGCAAATGGTCCCCCCTTCATCCAATGGCTTAGATGCCTTGTAGGAAAGTTGAATGCACCATCCAATGCCCAAATTTAAATGCCAAGATGACATTTTTATTTTTCATAAAAGAACCCTCCTCTAAGGGCCAAAAATGGAAGAAAAAAGATGAGCACAATTCATCCAAGGGTGAGTATCCATTCGGTTAAGCAAAGAAGTGCATGGAATTATCTCTTTTCATCCAAGGGCTTAGGCCATCTACAAGGGCTGAGTACGCATGTTGAGGGCTGGATTTAATCTACAAGATGTCATTTTTATGTAGTCCACATCCAATGACCAAGAATGGAAGAGCATAACTCATCCAAGGGTAGGCACTCAAGGGGGCAAGCAAGGGAGTGCATGGGATTGGTCCTCTTTTGTATCTAAGGGCTAAGGTTAGTAAAAGGGCATAGTACACATCTTAAGGGTTTCTATCAATTGGCAAGATGCCATTTTTATGTTGTCATCAAAATATCTTAATCTAAAGGCCAAGATTGGAGGAGAAAAAGTTCAATTCCCATCCAAGGGTTAGAGGGCCACTCGGCTCCAAGGCTAAAGGGAGGGGATGATTTCATTTTTTCAAATGTTTTTTTGGCTGGAAACAATAGCTAATTTGGCAAAGAAAAACGTTTTGAAAGAAAGAAAAAAAATGTTTTTCAATAGAGAGCTTGAAGGTAGTCATCTCTACCAAGCTCTATCATAGCTTTCTTCTTGATTTCCATGGTGTTTTCTTAATTTTCTATCTTGTTTTCCTACTACATTTTCCATAGAAATAAAGTTTTTAAATGTTTACTTATGTTTTCATCTCTTCTTCTTCATTAAAATGGTGGAAAACAATTTTTTTCTTATGGTTTCTTGCTATGGCCGAATCTGACTTATTTACTTGCCTTGGTTTTCCTTTTTTTTTCGTCCTTGCATGTTGTTGTGAAAAATGATTTTTAGAAGGTTTTTTAGAGTATTCTAAGGTTCTGATTTTTTACAAAAGATGAAGCAAAAAGGTTGAAATGGATACATGATCTTGGCTAGACCAAGTGACCATGGTTAGGAGAGAGGCAATGCCCATTTTTACCTACCATGAAGCTCACCTTGATTTTTTTGTTTAACATGGTTTACTTTTTGTTTTATTGAGATGGAAAGGCTTCATGATCTTGGCAAGACCAAGTGATTATGGTTAGGTGAGAGGCTATGCCCATTTGATACCAACCATGGAGCTTAACTTTCTATGTTTTACTTTCTAGTTTTGCTTGTTATTTGTTTTGCATTTCTATGTTATTTTTATTTTTATTTTTTATATATATGTTCTTTACATTATTTTCTATGCTATATTTACTTATATATTTCATTTCCATGCTTGATATTGTATCCTTGCAAATTCGGCCATTGTTGTTCATATGCCCATGTTGTGCATTTTTTTCATGTATCATGTCTTACATGTTTGCATTTTCTTTATTTCGTTCCATGACCATTCGGCAATTTCATTTTTGTATGCCTTGCATGTGCATTTTCCGTTTGCTTCTTAACTTGTTTGCATCTCCATGCCATGAACTTGTACATTTTGATTTTAGTATGCCATGTGCTTATGAAAATGCTATGATAAAATGCCATCATTTTGTTCCATGACCATTAGGCAACTCCATTTTTGTATGCCTTGCATGTGCATTTTTCTTTTGCTTCTTAACTTGTTTGCATCTCCATGCCATGAGCTTGTGCATTTTGATTTTAGTATGTCATATGCTTATGAAAATGTTATGACATTATGCATCTTAATATGATTTGTCATTTACTTGTGTCATTTACTAGATAGGATTGCATTAGAGCATCATGTAGCTACATTTGGCCTCTTCATGCATCCCTTGCCTTATCATGTATTTGCATTTTGGTTAGGTAACATGCTTTGCTTCATCATATCTTGAAATTGTGTATTAGTTGTTGTTTGTTCCATCATTGACATTAGTTTCATTGGTCATTGTATGTTCATAGTATTGCTATGCATGTTCATTACATTTAGGTCTAGGCTATATTGGTGTTGCCATGCATATTGAGTCTTAAATCACAATTGGTATTGTCATGCATTACTATGCTATTTAGGTCTTAGTTCACATTAGCATTTTCATGCATATTCATAACATATTAGGTCCAAGTCATATTTGCATTATCAAGCATTGCATGCATATTGAGTTAGGATAGTATTTATGGCTATGCAAATTCATGCTAGGCATTTAGATTGTCTTCAATTGTCATGCATTTACTTTACCATTTAGACCTTTAGACCATGCATTTCATACATTTAATTTGCTGTATATTCATGCATTCCATGTCATTGCCACTTGATTTGTGACTTAGGCCAATTATTGGCTCAAAGTCATGCTCTCTTGAGCATACTTGTGGAAAATTAAGGAATTGTCAAATTGATTGTTCTACTTTTGTGATATTTTTTACTTAGCCAATTTTTGTCCAAGGTTTTTAAATGTTTTAGCTATTGTCCTTAGGTCTTTAGGATGATCTCCAACAATTTCTACTTTGATTTTTGAACGAATTTATCAAAGGCAAAAAATGTGTTTTGACAAAACAGTTTTTTTCACCCAGTACTTGAACTTCTCTGATTTTTTTGGGCAGCCATATTTAATTAGAAAATTAAGCCAATTTTTTATCGTTTAGTTTTACATGTTCTGAGTCTCCATTATTTGTTTCAGATTTGTTTGAATTTTTAAAAATAGGCAAAAAAATCGTGTGACAAAACCAGACAGTAGAGGTAGATTAGAAATCAAAATAGGAATAATGGTTGAATTTGGCTAAGGAATTTAGAGGGAGTTGGTTAGAAGCTTTAGATACTGTCTTAGGGTAGTTTCTAAGCCTTTTTAAACTTCAAAAATGATTTTATAAATCTCGAGTTAAGGGTGGTTAAGTCCGGGATTTTAAACTTAGGAAATTAGAGTCATTTTAAAAGGGTTTGGTAAGGGTTTTAATTTTTATTCAAGTTTTCCTCTAAATTGTTTTCAAACAATCAAAAAGTTTTGTTTTTTTTAGAAAATCTAATTTGAAATATTTTCCTAAGGTAACCGGATATCTTTTAAGATATACAGATTTCTTTATTTAGAGGAAAAAAAACATTTTCATGCATTGCATTTTCCATGTTCTTGCATTTTATTTAAATGTGTGATTTTTGCTATGATATTTTCCATGGTATTATTATTATTTTAATTCACATTTTATGATCTTATATATGATTTTGAATGTTTCATGATATCCTATGCTTTTTATTTAGTTATTTTTGTCATATTGTTTACCATATACTATGTTTATGCATTATTATTTTTATTTTCATGCATATAATATGTTAGCATTGATGGAGACTCAATTAAGAGTTGTAAACCCAAGTGCAGGCTATGTTCAAATAATAAATTCTCGGGTGTCCAAGGTTGAACCACAGGGAAGCGTATTAGTAAGTATAAGTTTATAAATATATAAGAAAAAGAAAATAAACAAGATATTAGGGAATTAACAACAAAACAAAATAAACAAGATATTGGAGAACAAAATAAATAAAATAACATAAAAGAAATTAAACAAAATATAAAAAACAATAAGAAAAGATGTTGAGGTTAGAGAATCCACTCTTGGTGTTATGCTAAGATTAATCTTGTTTTATTACACAATTGAAATCCACACATAAGGGAGGTTCCAATCGGAAGGTTTAGCAATTCAGTCCAAATTGTCCAACGTTCATAGCATATGATATTATGTTCATTTGGTGTCCTCAAGACTCATAAAAAGAGTCCAAGCATTCCTTATGCCAAGGTATATGTCTACAACAAATCAAGGTTATGAAACCAAGCATTTACTGTGCCATTTTCATTGTCAATAATGAATCAAGATCTCTACTTTGCAAGTATGATTTTAAACCAAAAGAAAATATTATCTATACTAAATGATGATTCATTTTAGCTCATGTTTAAGAGACTAACCTTAGCATTTACCAAAAGCTTCACCTCATCACCTCAACAATATGATTAGAAACACATACTAGATATGAATAAAATGAAAAGAAATGTAAGAAGAAAAAGAAAACTAGAGAAAGGAAAGAAAAAGAAAACTTAGAGAATTTTATTACAATGGCTAATATCCTACCAATGTATCAATGTATTCTAATACTCATCCAAGGCCCTCTATTTATGCACATTTTGGAGAGCTAAATGACAAGAGACAAGCTTTATAAATTTCAAAGGTAGGTATAATAGGTGGGTGCATTTTTCTAACAATTTTCGTCATATTGTATGACAATTCTAATCAGCCAGCTTGATGGTCGATTTTGTCAATGTTGGAGGCTCGCTCTGATACAATGGTCTTCTAGAAAACTATACCCCTATCAGTTATGGATCCATAGCCGTTGGAATCAGATCATTTGCTCATGTGGATCGGAAGATATGGTCAAAATACCAAAACGGTGCAGAACAGACGTCATTGCACATCAGCCAACTTGATGGTCGCTTTCACTAGGGAAAACGACTCCGTTTCAAGAAGTGTAAAACATGAAAACGATAGATATGCCTCTTAACGTTACACTGTCAAAAATACAGCCTTATTGCTTCAGTGAAACTCCAGATATAGCTGATATGGCAAAAGGTGTCGGAACTGGAACTGAATTGGATTTGCCCTTAATTCTTGATTTAACCTAGTAATCTGAAATCACTCAAAGAAACTCGTGAAAAACACCAAATTACATAAAAATATAAAATATCATAAACACAATTAGACTAAGCAATAATAACTCGTATTTGACACAAAACAATAATAAAACATAACTAAAAACTATATAATTATACGAGTTATCACACCCCCACACTTAGATTGTTCCTAGTCCCTAGCAACGACTCAATAAAAATAAAATAAGAAAATCTAATCTAATCCATTTTCGTAGAAAATCACGGTGGCACTTAGCATGTGACACAAGCCTTTAAACCCCTAGGTGTCCCTAGTGGACGAGTTTAGTCTCGTGAGGGTTTGCTAGAACGATACCCACAAACATTGAAAAACTAAAATATAAGTAAACTACATACACTAAAAATATTTACTCCTAATCCTTTCAATATAAATTAGAGACAATCTTTGAACAAGTCTTGTAAACTAATCAATAGCTCAAAGAATTTCACAAAAAATCATGCTTGAATGTAAATAAATGAGTTAAGCCAATATTAACATAACATATTTCAATCAAAATAGTGCATATTCAAACTTAATCTCAACTTCTCACATGGGATACTCTCTTGATTTTCACTCTTTAAAATAGTGGTAAAGTGTTTACACTCAATCAATCTCATGAAAACACTTCTACCATATGCTTGCTTGTCCACCTATTCTCCACTATTTAGATCATACAACTTCATAAATCAAGAGGTCTTTATTCAAGGTTGTAATGGGACCAAAGGGTTATAATGTGGTTAAAGAACAAAAGGATAAAGATATCACAAAGGTTCCAAAGAGTTCATAGAGTTTAGAGACATAATAAGATCATACAAATAAAACTTCTCAAAACTCTTATAAAGCACATAATAACATAGGCTAAATATTCATGTTGAGACTTTGCATCATTCTAACCAACTTTGTAACATCTTTTTCTTTACTTTAACTAGAAGTTCACGAGAATTTTTTTTTTAATATGGGAATGTATTTGACAATGATCCCTTTCATTTTCTCTTGACTTTTTCTTTTCTTTTCTTCCCCCACACTTATCTTTTGTTTCTAACCCAAATTTTCAACTAAAAATATCCCTTGTTTTTTTGCAATATGTCTCAAAATATATAATCCATCTTTAGAACAAGGGTAAGGATATAAGTATATTTAGGCTAGGTGTAAGTTGTGGTTACCAATAAAACAGCATATTTAATGTAGGCTCAAATTGGCTCACTAGTGGGGATGTTCTCTTAGAACATTAATAATGGATGGCTGTTTGGCTCTGGTTATAATCCTAATGCCGCTATCATATTCATGTTGTCACATGTATCAATATAGTCTCAAACGGTTTAAAGCAAGTTCTAGAGAATCATGTAATCATAAGAGCACTCAAGAAAGAAATTAGATTGATTTGTATAATGCATCAATCATTATAGGCTCAAAAACTCACAAGGATGATTATACAAGTCAGATTAAGTCTAAACATGCTTCTTTCTCAATCAACATATCATATTAACATTGGCTCATAAAAATTAGTATCAAGCTTAATTCTCATGAAAATCTTCTCACTAATAACCAGTTTAGACCTATGCAATTCATATCTCATCATTGTATTAGAAAGGAACTAAAACACACTAAAAAATAATAATAATAATAAAGACTCATAAAAAAATAGTAGACAAAAATAAAAGAAATCCTAAATCATTCCCCCCACACTTAATTCTTACATTGTCCTCAATGTAAGTCTATTAACCCAAATGAAAGAATCATGTGTAAGAGAAAAGAACTAATAACATAAGAATAGGAATAACTAGACTCAAAACAAACTCATGCAACCTAAATAATCCTAAAATACTAAACAAAAATTAACAAGTAAACATAAAAAGATTAAAATCAAACTGACAAGGTATGTCTCAAGTCTCCCTTACTCAGACCTTGTTCAGAATGAATACTTCTAAATGTCTTAAAACACAACAATTTTTTTTTTTTAGTAGGGGGCAAGGGACATATTACCTGCAGAGGTTGCTAACCACTTATTATAACTGAGACACAACAAACAAAATGTTAGATAATGTCGCCGAAAGTGTATTTGACCTGTCAGAAGAAAATGTTAACCTAACAAAAGAGTTTTGCGTGATTTCAGGAAGAAAATCAAAAAGAGAAGAAAAATCAACCGTAAAAGACCAATGCAAAAAAAAAAAAAAACGAGAATAATTACACAAATCGAACAACACGTAAATTAAACCGAAATGAAGTTATTGCAAATAAAACCAAAAGCTGAGAAGTTATTTATTGTAGTTGTGATTGTGGCTCACATCTTCCTCTGGTTTTACATCCAGAAACGGCTTAAACGCCTTCTATGAGTCGAGGATATGCTTCCCATCCAGTTTTCTTACAAGCTGGCAAACAGGGTCTTTTAACATCAGATTCCCAAGATGTTGCCATTCCCTTTGGAATTGCGGCCATAAATCAAGAATTTCTCTTTGTACGTCTCCACTAGGATGCGTCTCAAGAGAAAGTTGGATATTACCCAAATTCTCCTTACTCAGTCCATCCTTAATGAATTCAATTTTATCATCTCGATTAGAGGACGGAATCCCAATAGAACGACATTTACCGTTACACGTCCATCGTGCACATTTGTGGCAATTTGAACTCATGCGCTTTGCTCGTCGCTTCTTTGCAAAAGTGCTTCTACCCAAAAAGGAATATTTTAGCTCGGATGGCAATGGTTTTAAATCTAGCTTGGGTGGTTCAATAGTTGATGGTACAGTGACATTTGTGAGTGATGGAAGTTCCTCAAACTTTTGTTTCCAACAATGCTTAACCAGAAAAGAATTTAACAAAGAATCAGTGTGTGAAATTTCTGAAGCATTATCAAACTCACATTCAATTAAATAAGCTTCTAAAGGATCATGAAATGTGGTAGTGGTGAGATGTTCATGAACAAGTTCTTCAATGAAATCCACTTCATGTACTTCTGAATCATCACCAGGTTGCTTGCAAATGTTGAACACATTTAATTCTAAAGTCATATTTCCAAAAGAAATGTTCAAATTACCATTCCTGCAATTTATCAGAGCATTAGAAGTTGCAAGAAATGGACGGCCTAATATAACAGGAATTTGAACATTTGGATTTGAAACAGGATGTGTGTCCAAAACAATAAAATCAACAGGGAAGTAAAAATTATCAATTTGAACCAAAACATCTTCAACTATCCCTCGAGGAATTTTTACAGAACGATCAGCTAGTTGAAGTGTAACAGGTGTTTCCTTGAGTTCACCTAAACCTAACTGTTGATAAACAGAAAAAGGCAAAAGATTAACACTAGCACCAAGATCAAGCAATGCACGTTCTATTCTAGTGTTTCCAATGATGCATGAGATTGTTGGACATCCAGGATCTTTGAATTTTGGTGGAGTAAGGTGCTGAATGATTGAGCTCACACTTTCCGTCAGAAATGCTTTCTTTTGTACATTATGTTTCCTTTTAACTGTGCACATGTCCTTCAAAAATTTAGCATAAGATGGAACTTGTTTGATTGCATCCAATAAAGGAATGTTAATCTTAACTTGTTTGAAAAGTTCATAAATTTCTGCATTTTTATTCAAATTCTTTATTGTTTGCAACTTTTGAGGAAAAGGAGCAGGATGCATACCTTTTTCTTTGTCCAAATTTTCAAGAAGTTCAGACTTACCATCATTCTTACCATTACTTTTCGGAGGGGAAGGAGGATCTTGGTCTTTTGATGGAATGTTTTTGTCAATTGCCTTTCCACTTCGAAGAGTTGTGATAGAACTGGCATTTTCCTGTTGAGTTTCATTGGAGCAAGAAACAAGACATTGAGTAGAAGGGTTAGGCTGAGGTTGAGCAGGAACCTTACCTTTTTCTTGAGTGCGTAATGAAGCTGTCAATGTGGACAAGGTGTTTTTGATCTCATTGATGTCCTGTGAAGTTTGGTTATTCACCTTTGCTTGTGTTTGCATGAATGCTTGCAATGTCTCTTCGAAGGTTTGTACACGTTAAGGTTGATAGGAAAAAGTGTTGCCAGGCTTTTGAGATTGTGGTACCTGAACATGATTATTATTCCGCCAACTGAAGTTGGGATGATTTCTCCATTCAGGGTTATACGTTTCAGAGTAAGGAGAAGGAAAAGGCTTTTTAAATGTGTTTATGGAATTTACTTGATCATGCAACGCTTCTTTAAGAATGGGAATGTTTGGACATTCAGAAGTGGGGTGTCCCATGATTTCACAAATTCCACAACTTTCTTCATTTTTAACCGTTTTGACTTCTTTTACTTCTCTAAGTTCCATGGCTTCAATCTTTCTAGCCAAATTAGCTACTTTAGCTTTTATCTCATCTTCTTGACTAAAATGATATTTACCTCTGTTAGAAACAAGATTAGATCTATTGGAACTTTCAGAGGAATTATCTGTGTGCCAGGCTTGAGAGTTATCTGCCAAATGGTCTAGGTAGTCAAAGGCTTCTTCAAGTTCTTTTTCTAGAAACTCACCGTTACACATTGTTTCAACAAATTGTTTAGTTTCGGGAGTTAAACTTTCATAAAAGAAACTAATAAGACGCCATTTTTCAAAACCATGATGTGGACAAGAACTTAACAAATCTTTAAAACGCTCCCAGCACTGAAAGAATGCTTCATTTTGATTTTGATTGAAATTTTGAATCTGTCTTTTCAAAGCAGTAGTTTTATGTGCTGGGAAAAATTTCTTTAGAAACTCAGTTTGTAATTCTTGCCATGTGCCAATTGACCTTGGTTTTAAATTATGAAGCCAAATTTTTGCTTTATCTTTTAAAGAAAAAGGAAATAATTTTAGCTTGACAATTTCATTTGTACATTGTTGGTCATTAAAGGTGACACATACATCTTCGAAGTCTTTTAGAAACGAGTAAGCACTTTTCGATTCTAACCCATGGAAATTTGGAAGCAAAGCTATCATACCTGGTTTAAAACGAAAGTTGTTTGCATTGAGAGGAAAAATAAAACAAGAGGGTGATGAGCTTCGAGTTGGTTGCAAGTAGTCACGCATGGTGCGTACTTGTCTGTTCTCATCTTCAGCATGAACACTTTCATTGTCAGCCATGGTAGGAGTTGTATTAGAAAGATTACCTGAAAAAGTTTCACAATAAAATCTAACTGAACGACGAGATCTAAAATCACGTCGCCAAACAGGCATAAAACAAAGTTAATATACAGATTAGGCGGTATAACCAGCCAATAAAAATAAAACAAAGTTAATATTCAATATAAATATAAATATATAGAAAATTGGGCGGTATAACCAGCCAATAAAAATAAAACAAAGTTAATATACAATATAAATATAAATATATTGAAAATTAGGCGGTATAACCAGCCAATAAAAATAAATATACTTATAAACTTATATACTTAGTATTGCTTCCCCGGCAACGGCGCCAAAAACTTGATGGAGACTCAATTAAGAGTTGTAAACCCAAGTGCAGGTTATGTTCAAGTAATAAATTCTCGGGTGTCCGAGGTCGAACCACAGGGAAGCGTATTAGTAAGTATAAGTTTATAAATATATAAGAAAAAGAAAATAAACAAGATATTAGGGAATTAACAACAAAACAAAATAAACAAGATATTAGAGAACAAAATAAATTAAATAACATAAAAGAAATTAAACAAAATATAAAAAACAATAAGAAAAGATGTTGAGGTTAGAGAATCCACTCTTAGTGTTATGCTAAGATTAATCTTGTTTTATTACACAATTGAAATCCACACATAAGGGAGGTTCCAATCGGAAGGTTTAGCAATTCAGTCCAAATTGTCCAACGTTCATAGCATATGATATTATGTTCATTTGGTGTCCTCAAAACTCATAAAAAGAGTCCAAGCATTCCTTATGCCAAGGTATATGTCTACAACAAATCAAGGTTATGAAACCAAGCATTTACTGTGCCATTTTCATTGTCAATAATGAATCAAGATCTCTACTTTGCAAGTATGATTTTAAACCAAAAGAAAATATTATCTATACTAAATGATGATTCATTTTAGCTCATGTTTAAGAGACTAACCTTAGCATTTACCAAAAGCTTCACCTCATCACCTCAACAATATGATTAGAAACACATACTAGATATGAATAAAATGAAAAGAAATGTAAGAAGAAAAAGAAAACTAGAGAAAGGAAAGAAAAAGAAAACTTAGAGAATTTTATTACAATGGCTAATATCCTACCAATGTATCAATGTATTCTAATACTCATCCAAGGCCCTCTATTTATGCACATTTTGGAGAGCTAAATGACAAGAGACAAGCTTTATAAATTTCAAAGGTAGGTATAATAGGTGGGTGCATTTTTCTAACAATTTTCGTCATATTGTATGACAATTCTAATCAGCCAGCTTGATGGTCGATTTTTTCAATGTTGGAGGCTCGCTCTGATACAATGGTCTTCTAGAAAACTATACCCCTATCAGTTATGGATCCATAGCCGTTGGAATCAGATCATTTGCTCATGTGGATCGGAAGATATGGTCAAAATACCAAAACGGTGCAGAACAGACGTCATTGCACATCAGCCAACTTGATGGTCGATTTCACTAGGGAAAACGACTCCGTTTCAAGAAGTGTAAAACATGAAAACGATAGATATGCCTCTTAACGTTACACTGTCAAAAATGCAGCCTTATTGCTTCAGTGAAACTCCAGATATAGCTGATATGGCAAAAGGTGTCGGAACTGGAACTGAATTGGATTTGCCCTTAATTCTTGATTTAACCTAGTAATCTGAAATCACTCAAAGAAACTCGTGAAAAACACCAAATTACATAAAAATATAAAATATCATAAACACAATTAGACTAAGCAATAATAACTCGTATTTGACACAAAACAATAATAAAACATAACTAAAAACTATATAATTATACGAGTTATCACACCCCCACACTTAGATTGTTCCTAGTCCCTAGCAACGACTCAATAAAAATAAAATAAGAAAATCTAATCTAATCCATTTTCGTAGAAAATCACAGTGGCACTTAGCATGTGACACAAGCCTTTAAACCCCTAGGTGTCCCTAGTGGACGAGTTTAGTCTCGTGAGGGTTTGCTAGAACGATACCCACAAACATTGAAAAACTAAAATATAAGTAAACTACATACACTAAAAATATTTACTCCTAATCCTTTCAATATAAATTAGAGACAATCTTTGAACAAGTCTTGTAAACTAATCAATAGCTCAAAGAATTTCACAAAAAATCATGCTTGAATGTAAATAAATGAGTTAAGCCAATATTAACATAACATATTTCAATCAAAATAGTGCATATTCAAACTTAATCTCAACTTCTCACATGGGATACTCTCTTGATTTTCACTCTTTAAAATAGTGGTAAAGTGTTTACACTCAATCAATCTCATGAAAACACTTCTACCATATGCTTGCTTGTCCACCTATTCTCCACTATTTAGATCATACAACTTCATAAATCAAGAGGTCTTTATTCAAGGTTGTAATGGGGCCAAAGGGTTATAATGTGGTTAAAGAACAAAAGGATAAAGATATCACAAAGGTTCCAAAGAGTTCATAGAGTTTAGAGACATAATAAGATCATACAAATAAAACTTCTCAAAACTCTTATAAAGCACATAATAACATAGGCTAAATATTCATGTTGAGACTTTGCATCATTCTAACCAACTTTGTAACATCTTTTTCTTTACTTTAACTAGAAGTTCACGAGAATTTTTTTTTTTAATATGGGAATGTATTTGACAATGATCCCTTTCTTTTTCTCTTGACTTTTTCTTTTCTTTTCTTCCCCCACACTTATCTTTTGTTTCTAACCCAAATTTTCAACTAAAAATATCCCTTGTTTTTTTGCAATATGTCTCAAAATATATAATCCATCTTTAGAACAAGGGTAAGGATATAAGTATATTTAGGCTAGGTGTAAGTTGTGGTTACCAATAAAACAGCATATTTAATGTAGGCTCAAATTGGCTCACTAGTGGGGATGTTCTCTTAGAACATTAATAATGGATGGCTGTTTGGCTCTGGTTATAATCCTAATGCCGCTATCATATTCATGTTGTCACATGTATCAATATAGTCTCAAACGGTTTAAAGCAAGTTCTAGAGAATCATGTAATCATAAGAGCACTCAAGAAAGAAATTAGATTGATTTGTATAATGCATCAATCATTATAGGCTCAAAAACTCACAAGGATGATTATACAAGTCAGATTAAGTCTAAACATGCTTCTTTCTCAATCAACATATCATATTAACATTGGCTCATAAAAATTAGTATCAAGCTTAATTCTCATGAAAATCTTCTCACTAATAACCAGTTTAGACCTATGCAATTCATATCTCATCATTGTATTAGAAAGGAACTAAAACACACTAAAAAATAATAATAATAATAAAGACTCATAAAAAAATAGTAGACAAAAATAAAAGAAATCCTAAATCATTCCCCCCACACTTAATTCTTACATTGTCCTCAATGTAAGTCTATTAACCCAAATGAAAGAATCATGTGTAAGAGAAAAGAACTAATAACATAAGAATAGGAATAACTAGACTCAAAACAAACTCATGCAACCTAAATAATCCTAAAATACTAAACAAAAATTAACAAGTAAACATAAAAAGATTAAAATCAAACTGACAAGGTATGTCTCAAGTCTCCCTTACTCAGACCTTGTTCAGAATGAATACTTCTAAATGTCTTAAAACACAACAATTTTTTTTTTTAGTAGGGGGCAAGGGACATATTACCTGCAGAGGTTGCTAACCACTTATTATAACTGAGACACAACAAACAAAATGTTAGATAATGTCGCCGAAAGTGTATTTGACCTGTCAGAAGAAAATGTTAACCTAACAAAAGAGTTTTGCGTGATTTCAGGAAGAAAATCAAAAAGAGAAGAAAAATCAACCGTAAAAGACCAATGCAAAACAAAAAAAACGAGAATAATTACACAAATCGAACAACACGTAAATTAAACCGAAATGAAGTTATTGCAAATAAAACCAAAAGCTGAGAAGTTATTTATTGTAGTTGTGATTGTGGCTCACATCTTCCTCTGGTTTTACATCCAGAAATGGCTTAAACGCCTTCTATGAGTCGAGGATATGCTTCCCATCCAGTTTTCTTACAAGCTGGCAAACAGGGTCTTTTAACATCAGATTCCCAAGATGTTGCCATTCCCTTTGGAATTGCGGCCATAAATCAAGAATTTCTCTTTGTACGTCTCCACTAGGATGCGTCTCAAGAGAAAGTTGGATATTACCCAAATTCTCCTTACTCAGTCCATCCTTAATGAATTCAATTTTATCATCTCGATTAGAGGACGGAATCCCAATAGAACGACATTTACCGTTACACGTCCATCGTGCACATTTGTGGCAATTTGAACTCATGCGCTTTGCTCGTCGCTTCTTTGCAAAAGTGCTTCTACCCAAAAAGGAATATTTTAGCTCGGATGGCAATGGTTTTAAATCTAGCTTGGGTGGTTCAATAGTTGATGGTACAGTGACATTTGTGAGTGATGGAAGTTCCTCAAACTTTTGTTTCCAACAATGCTTAACCAGAAAAGAATTTAACAAAGAATCAGTGTGTGAAATTTCTGAAGCATTATCAAACTCACATTCAATTAAATAAGCTTCTAAAGGATCATGAAATGTGGTAGTGGTGAGATGTTCATGAACAAGTTCTTCAATGAAATCCACTTCATGTACTTCTGAATCATCACCAGGTTGCTTGCAAATGTTGAACACATTTAATTCTAAAGTCATATTTCCAAAAGAAATGTTCAAATTACCATTCCTGCAATTTATCAGAGCATTAGAAGTTGCAAGAAATGGACGGCCTAATATAACAGGAATTTGAACATTTGGATTTGAAACAGGATGTGTGTCCAAAACAATAAAATCAACAGGGAAGTAAAAATTATCAATTTGAACCAAAACATCTTCAACTATCCCTCGAGGAATTTTTACAGAACGATCAGCTAGTTGAAGTGTAACAGGTGTTTCCTTGAGTTCACCTAAACCTAACTGTTGATAAACAGAAAAAGGCAAAAGATTAACACTAGCACCAAGATCAAGCAATGCACGTTCTATTCTAGTGTTTCCAATGATGCATGAGATTGTTGGACATCCAGGATCTTTGAATTTTGGTGGAGTAAGGTGCTGAATGATTGAGCTCACACTTTCCGTCAGAAATGCTTTCTTTTGTACATTATGTTTCCTTTTAACTGTGCACATGTCCTTCAAAAATTTAGCATAAGATGGAACTTGTTTGATTGCATCCAATAAAGGAATGTTAATCTTAACTTGTTTGAAAAGTTCATAAATTTCTGCATTTTTATTCAAATTCTTTATTGTTTGCAACTTTTGAGGAAAAGGAGCAGGATGCATACCTTTTTCTTTGTCCAAATTTTCAAGAAGTTCAGACTTACCATCATTCTTACCATTACTTTTCGGAGGGGAAGGAGGATCTTGGTCTTTTGATGGAATGTTTTTGTCAATTGCCTTTCCACTTCGAAGAGTTGTGATAGAACTGGCATTTTCCTGTTGAGTTTCATTGGAGCAAGAAACAAGACATTGAGTAGAAGGGTTAGGCTGAGGTTGAGCAGGAACCTTACCTTTTTCTTGAGTGCGTAATGAAGCTGTCAATGTGGACAAGGTGTTTTTGATCTCATTGATGTCCTGTGAAGTTTGGTTATTCACCTTTGCTTGTGTTTGCATGAATGCTTGCAATGTCTCTTCGAAGGTTTGTACACGTAAAGGTTGATAGGAAAAAGTGTTGCCCGGCTTTTGAGATTGTGGTACCTGAACATGATTATTATTCCGCCAACTGAAGTTGGGATGATTTCTCCATTCAGGGTTATACGTTTCAGAGTAAGGAGAAGGAAAAGGCTTTTTAAATGTGTTTATGGAATTTACTTGATCATGCAACGCTTCTTTAAGAATGGGAATGTTTGGACATTCAGAAGTGGGGTGTCCCATGATTTCACAAATTCCACAACTTTCTTCATTTTTAACCGTTTTGACTTCTTTTACTTCTCTAAGTTCCATGGCTTCAATCTTTCTAGCCAAATTAGCTACTTTAGCTTTTATCTCATCTTCTTGACTAAAATGATATTTACCTCTGTTAGAAACAAGATTAGATCTATTGGAACTTTCAGAGGAATTATCTGTGTGCCAGGCTTGAGAGTTATCTGCCAAATGGTCTAGGTAGTCAAAGGCTTCTTCAGGTTCTTTTTCTAGAAACTCACCGTTACACATTGTTTCAACAAATTGTTTAGTTTCGGGAGTTAAACTTTCATAAAAGAAACTAATAAGACGCCATTTTTCAAAACCATGATGTGGACAAGAACTTAACAAATCTTTAAAACGCTCCCAGCACTGAAAGAATGCTTCATTTTGATTTTGATTGAAATTTTGAATCTGTCTTTTCAAAGCAGTAGTTTTATGTGCTGGGAAAAATTTCTTTAGAAACTCAGTTTGTAATTCTTGCCATGTGCCAATTGACCTTGGTTTTAAATTATGAAGCCAAATTTTTGCTTTATCTTTTAAAGAAAAAGGAAATAATTTTAGCTTGACAATTTCATTTGTACATTGTTGGTCATTAAAGGTGACACATACATCTTCGAAGTCTTTTAGAAACGAGTAAGCACTTTTCGATTCTAACCCATGGAAATTTGGAAGCAAAGCTATCATACCTGGTTTAAAACGAAAGTTGTTTGCATTGAGAGGAAAAATAAAACAAGAGGGTGATGAGCTTCGAGTTGGTTGCAAGTAGTCACGCATGGTGCGTACTTGTCTGTTCTCATCTTCAGCATGAACACTTTCATTGTCAGCCATGGTAGGAGTTGTATTAGAAAGATTACCTGAAAAAGTTTCACAATAAAATCTAACTGAACGACGAGATCTAAAATCACGTCGCCAAACAGGCATAAAACAAAGTTAATATACAGATTAGGCGGTATAACCAGCCAATAAAAATAAAACAAAGTTAATATTCAATATAAATATAAATATATAGAAAATTGGGCGGTATAACCAGCCAATAAAAATAAAACAAAGTTAATATACAATATAAATATAAATATATTGAAAATTAGGCGGTATAACCAGCCAATAAAAATAAATATACTTATAAACTTATATACTTAGTATTGCTTCCCCGGCAACGGCGCCAAAAACTTGATGGAGACTCAATTAAGAGTTGTAAACCCAAGTGCAGGTTATGTTCAAGTAATAAATTCTCGGGTGTCCGAGGTCGAACCACAGGGAAGCGTATTAGTAAGTATAAGTTTATAAATATATAAGAAAAAGAAAATAAACAAGATATTAGGGAATTAACAACAAAACAAAATAAACAAGATATTAGAGAACAAAATAAATTAAATAACATAAAAGAAATTAAACAAAATATAAAAAACAATAAGAAAAGATGTTGAGGTTAGAGAATCCACTCTTAGTGTTATGCTAAGATTAATCTTGTTTTATTACACAATTGAAATCCACACATAAGGGAGGTTCCAATCGGAAGGTTTAGCAATTCAGTCCAAATTGTCCAACGTTCATAGCATATGATATTATGTTCATTTGGTGTCCTCAAAACTCATAAAAAGAGTCCAAGCATTCCTTATGCCAAGGTATATGTCTACAACAAATCAAGGTTATGAAACCAAGCATTTACTGTGCCATTTTCATTGTCAATAATGAATCAAGATCTCTACTTTGCAAGTATGATTTTAAACCAAAAGAAAATATTATCTATACTAAATGATGATTCATTTTAGCTCATGTTTAAGAGACTAACCTTAGCATTTACCAAAAGCTTCACCTCATCACCTCAACAATATGATTAGAAACACATACTAGATATGAATAAAATGAAAAGAAATGTAAGAAGAAAAAGAAAACTAGAGAAAGGAAAGAAAAAGAAAACTTAGAGAATTTTATTACAATGGCTAATATCCTACCAATGTATCAATGTATTCTAATACTCATCCAAGGCCCTCTATTTATGCACATTTTGGAGAGCTAAATGACAAGAGACAAGCTTTATAAATTTCAAAGGTAGGTATAATAGGTGGGTGCATTTTTCTAACAATTTTCGTCATATTGTATGACAATTCTAATCAGCCAGCTTGATGGTCGATTTTTTCAATGTTGGAGGCTCGCTCTGATACAATGGTCTTCTAGAAAACTATACCCCTATCAGTTATGGATCCATAGCCGTTGGAATCAGATCATTTGCTCATGTGGATCGGAAGATATGGTCAAAATACCAAAACGGTGCAGAACAGACGTCATTGCACATCAGCCAACTTGATGGTCGATTTCACTAGGGAAAACGACTCCGTTTCAAGAAGTGTAAAACATGAAAACGATAGATATGCCTCTTAACTTTACACTGTCAAAAATGCAGCCTTATTGCTTCAGTGAAACTCCAGATATAGCTGATATGGCAAAAGGTGTCGGAACTGGAACTGAATTGGATTTGCCCTTAATTCTTGATTTAACCTAGTAATCTGAAATCACTCAAAGAAACTCGTGAAAAACACCAAATTACATAAAAATATAAAATATCATAAACACAATTAGACTAAGCAATAATAACTCGTATTTGACACAAAACAATAATAAAACATAACTAAAAACTATATAATTATACGAGTTATCACACCCCCACACTTAGATTGTTGCTAGTCCCTAGCAACGACTCAATAAAAATAAAATAAGAAAATCTAATCTAATCCATTTTCGTAGAAAATCACGGTGGCACTTAGCATGTGACACAAGCCTTTAAACCCCTAGGTGTCCCTAGTGGACAAGTTTAGTCTCGTGAGGGTTTGCTAGAACGATACCCACAAACATTGAAAAACTAAAATATAAGTAAACTACATACACTAAAAATATTTACTCCTAATCCTTTCAATATAAATTAGAGACAATCTTTGAACAAGTCTTGTAAACTAATCAATAGCTCAAAGAATTTCACAAAAAATCATGCTTGAATGTAAATAAATGAGTTAAGCCAATATTAACATAACATATTTCAATCAAAATAGTGCATATTCAAACTTAATCTCAACTTCTCACATGGGATACTCTCTTGATTTTCACTCTTTAAAATAGTGGTAAAGTGTTTACACTCAATCAATCTCATGAAAACACTTCTACCATATGCTTGCTTGTCCACCTATTCTCCACTATTTAGATCATACAACTTCATAAATCAAGAGGTCTTTATTCAAGGTTGTAATGGGGCCAAAGGGTTATAATGTGGTTAAAGAACAAAAGGATAAAGATATCACAAAGGTTCCAAAGAGTTCATAGAGTTTAGAGACATAATAAGATCATACAAATAAAACTTCTCAAAACTCTTATAAAGCACATAATAACATAGGCTAAATATTCATGTTGAGACTTTGCATCATTCTAACCAACTTTGTAACATCTTTTTCTTTACTTTAACTAGAAGTTCACGAGATTTTTTTTTTTTTTTTAATATGGGAATGTATTTGACAATGATCCCTTTCTTTTTCTCTTGACTTTTTCTTTTCTTTTCTTCCCCCACACTTATCTTTTGTTTCTAACCCAAATTTTCAACTAAAAATATCCCTTGTTTTTTTGCAATATGTCTCAAAATATATAATCCATCTTTAGAACAAGGGTAAGGATATAAGTATATTTAGGCTAGGTGTAAGTTGTGGTTACCAATAAAACAGCATATTTAATGTAGGCTCAAATTGGCTCACTAGTGGGGATGTTCTCTTAGAACATTAATAATGGATGGCTGTTTGGCTCTGGTTATAATCCTAATGCCGCTATCATATTCATGTTGTCACATGTATCAATATAGTCTCAAACGGTTTAAAGCAAGTTCTAGAGAATCATGTAATCATAAGAGCACTCAAGAAAGAAATTAGATTGATTTGTATAATGCATCAATCATTATAGGCTCAAAAACTCACAAGGATGATTATACAAGTCAGATTAAGTCTAAACATGCTTCTTTCTCAATCAACATATCATATTAACATTGGCTCATAAAAATTAGTATCAAGCTTAATTCTCATGAAAATCTTCTCACTAATAACCAGTTTAGACCTATGCAATTTATATCTCATCATTGTATTAGAAAGGAACTAAAACACACTAAAAAATAATAATAATAATAATAATAAAGACTCATAAAAAAATAGTAGACAAAAATAAAAGAAATCCTAAATCATCCCCCCCACACTTAATTCTTACATTGTCCTCAATGTAAGTCTATTAACCCAAATGAAAGAATCATGTGTAAAAGAAAAGAACTAATAACATAAGAATAGGAATAACTAGACTCAAAACAAACTCATGCAACCTAAATAATCCTAAAATACTAAACAAAAATTAACAAGTAAACATAAAAAGATTAAAATCAAACTGACAAGGTATGTCTCAAGTCTCCCTTACTCAGACCTTGTTCAGAATGAATACTTCTAAATGTCTTAAAACACAACAATTTTTTTTTTTTTTAGTAGGGGGCAAGGGACATATTACCTGCAGAGGTTGCTAACCACTTATTATAACTGAGACACAACAAACAAAATGTTAGATAATGTCGCCGAAAGTGTATTTGACCTGTCAGAAGAAAATGTTAACCTAACAAAAGATTTTTGCGTGATTTCAGGAAGAAAATCAAAAAGAGAAGAAAAGTCAACCGTAAAAGACCAATGCCAAAAAAAAAAAAAAAACGAGAATAATTACACAAATCGAACAACACGTAAATTAAACCGAAATGAAGTTATTGCAAATAAAACCAAAAGCTGAGAAGTTATTTATTGTAGTTGTGATTGTGGCTCACATCTTCCTCTGGTTTTACGTCCAGAAACGGCTTAAACGCCTTCTATGAGTCGAGGATATGCTTCCCATCCAGTTTTCTTACAAGCTGGCAAACAGGGTCTTTTAACATCAGATTCCCAAGATGTTGCCATTCCCTTTGGAATTGCGGCCATAAATCAAGAATTTCTCTTTGTACGTCTCCACTAGGATGCGTCTCAAGAGAAAGTTGGATATTACCCAAATTCTCCTTACTCAGTCCATCCTTAATGAATTCAATTTTATCATCTCGATTAGAGGACGGAATCCCAATAGAACGACATTTACCGTTACACGTCCATCGTGCACATTTGTGGCAATTTGAACTCATGCGCTTTGCTCGTCGCTTCTTTGCAAAAGTGCTTCTACCCAAAAAGGAATATTTTAGCTCGGATGGCAATGGTTTTAAATCCAGCTTGGGTGGTTCAATAGTTGATGGTACAGTGACATTTGTGAGTGATGGAAGTTCCTCAAACTTTTGTTTCCAACAATGCTTAACCATAAAAGAATTTAACAAAGAATCAGTGTGTGAAATTTCTGAAGCATTATCAAACTCACATTCAATTAAATAAGCTTCTAAAGTATCATGAAATGTGGTAGTGGTGAGATGTTCATGAACAAGTTCTTCAATGAAATCCACTTCATGTACTTCTGAATCATCACCAGGTTGCTTGCAAATGTTGAACACATTTAATTCTAAAGTCATATTTCCAAAAGAAATGTTCAAATTACCATTCCTGCAATTTATCAGAGCATTAGAAGTTGCAAGAAATGGACGGCCTAATATAACAGGAATTTGAACATTTGGATTTGAAACAGGATGTGTGTCCAAAACAATAAAGTCAACAGGGAAGTAAAAATTATCAATTTGAACCAAAACATCTTCAACTATCCCTCGAGGAATTTTTACAGAACGATCAGCTAGTTGAAGTGTAACAGGTGTTTCCTTGAGTTCACCTAAACCTAACTGTTGATAAACAGAAAAAGGCAAAAGATTAACACTAGCACCAAGATCAAGCAATGCACGTTCTATTCTAGTGTTTCCAATGATGCATGAGATTGTTGGACATCCAGGATCTTTGAATTTTGGTGGAGTAAGGTGCTGAATGATTGAGCTCACACTTTCCGTCAGAAATGCTTTCTTTTGTACATTATGTTTCCTTTTAACTGTGCACATGTCCTTCAAAAATTTAGCATAAGATGGAACTTGTTTGATTGCATCCAATAAAGGAATGTTAATCTTAACTTGTTTGAAAAGTTCATAAATTTCTGCATTTTTATTCAAATTCTTTATTGTTTGCAACCTTTGAGGAAAAGGAGCAGGATGCATACCTTTTTCTTTGTCCAAATTTTCAAGAAGTTCAGACTTACCATCATTCTTACCATTACTTTTCGGAGGGGAAGGAGGATCTTGGTCTTTTGATGGAATGTTTTTGTCAATTGCCTTTCCACTTCGAAGAGTTGTGATAGAACTGGCATTTTCCTGTTGAGTTTCATTGGAGCAAGAAACAAGACATTGAGTAGAAGGGTTAGGCTGAGGTTGAGCAGGAAACTTACCTTTTTCTTGAGTGCGTAATGAAGCTGTCAATGTGGACAAGGTGTTTTTGATCTCATTGATGTCCTGTGAAGTTTGGTTATTCACCTTTGCTTGTGTTTGCATGAATGCTTGCAATGTCTCTTCGAAGGTTTGTACACGTAAAGGTTGATAGGAAAAAGTGTTGCCCGGCTTTTGAGATTATGGTACCTGAAAATGATTATTATTCCGCCAACTGAAGTTGGGATGATTTCTCCATTCAGGGTTATACGTTTCAGAGTAAGGAGAAGGAAAAGGCTTTTTAAATGTGTTTATGGAATTTACTTGATCATGCAACGCTTCTTTAAGAATGGGAATGTTTGGACATTCAGAAGTGGGGTGTCCCATGATTTCACAAATTCCACAACTTTCTTCATTTTTAACCGTTTTGACTTCTTTTACTTCTCTAAGTTCCATGGCTTCAATCTTTCTAGCCAAATTAGCTACTTTAGCTTTTATCTCATCTTCTTGACTAAAATGATATTTACCTCTGTTAGAAACAAGATTAGATCTATTGGAACTTTCAGAGGAATTATCTGTGTGCCAGGCTTGAGAGTTATCTGCCAAATGGTCTAGGTAGTCAAAGGCTTCTTCAGGTTCTTTTTCTAGAAACTCACCGTTACACATTGTTTCAACAAATTGTTTAGTTTCGGGAGTTAAACTTTCATAAAAGAAACTAATAAGACGCCATTTTTCAAAACCATGATGTGGACAAGAACTTAACAAATCTTTAAAACGCTCCCAGCACTGAAAGAATGCTTCATTTTGATTTTGATTGAAATTTTGAATCTGTCTTTTCAAAGCAGTAGTTTTATGTGCTGGGAAAAATTTCTTTAGAAACTCAGTTTGTAATTCTTGCCATGTGCCAATTGACCTTGGTTTTAAATTATGAAGCCAAATTTTTGCTTTATCTTTTAAAGAAAAAGGAAATAATTTTAGCTTGACAATTTCATTTGTACATTGTTGGTCATTAAAGGTGACACATACATCTTCGAAGTCTTTTAGAAACGAGTAAGCACTTTTCGATTCTAACCCATGGAAATTTGGAAGCAAAGCTATCATACCTGGTTTAAAACGAAAGTTGTTTGCATTGAGAGGAAAAATAAAACAAGAGGGTGATGAGCTTCGAGTTGGTTGCAAGTAGTCACGCATGGTGCGTACTTGTCTGTTCTCATCTTCAGCATGAACACTTTCATTGTCAGCCATGGTAGGAGTTGTATTAGAAAGATTACCTGAAAAAGTTTCACAATAAAATCTAACTGAACGACGAGATCTAAAATCACGTCGCCAAACAAGCATAAAACAAAGTTAATATACAGATTAGGCGGTATAACCAGCCAATAAAAATAAAACAAAGTTAATATTCAATATAAATATAAATATATAGAAAATTGGGCGGTATAACCAGCCAATAAAAATAAAACAAAGTTAATATACAATATAAATATAAATATATTGAAAATTAGGCGGTATAACCAGCCAATAAAAATAAATATACTTATAAACTTATATACTTAGTATTGCTTCCCCGGCAACGGCGCCAAAAACTTGATGGAGACTCAATTAAGAGTTGTAAACCCAAGTGCAGGTTATGTTCAAGTAATAAATTCTCGGGTGTCCGAGGTCGAACCACAGGGAAGCGTATTAGTAAGTATAAGTTTATAAATATATAAGAAAAAGAAAATAAACAAGATATTAGGGAATTAACAACAAAACAAAATAAACAAGATATTAGAGAACAAAATAAATAAAATAACATAAAAGAAATTAAACAAAATATAAAAAACAATAAGAAAAGATGTTGAGGTTAGAGAATCCACTCTTGGTGTTATGCTAAGATTAATCTTGTTTTATTACACAATTGAAATCCACACATAAGGGAGGTTCCAATCGGAAGGTTTAGCAATTCAGTCCAAATTGTCCAACGTTCATAGCATATGATATTATGTTCATTTGGTGTCCTCAAAACTCATAAAAAGAGTCCAAGCATTCCTTATGCCAAGGTATATGTCTACAACAAATCAAGGTTATGAAACCAAGCATTTACTGTGCCATTTTCATTGTCAATAATGAATCAAGATCTCTACTTTGCAAGTATGATTTTAAACCAAAAGAAAATATTATCTATACTAAATGATGATTCATTTTAGCTCATGTTTAAGAGACTAACCTTAGCATTTACCAAAAGCTTCACTTCATCACCTCAACAATATGATTAGAAACACATACTAGATATGAATAAAATGAAAAGAAATGTAAGAAGAAAAAGAAAACTAGAGAAAGGAAAGAAAAAGAAAACTTAGAGAATTTTATTACAATGGCTAATATCCTACCAATGTATCAATGTATTCTAATACTCATCCAAGGCCCTCTATTTATGCACATTTTGGAGAGCTAAATGACAAGAGACAAGCTTTATAAATTTCAAAGGTAGGTATAATAGGTGGGTGCATTTTTCTAACAATTTTCGTCATATTGTATGACAATTCTGATCATCCAGCTTGATGGTCGATTTTGTCAATGTTGGAGGCTCGCTCTGATACAATGGTCTTCTAGAAAACTATACCCCTATCAGTTATGGATCCATAGCCGTTGGAATCAGATCATTTTCTCACGTGGATCGGAAGATATGGTCAAAATACCAAAACGATGCAGAACAGACGTCATTGCACATCAGCCAACTTGATGGTCGATTTCACTAGGGAAAATGACTCCGTTTCAAGAAGTGTAAAACATGAAAACGATAGATATGCCTCTTAACTTTACACTGTCAAAAATTCAGCCTTATTGCTTCAGTGAAACTCCAGATATAGCTGATATGGCAAAAGGTGTCGGAACTGGAACTGAATTGGATTTGCCCTTAATTCTTGATTTAACCTAGTAATCTGAAATCACTCAAAGAAACTCGTGAAAAACACCAAATTACATAAAAATATAAAATATCATAAACACAATTAGACTAAGCAATAATAACTCGTATTTGACACAAAACAATAATAAAACATAACTAAAAACTATATAATTATACGAGTTATCAAGCATTATTTTAATTTCATGTCATTTCTTGTCATTTAGATCATATTCCATGTCATTTAGGTTATTTTATTTTATAACATGCCATGTCATTTAAAATATGCCATATCATTTAAAATTGCCTTGTCATTTAAATCAGTTCATCTCATTTAGAATATACCATGATACTTAGGATTTTTCATTTTACCTAGAATATAATATGTCATTTAAATTATGTCATATCATTTAGGTTGCATTATATTATCTAGATTTTGCCATGTCATTTTATGTCATACATGTTCATGTTCATATTTTTAAATGTTTTGAAAAAGATAATGATTTTCAATAAAAATAAAGATATTCCCGAGTTAAAATAATTCATGAGTTCTCTACCGGGTTTGCTGGAGGGAATTTCATCAATTATCATTAATAAAGGAATATCTTTCTTTCAAAAAACGAGAATAATTCGAAAAGTTTCCAAATGAATAAAAATTTCTATATTTTGCCGATTTTGTCAGGGAATATAGGAAAATTTGAATTAATAAATTCCGGATCATTTTCAATTAAAAATGGAATTATTTTTCTTTAAATTGGGAATTAACTTGAAATGCTAAATTAAAACTGACTTTCTTACCGAGACTTGAAATAACACACGATTAATAAGGTACTATTTTATACGGGCGTTGTGGGGGTGCTAATCCTTCCCCTCACGTAACTGACTCCCGAACCCGCTTCTTTGATTTCTCTGGTTTATAACGCAGACTTGAAATTGGTTTTAAAAATGTCTTAACTAATTTTAAAATGTTTCATAAAACTGGTTTTAATAGGTGGCCAATCACACGTAGCTAAAAAAGATTGGTGGCCACTCCATTTCTTTTTATGAGGTCATTTTCATACCCTCGACTATTTATTTTATTTTAGAGGAATTAAGTCATCTTTTCCTCTACTTCTATTTCCCCCCTCACTCGAACGTGTTCCCCACGATCCAGATCACGTATCGGCAGCTTGGCGACTCCACTGGACTATTAGAGAGTCAGACCTAGAATTAGTCGTGTGTTATCAAAGTCTCGATTTTGTTGGTTTAATTGGTATTTAATTTTAATTCCCACATTTTTTAAAATAAAGGAGAATTTTGAAAATAATAAAATGTTTTTGAATATGTCATACTTATGTGCATGCATTTTATTATTTTTCTCTAGTTATTTAATGTTGTATATTATAATTGCTTGTTGGTTAATGCGTTACACTATTCTTGATCTTTATTTTAATAAATTGTTGGGATATTTAGAATAAATGGTGTAGAATAGGTGGTGACAGGTTTGTTTTGTTCCTCCACACACACTACATTTGCATTTGCATAACATGAACTCTCTATCCGGGTTCCGTCCTTTTAAGTGGGAGTAAAATAACTACGCCTTCGTGATGATCCTCCGTATGGGCTAGTGAAACACTTTCGGAATATAAAGTACCTAAAGCCTTCGTGATGATCCTCCGTATGGGCTTAGGAAAATATACTCTAACGAATTGAACCCATTTTTATCAGGGTGCCTTACTAGCCTTCACCGGCAACAGTGAGGAGCAATTTAGGGCCTTTAGAACCGACTCACCCTCATATAGTGAACCTAGGCGAAGCCATGCCGGATTTTCATTAGATACACCGAAGATAGGAACACATGGAAGGACATTTCTAAACCTTGTATTACCTATTTTTTACACTCTGAATAAGGGTTGTAGATCGGGCAACGATGTACGTACATCGCCCGTAATAAGTTTAATATCCCACTCTGAAGGTATCGTGATGCCTAGATGAGTCAATAATATTGGGGCAAGTGTTCACTATTTTTTTTTTTCAAATTCAAAATACAAACATTCTTTTTCAAACATTTTTGCATTTTTCATGCATGTGTGAGTAGAGCATGTACATTCATGGTTGTATCTTTGATCTCATTCTTTGCAATAAAAGGTTAGTAATAATAATCTCATTTGATGATTCAATAAACATTCGTTGGTTGAATAAGAATTATGAACCGGTAGTGTTACATGAACATTTGCATATTATAGCATATTAGGATCCATTATGCCGAAATTCTTTTGAAAATAATATGTGTGGTTTTTCATAGAGAAAACATGTTTCAAAAAATTATAGATTAAATATGGAGGCAAATCTTGCATAATAAGATTTTTGAATAATCAAAATTTGGTCCCACCATTTTTGTGTAGCCATTGATTTCTTTGTATATACCATGGTGCTAATTCATTTATTCTTTGCATGTATCATTTTGACATCATGTTACATTCATAAGCATGTATGCTCATTTATTATAGAATACAGTCATAGTTAGCATAATTTTTCTGTATATATCCATGTAGTAATTTGCTTATTTCTTTGCATGCATCATGTTGGCATCAGGTTGCACACATGGCATACATAATCATCATGATTTGTTTGAATACTTCATGCATTAATCATCAGTATATTCATGCATATAGGAATAGAGCATGTACATTCATAATTGTATTCTTAAATCTCATGACATTTTCATTTGCATTAAAGGGGTTTGAGATATGAGGAAAGAATTGGAGGAATGAGTGGGTGCTTTGAAAAGAAATCAAGAGGAGTTTGGGTATGAACTCTGGGAGTTGAAGAAACAGCTTGTCAAATTTATGAAAATGTTTGAGGATGCAGATAAGAGTAAAGGGGAATTTTCTCAGGGTTCTTCATCACTTTTGGATCAACCAAAACCTTCAGGTCCAGAACATACAATCCTTGCAAGATCCTACGCTTGCCAGTGTTACAAAGGGTGCAACCCTGATGAAATTGTGGACGAAATCATGAAAATATTTAAACCAGAGCTTGATACCAAAGATAGAAATCATGGATCCTGTACCATACCTGCAAACTGCTTTAAGTCCAAATTAGTATCCCTACCCTGCTATGTCTCAATTGTCCATCGGGATGATCACTACGCGACCCCTGAATCCCAATCCATTACCATCAACTAGCAGTTTGTACCATTTTCCTCATCAATCACCTTATCAAGCATCTGGGATAGGAACCTCAAGCTATGTACAACCTCCAAGGGTCCCGTGTCCAAATCCATACCCTGGCTTTGTTATTCCGCCATCTCCCAATGTGACACTTCGGTTCGGACCTTAGTGCCACCACCAAGTGCCCCAACTCCTAGGCCATATGTGATTAAGAAACAACCCAAAAACAAGACTCAAGAGCAGTACGATCCCATTCAAATCAGCTATCGAGAGCTTCTCCCTATATTGATCCACAATCACATGGTTGCCTGTATCCCGCTGAAACCCCTGTTACCACCATATCCAAAGTGGTATAATCCAAATGCAAGATGTGATTATCACTATGGAATTGCTGGCCATAGCATTGAAGACTGTATAGCATTCAAAAAGAAAGTGCAATCTCTTATAGAGATCAAGTGGATCGATCCAACGACACTGATTGATAAAGGGCTGGGAAAGCATCATTAGGATTGGGAGATTTACGATAATGATGTGGAAGGACTTTGGTCTTATAGGATGTAATAGGATTTCACTTTTTCAGTAGCTAGCTCTTATAGCCTTAGGATGCTAGGAAGAATAAAGTGCTTGTAAAGACAGTTTTAACCACTGCTCATGATTTTGTAAACATGGTTTATACCATTGTGAATATTGATTGGGAATGAATTGGTTGTGATTCAATTTATGAGATGTTGATGATTAAGTTCATCCGATTCTTATTTCCTCCGTGATATCTTCCCCTTTGCATTTTGCATCCGATCAATTATTTGTCATACCATATATTCATACATGCATCTTGGTAGCATCAGGTGGTATTCATGACAAACATGGTCAGCATGATTTTCTATATGTTCATGCACTAGTTTGCTTATTACATACATCATGTTAGCATTAGGTCGCATTCATAACACACATGGTCAAAATGAGTTTTTTTTTGTATATACTCGGTGTCAATCATTCATTGTTTACATGCATCATAATTGACATCATATTGCACTCATAATATATACGATCATTCATCGGGAAATACGCTGAAATATACATGGTCATTCTTTGCATATATCCATGCATTGATTTGATTATTCTTTGCTTGTAGCATGTTAGCATCGTGATTGCATTTATAGTCAGCATGTTTTCATTATATATGTCCATACAATCATATTGTTTAGGCTTCACATGCATCAAATTGCATCCATAACTCCATCATGACATGCACTTGGAGGGAATAAAACAGAAGTTGGCTTGGCTTTAAGAGTCTTTGAAAGAATTTCCATTTCAAATCAGAGGTATAAGAAGTACTGAGCACCCTTTTTAATACAGGCTAGTGCTATGGAGAATGAACAAGTTGCCCGAATGGAAATAATGGAAATGGTATAGGAAGAATTGCGAGAACAGCTGGCAAAGTCTCAAGCAGAATCTAAGAATCAGGTGACTAAATTGATGGAGCTGATGTTCGCCGTAATCAAGGGAAAAGGATATACTGAAAACTTTGCTGCGAGAGATGGGTTAGAGGCATAAAAGGGTCAGAATGAGGTCGTAATGATGGATGGCCAGAACATAGTTAACCCCAGCAACACCCTGAACTTAGACGAACCAGTTGAATGGGAAAAGTTGAAAATGGTTGAGTCAAATATGGCTGAGTTATAGATTCCCGAGGGAAATATCAGTTGTTAGATGAAAGGCGTCGGGCAGTAGAAAATACAGACTTATTCGGGAGTGTGGATGCGAAAGAATGATGCTTGGTCCTCAATTTAGTCATTCCTCCTAAATTCAAGGTCCCTGACTTTGTGAAATATGACAAGACGACCGATCCATCAACCCACATCACCATGTTCTGCCGAAAGAAGGGAAGTCACATAGATAACGATAAGCTTTTGATTCACTGCTTTCAGGATAGCCTCAGCGGGTCCATAATTAGGTGGTATTGTTAGTTGAGCAAGGATCAGATTCACTCTCGAAATGATTTGGCTAGGGCTTTTCTAAACCAGTACAAGCATGTGACCGACATGACACCAAACCATCTCACCATGCAAAATATGGAGAAAAAGGTTACTAAGAGCTTCAAAAGGTAGAGGAACATGGCCACCCAAGTACAACCGCCATTAACTCAAAAGAAAACCACTATCCTTTTTGTGAATACACTACATGCCCCATACTATGAAAAACTTGTTGGCAACACCACGAAGAATTTTTCGGATATGGTAATCTTTGGGGAAATGATTGAAAACGCTATCAAGGCTGGGAAGCTCGAAGGAGGTAAAACATTTAATGCAGAGAGAAACAGAACACCCATAAAGAAAGAGGAAGATGTCCAAGCTGTGGGAGACTTTGCCCCGTATATTCCGGTTACTTCATACCAACCACCTTGTCCTTCTACAAACTATATGGCCTTTCAGAATCC
The DNA here is from genome assembly GCA_030761205.1 of Fremontodendron californicum. Classification (NCBI taxonomy): domain Eukaryota; kingdom Viridiplantae; phylum Streptophyta; class Magnoliopsida; order Malvales; family Malvaceae; genus Fremontodendron; species Fremontodendron californicum. The sequence goes on from JAULJL010000008.1 coordinate 18,732,053, forward strand.
AGTAAATTTTCAACCTTTTGTCAGCCAGAGAAAACCGAAGAATATCCAAAAAAGAGATTAGTTTGAGCCACTCCCTATGTCTTATTCTGAACTATTACCCCAACTGGTCGAAGAGCAACTCTTCACTAAAGTTCCAGTGGAGCCTATCCAACCCCCATATCCGAGCTGGTATGATGAGAATGCATATTGTGATTATCATTATGGGATTCGGGGACATTCCACAGAAAATTGTTTATGTCTGAAACGGAAGGTTCAAGCACTCATCAATAAAGGACAGTTAGATATGGGGAAGAAACAAAGGTCAGATAGCGGGGAGAATCTACTGAATGGGAATGATGAGACCATTGTGGATGCCATAATAGGGGAAGAAGATGGAAAGGTCGAAAAGAGTACCGAGGAATAGCCAGTTTTAATTAGGGAGAACTTATCAAGGGGAAGTTTTTATGCATTTAGTTTCATACCTCCTAATGAAAACACTTGTCTTATGTTAACATCCCTATGAAATAAATGAATTTTGAATGTTTTTATGTTTGTTGTGTTTTAATAATAATTTGAATGTGCAAAAACAAGCATTAAGGAAGTTCTAATAATGGATAGTTCGAGAATATTTATGATCATTGTTAGAAATAACCCAATACCTTCCCTCTTTTGGGATTTCCATATGTCTAAATCCCTGAAACTAAGATCACTTGAAAGACCCAATGCTTCAAGGAATATGATTGATTAAACTTCATAAACCATTGTCATTGCAGAATAAGCAAACATGTAAATCCTAGTCTAGGCCATCAACAAAGGAACGGACTTTTTGAAATTTTTTCGAATTTCTTGAAATTCAAACAAATGAGAAATTCTTTCAAGAATCTAGATTTTGGTAAATTGATGTATGTCAAGATTGTGCTAAAACCATTCATGACCTTTACCAATAACCACAAAACACTAATTACCCCAAACATCACTTCATGATTGACACCCTGGGGCACAATGATTAAACTAAATTATCCTATGTCCCAGATAAAACCCATTTTTGGGTCGTATTTTCCTTGTCCTTTCAAAGCACTCATATTTGAAACTCAACCTTTTTAAAATAGACCTAGACATGCTATGTTCCTCGTTGATGCGAATTCTCATGATTAATCAAATTGGGGCATCATATGTGGAAATGATGGTTATATGGTGAAAAAGGATGGACTAACGCATGAATCATTGGGGCATGCGACAAAAGCAACAAAAAAAAAAAGGAAAAAAATTGTGATATCATGCATGAGAATTCGGATGATTCCAAAGTGCAAAATGAAATTCTGAATATCTATTTTCCCCTGGGGATTGCTTTTCAATATGAATATTCGTGCTTGACCTGAGAAATGGCCATCTTTCATGTCCCTGCCACAAAAAGAAATTATCCATAGTCACCCCTTTTGAGCCAAAAGAATTCTTTCTTCTTTAAACCCTGATCAAGGATTACCCTCTACACTGGGGGGCAAATGTGAGGAAAGATCTTCTCAAAGATCACGAAAAAATAAGTCCTAGCTCAAAGACAGATACAAAGGAAATGGAGCCACGAATAAATATGGGCTCACTCTATCAAAGAAAAAGAAAAAGAAAAAGAAAAAGGAAAAGATGGCGAAATGAAAGCTAAGAAAAATAAAAAGAAAAAAAATGTGAAGAAGTATGGAAAATAAAAGCCAAAAGCAAAGAAGAAAAAGAGCAAAGTCAAAAAGAATGAAAAGTCCAAAAGGGATAAATGTTTCAAAGAGAATCCTTCGCAAGAAATGATCCTTGACCTGATTACCCTCAAACACATATTTGGGCCTATTTGTCCTTTCTTTCTGAACCCTGAGCCATGTCCTACATTACGTGGTTTAAAAGTGCATTTTGATCAAGCATGAATATTTAACTTGAAGGGTTTTTTCCTCAGATTTTATCCCATCTCATCGAATTATCATTTCACTACGGAAGAATTTAAAATTCTCAAATGCATGGTAAAACAATGAAAAAAAATTGGAGAGAATGGGACTCTAGGGCAAAAACCAGAAAACGGGCGATTTAGAGTAAAATGGGAATTTTCGATGCCATCTATGATAGTGCTAATACCAAAAAAGAGAAGATCATCTTAAAGAAGTGGTCATCGAGGAACATCTAGGAATTCCTGAACCTCCCAAATTGTCAACTCTCATTTGGATGATTGATTTCAAAAACTGAAATTTTTTTCTCCAAAATCAACTTTCCAGTTTAAACATCCTAGCCAATCTTGACACTTGTCAAAATACCTTGATATGGAAACTAAAAGAAAGTTAAAATTGTTTGGTTCTCAATGAATTCATGATTTATAAAATCTGTTCCATTTGTGAGCCTAGAAAGGATATACGTTTTTTGTTTTGAAGCTTTCCTGGAAAAAACCAAAATCATGTTGTACCAAGCCTTGTCAATTCAAGTTGAAAAACCCAAATTGACACTTAGGAAAATTTCTAACAATGATCATCAGTCTTCAAAAGATTTGTACATTACACACTATGGGGTTAAAATTTGTGGCTCAGAAGTTTTCATTAAATAAGCAAAATTGTTTTTTAGAAAGGGAAGATAAAAATATTTTTGAAATACCCATTTTTGATGTTAACATAAGATAAGGGTTTTTTTTAACTAGGTGTGGAACTATTAGGGTTAACCTTGACTTCCAAATATGAGAAGAAGAAATAGAACTCAACAAGTAGACTTCTGTTAATAAGAGTTTGAAAACTGCTGGGGCAAATAGAATAGCCAAAGATTGAAAAATGAATTAAAGATATACTCTGATTTGAAGAGGAGAAATAAATTGGAAAGGCTAAGCCAAAATCTAGAAAATGATCAGGGGCATTTGCATCACTCATGAGTATTAATCTATTTATTAAGCTTTGCATCTGCACCGTGTCAGCAAGCTTTTACATAATTCATGAGTATTTGTATTTGCACTATTCCATGAGCATTTGCATTCTATCTTTACAAGTATATCCTTCATAGATATTTGCATTCACATTAGCTCAAGTAAATGCATCATTTCTAGGGTCATTGCATCTTCATTGTAGCTGCAATTACACCATTCATGAACCACTTATATGAACATGATTTGAAGGGACATCTGCATTTTGGAAGCATTTGCATCGATCCAAGACATCTGTATCATTTCAAGAAGCATTTGCATCAATCCAAGATATTTGCATTTACACCATGAAGCATTTGCACCCTCTCTCAAATCCTTCAGGTTACTTTCTAGGTCATTTCAATTTCTGGTTCCATCCAGATCATTTTTAATTTTCTGGTTTCACCCATGCCTTTTTATTCTCTGGTTTCATCCAAATCTTTTTCAAATTTCTAGTTTCACCCATGCTTTTCAAATTTCTGGTTCCATTCAGATCGTTTTCAAATTTCTGGTTTCTAATTTCTGGTTCTATCCAGATCGTTTTCAAATTTTTGGTTTCACCTATGCCTTTAATCTCTGGTTCCATCCATATCGTTTTCTCAATTTTCTGGTTTCACCCATGTCATTTCAACTTCTGGTTTTATCCGGATCCTTTCAATTTGTGGTTTCATCCTGATCTTTTTCAATTTTCTGGTTTCACCCATGCTTTTCAATTTCTGGTTTCATCTAGATCTTTTTCAAATTTCTAGTTTCACCCATGCTTTTCAATTTTTTGTACCATCCAGATCTTTTTCAAATTTTTAGTTTCAACCATGTTATCTCAATTTTCTAGTTTCATCCAGATCTCTTTCAATTTTCTGGTTTAACCCATGCCTTTTTAATCTCTGGTTTCATCCAGATCTTTTTCAATTTTCGGTTTCATCCATGCGGGTAAGGCCTTCGAGCACCATTTTTGAAGACCTTCGGGCATAGTTTTTCAAACCACGGGTAAGACCTCCGGGCACCTTTTTTAAGACCTTCGGGCACCATTTTTAAGACCTTTGGGCATAATTTTTCATCACGGGTAAGGCCTCCGGGCACCATTTTTAAAGACCTTCGGGCACCATTTTTAAGACCTTCGGGCACCATTTTAAAGACCTTCGGACACCATTTTTAAGACCTTCGGGCATAATTTTTCATCACGGGTAAGACCTCCGGGCACCATTTTTAAAGACCTTCGGGCACCATTTTAAAGACCTTCAGGCACAATTTTTAAGACCTTCAGGCATAATTTTTCATCACAGGTAACGCCTTCGGGCACCATTTTTAAAGACCTTCGGGCACCATTTTTAAGACCTTCAAGCACCATTTTAAAGATATTCGGGCACCATTTTTAAGACCTTCGGGCATAATTTTTCATCACGGGTAAGACCTCCGCGCACCATTTTTAAAAACCTTCGGGCACCATTTTTAAGACCTTTGGGCACCATTTTAAAGACCTTCGGGCACAATTTTTAAGACCTTCGGGCATAATTTTTCAAATCACGGGTAAGGCCTCTGGGCACCATTTTTAAGACCTTCGGGCACAATTTTTTCTTTTGAAATCGAGCCCGTTTCCTTATGACGGGTCGAGCCTTGATTAGTCAGGGAATTCAATTTAAGGATAAAATCTTCAATTTACAGCTTGTTCAAAAAAAAAATTTTGAGGAAGAATGAAAAAATGACGAAAAAGAAGAAATGAAAAAAGAAAACCCCTTTCCCTTTTCTTCACATGTGATTTGACTAAACGTACAAAATTAGTGTTTGTTTATCTTTGCCTGATTCCTGATTCTCAGCAATAGCCAAAGAGGGGCAGCTGTAGACACCTAATTTTGTCCGGAACTCTAAATCAAGTACATTTCCTTTCTAAATTGATGTTTCAGAATGCTACAAGGCTTTTCTCATCCTGCAGGTGGTACTCCGAGACTTAGTCTAAGAAATCAGACAGAAAAAGTCAAACTCAAAAAAAGTCAACCCAAGAAAAAATCAACCCCAAAAAAGTTAACTATTGAAAAGGTCAACCCACTTTCAAAATCAAGATTTGAGGTTCAATTGAAAACGGTGAAAGAATTTTGATAATCCGAGGTCTACATTGAAAGATATGGAGTTCGAAAGTTGGGTTACGAGATTCAATAGAAAAGAAACCCTAATTCAAGAAATTTGGAGAAAAGTGCTTAAACGATCCAATTGGTCAGAATTGAAGGTCTCAAATGAAGCACTGACTACGGGTAATGGAAAAGCTGCTTGGAAGAAAAACTGATAGAAAAGTTAATTCGGAAGAAAACCGAGAATTAGGGTTTTTGGTGGATTTCGGTGAAAATTGGAGAAAATTACAGAAATGACACGATTTGGTAGGACTAAAGCTCTTAATTGATGAGAAATGATTAAACAAGGATAGCCCAAGGATCAGTTTGAAGAAAATCTAAAAATTGGACTTGTTTTGAGCAAAACCGGGTTTTGGAGGCAAAAAAGTAAAATTGGAAAATTTGGGAAAAATAGCAAATGAACTCCAAAAATTCTGAAAATTTGTAAATATTATTTTTAAATTATTTGGAAGAGATTGGCGAAAGAAAATCTTGATTTGGGGTTCGTTTGCAAAATGGTCAGATCTCGGGCCCCCTATGTAGTAATTCAAACAAATAAATCCCAAAAAAATAGCAAATGAGCTTCAAAAATTATGAAAACTACCAGATCATATTTTTAAATTATATGGAAGATATTGGTGAAGAAAAATCTGGATTCAGAGCTCGTTTAAAAAAAGGTAAAGTTCGGGTGCATAAAAGGGGCAATTTCGAAAATAAATCCAAAATAAATAGCAAATAGACTTGAAAAAAACTTCCAGAATTAAATTTTGTATTATTTCGGAAGTATTGAAAAAATAAAATTTTGAATTTGGAGTCCGTTTGCTATTTATTTAGGTTCGGGGGGCAAAAAGGTGATTTCACCAAAGAAACCAAATAGGGCAAATTTGTAATTGATGAAAATATGAAAGAAGAAGGAATTGCTGGGATTTTTTCTTCCCTTGGTCAGCCAACATAGAGGATAAGAAGGAAGCTTGAACAATTTAATTCCCTAGTCACTATCAAGCCACATGCTACAACTAACACCTTGCAAATAGTCCCCCCTTCATCCAATGGCTTAGGTGCCTTGTAGGAAAGTTGAATGCACCATCCAATGGCCAAATTTAAATGCCAAGATGACATTTTTATTTTTCATAAAAGAACCCTCATCTAATTGCCAAGAATGTAAGATAAAAGATGAGCACAATTCATCCAAGGGTGAGCATCCATTCGGTTAAGCAAAGAAGTGCATGGGATTATCTCTTTTCATCCAATGGCGTAGGCCATATACAAGGGCTGAGTACACATGTTGAGGGCTGGATTTAATCTACAAGATGTCATTTTTATGTTGTCCTCATGCAATAACCAAGAATGGAAGAGCACAACTCATCCAAGGGTAGACACTCAAGGAGGGCAAGCAAGGGAGTGCATGGGATTGGTCCTCTTCCGCATCTAAGGGCTAAGGTTACTACAAGGGATGAGTACACATCTTAAGGGCTGCTATCAATTGGCAAGATGACATTTTTATGTTGTCATCAAAATATCTTAATCTAAAGGCCAAGATTGGAGGAGAAAAAGTGCGATTCCCATCCAATGGTTAGAGGGCCATTCAGCTCCAACGCTAAAGGGAGGGGGGTGATTTCATTTTTTTAGATGTTTTTTTGGCTGGAAACAGTAGCTAATTTGGAAAATAAAAAGGTTTTGAAAGAAAGAAAAAAAAAGGTTTTTCAATAGAGAGCTTGAAGGTAGTCATCTCTACCAAGCTCTAGCATAGCTTTCTTCTTGATTTCCATGGTGTTTTCTTGATTTTCTATCGTGTTTTCCTACTATATTTTTCATATAAATAAATTTTTTAAATGTTTACTTATGTTTTCATCTCTTCTTCTTCGTTAAAATGGTGGAAAACAATTTTTTTCTTATGGTTTCATGCTATGGCCAAATGTGACTTATTTACTTGCCTTGGTTTTCCTTTTTTTTTTCTTCCTTGCATGTTGTTGTAAAAAATGATTTTTAGAAGGTTTTTTAAAGTATTATAAGGTTCTGATTTTTTACAAAAGATGAAGCAAAAAGGTTGAAATGGCTTCATGATCTTGGATAGACCAAGTGACCATGGTTAGGAAAGAAGCTATGCCCATTTTTACCTACCATGAAGCTCACCTTTATTTTTTGTTATTTAACAAGGTTTATTTTCTATTTTATTGAGATGGAAAGAATTCATGATCTTGGCAAGACCAAGTGATTATGGTTAAGTGAGAGGCTATGCCTATTTGATACCAACCATGGAGCTTAACTTTCCTTGTTTTACTTTCTAGTTTTGCTTGTTATTTGTTTTGCGTTTCTATATTAATTTTTTTTATATATATATTCTTTACATTATTTTCTATGGTATATTTACTTATATATTTCATTTCCATGCTGGATATTGTATCCTTGCATATTCGGCCATTTTTGTTCATATGCTCATGTTGTGCATTTTTTTCATGTATCATGTCTTACATGTTTGCATTTTCTTTATTTTGTTCCATGACCATTCGGCAACTTCATTTTTGTATGCCTTGCATGTGCATTTTCCTTTTGCTTCTTAACTTGTTTGCATCTCCATGCCATGAACTTGTGCATTTTGATTTTAGTATGCCATGTGCTTATGAAAATGCTATGATAAAATGCCATCATTTTGTTCCATGACCATTCGACAACTCTATTTTTATATGCCGTGCATGTGCATTTTCCTTTTGCTTCTTAACTTGTTTGCATCTCCATGCCATGAACTTGTACATTTTGATTTTAGTATGCCATGTGCTTATGAAAATGCTATGATAAAATGCCATCATTTTGTTGCATGACCATTCGGCAACTCCATTTTTGTATGCCTTGCATGTGCATTTTCCTTTTGCTTCTTAACTTGTTTGCATCTCCATGCCATGAGCTTGTGCATTTTGATTTTAGTATGTCATATGCTTATGAAAATGTATGACATTATGCATCTTAATATGATTTGTCATGTACTTGTGTCATTTACTAGATAGGATTGCATTAGAGCATCATGTAGCTACATTTGGCCTCTTCATGCATCCTTGCCTTATCATGCATTTGCATTTTGTTTAGGTAACATGCTTTGCATCATCATATCTTGAAATTGTGTATTAGTAGCTGTTTGTTCCAGCATTGACATTAGTTTCATTGGTCATTGTATGTTCATAGTATTGCTATACATGTTCATTACATTGAGGTCTAGGCTATATTGGTGTTGCCATGCATATTGAGTTTTAAATCACAATTGGTATTGTCATGCATTACTATGCTATTTAGGTCTTAGGTCACATTAGCATTTTCATGCATATTCGTAACATATTACGTCCAAGTCATATTTGCATTATCAAGCTTTGCATGCATATTGAGTTGGGATATCATTTATTGCCATGCAAATTCATGCTAGGCATTCAGGTTGTCTTGAATTTTCATGCGTTTCCTTTACCATTTAGACCTTTAGACCATGCATTTCAGACATTTCATTTTCTGTATGTTCATGCATTCCATGTCATTGCCACTTGATTTGTGACTTAGGCCAATTAATGGCTCAAAGTCATGCTCTTGTGGAAAATTAAGGAATTGTCAAATTGATTGTTCTACCTTTGAGATATTTTTTACTTTGCCAATTTTTGTCCAATGTTTTTATATGTTTTAGCTACTGTCCTTAGGTCTTTAGGATGACCTCGAACAATTTCTACTTTGATTTTCGAATGAATTTATCGAAGGCAAAAAATGTATTTTGACAAAACAGTTTTTTTCACCCAGTACTCGAACGCCTATGATTTTTTTGGGCAGTCATATTTAATCATAAAATTAAGACAATATTTTATCGTGTAGTTTCACATGTTTTGAGTCTCCATTATTTGTTTTAGATTTTTTTGAATTTTAAAAATAGGAAAAAAAATCACGTGACAAAACCAGACAGTAGAGGCAGATTTAAAATCAAAAGAGGAATAATGGTTGAATTTGGCTAAGGCATTTAGAGGGTGTTTGTTAGAAGCTGTAGCTACTGTCTTAGGGTAGTTTCTAAGCCTTTTTAAACTTTAAAAATGATTTTATAAATCTCGGGTTAAGGGTGGTTAAGTCCGGGATTTTAAAAGGGTTTGGTAAGGGTTTTAATTTTTATTCAAGTTTTTCTCAAAATTGTTTTCAAACAATCACAAAGTTTTATTTTTTTTAGAAAATCTAATTTGACATATTTTTCTAAGGTAGCCGGATATCTTTATAGATAGATTGCTTTATTTAGAGGAAAAAATACATTTTCATGCATTACATTTTCCATGTTCATGCATTTTATTTAAATGTGTGATTTTTGCTATGATATTTTTCATGGTATTATTATTATTTTAATTCACATTTTATGATCTTATATATGATTTTGAATGTTTCATGATATCCTATGCTTTTTATTTTGTTATTTTTGTCATATTGTTTAGCATATACTATGTTTATGCATTATTATTTTTATTTTCATGCATATTATATGTTAGCATTATTTTAATTTCATGTCATTTCTTGTCATTTAGATCATATTCCATGTCATTTAGGTTATTTTATTTATAATATGCCATGTCATTTAAAATATGCCATATCATTTAAAATTGCCATGTCATTTAAATCATTTAATCTCATTTAGAATATACCATGATACTTAGGATTTTTCATTTTACCTAGAATATACTTTGTCATTTAAATTATGTCATATCATTTAGGTTGCATTATATTATCTAGACTTTGCCATGTCATTTTATGTCATACATGTTCATGTTTATATTTTTAAATGTTTTGAAAAAGATAATGATTTTCAATAAAAATAAAGATATTCACGAGTTAAAATAATTCATGAGTTCTCTATCGGGTTTGCTGGAGGGAATATCATCAATTATCATTAATAAAGGAATATCTTTCTTTCAAAAAAAGAGAATGATTCGGAAAGTTTTCAAAATGAATAAAAATTTCTATATTTTGCCGATTTTGTCGGGAATATAGAAAATTTTTGAATTAATAAATTTCGGATCATTTTCAATTAAAAATGGTATTTTTTTCTTTAAATTTCGAATTAACTTGAAATACTAAATTAAAACTAACTTTTTTACCGAGACTTGAAATAACACACGATTAATAAGGTACCGTTTTATATGGGTGTTGTGGGGGTGCTAATCCTTCCCCGCACGTAACCGACTCTCGAACCCGCTTCTTTGATTTCTTTGGTTTATAACTGTCGCAACCTAAAAAAAAAAAATAACGACGTCTCATCGCAAGACTTTATTATTTGTTAAGCGTGACATTAAAAAACCGAGGAAAAGTCGACTTAATTCCTCTAGAAGAAATGAAGGTTTTGAAAATGACCTTGAAAAAGACATGGAGTCGCCACCAATCTTTTTTAGCTAGGTGTGATCGGCCACCTATTAAAACCGGTTTTATAAAATATTTTAAAAATTAATTAAAACATTTTAAAACCAATTTCAAGTCTGCGTTTAAACTAGAGAAATCAAATAAGCGGGTTCGGGAGTCGGTTACGTGCGGGGAAGGATTAGCACCCCCACAACGCCCGTATAAATCGGTACCTTATTAATCGTGTGTTATCTCAAGTCTCAGTAAAAGTTGGTTTTAAATTTAGTATTTCAAATTATTTCCCAATTTAAAGGAAAAATAATTTTATTTTTTTTATTGAAAATGATCCGGAATTTATAAATTCAAAATTTTCCTATATTCCCCAACAAACGTGGCAAAATATAGCAATTTTTATTAGTTTTGAAAAAACTTTCCGAATCATTCTCTTTTTTGAAAGAAAGATATTCCTTTATTAATAATAATTGTTGAAATTCCCTCCAGCAAACCCGGTAGAGAACTCATGAATTATTTTAACTCGGGAATATCTTTATATTTTTTATTGAAAACCATTATCTTTTTTTGAAAACATTTAAAAGAAATGAATATGTATATGCATGACATAAATAAAATGACATAGCAAAATCTAAATAATATAATGCAACCTAAATGACATGGCAAACATGAATGATATGGCATATAAATGAAATGAGATGGAATATGAAATAATGCTACCATATAATATGCATGAAAATAAAAATGGAAATAATAATGCATGAACATAGTATATGCTAAATAATATGACCAAAAAAAAATAAATAAATAAAAGCATAGGATATCATGAAATATTCCAAATCATATAATAAACCATATAACATCAAAAATATAAATCAAAATAATAACAATATCATAGAAATTATTATAACAAGAATCACATATTATATAAAATGCATGAATATAAAAATGCAATGCATGAAATGTATTTTTTCCTTTAATTAAGGAAATCCGTATATCTAAAAAGATATCCGGCTACCTTAGGAAAATATGTCAAATTAAATATCCTAAAACCAAAATACTTTGTGATTGTTTGAAAACAATTTTGAAAAGCTTGAATTAAAAATAAAAACTGGGCTAAATGTTTTTAAATGGCTCTAATTTCCTAAGTTTAAAAAATCCGGACTTGGCTACCCTTAACCCGGGACTTGAAAAACCATTTTTAGAGTTTGAAAAGGCTTAGAAACCACCCTAAGTCAGTAGCAAACTCTCCTAATCAGCCCACTCTAAGTAAATTAACCAAAACAGAAAAATGGTTTTTTTTTTTTAAATTCAATTATGACTCCACTGTCCAGTTTTAATCCACGATTTTTTATCCTATTTTTAAAAATTCCAAACATTCTAAAAAAAATACTGGAGACTCAAGATATGTAAAACTACACGATAAAAATTGGTTTAATTTTCTAATCAAAGATGAATTCCCCGAAAAATCAGAGATGTACGAGTTTTTAGAGGAGAAAAAAACTGCTTTGTTTTTCTTTAAATTCAATTCTGACTCCACTATCCAGTTTTAATCCACGATTTTTTACCCTATTTTTGAAAATTCCAAAAATTCTAAAAAAATTACTGGAGACTTAGGACATGTAAAAATACACGAGAAAACATTGGCTTAATTTTCTGATCAAAGATGAATTCCCAGAAAAATCAGAGATGTACGAGTTTTTGGAGAAAAAAACTGCTTTGCCAGCATATTTTTTTGTCTTTGATAAAATCTTTTAAAAATCAGAGTAAAAATATTTGAAACTCATAAAATGATTTGCAAACAATAGCTAAGACTTTTTGAAAGTTAGATAAAAATTGGCTAAGTAAAAGAAAAATCACAAAGGTAGAATAATCAACTTGACAAACTTAATTTTCCACAAGTGTGCTCAAGAGAGCATGACTTTGGACCATTAATTGGCTCAAGTCATTATTCAAGTGGTATGAACATGAAATGCATGAAATAATGCAGCAAACATAATGTATGAAATGCATGGATTTAAACCTAAATGTCATGAAAAAATGCATGGCATTTATTAAGTAACCTAGACCGAAATGAACTTGCATGGCATTTAATGTAACCTAGACCTAAAATATGCATGGCATTTTCACAAACACAAGGCATGCTTAATTCAAAAATCCAACCAAATATCATGCAAATGCAAAAACCTAACACCTAGCATGACAAAAAATACAACACACAATGCAAAACACATGGAGTAGCCAAATGGCCTCAAGCTCCAACAAGCATGGCATTTTCACAAACACTTGGCATACTACCATAAAAAACCAAGTAATAACACTTAAATCATGCAAAAATTACACAAGCATTTTCACAAACACTTAATATACTAAATCTAAAACATGCTCAACTAAGATATAAAACAAGAATCATGCCAAAAATCACACAAGCATTTTCACAAACACTTAATATGCTAACTCTAAAACATGCTCAAATTTAAACAACATGAAAACAGAAAATGAAAAGTGCAAAAACATGATATCTAAGACATAAATGGCAACAAACAAAGCAACCAAATTAAAATATAACTCAAGAACATGAAGTAACATAACATTTAAAACATCAAAATAAAAAAAAATAGCATAAACTATATGGTAAAATGAACCCAAAACAGCAAATTAAAATAAATAATGTAGGCCATTTGGCCATGGTGAGTTTATTGTAAAAACAAAATGTAAAAAAAAAATACTTAAGAAAGGAAATGAAGGAAGAACAAGAAACATTATTTTAAAATGAAAACTCACCAAGTAGAGTTTTTTAATACTTCCAAAATAATAAACCCTTTTCGGTTGCTTGGGTGAAACGACCATTTTGCCCCTCGGATGCAAGTAATTATCAAACGGACTCCAAATTCAATTTTTATTTTTTTAATACTTCCAAAATAATAAAATATTGAGTTCTGGAAGTTTTCAAAATTATCCGAGTCCATTTGCTATTTATTTGGATTTTTTCTTCCCAAAAATGCCCTTTTATGCCCCTACATTTTACCATTTTTAAACGAGCTCCAAATAAAGATTTTTATTCACCAATCTCTTCAAAATAATTAAAAAGTGTGATCTGGAAGTTTTCATAATTTTTGGAGCTCATTTGGTATTTTTTCGGGATTTATCGGCTTGAATTACTGCATAGGAAGCCCGAGATTTGGCCATTTTGCAAACGAACTCGGAATCAAGATTTTCTTTCGCCAATCTCTTCCAAATAATTTAAAAACGAGATTTGCCAAATTTCAGAATTTTTGGAGTCCATTTGCTATTTTTTCGGGATTTTCTTTTTTGATTTACTGCATTAGAAGCCCGGGATTTGGCCATTTTGCAAACGAACTCGGAATCAAGATTTTCTTTCTCCAATCTCCTTCAAATGATTTAAGAATGAGATTGACAAATTTTCCATAATTTTCGGAGTCCATTTGCTATTTTTCCCAATTTTTTCCAATTTTGCCCTTTTACCTCCGAAACCCGGTTTTGCTAAAAACAAATCCAATTTTCAGATTTTCTTCAATCTGAGCCTTGGGCCATCCTTTTTAACCATTCTTCATCCATTGGGGGCTTTTGTCTTACCAAGTCGGGCCATTTCTGTGATTCTTCCCTATTTCACCGAAATCCACTAAAAACCCTAATTCTCGGTTTTCTCCCGGATTGACTTTTCTTTCAGTTTTTCTTGCAAGTGACTTCTCCATTACCCGTAGTCAGTGCTTATCTTTCATTTGGAACCTTCAATTTCGACCAGTTTGATCGTTTAAGCACTTTTCCCCAAATTTCTCGGATTAGGGTTTTCTTTCTACTGAATCTCCAAATCCCAACTTCCGAACTCCATATCTTTCAATGTAGAACTCGGATTATCAAAATTCCTTCGCCATTTTTCAATTGAACTTAAAATCTTGATTTTGAAAGTGGGTTGACTTTTTCAGTAGTTGACTTTCTGGGTTGACTTTTTCGGGGTTGACTTTTTTCAAGTTTGACTTTTTGTGCTCGCCCTCTTAAACTAAGTCTCGGAGTACCACCTGCAGGATGAAAACAGTCTTTTTATACTCGGAAACATCAATATGGGAAGAAAACATACTTGTGTAGTGGTCCGGACAAAATTAGGTGTCTACAGCTGCCCCTCTTTGACTATTGCTGAGAATCAGGAACCAGGCAAAGATAAACCGACACTAATTTTGTACGGTCAGTGAAATCACATGTGAAAGAAAGGAAATGGGTTTTCTTTTTCATTCTCCTATCATTTTTTCATTTTCCATTTTTTTTTTGAAAATAAGCTGTAAATTGAAGATTTGTCCTTAAATTGAATTCCCTGACGAATCAAGCCTCGATCCGTCTTAAGAAAACGAATTCGATTTTCAAAAGAAAAATGGTACCCGGAGGTCTTAAAAAATGGTGCCCGGAGGTCTTTGAAACTAGCGAAAATATATTGACGACAGTCTCAGGGTTCGACTCATTTGATAAAACAGAATGAATTCGATTTAAAACAAAAGGAAATACCTCGACGGTGATCTCAAGGCTCGACTCATTTGACGAAACAGAATGAATTCGATTTAAAACAAAATTAAATACTTCGACGATGGTCTCAAGGCTCGACTCATTTGATAAAACAGAATGAATTCGATTTAAAACAAAAGGAAATACCTCGACGATGGTCTCAAGGCTCGACTTACTTGATAAAACAGAATGAATTCGATTTAAAACAAAAGGAAATACCTCGACGATGGTCTCAAGGCTCAACTCATTTGATAAAACAGAATGAATTCGATTTAAAACAAAAGGAAATACCTCGACGATGGTCTCAAGGCTCGACTCAGTTGATAAAACAGAATGAATTCGATTTAAAACAAAAGGAAATACCTCGACGGCAATCTCAAACTCTGAATCCTTTGAGAAACAAAACGAGTTTTTCCTTGGGGAAGTCCAAGCTTGCCTGATATCTGCACTGTTAACTAAATGCAATGATGAGAATGCTATGCTTTTGCAAATGCTTGTATGCTTCCTAATAAATGCAATCAAATGATTATGCCATAATTTCTAATCCATGGTTTCTTTGAGGTTCACAGATTATATGACTTCAGGACAGAGTTTTCAACTGTTCATTGATGCCCCACTTGAGGGATCCTTCACTCAAGATATCTTGTCAAATAATCTCAGCTTCTGTCTCTCGCTGAAGTTCACAGATTTTCTGACTACGCGACGGAGTCTCCACCACGTTCACTGTTTTCTTTTCTTGGTGAACTTTCCAACCTTCCCAAGATCTAAATCTATTCCTTAGTAATACTTTGAAATCCCATCATTCAATTTAATAACAACCATAATGCATCTTAAAAGTATATGAAAAAGAATATGAATCAATCAAAAATTGTCATGAAAAGGATGAAAGGAATTTATTGCAATAAATGTTTTAAAATGGTAAAAATAAATGTCAAGGATATAAGAAACAAATATATGGTTATAGGCTGTAGATGCCCCGGATGCGGAATATCTTGGACCCCTCTTTTTTCAAACCATCTGAAATTTCTCTTGAATGAGCAATTCACTTGGGTAACTTCTTAACTTCTGTAGTTACATCAGATTGCATTGTTCCCCTTTTCCCTGATTGTCAGATGCTTTCTTCCCCATTACACGGAGCATTGATTCAAGCTTTGATTAGTACTTGAGCTGCCTTTTACAGGTTTTCAACTCAAGTTTCCTCCGTTCGGTATTAAGTCGCCCTTTGGGGTTTTCGGCTTAAACCTCTCCTTTTTTTTTTTTTTTTTTTTTTTGAGAATTCTAAATGCTTCCACAGTAAAAATATCAATTCAAAAGATGGCATGTATTCTGAGAATAACCTTTCAAATTAAATATCCATGCTTGATCAAAATGGGCTTTCAAAGCATGTAATGTAGGCCAAGGTTTAGTTTTAGAAAGGAAGGATAAATAGGCCCAAAATGTGTTTAAGGGTGATTGGATCAAGGATCACTTCATGAGGAGAACTCATTCTGGAAACATCTGTCCCTTTTTTTTTTTTTTTTTTTCGATGGCTTTTTTTTTGCCATGATTTTTTATTATCTTTCCTCGCATTTGGCCCTCCAGTGTAGAGGGTGATCCTTGATCAAGGTTCAAAGAAAAAAATAATTCTTAAGGCTCAAAGGGGTGACTACGGATAATTTCTTCTTAGTGGAAGGAATATGAAAAACGGCCATTCATCATATCAAGCATAAATATTTTCTTTGAAAAGCAATTCTCAGGGGAAATAGATATATAGAATTTCTATTTTTAAACTTGGAATCATTCGAATTTTCATGTGCACAGCATCACACAAATTTTTTTTTTTCAAGCATAATACTTATTCAATTCATCAGCATTTACGGGATGTCTAAAATCATCTCCGTCCATCCGAGTTAGAATCAATGCTCCTCCAGAAAAAGCTCTCTTTACCACATAAGGTCCTTCCCAATTTGGAGCCCATTTTCCTCTTGGATCCTTCACTATAGGGAGAATTTTCCTCAATACCAACTCCCCCTCTCGGAACTGTCTGGGACGAACTTTCTTGTTGTGGGCTCGAATCATCCTTCTCTGATACAACTGCCCGTGACAAATTGCTTTCAATCTTTTCTCCTCGATGAGATTCAACTGTTCATAATGAGCTTTAACCCATTCTGCTTCCTCTAGGCCAACTTCCATCAAAACCCGAAGTGAAGGGATCTCAACTTCAATAGGTAGCACTGCTTCCATCCCGTATACCAAAGAAAACGGTGTTGCCCCTATAGATGTGCGAACCGAAGTACGATATGCATGAAGAGCAAAAGGCAGGATCTCATGCCAATCTTTGTACACATTGGTCATCTTTTCAACGATCCTCTTGATGTTCTTATTAGCTGCTTCTACTGCGCCGTTCATCTTCGGACGGTAAGGTGCCGAATTATGATGTGTGATCTTGAATTGAGTACACACTTCTCTCATCATCTTATTGTTCAAATTGAGAGCATTGTCCGAAATAATTCTTGCTGGCAACCCATAACGGCATATGATTTCTTTCTTGACGAATCTGCATACCACTGACTTTGTTACATTTGCATAAGACGCAGCTTCTACCCACTTTGTGAAATAATCTATGGCCACCAAGATGAAACGATGTCCATTTGAAGCTTTTGGGGTAATAGGCCCGATCATATCCATTCCCCACATTGAAAAAGGCCATGGTGCAGTCATGACATGTAAAGGTGATGGCGACACATGAATCTTATCTGCATAAATCTGGCATTTATGACACTTCCGGGAATAACTGATACAATCACCTTCCATGGTCAGCCAATAGTACCCTGCCCTCATAATCTGTTTCGCAAGCATGTGACCATTAGCGTGGGTGCCACATATCCCTTCATGGACCTCTTCTATGATTCTTCGAGCTTCGGCAGACCCGACACACCTCAACAAGACTTGATCTTTCCCTTTCTTGTAGAGAATCTCGCCATCTAGAACAAAACCCATTGCTAACCTTCTTAGAGTCCTTTTGTCATTCTCTGTCGCTTGTTTTGGATACTGTTGACTCTTGATGTACTGCAAGATGTCGTTATACCAAGGGAGACCATCTGCTTCTTCTTCGATACTCAAGCAGTGGGCAGGAGACTCGTATATGCTCATCTTGATCGGCACAACTTCTGCCCCTTCATTCACTTTAAACATTGATGACAAAGTAGCCAGAGCATCCGCCATTCGATTTTCTTCTCGAGGAAAGTAATTGAAATTCACTTCTTCGAACTCCTCTAATAAACTCAGTATGAGTTCTCGGTATCGGATTAGCTTTGTATCTCGGGTTTCCCATTCTCCTCGTAACTGGTAAATTACCAAGGCTGAGTCTCCATAGACTTCCAATACTTTGATCTTTCTGTCCATCGAGGCACGAAGGCCCATAGTACATGCTTCATACTCAGTAGTATTGTTTGTACAATCAAAATCCAATCTAGCAGTGAAAGGATAACAGTCTTCTTCTGGGGATATAAGCACTGCCCCGATTCCATGCCCCATGGCATTAGATGTGCCATCGAAGTACATTTTCCACACTTTCTTCTTTAGGGGAATCTCATCTGCTTGCGACACATACATCAAATCCTCATCTGGGAAGTCAAAGTTCAATGGCTCATAATCTTCCACTGCCCGACTTGCTAAGGATTCCGCCACTGCACTGCCCTTGATAGCTTTTTGACTTACATACAATGTCGTACTCTGACAATAAAACCTGCCATCTTGCCGTCCTCCCTGACAGAGAAGGTGCTTCCAACATGTACTTGATTGGATCTAGTTTGGCAATCAACCATGTGGTGTGGTACAACATATACTGTCTGAGTCTTCGAGCAGTCCAAGCTAAGGCGCAGCATAACTTTTCTACCGACGAGTATTTCAACTCATAATCTGTGAACTTCTTGCTGAGATAGTAAACTGCCTGTTCTTTCTTTCCCGTTTCATCAAGCTGCCCCAAAACACAACCCATGGAACTTTCAAATACTGATAAATATAGTATCATTGGTTTATCCGGGATTGGTGGCATTAATACTGGTGGGTTTGATAAATAATGCTTAACTTTTTCAAAAGCAATCTGACACCCTTCATCCCATTCTCCTGGATCACGCTTTCGAAGTAACTTAAATATTGGATCACATTTGTCGGTCAACTGTGAAATAAACCGAGCAATGTAATTCAATCTCCCTAGAAAGCCTCTTACTTCCTTTTGAGTGCGAGGTGGTGGCAAATTCTGAATGGCATTCACTTTATCTGGGTCAATCTCAATTCCTCTTTTGCTAACAACAAAACCCAACAACTTCCCCGAGGTGACTCCAAAAGTGCATTTTGCCGGATTTAGCTTGAGTCTAAATTTCCTTAATCGTTCAAAGAGCTTCTTAAGATTCGCAATATGCTCCTCTTCTCCTTGTGACTTTGTGATCATATCATCAACGTAGACCTCAATTCCCTTATGCATCATATCATGAAACAAGGTCACCATGGCTCTCTGGTATGTTGCCCCAGCATTCTTCAATCCAAATGGCATTACTTTGTAGCAGAAAGTGCCCCACATTGTAACAAATGTGGTTTTCTCCATATCTTCTGGTGCCATCTTGATTTGATTGTATCCTGAGAATCTGTCCATAAAAGAAAATAAAGAACTCTTCGCTGTATTATCCACCAGAGTATCAATATGGGGCAAAGGGAAATTATCTTTAGGGCTGGCCTTGTTCAAATCTCGATAATCAACACACATCCGCACCTTGCCATCCTTCTTCGGTACTGGAACAATATTTGCCACCCATTCCGGATACTTTTCCACCTCTAGGAATCCAGCATCAAATTGTTTCTTCACTTCCTCTTTTATCTTTAACAGCATATCAGGCCTCATTCTTCTCAACTTTTGCTGAATTGGCTTGCACTTTGGCCTTAAAGGGAGCCTATGAACCACAATATCCGGATCTAACCCTAGCATATCTTGGTATGACCATGCAAATACATCCACATGCTCCTGGAGCAAAGCTATCAATTCACTTTTTATTAATGGTGACAATGAAGTTCCAATTCTGATTTCTTTTATCTCTTCATCATTTCCCAAATTTATTGTTTCCAATAATTCCTTATGAGGAAGTACTTGCTTCTCCTCTTGTTCTATTTTTCTCAATAAATCCGGAGGTAGACCATAATCCTCAGTATCTTCATTAGCCTCAAAATCACCCGTGCAAATGGGTCTTTCAAAATCAATTTCAGAATTACTGACAGGAGGGTCCTCATATTCCGCATCCGTACACCTGTAAATAGGTGGAGAAAAACAATATAGGAAAATATATATATAGAAAAGAAAATGAATAACAAAAATGAAAGAATATGGACACATCAATATGGATAATGCATTGTGCTTGTTATTTATTGAATGAAAATGCTTAAAAAGCCCATTACAAAAAAAAACTTAATATCTCTGGGTAAAGATAATTAAGATTGCTTTTTTAAAAAGTATTACTTTGGAATAGACTTAAAGACTATGGGTAACTCAGTCGCACTCCAATTGGTTAGTCTATATCCTGGTGGACAAGGTCGCACCATCCAGCTAGCACTTTCTCTTTCAATTCTGTCTTTCCCAGTCATACAGATCTCCACATCATTCATCTGTTCATCACCATTCACCTGGAATTTCTTGAAGGCTTTCTCTATCATCACAAGTACATCATCAGAATTCTTTTCTCCGAACAGAGAACCGGCTGAGCGGAAGTTGTGAAGGATAGGTGGGAATGTCATAGGCTCCCACTCAATATCCATACCTGCAAAACGGGCCATCCTCCTTTGTCGATTCTTTTCAACCTGTCTTCTTTTCTCATTGGCCTTTGGAAGATATCCTAAGCCAAATCGGTCCTTTTTTCCTTTTACCTCTATGGCTCGAGCCATCCCCTGAGATATTTCCCGAGACCCTTTCCTGCCCTGCAGCCTTTTCCTACGGTGGTTTTTACCCCCAACCTTGTGTTCTTGGACAGCTTTGGTTTTGGAATTTTTTGTCCTTCAGGGACAAAAACTGCATTTACAAATTCCAAAGACCGGAAAGAACACTCCACGGCCTCTTCATTCGGCTCCACATAAGGAGATTCAGTGGATGCGGAGGCTATTATGTCTTCCTCTCCTGATACCGTAATCAACCGGCCCTCCATCACAAATTTTAGTTTCTGGTGAAGAGACGAGGGCACAGCCCCAGCTGAATGTATCCATGGCCTTCCCAACAAACAGTTATAAGATGGATTGATATCCATAACTTGGAAGTTCACTGTATATGTGCACAGGCCTATTTCCAAAAGAACTTCAATGGTTCCCATAACCTCCCTTCTGGTTCCGTCAAAAGCTCTGACCACCGTGCAACTTGGTATCATATAGGATAAATCCACTGGTAACTTGGATAAGGTTGCTAAAGGCATCACATTTAGTGAAGAACCGTTGTCCAGAAGGACCCTCGGTAATATGTGCCCCTTACAAGTAGTGGTTATATGGAGAGCTTTTGTTGATCCAATACCATTGGGTGGTATTTCCTCATAGCTGAAGAATATGAAGTCATCAGCTGCGATGTTCCCACCAACCTATCCAGCTTTTCCACTGATATATTATTGGCCACGTACGCTTGATTTAATACTCTCAATAAAGCCTTTCTGTGTGGTTCTAAATTTAAAAGCAAAGATAAGATTGAAATCCTAGCTGGTTGACATTGCAGTTGTTCAACCACGCTATATTCACTATGCTTTATAAATTTCAAGAACTCACAAGCTTCTTTTTCACATACTGGCTCTTTGATTCCATTAACTGGGGCTGATCCCCTCTCTGTTTCCTCTGGCAAATCGATCTCAATGTGGATTGGCTCGACGACCTTCTTCCCTTTGTCAGTTCCTCTGTCTTTCCCTGCTACCCCTTGTTCAATGGCCTCCGGAGCATAACACCTCCCACTTCGGGTTAAATGCCCCACACCTGTAATATCCTGTTGGCCTGAAGACCCGGGCATAACCATACTGCAGTCATATTTCCATGGTGTAGCCTTGTTTTCCTTGTATGGAAAGGAAACAGGTAAATCAATGATTAATTTGGGCGCATTTTCTTCCATGGCTGGCATAACTTTTTCCTCCGGTTCATCATAGTAGATGATTAGGGGTCTTCCTATCCCATAGCCACTTGTATTTTCAATGACTTCTATTTCCCCTTCTATCTCCTCATAGAATTGGGCTACCCCATTATCCATCATTCTTTGGACTTTAACCCGGAAGTCCCCACAATTCTGTATGCCATGGCCTTCACTCTTATGGAACGGGCACCAATCATGCACCCCTCTTGCTACCATTTTCAGATATTTCGTATCTTCCACCAATTCTGCCTTGACCATTTCAGCCCATATTGTCATCATCGGAGTCTTAACCTCCCCAATATCCCTCTTTAATCTTCTATCCCCTCCGGTCAATATTGCATTCACTTGATTCCCAGCATGATTGGGCAACGGATTTCCAGCTACATTCGGCCCATTTTTTGATCCAAACTTCACTACCCCTGAATTAATCAAGCTTTGGACTTTCCTTTTGAAGGCTAGGCAATCTTCAATTGAATGTCCTTGGATTCCCGCATGGTATGCACAGTTGGTGTTTGTATTGTACCATCTGGGATATGGAGGTGTCAAAGGTTTTAGGTACACAGGTGCAACAAGTTGACCCTGCAACAGTTTTGGATATAGATCACCGTAAGTAGTGGGAATCGGATCAAATTGGGTTCTTTGATCGTTCCTTGGTGAACGTTGGTCATTACGCGCAGGCCCTTGTGTGTTAGGAACAGTATTTCTGGGAAGGGTGATTTGAGGGGATATGCCAGTTGGGAATGGCTGTTGTGGTACATTGGTGTAAGGGAACGGGTTTTGGGTAAGGTGGTTGATATTAGGGTAATAAGGATTATACCCCGGATATGGTGTGTATGGTGTAGGAGGTGTATAAGGTGTGGAAGGGGTATAAGGCCTCGGTGGTGTGTATGGTGTAGGAGGTGTGTAAGGGTATTGGTTGAAGCTTACTGCATGAGTTTCCTCCTTTTTCTTTGTAGGAAAAGCTCTTTTTAGGGTAGCAGACTCACCCCCTTCCATCTTTCCTCTCTTAATAGCTGACTCAATCATTTCTCCAGATATTACCATATCCGCAAAATCTTTGGTAGCATTTCCCACCAATCTGTCATAATAAGGTGCCTTCAATGTGTTGATGAAAAGCACCTTGGTTTCTTTGTTGGTTAAAAGGGGTTGCACTTGTGTTGCCAGGTCCCTCCACCTCTGTGAATACTCCTTGAAGGTCTCATTGGACCTCTTTTCCATGTTCTGTAATGACAGCCTGTCTGGTACCATATCAGAAACGTGCATATAATACTCCATAAAAGCCCTGGACAGATCCGTCCATGAACGAATCTTGGTACGACTGAGTTGGTTGTACCATCGGGTGGCTGACCCTGTTAAGCTGTCCTGGAAGCAATAAATAAGCAATTTTTCATTATCCTCATGCCCTGTCATCCTTCTACAGTACATAGTCAGATGAGCGGATGGGTTGGTGGTCCCATTATACTTTTCAAAATCTGGTACTTTGAACTTTGGTGGAATTAATAGATCATGTACCAGGCTCATCTCTTTGGCATCTAGGCTGCCAAACAACTCTGCTCCTTCCACTGCTCTTAGCCTTTCTTCCAACAACTGATATTTCTTCTCACATTCAGCAGTTTCGACCCTCTTCAGTTCGGTCATTTTGGCCTTTTCCTTCTCTGCCATTTCTTCGAAGTCTGGAACCTCAACCTCAATTGGATCAGCTCTGATGTTACCCCTTTTTGGACCGAAATTCTGTGGTTCGGTCGCCGACTGGATGTTGATGTAGGATGCTGCCCCAGTTGGAATTTCATTTCCCATAGGTTGGGATGCCTGGCCATTTCTCTGTACCACTTCTGGTCTATCCTCCTGATTTACTGCCCCCATTCCAGGAGCTGAATTCTCTCCAGGCCACTTCTGCTTCATCATATTGCTCATCATCTCCATGAGCTTTGTCATCTGTTCTCGTGTCTCTTCTTGAGACTTAGTCAACTGTTCTTGTAGTTCTTTCTGGATTCTTTCCGTTCTCTCAATTCTGGCAAGCTGATCATTTTCCATGGTTTTTGTTCGAGACCGAGTATTGTAAGAGTGTTGGAAATCTGGTTCTTTCTGAGTGCGACCAATTGTACCCTTATTTGTTTTTAAAAAAAATAAAAATAACCATGGGTTAGATATTATTGACACAATTTTTTATTTTATAAAAAATGAATAAATGAATGAATGAATATGAACAAAGTGAGTATTGGCTCCGGGATAATTCCAACCAAACGGTCTTTCATTGATTTCCTAGAACAAAAGATCATGATAATCTGTCTCTCCTAAAAACTATTACAAGATACTAGTCCTATAATAACTCCATCGGATCCTGGACCTTCTTCAATGTCCTCCTTTAACTGCCTTGCTCTTCCATCTGATCCATACTTGTTCACGGCCCTTAGACGTGTTAGCAGAAGCATCACCCTGTAAGCTCTCCCTAGCTTGCTTCTTAAGTTGATTTGCTCGGGCTTCCTCGTGTTTCACCTTTTCTACCCAATAATTCTTCTCCTTTTTGAGGTTTTTGACTTCTTGTTCCCATTCCCCGGAAGTCTTGAGAGTCCCCTCAAACCTGAGCTCAAAGCGATATCTCTTGTTCTCCAAATGTAATTCTCGAAGGTCGTCCTTAACGGTGTCCCTTTCTCTCTTAATCTGTTTCTTCTCTTTTTCCCGAGCTGATTCCCTATTTTTCATGTCTCCAAGCTCTTTTTGCAGTCGGTCAATTTCTTTACTCATCCGGGCCTTTTCTTTTTCAAATTCCGCTCTTGTAATTTCTAATTCTGATGGCATTTCCCTCGGTGGCGGATTTATGAACTGGATCTCCTCCCCATCTGATGTCAATAGTCTATCTTAACCCTTAATTTCCTCCATACCAAATAATCAGGTGTGACGGTGTCGGCATATCTGGCCACTTTTATCCGTTGAGTTTTCTTCCATGGTTCGATCGCTGCCCGCACTTTTCCAGAATATCCATCTTCCCCATAAGTGAACTCTGATGATCCTAAATTATGAGTCATGGGTGTGAATTGCCGAGACTCCACCTGTCTTTGCACCAACAGAGGCGCATAACTCACAGACCCCCAAATTCCGAGCAGTGGAACTCCCGGGTTGTCCCCACATTTGTACATAATCGGCACAGGAACCATCCATGGAGCTCTCCAAGTCACCATCTCCCCTTTTAGATTCCGGAACATGTTGACCCATTTCTCTTCATTCCCTTCCTTAGGCCAATCATTTTGAAGTAATTCCCTAATCGGAACTAAAGTCTTCATTTATGGTTTGAAGGAAACATTTTCTATCTTCCAAAAGTGACTTTGAATCCAAATATAAAGGAGTTGTACACACCCCTTGATCCTCCCGTGTCCGGCCCTTTTACAAAAATTCAAGGATCGGATAGTTTCAGCTATGATGGCCGGAGATGGGTTGATCTTTTGTTCCAACTTTTCAAAGAAATCAAACACGGCTATATCCACATGACCCAATATCTTCGAGAATATGATTAACCCGTAGATGGCTAGAGCGAAGATGTCCCTGGCTTTTGCTTTGTCAGAACAACCCAATATCAATAGTCGGAGAGTTTCCCACGGAATGCACCCATTTTTCTGCTTCGTGTCCACATGACTCTCAACCCATGTTGTATCCATTCCCATGATCCTAGCCACTTTCTTCTTAAGACCTGAAGGTTTCATTTCCTTCAAATATATCCGATCAGGATTAGGACATTCAATACGTAACAGTGTCGAATATTCTTCGATCAGTGGTGTCATATCCTCCTCGTTAAAAGTGAAACATCTATAAGCAGGATTCCAAAACTGTACCATAACCTGAATCAACCCACTATTGACCTGAATCGGAATTAAGAGTGCTATGTCTCCATACTTCTGAGTGAAGGCTTCTTTCTCTGATACATTCCACTGGTTCCAAATGTCGGCTAACCCTCGGAGATTATTCTGTCTAGGATCCACTTTGACCCTTTCCGGCAATATTGACACATAACCCTTCTTGAGGCAATCTCCATCCTTCCTTTGATCTTTTTCTGACTGTGCCCTGACTACTGCATGATCTTCTATCACTGAAATATCCTGACCCTCCATGAAAGTCCTTTGGGTTGATAACTATCCCAGGGCCAATAAACTTCAAGTGTATGATGATGTCTATGATGCATGTCAAAGAAAAGAAAACAGAAAGAAATAGATTAGTAAGGAAATGAATTCACAAATATAACATAAATAACAACATGCTTAAAAAATGTCCCAAAATTTAAACAGAGCTATGGCATTACAACGCCTTTGGGACAAAATAAAAAATACGAGTGGTATGATGTTCGTTCATCATCACCCAATTTGTATCTAACATATAGAAAGATGGTAAAAGGTTGGAAATGTTCCTCCATGTGTCTTAAACTTCGGGTATCTAACAGAAATCCGGCATGGCTTCGCCTAGGTTCACTATATGAAGGTGAATTGGTTCTAAGGCTCCGAATTGTTCCTCACTGTCGCCGGTGAAGGCTAGTAAGGCACCCCGATAAAAGCGGGTTCAATTCGTTAGAGTATATTTTCCTATGCCCGTACGGAGGATTATCACGAAGGCATTAGGTACTTTATACTCCGAAAGTGTTTCACTAGCCCATACGGAGGATCATCACGAAGGCGTAGTCACTTTACTCCCACTTAAAAGGACGGAACCCGGGTAGAGGATTCATGTTATGCAAATGCACGTGTAGTGTGTGTGGAGGAACAAAACAAACCTGTCACCACCTATTCTACAACCCTTATTCTAAATACCCCACTAAACTTAAACAATGTAAAGCATCACTCAAACAAACATATAAATATACGCAACAAAATTAACAGGGAACAACTAATAATATGAATGCACATGAATATGGACATATTAAAATATTTTTTATTTTCAAATTTTTTTTTTCAAAGAAATATGGGAATAAAAATTAAATACCAATTAAACCAACAAAACCGAGACTTTGATAACACACGACTAATTCTAGGCCTGACTCTCTAATATTTCCCAGTGGAGTCGCCAAGCTGTCGCAACCTAAAAAAAAAAAAATAACGACGTCTCATCGCAAGACTTTATTATTTGTTAAGCGTGACATTAAAAAACCGAGGAAAAGTCGACTTAATTCCTCTAGAAGAAATGAAGGTTTTGAAAATGACCTTGAAAAAGACATGGAGTCGCCACCAATCTTTTTTAGCTAGGTGTGATTGGCCACCTATTAAAACCGGTTTTATAAAATATTTTAAAAATTAATTAAAACATTTTAAAACCAATTTCAAGTCTGCGTTTAAACCAGAGAAATCAAAGAAGCGGGTTCGGGAGTCGGTTACGTGCGGGGAAGGATTAGCACCCCCACAACGCCCGTATAAATCGGTACCTTATTAATCATGTGTTATCTCAAGTCTCGGTAAAAGTTGGTTTTAAATTTAGTATTTCAAATTAATTCCCAATTTAAAGGAAAAATAATTTTATTTTTTTTATTGAAAATGATCCGGAATTTATAAATTCAAAATTTTCCTATATTCCCCAACAAACGTGGCAAAATATAGCAATTTTTATTAGTTTTGAAAAAACTTTCCGAATCATTCTCTTTTTTGAAAGAAAGATATTCCTTTATTAATGATAATTGATGAAATTCCCTCCAGCAAACCCGGTAGAGAACTCATGAATTATTTTAACTCGGAAATATCTTTATATTTTTTATTGAAAACCATTATCTTTTTTTGAAAACATTTAAAAGAAATGAATATGTATATGCATGACATAAATAAAATGACATAGCAAAATCTAAATAATATAATGCAACCTAAATGACATGGCAAACATGAATGATATGGCATATAAATTAAATGAGATGGAATATGAAATAATGCTACCATATAATATGCATGAAAATAAAAATGGAAATAATAATGCATGAACATAGTATATGCTAAATAATATGACCAAAAAAAAATAACTAAATAAAAGCATAGGATATCTTGAAATATTCCAAATCATATAATAAACCATATAACATCAAAAATATAAATCAAAATAATAACAATATCATAGAAATTATTATAACAAGAATCACATATTATATAAAATGCATGAATATAAAAATGCAATGCATGAAATGTATTTTTTCCTTTAATTAAGGAAATCCGTATATCTAAAAAGATATCCGGCTACCTTAGGAAAATATGTCAAATTAAATATCCTAAAACCAAAATACTTTGTGATTGTTTGAAAACAATTTTGAAAAGCTTGAATTAAAAATAAAAACTGGGCTAAATTTTTTTAAATGGCTCTAATTTCCTAAGTTTAAAAAATCCAGACTTGGCTACCCTTAACCCGGGACTTGAAAAACCATTTTTAGAGTTTGAAAAGGCTTAGAAACCACCCTAAGTCAGTAGCAAACTCTCCTAATCAGCCCACTCTAATTAAATTAACCAAAACAGAAAAATGGTTTTTTTTTTAAATTCAATTCTGACTCCACTGTCCAGTTTTAATCCACGATTTTTTATCCTATTTTTAGAAATTCCAAAAATTCTAAAACAAATATTGGAGACTCAGGACATGTAAAACTACACGATAAAAAATCGGTTTAATTTTCTAATCAAAGATGAATTCCCCGAAAAATCAGAGATGTACGAGTTTTTAGAGGAGAAAAAAACTGCTTTGTTTTTCTTTAAATTCAATTCTGACTCCACTATCCAGTTTTAATCCACGATTTTTTACCCTATTTTTGAAAATTCCAAAAATTCTAAAAACATTACTGGAGACTTACGACATGTAAAACTACACGAGAAAAAATTGGCTTAATTTTCTGATCAAAGATGAATTCCCAGAAAAATCAAAGATGTACGAGTTTTTGGAGAAAAAAACTGCTTTGCCAGCACTTTTTTTGTCTTTGATAAAATCATTTAAAAATCAGAGTAAAAATATTTGAAACTCATAAAATGATTTGCAAACAATGGCTAAGACTTTTTGAAAGTTAGATAAAAATTGGCTAAGTAAAAAAAAATCACAAAGGTAGAATAATCAACTTGACAAACTTAATTTTCCACAAGTGTGCTCAAGAGAGCATGACTTTGGACCATTAATTGGCTCAAGTCATTATTCAAGTGGTATGAACATGAAATGCATGAAATAATGCAGCAAACATAATGTATGAAATGCATGGATTTAAACCTAAATGTCATGAAAAAATGCATGGCATTCATTAAGTAACCTAGACCGAAATGAACTTGCATGGCATTTAATGTAACCTAGACCTAAAATATGCATGGCATTTTCACAAACACAAGGCATGCTTAATTCAAAAATCCAACCAAATATCATGCAAATGCAAAAACCTAACACCTAGCATGACAAAAAATACAACACACAATGCAAAACACATGGAGTAGCCAAATGGCCTCAAGCTCCAACAAGCATGGCATTTTCACAAACACTTGGCATACTACCATAAAAAACTAAGTCATAACACTTAAATCATGCAAAAATCACACAAGCATTTTCACAAACACTTAATATACTAAATCTAAAACATGCTCAACTAAGATATAAAACAAGAATCATGCAAAAAATCACACAAGCATTTTCACAAACACTTAATATGCTAACTCTAAAACATGCTCAAATTTAAACAACGTGAAAACAGAAAATAAAAAGTGCAAAAACATGATATCTAAGACATAAATGGCAACAAACAAAGCAACCAAATTAAAATATAACTAAAGAACATGAAGTAACATAACATTTAAAACATAAAAAAAAAAATAGCATAAACAATATGGTAAAATGAACCCAAAACAGCAAATTAAAATAAATAATGTAGGCCATTTGGCCATGGTGAGTTTATTGTAAAAACAAAATGTAAAAAATTATACTTAAGAAAGGAAATGAAGGAAGAACAAGAAACATTATTTTAAAATGAAAACTCACCAAGTAGAGATTAAAATAGCAAAAAACAAGAATAGAAAATGAAAGTGCAAGAGTTGGTGCTCAAGAGCAACCTCAAGAAGCTAATATTTCAAGCTTTTCTCTTCAAACTTTCCTTTTTTTCTAAACTTTTCTTTTTTTGCTCTCAACCAAGAAGATAAAAACTAAGAAAAACTAAGAGAAATCAGCCAAAATGGAAAAGAAAAAACCAAAATCTGCCTCTCTAGGGCTGGCCTAAATGATGCTTATATAGCCTCAAGATGTTGTCATTTTTGTGTAACCTAATTTCCATCAAATGGCCAATAATTCAAGATGAAAAGTCATGAAATTACCACCTTTAGATTAGCATCTCAGCCCTCTCAAATTACAGCTATGCAAAAATAATGTTGACATCTTTCTTAACCTATGTGGTTTAATCACCATGGTTTGATGAAAGAGAATGGTTAACTAACTCTTGATTTTTAACCACTTGATTGAAAAAAAAAAAATTAGAAGTTTCCTCCTTTCTTTGGGCTTGGGCATGCCAGTACTTCTCTTTTCCAGCCCAACTCTGATTTTTTGAAGGGCCAAAAAAAGCCCTTTTCGGTTGCTTGGGTGAAATGACCATTTTGCCCCTCGGATGCAAGTAAATATCAAACGGACTCCAAATTCAATTTTTATTTTTTTAATACTTCCAAAATAATAAAATATTGAGTTCTGGAAGTTTTCAAAATTATCCGAGTCCGTTTGCTATTTATTTGGATTTTTTCTTCCCAAAAATGCCCTTTTATGCCCCTACATTTTACCATTTTTTAAACGAGCTCCAAATCAAGATTTTTATTCACCAATCTCTTCAAAATAATTAAAAAGTGTGATCTGGAAGTTTTCATAATTTTTGGAGCTCATTTGGTATTTTTTCGGGATTTATCGGCTTGAATTACTGCATAGGAGGCCCGGGATTTGGCCATTTTGCAAATGAACTCGGAATCAAGATTTTCTTTCGCCAATCTCTTCCAAATAATTTAAAAATGAGATTTTCCAAATTTCAGAATTTTTGGAGTCCATTTGCTATTTTTTCTAGATTTTCCTTTTTGAATTACTGCATAAGAAGCCCGGGATTTGGCCATTTTGCAAACGAACTCGGAATCAAGATTTTCTTTCGCCAATCTCCTTCAAATGATTTAAGAATGAGATTGACAAATTTTCCATAATTTTCGGAGCCGATTTGCTATTTTTCCCAATTTTTTTCCAATTTTGCCCTTTTACCTCCGAAACCCGGTTTTGCTCAAAACAAATCCGATTTTTAGATTTTCTTCAATCTGAGCCTTGGGCCATCCTTTTTAACCATTCTTCATCCATTGGGGGCTTTGGTTTTACCAAGTCGGGCCATTTCTGTGATTCTTCCCTATTTCACCGAAATCCACTAAAAACCCTAATTCTCGGTTTTCTCCCGGATTGACTTTTCTTTCGGTTTTTCTTGCGAGTGACTTCTCCATTACCCGTAGTCAGTGCTTATCTTTCATTTGGAAACTTCAATTTCGACCAGTTTGATCGTTTAAGCACTTTTCCCCAAATTTCTCGGATTAGGGTTTTCTTTCTACTGAATCTCCAAATCCCAACTTCCGAATTCCATATCTTTCAATGTAGAACTCGGATTATCAAAATTCCTTCGCCATTTTTCAATTGAACTTAAAATCTTGATTTTGAAAGTGGGTTGACTTTTTCAGTAGTTGACTTTCTGGGTTGACTTTTTCGGGGTTGACTTTTTTCAAGTTTGACTTTTTGTGCTCGCCCTCTTAAACTAAGTCTCGGACTACCACCTGCAGGATGAAAACAGTCTTTTTATACTCGGAAACATCAATATGGGAAGAAAACATACCTGTGTAGTGGTCCGGACAAAATTAGGTGTCTACAATAACGCTGACTTGAAATTGGTTTTAAAAAGGTCTTAATTAATTTTAAAATGTTTTATAAAATCGATTTTAATAGGTGGTCGATCACACCTAGCTTAAAAAAGATTGGTGGCGACTCCATGTTTTTTTACAAGGTCGTTTTCATAGCCTCGACTGTTCATTTTATTTTTAGAGGAATTAAGTCATCTTTTCCTCTACTTCTGTTTCCCCCCTCATTCGAACGGGTTCCCCGCGATTGGGATCACGTATCGACACTCTCTTTTTACATTCTTTTTTCATTTTCATTTTTCATTTTCTCTTTTTTCTTGTATTCTACCATGCATCTGAGAATTCTAAATGCTTCCAAGGTAAAAATGTCAATTCAAAAGATAGAATAAATTCTGAGAATAACCTTTCAAATTAAATATCCATGCTTGATCGAAATGGGCTTTTAAAGCACGTAGTGTAGGCTGAGGTTCGGGTTTAGAAAGAAAGGATAAATAGGTCCAAAATGTGTTTAAGGGTAATTGGATCAAGGATCATTTTTTGAGGAGAGTTCATTCTGGAAACATTTGTCCTTTTTTTGGATTTTCTTTTTTCTTTGTTGGCTTTTTTTTGCCATTCTTTGATTTCACATTTTTCGATGGCTTCCTTTTTGCCATGATTTTTTGTTATTTTTCCTTGCATTTGCTCTCTAGTGTAGAGAGTGATCCTTGATCAAGGTTTAAAGAAAGAAATAATTCCTAAGGCTCAAAGGGGTGACTAAGGATAATTTTTTCTTACTGAAAGGAATATGAAAGATGACCATTCATCATATCAAGCATGAATATTCTCATTAAAAAGCAATCCACATGGGAGATAGATTTTTAGAATTTCCATTTTTACGCTTGGAATCATTCGAATTTCCATGTGCACAGCATCACACCTTTTTTTTTCAAGCATAATACTTCTTCAGTTCATCAGCATTCACAGGATTTCTGAAATCCTCCCCGTCCATCCGAGTTAAAATCAATGCTCCTCTAGAAAAATCTCTTTTTACCACATAGGGCCTTCCCAATTCGGAGCCCATTTTCCTCGCAGGTCCTTCACTATAGGGAGAATTTTCCTTAGTACTAAATCTCCTTCCCGGAACTGTCTAGGATTAACCTTCTTGTTGTGGGCTCGAATCATCATTTTCTGATACAACTACCCATGACAAATAGCTTTCAATCTTTTCTCCTCGATGAGATTCAGCTGTTCATAACGAGCTCTAACCCATTCTGCCTCTTCTAGGCCAACCTCCATCAAAACTTGAAATGAAGGGATCTCAACTTCAGTAGGTAGCACTGCTTCCATCCCATATACCAAGGAAAATGGCATTGCCCCTGTATATGTGCGAACTGAGGTATGATATGCATGAAGAGCAAAAGGCAATATCTCATGCCAATCCTTATACACATCAGTTATCTTCTCAAAAATCTTCTTGATGTTCTTGTTAGCTACTTCTACTGCCCCATTCATCTTCGAACGGTAAGGTGTCAAATTATGATGTGTGATCTTGAACTGAGTACACACTTCTCTCATCATCTTATTGTTCAAATTGAGAGCATTATCTGAAATAATTCTTGCTGGCAATCCGTAACGACATATGATTTATTTCTTAACAAATCTGTATACCACCGACTTTGTTACATTCGCATAGAAAGAAACTTCTACCCACTTTGTGAAATAATCTATGGCCACCAAGATGAAACGATGTCCATTTGAAGCTTTCAGGGTAATAAGTGATGGTGACTCAATTAAGAGTCGTAAACCCAAGTGCAGGTTATGTTCAAGTAATAAATTCTCGGGTGTCCGAGGTCGAACCACAGGGAAGCGTACTAGTAAGTATAAGTTTATAAATATATAAGAAAAATAAAGTAAACAAGATATTAGGGAATCAACAACAAAACAAGATAAACAAAATAACATAAAAGAAATTAAACAAGATAAAAAAAAAAACAATAATAAAAGATGTTGAGGTTAGAGAATACACTCTTGGTGTTATGCTAAGGTTAATCTTGTTTTATTACACAATTGAAATCCACACATAAAGGAGGTTCCAATCGGAAGGTTTAGCAATTCAGTCCAAATTGTCCAACGTCCATAGCATATGATATTATGTTCATTTGGTGTCCTCAAAACTC
This sequence comes from Fremontodendron californicum, assembly GCA_030761205.1. NCBI lineage: Eukaryota > Viridiplantae > Streptophyta > Magnoliopsida > Malvales > Malvaceae > Fremontodendron > Fremontodendron californicum. Next base: position 18,766,024 of record JAULJL010000008.1, read on the forward strand.
ATAAAAAGAGTCCAAGCATTCCTTATGCCAAAGTATATGTCTACAACAAATCAAGGTTATGAAACCAAGCATTTACTGTGCCATTTTCCTTGTCAATAATGAATCAAGATCCCTACTTTGCAAGTATGATTTTAAACCAAAAGAAAATATTATCTATACTAAATGATGATTCATTTTAGCTCATGTTTAAGAGACTAACCTTAGCATTTACCAAAAGCTTCACCTCATCACCTCAACAATATGATTAGCAACACATACTAGATATGAATAAAATGAAAAGGAATGTAAGAAACATAAGTAAAGAAAAAGAAAACTAGAGAAAGGAAAGAAGAAGAAAACTTAGAGAATTTTATTACAATGGCTAATATCCTACCAATATATCAATGTATGCTAATACTCATCCAAGGCCCTCTATTTATACACATTTTGGAGAGCTAAATGACAAGAGACAAGCTTTATAAATTTCAAAGGTAGTATAATAGGTGGGTGCATTTTTCTAACAATTTTCGTCATATTGTATGACAATTCTGATCAGCCAGCTTGATGGTCGATTTTGTTAATGATGGAGGCTCGATCTGATAAAATGGTCTTCTAGACAATTATACCCCTATCAGTTACCGATCCATATCCGTTGGAATCCGATTATTTGCTCATTTGGATCGGAAGATATGGTCAAAATACCAAAACGGTGCAGAACAGACGTCATTGCACATCAGCCAACTTGATGGTTGATTTCGCTAGGGAAAACGACTCCGTTTCAAGAAGTGTAAAACATGAAAAAGATAGATATGCCTCTTAACTTTGCAATGTCAAAATTTCAGCCTTAATACTTCGGTGAAACTCCAGATATAGCTGATATGGCAAAAGGTGTCGGAACTGGAACTGAATTGGATTTGCCCTTAATTCTTGATTTAACCTAGTAATCTGAAATCACTCAAAGAAACTGGTGAAAAACACCAAATTATATAAAAATATAAAAAATCATAAACACAATTAGACTAAGCAATAATAACTCGTATTTGACACAAAACAATAATAAAACATAACTAAAAACTATATAATTATACGAGTTATCACACCCCCACACTTAGATTGTTGCTAGTCCCTAGCAACGACTCAATAAAAATAAAATAAGAAAATCTAATCTAATCCATTTTCGTAGGAAATCACGGTGGCACTTAGCATGTGACACAAGCCTTTAAACCCCTAGGTGTCCCTAGTGGACGAGTTTAGTCTCGTGAGGGTTTGCTAGAACGATACCCACAAACATTGAAAAACTAAAATATAAGTAAACTACATACACTAAAAATATTTACTCCTAATCCTTTCAATATAAATTAGAGAAATCTTTGAACAAGTCTTATAAACTAATCAATAGCTCAAAGAATTTCACAAAAAATCATGCTTGAATGTAAATAAATGAGTTAAGCCAATATTAACATAACATATTTCAATCAAAATAGTGCATATTCAACTTAATTTCAACCTCTCACATGGGATACTCTCATGATTTTCACTCTTTAAAGTAGTGGTAAAGTGTTTACACTCAATCAATCTCATGAAAATAGTTCTACCATATGCTTGCTTGTCCACCTATTCTCCACTATTTAGATCATACAACTTCATGAATCAAGAGGTCTTTAATCAAGGTTGTAATGGGGCCAAGGGGTTTGTAATGTGGTTGAAGAACAAAAGGATAAAGATATCACAAAGGTTCCAAAGAGTTCATAAAGTTTAGAGACATAATAAGATCATACAAAGAAACTTCTCAAAACTCTTTACAAGTACATAGTCACATAGGCTAAATATTCATGTTGAGCCTTTGCTTCATTCTAACCAACTTTGTAACATCTTTTTCTTTACTTTAACTAGAAGTTCAAGAGAAGATTTTTTTTTTTTGAATATGGGAATGTATTTAACAATGATCCATTTCTTTTTCTCTTGACTTTTTCTTTTCTTTTCTTCCCCCACACTTATCTTTTGTTTCTAACCCAAATTTTCAACTAAAAATATCCCTTGTTTTTTGCAATATGTCTCAAAATATATAATCCATCTTTAGAACAAGGGTAAGGATATAAGTATATTTAGGCTAGGTGTAAGTTGTGATTACCAATAAAACAGCATATTTAATGTAGGCTCAAATTGGCTCACTAGTGGGGATGTTCTCTTAGAACATTAATAACGGATGGCTGTTTGGCTCTGGTTATAATCCTAATGCCTCTATCATATTCATGTTGTCACATGAATCAATATAGTCTCAAACGGTTTAAAGCAAGTTCTAGAGAATCATGTAATCATAAGAGCACTCAAGAAAGAAATTAGATTGATTTGTATAATGCATCAATCATTATAGGCTCAAAAACTCACAAGGATGATTATACAAGTCAGATTAAGTCTAAACATGCTTCTTTCTCAATCAACATATCATATTAACATTGGCTCATAAAAATTAGTATCAAGCTTAATTCTCATGAAAATCTTCTCACTAATAACCAGTTTAGACCTATGCAATTCATATCTCATCATTGTATTAAAAAGGAACTAAAACACACTAAAAAATAATAATAATAATAAAGACTCATAAAAAAATAGTAGACAAAAATAAAAGAAATCCTAAATCATTCCCCCCACACTTAATTCTTACATTGTCCTCAATGTAAGTCTATTAACCCAAATAAAAGAATCATGTGTAAGAGAAAAGAACTAATAACATAAGAATAGGAATAACTAGACTCAAAACAAACTCATGCAACCTAAATAATCCTAAAATACTAAACAAAAATTAACAAGTAATCATAAAAAGATTAAAATCAAACTGACAAGGTATGTCTCAAGTCTCCCTTACTCAGACCTTGTTCAGAATGAATACTTCTAAATGTCTTAAAACACAACAAATTTTTTTTTTTTTTAGTAGGGGGTAAGGGACATATTACCTGCAGAGGTTGCTAACCACTTATTATAACTGAGACACAACAAACAAAATGTTAGATAATGTCACAAAGACAAAGTGCAATCCACTCCTTGCTCGTCCATATCTCTTTTTCTTTTTCCGAGCGTTTGCGAAACAACCGTAGCAGATAAATACTCCTAAGCTTGGAGCTTTTTGAGTAAATCTTCAATGGTTGTAGCAGAAATTATGGTTCTCCTTGCCTCTGAAAACATGAATCCATTATCCACAGCATTATCTAAATATGAAAGCAAATTACTAAAATAACCATTAACATTAAGCAAACCAATGGGTTTCTTATTTGTGACCAAAGATGACCAAGAAGCCACGCAAGCTATTTCTTCCAATGTACCCAGACCTCCTGGTAAAGCAATGAATGCATCGGCAGAATGGTACATGATTGTCATCCGTTCAAGGATACTCCAGACTTGTATTTCCTTACCCACGGTAGGTCCACAAAAATCTATGAATAGTTTTGGCACGATTCCTAGAACTGGACTTCCTCCGGCGTGTGCTGATGTAGCAACTGCTCCCATTAAACCCGTACTACCGCCTCCATAAATCAACTGGATCTTTTGTTGGGCAAGTATTACTCCAACTCTTATGGCTTCATCAGCGAATATGTTATTTTTCCCTGGATAAGCACCTCCAAAGACACAAATTTTTTTAATGCGCTGGGACGAAGTGCTTTCCATTTGTTTTTCTTTTTCGAGTGCCTGAAAGAGAATGAGTACATGGTGTAATATATAGAGCACTGAGTAGTGAATCAGACAAGAGTAATAATGTCGCCGAAAGTGTATCTGACCTGTCAGAAGAAAATGTTAACCTAACAAAAGATTTTTGCGTGATTTCAGGAAGAAAAAAAAAAGAAAAATCAACCGTAAAAGTCAAAAGTAATAATGTCGCCGAAAGTGTATTTGGCATCTTCCTCTGGTTTTACGTCCAGAAAGGGCTTAAACTCCTTCTATGAGTCGAGGATATGTTTCCCATCCAGTTTTCTTACAAGCTGGCAAACAGGATCTTTTAACATCAGATTCCCAAGATGTTGTCATTCCCTTTGGAATTGCGGCCATAAATCAAGAATTTCTCTTTGTACGTCTCCACTAGGATGCGTCTCAAGAGAAAGTTGGATATTACCCAAATTCTCCTTACTCAGTCCATCCTTAATGAATTCAATTTTATCATCTCGATTAGAGCACGGAATCCCAATAGAACGACATTTACCGTTACATGTCCATCGTGCACATTTGTGGCAATTTGAACTCATGCGCTTTGCTCGTCTCTTCTTTGCAAAAGTGCTTCTACCTGTACCTGGTAAATGCAAAACAGGAAGATATTCATCTTCACGTACCTTGGCTTCAATTATCCAACGTATGTCTTCAGGAATCCCTTTGTGCATAAGCATTCTTAATCTTTCAAATCGAACTTGGTAAAGCTTCAGTAAAATATTTCGAGGAAAAGGAGGAAATCGTTTCTGCAATCTTTTGAGAATATCATCCATCCTGAAAAAAATGAAAAAGAAATTGAAAGAGAAATTTATATACAATATCAGTTTTGTGGGTAGCTGATGGGATCGACTTAAATAATCACGGAGTACCATTATCCGCCATTTAACCGGGAAAAAATGTATTTTTTTTTTGTTGAAGATTAGTAAAAATTATATTTACATCTAGTTATTTTCAAAACAAGGATCAGAAAGAAAAACAACCTCTTCTTGAGTAACATGATTTTCCAAAAAGAGTTTGAGTCTTTGTCCATTTACCTTGAATACGTTACCATTTTGAGGATTTTCAATGTCAACTGCTCCATAATGATACACATGCTTAACCACAAATGGGCCAGTCCATCTTGATCTCAACTTACCAGGAAATATGTGAAGTCTAGAATTATAAAGTAGAACTTTTTGCCCAACATCAAATGTTTTTCTTGAAATTAACTTGTCATGAAAGGCTTTAGTTCTTTCTTTATGAATTTTAGAATTCTCATATGCATCATTTCTGAGTTCCTCAAGTTCATTTATGACTGGAAAAGTTTCATTCTCATCCAAAAAGGAATATTTTAGCTCGGATGGCAATGGTTTTAAATCCAGCTTGGGTGGTTCAATAGTTGATGGTACAGTGACATTTATGAGTGATGGAAGTTCCTCAAACTTTTGTTTCCAACAATGCTTAACCTGAAAAGAATTTAACAAAGAATCAGTGTGTGAAATTTCTGAAGCATTATCAAACTCACATTCAATTAAATAAGCTTCTAAAGAATCATGGAATGTGGTAGTGGTGAGATGTTCATGAACAAGTTCTTCAATGAAATCCACTTCATGTACTTCTGAATCATCACCAGGTTGCTCGCAAATCTTGAACACATTTAATTCTAAAGTCATATTTCCAAAAGAAATGTTCAAAATACCATTCCTGCAATTTATCAGAGCATTAGAAGTTGCAAGAAATGGACGGCCTAATATAACAGGAATTTGAACATTTGGATTTGAAACAGGATGTGTGTCCAAAACAATAAAATCATCAGGAAAGTAAAAATTATCAATTTGAACCAAAACATCTTCAACTATCCCTCGAGGAATTTTTACAGAACGATCAGCTAGTTGAAGTGTAACAGGTGTTTCCTTGAGTTCACCTAAACCTAACAGTTGATAAACAGAAAAAGGCAAAAGATTAACACTAGCACCAAGATCAAGCAATGCACGTTCTATTCTAGTGTTTCCAATAATGCATGAGATTGTTGGAATCCAGGATCTTTGAATTTTGGTGGAGTAAGGTGCTGAATGATTGAGCTCACAGTTTCCGTCAAAAATGCTTTCTTTTGTACATTATGTTTCCTTTTAACTGTGCACATGTCCTTCAAAAATTTAGCATAAGATGGAACTTGTTTGATTGCATCCAATAAAGGAATGTTAATCTTAACTTGTTTGAAAAGTTCATAAATTTCTGCATTTTGATTCAAATTCTTTATTGTTTGCAACCTTTGAGGAAAAGGAGCAGGATGCATACCTTTTTCTTTGTCCAAATTTTCAAGAAGTTCAGACTTACCATCATCCTTACCATTACTTTTCGGAGGGGAAGGAGGATCTTGGTCTTTTGATGGAATGTTTTTGTCAATTGCCTTTCCACTTCGAAGAGTTGTGATAGAACTGGCATTTTCCTGTTGAGTTTCATTGGAGCAAGAAACAAGACATTGAGTAGAAGGGTTAGGCTGAGGTTGAGCAGGAAACTTACCTTTTTCTTGAGTGCGTAATGAAGCTGTCAATGTGGACAAGGTGTTTTTGATCTCATTGATGTCCTGTGAAGTCCGGTTATTCACATTTGCTTGTGTTTGCATGAATGCTTGCAATGTCTCTTCCAAGGTTTGTACACGTGAAGGTTGATAGGAAAAAGTGTTGCCCGACTTTTGAGATTGTGGTACCTGAACATGATTATTATTCTGCCAACTGAAGTTGGGATGATTTCTCCATTCAGGGTTATACGTTTCAGAGTAAGGAGAAGGAAAAGGCTTTTTAAATGTGTTTATGGAATTTACTTGATCATGCAACGCTTCTTTAAGAATGGGAATGTTTGGACATTCAGAAGTGGGGTGTCCCATGATTTCACAAATTCCACAACTTTCTTCATTTTTAACCGTTTTGACTTCTTTTACTTCTCTAAGTTCCATGGCTTCAATCTTTCTAGCCAAATTAGCTACTTTAGCTTTTATCTCATCTTCTTGACTAAATTGATATTTACCTCTGTTAGAAACAAGATTAGATCTATTGGAACTTTCAGAGGAATTATCTGTGTGCCAGGCTTGAGAGTTTTCTGCCAAATGGTCTAGGTAGTCAAAGGCTTCTTCAGGTTCTTTTTCTAGAAACTCACCGTTACACATTGTTTCAACAAATTGTTTAGTTTCGGGAGTTAAACTTTCATAAAAGAAACTAATAAGACGCCATTTTTCAAAACCATGATGTGGACAAGAACTTAACAAATCTTTAAAATGCTCCCAACACTAAAAAAATGCTTCATTTTGATTTTGATTGAAATTTTGAATCTGTCTTTTCAAAGCAGTAGTTTTATGTGCTGGGAAAAATTTCTTTAGAAACTCAGTTTGTAATTCTTGCCATGTGCCAATTGACCTTGGTTTTAAATTATGAAGCCAAATTTTTGCTTTATCTTTTAAAGAAAAAGGAAATAATTTTAGCTTGACAATTTCATTTGTTCATTGTTGGTCATTAAAGGTGACACATACATCTTCGAAGTCTTTTAGAAACGAGTAAGCACTTTCCGATTCTAACCCATGAAAATTTGGAAGCAAAGCTATCATACCTGGTTTAAAACGAAAGTTGTTTGCATTGAGAGGAAAAATATAACAAGAGGGTGATGAGCTTCGAGTTGGTTGCAAGTAGTCACGCACGGTGCGTACTTGTCTGTTCTCATCTTCAGCATGAACACTTTCATTGTCAGCCATGGTAGGAGTTGTATTAGAAAGATTACCTGAAAAAGTTTCACAATAAAATCTAACTAAACGACGAGATCTAAAATCACGTCACCAAACAAGCATAAAACAAAGTTAATATACAGATTAGGCGGTATAACCAGCCAAACAAGCATAAAACAAAGTTAATATACAAATTAGGCGGTATAACCAGCCAATAAAAATAAATATACTTATAAACTTATATACTTAGTATTGCTTCCCCGGCAACGGCGCCAAAAACTTGATGGTGACTCAATTAAGAGTCGTAAACCCAAGTGCAGGTTATGTTCAAGTAATAAATTCTTGGGTGTCCGAGGTAGAACCACAGGGAAGCGTACTAGTAAGTATAAGTTTATAAATATATAAGAAAAAGAAAGTAAACAAGATATTAGGGAATCAACAACAAAACAAGATAAACAAAATAACATAAAAGAAATTAAACAAGATAAAAAAAAAAACAATAATAAAAGATGTTGAGGTTAGAGAATACACTCTTGGTGTTATGCTAAGGTTAATCTTGTTTTATTACACAATTGAAATCCACACATAAAGGAGGTTCCAATCGGAAGGTTTAGCAATTCAGTCCAAATTGTCCAACGTCCATAGCATATGATATTATGTTCATTTGGTGTCCTCAAAACTCATAAAAAGAGTCCAAGCATTCCTTATGCCAAAGTATATGTCTACAACAAATCAAGGTTATGAAACCAAGCATTTACTGTGCCATTTTCCTTGTCAATAATGAATCAAGATCCCTACTTTGCAAGTATGATTTTAAACCAAAAGAAAATATTATCTATACTAAATGATGATTCATTTTAGCTCATGTTTAAGAGACTAACCTTAGCATTTACCAAAAGCTTCACCTCATCACCTCAACAATATGATTAGCAACACATACTAGATATGAATAAAATGAAAAGGAATGTAAGAAACATAAGTAAAGAAAAAGAAAACTAGAGAAAGGAAAGAAGAAGAAAACTTAGAGAATTTTATTACAATGGCTAATATCCTACCAATGTATCAATGTATGCTAATACTCATCCAAGGCCCTCTATTTATACACATTTTGGAGAGCTAAATGACAAGAGACAAGCTTTATAAATTTCAAAGGTAGGTATAATAGGTGGGTGCATTTTTCTAACAATTTTCGTCATATTGTATGACAATTCTGATCAGCCAGCTTGATGGTCGATTTTGTCAATGTTGGAGGCTCGATCTGATAAAATGGTCTTCTAGACAATTATACCCCTTTCAGTTACGGATCCATATCCGTTGGAATCCGATTATTTTCTCATTTGGATCGGAAGATATGGTCAAAATACCAAAATGGTGCAGAACAGACGTCATTGCACATCAGCCAACTTGATGGTTGATTTCGCTAGGGAAAACGACTCCGTTTCAAGAAGTGTAAAACATGAAAAAGATAGATATGCCTCTTAACTTTGCACTGTCAAAATTCAGCCTTAATGCTTCGGTGAAACTCCAGATATAGCTGATATGGAAAAAGGTGTCGGAACTGGAACTGAATTGGATTTGCCCTTAATTCTTGATTTAACCTAGTAATCTGAAATCACTCAAAGAAACTGGTGAAAAACACCAAATTATATAAAAATATAAAAAATCATAAACACAATTGGACTAAGCAATAATAACTCGTATTTGACACAAAACAATAATAAAACATAACTAAAAACTATATAATTATACGAGTTATCAATAAGCCCAATCATATCCATTCCCCACATTGAAAATGGCCATGGTGAAGTCATGACATGCAACGGCGATGAAGGTACATGAATCTTATCTGCATATATCTGGCATTTATGGCACTTCTGGGAATAACTGATACAATCTCCTTCCATTGCTAGTCAATAATACCCTGCCCTCATAATCTGCTTAGCAAGCATGTGACCATTAGCATGAGTGCCACATATCCCTTCATGGACCTTTTTTATAATTCTTCGAGCTTCGACAGATCCGACACATCTCAATAAGACTTGGTCTTTCCTTTTCTTGTATAGAATCTCACTGTCTAGAACAAAAGCCATTGCTAGCCTTCTCAAAGTCCTTTTGTCATTTTCTGTTGCTTGTTCTGGATACTGTTGACTCTTGATGTACTGCAAGATGTCGTTATACCAAGGGAGGTCATTTGCTTCTTCTTCAATACTCAGACAGTGGGCAGGTGACTCATATATACTCATATTTATTGGCACAACTTCAGCCTCTTCATTCACTTTAAACATTGATGACAAAGTGGCCAGAGCATCTGCCATTCGATTTTGTTCTCGAAGGAAGTAATTGAAATCCACTTCTTCAAATTCCTCCAATAAACTCAATATGAGTTCTCGATATCGGATTAGCTTTGTATCTCGGGTTTCCCATTCTCCCCGTAGCTGGTATATCACTAGGGCTGAATCTCTGAAAACTTCCAATTTTTTATTTTTCTTTCAATTGCAGCACGAAGGCCCATAGTACATGACTCATACTCAGCAGTATTATTTGTACAATCAAAATCCAATATGGCAGTGAAAGGATAATAATGTTCTTCTGGAGATATGAGCACTGCACCGATTCCATGCCCCATGGCATTAGACGCGCCATCAAAGTACATTTTCCATACTTTCTTCTTCAGGGGAATCTCACCTGCTTGCGAAACATACATCAAATCTTCATCCAGGAAGTCAAAGTTCAACGGCTCATAATCTTCCACTGCCCGACTTGCTAAAAATTCAGCCACTGCACTGCACTTGATGGCTTTCTGACTTACATATGCAATATCGTATTCTGACAATAAAACCAGCCATCTTGCTGCTCTCCCTGATAAAGAAGGTGCTTCCAACATGTACTTGATTGGATCTAGCTTGGCAATCAACCACGTCATGTGGTACAACATGTATTGTCTGAGCCTCCGAGCAGTCCAAGCTAAGGCATAACATAGCTTTTCTACCGACGAATATTTCAACTCATAATCTGTGAACTTCTTGCTGAGGTAGTAAATTGCTTGTTCTTTCTTCCCTGTCTCATCATGTTGCCCCAAGACACAACCCATGGATCTCTCAAATACTGATAGATACAGTATCATTGGTTTATCCAAAACAGGTGGCATTAATACTGGTGGGTTTGATAGATAATGCTTAACCTTTTCAAAAGCGATCTGGCATCCTTCATCCCATTCTCCTGGATCACATTTTTGAAGTAACTTAAATATTGGATCACATTTATCGGTTAACTGAGAAATAAACCGAGCAATGTAATTCAATCTCCCTAGAAAACCTCTTACTTTTTTTTTGAGTATGAGGTGGTGGCAAAATCTGAATGACCTTCACTTTATCCGACTCAATCTCAATTCCCCTTTTGCTGACGACAAAACCCAACAATTTTCCTGAGGTGACTCAAAAGTGCATTTTGTCAGATTTAGCTTGAGTCAAAACTTTCTTAGTCATTCGAAGAGCTTCTTAAGATTCTCAATATGCTCCTCTTCTCCTTGTGACTTTGCAATCATATCATCAACATAGACTTCAATTCCCTCATGCATCATATCATGAACAAGATCACCATGGCTCTCTGATATGTTTCCCCAGCATTCTTCAACCCAAACGATATTACTTTGTAGTAGAATGTTCCCCACATTGTAACAAATGGGGTTTTCTTCATATCTTTCGGTGCCATCTTAATCTAATTGTATCCCAAAAATCCATCCATGTAAGAAAATAAAGAACTCTTCGCCGTATTATCCATCAGAGTATCGATATGGGGCAAAGGGAAATTATCTTTGGAACTGGCCTTGTTCAAATCTCTGTAATCAACGCACATCTACACCTTGCCATCATTCTTTGGCACTGGAACAATAGTTGCCACCCATTCTGGATACTTTGCCACCTTTAAGAATCCAACATCAAATTGCTTCTTCACCTCTTCTTTTAACTTTAACAGCATGTTCGGCCTCATTCCTTTTAACTTTTGCTGAATTGGCTTGCATTCTGGCCTTAAAAAGAGCTTATGAACCATAATATCTAGATCCAACCCTAGCATGTCTTGGTAAGACTGATGGTAACTCAATTAAGAGTTGTAAACCCAAGTGCAGGTTATGTTCAAGTAATAAATTCTCGGGTGTCCGAGGTCGAACCACAGGGAAGCGTATTAGTAAGTATAAGTTTATAAATATATAAGAAAAAGAAAATAAACAAGATATTAGGGAATCAATAACAAAGAAAGTAAACAAGATATTAGAGAACAAAATCAACAAAATAACATAAAAGCAATTAAACAAGATATAAAAACAATAAGAAAAGATGTTGAGGTTAGAGAATCCACTCTTGGTGTTATGCTAAGATTAATCTTGTTTTATTATACAATTGAAATCCACACATAAGAAAGGTTCCAATCGGAAGGTTTAGCAATTCAGTCCAAATTGTCCAACGTCCATAGCATATGATATTATGTTCATTTGGTGTCCTCAAAACACATAAAAAGAGTCCAAGCATTCCTTATGCCAAGGTATATGTCTACAACAAATCAAGGTTATGAAACCAAGCATTTACTGTGCCATTTTCCTTGTCAATAACGAATCAAGATCTCTACTTTGCAAGTATGATTTTAAACCAAAAGAAAATATTATCTATACTAATGTTTATAAATGATCATTCATTTTAGCTCAAGTTTAAGAGACTAACCTTAGCATTTACCAAAAGCTTCACCTCATCACCTCAACAATATGATTAGCAACACATACTAGATATGAATAAAATGAAAAGGAATGTAAGAAACATAAGTAAAGAAAAAGAAAACTAGAGAAAGGAAAGAAGAAGAAAACTTAGAGAATTTTATTACAATGGCTAATATCCTACCAATGTATCAATGTATCCCAATACTCATCCAAGGCCCTCTATTTATACACATTTTGGAGGGCTAAATGACAAAAGACAAGCTTTACAAATTTCAAAGGTAGGTATAATAGGTGGGTGCATTTTTCTAACAATTTTCGTCATATTGTATGACAATTCTGATCAGCCAGCTTGACGGTCGATTTTGTCAATGTTGGAGGCTCGATCTGATAAAATGGTCTTCTAGAAAAATATACCCCTATCAGCTACGGATCCATAGCCGTTGGAATCAGCTCATTTGTTGATGTGGATAAAACGATATGGGCAAAATACGAAAACAGGTCAGCACAGACGTCATTGCACATCAGCCAACTTGATGATCGATTTCGCTAGGGAAAACGAGTCCGTTTCAAGAAGTGTAAAACATGAAAAAGATAGATATGCCTCTTATCTTTGCACGGCTACAAATTTCAGCCTTATTGCTTCAGTGAAAGTCGAGATATAGCTGATATGACAGACGGTGTCGGAACTGGAACTGAACTGGATTTGCCCTTAATTCTACTAATCTGAAATCACTCAAAGAAACTTGTGAAAAACACCAAATTACATAAAAATATAAAAGATCATAAACACAATTAGACTAAACAATAATAACTCGTATTTGACACAAAACAATAATAAAACATAACTAAAAACTATATAATTATACGAGTTATCACACCCCCACACTTAGATTGTTGCTAGTCCCTAGCAACGACTCAATAAAAATAAAATAAGAAAATCTAATCTAATCCATTTTCGTAGGAAATCACGGTGGCACTTAGCATGTGACACAAGCCTTTAAACCCCTAGGTGTCCCTAGTGGACGAGTTTAGTCTCGTGAGGGTTTACTAGGACGATACCCACAAACAATGAAGACATAAGAAAAACTAAAAATAATAATTATAACTAATCCTTCCAATATAAATTAGAGATAATCATTGGACAAGTCTTAAAAACTAATCAATAGCTTAAAGAAATTCACAAAAAATCTTGCTTGAATGTAAATAGTTTGAGTTAAGCCAATATTAACATAACATATTTCAATCAAAATAGTGTATATTCAAACTTAATCTCAACTTCTCACATGGGATACTCTCTTGATTTTCACTCTTTAAAGTAGTGGTAAAGTGTTTACACACAATCAATCTCATGAAAACACTTCTACCATATGCTTGCTTGTCCACCTATTCTCCACTAGTTAGATCATACAACTTCATAAATCAAGAGGTCTTTATTCAAGGTTGTAATGGGGCCAAAGGGTTATAATGTGGTTAAAGAACAAAAGGATAAAGATATCACAAAGGTTCCAAAGAGTTCATAGATTTTAGAGACATAATAAGATCATACAAATAAAACTTCTCAAAACTCTTATAAAGCACATAATAACATAGGCTAAATATTCATGTTGAGCCTTTGCATCATTCTAACCAACTTTGTAACATCTTTTTCTAGAAGTTCAAGAGAAGATTTTTTTTTTTTTTTAATATGGGAATGTATTTGACAATGATCCCTTTCTTTTTCTCTTGACTTTTTCTTTTCTTTTCTTCCCCCACATTTATCTTTTGTTTCTAACCCAAATTTTCAACTAAAAATATCCTTTTTTTTTTTTTTTTTGCAATATGTCTCAAAATATAAAAATCCATCTTTAGAACAAGGGTAAGGATATAAGTATATTTAGGCTAGGTGTAAGTTGTGGTTACCAATAAAACAGTATATTTAATGTAGGCTCAAATTGGCTCACTAGTGGGGATGTTCTCTTAGAACATTAATAAGGGATGGCTGTTTGGCTCTGGTTATAATCCTAATGCCTCTATCATATTCATGTTGTCACATGTATCAATATAGTATCAAACGGTTTAAAGCAAGTTCTAGAGAATCATGTAATCATAAGAGCACTCAAGAAAGAAATTAGATTGATTTGTATAATGCATCAATCATTATAGCCTCAAAAACTCACAAGGATGATTTTTTGCATTTGTATTTGCTAATATATAATTTGTACTGTTTGGATTAGTAACAGGATATACTTTTTCTCTCTTTGGATAAATAAAACATATCATTTATCTTAAAAAAAGAGAATTCAAACGGAATAAATATGTATACAAAAATATTTTTTCATACATCAAATAATTAAAAAAACGACAAAAACGAGCATTTATATGCAAATTGCTATGGCAAAATCACAGTTTAATTCATCTTAACTATTGAGATTTACATGTATTTAAATTTTCAATGCAATATTGAAAATAAAAAATATATATTATTGATTATGGAATATAAAATCGTATAATTATCACAATTTTATAAATTTTTATACTACCTAATTATGAAATTAATCGTGCAGTGGACGAGCATAAAAAACTAGTATATTATAGTTCTGAAATAAATTATTTTAAGACTTATTGTGTGCCTTAAATACCTCTAGGTAAACATTGGCATTAATTCCTTAATGCTATTTAGTTCCAAAAATAAAAAGTGAGGAAGTAGAAACAATGACATGAGTATAAAGGATAATTCATTTAGCTAACAATAGTATCAGCTGTATCAGTATGAAGGAGCTGTGAAGAGTGGCAGGGCAAGTTAAATTCATATTGAGAGTGGGATAAAAGGGACTTGCAGCCTTAACATTTCAAATGGCTGCTTGAGATGTTACCTGAATCTTTTTACTTTAGAGTACTGGTTAAGTGTGAAAAGAATATTGAAAGAAAAGAGAGATATAATGAGATGAAGTTAGATTAAGTTAGATTAAGTTTTGATGTCAAATTCAATATATATGTATATAATTTAGAGCAAAAATATACAAGGGTGAGCTGAGTTAGTTTCTATAATGGCAATTAGTTTCAATTTACATCCTGCATGTAGCAGCAACCGATCTCAATTTAAAGCTTTGGCTCTCTTCTTTGTGGAATATAGTTTGGAATTATAGCCTTAGCAACCATTCATGTCCAATTCAAACGCCCTCTCCTGATCATTTTCTACCAAACATAGTAAATTGTTCAGTAAAGTGTAGCAGGTAAAGTAATAACTAATAAGCTTAAATCTCCAAGAGGCCACTCCAACGATTAGAACTTAAGAATTTATCTTGAAAGTCTTGAGAGAAGGCTATCTCCTATCATGTAATCCAGTATCACATATACTAATTAAAAATATAAAAAAAATAAAAAGCTTAAGCCTCTAAGAAATAATGATATTGAGCAAAGATTTAAATAACGGTGGCAATGCGACATTCCAGTCGTTATTTTGCAGTTTCGGCTCTCTTTACCGTCGATATTTACCATAATTGATAACGAAAGCATTCATTATTTTCATAAGCGTGATAAATGCGACACGATCTAAAATGCGTCTGCTACTCTAATTTTAATCCTTGGCATTGAGATAAGAAATAGACGAGTTGCAGTAAAAGAAATAGAGTGTCACATCTAAAATTTCATGCTTGCATGATGTAGACATCTAATTTTGTCTGGACCCCTAAATCATGTATATTTTCTTCCTAAATTGATGTTTCAGAATGCTAAAAGGCTTTTCTCCTCCGAGGCTTAGTCTAAGAAAGTAGGCAGAAAAAGTCAAACTCAAAAAAAGTCAACCCAAAGAAAGACAACCATAAAAAAGTCAACTACTAAAAAAGTCAACCCACTTTCGAAATCAAGATTTGAGGTTCAATTGAAAAACGGTGAAAGAATTTTGATAATCCGAGGTCTACATTGAAAGATATGGAGTTCGGAAGTTGGGTTACGAGATTCGATAGAAAGAAAACCCTAATTCGGAAAATTTGGGAAAAAGTGCTTAAACGATCAAATTGGTCGGAATTGAAGGTCTCAAATGAAAGATAAGCACTGACTACGGGTAATGGAGAAGCTACTTGGAAGAAAAACTGATAGAAAAGTCAATTCGAAAGAAAACCGAGAATTAGGGTTTTTTGGTGGATTTCGGTGAAATTTGGAAGAATTAAAGAAATGGCTCAATTCGGAAGATATAAAGCAATTAATTGATGAGAAATGATTAAAAAATGATAGCCTAAGGCTCAGTTTGAAGAAAATCTGAAAATCGGACTTGTTTTGAGGAAAATCGGGTTTCAGAGGCAAAAGAGCAAAATTGAAAGATATGGGAAAACAGCAAATGAACTCCAAAAATTCTGAAAATTTGCAAATCTCATTCTTAAATCATTTTGAAGATATTGGCGAAAGAAAATCTTGATTCGGAGTTTGTTTGCAAAATGACCAAATACCGGGCCCACTATACAGAAATTCAACAAGAAAAATCCCGAAAAATAGCAAGTGAACTCCAAAAATTCTGAAAAATTTGCAAATCTCATTTTCAAATTATTTGGAAAATATTTCCGAAAGAAAATCTTGATTCGGAGTTCGTTTGGAAAATGGCCAAATCCCAGGTCCCCTATGTAGTAATTCAAGCATATAAATCCCGAAAAAATAGTAAATGAGCTCCAAAAATTATGAAAACTTCCATATCATATTTTTTAATTATTTGGAAGAGATTGATGAAGAAAAATCTGGATTCGGAGCTCGTTTAAAAAATGGTAAAGTTCGGGTGCATAAAAGGGGTAATTTCAGAAATAAATCCGAAATAAATAGCAAATGGACTCGAAAAATGTTGAAAATTTCCATAATCCAAATTTTTATTATTTTGGAAGTATTGAAAAAATAAAATTCGAATTTGGAGTCCGTTTGCTATTTATTTAAGTTCGGAATTCACCAAAGAAACCAAAAAGGGCAAATTTGTAATTGATGAAAATATGAAAGAAGAAGGAATTGCTGAGATTTTTTCTTCACTTGGTCAACCAACATAGAGGAGAAGAAGGAAGCCTGAACAATTTAATTCCCTGGTCACTATCAAGCCACATGCTACCACTAACACCTTGCAAATGGTCTCCCCTTCATTCAATGGCTTAAGTGCCTTGTAGGAAAGTTGAATGCACTTTAAATGCCAAAATGAAATTTTTATTTGTCATAAAAGAACCCTCATCTAATGTCCAAGAATGGAAGAAAAAAGATTGGCACAATTCATCCAAGGGTGAGCATCCATTCGGTTGAGCAAGGGAGTGCATGGGATTATCTCTTTTCATCCAATGGCTTAGGCCATCTACAAGGGCTGAGTACACATGTTTAGGGCTGGATTTACTCTACAAGATGTCATTTTTATGTTGGCCTCATCCAATGACCAAGAATGGAAGAGCACAACTCATCCAAGGGTAGGCACTCAAGAGGGGCAAGCAAGGGAGTGCATGAGATTTGTCCTCTTTTGCATCTAAGGGCTAAGTGATGGAAACTCAATTAAGAGTTGTAAACCCAAGTGCAGGTTATGTTCAAGTAATAAATTCTCGGGTGTCCGAGGTCGAACCACAAGGAAGCGTATTAGTAAGTATAAGTTTATAAATATATAAGAAAAAGAAAATAAACAAGATATTAGGGAATCAATAACAAAGAAAGTAAACAAGATATTAGAGAACAAAATAAACAAAATAACATAAAAGCAATTAAACAAGATATAAAAAACAATAAGAAAATATGTTGAGGTTAGAGAATCCACTCTTGGTGTTATGCTAAGATTAATCTTGTTTTATTACACAATTGAAATCCACACATAAGGGAGGTTCCAATCGGAAGGTTTAGTAATTCAGTCCAAATTGTCCAACGTCCATAGCATATGATATTATGTTCATTTGGTGTCCTCAAAACTCATAAAAAGAGTCCAAGCATTCCTTATGCCAAGGTATATGTCTACAACAAATCAAGATTATGAAACCAAGCATTTACTGTGCCATTTTCCTTGCCAATAACGAATCAAGATCTCTACTTTGCAAGTATGATTTTAAACCAAAATAAAATATTATCTATACTAATGTTTATAAATGATGATTCATTTTAGCTCAAGTTTAAGAGACTAACCTTAGCATTTACCAAAAGCTTCACCTCAACAATATGATTAGCAACACATACTAGATATGAATAAAATGAAAAGGAATGTAAGAAACATAAGTAAAGAAAAAGAAAACTAGAGAAAGGAAAGAAGAAGAAAACTTAGAGAATTTTATTACAATGGCTAATATCCTACCAATGTATCAATGTATCCCAATACTCATCCAAGGCCCTCTATTTATACACATTTTGGAGGGCTAAATGACAAGAGACAAGCTTTACAAATTTCAAAGGTAGGTATAATAGGTGGGTGCATTTTTCTAACAATTTTCGTCATATTGTATGACAATTCTGATCAACCAGCTTGATGGTCGATTTTGTCAATATTGGAGGCTCGATCTAATAAAATTCTCTTCTAGAAAAATATACCCCTATCCGTTACGGATCCATAGCCGCTGGAATCAGCTCATTTGCTGATGTGGATAAGAAGATATGGGCAAAATACGAAAACAGGTCAGCACAGACGTCATTGCACATCAGCCAACTTGATGGTCGATTTCGCTGGGGAAAACGACTCTGTTTCAAGAAGTGTAAAACATGAAAAAGATAGATATGCCTCTTAGCTTTGCACGGCTACCAATTTCAGCCTTATTGCGTCAGTGAAACTCGAGATATAGCTGATATGGCAAACGGTGTCGGAACTGGAACTGAACTGGATTTGCCCTTAATTCTAGTAATCTGAAATCACTCAAAGAAACTTGTGAAAAACACCAAATTACATAAAAATATAAAAGATCATAAACACAATTAGACTAAACAATAATAACTCGTATTTGACACAAAACAATAATAAAACATAACTAAAAACTATATAATTATACGAGTTATCACACCCCCACACTTAGATTGTTGCTAGTCCCTAGCAACGACTCAATAAAAATAAAATAAGAAAATCTAATCTAATCCATTTTCGTAGGAAATCATGGTGGCACTTAGCATGTGACACAAGCCTTTAAACCCCTAGGTGTCCCTGGTGGACGAGTTTAGTCTCGTGAGGGTTTACTAGGACGATACCCACAAACATTGAAGACATAAGAAAAACTAAAAATAATAATTATAACTAATCCTTCCAATATAAATTAGAGATAATCATTGGACAAGTCTTAAAAACTAATCAATAGCTTAAAGAAATTCACAAAAAATCTTGCTTGAATGTAAATAGTTTGAGTTAAGCCAATATTAACATAACATATTTCAATCAAAATAGTGTATATTCAAACTTAATCTCAACTTCTCACATGGGATACTCTCTTGATTTTCACTCTTTAAAGTAGTGGTAAAGTGTTTACACTCAATCAATCTCATGAAAACACTTCTACCATATGCTTGCTTGTCCACCTATTCTCCACTATTTAGATCATACAACTTCATAAATCAAGAGGTCTTTATTCAAGGTTGTAATGGGGCCAACGGGTTATAATGTGGTTAAAGAACAAAAGGATAAAGATATCACAAAGGTTCCAAAGAGTTCATAGATTTTAGAGACATAATAAGATCATACAAATAAAACTTCTCAAAACTCTTATAAAGCACATAATAACATAGGCTAAATATTCATGTTGAGCCTTTGCATCATTCTAACCAACTTTGTAACATCTTTTTCTAGAAGTTCAAGAGAAGATATTTTTTTTTTTTTTAATATGGGAATGTATTTGACAATGATCCCTTTCTTTTTCTCGTGACTTTTTCTTTTCTTTTCTTCCCCCACACTTATCTTTTGTTTCTAACCCAAATTTTCAACTAAAAATATCCCTTGTTTTTTTTTTTTTTTTTTGCAATATGTCTCAAAATATAAAAATCCATCTTTAGAATAAGGGTAAGGATATAAGTATATTTAGGCTAGGTGTAAGTTGTGGTTACCAATAAAACAGCATATTTAATGTAGGCTCAAATTGGCTCACTAGTGGGGATGTTCTCTTAGAACATTAATAAGGGATGGCTGTTTGGCTCTGGTTATAATCCTAATGCCTCTATCATATTCATGTTGTCACATGTATCAATATAGTATCAAACGATTTAAAGCAAGTTCTAGAGAATCATGTAATCATAAGAGCACTCATGAAAGAAATTAGATTGATTTGTATAATGCATCAATCATTATAGGCTCAAAAACTCACAAGGATGATTATACAAGTCAGATTAAGTCTAAACATGCTTCTTTCTCAATCACATATCATATTAACATTGGCTCATAAAAAGGTTGATATCAAGCTCAATTCTCATGAAAATCTTCTCACTAATAAATCTGTTTTAGACTTATGCAATTCATATCTCATTATAGTATTGAAAGTAACTAAAAAACACACTAAGTCTAAACATGCTTTTTTTTTTTTTTTTTGAAGAATAAGATTAAATCAAACTGACAAGGTATGTCTCAAGTCTCCCTTACTCAGACCTTGTTCAGAATGAATACTTCTAAATGTCTTAAAAGACAACAATTTTTTTTTTTTTTTAGCAAAATATGTCCCTTACCCCCTACTAAAATATGACATTGTCCCCAATGTCAAATTTTAAAGGTAGAATTTAGGAGATATTACCTGCAGAGGTTGCTAACCACTGATGGAGACTCAATTAAGAGTTGTAAACCCAAGTGCAGGTTATGTTCAAGTAATAAATTCTCGGGTGTCCGAGGTCGAACCACAGGGAAGCGTATTAGTAAGTATAAGTTTATAAATATATAAGAAAAAGAAAGTAAACAAGATATTAGGGAATCAACAACAAAACAAAATAAACAAGATATTAGAGAACAAAATAAATAAAATAACATAAAAGAAATTAAACAAAATATAAAAAACAATAAGAAAGGATGTTGAGGTTAGAGAATCCACTCTTGGTGTTATGCTAAGATTAATCTTGTTTTATTACACAATTGAAATCCACACATAAGGGAGGTTCCAATCGGAAGGTTTAGCAATTCAGTCCAAATTGTCCAACGTCCATAGCATATGATATTATGTTCATTTGGTGTCCTCAAAACTCATAAAAAGAGTCCAAGCATTCCTTATGCCAAGGTATATGTCTACAACAAATCAAGGTTATGAAACCAAGCATTTACTGTGCCATTTTCATTGTCAATAATGAATCAAGATCTCTACTTTGCAAGTATGATTTTAAACCAAAAGAAAATATTATCTATGCTAGTGCTTATAAATGATGATTCATTTTAGCTCATGTTTAAGAGACTAACCTTAGCATTTACCAAGAGCTTCACCTCATCACCTCAACAATATGATTAGCAACACATACTAGATATGAATAAAATGAAAAGAAATGTAAGAAACATAAGTAAAGAAAAAGAAAACTAGAGAAAGGAAAGAAGAAGAAAACTTAGAGAATTTTATTACAATGGCAAATATCCTACCCATGTATCAATGTATCCCAATACTCATCCAAGGCCCTCTATTTATACACATTTTGGAGGGCTAAATGACAAGAGACAAGCTTTACAAATTTCAAAGGTAGGTATAATAGGTGGGTGCATTTTTCTAACAATTTTCGTCATATTGTATGACAATTCTGATCAGCCAGCTTGATGGTCGATTTTGTCAATGTTGGAGGCTCGATCTGATAAAATGGTCTTCTAGAAAAATATACCCCTATCAGTTACGGATCCATAGCCGTTGGAATCAGATCATTTGCGCACGTGGATCGGAAGATATGGTCAAAATACCAAAACGGTGCAGAACAGACGTCATTGCACATCAGCCAACTTGATGGTCGATTTCGCTAGGGAAAACGACTCCGTTTCAAGAAGTGTAAAACATGAAAAAGATAGATATGCCTCTTAGCTTTGCAGGGATACAAAGTTCAGCCTTATTGCTTCAGTGAAACTCGAGATATAGCTGATATGGCAAAAGGTGTCGGAACTGGAACTGAACTGGATTTGCCCTTAATTCTAGTAATCTGAAATCACTCAAAGAAACTTGTGAAAAACACCAAATTACATAAAAATATAAAAGATCATAAACACAATTAGACTAAACAATAATAACTCGTATTTGACACAAAACAATAATAAAACATAACTAAAAACTATATAATTATACGAGTTATCACACCCCCATACTTAGATTGTTGCTAGTCCCTAGCAACGACTCAATAAAAATAAAATAAGAAAATCTAATCTAATCCATTTTCGTAGGAAATCACGGTGGCACTTAGCATGTGACACAAGCCTTTAAACCCCTAGGTGTCCCTAGTGGACGAGTTTAGTCTCGTGAGGGTTTACTAGGACGATACCCACAAACATTGAAGACATAAGAAAAACTAAAAATAATAATTATAACTAATCCTTCCAATATAAATTAGAGATAATCATTGGACAAGTCTTAAAAACTAATCAATAGCTTAAAGAAATTCACAAAAAATCTTGCTTGAATGTAAATAGTTTGAGTTAAGCCAATAATAACATAACATATTTCAATCAAAATAGTGTATATTCAAACTTAATCTCAACTTCTCACATGGGATACTCTCTTGATTTTCACTCTTTAAAGTAGTGGTAAAGTGTTTACACTCAATCAATCTCATGAAAACACTTCTACCATATGCTTGCTTGTCCACCTATTCTCCACTATTTAGATCATACAACTTCATAAATCAAGAGGTCTTTATTCAAGGTTGTAATGGGGCCAAAGGGTTATAATGTGGTTAAAGAACAAAAGGATAAAGATATCACAAAGGTTCCAAAGAGTTCATAGATTTTAGAGACATAATAAGATCATACAAATAAAACTTCTCAAAACTCTTAAAAAGCACATAATAACATAGGCTAAATATTCATGTTGAGCCTTTGCATCATTCTAACCAACTTTGTAACATCTTTTTCTAGAAGTTCAAGAGAAGATATTTTTTTTTTTTTTTTTTTTAATATGGGAATGTATTTGACAATGATCCCTTTCTTTTTCTCTTGACTTTTTCTTTTCTTTTCTTCCCCCACACTTATCTTTTGTTTCTAACCCAAATTTTCAAATAAAAATATCCCTTGTTTTTTTGCAATATGTCTCAAAATATAAAATTCATCTTTAGAACAAGGGTAAGGATATAAGCATATTTAGGCTAGGTGTAAGTTGTGGTTACCAATAAAACATCATATTTAATGTAGGCTCAAATTGGCTCACTAGTGGGGATGTTCTCGTAGAACATTAATAATGGATGGCTGTTTGGCTCTGGTTATAATCCTAATGCCTCTATCATATTCATGTTGTCACATGTATCAATATAGTCTCAAACGGTTTAAAGCAAGTTCTAGAGAATCATGTAATCATAAGAGCACTCAAGAAAGAAATTAGATTGATTTGTATAATGCATCAATCATTATAGGCTCAAAAACTCACAAAGATGATTATACAAGTCAGATTAAGTCTAAACATGCTTCTTTCTCAATCAACATATCATATTAACATTGGCTCATAAAAAAGTTGACATCAAGCTCAATTCTCATGAAAATCTTCTCACTAATAAATCTGTTTTAGACTTATGCAATTCATATCTCATCATTGTATTGAAAGTAACTAAAAAAAAAAAAAAAAAAAAAAACACACTAAGTCTAAACATGCTTTTTTTTTTTTTTTTTTTTTTTTTGAAGAAGAAGAAGATTAAATCAAACTGACAAGGTATGTCTCAAGTCTCCCTTACTCAGACCTTGTTCAGAATGAATACTTCTAAATGTCTTAAAACACAACAAATTTTTTTTTTTTTTTTTTTTTTTTTTTTTTTTTTTTAGCAAAATATGTCCCTTACCCCCTACTAAAATATGACATTGTCCCCAATGTCAAATTTTAAAGGTAGAATTTAGGAGATATTACCTGCAGAGGTTGCTAACCACTTATTATAACTGAGACACAACAAACAAAATGTTAGATAATGTCGCCGAAAGTGTATTTGACCTGTCAGAAGAAAATGTTAACCTAACAAAAGATTTTTGCGTGATTTCAGGAAGAAAATCAAAAAGAGAAGAAAAATCAACCGTAAAAGACCAATGCAAAAAATACGAGAATAATTACACAAATTGAACAACACGTAAATTAAACCGAAATGAAGTTATTGCAAATCAAACCAAAAGCTGAGAAGTCATTTATTGTAGTTGTGATTGTGGCTCACATCTTCCTCTGGTTTTACGTCCAGAAACGGCTTAAACGCCTTCTATGAGTCGAGGATATGCTTCCCATCCAATTTTCTTACAAGCTGGCAAACAGGGTCTTTTAACATCAGATTCCCAAGATGTTGCCATTCCTTTTGGAATTGCGACCATAAATCAAGAATTTCTCTTTGTACGTCTCCACTAGGATGCGTCTCAAGAGAAAGTTGGATATTACCCAAATTCTCCTTACTCAGTCCATCCTTAATGAATTCAATTTTATCATCTCGATTAGAGGACGGAATCCCAATAGAACGACATTTACCGTTACACGTCCATCGTGCACATTTGTGGCAATTTGAACTCATGCGCTTTGCTCGTCGCTTCTTTGCATAAGTGCTTCTACCTGTACCTGGTAAATGCAAAACAGGAAGATATTCATCTTCACGTACCTTGGCTTCAATTATCCAACGTATGTCTTCAGGAATCCCTTTGTGCATAAGCATTCTTAATCTTTCAAATCGAACTTGGTAAAGCTTCAGTAAAATATTTCGAGGAAAAGGAGGAAATCGTTTCTGCAATCTTGTGAGAATATCATCCATCTTGAAAAAAAATGAAAAAGAAATTGAAAGAGAAATTTATATACAATATCAGTTTTGTGGGTAGCTGATGGAACCGACTTAAATAATCACGGAGTACCGTTATCCGCCATTTAACCGGGAAAAAAAATGAATTTTTTTTTTTTTTTTTTTTTTGAAGATTAGTAAAAATTATATTTACATCTAGTTATTTTCAAAACAAGGATCAGAAAGAAAAACAACCTCTTTTTGAGTAACATGATTTTCCAAAAAGAGTTTGAGTCTTTGTCCATTTACCTTGAATACGTTACCATTTTGAGGATTCTCCATGTCAACTGCTCCATAATGATACACATGCTTAACCACAAATGGGCCAGTCCATCTTGATCTCAACTTATCAGGAAATATGTGAAGTCTAGAATTATAAAGTAGAACTTTTTGCCCAACATCAAATGTTTTTCTTGAAATTAACTTGTCATGAAAGGCTTTAGTTCTTTCTTTATGAATTTTAGAATTCTCATATGCATCATTTCTGAGTTCCTCAAATTTTTGTTTCCAACAATGCTTAACCTGAAAAGAATTTAACAAAGAATCAGTGTGTGAAATTTCTGAAGCATTATCAAACTCACATTCAATTAAATAAGCTTCTAAAGGATCATGAAATGTGGTAGTGGTGTTATGTTCATGAACAAGTTCTTCAATGAAATCCACTTCATGTACTTCTGAATCATCACCAGGTTGCTTGCAAATGTTGAACACATTTAATTCTAAAGTCATATTTCCAAAAGAAATGTTCAAAATACCATTCCTGCAATTTATCAGAGCATTAGAAGTTGCAAGAAATGGACGGCCTAATATAACAGGAATTTGAACATTTGGATTTGAAACAGGATGTGTGTCCAAAACAATAAAATCAACAGGGAAGTAAAAATTATCAATTTGAACCAAAACATCTTCAACTATCCCTCGAGGAATTTTTACAGAACGATCAGCTAGTTGAAGTGTAACAGGTGTTTCCTTGAGTTCACCTAAACCTAACTGTTGATAAACAGAAAAAGGCAAAAGATTAACACTAGCACCAAGATCAAGCAATGCATGTTCTATTCTAGTGTTTCCAATGATGCATGAGATTGTTGGACATCCAGGATCTTTGAATTTTGGTGGAGTAAGGTGCTGAATAATTGAGCTCACACTTTCCGTCAGAAATGCTTTCTTTTGTACATTATGTTTCCTTTTAAATGTGCACATGTCCTTAAAAAATTTAGCATAAGATGGAACTTGTTTGATTGCATCCAATAAAGGAATGTTAATCTTAACTTGTTTGAAAAGTTCATAAATTTCTGCATTTTGATTCAAATTCTTTATTGTTTGCAACCTTTGAGGAAAAGGAGCAGGATGCATACCTTTTTCTTTGTCCAAATTTTCAAGAAGTTCAGACTTACCATCATCCTTACCAATACTTTTCGGAGGGGAAGGAGGATCTTGGTCTTTTGATGAAATGTTTTTCTCAATTGCCTTTCCACTTCGAAGAGTTGTGATAGAACTGGCATTTTCCTGTTGAGTTTCATTGGAGCAAGAAACAAGACATTGAGTAGAAGGGTTAGGCTGAGGTTGAGCAGGAAACTTACCTTTTTCTTGAGTGCGTAATGAAGCTGTCAATGTGGACAAGGTGTTTTTGATCTCATTGATGTCCTGTGAAGTTTGGTTATTCACATTTGCTTGTGTTTGCATGAATGCTTGCAATGTCTCTTCCAAGGTTTGTACACGTGAAGGTTGATAGGAAAAAGTGTTGCCCGGCTTTTGAGATTGTGGTACCTGAACATGATTATTATTCCGCCAACTGAAGTTGGGATGATTTCTCCATTCAAGGTTATACGTTTCAGAGTAAGGAGAAGGAAAAGGCTTTTTAAATGTGTTTATGGAATTTACTTGATCATGCAACGCTTCTTTAAGAATGGGAATGTTTGGACATTCAGAAGTGGGGTGTCCCATGATTTCACAAATTCCACAACTTTCTTCATTTTTAACCGTTTTGACTTCTTTTACTTCTCTAAGTTCCATGGCTTCAATCTTTCTAGCCAAATTAGCTACTTTAGCTTTTATCTCATCTTCTTGACTAAAATGATATTTTCCTCTGTTAGAAACAAGATTAGATCTATTGGAACTTTCAGAGGAATTATCTGTGTGCCAGGCTTGAGAGTTATCTGCCAAATGGTCTAAGTAGTCAAAGGCTTCTTCAGGTTCTTTTTCTAGAAACTCACCGTTACACATTGTTTCAACAAATTGTTTAGTTTCGGGAGTTAAACTTTCATAAAAGAAACTAATAAGACGCCATTTTTCAAAACCATGATGTGGACAAGAACTTAACAAATCTTTAAAACGCTCCCAGCACTGAAAAAATGCTTCATTTTGATTTTGATTGAAATTTTGAATCTGTCTTTTCAAAGCAGTAGTTTTATGTGCTGGGAAAAATTTCTTTAGAAACTCAGTTTGTAATTCTTGCCATGTGCCAATTGACCTTGGTTTTAAATTATGAAGCCAAATTTTTGCTTTATCTTTTAAAGAAAAAGGAAATAATTTTAGCTTGACAATTTCATTTGTACATTGTTGGTCATTAAAGGTGACACATACATCTTCGAAGTCTTTTAGAAACGAGTAAGCACTTTCCGATTCTAACCCATGGAAATTTGGAAGCAAAGCTATCATACCTGGTTTAAAACGAAAGTTGTTTGCATTGAGAGGAAAAATAAAACAAGAGGGTGATGAGCTTCGAGTTGGTTGCAAGTAGTCACGCATGGTGCGTACTTGTCTGTTCTCATCTTCAGCATAAACACTTTCATTGTCAGCCATGGTAGGAGTTGTATTAGAAAGATTACCTGAAAAAGTTTCACAATAAAATCTAACTAAACGACGAGATCTAAAATCACGTCGCCAAACAAGCATAAAACAAAGTTAATAAATAGATAATATATAAATATAAACTTTACAATATAAATATAAATATATAGAAAATTAGGCGGTATAACCAGCCAAAAAATATATATACAAAATTAGGCGGTATAACCAGCCAATAAAACAAAGTTAATATACAAATTAGGCGGTATAACCAGCCAATAAAAATAAATATACTTATAAACTTATATACTTAGTATTGCTTCCCCGGCAACGGCGCCAAAAACTTGATGGAGACTCAATTAAGAGTTGTAAACCCAAGTGCAGGTTATGTTCAAGTAATAAATTCTCGGGTGTCCGAGGTCGAACCACAGGGAAGCGTATTAGTAAGTATAAGTTTATAAATATATAAGAAAAAGAAAGTAAACAAGATATTAGGGAATCAACAACAAAACAAAATAAACAAGATATTAGAGAACAAAATAAATAAAATAACATAAAAGAAATTAAACAAAATATAAAAAACAATAAGAAAGGATGTTGAGGTTAGAGAATCCACTCTTGGTGTTATGCTAAGATTAATCTTGTTTTATTACACAATTGAAATCCACACATAAGGGAGGTTCCAATCGGAAGGTTTAGCAATTCAGTCCAAATTGTCCAACGTCCATAGCATATGATATTATGTTCATTTGGTGTCCTCAAAACTCATAAAAAGAGTCCAAGCATTCCTTATGCCAAGGTATATGTCTACAACAAATCAAGGTTATGAAACCAAGCATTTACTGTGCCATTTTCATTGTCAATAATGAATCAAGATCTCTACTTTGCAAGTATGATTTTAAACCAAAAGAAAATATTATCTATGCTAGTGCTTATAAATGATGATTCATTTTAGCTCATGTTTAAGAGACTAACCTTAGCATTTACCAAGAGCTTCACCTCATCACCTCAACAATATGATTAGCAACACATACTAGATATGAATAAAATGAAAAGAAATGTAAGAAACATAAGTAAAGAAAAAGAAAACTAGAGAAAGGAAAGAAGAAGAAAACTTAGAGAATTTTATTACAATGGCAAATATCCTACCCATGTATCAATGTATCCCAATACTCATCCAAGGCCCTCTATTTATACACATTTTGGAGGGCTAAATGACAAGAGACAAGCTTTACAAATTTCAAAGGTAGGTATAATAGGTGGGTGCATTTTTCTAACAATTTTCGTCATATTGTATGACAATTCTGATCAGCCAGCTTGATGGTCGATTTTGTCAATGTTGGAGGCTCGATCTGATAAAATGGTCTTCTAGAAAAATATACCCCTATCAGTTACGGATCCATAGCCGTTGGAATCAGATCATTTGCGCACGTGGATCGGAAGATATGGTCAAAATACCAAAACGGTGCAGAACAGACGTCATTGCACATCAGCCAACTTGATGGTCGATTTCGCTAGGGAAAACGACTCCGTTTCAAGAAGTGTAAAACATGAAAAAGATAGATATGCCTCTTAGCTTTGCAGGGATACAAAGTTCAGCCTTATTGCTTCAGTGAAACTCGAGATATAGCTGATATGGCAAAAGGTGTCGGAACTGGAACTGAACTGGATTTGCCCTTAATTCTAGTAATCTGAAATCACTCAAAGAAACTTGTGAAAAACACCAAATTACATAAAAATATAAAAGATCATAAACACAATTAGACTAAACAATAATAACTCGTATTTGACACAAAACAATAATAAAACATAACTAAAAACTATATAATTATACGAGTTATCAACCACTTATTATAATTGAGACACAACAAGCAAAATGTTAGATAATGTCACAAAGACAAAGTGCAATCCACTCCTTGCTCGTCCATATCTCTTTTTCTTTTTCCGAGCGTTTGCGAAACAACCGTAGCAGATAAACACTCATAAGCTTGTAGCTTTTTGAGTAAATCTTCAATGGTTGTAGCAGAAATTATGGTTCTCCTTGCCTCTGAAAACATGAATCCATTATCCACAGCATTATCTAAATATGAAAGCAAATTACTAAAATAACCATTAATATTAAGCAAACCAATGGGTTTCTTATTTGTGACCAAAGATGACCAAGAAGCCACGCAAGCTATTTCTTCCAATGTACCCAGACCTCCTGGTAAAGCAATGTTTTCATCGGCAGAATGGTACATGATTGTCATCCGTTCAGGGATACTCCAAACTTGTATTTCCTTACCCACGGTAGGTCCACAAAAATCTATGAATAGTTTTGGCATGATTCCTAGAACTGGACTTCCTCCGGCGTGTGCTGCTGTAGCGACTGCTCCCATTAAACCCGTACTACCGCCTCCATAAATCAACTGGATCTTTTGTTGGGCAAGTATTACTCCAACTCTTATGGCTTCATCAGCGAATATGTTATTTTTCCCTGGATAAGCACCTCCAAAGACACAAATTTTTTTAATGCGCTGGGACGAAGTGCTTTCCATTTTTTTTCTTTTTCGAGTGCCTGAAAGAGAATGAGTACATGATGTAATATATAGAGGACTAAGTAGTGAATCAGACAAGAGTAATAATGTCGCCGAAAGTGTATTTGACCTGTCAGAAGAAAATGTTAACCTAACAAAAGATTTTTGCGTGATTTCAGGAAGAAAATCAAAAAGAGAAGAAAAATCAACCGTAAAAGTCAAAAGTAATAATGTCGCCGAAAGTGTATTTGGCATCTTCCTCTGGTTTTACGTCCAGAAACGGCTTAAACACCTTCTATGGGTCGAGGATATGCTTCCCATCCAGTTTTCTTACAAGCTGGCAAACAGGGTCTTTTATCATCAGATTCCCAAGATGTTGCCATTCCCTTTGGAATTGCGGCCATAAATCAAGAATTTCTCTTTGTACGTCTCCACTAGGATGCGTCTCAAGAGAAAGTTGGATATTACCCAAATTCTCCTTACTCAGTCCATCCTTAATGAATTCAATTTTATCATCTCGATTAGAGGACGGAATCCCAATAGAACGACATTTACCGTTACACGTCCATCGTGCACACTTGTGGCAATTTGAACTCATGCGCTTTGCTCGTCGCTTCTTTGCATAAGTGCTTCTACCTGTACCTGGTAAATGCAAAACAGGAAGATATTCA
Organism: Fremontodendron californicum; assembly: GCA_030761205.1. Lineage (NCBI taxonomy): Eukaryota > Viridiplantae > Streptophyta > Magnoliopsida > Malvales > Malvaceae > Fremontodendron > Fremontodendron californicum. Next base: position 18,796,912 of record JAULJL010000008.1, read on the forward strand.
TCTTCACGTACCTTGGCTTCAATTATCCAACGCATGTCTTCAGGAATCCCTTTGTGCATAAGCATTCTTAATCTTTCAAATCGAACTTGGTAAAGCTTCAGTAAAATATTCCGAGGAAAAGGAGGAAATCGTTTCTGCAATCTTTTGAGAATATCATCCACCCTGAAAAAAAAAATGAAATAAAAAAAAATGAAAGAGAAATTGAAAGAGAAATTTATATACAATATCAGTTTTGTGGGTAGCTGATGGAACCGACTTAAATAATCACGGAGTACCGTTATCCGCCATTTAACCGGGGTTAAAAAAAAAATTTATATTTACATCTAGTTATTTTCAAAACAAGGATCAGAAAGAAAAACAACCTCTTCTTGTGTAACATGATTTTCCAAAAAGAGTTTGAGTCTTTGTCCATTTACCTTGAATACGTTACCATTTTGAGGATTCTCAATGTCAACTGCTCCATAATGATACACATGCTTAACCACAAATGGGCCAGTCCATCTTGATCTCAACTTACCAGGAAATATGTGAAGTCTAGAATTATAAAGTATAACTTTTTGCCCAACATCAAATGTTTTTCTTGAAATTAACTTGTCATGAAAGGCTTTAGTTCTTTCTTTATGAATTTTAGAATTCTCATATGCATCATTTCTGAGTTCCTCAAGTTCATTTATTTGTAATTTTCGTAAATTAGAAGCGTCATCAAGGTTTGAGTTGAACATTTTAATGGCCCAATATGCTTTATGCTCAAGTTCCACAGGTAAATGACAAGGTTTTCCATAAACTAGCCTATAAGGAGACATGCCCAATGCTGTTTTAAAAGTTGTTCGATAGGCCCATAATGCATCGTTAAGTCTAAGAGACCAATCTTTGCGATTTGGATTAACCGTCTTTTCCAAAATTTGTTTAATCTCCCTATTTGCTAATTCTACCTGTCCATTTGTCTGCGGGTGATAAGGGGTTGCAACTTTGTGTGTAATGGCATATTTCTTCATTAATGTTTCAAAAACCTTGTTGCAAAAATGTGTTCCCCCATCGCTTATGATAGATCGAGGAATTCCAAATCGACTCAAAATATTTTCTTTTAAAAATTTAATCACTGTTTTGTGATCATTATTTCGACATGGAATTGCCTCTATCCACTTTGAAACATAATCTATTGCAACTAAAATGTATAAGAAACAAAAAGATGGTGGAAATGGTCCCATGAAATCAATACCCCAACAGTCAAAAATTTCAATTACAAGAATTGGGTTCAAAGGCATCATGTTTCTTTTCGAAATGGAACCTAATTTTTGACAACTTTCACATGACTTGCAAAAATTATGTGCATCTTTGAATAAAGTTGGCCAGTAAAATCCACACTGTAAAATTTTTGCAGCAGTTTTCTTTGATGAAAAATGACCACCACATGCCTCGGAATGACAAAACTTAATTACACTACTTACCTCATTGTCGGGAATGCATCTTCGAAAAATCTGATCAGGACAATATTTGAACAAGTAAGGGTCATCCCAATAGAACTTCTTTACCTCATTCAGAAACTTCCTTTTATCTTGGGTGCTCCATTGAGAAGGAATTTTTCCTGTAGCAAGAAAATTAGCAATGTCAGCAAACCAAGGTGTCGTGGAGACAATTAGAAGTTGTTCATCAGGAAAAGTATCATTTATTGGTGAGGTTCCAAAAGATTCATCACAAACAAGTCTTGATAAATGATCAGCCACCACATTTTCTACTCCTTTTTTATCTCGAATGGTGATGTCAAATTCTTGCAGAAAAAGGATCCACCTCAGCAACCTAGGTTTTGCATCCTTCTTAGAGAGAAGATATTTTAAAGTTGCATGATCACTAAAGACAACAATTGATGATCCAACAAGGTAAGATCTGAATTTATCCAATGCAAAAACAACTGCAAGTAATTCCTTTTTTGTAGTGGAATAATTCATTTGGGCTCTATTTAAAGTTTTACTTGCATAGTAAATTACATGTGGTTTATTATCTTTCCTTTGTCCTAACACAGCGCCAACAGCATAGTCACTAGCATCACACATTATTTCAAATGGTAAAGACCAATCAGGAGATCTCATAATAGGAGCAGTAGTGAGCATATTTTTGAGTTTTTCAAAAGCATCTTCACAATCTTTAGTCCATTCAAAAGCAGTGTCTTTCATTAAAAGATTACATAGAGGTTTAGATATCGTGCTAAAATATTTTATGAATCTTCTATAAAAACCTGCATGTCCCAAGAATGACCTAATGTCCTTTACTGTCTTTGGTGTGGGTAGATTAGCAATCAATTCAAGTTTTGACTTGTCTACCTCAATCCCTTTTGCAGAAACAATGTGACCTAGTACAATACCTTTAGTGACCATGAAATGACATTTTTCCCAATTAAGAACAACATTTTTTTCTTCACACCTAATCAATACATTTTTCAAATTGGCTAAGCAATCATCAAATGAATCACCAGAAACAGAAAAATCATCCATGAAAATCTCAAGATTACGTTCAATCATGTCACTAAAAATACTAAGCATGCATCTTTGAAATGTGGCAGGGGCGTTACATAATCCAAATGGCATTCTACGATATGGAAAAGTACCAAAAGGACATGTAAAAGTGGTTTTCTCTTGGTCCTCAAGTGCAATGGCAATTTGATTATACCCAGAATATCCATCTAGAAAACAATAAAACTCATGCCCTGCAACTCTTTCTAAGATTTGATCCATGAAGGGCAAAGGGAAATGATCTTTCCTCGTCACTGAGTTAAGTTTCCTATAGTCAATGCACATGCGCCAACCAGTAACAGTCCTAGTTGGAATTAATTCATTGTTTTCATTTTTAACTACAGTAACTCCAGATTTCTTAGGTACGACTTGAGTAGGACTTACCCATTTGCTATCAGAGATAGGATAAATGATTCCATTATCTAGAAGTTTAATGACTTCATTTCTCACTACTTCTTTCATATTAGGATTAAGCCTTCGTTGCATTTGTCTAGAGGTTTTAGCATTTTCCTCTAAATAAATATTATGTGTGCAGATTAATGGGCTTATTCCCTTTATGTCAGCTAAGGTCCATCCTAATGAATTTTTGTGCATCTTCAAAAGTTGTAACAACTTACCTTTTTGTAGTTCATCAAGATGTGAAGAAATTATGACTGGAAAAGTTTCATTCTCACCCAAAAAGGAATATTTTAGCTCGGATGGCAATGGTTTTAAATCCAGCTTGGGTGGTTCAATAGTTGATGGTACAGTGAAATTTGTGAGTGATGGAAGTTCCTCAAACTTTTGTTTCCAACAATGCTTAACCTGAAAAGAATTTAACAAAGAATCAGTGTGTGAAATTTCTGAAGCATTATCAAACTCACATTCAATTAAATAAGCTTCTAAAAGATCATGGAAAGTGGTAGTGGTGAGATGTTCATGAACAAGTTCTTCAATGAAATCCACTTCATGTACTTCTGAATTATCACCAGGTTGCTTGAAAATGTTGAACACATTTAATTCTAAAGTCATATTTCCAAAAGAAATGTTCAACATACCATTCCTGCAATTTATCAGAGCATTAGAAGTTGCAAGAAATGGACGGCCTAATATAACAGGAATTTGAACATTTGGATTTGAAACAGGATGTGTGTCCAAAACAATAAAATCAACAGGGAAGTAAAAATTATCAATTTGAACCAAAACATCTTCAACTATTCCTCGAGGAATTTTTACAGAACGATCAGCTAGTTGAAGTGTAACAGGTGTTTCCTTGAGTTCACCTAAACCTAACTGTTGATAAACAGAAAAAGGCAAAAGATTAACACTAGCACCAAGATCAAGCAATGCACGTTCTATTCTAGTGTTTCCAATGATGCATGAGATTGTTGGACATCCAGGATCTTTGAATTTTGGTGGAGTAAGGTGTTGAATGATTGAGCTCACACTTTCCGTCAGAAATGCTTTCTTTTGTACATTATGTTTCCTTTTAACTGTGCACATGTCCTTCAAAAATTTATCATAAGATGGAACTTCTTTGATTGCATCCAATAAAGGAATGTTAATCTTAACTTGTTTGAAAAGTTCATAAATTTCTGCATTTTGATTCAAATTCTTTATTGTTTGCAACCTTTGAGGAAAAGGAGCAGGATGCATACCTTTTTCTTTGTCCAAATTTTCAAGAAGTTCAGACTTACCATCATCCTTACCATTACTTTTTGGAGAGGAAGAAGGATCTTGGTCTTTTGATGGAATGTTTTTGTCAATTGCCTTTCCATTTCGAAGAGTTGTGATAGAACTGGCATTTTCCTGTTGAGTTTCATTGGAGCAAGAAACAAGACATTGAGTAGAAGGATTAGGCTGAGGTTGAGCAGGAAACTTACCTTTTTCTTGAGTGCGTAATGAAGCTGTCAATGTGGACAAGGTGTTTTTGATCTCATTGATGTCCTGTGAAGTCCGGTTATTCACATTTGCTTGTGTTTGCATGAATGCTTGCAATGTCTCTTCCAAGGTTTGTACACGTGAAGGTTGATAGGAAAAAGTGTTGCCCGACTTTTGAGATTGTGGTACCTGAACATGATTATTATTCCGCCAACTGAAGTTGGGATGATTTCTCCATTCAGGGTTATACGTTTCAGAGTAAGGAGAAGGAAAAGGCTTTTTAAATATGTTTATGGAATTTACTTGATCATGCAACGCTTCTTTAAGAATGGGAATGTTTGGACATTCAGAAGTGGGGTGTCCCATGATTTCACAAATTCCACAACTTTCTTCATTTTTAACCGTTTTGACTTCTTTTACTTCTCTAAGTTCCATGGCTTCAATCTTTCTAGCCAAATTAGCTACTTTAGCTTTTATCTCATCTTCTTGACTAAAATGATATTTACCTCTGTTAGAAACAAGATTAGATCTATTGGAACTTTTAGAGGAATTATCTGTGTGCCAGGCTTGAGAGTTATCTGCCAAATGGTCTAGGTAGTCAAAGGCTTCTTCAGGTTCTTTTTCTAGAAACTCACCGTTACACATTGTTTCAACAAATTGTTTAGTTTCGGAAGTTAAACTTTCATAAAAGAAACTAATAAGACGCCATTTTTCAAAACCATGATGTGGACAAGAACTTAACAAATCTTTAAAACGCTCCCAGCACTGAAAAAATGCTTCATTTTGATTTTGATTGAAATTTTGAATCTGTCTTTTCAAAGCAGTAGTTTTATGTGCTGGGAAAAATTTCTTTAGAAACTCAGTTTGTAATCTTGCCATGTGCCAATTGACCTTGGTTTTAAATTATGAAGCCAAATTTTTGCTTTATCTTTTAAAGAAAAAGGAAATAATTTTAGCTTGACAATTTCATTTGTACATTGTTGGTCATTAAAGGTGACACATACATCTTCGAAGTCTTTTAGAAACGAGTAAGCACTTTCCGATTCTAACCCATGGAAATTTGGAAGCAAAGCTATCATACCTGGTTTAAAACGAAAGTTGTTTGCATTGAGAGGAAAAATAAAACAAGAGGGTGATGAGCTTCGAGTTGGTTGCAAGTAGTCACGCATGGTGCGTACTTGTCTGTTCTCATCTTCAGCATGAACACTTTCATTGTCAGCCATGGTAGGAGTTGTATTAGAAAGATTACCTGAAAAAGTTTCACAATAAAATCTAACTAAACGACGAGATCTAAAATCACGTCGCCAAACAAGCATAAAACAAAGTTAATATACAAATTAGGCGGTATAACCAGCCAATAAAAATAAATATACTTATAAACTTATATACTTAGTATTGCCTCCCCGGCAGCGGCGCCAAAAACTTGATGGTAACTCAATTAAGAGTTGTAAACCCAAGTGCAGGTTATGTTCAAGTAATAAATTCTCGGGTGTCCGAGGTCGAACCACAGGGAAGCGTATTAGTAAGTATAAGTTTATAAATATATAAGAAAAAGAAAATAAACAAGATATTAGGGAATCAATAACAAAGAAAGTAAACAAGATATTAGAGAACAAAATAAACAAAATAACATAAAAGCAATTAAACAAGATATAAAAAACAATAAGAAAAGATGTTGAGGTTAGAGAATCCACTCTTGGTGTTATGCTAAGATTAATCTTGTTTTATTACACAATTGAAATCCACACATAAGGGAGGTTCCAATCGGAAGGTTTAGCAATTCAGTCCAAATTGTCCAACGTCCATAGCATATGATATTATGTTCATTTGGTGTCCTCAAAACTCATAAAAAGAGTCCAAGCATTCCTTATGCCAAGGTATATGTCTACAACAAATCAAGGTTATGAAACCAAGCATTTACTGTGCCATTTTCCTTGTCAATAACGAATCAAGATCTCTACTTTGCAAGTATGATTTTAAACCAAAAGAAAATATTATCTATACTAATGTTTATAAATGATCATTCATTTTAGCTCAAGTTTAAGAGACTAACCTTAGCATTTACCAAAAGCTTCACCTCATCACCTCAACAATATGATTAGCAACACATACTAGATATGAATAAAATGAAAAGGAATGTAAGTAACATAAGTAAAGAAAAAGAAAACTAGAGAAAGGAAAGAAGAAGAAAACTTAGAGAATTTTATTACAATGGCTAATATCCTACCAATGTATCAATGTATCCCAATACTCATCCAAGGCCCTCTATTTATACACATTTTGGAGGGCTAAATGACAAGAGACAAGCTTTACAAATTTCAAAGGTAGGTATAATAGGTGGGTGCATTTTTCTAACAATTTTCGTCATATTGTATGACAATTCTGATCAGCCAGCTTGACGGTCGATTTTGTCAATGTTGGAGGCTCGATCTGATAAAATGGTCTTCTAGAAAAATATACCCCTATCAGCTACGGATCCAAAGCCGTTGGAATCAGCTCATTTGCTGATGTGGATAAGAAGATATGGGCAAAATACGAAAACAGGTCAGCACAGACGTCATTGCACATCAGCCAACTTGATGGTCGATTTCGCTTGGGACAACGACTCCGTTTCAAGAAGTGTAAAACATGAAAAAGATAGATATGCCTCTTAGCTTTGTACGGCTACAAATTTCAGCCTTATTACTTCAGTGAAACTCGAGATATAGCTGATATGACAAACGGTGTCGGAACTGGAACTGAACTGGATTTGCCCTTAATTCTAGTAATCTGAAATCACTCAAAGAAACTTGTGAAAAACACCAAATTACATAAAAATATAAAAGATCATAAACACAATTAGACTAAACAATAATAACTCGTATTTGACACAAAACAATAATAAAACATAACTATAAACTATATAATTATACGAGTTATCAAAGACCATGCAGATACATCCATATTTTTGGAGCAAAGCTATCAATTCATCCTTTATTGATGATGACAATAAAGTCCCAATTTTGACGTCCTTTATCTCCTCACCATTTCGCAGATTTATCATTTCCAATAATTCCTAATGAGAAAGTACTTGTTTCTCCTCTTGTTCTATTTTCCTTAATAGATCCGAAGGTAGACCATAATCCTCAGTATCTTTATTAGCCTCAAAATCACCCGTGCAAATGGGTTTTTCAAAATCAATTTCAGAATTACTGACAGGAAGGTCCTCATATTTCGTATCCGTACACCTGTAAATAGGTGGGGAAGAAACAATATAGGAAAATATATATATATATATACTAAAAGCAAAATAAATAGCATAACTGAAAGAATATGGACACATCAATATGAATAAAATGCATCGTGCTTGTCATTTATTGAATGGAAATGTTTAAACAAAAAGCCCATTACAGAAAAAAACTCTTAATATCTCTGGGTAAAGATAATTAAGATTGTTTTTTAAAGTATTACTTTGGAATAGACTTAAAAACTATGGGCAACTCAGTCGCACTTCAATTGGTCAGTCTATATCCTAGTGGACAAGGTTCCACCATCCAGTTGGCATTGTCACTTTCCATTCCTTTATTCCCAGTCATGCAAATCACCATATCCTGTATCTTCCCACCCTTATTCACATGGGTCCACAAAGGCTCATTACTAACAACCAACTGCAATGGGCATATACTACTAAGGGTGCTTCTGGATAATGCTTCTTCATTAAATGTAATGCCCTTGGCAACCCTGTCTAAGTTGCCAGTTGATATGTCTTATATGTTACCAAGTTGCACCGTAGTCAGGGCTTTCGATGGTACCAGGAGAGAGCTAATGGGAACTATTGAGGTTCCTTTGTAAATAGAACCATGCACCTATACAGTGAACTTCCAGATCATGGATATTAATCCATCCTATAATTTCTTGTTGGGAAGGCCGTGGATACATTCAGCAGGGACTGTACCCTCGTCTCTCCACCAAAAGCTAAAATTTGTGATAGAGGGGCATTTGGTCACTCTATCAGGAGAAGAGGATATAATAGCCTCTGCATCTACTGAATCTCCTTATGTTGAACCCAATAAAGATGTCGTAAAATGTTCCTTTCAATCTTTGGAATTTGTAAATGCGGTTTTCATCGTTGAAGAACGAAAATTCCAAAACCAAGGTTGTCCAAGAACACAAGGCTGGGAGTAAGAACAACAGTGGGAAAGGGCTGCAAGGTTGGAAAAGGTCTTGGAAAATATCTTCAAGGGATGGCCCGAGCAATGGAAGTAGTGGGAAAGAAATATCGATTTGGCTTAAGGTATCTTTCGAATGCCCATGAGAAGAGAAAACAAGTTGAAAAGAACCGACAAAGGAGGATGGCCCGTCTCGCGGGTATGGATATTGCCAATACCATTGGATGATATTTCATCATAACTGAAAAATATATGGTCGTCTGGCGCAATGTTTCCCACCAGCCTGTCTAACTTTTCTACTAATATGTTGTTAGCCACGTATGCTTGATTCAACACTCTTAACAGGGCATTTCTATGTGGCTCCGAGTTTAATAGCAAAGATAAGATGGAGATTCTTGCTGGCTGGCGCTGCAATTGCTCAACCATACTATACTCACTATGTTTTATGAACTTTAAAACATCGCATGCCTCCTTCTTGTTTACCGGCTCTTTTATCCTGTTTATTGGGGCGCTGATCCCCTCTTTTATTTTTTTGACAAATCCATCTCAATATGGATTGGTTCAACTACTTTCTTCCCTTTGTCCAGTCCTCCATCATTTCTTGTAGATCCTTATTCAATAACCTCAGGGGCATAACACATTCCACTTCGTGTTAAGTGCCCCACACCTGTAATATCTTGCTTACTTGAAGACCCTGGCATATCCATGCTGTAGTCATATTTACATGGTGCAGCTTTGTTCATCTTGTATGAAAAGGAAGAAGGCAAATCTATGATTAGCTTAGACGCAACTTCCTAACCAACGGGAGTAGTTTTCTCTAGTTCATCGTAATAGATGATCAAAGTCAATAACCTCAACCTATTTCTTCATAAAACTGGGCTTCCCCCTCATCTATCATCTTTTGGGCTTTAGCCAAAAAGTCCCCGTATTCCTATATGATATGACCTTTACATCCATGGAACGGGCACCAATCCTCCACCCTGTTTGCAACCATTTTTAAATTGTCACCATCCTCCACCATTCCTGCTTTTACCATTTCGACCCACACTTTTATCATTGGAGTCTTGACTTCACTGATATGTCTTTTCAACCTTCTTTCTTCCCCTGTCAATATTGTATTTACCCGATTCTCAACATGATTGGATAATGGATTTCTTTCTATATTCGGCCCATTCCTTGTCCCGAACTTGACCACCCCAGTATTAATCAAACTTTGGACTTTCTTTTTAAAGGCAATACAGTCCTCAGGTGAATGCCCCAGATCCCTGCGTGATATGCGCAGCTAACATTTGTATTGTACCACTTTGGATATAGTGGTGTCAGAGGTTTGAGGTATATAGGTGCAACAAGTTGACTCTGCAATAGTTTGGGATATAGCTCACCAAAGTTGGTAGGAATCGGATCAAGTTGGGGTTTTTGATCATTCCTTGGTGAACGTTGATCATTGTGTCCAGCACCTTGAGTATTTGGGACAGTGTTTCAGGGAAGATTTATCTGTGGGGATATGCCAGTTGGAAAAGGCTGTTGTGGTATATTGGTATAGGGAAATGGATTTTGGGTAAGATGGTTCACATTGAGGTAGTATGGATTATACCTCGGGTAAGGTGTATAGGGTGTAGAAGGTGCATAAGATATAGTAGGAGTATAGGGCCTGGGAGGTGTATATGGTGTAGGAGGTGCATAGGGTTATTGATTGAAGCTAACTGCACGGGTCTTCTCTTTCTTCTTTGTAGGGAAAACCTTCTTCAGAGTAGCAGACTCACCCTCTTCTATTTTCCCGTTCTTAATAACAGACTCTATCATCTCCCTGGATATCACCATATCTGCAAATTCCTTGGTGGCACTCCCCGCCAATTTATCATAATAAGGTGCTTTCAGGGTATTGATGAAAAGCACTGTAGTTTCCTTGTTGGTCAAAAGATGTTGTACTTGTGTAGCCAGGTCTCTCCATCTCTAAGAATATTCTTTAAAGCTTTCGGTAGCTTTCTTTTCCATGTTTTGCAGAGTTAGACGGTCAGGCACCATGTCCATCACATGCTTGTATTATTCCATGAAAGCTTTGGTTAGATCCATCTAGGAACGAATCTTAGTACGGGTAAGCTGGTTATACCACAGAGTTGCAGACCTTGTCAAGCTATCCTGAAACAGTGGATAAGCAATTTTTCATCTTCATCATGTCTGGTCATCTTCCTGTAGTACATGGTCAGATGTGCTGATGGGTTGGTAGTTTCATTGTATTTTTCAAAGTCTGGTACTTTGAACTTTGGAGGAATCACCAGACCGTGCACGAAACTCATCTCTTTGGCATCCAGACTGCCAAATAGCTCTGCCCCTTCAATTGCCCTCAATCTTTCCCCTACCAGCTGATATTTTTTCTGGGATTCTGCCATTTCAACCTTTTTTAGCTTGGCCATCTTTTCCTTTTCCTTTTCGGCCAGTTCCTCAAAGTCTGGAACATCCACATCAATTGGAACAACCCCAATGTTACCCTTTTTAGGACCAAAATTCTATACCTCAGTCGCTGGTTGGATGTAAACATAGGATGCTGCCCCAGTTGGAAGTTCATTTCCCACATGCTGGGATGTCTTGCCATTCCGATGTACTACCTTAAGTCGACCTTCCTAGTTTACTGCCCTCATTCCTGTAACTGAATTTTCCCCTGGCCATTTCTGCCTCATCATAGCACTCATTATTTCCATGAGTTTAGTCATCTGTTCTCGCGACTCCTCCCGAGACTTAACCAACTATTCCTGTAGTTCTTTCTGAGTTATTTCCATCCTTTCAATTCTAGCAAGCTGATCGTTCTCCAGAGCTCTGGCTTGAGATCGAGTATTGTAAGGGTGTCGAAAATCCGATTCTTTCTGAGTGCAACCAATTGTTAATGAATTTATTGACACATTTTTTAATTTAATGAATTTATTCGAGTATTCATTAAATTTATTGACACATTTTTTAATTTATAAAAAATGAATGAAAATAACTAAATGTTAATGAATGAATAAATAAATAAATGACTAAATGTATGAATATGAATGAATAATTATAAAAAATAAATTAATGGACAAATAAATAAATGGCTAAGTGCATGAATAATCTTAAAGTATAAATGTATGAATGACTATAAATATGAATGAATGAACAAACAAAATATATAAAGGAAAGAACAAGTGAATGATGAATGCATTTAAAAGTATTGGCCTCGGGATAATTCCAACCAAACGGTATTTCATTGATTTCCTGGAACTAAATACATCAAAGATAAAAGATCACTGCCTAAGACAATCTGGAACCAAACGGTATTTCATTGATTTACTGTCCTCTTTTGATTGCCTTGCTCTTCAATCTGACCCCTACTTGTTCACGGCCCTTTGACATGTAAGCTTTCCTTAGCTTGTTTCTCGAGTTGATTGGCTCAGGCTTCCTCATGCTTTTCTCTCTCTTTCCAATAGTTATTCTTCTTCTTGAGCTTTTTCACCTCTTGCTCCCATTCCCCAAAAGTCTTGAGGGTCCCCTCAAATCTGAGCTCGAAGCGGTACCTTTTATTCTTCAAGTGTAATTCCTGAAGATTGCTCTTAGCAGTGTGCCTTTCTCTCTTGGTCTTTTCCTTTTCTCTTTCTCGAGCTGATTCCCTATTTTTTCATGTCCTCAAGCTCTTCTTGCAGTCGAAAATCTCTTTGCTCATTTGGGCCATTTCTTTTTCAAATTCTGCCCTTGCAATTTCTATCTCTGATGGCACTTCCTTTAGTGGGAAACTCAAGAACTGGACCTTTTTTCCATCTGATGTCAACAACCTATCATTAACCCTCAATTCCCTTCATACCAGTTAATCAGGTGCGATGATGTCGGCATATCTAGCTACCTCCACCCGATGAATTTCCTTCCATGCTACTACAATCTCACGTAACTTTCCCGAGTATCCATCTTCCCCATAAGCAAATTCCAAATTACTAAGGTCATAGGTCATAGGAGTAAACTGACGGATTCTAATTGTCTTAGTACCAGTAGTGGTGCATAGCTCACTCCTCCCCATGCTCCCAATAATGGAATAGAAGCTTTATCTCCACAATTGTACAATGTCGGCATAGGAGCTATCCATGGAGCTCTCCAAATTATCATCTCAGCCCTGATATTTCGAAAGATGTTGATCCATTGTTTCTTAGTTCTATTTTTAGGCCAATCCCTCTTAAGAAATTCCCCAGTTGGTGCAAAAGACTTCCAATACGAGCGAAGAGGGAAATTCTCCTGTTTACAAAAATGACTCTGAACTCATATGTAAAGAAGTTGTATACAACCTATAAAACACCCTTTTCCTTTCTGTTTACAAAAATTAAGAGATTGGATTGTTTCTGCTATGATTTTCGGGCTGGGTTTATCCTCTGCTCAAGCCTCTCAAAAACATCAAATACCGCCACATCTACATATCCTAATGACTTTGGGAAGATAACTAAACCATAGATAGCCAGAGCAAAAATATTTCTAACTATCTCCTTACTTGAATGGCCATGAATTAAGGTCCGTAAAACATCCCAAGAGATATAGTGACTTATCCCTTTCCGGACAACATGGCTTTCGACCCAATTTCTTTCCACTCAAAGAATCTTAAACACCTTTTTCTTGAAACTCGGCATCTTTGTATACTTCAAATAAATACGGTCGGGAATAATGTTCTCAAATATGCAACAAGGTTGAATATTCCTCTATGGTTGGAGTCATATCCTCTTAGTTGAAAGTAAAACACCGATAAGCGGGATTCCAGTATTGCACCACAGCCCGGATCACCTCACCACTGACCTTAACCTGAACTAACAATGCTATGTCCCCATAAGTCTGAGTGAAGGCTTCTTATTCTGATATGTTCCATTGATTCCATATATCCATCAATTCCCGGAGATCATTTTGCCTGATAGTAAGATCAACCTCGGCTGGCAATACTGACACATATCCTATTTTCAAATAATTCCCATTATCCTGCTGACCTTTCTCGGACTGTTTCCTAACCTCTAAATGCTTCTCGACCACTGAGACATTTTGACCTTCCATGGAAGCCCTTTTGGTTGAATATTATCTCAAGACCAATAACCTTCCATATGCAAAAATGATGACAAGAATGCCAAAAAAAAATGAATTAGTAACGGGAATAAATTCTAGTAATACAAAAAAAAAACATATAATTCAAACAATAATTATCCTTGAGGATGCCAAAAACATTTCGACATTATAACACCCCTGGGACGAAACACCAACACTTTTTACGGGCATTGTGATGTACGTTCATCATTGCCGACTTTTCAAAAATAAACTTATTCGGAAAGTAGAATTGAAGGCAAAAGGATTGGAAATATTCGTCCAAGTGTTCTTAACTTCGGGATATCTAATTAGAAATCTGGCATAGCTTTGCCTAGGTTTACCATATGAAGGTGCATTAGTTCTAAAAGCCTCGAATTGTTCCTCACTGTTGCCGGTGAAGGATAGTAAGGCACCCCGATAAAAACGGGTTCAATTCGTTAGAGTCTATTTGCCTAGCCCATGCGGATTGTTAATCACGAAGGCTTAGGTAATTTAGTACTCCGAAAGTGTTTCACTAGCCCATGCAGATTGTTAATCATGAAGGCTTAGTTACTTTGCTCCCACCTAAAAGGACGGAACCCCGGTATAGGGCTCATGATATGCAAATACACGTGTAGTGTGTGAGGAGAAATAAAAAACCTTTCACCACCTATTCTACATCCCTTATTCTAAATGGCCCAACAAGATTAAACAACATAAATCATTAATTAATAAATAAATGAATATATGCACCAAAATAACTAGAGAACAATTATAATATGTATGCACTTGAATATGGACATATTTAAGAGCATTTTATTATTTTCAAAATTCTCCATATTTAAAAAAAATGAGGGAATTAAAATTAAATACCAATTAAACCAACAAAACAAAGAATTTGATAACACACGACTAATTCTAGGTCTGACTCTCTAATATCCCCAGTGGAGTTGCCAAGCTGTCGCAACCTAAAAAATAACAAGTCTCATTGCAAGACTTTATATTCATTAAGCGTGACATTAAAAAAAAATCGAGGAAAAGTCGACTTAATTCCTCTTGAAAAATGAAGGTTTTGAAAATGTCCTTGAAAAAGACATGGAGTCGCCACCAATCGTTCTTAGCTAGGTGTGATCGGCCACCTATTAAAACCGGTTTTGTAAAACATTTCAAAATTAATTAAACCATCTTAAAAACCAATTTCAAGTCTGTGTTATAAACCAGAGAAAAATTTAAGAATCGGGTTCGGGACTCGATTACGTGTGGGGAAGGATTAGCACCCCCACAACGCCCGTATAAAATGGTACCTTATTAATCATGTGTTATCTCAAGTCTCGATAAAAAGTTTATTTTTAATTTAGTATTTCAAGTTAATTCCCAATTTAAAGAAAAATAATTCCACTTTTAATTGAAAATTATTCTGAATTTATAAATTCAAAATTTTCCTATATTCCCCAACAAACGTGACAAAATATAGAAATTTTTATTAGTTTGGAAAACTTTCCCAATCATTCTCATTTTAAAAAAGATATTCCGTTATTAATGATAATTGATGATATCCTCTCCAGCAAACCCGACAGAAAACTCATGAATTATTTTAACTCGGGAATATCTTTATTTTATTGAAAATCATTATCTTTTTCAAAACATTTTAAAAAATATGAATATGAATATGTGTGACATAAATAAAATGACATAGCAAAGTCTAGATAATATAATGCAACCTAAATGATATGATATGATATAATTTAAATGTCATAGTATATTCTAAATGAAATGAAATATCCTAAGTCATATGATATATTCTAAATGAAATAAAATAACCTAGGTAACATGATATATTCTATATGAAATGAAATATCCTAAGTCACATGATATATTCTAAATGAAATGAAATGACCTAGGTAACATAATATATTCTATATGAAACGAAATATCCTAAATCACATGATATATTCTAAATGAAATGAAATATCCTAGGTGACATAATATATTCTAAATCAAATGAAATGACCTAGGTAACATAATATATTCTATATGAAATGAAATATCCTAAGTCACATGATATATTCTAAATGGAATAAAATGATTTAAATGACATGGCAAATATAAATGATATGGCATATAATCTAAATGATATGAAATGACATGAAACATAAAATAATGCTATCATATAATATGCATGAAAATAAAAATAAAATTAATAATGCATGAACATAGTATATGCTAAATAATATGACAAAAAATAACTAAATAAAAAGCATAGGATATCATGAAATATTCAAAACCATATAATAAACAACATAACATCAAAAATAAAAATAAAAAATGATAAAAACACCATGAAAATTATCATAGCAAAAATCACAAATTATATAGTATGCATGAATATGGGAAATGCAATGCATGAGAATGTATTTTTTCCTTCAATTAAGGAAATCCATATATCTAATAAGATATCCGGCTACCTTAGGAAAATATATCAAAATATTCTAAAACAAAAAACTTTGTGATTGTTTGAAAACAATTTTGGAAAAACTTATATTTTTAAAAAATAAAAACCTAGCTAATCCTTTTTAAACGGCTCTAATTTCCTAAGCTTAAAATCCCGGACTTGACCACCCTTAGCCCGAGGTTTATAAAATTATTTTTATAGTTCAAAAAGACTTAGAAACTACCCTAAGACAGTAGCTAAACTTCCTAATTAGTCCCCTCTAAGTAACTTAGCCAAAACAGAAAAAGGAATTTTCTTTAAATTCAAATCCGACTCCACTGTCCAGTTTTAGAATACAATTTTTTAACCTATTTTTAAAATTTCAAAACAATCTAAAAAAAAATACAGGAGATTTAGAACATTAAAACTACATGGGAGAAAATTGGCTTAATTTTATGGTTAAGGATGACTGCCCAAAAAATCGAGAAAATACGAGTATTGGGTGAAAAAGCTGTTTTGCCAAAACACATTTTTTTGCCTTTGATAAAATCATTTAAAAATCAAAGTAAAAATGTTGGAAACCTTCCTAAAGACTCACAAACAGTAGCTAACACTTTTAAAAAGTTAGATAAAAATTGGCTTAAGTAAAAATAATAAAAAACACAAAGGTAGAATAATCAATTTGACAACTCTTTAATTTTCCACAAGTATGCTCAAAATGAGCATGACTCTGAAGCATTAATTGTTCTAAGTCATAAATCATGTGACATGACATGAAATGCATGAAAATACAGCAAATATGATGCATGAAATGCATGATTTAAAACCTAAATGACATAGAAAATGCATGGCATCAATAAGATGACCTAGACCTAACATGAACTTGCATGGCATTTAATGCAACCTAGGTCTAAAATGCATGAAATGCATGATAATGCAAATACAACCTAAAACTAAAGAATGCATGGCAAATACACAAACATATAGCATTCTTAAACAAAATACATAACAACAAATCATTGAAATACAAACCTATCAACTAGCATAATAAAAATACACACACAAAGCTTAGAAAAAGGGGGGTAGCCGAATGATCAAATGAACATGGCATTTTCACAAACACTTATCATACAAACATGCAAAGCTAAAAAAACTAAATCATGCAAACAAAAAGTAAATGCATGAATACCAATAGGCATTTTCACAAACACATGGACTAAGAAAATGTAAATCATAAGCAAACTTAAACACTTTGAAAACAGAAAATAAAAAATGCAAGACAAGTAAAATAAACATGATAACAAGATAATAAACTCAACAATGGAAACAAGCAAGCAACCAAAACAAAACAAGCTTCATATTTTTTGTATTTGAAGAAGATTTAAAGCATCAAAACTTGTTAAATACTACTAATAGCATGAAATAAAAAAGCAAAATAGCAACTATATAAAAAAAATGGGCCATTCGGCCACCCCCAAAAACAAGAGAAAAAAATTTTCAAAAGTTTTTTTACAAGAAAGTATCAAGAAAGAACTTGAAGAAGAAACTTAAAAACACTTATTTTAAAATAAAAATAAAAATAAAATCACCAAAAATTCAATGAAAACAGCAAAATCAAGAATGGAAATGCAAGGAAAGTATAAGAGTATGGTGCTTTAAGCAACCTCTCAAAGCTATATTCCAAGCCTTTCTTCCTCTTCCTTTCTTTGCCTTTCTAATCTTTTGTTTTTTGCCTTTAAAAATGGAGAGAAAATCAACCCAACAAGAGTGTGAATGAGTCAAAATGAAAGAGAGAGCCCCTTCCCCTCTATAGTGGTCGGTTGGCCTCCTTCTAGAAGCTAGGTGGTTATTTTTTTTATCTCATCCAATGGCTATCCCTTCAAGATGCTTTCTATGTAAAACTTTCACCGTTGGATCAGATCTGATCAGCCCTTGAATTATGATGTCATGAAGATGTCATAAATGGTATATCTCTCCAACCATTGGTCCACGTGTTGCAAATTCAAAGGCTTGATCACAAAAATAACTACCTTCCTCTTCATTGTTGGCCTTTTGATTAAAAATCAGAAAATATCTGCCTACCATTAGGCCTTGGCCGACTGACCCTTCCTCTTCCAGCCCATGCTTCAATTTTTTAAAAATAAGAAAATACCCTTTTCAGTTTCTTTGGTAAAATAACTTTTTTGCCCCCTGAACATAAATAAATAGCAAACGGACTCCAAATTCAAAAATTATTTTTTTAATACTTCTAAAATAATAAAAATTTAAATTCTAGAGGTTTTCAAAATTGTTTGAGCCCATTTGCTATTTATTTGGATATTTTCTTCCAAAATTACCCTTTTATGATCCCAAACTTTACCATTTTTTAAATGAGCTCCAAATCAAAAATTTTCTTCAACAATCTCTTCTAAATAATTTAAAAGTATTATCTGGAAGTTTTCACAATTTTTGGAACTCATTTGGTATTTTTTCAGGATTTATCTGCTTGAATTACTATATAATGGGCCCGAGATTTGGCCATTTTGTAAACAAACTCCGAATATGGATTTTATTTCGCCAATATCTTCCAAATAATTTAAGAATGAGATCTGCAAATTTTTAGAATTTTTGGAGCTCATTTACTATTTTTTCAAGATTTATCCTTTTGAATTTCTACATAGGGGACCCAGGATTTAGTCATTTTGGAAATGAACTCCGAATCCAGATTTTATTTCGCCAATCTATTCGAAATGATTTAAGAATAAGATCTAAAAAATTTCAAAATTTTTGGAGTTCATTTGCTATTTCTTCCAAATTTTCTAATTTTGTCCTTTGCCTCCAATGCCCGATTTTGCTCAAAACAAGTCCGATTTTTAGATTTTCTTCAAACTGAGCCTTGGGCTATCCTTGTTTAATCACTCCTCATCAATTAGGGGCTTTAGTCTTATCAAATTGGGCCATTTATGAAATTCTTCCAAATTTCACCGAAATTCACCAAAAACCCTAATTCTCGATTTTCTTTCGAATTGACTTTTCTTTCAATTTTTCTTTCAAGTGGCTTCTCCATTACCCTAGTCAGTGCTTATCTTTCATTTGGAACCTTCAATTTAGACCAATTTGATCATTTAAGTACTTTTTCCTAAATTTCTCGAACTAGGGTTTTCTTTCTTCTGAATCTCCGTAATCCAACTTTCGAACTCCATATCTTTCAATGTAGACCTCAGATTATCAAAATTCTTTTGCCATTTTTCAATTGAACTTCAAATATTGGTTTTGAAACTGGGTTTACTTTTTTAGTAGTTGACTTTTTAGCATTGACTTTCTGAGGTTGATTTTTTCAAGTTTGACTTTTTAAGCTCGCCTTCTTAGACTAAGTCTCGGAGTACCACCTGCAAGATGAAAAAAGTCTATTTACATTCTGAAACATCAATTTAGGAAGAAAACATACATGTTTTAGTGGTCTGGACAAAATTAGGTATCTACAAATGAAATGTATGGTATGACAAATAATTGATTGGATGTCAAAATGCAAAAGGGGAAGATACCATGGAGGAAATAAGAATCGAAGGAACTTAATAATCAATATCTCATAAATTTGAAACATAACCAATTCATTCCCATATCAATGTTCACAAGGTATAAACCATGTTTACAAAATTTGAGGAGTGATTAGAACTATGTCTACAAGCACTTTATTCTTCCTTAAGGCTACAAGAGCCGACTATTGAAAAAAGTGAAATCCTACTTCATCATATCAGACCGAAGTCTTTCTATATCATTGCCATAAATCTCCTAATCCTAATTACCCTTTCCCAGTCCTCTATCCATCAGTGTCGTTGGATCCAACCACTTGGCATCTATAAGAGACTGTACTTTGTTCTTGAGTGCATTGCAGTGCTCAATGCTATGCCCAATAGTTCCACAATGATAATCACATCTTTCATTCGGATTATACCATTTGGGGTATGGTGGTGACAGGGGTTTCAACGACATATAGGCAACCAGGTGATTTCGGACCAATATAGGGAAAAGCTCTTGATAGCTGATTGGAATGGGATCAAAATGCCTTTGGTTTTTTTCTCGGCTCTCTTTCTTAGTCATACTGGGCCTAGGAATTAGGGCACTTGACGGTGGCACTAAGGTTTGAACCAGAGTGTTTACATGGGGAGATGACGGAATAACATGGTGAGGGTATGGATTTGGACACGAGACACTTGAAAGTTGTACATAGTTCGAGGTTTCTATCATGGATGCTTGATAAGGTGCTTGATGAGGAAGCAATACGAATTGCCAATTAGTGGTGATGGAATAGGATTCAGGAATCCCATAGTGGTTATCCCAGTGGATGATTGGACCATAGTAGGATGGGGATACTGGTTTGGACCTAGAACAGTTTGCAAGTATGGTACAGGATCCGAGGTTTCGGACCATAGTAGGATGGGGATACTGGTTTGGACCTAGAATAATTTGCAAGTATGGTACAGGATCCGAGGTTTCTATTTTTTGTATCAGGCTCTCGGGTTTAATCATTTTCAAGCTTTTGTCCACAACTTCATTAGGATTGCAACCTTTGTGGCATTGACAAGTGCAGGATCCAGCAAGGATTGTATGTTCTAGACCTGAAGGTTTTGGTTGATCCAAAAGTGATGAAGAACCCTGAGAAAATTCTATGAATCAAAACAATTAACAATCGATAAATAGCAAGTAGTAATCATTTATGTTAGGCTTTAATACTTAAATGATTATTCTCATTATTTTAACAAAATAATAGCCCTCTACTACTATTTCGAGAAATTTTAGTCTTAAACTTCTTAATGAGCTAGGACCCTTTCATTTCAGCATAACATTGAGTGACTCAACAAGCTATGTTGAAACTAATTTTCTAGGTAACTTAGTTTACCAATTACATCTTTATGCAACTCCTAGATCAAGTTGGGTGAAACCACTTTGCCTAAATAAATCATATGCATTTCGCCTAACTTTGCCTCTAAATGTCATGTGATCAAGTTTGACGCATCCGGATTACATAACACTTAGTTGAGTAAAACCCATCTTCAATAACTCAAACATGTTCGTATATAAGTTTGACCTTGAGTGACTCAACAAGCCTCCGAGTAGAAAAACTCTGGTTATCTTGTTATGATGGTGGAAGGCAACTAATCATGCGTAACATGGACTCAATATAATTTAATGAGGGATTTCATTTAACTTTTATATAGGTCTCATTGATTTCATACTTGATTGACATTCATAGCATTCATTCAATTACATACATTGCATATACATAATTCAAAATAAATCTATCACATGCAATCTACTAGGATGTTTATGGATTATATACTAATCTAGTTTCCTTGAGCCATTAGGAAACTAGTTGGTCGAATTCCCAAGGGATACCATACATAGTCTTCGAAAGCTTTGTTGGTAATCTCCTTATTCACTTCTTCTTGGTGCCTCATCTCCTTACAAACTTGGAATTTACATAACTTCTACTTCCTATCCTAAATCAAAATCTTAAATCTATAAAGAATATAACAGTTACATTGCTTTATCAGAAACCTCGACTTACATTCGAGGGGAGTTAAATGAGAAGAGAATTTACACTCCGGAATGAAAAAGAAAAGGCAGGGTGAGCAGACCATATTTATATAATACCAATAAGAAAATACCATCATACATTCCCTAGTCATACTAACATCTAGTCCATAACCATCCTTCACGCATACATAATCATATTATAAGCATGAAATAAAAACATGCACAGTCAATATCACCTGGTGATCTTGTGTACTATTTGCATAAAATGTCACCAAACAAATTTTAGACAATTTATCAAATCATTCTAGCAATTTCGGTTCCAACTATTAAAACAATTTTAATAACATCTTAACAATTAAGAAAGCTATCTTGAAATCAGACTTTACCTAACTTTTAGGTTGCTTGTCTTAATTAGGACAAAACATTCTAGCATGCTCAAAATCCTAAAGCTTTTAGGACTTCTATTTTTTTTGTCTTATACCAGATCTTTAAGTTTGCAATCAATCCTAAATTGTTAGGAACTTAAAGTCTCATTAGGTAATTCTTCCCTAATCATACTACATGTTTTTCTTAACCTTTAGGATTCACACTCCCACTAGGAAATGGTTTCCTTGTTGGAGTAGGACTCTAACTCTTAGTGTCCTAGGCGCAGGCAATCTCTTTGGCCATGGAATGGTTACTGCCAGCATATGATTAGACTATTGTATGCCATCTATAGTGGCTACCGAATGCCCTAAAAGAGTTTAATGGCCGCCTTTTCCAGCTGCACACAATTCGGCAACAATTGCCTCCTTGGTGTGGCAGTTCGGCCAACTTGTTTGCAGCAATTACAGCTGCTTTGTCCAGTCATGTTCCATGCCTAAACCAGCCATCATAGATGAATCATATTCACCTTAGATACTGTCCAAAACTCCTAGAAAACATGTGGAACATTTCCTCACTCATGGTTGAATTTTATGGCATGCAAACACCTATAAAATAGTCCAGAAAATTTCAGCATTGTAGTATCAACGTTTCATGTCCAAAAACAACTTTGCTTAAACGTTTTAAGCTCCAACCAATTTTGTAAATTCAATGGCAGCATATAATATAAAATTTCCAGATCTAAAATATCTATAAAATCAATTTTATATTATCTCCAAATCAGCTTACAAAACTTGACTCAAAACTATGTTTTTGACATCAAAAACTTGTCGGGTTTACTAAGACATGTCATGGCTTTAATCCTTGTTGATTAAAATAATTTTAATCTATCATTTAAACAATTTTAAACATGATTAAAGTCATTATATAGTTGCAGTCCAGATCTAACAAAATAAAGAAACTAATATTTCTTTTAAACATAGGAATCCAAATCATGCCAAAATCGATACACAACACATTAACTTATATATCACCAAGAATTGACATGCATAAAGCACATGTAAAAAACATAACCTTGGCTCTGATACCACTGTTGGTTTATTACTATGCTACCTCGAGCTCATGCAAAAACATGAAAATCAAAGTGCAGCGAAAATAAAACAAAGAAGACTCTGAAGTACAACAGGATCTTAGGCTTGTGTTTGCATAGGTTTATAACATTCAAAAACAATTAAATCACTCATATGATTTATAAGTTACCTACTTAAGATATCGTAATCTTAAGTTGCAGATCCTAATCTCAAATCCAAGATCTACAAAGCTTCAAACTCGTTCAAGACCACAAGAAGCACAATTGTCCTTCATCTAGAGCTAGTCCACACGAATAGCTCATGGATCCTTCTCTAAAGTATGGTTATTCACTGGTGCTAGCAAGTTGATCCTAAGATCACCATCAAAAGTTCTATATTCTTGTTTCTTTCTCCCTTAATCAATCTCACTCAACTAGGTGAAGAAGCGGCAAGGAGAACACAAAGGTAGGAGGAATTACGGCAAGCCTTAGGGAGCTTCGGGAGGCTACGATTTCACTGTTTTGCTAGGTTAGAGTTCTCTTCTTGAAAACAAACTTTTTCTTAAGTAAAATCAGAATATCACAAATAGAATAGAGCTAGCTTGTGTGGCTACAACCTCTAAAATAGATTATATAATGGCGCACACTCTAATCCCTATCTCTCTATGCTTGGCCGACCACTTGTAACTTGTTGCACAAGATTTTCATTAATCCATTTGGACTTAAACTATTTAATTCTAAGATGGATCAATAGGCCCATTTTATTATCTAATAATTATAATGGTCCAACAATCTTAATGCCTTAAGTTGGGCCAACCATCCTTAGTGGACAGTCCTAAATTAGAATAGTCGCTTTAGACCGTTTCTAATTTTGTCATGCTTATTAATTGGATTGATTAATTCCTAAACAAAAGTAATTTAATTCTCAATTACATTTTCTTTCTCCTCATGAAATAATTCATGTCATTAATCTATTAAAATCATCTCACGATATTATTCCAATATGGTATAGTCAATCGCAATTCACTTTGTACATATATATGTCAAAGTCGACTACTACACTAGATAACACTTCTTGATTCCTCTTATCTTATTAAGATATTGTCCTTGGATTTCTCAATCTCAATTATGTCTTAATCCATCTCAATTGAACTTCTTCAATTGAGTCCTTAATGTAGATCTTTTATTCCATTAAGTTTTACCTTAATAGAATACCATGTTTAATCCATACATATATGTTTTTATGTGTATGACCTCTAGGTTCCCAATATGTTGGCAATGATTATAAGTTAATTATATTAACTTGTTATCATAGATCAAGAGCGGGATCTAGCAACCTATAATGACCACCCAAATACTGTGAAGTCAGCGTGACCTTTTAGAACCTTTCAGCAACCAGCTTGTCAGTGTAATACGGTCCTTTCACCATATATCCCGGATAGCGCATGAGCATGGTGCAACGTCTACTCATGATCAATCCATATTAGTTCTTCGCAACTTATGACCAACCTTATGAATTCAGAGAAACAACTTTCTCCTAAATCCATTATGCTTTGGCCAAAAACTTAATCAAGTTAATCGTAGTCAAGAACAAATGAGATATGTCTCCAATATCATAGGGAGGGGTGAATCCTCTCTGGATCACTCATTCATCTTCGTATGGTTCATGTCATACCCAATAACACCCTACTTTAAGCAACCTCGTGATTGGGACCCGTTCGTGATGAAATTTAAGTATGACACTCTCCATATAAGATGACCTGGTATCACAAGTCTGAGGACTAATTTACAAGATGGTACTAAGAGAATATTATCATAGACACTAGAGTGATATATTACCAAATGAAGTTCTCTTGGCAGGCCATGTTCAGTGAACTTGTTCAACAGACAAGCACATATATGTTATCCCAAGTATCCATACTTCAACGTGTATGAGATCGGTTTCTTACTTCATAAGTAAGAAGACTGAACATATACTAGTCTTTGAGCATTGCCAAAGCCCCATCTTGGCAATACGATGACCAGGAATAGTTTGAGGAACAAGGCTTTGATGCATAAGGATCTCATAATTATAACTCTTTATAATTCCTTTGCAAGGCCATTATGTTCCATGGGCTTCATCCGATTAGTACTTACTAACTCCTAATTACTGTATTAACATGAAGGAAAGCCTTGTATCACTATAAGCATAGCAAAAGGTATGCATTATTGACTGTGTATCCCAAGCTCAATCTGATTGGCTCTAGGGCATACACCAAAAATCTCCCCTTTGCGCTAATCCAATTACTAACGCATCTAATGCCGAACTCTTTCGATTAGTAATTATGTCTCTACAAGGACATTGCTTAAGTGCATCGAGAATATGCTTTGTCATATACATGATAATCTTATTATCACGATTAATAATTCGGATCACAATGAGACCTAGATTCCATTCATATGGCTCAATTGTATCTTAAACAACTATTGGAATCTATTTGTTAGCTAGTAGCTAATGATCCAAATATAGCTTCTTTTGCAATCCAAAGCAAAATGGTTAGTCTTAACAACCTTTAATATAAACGTGCAATCTTTTCAAGTATTGAACATTTCCTACTAATTTTATTTTTTCAAAAATGACAATTTATCATAACATTTTATCATTCAAAAAGTTATTAATAGCTCCCACTAAATCCTAAATATGTGGATGTTAAGGGATTAATTCAATAACAATTCCAATTCCATATCACTAAGCTAAATACCATTCAAAATACTTTGCAAGTTGTATAACATATAAGACTAAGTTATAGAACTATTCTATAACTGATTTATTTAAGAGGAAATTAAATAAGCATGGTATCCTATGCCAGCAAAATAATATGTTTCAAAAACATAAATAAAATATCCTCAACATTGGCCTATAATGCCAATGAAAACATCAAATGTTTCTAAATAAATACTAACTAAGTAGTCTTATTAATAAACCCATAAGATCGACAAGCTCTGATGTAGCATCAAACTTGGTTTCTATCTTCATTCCAGCTTCACTACTTTTTCCTTTGGTCCCTACAATATGTCATACATATTTAGTACCAAATGATAGATATCATATACCAAGAGGACTGAATCAGATTATACCTAGATTGAAACTCCTTTAAGCTTATTTTCCTTGTTATATTCAAGGTAATCCTTGCAATTGCGCCTCCAATGATCAATTTTCCCACAATGAAAGCAAGCTTTGTTAGCATTTTCCATATCCTTTGCTTCCTTTGCAACACCATCATTAGGCTTCAAACTCTTTGAAATAGAAGCTTCATCCCAGCTAGTCTTCCTTTACTTCCTACCTTTCGGTTTAGAGGAAGAGACTAAATGGGCAGATGACTTGTCCTTAACAATGGTTTGTTCATCCTGTGTGAGCATATTCAATAACCTAGAAGGGGTTGCCTCCAAGTGGTTCATGTTGAAGTTCAACAAAAACTTTGAATAGCTCTCAGGTAGTGAAGAAAGAATTTGATCAACACTTATATCATGATCCATAACCCATCCAATCTGCTCCAATCGGGTAATAGACCCTATCATCTTAAGCACATAAAGCCTCACTGGGCTTCCCTCTTACATCTCTGTTTGGAACCATTCCTTTCAGATGTCAAATCTCTTAGTGCAATTCTCCTTAGCAAACAGTTCTCTAAGGTTAAGGATGATATCTTGAGCTTTCAAAGCCTCATGCTGCTTTTGGAGATCGGGTGCCATACTAGCCAATATCACACATGTTGCTTGTACGAGATCATCTCTATGAACTCTATAGGCCACCCATTCCTCCTCAGTTGCATCAGCAGTAGGCTCATCTGAGATGGGCTCATCAAGAATATAAGCTTTCTTTTCCTGTGTCAAGACAATTTTAATATTTCATAACCAATCAACAAAGTTCAGTCTAGTTAACTTATTAGCATCAAGTATGTTTCTCAGTGATAATGCATTTGTCATTTTAGCGTTTATATCCTATATGAATCAAAACAATTAACAATCAATAAATAGCAAGTAGTAATTATTTATGTCAAGCTTTAATACTTAAATGATTATTCTTATTATTTTAACAACATAATAGCCCTCTACTACTATTTTGAGAAATTTAACTCTTAAACTTCTTAATGAGCTAGGACCTCTTTCATTTCAGCATAACCTTGAGTGACTCAACAAGCTATGTTGAAACTAATTGAGTAGTAAACATAGTTTACCAATTACATCTCTATGCAACTCCTAGATCCAGTTAGGTGAAAAATCTTTGCCTAAATACATCATATGCATTTCGCCTAACTTTGCCTCTAAATGTCATGTGATCAAGTTTGACGCATTCGGATTACATAACACTTAGTCGAGTAAGACCCACATTCAATAACTCAAACATGTTCGTACATAAGTTTGACCTTGAGTGACTCAGCAAGCCTTCGAATCGTAGAACTCTGGTTATCTTGTTATGATGGTGGAAGGCAACTTATCATGCGTAACATGGACTCAATGTAATTTAAAGAGGGATTTCATTTAACTTTTATATAGGTCTTATTGATTTCATACTTGATTGATCATCGCATATACATAATTCAAAATAAATCTATCACATGCAATCTACTATGATGATTATGGACTTTATACTAATCTAGTTTCCTTGAGCCATTAGGAAACTAATTGGGTGAATTCCTAGGGGATACCATACATAGTCTTCGAAAGCTTTGTTGGTAATCTCCTTGTTCACTTCTTCTTGGTGCCTCATCTCCTAACAAACTTGGAATTTACATAAATTCTACTTCCTATCCCAAATCTAAATCTATACAGAATATATCAGTTACATTGCTTTATCAGAAATTTTGACTTACATTCGAGGGGAGTTAGATGAGAAGAGAATTTACACTTCGGAATGAAAAAGAAAAGGCAGGGAACCCAGACCCTATTTATATAATACCAATAAGAAAATTCCACCATACATTCCCTAGTCATACTAAGGTCTAGTCTATAACCATCCTTCATGCATACATAATCATATTATAAGCATGAAATAAAAACATGCATAGTCAATATCACTTGGTGATCTTGTGTACTATTTGCATAAAATGTCACCAAACAAATTTGAGACAATTTATCAAATCATTCTAGCAATTTAGGTTTTAACTATTAAAACACTTTTAATGACATCTTAACAATTAAGAAAGCTATCTTGAAATCGGACTTTACCTAACTTTTAGGTTGCTTGTCTTAATTAGGACAAAACATTCTAGCATGCTCAAAATCAGAAACCTTTTAGGATTTTTTTTTGTCTTATACCAGATATTTAAGTTTGCAATCAATCCTAACTCGTTAGGAACTTAAAGTCTCATTATGTAATTCTTACCTAATCATATTACATGTTTCTCTTAACCTCTAGGATTCACACTCCCACTAGGAAACGGTTTCCTTGTTGGAGTAGGACTCTAACTCTTAGTGTCCTAGGCGCAGGCAATCTCTTTGGCCATCGAATGGCTACTGCCAGCCTATGATCAGACTATTGTATGCCATCTACAATGGCTACAAAATGACCTAAAAGAGCTTAATGGCCGTCTTTTTCAGCTGCACACAATTCGGCAACAATTGCCTTCTTGGTGTGGCAGTTCGACCAACTTGTTTGCAGCAACTATTGCCGCTTTGTCCAGTCATGTTCCATGCCTAAACCAGCCATCATAGAATCATATATTCACCTTAGATGCTGTCCAAAACTCCTAGAAAACATGTGGAATGTTTCCCCACTCATGGTTGAATTTTATGGCATGCAAACACCTATAAAATAGTCTAGAAAATTTCAGCATTGTAGTATCAACGTTTCATGTCCAAAAACAACTTTGCTTAAACATTTTAAGGTCAAACCAATTTTGTAACTTCAATGGAAGCATATAAAATAAAATTTTCAGATCTAAAACATCTATAAAATCAATTTTATATTATCTCCAAATCAGCTTACAAAACATGACTCAAAAACTATGTTTTTGACATCAAAAACTTGTCGGGTTTACTAAGACATGTCATGGCTTTAATCCTTGTTGATTAAAACAATTTTAATCTATCATTTAAACAATTTTAAACATGATTAAAGTCACTATATAGCTGCTGTCCAGATTTAACAAAATAAAGAAACTAATATTTCTTTTAAACATCGGAACCCAAATCATGCCAAAATCAATACACAACACTTTAACTTATATATCACCAAGAATTGACATGCATAAACCTCCTGTAAACAACATAACCTTGGCTCTGATACCACTGTTGGTTTATTACTACGCTACCTTGGGCTCATGCAAAAACATGATAATCAAAGTGTAGTGAAAATAAAACAAAGAAGCACTCGAAGTACAATAGGATCTTAGGCTTGTGTTTGCATTGGTTTATAACATTCAAAATCAATTAAATCACTCATATGATTATAAGTTATCTACTTAAGATATCGTAGTCTTAAGTTGCAGATCCTAATATCGAATCCAAGATCTATAAAGCTTCAAACTTGTTCAAGACCACAAGAAGCACAATTGTCCTTCTTCCTCTAGAGCCAGTCCACACGAACAGCTGATGGATCTTTCTCTAAGGTATGCCGACTCAGTTGTGCTAGTAAGTTGATCCTAAGATCACCATCAAAAGTTCTATATTATTGTTTCTTTCTTCCTTAATCAATCTCACTCAACTAGGTGAAGAAGCGGCAAGGAGAACACAAAGGTAGGAGGAATTGAGGCAAGCCTTAGGGAGCTTAGAGACACGGCGATTTCACTGTTTTGGTAGGCTAGAGTTCTCTTCTTGAAACCAAACTTTTTCTTAAGAAAAATCTGAATATCAAAAATATAATAGAGCTAGCTTGGATGGCTACAACCTCTAAAATAGATTATATAGTGGCACACCCTAATCCCTATCTTTCTATGCTTGGCTGACCACTTGTAACTTGTTGCACAAGATTTTCATTAATCCACTTGGACTTAAACTATTTAACTCTAAGATGGATCAATAGGCCCATTATATTATCTAATAATGATAATGGTCCAACAATCTTAATGCCTTAAGTTGGGCCAACTATCCTTAGTGGACAGTCATAAATTAGAATAGTCGCTTTGGTCCCTTTCTAATTTTGTCATGCTTATTTATTGGATAGCTTAATTCCTAAACGAAAGCAATTTAATTCTCAATTAAATTTTCTTTCTCCTCATGAAATAATTCATGTAATTAATCTGTTAAAATCATCTCACGATATTATTCCAATATAGTATAGTCAATCGCAATTCACTTTGTACATCTATATGTCAAAGTCGACTACTACACTAGATAAGACTTCTTGATTCCTCTTATCTTATTAAGAAATTGTCCTTGGATTTATCAATCTCAATAATATCTTACTCCATCTCAATTGAACTTCTTCAATTGAGTCCTTAATGTAGATCTTTTATTCCATTAAGTTTTACCTTAATACAATACCATGTTTAATCCATACATATCTGTTCTTATATGTGTGACCCTCTAGTTTCCCAATATGTTGGCAATGATTATAATTCAATCATATTAACTTGTTATCATAGATCAAGAGCGGGATCTAGCAACACATCCTGACCACCCAAATATTGTGAAGTCAGCGTGACCTTTTAGAACCTTTCAACAACTAGCTTGTCAACGTAATACGGTCCTTTCACCATATATCCCGGATAGCGCATGAGCATGGTGCAGTGTCTACTCATGATCAATCCATATTAGTTCTTCGCAACTTATGATTAACCTTATGAATTCAGAGAAACAATTTTCTCCTAAATCCATTATGCTTTGGCCAAAGACTTAATCAAGTTAATTGTAGTCAAGAACAAATGAGATATGTCTCCAATAACACAGGGAGTGGTGAATCCTCTTTGGATCACTCATTCATCTTTGTACAGTTCATGTCATACCCAATAACACCCTACTTTAAGCATCCTCATGATTGGGACATGTTCGTGATGAAATCCAAGTATGACACTCTCCATACAAGATGACCTGGTATCACAAGTATGAGGACTAATTTACTCGACTGGTACTAAGAGAACATTATCATAGACATTAGAGTGATATATTACCAAATGAAATTCTCTTTGCGGGCCATGTTCAGTGAACTTGTTCAACAGACAAGCACCTATACGTTATCCCAAGTATCCCATTCTTCAACCTGTATGAGATTGGTTGCTTACTTCATAAGTAAGAAGGTTAACATATACTAGTCTTTGAGCATTGCCAATGCCCTATCTTGGCAATACGATGACCAGGAATAGTTTGAGGAACAAGGATTTTATGCATAAGGATCTCATAATTATAACTCTTTATAATTCCTTTGCAAGGCCATTATGTTCCTTGGGCTTCATCCGATTAGTACTTAATAACTCCTTATTATTGTACTAACATGAAGAAAAACCTTATATCACTATAATCATAGCGAAAGGTATGCATTATTGACTGTGTATCCCATGCTCAATCTGATTGGCTCTAGGGCATACACCAACATATAGTGCAGCGAAAGTAAACAAAGAAGCACCCGAAGTACAACGGGATCTTAGGCTTACGTTTAGCATAGGTTTATAGCAATTAAAACAATTAAATCACCCATATCATTTAGAAGTTACCTACTTAAGATATTGTAACCTTAAGTTGCATATCCAAATAGCAAGTTGCTTTCGAGTCCAAGATCCACAAAGCTTCAAATCAACCAAGATCACAAGAAGCACAGTTGTCCTTTCTCTAAAGCTAGTCCACACAAATAGCTGATGGATCATTCTCTAAGGTATGGTGATTCACTTGTGCTAGCAAGTTGATCCTAAAACCACAATCAAAAGATCTACCTTTAGTGTTTATCTCTCTAAGCATATCTCACTCAACAAGGAAGAAAAGTGGCAAGAACACACCAAAAAGGAGAAGGATGTGGCATTAAGGAATCTCGCAGGGAGATGGTGATGGAGACTCAATTAAGAGTTGTAAACCCAAGTGCAGGTTATGTTCAAGTAATAAATTCTCGGGTGTCCGAGGTCGAACCACAGGGAAACGTATTAGTAAGTATAAGTTTATAAATATATAAGACAAAGAAAGTAAACAAGATATTAGGGAATCAACAACAAAATAAGATAAACAAGATATTAGAGAACAAAATAAACAAAATATAAAAGAAATTAAACAAAATATAAAAAACAATAAGAAAAGATGTTGAGGTTAGAGAATCCACTCTTGGTGTTATGCTAAGATTAATCTTGTTTTATTACACAATTGAAATCCACACATAAAGGAGGTTCCAATCGGAAGGTTTAGCAATTCAGTCCAAATTGTCCAACGTCCATAGCATATGATATTATGTTCATTTGGTGTCCTCAAAACTCATAAAAAGAGTCCAAGCATTCCTTATGCCAAGGTATATGTCTACAACAAATCAAGGTTATGAAACCAAGCATTTACTGTGCCATTTTCCTTGTCAATAATGAATCAAGATCCCTACTTTGCAAGTATGATTTTAAACCAAAAGAAAATATTATCTATACTAGTGTTTATAAATGATGATTCATTTTAGCTCATGTTTAAGAGACTAACCTTAGAATTTACCAAAAGCTTCACCTCATCACCTCAACAATATGATTAGCAACACATACTAAAAATGAAAAGAAATGTAAGAAGCATAAGTAAATAAAGAAAAAGAAAACTAGAGAAAGGAAAAAAGAAGAAAACTTAGAGAATTTTTTTACAATGGCTAATATCCTACCAATGTATCATATGTATCCCAATACTCATCCAAGGCCCTCTATTTATACACATTTTGGAGGGCTAAATGACAAGAGACAAGCTTTACAAATTTCAAAGGTAGGTATAATAGGTGGGTGCATTTTTCTAACAATTTTCGTCATATTGTATGACAATTCTGATCAGCCAGCTTGATGGTCGATTTTGTCAATGTTGGAGGCTCGATCTGATAAAATTGTCTTCTAGAAAAATATACCCCTATCAGTTACGGATCCATAGCCGTTGGAATCAGATCATTTTCTGATGTGGATAAGAAGATATGGGCAAAATACGAAAACAGGTCAGCACAGACGTCATTGCACATCAGCCAACTTGATGGTCGATTTCACTAGGGAAAACGACTCCGATTCAAGAAGTGTAAAACATGAAAAAGATAGATATGCCTCTTAGCTTTGCACGGCTACAAATTTTAGCCTTATTGCTTCAGTGAAACTCGAGATATAGCTGATATGGCAAAAGGTGTCGGAACTGGAACTGAATTGGATTTGCCCTTAATTCTTGATTTAACCTAGTAATCTGAAATCACTCAAAGAAACTCATGAAAAACACCAAATTACATAAAAATATAAAAGATCATAAACATAAGTAGATTAAGCAATAATAACTCGTATTTGACACAAAACAATAATAAAACATAACTAAAAACTATATAATTATACGAGTTATCACACCCCCACACTTAGATTGTTGCTAGTCCCTAGCAACGACTCAATAAAAATAAAATAAGAAAATCTAATCTAATCCATTTTCGTAGGAAATCACGGTGGCACTTAGCATGTGACACAAGCCTTTAAACCCCTAGGTGTCCCTAGTGGACGAGTTTAGTCTCGTGAGGGTTTACTAGGACGATACCCACAAACATTGAAGACATAAGAAAAACTAAAAATAATAATTATAACTAATCCTTCCAATATAAATTAGAGATAATCATTGGACAAGTCTTAAAAACTAATCAATAGCTTAAAGAAATTCACAAAAATCTTGCTTGAATGTAAATAAATGAGTTAAGCCAATATTAACATAACATATTTCAATCAAAATAGTGCATATTCAAACTTAATCTCAAGTTCTCACATGGGATACTCTCTTGATTTTCACTCTTTAAAGTAGTGGTAAAGTGTTTACACTCAATCAATCTCATGAAAACACTTCTACCATATGCTTGCTTGTCCACCTATTCTCCACTATTTAGATCATACAACTTCATAAATCAAGAGGTCTTTATTCAAGGTTGTAATGGGGCCAAAGGTTATAATGTGGTTAAAGAAAAAAAAGATAAAGATATCACAAAGGTTCCAAAGAGTTCATAGAGTTTAGAGACATAATAAGATCATACAAATAAATTTCTCAAAACTCTTTACAAGTACATAGTCACATAGGCTAAATATTCATGTTGAGCCTTTGCATCATTCTAACCAACTTTGTAACATCTTTTTCTAGAAGTTCAAGAGAAGATTTTTTTTTTTTTTTAATATGGGAATGTATTTGACAATGATCCCTTTCTTTTTCTCTTGACTTTTTCTTTTCTTTTCTTCCCCCACACTTATCTTTTGTTTCTAACCCAAATTTTCAACTAAAAATATCCCTTTTTATTTTTTTTTTTTTAATCTGTCTCAAAAAATCCATCTTTAGAACAAGGGTAAGGATATAAGTATATTTAGGCTAGATGTAAGTTGTGGTTATAAATAAAACAGCATATTTAATGTAGGCTCAAATTGGCTCACTAGTGGGGATGTTCTCTTAGAACATTAATAAGGGATGGCTGTTTGGCTCTGGTTATAATCCTAATGCCTCTATCATATTCATGTTGTCACATGTATCAATATAGTATCAAACGGTTTAAAGCAAGTTCTAGAGAATCATGTAATCATAAGAGCACTCAAGAAAGAAATTAGATTGATTTGTGTAATGCATCAATCATTATAGGCTCAAAAACTCACAAGGATGATTATACAAGTCAGATTAAGTCTAAACATGCTTCTTTCTCAATCAACATATCATATTAACATTGGCTCATAAAAAGGTTGATATCAAGCTCAATTCTCATGAAAATCTTCTCACTAATAAATCTGCTTTAGACTTATGCAATTCATATCTCATTATAGTATTGAAAGTAACTAAAAAACACACTAAGTCTAAACATGCTTTTTTTTTTTTTTTTTTTTTTGAAGAAGAAGATTAAATCAAACTGACAAGGTATGTCTCAAGTCCCCCTTACTCAGATCTTGTTCAGAATGAATACTTCTAAATGTCTTAAAACACAACAATATTTTTTTTTTAGCAAAATATGTCCCTTACCCCCTACTAAAATATGACATTGTCCCCAATGTCAAATTTTAAAGGTAGAATTTAGGAGATATTACCTGCAGAGGTTGCTAACCACTTATTATAACTGAGACACAACAAGCAAAATGTTAGATAATGTCACAAAGACAAAGTGCAATCCACTCCTTGCTCGTCCATATCTCTTTTTCTTTTTCCGAGCGTTTGCGAAACAACCGTAGCAGATAAACACTCATAAGCTTGTAGCTTTTTGAGTAAATCTTCAATGGTTGTAGCAGAAATTATGGTTCTCCTTGCCTCTGAAAACATGAATCCATTATCCACAGCATTATCTAAATATGAAAGCAAATTACTAAAATAACCATTAATATTAAGCAAACCAATGGGTTTCTTATTTGTGACCAAAGATGACCAAGAAGCCACGCAAGCTATTTCTTCCAATGTACCCAGACCTCCTGGTAAAGCAATGAATGCATCGGCAGAATGGTACATGATTGTCATCCGTTCAGGGATACTCCAGACTTGTATTTCCTTACCCACGGTAGGTCCACAAAAACCTGTGAATAGTTTTGGCACGATTCCTAGAACTGGACTTCCTCCGGCGTGTGCTGTTGTAGCGACTGCTCCCATTAAACCCGTACTACCGCCTCCATAAATCAACTGGATCTTTTGTTGGGCAAGTATTACTCCAACTCTTATGGCTTCATCAGCGAATATGTTATTTTTCCCTGGATAAGCACCTCCAAAGACACAAATTTTTTTAATGCGTTGGGACGAAGTACTTTCCATTTTTTTTTTGGAGTGCCTGAAAGAGAATGAGTACATGGTGTAATATATAGAGGACTGAGTAGTGAATCAGACAAGAGTAATAATGTCGCCGAAAGTGTATCTGACCTGTCAGAAGAAAATGTTAACCTAACAAAAGATTTTTGCGTGATTTCAGGAAGAAAATCAAAAAGAGAAGAAAAATCAACCGTAAAAGTCAAGAGTATTAATGTCGCCGAAAGTGTATTTGGCATCTTCCTCTGGTTTTACGTCCAGAAACGGCTTAAACGCCTTCTATGAGTCGAGGATATGCTTCCCATCCAGTTTTCTTACAAGCTGGCAAACAGGGTCTTTTAACATCAGATTCCCAAGATGTTGCCATTCCCTTTGGAATTGCGGCCATAAATCAAGAATTTCTCTTTGTACGTCTCCACTAGGATGCGTCTCAAGAGAAAGTTGGATATTACCCAAATTCTCCTTACTCAGTCCATCCTTAATGAATTCAATTTTATAATCTCGATTAGAGGACGGAATCCCAATAGAACGACATTTACCGTTACACGTCCATCGTGCACATTTGTAGCAATTTGAACTCATGCGCTTTGCTCGTTGCTTCTTTGCAAAAGTGCTTCTACCTGTACCTGGTAAATGCAAAACAGGAAGATATTCATCTTCACGTACCTTGGCTTCAATTATCCAACGTATGTCTTCAGGAATCCCTTTGTGCATAAGCATTCTTAATCTTTCAAATCGAACTTGGTAAAGCTTCTGTAAAATATTCCGAGGAAAAGGAGGAAATCGTTTCTGCAATCTTGTGAGAATATCATCCATCTTGAAAAAAAATGAAAAAGAAATTGAAAGAGAAATTTATATACAATATCAGTTTTGTGGGTAGCTGATGGAACCGACTTAAATAATCACGGAGTACCGTTATCCGCCATTTAACCGGGGTTAAAAAAATGTATTTTTTTTTTTGAAGATTAGTAAAAATTATATTTACATCTAGTTATTTTCAAAACAAGGATCAGAAAGAAAAACAACCTCTTCTTGAGTAACATGATTTTCCAAAAAGAGTTTGAGTCTTTGTCCATTTACCTTGAATACGTTACCATTTTGAGGATTCTCAATGTCAACTGCTCCATAATGATACACATGCTTAACCACAAATGGGCCAGTCCATCTTGATCTCAACTTACCAGGAAATATGTGAAGTCTAGAATTATAAAGTAGAACTTTTTGCCCAACATCAAATGTTTTTCTTGAAATTAACTTGTCATGAAAGGCTTTAGTTCTTTCTTTATGAATTTTAGGATTCTCATATGCATCATTTCTGAGTTCCTCAAGTTTTTGTTTCCAACAATGCTTATCCTGAAAAGAATTTAACAAAGAATCAGTGTGTGAAATTTCTGAAGCATTATCAAACTCACATTCAATTAAATAAGCTTCTAAAGGATCATGGAATGTGGTAGTGGTGAGATGTTCATGAACAAGTTCTTCAATGAAATCCACTTCATGTACTTCTGAATCATCACCAGGTTGCTTGCAAATGTTGAACACATTTAATTCTAAAGTCATATTTCCAAAAGAAATGTTCAAAATACCATTCCTGCAATTTATCAGAGCATTAGAAGTTGCAAGAAATGGACGGCCTAATATAACAGGAATTTGAACATTTGGATTTGAAACAGGATGTGTGTCCAAAACAATAAAATCAACAGGGAAGTAAAAATTCTCAATTTGAACCAAAATATCTTCAACTATCCCTCGAGGAATTTTTACAGAACGATCAGCTAGTTGAAGTGTAACAGGTGTTTCCTTGAGTTCACCTAAACCTAATTGTTGATAAACAGAAAAAGGCAAAAGATTAACACTAGCACCAAGATCAAGCAATGCACGTTCTATTCTAGTGTTTCCAATGATGCATGAGATTGTTGGACATCCAGGATCTTTGAATTTTGGTGGAGTAAGGTGCTGAATGATTGAGCTCACACTTTCCGTCAGAAATGCTTTCTTTTGTACATTATGTTTCCTTTTAAATGTGCACATGTCCTTCAAAAATTTAGCATAAGATGGAACTTGTTTGATTGCATCCAATAAAGGAATGTTAATCTTAACTTGTTTGAAAAGTTCATAAATTTCTGCATTTTGATTCAAATTCTTTATTGTTTGCAACCTTTGAGGAAAAGGAGCAGGATGCATACCTTTTTCTTTGTCCAAATTTTCAAGAAGTTCAGACTTACCATCATCCTTACCATTACTTTTCGGAGGGGAAGGAGGATCTTGGTCTTTTGATGGAATGTTTTTGTCAATTGCCTTTCCACTTCGAAGAGTTGTGATAGAACTGGCATTTTCCTGTTGAGTTTCATTGGAGCAAGAAACAAAACATTGAGTAGAAGGGTTAGGCTGAGGTTGAGCAGGAAACTTACCTTTTTCTTGAGTGCGTAATGAAGCTGTCAATGTGGACAAGGTGTTTTTGATCTCATTGATGTCCCGTGAAGTTTGGTTATTCACATTTGCTTGTGTTTCAATGAATGCTTGTAATGTCTCTTCCAAGGTTTGTACAC
This sequence comes from Fremontodendron californicum, assembly GCA_030761205.1. Lineage (NCBI taxonomy): Eukaryota > Viridiplantae > Streptophyta > Magnoliopsida > Malvales > Malvaceae > Fremontodendron > Fremontodendron californicum. Next base: position 18,835,251 of record JAULJL010000008.1, read on the forward strand.
GTGAAGGTTGATAGGAAAAAGTGTTGCCCGGCTTTTGAGATTGTGGTACTTGATCATGCAACGCTTCTTTAAGAATGGGAATGTTTGGACATTCAGAAGTGGGGTGTCCCATGATTTCACAAATTCCACAACTTTCTTCATTTTTAACCGTTTTGACTTCTTTTACTTCTCTAAGTTCCATGGCTTCAATCTTTCTAGCCAAATTAGCTACTTTAGCTTTTATCTCATCTTCTTGACTAAAATGATATTTACCTCTGTTAGAAACAAGATTAGATCTATTGGAACTTTCAGAGGAATTATCTGTGTGCCAGGCTTGAGAGTTATCTGCCAAATGGTCTAGGTAGTCAAAGGCTTCTTCAGGTTCTTTTTCTAGAAACTCACCGTTACACATTGTTTCAACAAATTGTTTAGTTTCGGGAGTTAAACTTTCATAAAAGAAACTAATAAGACGCCATTTTTCAAAACCATGATGTGGACAAGAACTTAACAAATCTTTAAAACGCTCCCAGCATTGAAAAAATGCTTCATTTTGATTTTGATTGAAATTTTGAATCTGTCTTTTCAAAGCAGTAGTTTTATGTGCTGGGAAAAATTTCTTTAGAAACTCAGTTTGTAATTCTTGCCATGTGCCAATTGACCTTGGTTTTAAATTATGAAGCCAAATTTTTGCTTTATCTTTTAAAGAAAAAGGAAATAATTTTAGCTTGACAATTTCATTTGTACATTGTTGGTCATTAAAGGTGACACATACATCCTCGAAGTCTTTTAGAAACGAGTAAGCACTTTCCGATTCTAACCCATGGAAATTTGGAAGCAAAGCTATCATACCTGGTTTAAAACGAAAGTTTTTTGCATTGAGAGGAAAAATAAAACAAGAGGGTGATGAGCTTCGAGTTGGTTGCAAGTAGTCACGCATGGTGCGTACTTGTCTGTTCTCATCTTCAGCATGAACACTTTCATTGTCAGTCATGGTAGGAGTTGTATTAGAAAGATTACCTGAAAAAGTTTCACAATAAAATCTAACTAAACGACGAGATCTAAAATCACGTCGCCAAACAAGCATAAAACAAAGTTAATATACAGATTAGGCGGTATAACCAGCCAACAAACATAAAACAAAGTTAATTTACAATATAAATATAAATATATAAAAAATTAGGCGGTATAACCAGCCAATAAAAATAAATATACTTATAAACTTATATACTTAGTATTGCTTCCCCGGCAACGGCGCCAAAAACTTGATGGAGACTCAATTAAGAGTTGTAAACCCAAGTGCAGGTTATGTTCAAGTAATAAATTCTCGGGTGTCCGAGGTCGAACCACAGGGAAGCGTATTAGTAAGTATAAGTTTATAAATATATAAGACAAAGAAAGTAAACAAGATATTAGGGAATCAACAACAAAATAAGATAAACAAGATATTAGAGAACAAAATAAACAAAATATAAAAGAAATTAAACAAAATATAAAAAACAATAAGAAAAGATGTTGAGGTTAGAGAATCCACTCTTGGTGTTATGCTAAGATTAATCTTGTTTTATTACACAATTGAAATCCACACATAAAGGAGGTTCCAATCGGAAGGTTTAGCAATTCAGTCCAAATTGTCCAACGTCCATAGCATATGATATTATGTTCATTTGGTGTCCTCAAAACTCATAAAAAGAGTCCAAGCATTCCTTATGCCAAGGTATATGTCTACAACAAATCAAGGTTATGAAACCAAGCATTTACTGTGCCATTTTCCTTGTCAATAATGAATCAAGATCCCTACTTTGCAAGTATGATTTTAAACCAAAAGAAAATATTATCTATACTAGTGTTTATAAATGATGATTCATTTTAGCTCATGTTTAAGAGACTAACCTTAGCATTTACCAAAAGCTTCACCTCATCACCTCAACAATATGATTAGCAACACATACTAAAAATGAAAAGAAATGTAAGAAGCATAAGTAAATAAAGAAAAAGAAAACTAGAGAAAGGAAAAAAGAAGAAAACTTAGAGAATTTTTTTACAATGGCTAATATCCTACCAATGTATCATATGTATCCCAATACTCATCCAAGGCCCTCTATTTATACACATTTTGGAGGGCTAAATGACAAGAGACAAGCTTTACAAATTTCAAAGGTAGGTATAATAGGTGGGTGCATTTTTCTAACAATTTTCGTCATATTGTATGACAATTCTGATCAGCCAGCTTGATGGTCGATTTTGTCAATGTTGGAGGCTCGATCTGATAAAATTGTCTTCTAGAAAAATATACCCCTATCAGTTACGGATCCGTAGCCGTTGGAATCAGATCATTTGCTGATGTGGATAAGAAGATATGGGCAAAATACGAAAACAGGTCAGCACAGACGTCATTGCACATCAGCCAACTTGATGGTCGATTTCACTAGGGAAAACGACTCCGATTCAAGAAGTGTAAAACATGAAAAAGATAGATATGCCTCTTATCTTTGCACGGCTACAAATTTCAGCCTTATTGCTTTAGTGAAACTCGAGATATAGCTGATATGGAAAAAGGTGTCGGAACTGGAACTGAATTGGATTTGCCCTTAATTCTTGATTTAACCTAGTAATCTGAAATCACTCAAAGAAACTCATGAAAAACACCAAATTACATAAAAATATAAAAGATCATAAACATAAGTAGATTAAGCAATAATAACTCGTATTTGACACAAAACAATAATAAAACATAACTAAAAACTATATAATTATACGAGTTATCAGATGGCGATTTCAACTTTTTGCAAGTGAAAAGTTTTCTTCTTGAAACCAACTTTCTCTCGAGCAAAATCAGAGTATCTCAAGTTGAATAAATGACTAGTATGCGGCTACAGCCTGAATATATCATATATATTTAGCGCAAACCATGACTCCTCTCCTTAAGGGTTGGCCGACCATGTATTGCTTCTTGCACAAGATTTTCATTAATCCACTTGAACTTAAACAATTTAATTCTAAGATGGATCAATATGTCCATTATATTATCTAATAATAATAATGGTCCATCAACCTTAATGCCTTAAGTTGGGCCAACTATCCTTAGTAGACAGTCTTAAATTAGAATAGTCTCTTAGGACCCATTCTAATTTTTCATACTTATTATTATTGGATAGATTAATTTCTAAACAAAAGTAATTTAATTCTCAATTAAATTTCTGTCTCCTCATAATCCACTTGAACTTAAACAATTTAATTCTAAGATGGATCAATAGGTCCATTATATGATCTAATAATAATAATGGTCCATCAACCTTAATGCCGTAAGTTGGGCCAACTATCCTTAGTAGACAGTCTTAAATTAGAATAGTCTCTTAGGACCCATTCTAATTTTTCATGCTTATTATTATTGGATAGATTAATTTCTAAACAAAAGTAATTTAATTCTCAATTAAATTTCTTTCTCCTCATGAATAATTCATGACATTAATCTATTAATATCATCTCATGACATTAACCCAATATAGCATAGCCATTCGAAAGACACTTTGCAGATCACAATGTCAAAGTCGCCTATACTAGTCTTTACAAGACTTCTCGATTCCTTTTGTTTCATTAAGACATCATCTTTGGATTTCTCAAATCCCAATTATGTCTTAATCTATCTTAATTGAAATCTTCAATTAGGTCCTCAACATAGATATTTTATTCCATTAAGTTTTACCTCAATAGAATACCATGTTTAATCCATACATTATTGTCCTTATGTGTGTGACCCTCTAGGTTCCCAATATGTTGGCAATGAACATAAGTTAATCTCATTAACCTATCTTCATAGATCAAGAGTGGGATCTAGCAACCCATCATGACCACCAAAATATTATGAAGTCAGCGTGATCTTTTTAGAAACCTTTCAGCAACTAGCCTATCAGTGTAATACGGTCCTTTCACCGTATATCACGGGTAGCGCATGAGCATGGTGTAGTGTCTACTCATGATCAATCCATATTAGTTCTTCGCAACTTATGATTAACCTTATGAATCTAGATAAACATTTTTCTCCTAAATCCATCATGCTTTGGCCAAAAGACTAAATCAAGTTAATCGTAGTTAAGAACAAATTAGATATGTCTCAATAATCACCGAGAGTGGTGAATCCTCTCTGGATCACTTATTCATCTTTGTATGGTTCATGTCATACCCAATACCACCCTACCATAAGCATCCCTTCTTGGGACCCGTTCGTGATGGAATCTAAGTATGACACTCTCTATACAAGATGACCTGGTATCACAAGTCTGAGGACTAATTTACACGACTGGTGCTAGAGAACATTATCATAGACACTAGAATGATATTACCAGATGAAGTTCATCATAGCGGGCCATGTTCAGTGAACTTGTTCAACAGACAAGCACCTATATGTTATCCCAAGTAGCCTATACTTCAATTTATATAAGATCAGTTGCTTACTTCAAAAGTAAGAAGGCTTAACATAAACCAGTATTTGAGCATTTTGAATGCCCCATCTTGGCAATACGATGACCAGGAACAGTTTGAGGAACAAGGCTTTGATGCATAAGGATATCATAATTATAACTCTTTATAATTCCTTTGCAAGGCCATTATGTTCCATGGGCTTCATCCGATTAGTACTTAATAACTCCTTATTATCGTACTAACATGAAGGAAAACCTATTATCATGTTCATAGTGAAACATTTGCTTTATTGACTGTATACCCCTTGTCCAATCTGATTGGCAGGCATATACCAATAGAATGCTAGTCCCAAACAACTTGAGAATGAATTAGAAAGTCCAAGGGAAACCGAGGATGAGACAAATCTAAAGATGGATTTAGCTCTTGAGGATAATGAAGCTACAATTCCAATGGAGAATACTTCAGCACCTAAGGTAACTTTTAAGGTTCCTATTTCTACTAATGTTCCTTCTCCACCTTTTTCTAGCAGATTTGCAAAGTCTATGAAGAAGGAACATGAAAAAAAAAACGTTTGCAAACTTAAACATATTGCTTGTGGATGTCATTAAACAAATATCACGAGTTGCACAATTCCTCAAAGAGCTATGCACCACAAGTGTGGGGGAGAATGCATTGACTGTTTTGTAAAGAAAGCTTCCTCCAAAATGAAAAAATCATGGAAGTTTCATGTCTGAGCCCCAAGATCCTAAAAAGCCAATAAGGGGTATAGGCTAGGTTGAAGACAATCAACAAGTACTAATTGGGAGGCAGCCGAATTGGTGAAGGCATTACCAACCTGCCATATCAGATTTGTTTTCTCTTCTTTTGTTTCTTTGTTTTGTTTAATTATTAATTTTATTTTTGTGTTTTAGGATTATTTAGGTTTCATAGTTTGTTTTGTTTTGAATTTTTTTTAATATTTTTGTTTGTGTGTTTTAGCAAGTCAGGCTGAGGATACTAAACCAAGTTCTTGTTGGGAGGCAACCTAATAGATGGAGAGTACAAACCATAAACAAATTTGCTACTTTTTACTCTCCATCATTCTATTTTTTATTGTTTTGCTTAGTTATGCTTCTTTTTTTTTTGTTTATTAGTTCTTTTCTCTTGCACATAATTCTTTAATGTGGATAATAGCATTACATTGAGGATAATGTAAGAATTAAGCGGGGGGGAAGAATTTAGGATTTCTTTTTGTTATTATTTTGATTTTTATTTCTTTTTGTGTTTTTAGTTCCTTTAAATACAATGATGAGATATGAATTGTGTAGGTCTAAAACTGGTTGACTAGTGAGAAAAAATTTCATGAGAATTGAGCTTGATATCATTTTTCAATGAGCCAATGTTAATATGATATGTTGATTGAGAAAGAAGCATGCTTAGACTTGATATTCACTTGTATAAACATCCTTGTGAGTTTTCAACCTATATGATTGATGCGTTATACATATCAATCCAATTTCTTTCTTATGTGCTCCTATAATTAAATGTTTCTCTAGAACTTGCTTTAAACCGTTTGAGACTATATTGATACATATGACAACATGGATATGATATAGGCATTAGGATTTCCACCAAGGCCAAATCAGCCATCCCCTATTGATGTTCCAAGAGAACATCTCCCCCTTGTGAGCCAATTTGAGCCCACATTGAATAAGCTATTTCATTGATAACCATATCTTACACCTAGCCTAAATACACTTATATCTTTACCCTTGTTCTAAAGATGGATTGAATGTTTTGAGACATATTGCAAAAACAAGTATATCTATTGAAAATTTGGGTTAGAAACAAGAAATAAGTGTGGGGAAGGAGAAAGGCAAAAGTCAAGAAAAAAAGAAAGGGAACATTGTCAAAATGCTTTCCATATTAAAAAAAAATGAAATTGAATCATCTCTTGAAATTTTGGTTAAAGAAAAAGATGTTACAAAGTTGGTTAAAGATGAAGCAAAGGCTCAACATGAATATTTTAGCCTATGTTATTATGTGCTTTTAAAGAATATTGAGAAGTTTTTCTTTGCAAAATCTTATTATGTCTCTAAATTCTATGAAGTCTTTGGAACCTTTGTAATATCTTTTCCTTTTTATTCTTTAACCACTTTACAACCCTTTGGCCCCATTACAACCTTGATTAAGAACCTTTTGATTCATGAAGTTGCATGATCTAAATAGTGGAGAATAGGTGGACAAGCAAGCATATGGTATAACTGTTTTCATGAGATTGATTAAGTGTAAACACTTTACCACTACTTTAAAGAGTGAAAATCATGAGAGTATTCCATGTGAGAAGTTGAGATTAAATTTGAATATGCACTATTTTGATTGAGATATGTTAATGTTGGCTTAACTCAAACCATATACATTCAAGCATGATTTTTTATGAAATTCTTTGAACTATTGATTAGTTTATAAGACTTATCCAATGATTTTCCATAATTTATATTGAAAGGATTAGGAGTAAATATTTTTAGTATATGTTAGTTTTTCTTATGTTTTCAATATTTGTGGGTATCGTCCTGGTAAACCCTCACGAGACTAAACTCGTCCATTAGAGACACCTAGAGGTTTAAAGGCTTGTGTCACATGCTAAGTGCCACCTTGATTTCCTACGAAAGTGGATTAGATTAGATTTTTTTACTTTATTTTTATTTTGTTTTGCTCGAGGACAAGCAAAAGGTTAAGTGTACGGGGATTTGATAAGCTCATAAAATTAACATTTTATGCCCTTTCTATTCTTAGTTTTAGTTATGTTTTCGATCTTTATTTTAATTACTCATATTTTGTTTTTGAATTTTAGTTAGGAGAATGAAGTGAAAAGATGTCAATTATGATGTTAAAGAGCTTACAAAATCAAAATCGCAAGATGGAAGAAGACTTGGGAGTCAAAAATATCAAATTCTTAGTGCAAAGGAAGAAAGCAGATTTGACCTCTTGAGCTTGTTGCTAAGAAAACATGATGTTAAATTCTTTATTCAAAGAAAATTCCTCTTAACTTTTGAAGCTGAATTGAATATCTTTCCAACGGTATATCATACACCCAAATCGGACAAGAAATGGTCATCCAAATCAGCCGAGGAAGTGCGAGAAGATGCAGCAGCAGAAATGGCTGACAAGAGAGCCCAGCGCCAAATTCCAGCATCGTGGTGCCCAAGATTCGCAAAAAACTCAGGAAAACCTGCCAAAAATGCAAATTTACAGCCCTAAACTTACTTGTGCGGCAAGGACTTGTTATCAGGGTTTTAAAACTCTATAATACCATCTTTTGAGCTACAAACTAGACATCTTTTGAGGAGACTCAAGGATCATCATTATTCTTCTTCTTCTTCTTCTTCTCCATTCTTTTATTTTCTTTTTATGTATATTTTATCTATGCCTATGCTATGGTAAATTCTTATTTTGGTTAAGGGTGATTTCAAAGCCCTATACATGTTGTGTAATTAATATTCAGATTTTATCTATCATTGGTGTCGCAACCAAAAAAAATAACAAGTTCCATCGCGATACTTTATTACTCGTTAAGCGTGACATTAAAAAAACAGAGGAAAAGATGACTTAATTCCTTCTGAAATAAAATGAGGGTTTGAAAATAACCTTGAAAAAGACATAGAGTCACCACCAATCTTTTTTAGCTAGGTGTGATCGGCCACCTATTAAAATCGGTTTTTGTAAAATATTTTAAAATTAATTAAAACATTTTTAAAACCAATTTCAAGTCCGTGTTTTAAACCAGGGAAATCAAAAAAGTGGGTTCGGGACTCGGTTACATGTGGGGAAGGATTAGCACCCCCACAATGCCCGTATTAAACAGTACCTTATTAATTGTGTGTTATCTCAAGTCTCGGTAAAAAGTCGATTTTAAATTTGGTATTTCAAATTAATTCCCAATTTTAAGAAAAGTAATTCCATTTTCAATTGAAAATGATCCGGAATCTATTAATTCAAAATATTCCTGTATTCCCCGACAAAATCGGCAAATATAGAAATTTTTCTTTATTTGGAAAATTTTTCGAATCATTCTTGTTTTTTGAAAGAAAAATATTCCTTTACAATGATAATTGATGATATCCTCTCCATCAAACCCGATAGAGAACTCATGAATTATTTTAACTCGAGAATATCTTTATTTTATTGAATACCATTATCTTTTTCAAAACATTTTTAAAAAAATATATGAATATGAATATGTGTGACATAGTATAATCTAAAGGACATGAATAACCTATGTGACATAGTATATTCTAAATGAAATGAATAACCTATGTGACAAGACATATTCTAAATGAAATGAATAACCTATGTGACATATTATATTCTAAATGAAATAATGTCCTAAGTAACATGAAATATTCTAAATGAAATAATATGATTTAAATGACATGGCAAATTTAAATGACATGGCATATTTTAAATAATATAATCTATATGACATGGAATATAATCTAAGTGACATGAAATGATATGAAACATAAAATAATGTTATTATGAAATATGTATGAAAATAAAAATAATAATGCATGAACATAGTATATGCTACATGATGTGACAACAATAAATGACTAAATAAAAAGCATAGGATATCATGAAATATTCAAAACCATATAACAAAAAAATAACATCAGAAAATATAAATCAAAATAATAACAATACCATAGAAATTATCATAGTAAAAATCACATATTATACTATGCATGAACATGGAAAATACAATGCAGGAAAGTGTATTTTTTCCTTTAAATAAGGAAATCCGTATACCTAAAAAGATATCCGGCAACCTTAGAAAAATCAAAATGCTTTGTGATTGGTTTAAAAACAATTTTGAAAATCTTGGATAATAAAACCTCATAGCCGAATTCCCTGTTAAAAATAGCTCTATTTTTCTAAGTTTGAAAATCTTGACTTGACCACCCTTGACCCGAGCTTTGTAAAATCATTTTTAAAGATTAAAATGGCCTAGAAATGACTCTAAGATAGTAGCTAAAGTTCCTAATCAGCCCCCTCTAAGTAACTTAGCCAAAATAGAAAATTAATTTTCCCTCAAATTCAAATATGACTCTACTCTCCAGTTTTAAAGCGTGATTTTTTAACCTATTTTTAAAATTTCAAAAAACTCTAACAAAAATACTGGAGAGTCAGAACATGTCAAACTATTTGGAAAAAATTTGGATTAAGTTTTTGATTAAGGATAATTTCCCAGAAAAATCACGAAAGTAAGAAAACTGGGTGAAAACTATTTTGCCAAATATCATTTTTAAGCCTTTAATAAAATCATTGAAAAGTCAATGTAAAAATATTGGAGACTCTCCTAAGAACCTAGAAACAGTAGCTAAAAGTTCTAAAAATTTGGACAAAAATTGACTAAGCAAAAAAATCACAAAGGTAGAATAATCAATTTGAAAACTCCTTAATTTTCCATAAGTATGCTCCTATGAGCTTGACTTTGAGCCATTGATTGGCCTAAGTAAAAAAATCAAATGCCATGACATGATATGCATGAACATACAGCAAGTTAAATGCATGAAATGCATGATTTAAAATCTAAATGGCATGGAAAATGCATGGCATAAAGAATATGGCCTAGACCTAACATGAACTTGCATAGCAATAAATGCAACCTAGGACTAACATGCATGAAATGCATGGCAATGCAAATGAAACCTAGACCTAAAAAATGCATGGCAATAACACAAACACATAGCATACTAAATCAAAATACACAAAAACATATCATGGAAATACAAACATGTCAACAAGCAAGATGAAAATGCACATACAACGCAAAGAAAATGGAAGAGGCCGAATGGACATAGGCTCAAAATGATGATATTCTATCATGGCATTTTCACAAACACATGGCATACTAAATCAAGATACAAAAATCATAACATGGAAATGCAAACCTATCAACTAACAAGATGAAAATGCGCATATAAAGCATAGAAAATGGAGGAGGCCGAATGGTCACATGCTCACAATGATAGTATTCTAGCAAGGCATTTTCACAAATACATGACATACTAAATGCAAGGCTAAAGAAGAAACATGCTAAAACATGCAAATATGCAGTAAAGACATGAACAAAACTAGACATTTTCACAAATACATAGTATAGAAAAATGGAAATCATGAACAAATCAAGCATGTGGAAAACAAAAAATTAAAAAAATGTAAACAAGGAAAGTAAACATGGAAGCAAGATGATAAAATCAAAAAATAGAGGTAAGTAAGTAAAAAGATTAAAACAAACTCCATGCTTTTGTTATTTTTGAAACAATAGAACATCAAAACATACTAAACATCCCAATCAACATGAAAAAGAAGCAAACACAATCCCCATACCAAAACAAGGCCATTCGGCCATCTTTAAAAAACATAGTAGAAATTTATTTTTTTCAAAGTTTTTCAAGAAAGCATGAGAAAGGAGCATGAGGATAAAACTTAAAAATAATTATTTCAAAATAAAATCAATAGAAACTCACCAAAATATCAATTGAAAACAGCAAATTAAGGGTGGAAATATAAATATAAAAAAAAGTGAAAGAGAAAGGTGCTTTTAGCTACCTCTAAAAGCTATATTGCAAGCTTTTTTCTCTTCTTACTTTCTTCACCTTTCTAAACTTTCTATTTGCTTTTAACAATGGAGAGTAATCAGTCAAGAAAGCGTATGAAAATGAAAAAATATCCTCCCCCATAGTAGTGGCCGAATGGCCCTTCATATGCCTAGCAAGTTGTCATTTTTTTCCCACCAATTTTAATCCAATGGTCTTTAATCGAAGATGCTTTCTATGTAAAATTCTCACCTTTGGATTGGAATAATCAGTCCCTAAATATGATGTCATAAATATGACATCATCCCTCTCCATCCATTGGTCCATGTGTTGCAAATTCAAAGGCTTTATCAAAAAAAAAAATATAACTAACTTCCTATTCACTCTTCGCCTTTAGATAAAATGGCTCAGCAAAATCACTCTCCAGCATGGGCTTGGCTGATTGCCCTCTTAGAATCCAACCCAATCTTCATTGCAAGAAAGGCCATTTCGATTTCTTCGATAAAATGACATTTTTGACCCTCAAACCTATTTAAATAGTAATGAACTCCAAATCCAAATTTTATTTTTTTAATACTTTCGAAATAATAAAAAAATGAATTATGGAAGTTTTCAAAAAATTTTGAGCCCATTTACTATTTTTTTGGATTTGTTTTCGAAAATTGCCCTTTTGTGTATCCGAACATTTACCATTTCTTAAACGAGCTCTGAATCCAAATTTTTCTTCACTAATCTCTTCCAAATAATTTAAAAGTGAGATCTGGAAGTTTTCATAATTTTTGGAGCTCATTTGCTTTTTTTTTTAGATTTATCTACTTGAATTTCAACATAGTGGGCCCTGGATTTGTCATTTTGCAAATGAACTCCAAATCCAGATTTTTCTTCCCCAATCTCTTCCAAATGATTTAAGAATGAGATCTGCAAATTTTGGTAATTTTTGGAGCTCATTTACTATTTTTCACAAATTTTCCAAGCTTGCCCTTTTGTCTCCAAAGCTCGGTTTTGCTCAAAACAAGTCTGATTTTTAGATTTTCTTTTTCTGTACCTTTTTCATATATTGAATTGGAGTTGGTCCGAAAACTCCCAATTTTTACGATCAAATTCCCTTCTGATTTGATTTTTCCTTTTTTCACTATTCTCGTTTTTCTTTTTTCATCCAATCGGCTCTTTCTTTGGATTTCTTCAAACTGAGCCTTAGGCTATCCTTGTTTACTCACTCCTCATCAATTAGGGGCTTTAGTTTTACCGAATCAGGCCATTTCTATAATTTTCCCAATTTTACCAAAATCTACCAAAAACCCTAATTCTTGGTTCTCTTCCAAATTGTCTTTTCCTTCAGTTTTTCTTCCAAGTAGCCTATCCATTAACCGTAGTCAATGTTTATCTTTCATTTGGAATCTCCAATTTTTGACCAATTTGATCGTTTAAGCACTTTTCGCCAAATTTTCTTAATTAGGATTTTCTTTCTACTGAAGCTTCGTAACCCAACTTTCAAACTCCATATCTTTCGTTGTAGACCTTGGATTATCAAAATTCTTTCACCATTTTTCAATTTAACTTTGAATCTTGATTTTGAAAGTGGGTTGACTTTTTTAGTAGTTGATTTTTTGGGGTTGACTTTTTCGGAATTGACTTTTTCAAGATTGACTTTTTATGTTTGCTTCCTTAAGCTAAGTCTCAGAATACCACCTGCAAGATGAGAAAAGCCTTTTTGCATTCTGAAACATCACTTTAGGAAGAAGACATACCTGATTTAGTGGTCCGGACAAAATCAGGTGTCTATAGCTGCACCTCTTTGGCTAGTGCTGAGAATCAGGAATCAGGCAAAGATAAACAGACACTAATTTTGTCCGGTTAGTGTAATCACATGTGAAGAAAAAGAAAATGAGTTTTCATTCTTTCTTTTTTTTCATTTCTTAATTTTTCATTTTTTTCAATTTTTTCATTTTTCTCATTTTTTCATTTTTTTTTTGAAAAAGCTGTAAATAGAAGATTTTGCCCTTAAATTGAGTTCCCTGACTAATTAAGGCTCTACCCGTCTTAAGGAAACGAGTTCGATTTGAAAGACAAGAAATGACCTCGACAATGGTCTCGAGGTCTTAACCTGTCTTGTTCTCAGTTGTGTTTAAAATTTTGGATATCTCCTCCAGAAGCTTTAGCTATCACCACCAAAGACTTTCTCTTTTTTAAAACTATAAAACCCTGGATATCTCTACAGAGGCTTCGACTATCACTACCAAAGACTTTCTCCCTTTTCAAAAAAAATTTAAAACTCTGGATATCTCCAAAGTGGCTTCGACTATCACTACCAAAGACTTTCTCCCTTTTCAAAAAATTTTAAAACTCTAGATATCTCCACAGAGGCTTCGGCTATCACTACTAAATACTTTCTCTCTTTTCTACAAATTTTAAAGCTCTGGATATCGATTCTTGAAAACATGTTGAAAATTATACCTGAAAGCTTTGAGAAGGGATGCAAATGCTTCTTGGTGCAAATGCAGATGTTAAATAAAATGAAAATGTCTTTGATGCAAATGTAAATGACTTGATTTGATGCAAATGTTTCTTGATGCGGATTCAAATGACTTAGACTGATGCAAATGCTTCTTGATGCAGATGCACATATTGAATAAAATTTTGGGTATCTTCTCCAGAAACTTCGGCTATCACCGCCAAAGTCTTGCTCATTTTTTAAAATGTAAAACTCTGGGTAACTCCTCAAGAAGAAGGTTTCTCATTTTCCAAAATTATAAAACCCTGGATATTTCCACCAGATGCTTCAGCTATCACCACCGAAGACTTGTTCACTTTTAAAATTTGTAAAATTTTGGATATCCCCTCTAGAAGCTTTGGCTATCACTACCAAAGGTTTGCTCATTGTAAAATTCTGGGTAACTTTTCCAGAAGCTTTAGCTGTCTAGGTAACTCCTCCAGAAGCTTTAGCTATCACCACCGAAGACTTTCTCACTTTTAAAATTTTGTAAAATTCTAGGTATCTCCTCCAAAAGCTTCAGCTATCACCACCGAAGACTTGCTCATTTTAAAAAATCATGTTGAAAATTATACCCAAAAGCTTTGAAAGAGGATGCAGATGCAAATGTCTTTAACAAGATGCTCATGCTTCATGGTGCAAATACGAATGGCTTAGATTGATGCACATGCTTCTTGATGCATATGCCCCTACTAATCGTGTTAATGTAAATGGTCTATGAATGGTGTAACTGCAATTACCATACAATAATGAAAATGCAATGATTTTAGAAATGATGCAATTGCTTGAGATGACATAATATGCAAATATTCATGGAGGATGTAAATGTAAAGGTAAAATGCAGATGCTTATGGAATAGTGCCAATGCAAATACCCATGAATGATGCAAATACCCCCGATTGTTTTTCTAGACTTTGGCTTAGCCATTCAAATTCATTTTTTCCTTTTCAAATCAGAGTATATCTTCAATTCATTTTGGCTATTCTCTTTGGCTCAACAGTTTTCAAACTCTTATCAACAGAGGTTTGAAACAAGTTCTATTTCTTCTTCTCATATCTGGAAGTCAAGACCTATCCTAGTAGTTCTATACCTTTGGGCTAGAAAAACCCTTGTCTCATGTCAACATCAAAAAAAATATATCTTTATTTGTTTTTTCATTTTGAAAACCTCTGAACAAAAAATATTAACCGCACAGCGTGTGATGTACAAATCTTTTGAAGACTGATGATCACTGTTAGAAATTTCTCTAAGTGTCAATCTGGGTTTTTTCAACTGGGATTGGCAAGGCTTGGTATAAAAAAATTTTGGTTAATCGAAGAAAACTTCACATCGAAAATGTATGTCCCTTCTAGGCTCACAAATAGAACAGGTTTTATTGATCATGAATTCATTGAGAACCAAACAAATCCAACATTCTTTTAATTTCCATATCAAGGCATTTTGACAAGCGTCAAGATTGGCTGGGATGTTTAAACTATGAGAAAAGTATGGTTAAGAGATCATTCACCACCACTAGATATCATTGAGAATCAATTTCAGATCTATCAATATCAATTAACTATCATGTTCTAGGGCTTTGAAATCACCCTTAACCAAAAAGAATTTAGCCTTGCATAAACATTGTTAACATAATAATAAGATCAAAAAGAAAATAAGAAGAAAAATAAAAGAATAAAGAAAAAGAAGAAGAATGTTGATTATTCAGCTTCTAGTTCTCTCAAAGTCTCTAAAACAAAAAGAAAATCAAAATACAAAGTATAGAATTAGTGTGTTGCGGCTCCCCCTTATTCTCTATTTATAAGCAGCCACTAGGTTTTCAAATAGAGAATTTGTGATTCACAGGGTTTTGAATGCTGACTTGCGGCTAGGTAATGTAATGTAAGGAAAGGTGGCGGCTGCTTTAAGGAAAGAAATAAACTTGTAGCCAAAGGATATCCTACCTAAGAAAAGAGAGGGTGACTTTTGGCCAAAGCATATTTAAACAAGGAAAGTCTTGGCTGTTTAGTTCTCCTACTTTGACAAGAATTAGTTTTAAGGAAAGTAATAAGGATTCTTGCAATTAATGCAAGGTTGAAAGGATTCTTATTTTTCTTATTTACTTTACTTTTAATTATTTCAAAAACCCTTTTTTTTGTTTTTTTCTTTGAATTGAAGTAATAAACTAATAACTAATAAATTGAAACCCAATCCCTGATGACTCGACCCTTGCTCACTACTATACCTTATAAATGATCTTTTTAGTGCAAGGATTTTTAAAAAATACACCATTTAGAGTGCATCAAGCTTTTGGCGTCATTGTCGGGGATTGCTTCCTTTAGTTTATTTATTATTTGGTTTATTCTTGCTTTCAGTTCTAATTAGTTACTTTCTTGTTTTTCTTTTTTAGTGAATGTTCCAAACTCCTGAAGAAGATGAAAATCACTTAAGACTTAGGAGAATCTTGGAATTTGTAGCTTCATACCATAGTTCAAGTGAAGAGTTGATCCAAACCATCCAAGAGGAGAAAGGAGAGATGGCAGTTAACAATCGAACTCTTAAGGAGCTAGCCGCTCCGGACTTGGATCAACAACCATTATGCATTGAATATGCTAACCTTGAAGTAGCATTTGAACTCAAATCTGGTTTAATTCATCTTCTCCCAATATTTCATGGTTTTGTAGGAGAGGATCCAAATAAGCACTTTAAGGAATTCCATGTAGTTTGCTCAAGCATGAGACCAACCAGGATCACGCAGGAGCAAATTAAGTTGAGAGCCTTCCCATTCTTTGTAGGTGATTCGGCAAAGGAATGGCTCTACTATCTACCATCTGGGACTATCACTACATGGAATGGAATGAAGAAAGCATTCTTGGAAAGATATTTCCCAGCATCTAAGGCTGCCAGCATTAGAAAAAAGATATATGGGATTCGGCAATACAATGGAGAGTCCTTGTATGAGTATTGGGAGAGGTTCAAGAAACTTTGTGCATCATGTCTACACCATTAGATAAGTGAACAACTTCTCATCCAATACTTCTATGAAGGTCTTATGCCCATGGAGAAAAGCATGATAGATGCCGCAAGTGGAGGAGCTCTAGTTGATAAAACTCTCGAAGCTACTAGACTTATCATCTCCAACATAGCAGCCAACTCCCAATAATTCTCAATGAGACATGAACAACCACCACCCAAGAAAGTAAATGAGGTAAGTACATCATCTCTTGAACAACAAAATTCTCAACTTACTTCTCTTGGTCAAGAATTGGTTGTAGTTAATATACAGCAAAATAAGGCTAATGGCATATGTTCTACCATGGGGCACCAAACTGATATGTGCCCAACACTTCAAGAATAATCCAATGAACATGTGAATGCTATGGGTGGATTCAAAATAAACAACAAAGGTATGATTCCCACTCAAACACATACAATCCAGGATGGAGGGATCATCTGAACTTTAGTTATGGAGAAAATCAACCAAAAACTTCTCCTCCACCCGTTGACAATAGACCACTGGGTTTTCAGCAAAGAATGCAACAACCATATCAAACCCGAAATAAGTGCCACCAACCCAAAATATAGGTACTTCTCTTGAAGATCTTGTTGATAACTCGTATAATTATATAGTTTTTAGTTATGTTTTATTATTGTTTTGTGTCAAATACGAGTTATTATTGCTTAGTCTAATTGTGTTTATGATCTTTTATATTTTTATGTAATTTGGTGTTTTTCACGAGTTTCTTTGAGTGATTTCAGATTACTAGGTTAAATCAACAATTAAGGGCAAATCCAGTTCAGTTCCAGTTCTGACACCTTTTCCCATATCAGCTATATCTGGAGTTTCACACAAGCAATAAGGCTGAAATTTTAACAGTGAAAAGTTAAGAGGCATATCTATCTTTTTCATGTTTTACAATTCTTGAAACGGAGTCGTTTTCCCTAGCGAAATAAACCATCAAGTTGGCTGATGTGCAATGACGTCTGTGCTGACAAGTTTTGGTAATTTGACCATATCTTCTTATCCACATCACCAAATGAGCTGATTCCAACGGCTATGGATCAGTAACGGATAGGGGAACATTTTTATAGAATACCATGTGATCAGATCAGGCATCCAATATTGACAAAATCGACCATCAAGTTGGCTGATCAAAATTGTCATACAATATGACGAAAATTGTTAGAAAAATGCACCCACCTATTATACCTACCTTTGAAATTTGTAAAGCTTGTCTCTTGTCATTTAGCCCTCCAAAATGTGTATAAATAGAGGGCCTTGGATGATTGTAAGGGAGATTGTAGATAGGTAGGATATTAGCCATTGTAATAAAATTCTCTAAGTTTTCTTGTTCTTTCTTTTCTCTAGTTTTCTTTTTCTTTAGAAAGAGCAAGAGGTTGGATAATTAATATTCTTCTTCTTCTTCTTTCTTTCTTTTATTTTCTTCTTAGATTCTATTTAATTTTATGTTTATAATGCCTATGCTAGGCTAAACTTCTATTTGGTTAAGGGTGATTTCAAAGCCCTAGACATGTTTTGTGATTGATTTTCAGATTCTATCTATCATTAATTTTCTATCAAAGTTGCTTATGTTCTTCTACAAGAATTGTTCATGATGTTGTCTTGATTTGTTTAGGTGTACAACTAGATAGATCTTGATAATTATCTATTGCTAGTTTAGGAGTCTTGATCCGTGTAATTGTCTTGATTTCCTATTCATAAGTGGCAATTTGTGATTAATGATTATGGTCAAGTTTTCAATAATTGCAAAGTGGAACATAACCTAAGTTGAACAATCCGAGCTTATGTGTTTGTTGCTTAGATCAACCTATCTTTCTCATCATAAAGCTGCCATTAAATTGAATTTAGAGAGCTTATTCTAGGTTGTTTAATGGTTAGAGATTAAATAGAGAGCTTGTTCTATTTAACGACAAACTAAGGAAAGATTGGGATAACAGAGCTTGTTGTTATCTACGGTTGTTAACTTTGATAGTTGGTTGATATTGATAGATCTGAAATTGATTCTTAATGATGTCTAGTGGTGGAGAATGAAACCTTAACCATATTTTTCATATTTGATTCTTCTTACTTACTTGTTTTCTTATTTTTCTAGTTTGCTTATTTTTAAAAGTATATTTATTTTTATTGGCTGGTTATACCGCCTAATTCGTATATTAACTTTGTTTTATTTTTATTGGCTGGTTATACCGCCTAATTTAGTATATATATTTTTATTGGCTGGTTATACCGCCTAATTTAGTATATATATTTTTATTGGCTGGTTATACCGCCTTGCATCTTATTCTTATTATTTACTTTAGTTTAAATCTGGCTTCAAACACCCCTTTTCTTTTATTGTTTTCTTTGAACGTAAGTTATAAACTAATAACTCATAGATTAAAACCCAATCCCTGAGGACTCGACCCTTGCTAATCATTATACTTACAATTGATCTTTTTAGTGCAAGGTTAAATAAGATACACTCTTTTGGGTGCATCACTTGTCAAAACCCTTACTACTAATACAATTCAACTTCAACAGGAATCAAGTGAAACAAAGGCAAGTATCCGAAATTTGGAGAGTCAAATGAGGCAAATGGCAACAATAATGAGTCAAATGCAAGCAAGGGATTTCGAGAAATTACCTTCTCAAACTATAGTGAATCCAAAATAAAATACAAATGCCATAATTCTAAGAAGTGGGAAACAGCTTGAAACACCATAAAAAGATAGTGCTCAAAGGCAAGACAACACCATTGCATCATCTTCACATCCCAATAAGCCACTTGAAAAGGTAAACCTTAAATCATCTTTTCCTTCTCATATAACTCCTCCACATTTTCCAAATAGGTTAGCAAAGCCCAAAAAGGAGGAGCAAGAGAAGAAAATTTTGGAAACCTTCCGAAAAGTAGAGGTGAACATTCCTTTACTAGATGCCATTAAGCAAGTGCCAAGATATGCCCAGTTTCTAAAAGAATTGTGCACTTCTAAACAGAAGTTGAAAGGTAATTAAAATATAAGTGTGGGAGAAAATGTTTCAGCCGTTCTTCAAAAGAAACTCCCACCAAAATGCAAAGATCCAGGTATGTTCACCATTTCTTGTAAAATAGGCAACACCAGGTGTGAACGTGCTATGCTAGATTTAGGAGCATCTTATGCCATATTCAATTTAGGCTTCATTAAGTCTAGGACCATTAGAAGAAATCGGTGTTATAATACAACTTGCTGACCGTTCTAACACTTATCCAAGAGGAGTTGTAAAAGATGTCCTTGTGCAAGTTAATAAATTAGTCTTCCTAGCTGATTTCTATGTCCTTAAGATGGAAGATGAGATGTCTTCTAATCCAACATTCATTTATTAGGAAGACCATTCTTAAAAACAGCTAGGACTAAAATAGATGTTCATGATGGCACCCTCACTATGGAATTTGATACGAGATAATTAGTTTCAATATCTTTGAGGCCATGAGATATCCTACTGAAAATGCATTCTGTTTTTACTATTAACATAATTCATTCTTTGGTGCATCAAGCTTATGAGCTCGATAGTGAAAATAGTTTGAACTGGTCAATTGGCAAGCACCTCAGATTAAAGGAATTTGAATGTAAAGAGGGCCTAACTTTAAATGAAAATGTGAAAGAGGCATTGGCATCTTTACAAGTGTTTCCATCTACAGATAAAAGGTTTGATATTTCATTTATTGATTTGCCTTTATCTAATGAGAAACTTCTACCTTCCATTTTGCGGGAACCAACCTTGGAATTGAAACCATTACCGAACCACTTGAAATATGTGTTCTTAGGTGAAAAAGACACACTACCGGTCATCATTGCCAAAGAGCTCACACCTTTGCAAGAAGAGCGACTTATGTGGGTGCTTAGAGAGCATAAGACAGCAATTGGTTGGACAATTGCCGATATCAAGTGAATCAGCCCATCCATGTGCATGCACCGGATCTTTTTAAAGGAAGATTCAAAACCAACAAGAGAAGCAGAACGCCGATTGAACCCTCCTATGATGGAGGTTGTGAAAAAAGAGCAACTGAAGCTTCTAGATGTTGGAGTGATCTATCCTATCTCGGATAGCAAATGGGTAAGCCCGGTCTAAGTGGTTCCAAAGAAATCAGGTGTAACAGTTGTAACAAATAATGAGAATAAACTTTTTCCTACTCGAATTCAAACAAGGTGGCGAGTTTGTATTGACTATTGCAAACTTAATTCTGGAACTTGCAAAGACCACTTTCCTTTACCTTTTAATGATCAAATGCATGAATGGTTAGCTGGCCATTCTCATTATTGTTTCTTGATGGTTTTTCAGGTTATAATCAGATTGCAATTTCTCCGAATGATCAAGAGAAAACAACTTTCACATGTCCGTTTGGTACTTTTGCATACCGACACATGTCATTTGGTCTTTGTAATGCACCAGCTACATTCCAAAGGTGTATGGTTAACATATTCTCAGATTATATAGAGAACATAATAGAATTTTTTAATGGATGATTTTAGTGTCTATGGTGATTCTTTTGATAGATGTCTAGAGAACCTTACACTTGTACTTCAAAGATGCATGGAAACTAACCTTGTACTCAGTTAGGAAAAATGTCACTTTATGGTAGAACAAGGAATAATTTTAGGCCATGTTATTTCTTCTAGGGGAAAAGAACTGGATAAATCTAAAATATATATTATGTATTCTTTACCATCTCCCACAAATGTGAGAGAGGTTCGTTCTTTTCTTGGTCATGCAAGTTTCTATAGAAGATTTATCAAAGACTTCTCAAAGATAATGTTACCTCTTTGCAAGTTTCTACAAAAAGATGTGGTTTTCCACTTTGATGATAAAGGCAAAGAGGCGTTTGAAACCTTGAAAGGACTCTTGACATCAGCACCTATCATGCAACCACCAGATTGGTTTGTCCCATTTGAAATCATGTGTGATGCTAGTGATTATGCTATTGGAGTTGTTTTAGGCCAACGGGTTGGCAAAGCCTCACATGCCATTTATTATGCCTTTCAAACTCTTAATGATGCTCAATTGAACTATTCTACAACTGAAAAAGAGGTTTTGGCAGTTATTTTTGCTATAGAAAATTTTCGTTCTTATTTAATTGGAACTAAAGTAATTGTATTTTCTGACCATGCAGCTCTTAGGTACACGCTCACAAAGAAGGATGCCAAACCACGATTGATTAGGTGGATACCTCTCTTACAAGAGTTTGATTTAAAAATAAGAGATAAGAGAGGTAGTGAAAATCTGGTTGAGGACCATCTTAGTTGTTTAGTTCATGTAGAGGATGCACTTCCATTGCATGAGAACTTTCCGGATGAGCAATTCTTTTCACTTAGCACAACAACTCCTTGGTATGCCGATATTGTTAATTACTTAGTTACCAAGCAGTTGCCACAAGAGTTTACCATAGCTCAAAGAAATAAGATCAAGAGTGATGCCAAATACTACATTTAGGATGATCCTTACCTTTGGAAGCATTGCTCCAATCAAATTATAAAAAGGTGCGTACTCGAATCTGAATTTCAATCTATTCTAACCTTTTGTCACTCTTATGCATGTGGAGGACACTTTGGATCAAAAAGAATAGCCATGAAAGTTCTTGATTGTGGATTCTTTTGGCCTACTTTGTTCAAAGACTCATACCTATTTTGCAAGTCATGTGATCGTTGCCAAAGAACAGGTAACTTAGATGTTAGAAATCAAATGCCTCAAACTCTAATACTTATTTTCGAAATTTTTTATGTATGGGGCAGAGATTTCATGGGACCATTTCCTTCTTCTTTTGGTAATCTTTACATTTTACTTGCCGTTGATTATGTCTCAAAGTGGGTGGAAGCAAAAGCCAGTAGGACTAATGATTCTAAAGTTGTTTCATATTTTGTAAAGTCTAATATTTTTTAGAGGTTTGGAACACCAAAGGCCATAATCAGCGATAGGGGTACTCACTTTTGCAATAGGTCCATGGAAGCACTTTTAAGGAAGTATAACATTACACACAAGGTATCCACATTCTATCATCCACAAACTAGTGGCAAGCTGAAATGTCAAACCGAGAAGTAAAATCCATCCTTGAAAAGATTGTTAATCCAAATCGGAAGGATTGGAGTTTACGACTCGATTATGCACTTTGGGCTTATAGAACAGCATACAAGACGCCTATTGGTATGTATCTTTATCGACTTGTTTATGGTAAGACTTGACATCTCCCAGTTGAATTAGAACATAAGGCCTATTGGGCTATTAAACAATGTAACATGGAGATGGATGAGGCAGGTAAGCACAGAAAACTTCACTTATAAGAACTTGAGGAGATAAGGAATGATGCTTATGAGAATTCTAGAGTTTACAAGCAAAAGACTAAGGCATTCCATGATAATATGATTTTAAGAAAGAACTTTATTGTTGGACAAAAAGTTTTTCTTTTCTATTCCCGCCTTAAGTTGTTTCCTAGTAAGTTATGTTCTAGATGGATTGGACCTTTTATTATTACTAATGTTTTTACTCATGGTGCAATTGAAATAAAAAATCCAAAAACAAGTAATGAATTCAAGGTGAATGGACATAGTTTTAAACCTTACTATGAGAACTCTCTAATGCAATATATAGAGGAGTTACCACTCTTTGAGCCAAATTATGTTGAATAAGGCTAGCATGAGTCCAAGTCGGGCTGAGGACAATAAACCAAGCGCTTCTTGGGAGGCAACCCAAAAGGATGGAAAACATATATTATAATCAGATTTGCTATTTCTTACTCTCCATCATTCTATCTTTTAATGTTTTCTTAAGTTATTTTGATTGTTATGTTTATTAGTTCTTTTCTCTTACATGATTCTTTTGTTTGGGATAATAGTATTACATTGAGGACAATGTAAGAATTAAGTGTTGGGGGGAGAATTTAGGATTTCCTTTAGTTATTTTGTTTTGTGTTGAGTCTTTTTAGTGTGTTTGAGTAATTTTTAATACTATCATGAGATATGAATTGCATAGGTCTAAAACTGGTTTATTAGTGAAAAGAGTTTCATGAGATTAGAGCTTGGTATTATTTTTTATGAGCCAATGTTAATATGATATATTGATTGATAAAGAAACATGTTTAGACTTGGTTTTGACTTGTATAATCATCCTTGCGAGTTTTTGAGCCTAGATGATTGATGCATTATACATATCAATCTAATTTCTTTCTTATGTGCTCTTATGATTACATGTTTCTCTAAAACTTGCTTTAAACTGTTTGAGACTATATTGATACATATGACAACATGGATATGATAGAGGCATTAGGATTTTTAACCGAGGCCAAATCAGCCATCCCATATTGATGTTCCAAGAGAACATGCCCCTTAGTGAGCCAATTTGAGCCTACATTGAATAAGCTATTTCTTTGGTAACCACATCTTACACCTAGCCTAAACAAGTTTATATCTTTACCATTGTTCTAAAGATGAATGGAATGTTTGAAACATATTGCAAAAACAAGGGATACTTATTGAAAAGTTGGGTTAGATACAAAAGATAGCTGAATTATATGTTTTCCTAGTCAAAGTAGGATTAGTGGCTGTCAACCTTTCAACCTTGCATTAATTGCAAGAATCCTTATTACTTTCCTTAAAGCTAATTCTTGTCAAAGTAGAAGAACTAAACAACCAAGATTTTCCTTGTTTAAATATGCTTTGTACATACGGGTTTTTCTTATCAAATTTTGAAAAAAATAAAATAAAAAAATAAAAACGATGGAATTGAGCAATCTAACACTTGAAGAGTTGGTGGCATACATGAACATGGAGAATCAACAAGCCAATCTCACCTTCCCAGTTCAACAATTTGCCATGGGAGGATGTCAAGGCCATCAAGTGTTCCAAGACCAACAGTATGATCATTACTCAAACACTTACCATGAGGGATGGTGGGATCATACTAATTATGGCTACTCGAAAAATTACCAAGAAGTAGATCCTTATGCCAATTACACTCATCCATCTAGCATCAATCAATCATGGTCCCAAGAACCAGATTTTTTTCAACCACCACATATGACTCAAAACTCAGGTACTTCTTTAGAAGATCTTGTCTATTCTCTTGTTACTGATACTTTGCAATTTCAACAGGAAACAAGGGCAAGCATCCAGAGTTTGGAAAAGCAAATGATCCAATTGACTAGTAGTATGGTGGGATGGGTAGCACAAAGATCTGAAGAACTCCCAGCCCAAACGATGATTAACCCAAAGGAGAATGCTACTATTGTGACCTTGAGGAATGAGGAACAACATGAGGATGAGACAAAATTAGAGATGAATTCTATTCTTGAAAATAATGAAGCTTCAATTCCGAAAGAGAGTACTTTGGCACCTGAGGTAACGTTTAAGGTTCCACTTTTTGCTAATGTTTCTTCTCCACCTTTTCCTAGTAGATTTGCAAAGTTCAAGGAGGAAGAACATGAACAACACATGCCGGAAACCTTAAACAACTTGTTTGTGGATGCCATTCAACAAGTATCAAAATATGCTCCATTCCTCGATGAGCTATGCACCACAAAGGATGATGGAATAATACTTGTAATGGAGAATGCATCCACTATTGTGCAAAGAAACCGCCCTACAAAACGCACAAATTCGGGAAGTTTCTTGTATGATCTTGCAAATCCTAAACAGCCAAGAAGGGGTGTTGGTTAGGTTGGACAACTTAAACCAAGCGCTTCTTGGGAGGCAACCCAAAAGGATGGAGAGCATCTATTATATCAGATTTGCATATTCCTTACTCTCCATCATTCTATCTTTTATTGTTTTTCTTTTCTTTTGTTTAATAGTTCTTTTCTATTACATATAATTCTTCCATTTGGGTTAATAGCATTACATTAATGACAATGTAAGAATTATGTGTGGGGGAAGAATTTAGGATTTTATTTTTGAGTCTTTTTATGTTGTTTTTCTTTCTGATCCTTGTTTTGAAAATAACTAGATGTAAATATAATTTTTTATTTTTTTTAACCCCGGTTAAATGGCGGATAACGGTACTCCGTGATTATTTAAGTCGGTTCCATCAGCTACCCACAAAACTGATATTGTATATAAATTTCTCTTTCAATTTTTTTTCTTTTTTTTTTCAGGATGGATGATATTCTCACAAGATTGCAGAAACGATTCCCTCCTTTTCCTCGAAATATTTTACTGAAGCTTTACCAAGTTCGATTTGAAAGATTAAGAATGCTTATGCACAAAGGGATTCCTGAAGATATACGTTGGATAATTGAAGCCAAGGTACGTGAAGATGAATATCTTCCTGTTTAGAATTTACCAGGTACAGGTAGAAGCATTTTTGCAAAGAAGCGACGAGCAAAGCGCATGATTTCAAATTGCCACAAATGTGCACGATGGACGTGTAACGGTAAATGTCGTTCTATTGGGATTCCGTCCTCTAATCGAGATGATAAAATTGAATTCATTAAGGATGGACTGAGTAAGGAGAATTTGGGTAATATCCAACTTTCTCTTGAAACGCATCCTAGTGGAGACGTACAAAGAGAAATTCTTGATTTATGGCCGCAATTCCAAAGGGAATGGCAACATCTTGGGAATCTGATGTTAAAAGACCCTGTTTGCCAGCTTGTAAGAAAACTGGATGGGAAGCATATCCTCGACTCATAGAAGGCGTTTAAGCCGTTTCTGGACGTAAAACCAGAGGAAGATGCCAAATACACTTTCGGCGACATTATTACTCTTGACTTTTACGGTTGATTTTTCTTCTCTTTTTGATTTTCTTCCTGAAATCACGCAAAAATCTTTTGTTAATTTAACATTTTCTTCTGACAGGTCAGATACACTTTCGGCGACATTATTACTCTTGTCTGATTCACTACTTAGTCCTCTATATTTTACACCATGTACTCATTCTCTTTCAGGCACTCGAAAAAGAAAAAAAATGGAAAGTACTTCGTCCCAACGCATTAAAAAAATTTGTGTCTTTGGAGGTGCTTATCCAGGGAAAAATAACATATTCACTGATGAAGCCATAAGAGTTGGAGTAATACTTGCCCAACAAAAGATCCAGTTGATTCATGGAGGCGGTAGTACGGGTTTAATGGGAGCAGTCGCTACAGCAGCACACGCCGGAGGAAGTCCAGTTCTAGGAATCGTGCCAAAACTATTCACAGATTTTTGTGGACCTACCTTGGGTAAGGAAATACAAGTCTGGAGTATCCGTGAACGGATGACAATCATGTACCATTCTGCCGATGCATTCATTGCTTTACCAGGAGGTCTGGGTACATTGGAAGAAATAGCTTGCGTGGCTTCTTTGTCATCTTTGGTCACAAAAAAGAAACCCATTGGTTTGCTTAATATTATTTTAGTAATTTGCTTTCATATTTAGATAATGCTGTGGAAAATGGATTCATGTTTTCAGAGGCAAGGAGAACCATAATTTCTGCTACAACCATTGAAGATTTACTCAAAAAGCTCCAAGCTTATGAGTATTTATCTGCTACGGTTGTTTCGCAAACGCTCGGAAAAAGAAAAAGAGATATGGACGAGCAAGGAGTGGATTGCACTTTGTCTTTATGACATTATCTAACATTTTGTTTGTTGTGTCTCAGTTATAATAAGTGGTTAGCAACCTCTGCAGGTAATATCTCCTAAATTCCTTTAAAATTTGACATTGGGGACAATGTCATATTTTAGTAGGGGGTAAGGGACATATTTTGCTAATAAAAAAAAATTTATTGTGTTTTAAGCCATTTTGAAGTATTCATTCTGAACAAGGTCTGAGTAAGGGAGACTTGAGACATACCTTGTCAGTTTGATTTCTTCTTCTCAAAAAAAAAAAAACATTTGTTGTGTTTTAAGCAATTTAGAAGTATTCATTCTGAACAAGGTCTGAGTAAGGGAGACTTGAGACATACCTTGTCAGTTTGATTTTAATCTTTTTATGTTTACTTGTTAATTTTTGTTTAGTATTTTAGGATTATTTAGGTTGCATGAGTTTGTTTTGTTTTGAGTCTTAGTTGTTCCTATTCTTATGTTATTAGTTCTTTTCTCTTACACATGATTCTTTCATTTGGGTTAATAGACTTACATTGAGGACAATGTAAGAATTAAGTGTGGGGGGAATGATTTAGGATTTCTTTTATTTTTGTCTACTATTTTTTTTTGAGTCTTTATTATTATTTTTCGTGTGTTTTAGTTCCTTTTCAATACTATGATGAGATATGAATTGCATAAGTCTAAAATAGATTTATTAGTGAGAAGCTTTTCATGAGAATTGAGCTTGATATCAACCTTTTTATGAGCCAATGTTAATATGATATGTTGATTGAGAAAGAAGCATGTTTAGACTTAATCTGACTTGTATAATCATCCTTGTGAGTTTTTGAGCTTATAATGATTGACACATTATACAAATCAATCTAATTTCTTTCTTGAGTGCTCTTATGATTACATGATTCTCTAGAACTTGCTTTAGACCTTTTTGAGACTATATTGATGCATGTAACAACATGAAAATGATAGAGGCATTAGAATTATAACCAGGGCCAAACAGCCATTCCTTATTGATGTTCCAAGAGAACACCCCTCTAGTGAACCAATTTTGAGCCTACATTGAATAAGCTATTTCTTTGGTAACAATATCCTACACCTAGCCTAAATACATTTATATCTTTTCCCTTGTTTTAAAGATTACTAGAATGCTTGAGACATATTGCAAAAACAAGGAATACTTTTTGAAAATTTGGGTTAGAACAAAAGATAAGTGTGGGGGAGGAGAGAGGCAAAAGTCAAGAGAAAAAGAAAAAGGGAACATTGTAAAAATACATTCCAATGAAAAAAAATGGAAAAAAAAAACATCTCTTGAACTTTTGGTTAAAGAAAAGAAAAAGAATGTTAGAAGGTTGCTTAGAATGAAGTAATGGCTCAACATGAAATATTCAGCCTATGTGTAAAGAATATTGAGAAAGTTTTATTTGCAAAATCTTATTATGTCTCTAAACTCTATGAACTCTTTGGAACCTTTGTGATATCTTTATCCTTTTGTTCTTCAACCACATTACAAACCCCTTGGCCCCATTACAACCTTGATTAAAGACCTCTTGATTCATGAAGTTGTATGATCTAAATAGTGGAGAATAGGTGGACAAGCAAGCATATGGTAGAACTGTTTTCATGAGATTGATTGAGTGTAAACACTTTACCACTACTTTAAAGAATAAAAATCATGAGAGTATCCCATGTGAGTAGTTGAGATTAAGTTTGAATATGCACTATTTTGATTAAAATACGTTATGTTAATATTGGCTTAACTCAAACAATTTACATTCAAGCATGATTTTTTGTGAAATTCTTTAAGCTATTGATTAGTTTATAAGACTTGTTCAAAGATTGTCTCTAATTTGTATTGAAAGGATTAGGAGTAAATATTTTTAGTATAAGTAGTTTATTTATATTTTAGCTTTTCAATGTTTGTGGGTATCGTTCTAGTAAACCCTCACGAGACTAAACTCGTCCACTAAGGACACCTAGGGGTTTAAAGGCTTGTGTCACATGCTAAGTGCCACCGTGATTTCCTACGAAAGTGGATTAGATTAGATTTTCTTATTTTATTTTTATTTGATTTTGCTCGAGGACTAGCAAAAAGCTAAGTGTGGGGGTGTGATAACTCGTATAATTATATAGTTTTTAGTTATGTTTTATTATTGTTTTGTGTCAAATACGAGTTATTATTGCTTAGTCTAATTGTGTTTATGATTTTTTATATTTTTATGTAATTTGGTGTTTTTCACGAGTTTCTTTGAGTGATTTCAGATTACTAGGTTAAATCAACAATTAAGGGCAAATCCAGTTCAGTTCCAGTTCTGAGACCTTTTGCCATATCAGCTATATCTGGAGTTTCACACAAGCAATAAGGGTCAAATTTTAACAGTGCAAAGTTAAGAGGTATATCTATCTTTTTCCTGTTTTACACTTCTTGAAACGGAGTTGTTTTCCCTAGCGAAATCAACCATCAAGTTGGCTGATGTGCAATGACGTCTGTGCTGACAAGTTTTGGTAATTTGACCATATCTTCTTATCCACATCACCAAATGAGCTGATTCCAACGGATATGGATCAGTAACTGATAGGGGAACATTTTTCTAGAAGACCATGTGATCAGATCAGGCCTCCAATATTGACAAAATCGACCATCAAGTTGGCTGATCAAAATTGTCATACAATATGACGAAAATTGTTAGAAAAATACACCCACCTATTATACCTACCTTTGAAATTTGTAAAGGTTGTCTCTTGTCATTTAGCCCTCCAAAATGTGTATAAATAGAGGGCCTTGGATGATTGTAAGGGAGATTGTAGATAGGTAGGATATTAGCCATTGTAATAAAATTCTCTAAGTTTTCTTGTTCTTTCTTTTCTCTAGTTTTCTTTTTCTTTAGAAAGAGCAAGAGGTTGGATAATTAATATTCTTCTTCTTCTTCTTTCTTTCTTTTATTTTCTTCTTAGATTCTATTTAATTTTATGTTTATAATGCCTATGCTAGGCTAAACTTCTATTTGGTTAAGGGTGATTTCAAAGCCCTAGACATGTTTTGTAATTGATTTTCAGATTCTATCTATCATTAATTTTCTATCAAAGTTGCTTATGTTCTTCTACAAGAATTGTTCATGATGTTGTCTTGATTTGTTTAGGTGTACAACTAGATAGATCTTGATAATTATCTATTGCTAGTTTAGGAGTCTTGATCCGTGTAATTGTCTTGATTTCCTATTCATAAGTGGCAATTTGTGATTAATGATTATGGTCAAGTTTTCAATAATTGCAAAGTGGAACATAACCTAAGTTGAACAATCCGAGCTTATGTGTTTGTTGCTTAGATCAACCTATCTTTCTCATCATAAAGCTGCCATTAAATTGAATTTAGAGAGCTTATTCTAGGTTGTTTAATGGTTAGAGATTAAATAGAGAGCTTGTTCTATTTAACGAGAAACTAAGGAAAGATTGGGATAACAGAGCTTGTTGTTATCTACGGTTGTTAACTTTGATAGTTGGTTGATATTGATAGATCTGAAATTGATTCTTAATGATGTCTAGTGGTGGAGAATGAAACCTTAACCATATTTTTCATATTTGATTCTTCTTACTTACTTGTTTTCTTATTTTTCTAGTTTGCTTATTTTTAAAAGTATATTTATTTTTATTGGCTGGTTATACCGCCTAATTCGTATATTAACTTTGTTTTATTTTTATTGGCTGGTTATACCGCCTAATTTAGTATATATATTTTTATTGGCTGGTTATACCGCCTAATTTAGTATATATATTTTTATTGGCTGGTTATACCGCCTTGCATCTTATTCTTATTATTTACTTTAGTTTAAATCTGGCTTCAAAAACCCCTTTTCTTTTATTGTTTTCTTTGAACGTAAGTTATAAACTAATAACTCATAGATTAAAACCCAATCCCTGAGGACTCGACCCTTGCTAATCATTATACTTACAATTGATCTTTTTAGTGCAAGGTTAAATAAGATACACTCTTTTGGGTGCATCACTTGTCAAAACCCTTACTACTAATACAATTCAACTTCAACAGGAATCAAGTGAAACAAAGGCAAGTATCCGAAATTTGGAGAGTCAAATGAGGCAAATGGCAACAATAATGAGTCAAATGCAAGCAAGGGATTTCGAGAAATTACCTTCTCAAACTATAGTGAATCCAAAATAAAATACAAATGCCATAATTCTAAGAAGTGGGAAACAGCTTGAAACACCATAAAAAGATAGTGCTCAAAGGCAAGACAACACCATTGCATCATCTTCACATCCCAATAAGCCACTTGAAAAGGTAAACCTTAAATCATCTTTTCCTTCTCATATAACTCCTCCACATTTTCCAAATAGGTTAGCAAAGTCCAAAAAGGAGGAGCAAGAGAAGAAAATTTTGGAAACCTTCCGAAAAGTAGAGGTGAACATTCCTTTACTAGATGCCATTAAGCAAGTGCCAAGATATGCCCAGTTTCTAAAAGAATTGTGCACTTCTAAACAGAAGTTGAAAGGTAATTAAAATATAAGTGTGGGAGAAAATGTTTCAGCCGTTCTTCAAAAGAAACTCCCACCAAAATGCAAAGATCCAGGTATGTTCACCATTTCTTGTAAAATAGGCAACACCAGGTGTGAACGTGCTATGCTAGATTTAGGAGCATCTTATGCCATATTCAATTTAGGCTTCATTAAGTCTAGGACCATTAGAAGAAATCGGTGTTATAATACAACTTGCTGACCGTTCTAACACTTATCCAAGAGGAGTTGTAAAAGATGTCCTTGTGCAAGTTAATAAGTTAGTCTTCCTAGCTGATTTCTATGTCCTTAAGATGGAAGATGAGATGTCTTCTAATCCAACATTCATTTATTAGGAAGACCATTCTTAAAAACAACTAGGACTAAAATAGATGTTCATGATGGCACCCTCACTATGGAATTTGATACGAGATAATTAGTTTCAATATCTTTGAGGCCATGAGATATCCTACTGAAAATGCATTCTGTTTTTACTATTAACATAATTCATTCTTTTGTACATCAAGCTTATGAGCTAGATAGTGAAAATAGTTTGAACTGGTCATTGGCAAGCACCTCAGATTAAAGGAATTTGAATGTAAAGAGGGCCTAACTTTAAATGAAAATGTGAAAGAGGCATTGGCATCTTTACAAGTGTTTCCATCTACAGATAAAAGGTTTGATATTTCATTTATTGATTTGCCTTTATCTAATGAGAAACTTCTACCTTCCATTTTGCGGGAACCAACCTTGGAATTGAAATCATTACCGAACCACTTGAAATATGTGTTCTTAGGTGAAAAAGACACACTACCGGTCATCATTGCCAAAGAGCTCACACCTTTGCAAGAAGAGCGACTTATGTGGGTGCTTAGAGAGCATAAGACAGCAATTGGTTGGACAATTGCCGATATCAAGTGAATCAGCCCATCCATGTGCATGCACCGGATCTTTTTAAAGGAAGATTCAAAACCAACAAGAGAAGCAGAACGCCGATTGAACCCTCCTATGATGGAGGTTGTGAAAAAAGAGCAACTGAAGCTTCTAGATGTTGGAGTGATCTATCCTATCTCGGATAGCAAATGGGTAAGCTCGGTCTAAGTAGTTCCAAAGAAATCAGGTGTAACAGTTGTAACAAATAATGAGAATTAACTTTTTCCTACTCGAATTCAAACAAGGTGGCGAGTTTGTATTGACTATTGCAAACTTAATTCTGGAACTTGCAAAGACCACTTTCCTTTACCTTTTAATGATCAAATGCATGAATGGTTAGCTGGCCATTCTCATTATTGTTTCTTGATGGTTTTTCAGGTTATAATCAGATTGCAATTTCTCCGAATGATCAAGAGAAAACAACTTTCACATGTCCGTTTGGTACTTTTGCATACCGACGCATGTCATTTGGTCTTTGTAATGCACCAGCTACATTCCAAAGGTGTATGGTTAACATATTCTCAGATTATATAGAGAACATAATAGAATTTTTTAATGGATGATTTTAGTGTCTATGGTGATTCTTTTGATAGATGTCTAGAGAACCTTACACTTGTACTTCAAAGATGCATGGAAACTAACCTTGTACTCAGTTAGGAAAAATGTCTCTTTATGGTAGAACAAGGAATAATTTTAGGCCATGTTATTTCTTCTAGGGGAAAAGAACTGGATAAATCTAAAATATATATTATGTATTCTTTACCATCTCCCACAAATGTGAGAGAGGTTCGTTCTTTTCTTGGTCATGCAAGTTTCTATAGAAGATTTATCAAAGACTTCTCAAAGATAATGTTACCTCTTTGCAAGTTTCTACAAAAAGATGTGGTTTTCCACTTTGATGATAAAGGCAAAGAGGCGTTTGAAACCTTGAAAGGACTCTTGACATCAGCACCTATCATGCAACCACCAGATTGGTTTGTCCCATTTGAAATCATGTGTGATGCTAGTGATTATGCTATTGGAGTTGTTTTAGGCCAACGGGTTGGCAAAGCCTCACATGCCATTTATTATGCCTTTCAAACTCTTAATGATGCTCAATTGAACTATTCTACAACTGAAAAAGAGGTTTTGGCAGTTATTTTTGCTATAGAAAATTTTCGTTCTTATTTAATTGGAACTAAAGTAATTGTATTTTCTGACCATGCAGCTCTTAGGTACACGCTCACAAAGAAGGATGCCAAACCACGATTGATTAGGTGGATACCTCTCTTACAAGAGTTTGATTTAAAAATAAGAGATAAGAGAGGTAGTGAAAATCTGGTTGAGGACCATCTTAGTTGTTTAGTTCATGTAGAGGATGCACTTCCATTGCATGAGAACTTTCCGGATGAGCAATTCTTTTCACTTAGCACAACAACTCCTTGGTATGCCGATATTGTTAATTACTTAGTTACCAAGCAGTTGCCACAAGAGTTTACCATAGCTCAAAGAAATAAGATCAAGAGTGATGCCAAATACTACATTTAGGATGATCCTTACCTTTGGAAGCATTGCTCCAATCAAATTATAAAAAGGTGCGTACTCGAATCTGAATTTCAATCTATTCTAACCTTTTGTCACTCTTATGCATGTGGAGGACACTTTGGATCAAAAAGAATAGCCATGAAAGTTCTTGATTGTGGATTCTTTTGGCCTACTTTGTTCAAAGACTCATACCTATTTTGCAAGTCATGTGATCGTTGCCAAAGAACAGGTAACTTAGATGTTAGAAATCAAATGCCTCAAACTCTAATACTTATTTTCGAAATTTTTTATGTATGGGGCAGAGATTTCATGGGACCATTTCCTTCTTCTTTTGGTAATCTTTACATTTTACTTGCCGTTGATTATGTCTCAAAGTGGGTGGAAGCAAAAGCCAGTAGGACTAATGATTCTAAAGTTGTTTCATATTTTGTAAAGTCTAATATTTTTTAGAGGTTTGGAACACCAAAGGCCATAATCAGCGATAGGGGTACTCACTTTTGCAATAGGTCCATGGAAGCACTTTTAAGGAAGTATAACATTACACACAAGGTATCCACATTCTATCATCCACAAACTAGTGGCAAGCTGAAATGTCAAACCGAGAAGTAAAATCCATCCTTGAAAAGATTGTTAATCCAAATCGGAAGGATTGGAGTTTACGACTCGATTATGCACTTTGGGCTTATAGAACAGCATACAAGACGCCTATTGGTATGTATCTTTATCGACTTGTTTATGGTAAGACTTGACATCTCCCAGTTGAATTAGAACATAAGGCCTATTGGGCTATTAAACAATGTAACATGGAGATGGATGAGGCAGGTAAGCACAGAAAACTTCACTTATAAGAACTTGAGGAGATAAGGAATGATGCTTATGAGAATTCTAGAGTTTACAAGCAAAAGACTAAGGCATTCCATGATAATATGATTTTAAGAAAGAACTTTATTGTTGGACAAAAAGTTTTTCTTTTCTATTCCCGCCTTAAGTTGTTTCCTAGTAAGTTATGTTCTAGATGGATTGGACCTTTTATTATTACTAATGTTTTTACTCATGGTGCAATTGAAATAAAAAATCCAAAAACAAGTAATGAATTCAAGGTGAATGGACATAGTTTTAAACCTTACTATGAGAACTCTCTAATGCAATATATAGAGGAGTTACCACTCTTTGAGCCAAATTATGTTGAATAAGGCTAGCATGAGTCCAAGTCGGGCTGAGGACAATAAACCAAGCGCTTCTTGGGAGGCAACCGAAAAGGATGGAAAACATATATTATAATCAGATTTGCTATTTCTTACTCTCCATCATTCTATCTTTTAATGTTTTCTTAAGTTATTTTGATTGTTATGTTTATTAGTTCTTTTCTCTTACATGATTCTTTTGTTTGGGATAATAGTATTACATTGAGGACAATGTAAGAATTAAGTGTTGGGGGGAGAATTTAGGATTTCCTTTAGTTATTTTGTTTTGTGTTGAGTCTTTTTAGTGTGTTTGAGTAATTTTTAATACTATCATGAGATATGAATTGCATAGGTCTAAAACTGGTTTATTAGTGAAAAGAGTTTCATGAGATTAGAGCTTGGTATTATTTTTTATGAGCCAATGTTAATATGATATATTGATTGATAAAGAAACATGTTTAGACTTGGTTTTGACTTGTATAATCATCCTTGCGAGTTTTTGAGCCTAGATGATTGATGCATTATACATATCAATCTAATTTCTTTCTTATGTGCTCTTATGATTACATGTTTCTCTAAAACTTGCTTTAAACTGTTTGAGACTATATTGATACATATGACAACATGGATATGATAGAGGCATTAGGATTTTTAACCGAGGCCAAATCAGCCATCCCATATTGATGTTCCAAGAGAACATGCCCCTTAGTGAGCCAATTTGAGCCTACATTGAATAAGCTATTTCTTTGGTAACCACATCTTACACCTAGCCTAAACAAGTTTATATCTTTACCATTGTTCTAAAGATGAATGGAATGTTTGAAACATATTGCAAAAACAAGGGATACTTATTGAAAAGTTGGGTTAGATACAAAAGATAGCTGAATTATATGTTTTCCTAGTCAAAGTAGGATTAGTGGCTGTCAACCTTTCAACCTTGCATTAATTGCAAGAATCCTTATTACTTTCCTTAAAGCTAATTCTTGTCAAAGTAGAAGAACTAAACAACCAAGATTTTCCTTGTTTAAATATGCTTTGGCCGTAAGTCACTCTCTCTTTCCTTAGGTAGGATATCCTTTGGCTACAAGTTTCTTTCTTTCCTTAAAGCAGCTGCCACCTTCCCTTACATTACATGACCTAGCCGCAAGTCAGGATTCAAAACCAAGTGAATCGTAAATTCTCTATTTGAAAACCTAGTGGCTGCTTATAAATAGAGAACAAAGGGGAGCCGCAACACACCAATTCTATGCTTTGTATTCTGATTTTCTTTTTATTTTAGAGAGTTTGAGAGAACTAGAAGCTGAATAGTCAATATTCTTCTTCTTTTTCTTCATTCTTTTAGTTTTCTTCTTATTTTCTTTTTAATCTTATGTTTATTTTAACAATGTTTATGCTAACAATGTTTATGCAAGGCCAAATTCTTTTTGGTTAAGGGTGATTTCAAAGCCCTAGAACATGATAGTTAATTGATATTGATAGATCTGAAATTGATTCTCAATGATATCTAGTGGTGGCTAATGATCTCTTAACTATACTTTTCTCATATTTGAACTCTTCTACTTACTTACTTGCACTCTTATTTTTCTGATTTGCTTTACATTTTAATTATTTCAAAACCCCTTTTTGCTTTATTTTATTTTCTTTGAATTGAAGTAATAAACTAAATAAATTGAAAACCAATCCCTGATGACTCGACCCTTGCTCACTATTATACCTTGTAATTGATCTTGTTAGTGCAAGGATTTAAAAAGATACACCATTTAGAGTCCATCAGACCAATACTTGGGCCGCCCTTTGCGGGTTTTCAACCCAAGTTTCTCCCGATCGATTTTAAGTCGCCCTTTTCGGGTTTTTAGCTTAAGCCTCTCTTTTACATTATTTTTTCATTTTCATTTTCATTTTTTTCTTTCTCATTTTTCATTTTTCATTTTTTTTCATTTTGTTTCATTTTTTTCTTTTTTCTCTTCACTTCTTTCTAAGCTTAATACTTTTCCAACTCATCGACATTTACGAGATTTCTCAAATCATCACCATCCATCCGAGTTAAGATCAATGCTCCTCTAAAAAGCTTTTTTAACGACATAGGGTCTTTCCCAATTCGGAGCCCACTTTCCGCGAGGATCTTTCACAATAGGGAGAACTTTCCTCAATACCAACTCTCTCTCTCGAAAATGCCTGAGACGAACCCTTTTGTTATGGGCTTGAATCATCCTCTTCTGGTACATCTGCCCATGACATATGGCCTTCAACCTTTTCTCCTCAATGAGATTCAAATGTTCATAGCGAGCTCTAACCTATTATGCCTCTTCTAGGCCGACTTCCATCAAAACACGAAGGGAAAAGATTTCCACTTTGATAGGCAGCACTACCTCCATCCCATATACCAGAGAAAATGGCGTTGCACCCGTAGATGTGTGCGCTGAGGTACGATATGCATGGAGAGCAAAAGGTAAGATCTCATGCCAATATTTATACACATCGGTCATTTTTTCTACAATCTTCTTTATATTCTTATTTGCCGGTTCCACTGCTCCATTCATTTTTGGGCGATAAGGCATCGAATTATGATGCTTGATCTTAAACAGAGTACACACGTTCCTCATCATCTTATTATTCAGGTTAAGAGCATTGTCCGAAATTATTCTCTCCGGGAGCCCATACCAGCACATAATCTCTCTCTTAATGAATCTACACACTGATGACTTCATTACATTAGCATAAAACGCAACTTTTACCCACTTTGTGAAGTAATCTATAGCCACTAGGTTGAAAAGGTGTCTGTTCGAATCTTTCGGGGTAATGGGCTCGATCATATCCATTCCCCACATAGAAAATGGCCATGGAGTAGTCATGACATGCAATGATGATAGAGGAACGTGAATCTTGTCTGCATATATCTGGCATTTATGGTACTTCCAAGAATAAATAATACAATCCCCTTCCATCGTTAGCCAATAATATCCTGCCCTCATAATCTGTTTGGCCAACATGTGGTCGTTGGTGTGAGTGTTGCATATCCCTTTGTGGACTTCTTCGAGGATTTTTTGAGCTTCGACAGACTCGACACAACTCAACAGAACTTGGTTCTTCACTTTTTTGTAAAGGATTTCACCATTTAAAACAAAACCCATCACCATTCTTCTCAAGGTTCTCTTATCATTTTTCGTTACTTGTTCAGGGTACTGTTGACTCTTGATGTATTGCAAGATGTCGTAGTACCAAGGGTGACCATACACCTCCTCTTCGATACTTAAGCAGTGGGCTGGAGATTCATATATGCTCATCTTTATTGGCACAACCTCAGCCCCTTCATTCACTTTAAACAATGACGATAAAGTGGCTAAAGCATGTGCCTTTTAGTTTTTTTCTCGGGTCAAATAATTGAAACCCACTTCTTCGAACTCCTCAATAAAGCTTAGTATAAGCTCTCGATATCGGATTAGCTTTGCATCTTGGGTTACCCATTCTCCCTGCAATTGTTATATCACCAAAGCTGAATCTTCGAAAACTTCTAGTGTCTTAATCTTCCTTTCTATAGTAGCACGAAGACCCATGATACATGCCTCATACTCAGCGGTATTGTTTGTACAATCAAAATCCAATCTGGCAGTGAAAGGATGATCATCTTTCCCAGGATATGTAAGCACTACACTGATCTCGTGCCCCCTGGCATTAGATGCTCCATCAAAATACAATTTCCATGTTTTCTTTTTAGAGAAAGCCCTATCTTCTTGTGAGACGCATATCAGGTATTTATCAGGGAAATCAAAGTTCAGAGGTTCATAATCGTCTACCGCTCGACTTGCTAGGAATTCGGCCACTGCGCTTTATAGCTTTTTGGCTTAAATATATGATGTCATATGCGGAAAGCAATACTTGCCATCTCATCATTCTTCCTGACAACGGAGGCACTTCGAATATGTACTTGAGGGGATCTAACTTTGCGATCAACCACATCGTGTGAAACAACATGTATTGCCTGAGACTTCGGGCAGTCCAGGCCAGGGCACAATAAATCCTTTTTACTAATGAATACTTCAATCTGTACTCAGTGGTGCTGAGGTAGTAGATGGCTTGTTCTTTCTTCCCGGTTTCATCAGCTGCCCCAATACATAACCCATGGACTTTTCAAAAATTGACAAATACGATATCAGCGATTTCCCTGGAATGGGCGACATTAGTATCAGTGGGTTTGATAGATAATGCTTGACTTTATCAAAGGCTATCTGGCATCCTTCATCCCATTCTCCCTGATCACGCTTTCGGAGTAGCTAGAATATTGGATCGCACTTATTGGTCAGTTGAGAAATAAATCGAGCAATATAATTTAGCCAACCCAAAGAGCTTCTTACTTCCTTTTGAGTATGTGGTGGAAGAAGACTCTGGGTTGCCGTTACTTTATCTGGACAATTTCAATCCCTTTCTTGCTAACAAAGAATCCTAGTAACTTTCTGAGGTGATTCCGAAGGTGCATTTTGCCGGGTTAAGTTTAAGCTGGAACTTTCTCAACCTTTCAAAGAGCTTCTTAAGATCTGCAAGGTGCTCTTCCTCCCCTTGTGATTTGACGATCATGTCATCGACATAAACTTCGATTTCCTTGTCCATCATGTCATGGAACAAAGTCACCATGGCTCTTTGGTATGTTGCCCCAGCATTCTTCAATCCGAAAGACATCACTTTATAGCAAAAAGTTCCCCACATCGTCACAAATTTGGTTTTCTCCATATCCTTCGATGCCATCTTAATATGATTATACCCCAAGAATCCATCCATGAAGGAAAACACGAAATTCTTTACGGTATTTTCCACTAGAGTATCAATGTGAGGCAGCGAGAAGTTATCTTTAGGGCTTGCCCGATTCAAATCTCGATGATCGATGCATATCTGCACTTTACCATCTTTCTTTGGTACTGGGACAATATTTGCTACCCACTCTGGGTACTTTGCCACTTTTAAGAATCCGACATCAAATTGCTTCTTCACTTCTATTATTTTCAACAGCATTTCGGGTCTCATTCTTCTCAACTTCTGCTAAATCAACTTGCAATCTGCTTCAGAAGGAGTTTGTGAACTACAATATTAGAGTCCAACCCAGGCATGTCTTGGTATGACCATGCAAACACATCTACGTACTCCTGGAGTAAAATTATCAGTTCACACCTTATTGACGGTGAAACGGAAGTTCCAATTTTGACCTCTTTTACTTCTTTCTCGTTCCCTAAATTCACAACTTCCAACTGCTCTTTATTGGGTAATACTTGGTTTTCCTCTTGTTCTATTATTTTTAACAAATTAGGAGGTAAATCACAATCTTCGACATCTTCGTCGGCATCAAAATCACCTGCACAAATGGGTCTTTCAAAATTATTGATGGGACGATCCTTATATTTCATATCTGGGCACCTGTAAATAGGTGAGGGATAAACAATATAGCAAGGCATATAGACAATAATAATGAAATAATGTAAGAATGAAAGAATAAAGGAATGTGGACAAATCAACATGAAGAAAATGCATCATGATTGTTGTTTATTGAATGAAAAGTTGTAAACATAAGCCCATACAAAAGGATTTTTAATGCCCTTGGACAGAGGCAATTAAAATTAATTCAGAGCATTACTCTGGAGTAGACTTAAAAACTAAAGGAAGTTTGGTCACACTTTAATTTGTCAACTCAAAACCTGGAAGACATGGATGCACCATCAGCTTTTGCTTACATTCCTTATTTTTTCTATCTCAGCCATGCCGATCATCATTTCTTGCAACTGTTTCTCTCCACCCATATAGAACTTTTCAAATGCTTGCTTTAACATTATCAGCACATCATCAGAACTCTTCTCACCATATTCAAATCCTCCAAAACGAAAAGTGTGAAGGATTGGAGGGAAAGTCATGGGTTCCCATTCTATATCCATACCCTAAAGCTAGGCCAACCTCCTTTGTTTATTCTTCTCTACTTGCTTTCTCTTCTCATGTGCTTTGGGGAGGTACCCAAGATCGAAACGGTCTTTCTTTTTGGCCACTTATATCGCTCTGGCCATTCTTTGAAGGTATTTTCCAAATCTTTTTCCAGTCTGATTGTCTTTTCCCGCTGTTGTCTTCACACCTAACTTGGTGTTCCTAGATAACTTAGGCTCTGGGATTTTGTGCCCCTCGGTAACGAATGTAGCATTGACAAACTCCAAAGATCTGAAAGAGCACTCCACAACATCTTCGTTTACTTCCACATAAGGGATATTGGTTGTTGTAGAAGCTATAATATCCTCTTTCCCCGACACAATGGCCAAGCGTCCTTCTATTACAAACTTTAACTTTTGATGGAGGGATGATGGAATAGCCCCAACTAAATGAATCTATGACCTTCCCAACAGACAGTTATAGGATGGGGTTTTGTCCATTACTTGGAACTTGATCTCGTAATTACATGGACCTATCTGAAGCGAAATCTCAATATTTCCCATCACATCTCGGCTAGTAGCATCGAACGCCCTGACTATAGTATGACTCGGCAGCATGGACATATCGATTGGCAATTTAAATAAGGTTGTGAAGGGCATCACATTCAAGGAGGATCCATTATCGAGGAGCACTCTTGGAAAAACATGCCCTTTGCGTGTAGTGGTTATGTGCAAGGCCTTGGTAAATCTTGTATCATTAGGCGGTATCTCATCATAGCTGAAAGAGATGAAGTCATCAGCCATGATATTCCCCACCAATCTGTCCAACTTTTAAATAGATATATTGTTGGGCACGTAAGCCTGGTTCAGTATTCTCAGCAAGGCATTTCGATAAGGCTCTGAATTCAACAGCAGCGATAGGACTGAAATCCTAGTCAGCTAGCGATGCAATTGCTCCACCATGCTATACTCATTGTGTTTAATAAACTTTAGAAACTCACAGGCTTCTTTTTCATTCACTGGCTCCTTCACCTTATTAACTGGAGGAAAATCCATTTTTTCCCTTTTGACTGTGCAGGCTCTATGGGGATTGACTCCACCGTCTACCAGGTCTTGCTGTTTTCCTCAATTGGTCGTGTCTTACTTTTTCAGGGCATAGCATCTCCTGCTATGGGTCAAATAGCCCACTCCAGATTTGTCAACAGTTGCAAACTGATGACCTGAGGATCCCGGCATCACTATGTTGCAACCATAGCTCCATGGAATCTCTTTGTCCTCTTTGTAAGGAAAAAGGGATAGCAATTCTGTGATCAACTTTGGAGTGGGTTCCTCGATGACTGGGATGGCCTTCACCTCTAGCTTATTGTAATAGATGATCAAAGGCTTATTCACCTCGTAACTAACCGTGCTTTCAGTTACATTCACTTTATCTTCTTCAAATTCTTCAGAAAATTGGGCCTCTCCCATATCCATCATTCTTTGAATCTTGGCTAAAAACTCTTCACAATCTTGGATGACATGCCCCTCATATTAATGGTATTGGCAAAAATCCCCTGACTTACTGACCATCTTTCTCAAATCTAATTTTGGTTGAATTAACCCTGTCCTGACCATTTCTACCCAAACATTGATCATCAGTGTTTTCACCTTTCTATCATTCTTTTTCACCTTCTCGAAATCCTAGACATTATTGTATTAACCTTAGCCTCTGTGTGATTAGACAAAGGGTTACCCGCAATGTTAGGCCCATTCCTTGGCCAAAACTTCACAATCCAGGCATCGATAAGGCTCTGGACCTTACGCTTAAAAGCAGTGCAGTTTTCAGTTGAATGCCCTTGAATCCCTGCGTGGTATGCACAATAGGCATTGGAATCGTACCACTTGGGATATGGTGGTTTTAACGGTTGGAGATAGACA
This sequence comes from Fremontodendron californicum, assembly GCA_030761205.1. NCBI lineage: Eukaryota > Viridiplantae > Streptophyta > Magnoliopsida > Malvales > Malvaceae > Fremontodendron > Fremontodendron californicum. The sequence continues at coordinate 18,878,203 of JAULJL010000008.1, forward strand.
TGTGCGACAAGTTGTCCCTTAGCAACTTATGGTAAAACTCGCCATAGGTTGTAGTGATAGGGTCATATTGAGATTTTTAATTGTTCCTCATGGGTCTTTGGTCATTTCTGGCAGTGTTTTGAGTGTTTGGTGTAGTGTTTGGGGGAATGGCTATCTGAGGGGATATACCGGTTGGGTACATTTGTTGTGGTATAGTTGTGTAAGGAAAAGGTTTTGTGTAAGATTATTCACAGCAGGGTAATAGGGGTTGTATGTTGGATAGAGTGTATATGGTGCTGGAGGCTTAAAAGGGTGATTGTTGAAGGTAACTACATGTGTTTCCCCTTCTCCTTTCTTGGCGGTAGCTGTTTTCTTGGGGATAGCTGATTCCCCACTTCCATTTTCCCGCTCTTGATAGCGGTTTCAATCATCTCCCCGAGATAACCATGTCAGCAAAGTTCTTAGTGGTGTTATCGACCAGCTTGTCTAGAATGACTCCTTTAAGGTGTTGACAAACAGGACAGTGGTTTCTTTATCAGTGAGAGAATGATGTACCTGAGTGGCCAAATCTCTCCACCTTTGAGCATATTATTTGAAACTTTCCATTGTTTTCTTCTCCAAGTTCTGCAAAGATAGTCCAGGAAAGCTCTGGGCCAAATCCATCCATGATTTGATCTTGCTCTGGCTAAGCTTATTATACCATCGAGTTTCCGAGCCTATCAGACTATCTTGGAAGCAGTGGATTAGCAGTTTCTCAATCTCAACATATCCTTTCATTTTTTGGCAGTACATAGTCAAATTTGCCAATGGATTGCTAGCTTCATCGTATTTCTCGAAATCTAGCACCTTGAACTTGTGCGGGATTACTAAACCAGGAACTAAGCTTAGTTCTCGGGCATCGAGGCTGTCGAGCCCCTGTATTGGGCTGAATGTACGTGAAGGGCATTGCAGCTGCTGGTGGTAAAGTTTCTATGCTCTACGAGGACTAACCGTTTAGCAGTACATCTTCATGGTGACATTCTTTGCCCCCTTGGCCTCCCGACTCTATTCTAATGGCCAAATTATCTATGTGTCCCTTTTCCCTAAATACAGCGGACACCAGCTCCATTAGTTTGGTCATCCTATCTCTTTATTTAACTTGAGACTTGGTCAACTGTTCTCAGCTTGCGGTCGGGTATTATATTGATGCGGGGTACTTCTCTCTGGGTGTTTCAGGGGACGCCCAATTTTTATACCTTAGTGTAAATACCACGGATTAGAATCTCATGACACATTATTCCTTTTTACTTATTAAATGTATAAAAGAATGGATGTATAAATAAATTAATGGATGAATGAATAAGTGATCAAATGAATGAATGAATAAACAAATAAATTAATGAAAATGTTAATAAATTAGTGAATGGATGTTTTGAAGGTATTGGCCACATGATAGTTCTAACCAAACGGTCTTCATTAATTTCTGAAGCTAATTACATCAATGGTAAAAATACTGAAGCTACCTATATTGTGCTATAGCCGTATCTAGAAAATCTATCATTTGCTGTCCTTGTAGTCCTAATGGGATGACCTTGCCCCTCAAACCTTTGCTCTCTCGGCCATCTCCCCAGCTTTCCAACCCGCTCTACGAATCTGGGCTGTGATGTACTCGATGTACTCATGCCTTCTCAAGCAAGTCTTGTTGGTCATCCGGTGAGTGACTTGCCACTCCCTTTCCTTCTCATCCAAAGTCCTCAACAAAGAGTCGATCTGGTTCTGGTGGCTCTGAAGTGACCCGTCTAAATCTTGGATTCTCTACCAGTGGGCCTCTCTCTCGGGCTGCTTCTCCTCTTTGATCTTTAGCTTGGCCCGTAGCCTCTCATTCTCTATCTGGATCTTCAATAGTTCAGCAAAAAAATGGATTACATACCCTCTTTAGCTTGCCTTTCTCGGGAGAAATTAGCAACCCTTTCTTCATCTTTCTTTTCTTTGCTCTTCCAGAAATCTATTCTTCTCTTGAGTTCTTTGGTTTCTCTCTTCCATTCTTCAGAAGATTTGGCAACCCCCTCGTACCTCATATGAAATCTAAACTTCTTGTTCTCTAGGTGTAAGTCCCTAAGATCGCTCTTTGCAATGTCTCGCTCTTTCTCAACTTTTTTTACTTTCTTTTTTCGGATCAAAGCCTTGATCTGCAGGTCATTGATCTCTTCTTGGAGTTGGGTAATTTCCTTGCTGATTCGGACTTTTTCCTACTCGAACTCTAGCTTCATGATTTCTAACTCAGAGGGCACTTCTCCCGGTTGCAAATCCATTGGTGAGACATGGTTCCCATCAGGTGTTATGAGTAAATCATTAATCCTAGTGGCTCTCCACACCATGTAACCTGGTGTGACATTTCTGGCATATCTAGCCACCTCTACCCGATAAGTTTTCTTCCATGCTTCCGTGACCTCTCGTACTAGTCTCACATACCCTTATTCTCCATAGGCAAATTCTAGTTGACAAGCTCGTGGTTCGGAGGGATGAACTAACGAGATTCAAGCTGCCTTTGTACAATCAGTGGTGCGTAACTCACACCTCCCCATATCCCTAACAATGGGACCCATGTCTTATCCACATTTGTATAACATCGGTAGAGGAAACATCCATGGGGCTCTCCAAGTTACCTCCTCTTTCTTGAGGTTTCTGAGAATAGCAATCCATTGCTCTTCGGTTATACCCTCTGGCCAATCTCTCCAACAGGCCTAGAAGATAACTCACGAATTATTTTAACTCGGGAATAACCTTATTTTGTTAAAAAAATTTAATTTTTATGCATTGGAAACAATGTATAAAAATGATCATGGATATACCACTTTTTACTAAGGTACAAATATAAATTAAACAACATGCATTATTATCATGGCATGGCAAACATTTTATTATGACATGGCAAGAGAATTTACGACATAGTATACATGGCATGGCAAAGATTTCATGGCATGACATATATAGCATGGTAAGTAACTTGATGCACTCAAAATAGTGTATCTTTATTAAACCTTGCACTTGATCAATTATAGTAAAGTAGTATGCAAAGGTCGAATCCATAGAGATTGGGTTTCAATTTATAATTTTGTTGGTTCAAAACTTTAGCTCTAAGACAAGAAAACAAAACAAAGGAAAAAGGGGGATTTTGAAATAAGTGAAAGTAAAACAAATCAAAATAATAAGAATGCAAGTAATAGAATATAAGAAGTCAAATATGAGAAAAGTATGGTAAAGGTTTCATTCTCCACCACTAGACATCAATGAGAATCAATTTCATATCTATCAACATCAATTAGCTATCAAAGTTATCAACAACCTCCCCTGTTACCCCAATCCTTCCTTAGTTTGTTGTTAAATAGGACGAACGCCACTACTTAATCTCTAACCATCAAATAACCTAAGACAAACATTATTAGATTCAAAGTGATAGCAGCTTTATAATAAGAAAGATAGGTTGATCTAAGCAACAAACACATAACACATAAACATGGATTCATTCAACTTAGGCTATGTTCCACTTTGCAATTAGCGAAAACTTGACCATAATCATTAATCACAAATTGCCACTATTGAATCGAAACTCAAGACAATTACTTATCATGTCTTCTAAACTAGCATTAGATAATTATCAAGATATATCTAGTTGGCCACCTAAACAAATCAGGACAACATCATGAACAATTTTTATGGAAGAACATGAGCAACTTTGATAGAAAATTAATGATAGATAGATTTTGAAAATTAATTACAAAACATGTCTAGGGCTTTGAAATCACCCTTAACCAAAATAAAACTTTAGCCTAGCATAGACGTTGTAATCATAAACATGTAATTAAAGAGAAAATAAGAAGAAATCTAGAAGTAAGAAGAAGAATATTAATTATTCAACCTCTTGCTCTCTCAAACAAAGAAGAAATAGTAAACTTAAAGCTTAGAGTATTGATTTGTGGCTCCCCCTTGCTATCTATTTATAGGCAAACTTTAGGGCATCCTTTTAATGAATTGCGGCTCCTTCCTTTCTCTTTTGCTGACTTGCGGCTAGGGTTAAGATATTAAGGAAAGGTGGCTGCTGATTTAAAGTTTTTAAGGAAAGATAGGAGATTTGGCAGCCGAGGTTTACTCACCCAAGGAAAGTTAGGGTGACCTGCGACTAAAACATATAGAAACAAGGAAAGATTACAAGCTTGCAGCCAAAGTAAGTGTAAAGAAGGAAAGTTCAAGGCTGTTTAGTTCTCCTACTTTGACTAGGATTAGTTTTAAGGAAAGACTCTTGCAATTAATGCAAGATTGAAAAATTGACAGCCACTAATCCTACTTTGACAAGGATTAAACATATATTTCAGCTAGGGTATTTATCAAAGGACAAATTAAGGCAGCCTATGGATGGTTTAAAGGAAGTAGCGACTGACTTTTTGCATAATGAATTAAAGCTGCCGCTAGCCCTTATTTTGGTGTGGGAGTAGGTTTTCCAACTATGATTTATAGGGATAAAGAGTATATGATAAGCCACTAGTTTATTTATGGAAGGTTTAGGTTAGGTTTAGCCATATAGTGTCTTCTTGACGGGCAGTCAGCTTTCCTTTGTGCTTGAAGCTTCATTTCTTGTCCAAATTCACTCTTTTCAACTCTATAGCAATCATTATCTTCCAAAACACCTACAAAACACAAAACTATAGTAAACTATCAAGGATTTCAAGGAACTAAGCATAAAATATAAGGAATTGATATATGAAAATATATGTATTTAAGCACTTATCATAACTCATGACATGGCAAATATTTCGTGATGTGGCCTATATAACATGGCATATATGACATAAGCACCAATCATAAAAATGACATCATCATAGAATATTCACAATCACTTATTAGATCATAAAATGACATCATCATGGAATATTCATAAACATGTAATTGGCATGATTAAAATGGAAAATGTAGATATCATGGAATGTGCACACATCATTATTTTGAAATTCATTTTATGGATTTTCTTCTTGGTAAAATTATATAAATGACACATGTCGGGATATTTTACCGAACTCCCCAGCAAACTCGGCAAAGCTTCGGAAAAATATTTTTCGCGTGACATGTATATAATTTCGAGTAAAACGAAAAACATACTTTTCCAATTCCATAAACATGTGCATTGAATAATTTCCTAACCTCCCCGGCAAACCCGACAAAGATTAAGAACTAATTCTGGCCAAATGTATAGGAAATCGAAAAATATGTTTTTTACGCTAAATTAAGTAAAAACATTTTAAAATATGCAATGCATTTAAACGGAATGTGTTTCTCTCTTGAAGGGAGGAAATCCGAACACCTAAAAAAGATGTCTGACTACTTTTGAAAGAAACCTAAGTTCGATATTTTAAAATGAAAGATTTCGGGCACGAATTTTGGCTCAAATTAGGAGGCATTCAAATGCCCTTGTTTGACATACAAGTATATTTACACAAGCTTTGAATGCAACATTTTGGAAACCAAAAATCAGTAAAAAAAAATGCAATTTTTGAGATAGAATCCTCATGGCCGAATGGCCTATGTTGCAACCTAAAAAAAATAACAAGTCTCATCGCGAGTCTTTATTATTCGTTAAGCGTGACATTGAAAAGAACAGAGGAAAAGACGACTTAATTCCTCTTTAAAAATAAAGGTTTTGAAAACGACCTTGAAAAAGACATGGAGTCGCCACCAATCTTTTTTAGCTAGATATGATCGGCCACCTATTAAAATCGATTTTGTAAAACATTTTAAAATTAATTAAAACATTTTTAAAACCAATTTCAAGTCTGCATTATAAACCAGAGAAAATCGAAGAATCGGGTTCAGGACTAGGTTACATGTGGGGAAGGATTAGCACCCCCACAATGCCCGAATAAAACGGTACCTTATTAATCATGTGTTATCTCAAGTCTCGAAAAAAAGTCGATTTTAAATTTGGTATATCAAATTAATTCCCATTTTTTAAGAAAAATAATTCCATTTTAATTGAAAATGACCCGAAATTTATTAATTCAAAATTTTCTTATATTGCCCAACAAACGTGGCAAAATATAGAAATTTTTCTTAATTTGGAAAATTTTCCGAATCATTCTCGTTTTAAAGAAGATATTCGTTATTAATGATAATTGATGATATTCTCCCCAGCAAGACTGGCAAAAAACTCATGAATTATTTTAACTCGGGAATATCTTTATTTTATTGAAAATCATCATCTTTTTTTCAAAAAACATTTTTAAAAAATATGAATATGTGTGACATAAATAAAATGACATAGCAAAGTCTAGATAATATAATACAACCTAAATGATATGATATAATTTAAATGGCATAGCATATTCTAAATGAAATGAAATATTCTAAGTCACGTGATATATTCTAAATGAAATGAAATATCCTAAGTAACATGATATATTCTAAATGAAATGAAATGATTTAAAGACATGGAAAATGTAAATGATATGGCATATTTTAAATAATATAATCTAAATGACATGGAATATAATCTAAGTGACATGAAATATAAAATAATGCTATCATGATATATGCATGAAAATAAAAATAAAAATAAAATAATAATGCATGAAAATAATATATGCTAAATAATTTGACAAAAAATAAATAACTAAATAAAAAGCATAGAATAGCATGAAATATTCAAAACCATATAACAAACAACATAACACCATAAAGTAAATCAAAACAATAACAATATCATAGCAATTATTATAGCAAAAATCACATATTATATAGTATGCATGAATATGGAAAATGCAATGCATGAAAGTGTATTTTTTTCCTTTAATTAAGGAAGTCCGTATATCTAAAAAGATATCCGGCTACCTTAGAAAAATATATCAAATTAAATTTTCTAAAATCAAAATACTTTATGATTGTTTGAAAACAATTTTGAAAAGCTTGAATGAAGATTAAGACCCTAGCCAAACCCTTTTAAAAATGGCTATAATTTCCTAAGTTTAAAATCCCTAACTTGACCAACTTTGACCCGAACTCTATAAAAATCATTTTTTAAGTTTAAAATGGCCTAGAAACCACCCTAAGGAAATAGCTAAATTTCCTAATCAGCCCCCTCTAAGTAACTTAGCCAAAACAGAAAAATGATTTTCCTTCAAATTCAAATCTGACTCCACTGTCTAGTTTTACAACATGATTTTTTAACCTATTTTTAAAAAATCAAAAAAATCTAAAACAAATACTGAAAACTCAGAACATGTAAAAATAGACAGGAAAAAATTGGCTTAATTTTTTGATTAAAGATAACTTCCTAGAAAAATCGGGAAAGTTCCAGAACTGGGTGAAAAATTGTTTTGCCAAAACGTATTTTTTTTGCCTTTGATAAAATCATTTAAAAATCAAAGTAAAAATGTTGGAGACTCTTCTAAAAACCAAAAAACAGTAGCTAAAACATTTAAAAACCTTGGACAGAAATTGCCTAAGTAAAAAAAAAAAAAAGTCACAAAGCTAGTGTAGACACCTAATTTTGTCCGGACCACTAAAACAGGTATATTTTCTTCCTAAATTGATGTTTCAGAATGTAAAAAGGCTTTCTTCATCCTATAGGTGGTACTCCGAGACTTAGTCTAAGAACGCGAGCATAAAAAGTCAAACTTAAACAAGTCAACCCCAAAAAGTCAACCCTAAAAAGTCAACTATTGAAAAAGTCAACCCACTTTCAAAATCAAGATTTGAAGTTCAATTGAAAAATGGCAAAAGAATTTTGATAATCCGAGGTCTACATTGAAAGATATGGAGTTTGAAAGTTGGGTTATAGAGATTCAGTAGAAAGGAAACCCTAGTTTGGAAAATTTGGGGAAAAGTGCCTAAACGATCAAATTGGTCGAAATTGAAGGTTCCAAATGAAAGATAAGCACTGACTACGAGTAATGGAAAAGCCACTTGAAAGAAAAACTGAAAGAAAAGTCAATCCGAAAGAAAACAGAGAATTAGGGTTTTCAGTAAAATTAGGAAGAATTACAGAAATGGCTCGATTCGGTAAGACTAAAGCCCCTAATGGATGACGAGTGATTGAAAAAGGATAACCCAAGGCTCAGTTTGAAGAAAATCTGAAAATTGAACTTGTTTTGAGCAAAACAGGGTTTCGGAGGCAAAAGGACAAAAATAGAAAATTTGGAAAAAATAGCAAATGAACTCCAAAAACTCTAAAAATTTGCAGATCTCATTCTTAAACCATTTCAAAGAGATTGGCGAAAGAAAATCTGGATTCGGAGTTCGTTTGCAAAATGACCAAATCCAGGGTCCCCTATGTAGAAATTCAAGAAGATAAATCCCGGAAAAATAGCAAATGAACTCCAAAAATTTTGAAAATTTGCAGATCTTATTCTTAAATTATTTGGAAGAGATTGGCAAAATAAAATATGGATTCGGAGTTCGTTTGCAAAATGGCCAAATCCCGGGCCCACTATGTAGTAATTCAAGTAGATAAATCCTGAAAAAAATACCAAATGAGTTCCAAAAATTATGAAAACTTCCAGATCATAATTTTAAATTATTTGGAAGAGATTAGTGAAGAAAAATCTGGATTTGGAGCACGTTTAAAGAATGGTAAAGTTTGGGAGCACAAAAGGGCAATTTTGGAAGAAACAAATCCAAATAAATAGCAAATGGACTCGAACATTTTTGAAAACCACCAGAATTCAATTTTATATTATTTTGAAAGTATTGAAAAAATAAAATTTGAATTTGGAGTTCGTTTGCTATTTATTTATGTTCGGGGGGCAAAAAGGTCATTTTACCCAAGAAACCGAAAAGGGCTTCTCTTGCTTTTTAAAAAATAATGAAGCATGGGCTGCAAAAAGAGGGGTTGGCTGGCCAAGGCCCAAGGATGGGTAGATATTTTCTGATTTTTAATCAAAAGGCCAATAATGAAAAGGAATGTAGTTATTTTTTGATCAAGCCTTTGCAAATAAGCCACATGGACCAATGCATGAAGAGGGAGATTGTCAACATAATGGCTTAAGATTCTTGAACAGCTATAATTATGGATGGCTGATGGCCTAATCTAAGGGTGATAATTTCATATTTAAAACATCTTGGATCAATAGCCTTTGGTTGAAAATTGGTTGAAGCAAAAATGACAACATCCTAGGTCAATAAAGTTATTCGGCCACACTAAGGGGAGGGGGGTTCTCTTTTCATTTTCAGCTACTCACTCTCTATTCTCTCATTTTATTTTATTTTTTGCTGATTTTTCTCTCCATTTTATTTTATTTTACGCTTTCTTTGATTTTCCATTCTTGATTTGCTGTTTTCATTTAATATTTGGTGAGTTTCTTTTGATTTTTCTTTTTAAATAAGTGTTTTTAATATTCTTCTTTAAGTTCCTTCTTGATTCTTCCTTGTAAAAAGCTTTTGAAACTTTTTTTTCTTTTCTTTTTTGAGGTGGCCGAATGGCCTAGTGTTTTTGTAGTTGCTGTTTTGTATTTTTATTTCATGTTATTCTTGATGTTTAACAAGTTTTAATGTTTTAAATATTCTTCTAATACATAAACATGAAGCTTGTTTTATTTTGGTTGCTTGCTTATTTCCATTTTTAAGTCTATTATCATGTTTATTTTACTTATCTTGCATTTTTGATTTTCTGTTTTCAAAATGTTTAAGTTTGTTTATGTTTTACATTTTGTAATCCATGTGCCTGTGAAAATGCCTATTTATTTTCATGCCTTTACTTTATGTTTGCATGATTTGAGTGTTATACTTTAGCTATGCATGTTAGTATATCATGTGTTTGTGGAAATGCCATGTTTATTTTGAAGCATGAGGCCATTCGGCCACCCTCTATTTTATGCTTTGCATGTACATTTTCATCATGCTAGTTCATAGGTTTGCATTTTCATGATATTTGGTTGAGTATTTTGTTTAAGCATGCCATATGTTTGTGTTATTGCCATGCATTTTTTAGGTTTAGGATTGGTTTGCTTTGCCATGCATATTCATGCATTTTAGACCTAGGTTGCATTAAATGCCATGCAAGTTCATTTAGGTCTAGGTCATTTTATTGATGCTATGCATTTTTTATGTCATTTAGGTTTTAAATCATGCATTTCATGCAACATATTTGCTTCATTTTTTATGCATTTCTTGTCCTTGCCACTTGATTTATGACTTAGACAAATCAATGGTTCAAAGTCACGCTCACTTGAGCATACTTGTGGAAAATTAAAGAGTTGTCAAATTGATTATTTTACCTTTGTGATTTTTTTTACTTGGCCAATTTTTGCCTAACTTTTCAAAAGTGTTATCTACTGTTTGTGAGTCTTTTAGAGAGTCTCTAATATTTTTACTTTGATTTTTAAATGATTTTATCAAAGGCAAAAAAATGTGCTTTGCAAAATAATTTTTTCACCCAGTACTTGTACTTTCCTGATTTTACTGGGTAGTCATATTTAATCAGAAAATTAAGCCAATTTTTTTCCACGTAGTTCTACGTGTCCTGAGTCTCCAGTATTTCTTTTAGTGTTTTTTGAATTTTTAAAAATAGGGTAAAAAATCATGCTTTAAAACTGGACAGTGGAGTCAGAATTGAATTTGAAGGAAGATCATTTTCTATTTTGGTTAAGTTACTTAGAGAGGGCTGATTAGGAAGTTTAGCTACTGACTTAGGGTAGTTTCTAAGCCTTTTTAAACTTAAAAATTATTTTTTAAGTCTCGGGTTAAGGGTGGTCAAGTCCAGGATTTTAAACTTAGGAAATTAGAGCCATTGAAAAAAGGATTTAGCTAAGTTTTTATTTTTAATCTAAGCTTTTCAAAATTATTTTCAAACAATCACAAAGTATTTTAGTTTTAGAATATTTAATTTTATATATTTTCCTAAGGTAGCCGGATATCTTTTTAGATATACGGATTTCCTTAATTAAAGGAAAAAATACATTCTCATGCATTGCATTTTTCATATTCATGCATATTATATAATATGTAATTTTTGCTATGTTTAATTTTCATGATGGTGTTATTATCTTGGATTTAAATTTTTTATATTATGTTTAGTTATTTTTGTCATATTATTTAGCATATACTATGTTCATGCATTATTATTTTTATTTTTATTCCCATGCATATTATATGATAGCATTATTTTATGTTTCATGTCATTTAGATTATAGGCCATATCATTTATATTTGCCATGTCATTTAAATTATTTCATTTCATATTGAATATATTATGTTACCTAGGTTATTACATTCCATATAGAATATATCATGTTACCTAGGTCATTTCATTTCATTTAGAATATATCATGTAACTTTGGATATTTCATTTCATTTAGAATATGCTAAGACATTTAAATTATGTCATACCATTTAGGTTGCATTATATTATTTAGACTTTGCTATGTCATTTTATTTATGTCACACATATTCATATTCATATATTTTTTAAATGTCTTGAAAAAGGAAATGATTTTCAATAAAATAAAGATATTCCCGAGTTAAAATAATTCATGAGTTCTCTGTCGGGTTTGCTGGGGAGGATATCATCAATTATCATTAATAACGGAATATCTTATTTAAAATGAGAATGATTCAGAAAATTTTCAAACTAATAAAAATTTATATATTTTGCCACGTTTGTTAGGGCATATAGGAAAATTTTGAGTTAATAAATTCCGGATCATTTTCAATTAAAAATGGAATTATTTTTCTTTAAATTGGGAATTAACTTGAAATACCAAATTAAAAATCGACTTTTTTAAAGAGACTTGAGATAACACACGATTAATAAGGTACCGTTTTATACTGGCGTTGTGGGGGTGCTAATCCTTCCCACACGTAATCGAGTCTCGAACCCGCTTCGTTGATTTCTCTGGTTTAAAATGCAGACTTGAAATTGGTTTTAAAAAATGTTTTAATTAATTTTAAAATGTTTTATAAAACCGGTTTTAATAGGTGGCCGATCACACCTAGCTAAAAAAGATTGGTGGCGACTCCATGTCTTTTTCAAGGTCATTTTCAAAACTCTCATTTTTCAAGAGGAATTAAGTCGACTTTTCCTCAGTTTTTTTTAATGTCATGCTTAACGAATAATAAAATCTTGCGATGAGACTTTTTAGTTTTTAGGTTGCGACAGCTTGGCGACTCCATTGGGGATATTAGAGAGTGAAGCCTAGAATTAGTCGTGTGTTATTAAAGTCTCAGTTTTGTTGGTTTAATTGGTATTTAATTTTAATTCCCACTTTTTTTTTTAAATAAGGAGAATTTTGAAAATAACAAAATATTTTTGAATATAGTCATACTCATGTGCACGCATTTTATTAATTTTCTCTAGTTATTTAATGTTGTATATTATGCTTGTTGGTTAATGTGTTACACTATTCTTGAATTTTTTTTTAATAAACTGTTGGGGCATTTAGATTAAAGGTGTAGAATAAGTGGTGAAAGGTTTGTTATTTCTCGTCACACACTACACGTGCATTTGCATATCATGAGCCCTATACCCGGGTTCCGTCCTTTTAGGTGGAGCAAAGTAACTAAGCCTTCGTGATTAACAATCCGCATGGGCTAGTGAAACACTTCCAGAGTACTAAATTACCTAAGCCTTCGTGATTAACAATCCGCATGGGCTAGGGAAATAGACTCTAGCGAATTGAACCCGCTTTTATCGGGGTGACTTACTAGCCTTCACCGGTGACAGTGAGATGCAATTCGGGGCCTTTAGAACCGATTCACCCTCATATAGTGAACCTAGATGAAGCCATGCCGGATTTTCATTAGATGCACCGAAGTTAGGAACACTTGGAGGAATGCTTCTGATCTTTTACCATGTATCTCTACATTCTAAAAAAGCATGGCAGATCGGGCAACGATGTACGTACATCGCCCGTAATAAGTTTAATACCCGTCCCAAAGGCATCATGATGCCTAAGTGAGTCAATACTATTGGGGCAAGTGTTCATAAACTTTTTAAAATTGAAAATATCAAAACATTCTTTTTCAAACATTTTTGCATTTTGCACATTTCATGCATGTGTGAATAGAGCATGTACATTCATTGTTGTATTTTTGATCTCATTCTTTGCAAAAAATAGATGGTAATCTCATTTAATGATTTCATAAACATTCATTGGTTGAATAAGAATTGTAAACCGATAGTGTTGAATGAATATTTGGACATTGTACCATAGTAGGATCCACTACCCCAAAATTCTTTCCAAAATAATATGTTTGGTTTTTCATAGAGAAAACATGTTTCAAAAAAATCATAGATTAAATTTGGAGGCAAATCTTGTATAATGAGATTTTTGAATAATCAAGATTTAGGTCCCACCAATTTCGTGTAATCATTGGTTAACTTCTTTGTGTATACCTTTATGTTAATTCATTTATTCTTTGCATGTATCATTTTGGCATCATGTTACAGTCCTAACATGCATGGTTACTCATTATAGAATACATTTGTGATGTATATGGTCATTCTTTGTACCTACATTTGTGTTAATTCATTTATTCTTTACATGTATCATTTTGACATCATGTTACAGTCATAGCATGCATGGTCATTCATTGTAGAATACGTTTATGAAATGCATGGTCATTATTTGTATATACATGTGCATCAATTTATTCATTTTTGTAAATGCATCATGTTGACATTAGATTGCATCCATGGCATACATAGTCATCATAATTTATCTGTATATGCTCATGCATTAATCATCAGTACGTTCATGCATATAGAAATAGAGCATGTACATTCATAATTGTATTTCTAATCTCATGACATTTTCATTTGCATGAAAGGGGTTCGAGATATGAGGAAAGAATCAGAGGAATGATTGGTGCTCTAGAACGAAATCAAGAGGAATTTGGACATGAAATCCGGGAAGTGAAAGAACAACTCACCAAATTACTGAAAATGTTTGAGGATATGGGTAAAAGTAAAGGGGAACTTTCTCAAGGCTCTGCATCGTCTTCGGATCAACCAAAACCATTAGGTCCAAAACATACAATCCTTGCTGGATCCTACGCTTGTCAATGCCAGAAAGGTTGCAATCCTGATGAAATTATGGACAAAATTGTGAAAATGATTAAACCCGATAGCCTGATACCAAAGATAGAAACCTCGGATCTTGTACCATACCTGCAAACTGTTCTAGGTCCAAATCAGTATCCCCACCCTACTATGGTCCAATCGTCCATTGGGATGACCATTACGAGATTCCTGAATCCCACGGCATCACCACCAACTGCCAGTTCATACTATTTCCCTCATCAATCACCTTATCAAGCATCCGAGATAGGAACCTCGAACTATATACAACCTCCATGGATCTTGTGTCCAAATCCATACCCTTACCATGCTGTTCCGCCACCACTTTATGTAAACACTTCGGTTCGAACCTTAGTGCCACCACCAAGTGCCCCAACTCCTAGGCCATGTGTGACTAAGAAACAACTCAAAAACAAGACTCAAGAGCAGTATGATCTCATTCCAATCAGCTACCAGGAGCTTCTCCCTATACTGATCCAAAATCACATGGTTGCCTGTATCCCGCTGAAACCCCTGTTACCACCATATCCAAAGTGGTATAATCCAAATCCAAGATGTGATTATCACTGTGGAATTGTTGGCCATAGAATTGAAGACTGTATAGCCTTAAAAAAAAAAGTGCAATCTCTTATAGAGATCAAGTGGATCGATCCAACGACTCTGATTGATAGAGGGCTTGGAAAGCGTAATTAGGAATAGGAGATTTATGGCAATGATGTAGAAAGACTTCAGTCTGATATGATGTAGTAGGATTTCACTTTTTTCACTAGCCGGCTCTTATAGCCTTAGGATGCTAGGAAGAATAAAGTGCTTATAAAGACAGTTTTAACCATTGCTCAAATTTTGTAAAACATGGTTTATACCATTGTGAACATTGATATGGGAATGAATTGACTATGCTTCAAATTTATGAGATGTTGATGATTAAGTTCCTCTGATTCTTATTTCCTCTGTGTTATCTTCCCTTTTTCATTTTGCATCCGATCAATTATTTGTCATACCATACATTCATACATGTATCATGTTAGCATCAGGTTGCATTCATGCATTCATAATTAGCATGATTTTTCTGTATATATCCATGCATTAATTTGCTTATTCTTTACATGCATCATGTTGACTTTGGGTTGCATTCATTACAAACATAGTCAGCATGATTTCTCTGTATATGCTCATGCATTAATCTGTCATATTAACATCAGGATGCATTCATGACACACATGGTCAGCATGATTTTTTTGTATATACTCTGTATCAATCATTCATTGTTTACATGCATCATAATTGACATCGTGTTGCATTCATAGTGTATATGATCATTCATTGGGAAATACGCTGAAATGTACATGATCATTCATTGCATATATCTATGCATTGATTTGTTTATTCTTTGCTTGCAACATGTTGGCATCGTGATTGCATTTATTACATATATGGTTAGCATGTTTCCACTGTGCATGTCCATACATCATATTGTTTAGGCTTCGCGTGCATCCAATTGCATTCATGGCTCCTTCATCATGACACGCACTTTGGGGAAATAAAATAGAAGTTCACTTGGCTTTAAGAGTCTTTGAAAGAATTTTCATTTCAAAACAGAGGTATAAGAAGTACTGAGTACCATTTTAATACAGGCTAGTGTTATGGAGAATGAACAAGTTGCCCGAATGGAAAAAATGGAAAGGGTACAGGAATAATTGCGAGAACAGTTGGCAAAGTCTCAAGCAGAATCTAAAGATCAGATGACTAAATTGATGGAGCTAATGTCCACCATAATCAAGGGATACACTGAAAACTTGGCCGCCAGAGAAGGGTTAGAGGCACGAATGGGTCAGAATAAGGTCGTAATGATGGATGCCCAAAACACAGTTAACCCCGTTAATGTCTTAAATTCAGATGATCCAGCTGGACAGGCAAAGTTGAAAATGGTTAATGAGGTAGAGTTGGAAGATTCCCAAGAGAAATATCAGTTGCTAGATGAAAGGATCTGGGTAGTAGTAAATATAGACGTATTTGGGAGTGTGGAGGTGAAAAAATGATGCTTGGTCCTCAATTTAGTCATCCTTCCTAAATTCAAGGTCCCTGACTTTGTGAAATATGACGGGACGGCTGATCCGTCAACCCACAACACTATGTTCAGCCGAAAGATGACAAGTCATATAGATAATGATAAGCTTCTGATCCACTACTTTCAGGATAGCCTCAGCGGGTTCGCAATTATGTGGTATAGTCAGTTGAGCAAGGATCAGATTTGCTTAAACCAGTACAAGCATATGACCGACAGGACACCTGATCGTCTCACTTTGCAAAATATGGAGAAAAGAGCTACTAAGAGCTTCCAAGAGTATGCTCAGAGATGGAGGAACATGTCTACCCAAGTACAATCACCTTTGACACTAAAGGAAATCACCGTCCTTTTTGTGAATACACTGCAGGCCCCGTACTATGATAGGTTCGTCGGCAATGCCTCCAAGAATTTTGCGGATATAGTAATCTCAGGGGAGATAATTGAGAATGCTATCAAAAATGGGAAACTTGAAGGAGAAGGAACATCCAATGCCGAGAGAAATAAGGCACCTAGAAATAAAGAGGAAGATGTCCAAGCTATGGGAGATTTAGTCCCATATTCCCAATTTCGCTCATACTAATCATGTTACCCTACTGAGGTATCTCCAAGCCTTTATCCTTACCTACCAACCCAAGCACCTAATCCTATACCAGCCATTGCCACAAGGCCTTCTTCCAAAAAATGACCGCGGGACAACCAAGAAAGAATTCCAATCCCCATCCCTGACCTGCTGCCATTACTAATAAAGAATCAGTACCTTACCCCAGTACCTTTGAAAATAGCTCTGAATCCATCAGCGAGGAGTTATGACCCTGATAGCAAGTGTGATTATCACTTGGGAGTAGTTGGGCATTCAACTGAAAAATGTAGACAACTGAGGGAAATGATTGAAAGTCTTATCCTCAATGGTATTTTGATATCAGAGCTTATCAATCAGTGGAAGGCTGCTTTGCTGTAAATCAGTTTTTTTTAGGGTTTTAGGGGGAGAATTACTACCTTTGAAGGATGTCAGCATGGGCATTTTGATGCATGTAGTTTCAGACCTTATGATGAAAACACTTGTCTCATGTTGACATTCATATGAATTAAATGAATTTTGAATTTTAAATGCTTTGTGTTTTTTGTGTTTTAACAATAATTTGAATTTGTAAAAACAAGCATTAAGGAAGTTTTAATAATAATCTCGAGAATATTGATGATATTTGTTACAAATGACCCAATACCTTCTCCCCTCTCTTTTAGGCTTTCCTAGACCTAAACCCCTTGAATGAAGAACACTTGAAAAACCTAATGCTTCAAGGAATATGAATGATTGAACTTCATAAAACCATTCTCATCATAGAAAAAACAAAGATATAGATCCTAGTTTAGGCTATGAACAAAGTAAAGAACTTTTCAAAAAAAATTTGAACACCTTGAAATTCAAACAAATGAGACTTTCTTTCAAAAATTTGTCATGGTAATTTGGTGTGTGTCAAGGTTGTGCCAAAACCATTCATGTCATTTTCAACAGCCACAAAACACTAATTTCCCAAACATCACTTCATGATTGACACCCTGGGGCACAATGATTAAACTAGATTATCCCATGCCCAGAGAAAACCCATTTTTTAGGTCATATTTTCTTTGTCTCTTCAAAAAACTCAGATTTCAAATTCAGCCTTTTCAAAATAGACTTAGACTTGCTATGTTCCTCATTGATACAAATTCTCATGGTTAATCAAATTGGGGCATCATATGTGGAAACGATGGATACATGGTAAATAAGGATGGACTAACGCATGAATCATTGGGGCATGCGAAAAAAAAATTTGTGATATCATGCATATGAGAATTCGGATGATTCCAAAGTGCAAAATGAAATTTTGATTATCTATTTCCCCTGGGGAATGCTTTTCAATGAGAATATTTGTGCTTGATATGATGAATGGCCATCTTTCATATCCCTTTAGCAACAAAAAAAAATCCATAATCACCCATTTTGAGCCAAAAAATTTCTTTCTTCTTTGAACCCTGATCAAGGATCACCCTCTACACTGGGGGGCAAATGCGAGGAAAGATCCTTTTAAAGATCATGGAGGAATAAGTCCTGGCTCAAAGACAGATACAAAGCAAATGAAGCCTCGAATGAATATGGGCTCACTCTGTTAAAAGGAAAAGGAAAATATGGCGAAATGGAAGCCAAGAAGAAAAAAAAAGCATATGAAAAAGTATGGCAAATGAAAGCCAAAAGCAAAGAAGAAAAAGAGCAAAAGTAAAAAGGAAAGAAATGTCCAAGAAGGGACAAATGCTTCAAAGAGAATTCTCCATAAGAAATGATCCTTGATCTGATTATCCTCAAACACATATTTTGGGCTTATTTATCCTTTCTTTTTGAACCTCGAACCATGGCCTACATTACATGCTTTAAAAGTCCATTTTGATCAAGCAGGAATACTTAATTTGAAGGGTTTTTCCTCGAATTTTATCCTATCTCATCGAATTATCATTTCACTAAGGAATAATTTAGAATTCTCATGTGCATGGTAAAACAATAAAAAAGAAAAAAGAGAAGGAAAAATGGAAATAATGGGACTTTAGGGCGAAAACCCAAAAATGAGCTGTCTAGGGTAAAATGAGAATTTTCAATGCCATCTATGATAGTGCCGATACCACAAAAGAGAAAATCATCTTAAAGAAGTGGTCATCGAGGAACATCTAGGAATTCTTAAACTTCCCAAAGTGTCAACTCTTATTCGGATGATTGATTTCAAAAACTGAAACTCTTTTTCTCCAAAATGAACTTTCCAGTTTAAACATACCAGCCAATCTTGACGCTTGTCAAAATGCCTTGATATGAAAACTAAAAGAATGTTGAATTTGTTTGATTTTCAATGAATTTATGATCTATAAAATTTGTTCCATTTGTGAGCCTAGAAGGGACATACATTTTTGTTATGAAATTTCCTTTGATCCACTAAAATCTTATTATACCAAGCATTGCCAATTCAAATTGAAAAACCCAGATTGACACTTAGAGAAATTTTTAACAATGATATCAGTCTTCAGAGGCTTTGTAGATCACACATTGTGGGGTTAATATTTTTTGTTCAGAAGTTTTCAAAATGAGAAAACAAATAATGATATATTTTTTTAAATACCCATTTTTGATGTTGACATGAGATAAGGGTTTTTCTAGCCCAAAGGTGTGGAACTACTAGGGTTTCTCTTGATTTCCAAATATGAGAAGAAGAAACAGAACTCGACAAGCCGACTTCTGTCAATAAGAGTTCAAAAACTGTTGGGGCAAAGAGAATAGCCAAAATGAATTGAAGATATACTCTGATTTGAAAAGGGAAAATGAATTGGAAAGGCTAAGCCAAAGTCTAGAAAAAATGATCAGGGGCATTTGCATCTTTTCATGAAGCGTTTGCATCACTATCGATCTTTGCATTTGCGTCCTATAGAAGCACTCTGCACGTTGTCAAATCCTTGAATTTGCATCATTTAAAAGCATCTGCATAATGCCACTCTTTGCATCTGCATCATTCCATGAAGTAGTTGCGTTGCGTTAACACCAATTTTCGCATTTGCATCATAAAGAAGCATTTGCTCATTATTGACCTTTGCATCCTTCTGAGAAGTAATTGCGTTATTTGAGGATCATTTGCATTTGCATCATTTAGAAGCATCTGCATCTTATTCAACATCTGCATCTGCATCAATAAGCATTTGGATCAATCTAAGTCATTTGCATATACACCATGAAGCATTTGCATTTTATCCA
Source organism: Fremontodendron californicum (assembly GCA_030761205.1). Taxonomy (NCBI): domain Eukaryota; kingdom Viridiplantae; phylum Streptophyta; class Magnoliopsida; order Malvales; family Malvaceae; genus Fremontodendron; species Fremontodendron californicum. The sequence goes on from JAULJL010000008.1 coordinate 18,898,057, forward strand.
ACATCTGCATCTGCATCAAGAAACATTTGCATCAATTCAAAACATTTACATTTGCAAAATGAGGTATGTGCATCCTGTTAATCATTTGCACGAGCATAAAAAAATATTCACATCTTCTCAAAATCTTCAGATTAATTTTCAACAATTCTTCAAAAATCAAGGGTAAGGCCTCCGGGCACCATTCTTAAGACCTCCGGGCATCATTTTTAAAGTCACATACAGCACATTTTTTTCTAAATCACAGGTAAGGCCACCGGGCATCATTGTTAAAATCGCATACAACGCATTTTTTTCAAATCACGGGTAAGGCCTTCGGGCATCATTCTTAAGACCTCCGGGCATCATTTTTAAATTTGCATACAGCGCGTTTTTTCCAAATCACGTGTAAGGCCTCCGGGCACCATTATTAAGACCTCCGAGCATCATTGTTAAAGTCGTATACAACGCATTTTTTTCAAATCACGGGTAAGGCCTCTGGGCACCATTCTTAAGACCTCCGGGCATCATTGTTAAAGTTGCGGAAAGTATATTTTTTTTCAAATCACGGGTAAGGCCTTCGGTCACCATTCTTAAGACCTCCGAGCATCATTTTTAAAGTCACTACAGTGCATTTTTTTCAAATCACGGGTAAGGCCTTCGGTCACGATTCTTAAATCCTCTGGGCATATTTTTAAAGACGCATACAGCACATTTTTTTCAAATCACGGGTAAAGCCTCCGGTCACTATTCTTAAGACCTCCGGGCATATTTTTTAAGTCGCATACAACGTATTTTTTTCAAATCATGGATAAGGCCTCCGGGCACCATTTTTAAGACCTCCAGGCACTATTTTTAGGACCCCCGGGCATAATTTTCATTTTGAAAATCAAACTCGTTTTCTTAAGACGAGTCAAACCTTGATTAGTCGGGGAACTCAATTTAAGGATAAAATCTTCAATTTAAAACTTTTTTCAACAAAAAAAAAAGCCCATTTCCCTTCTCTTCACATGTGATTTCACTAACCAGACAAAATTAGTGTTTGTTTATCTTTGCCTGATTCCTGATTCTCAGCAATAGCAAAATAGGAGCAGCTGTAAACACCTAATATTGTCCGAACCACTAAAACAGGTATGTTTTCTTCCTAAATTGATGTTTCAGAATGTAAAAAGACTTTTTTCATCCCGCAGGTGGTACTGATGGAGACTCAATTAAGAGTTGTAAACCCAAGTGCAGGTTAAGTTCAAGTAATAAATTCTCGGGTGTCCGAGGTCGAACCACAGGGAAGCGTATTAGTAAGTATAAGTTTATAAATATATAAGAAAAAGAAAGTAAACAAGATATTAGGGAATCAACAACAAAACAAGATAAACAAGATATTAGAGAACAAAATACACAAAATAACATAAAAGAAATTAAACAAGATATAAAAACAATAAGAAACGATGTTGAGGTTGGAGAATCCACTCTTGGTGTTATGCTAAGATTAATCTTGTTTTATTACACAATTGAAATTCACACATAAGGGAGATTCCAATCGGAAGGTTTAGCAATTCAGTCCAAATTGTCCAACGTCCATGGCATATGATATTATGTTCATTTGGTGTCCTCAAAACTCACAAAAAGAGTCCAAGCATTCCTTATGCCAAGGTATATGTCTACAACAAATCAAGGTTATGAAACCAAGCATTTACTGTGCCATTTTCATTGTCAATAATGAATCAAGATCCCTACTTTGCAAGTATGATTTTAAACCAAAAGAAAATATTATCTATACTAAATGATGATTCATTTTAGCTCATGTTTAAGAGACTAACCTTAGCATTAACCAAAAGCTTCACCTCATCACCTCAACAATATGATTAGCAACACATACTAGATATGAATAAAATGAAAAGAAAAATAAAGAAAAAGAAAACTAGAGAAAGGAAAGAAGAAGAAAACTTAGAGAATTTTGTTACAATGGCTAATATCCTACCAATGTATCAATGTATTCCTACACTCATCCAAGGCCCTCTATTTATACACATTTTGGAGAGCTAAATGACAAGAGACAAGCTTTATAAATTTCAAAGGTAGGTATAATAGGTGGGTGCATTTTTCTAACAATTTTCGTCATATTGTATAACAATTCTGATCAGCCGGCTTGATGGTCGATTTTGTCAATGTTGGATGCTCGATCTGCTAACATGGTCTTCTAGAAAAATATACCCCTATCAGTTACGGATCCATAGCCGTTGGAATCAGATCATTGTCTCATGTGGATCGGAAGATATGGTCAAAATACCAAAACAGTTCAGCACAGACGTCATTGCACATCAGCCAACTTGATGGTCGATTTCACTAGGGAAAACGACTCCGTTTCAAGAAGTGTAAAACATGAAAAAGATAGATATGCCTCTTAACTTTGCACTGTAAAAATTCAGCCTTATTGCTTCAGTGAAACTCCAGATATAGCTGATATGGAAAAAGGTGTCGGAACTGGAACTGAACTGGATTTGACCTTAATTGTTGATTTAACCTAGTAATCTGAAATCACTCAAAGAAACTCGTGAAAAACACCAAATTACATAAAAATATAAAATATCATAAACACAATTAGACTAAGCAATAATAACTCGTATTTGACACAAAACAATAATAAAACATAACTAAAAACTATATAATTATACGAGTTATCACACCCCCACACTTAGATTGTTGCTAGTCCCTAGCAACGACTCAATAAAAATAAAATAAGAAAATCTAATATAATCCATTTTCGTAGGAAATCACGGTGGCACTTAGCATGTGACACAAGCCTTTAAACCCCTAGGTGTCCCTAGTGGACGAGTTTAGTCTCGTGAGGGTTTGCTAGAACGATACCCACAAACATCGAAAAACTAAAATATAAGTAAACTACATACACTAAAAATATTTACTCCTAATCCTTTCAATATAAATTAGAGACAATCTTTGAACAAGTCTTATAAACTAATCAATAGCTCAAAGAATTTCACAAAAAATCATGCTTGAATGTAAATAAATGAGTTAAGCCAATATTAACATAACATATTTCAATCAAAATAGTGCATATTCAACTTAATCTCAACCTCTCACATGGGATACTCTCATGATTTTCACTCTTTAAAGTAGTGGTAAAGTGTTTACACTCAATCAATCTCATGAAAATAGTTCTACCATATGCTTGCTTGTCCACCTATTCTCCACTATTTAGATCATACAACTTCATGAATCAAGAGGTCTTTAATCAAGGTTGTAATGGGGCCAAGGGGTTTGTAATGTGGTTGAAAAACAAAAGGATAAAGATATCACAAAGGTTCCAAAGAGTTCATAAAGTTTAGAGACATAATAAGATCATACAAAGAAACTTCTCAAAACTCTTTACAAGTACATAGTCACATAGGCTAAATATTCATGTTGAGCCTTTGCTTCATTCTAACCAACTTTGTAACATCTTTTTCTTTACTTTAACTAGAAGTTCAAGAGAAGATTTTTTTTTTTTTAATATGGGAATGTATTTGACAATGATCCCTTTCTTTTTCTCTTGACCTTTTCTTTTCTTTTCTTCCCCCACACTTATCTTTTGTTTCTAACCCAAATTTTCAACTAAAAATATCCCTTGTTTTTTGCAATATGTCTCAAAATATATAATCCATCTTTAGAATAAGGATAAGGATATAAGTATATTTAGGCTAGGTGTAAGTTGTGGTTACCAATAAAACAGCATATTTAATGTAGGCTCAAATTGGCTCACTAGTGGGGATGTTCTCTTGGAACATCAATAAGGGATGGCTGTTTGGCTCTGGTTATAATCCTAATGCCTCTATCATATTCATGTTGTCACATGTATCAATATAGTCTCAAACGGTTTAAAGCAAGTTCTAGAGAATCATGTAATCATAAGAGCACTCAAGAAAGAAATTAGATTGATTTGTATAATGCATCAATCATTATAGGCTCAAAAACTCACAAGGATGATTATACAAGTCAGATTAAGTCTAAACATGCTTCTTTCTCAATCAACATATCATATTAACATTGGCTCATAAAAAGGTTGACATCAAGCTCAATTCTCATGAAAATCTTCTCACTAATAAATCTGTTTTAGACTTATGCAATTCATATCTCATCATTGTATTAAAAAGGAACTAAAACACACTAAAAAATAATAATAATAAAGACTCCAAAAAAAAATAGTAGACAAAAATAAAAGAAATCCTAAATCATTCCCCCCACACTTAATTCTTACATTGTCCTCAATGTAAGTCTATTAACCCAAATGAAAGAATCATGTGTAAGAGAAAAGAACTAATAACATAAGAATAGGAACAACTAAGACTCAAAACAAAACAAACTCATGCAACCTAAATAATCCTAAAATACTAAACAAAAATTAACAAGTAAACATAAAAAGATTAAAATCAAACTGACAAGGTATGTCTCAAGTCTCCCTTACTCAGACCTTGTTCAGAATGAATACTTTTGAATGGCTTAAAACACAATTTTTTTTTTTTTTTTGAAGATTAGTAAAAATTATATTTACATCTAGTTATTTTCAAAACAAGAATCAGAAAGAAAAACAACCTCTTCTTGAGTAACATGATTTTCCAAAAAGAGTTTGAGTCTTTGTCCATTTACCTTGAATACGTTACCATTTTGAGGATTCTCAATGCAACTGCTCCATAATGATACACATGCTTAACCACAAATGGGCCAGTCCATCTTGATCTCAACTTACCAGGAAATATGTGAAGTCTAGAATTATAAAGTAGAACTTTTTGCCCAACATCAAATATTTTTCTTGAAATTAACTTGTCATGAAAGGCTTTAGTTCTTTCTTTATGAATTTTAGAATTCTCATATGCATCTTTTCTGAGTTCCTCAAGTTCATTTATGACTGGAAAAGTTTCATTCTCACCCAAAAAGGAATATTTTAGCTCGGTTGGCAATGGTTTTAAATCCAGCTTGGGTGGTTCAATAGTTGATGGTACAGTGACATTTGTGAGTGATGGAAGTTCCTCAAAATTTTGTTTCCAACAATGCTTATCCTGAAAAAAATTTAACAAAGAATCAGTGTGTGAAATTTCTGAAGCATTATCAAACTCACATTCAATTAAATAAGCTTCTAAAGGATCATGAAATGTGGTAGTGGTGAGATGTTCATGAACAAGTTCTTCAATGAAATCCACTTCATGTACTTCTGAATCATCACCAGGTTGCTTGCAAGTGTTGAACACATTTAATTCTAAAGTCATATTTCCAAAAGAAATGTTCAACATACCATTCCTGCAATTTATCAGAGCATTAGAAGTTGCAAGAAATGGACGGCCTAATATAACAGGAATTTGAACATTTGGATTTGAAACAGGATGTGTGTCCAAAACAATAAAATCAACAGGGAAGTAAAAATTATCAATTTGAACCAAAACATCTTCAACTATCCCTCGAGGAATTTTTACAGAACGATCAGCTAGTTGAAGTGTAACAGGTGTTTCCTTGAGTTCACCTAAACCTAACTGTTGATAAACAGAAAAAGGCAAAAGATTAACACTAGCACCAAGATCAAGCAATGCACGTTCTATTCTAGTGTTTCCAATGATGCATGAGATTGTTGGACATCTAGGATCTTTAAATTTTGGTGAAGTAAGGTGCTGAATGATTGAGCTCACACTTTCCGTCAGAAATGCTTTCTTTTGTACATTATGTTTCCTTTTAACTGTACACATGTCCTTCAAAAATTTAGCATAAGATGGAACTTGTTTGATTGCATTCAATAAAGGAATGTTAATCTTAACTTGTTTGAAAAGTTCATAAATTTCTGCATTTTGATTCAAATTCTTTATTGTTTGCAACCTTTGAGGAAAAGGAGCAGGATGCATACCTTTTTCTTTGTCCAAATTTTCAAGAAGTTCAGACTTACCATCATCCTTACCATTACTTTTCGGAGGGGAAGGAGGATCTTGGTCTTTTGATGGAATGTTTTTGTCAATTGCCTTTCCACTTCGAAGAGTTGTGATAGAACTGGCATTTTCCTGTTGAGTTTCATTGGAGCAAGAAACAAGACATTGAGTAGAAGGGTTAGGCTGAGGTTGAGCAGGAAACTTACCTTTTTCTTGAGTGCGTAATGAAGCTGTCAATGTGGACAAGGTGTTTTTTATCTCATTGATGTCCTGTGAAGTTTGGTTATTCACATTTGCTTGTGTTTGCATGAATGCTTGCAATGTCTCTTCCAAGGTTTGTACACGTGAAGGTTGATAGGAAAAAGTGTTGCCCGACTTTTGAGATTGTGGTACCTGATCATGATTATTATTCCGCCAACTGAAGTTGGGATGATTCCTCCATTCAGGGTTATACGTTTCAGAGTAAGGAGAAGGAAAAGGCCTTTTAAATGTGTTTATGGAATTTACTTGATCATGCAACGCTTCTTTAAGAATGGGAATGTTTGGACATTCAGAAGTGGGGTGTCCCATGATTTAACAAATTCCACAACTTTCTTCATTTTTAACCGTTTTGACTTCTTTTACTTCTCTAAGTTCCATGGCTTCAATCTTTCTAGCCAAATTAGCTACTTTAGCTTTTATCTCATCATCTTGACTAAAATGATATTTACCTCTGTTAGAAACAAGATTAGATCTATTGAAACTTTCAGAGGAATTATCTGTGTGCCAGGCTTGAGAGTTTTCTACCAAATGGTCTAGGTAGTCAAAGGCTTCTTCAGGTTTTTTTTCTAGAAACTCACCGTTACACATTGTTTCAACAAATTGTTTAGTTTCGGGAGTTAAACTTTCATAAAAGAAACTAATAAGACGCCATTTTTCAAAACCATGATGTGGACAAGAACTTAACAAATCTTTAAAACGCTCCCAGCACTGAAAAAATGCTTCATTTTGATTTTGATTGAAATTTTGAATCTGCCTTTTCAAAGCAGTAGTTTTATGTGCTGGGAAAAATTTCTTTAGAAACTCAGTTTGTAATTCTTGCCATGTGCCAATTGACCTTGGTTTTAAATTATGAAGCCAAATTTTTGCTTTATCTTTTAAAGAAAAAGGAAATAATTTTAGCTTGACAATTTCATTTGTACATTGTTGGTCATTAAAGGTGACACATACATCTTCGAAGTCTTTTAGAAACGAATAAGCACTTTCCGATTCTAACCCATGGAAATTTGGAAGCAAAGCTATCATACCTGGTTTAAAACGAAAGTTGTTTGCATTGAGAGGAAAAATAAAACAAGAGGGTGATGAGCTTCGAGTTGGTTGCAAGTAGTCACGCATGGTGCGTACTTGTCTGTTCTCATCTTCAGCATGAACACTTTCATTTTCAGCCATGGTAGGAGTTGTATTAGAAAGATTACCTGAAAAAGTTTCACAATAAAATCTAACTAAACGACGATATCTAAAATCACGTCGCCAAACAAGCATAAAACAAAGTTAATATACAGATTAGGCGGTATAACCAGCCAATAAAAATAAAACAAAGTTAATATACAATATAAATATAAATATATAGAAAATTAGGCGGTATAACCAGCCAATAAAAATAAATTAGGCGGTATAACCAGCCAATAAAAATAAATATACTTATAAACTTATATACTTAGTATTGCTTCCCCGGCAATGGCGCCAAAAACTTGATGGACACTCAATTAAGAGTTGTAAACCCAAGTGCAGGTTATGTTCAAGTAATAAATTCTCGGGTGTCCGAGGTCGAACCACAGGGAAGCGTATTAGTAAGTATAAGTTTATAAATATATAAGAAAAAGAAAGTAAACAAGATATTAGGGAATCAACAACAAAACAAGATAAACAAGATATTAGAGAACAAAATACACAAAATAACATAAAAGAAATTAAACAAGATATAAAAACAATAAGAAAAGATGTTGAGGTTAGAGAATCCACTCTTGGTGTTATGCTAAGATTAATCTTGTTTTATTACACAATTGAAATTCACACATAAGGGAGATTCCAATCGGAAAGTTTAGCAATTCAGTCCAAATTGTCCAACGTCCATAGCATATGATATTATGTTCATTTGGTGTCCTCAAAACTCACAAAAAGAGTCCAAGCATTCCTTATGCCAAGGTATATGTCTACAACAAATCAAGGTTATGAAACCAAGCATTTACTGTGCCATTTTCATTGTCAATAATGAATCAAGATCCCTATTTTGCAAGTATGATTTTAAATCAAAAGAAAATATTATCTATACTAAATGATGATTCATTTTACCTCATGTTTAAGAGACTAACCTTAGCATTTACCAAAAGCTTCACCTCATCACCTCAACAATATGATTAGCAACACATACTAGATATGAATAAAATGAAAAGAAAAATAAAGAAAAAGAAAACTAGAGAAAGGAAAGAAGAAGAAAACTTAGAGAATTTTGTTACAATGGCTAATATCCTACCAATGTATCAATGTATTCCTACACTCATCCAAGGCCCTCTATTTATACACATTTTGGAGAGCTAAATGACAAGAGACAAGCTTTATAAATTTCAAAGGTAGGTATAATAGGTGGGTGCATTTTTCTAACAATTTTCGTCATATTGTATGACAATTCTGATCAGCCAGCTTGATGGTCGATTTTGTCAATGTTGGAGGCTCGTTCTGCTAAAATGGGCTTCTAGAAAAATATACCCCTATCAGTTACGGATCCATAGCCGTTGGAATCAGATCATTTGCTCATGTGGATCGGAAGATATGGTCAAAATACCAAAACAGGTCAGCACAGACATCATTGCACATCAGCCAACTTGATGGTCGATTTCACTAGGGAAAACGACTCCGTTTCAAGAAGTGTAAAACATGAAAAAGATAGATATGCCTCTTAACTTTGCACTGTAAAAATTTAGCCTTATTGCTTCAGTGAAACTCCAGATATAGCTGATATGGAAAAAGGTGTCGGAACTGGAACTGAACTGGATTTGCCCTTAATTGTTGATTTAACCTAGTAATCTGAAATCACTCAAAGAAACTCGTGAAAAACACCAAATTACATAAAAATATAAAATATCATAAACACAATTAGACTAAGCAATAATAACTTGTATTTGACACAAAACAATAATAAAACATAACTAAAAACTATATAATTATACGAGTTATCAGGTACTCCGAGACTTAGTCTAAGAAGACGAGCTTAAAAAGTCAAACTTGAAAAAGTCAACCCAAAAAGTCCACCCCTAAAATTCAACTACTAAAAATCCAACCCGCTTTCAAAATCAAGATTTGAAGTTCAGTTGAAAAATGGCGAAAGAATTTTGATAATCCGAGGTCTACATTGAAAGATATGGAGTTCGAAAGTTGGGTTAAAGAGATTATGTAGAAAGAAAACCCTAGTTTGGGAAATTTGGGGAAAAGTGCTTAAACGATCAAATTGGTCAAAATTGAAGGTTCCTAATGAAAGATAAGCACTGACTACGGTTAATGGAGAAGCCACTTGAAAGAAAAAGTAAAAAAAAAAAAAAAAAAGTCAATCCGGAAGAAAACCAGAATTAGGGTTTTCGATGAAATTGGGAAGAATTACAGAAATGACCCGATTCCTTAAGACTAAAGCCCCTAATGGATCAGGAGTTACTGAACAAGGATAACTTAAGGCTCAATTCGAAGAAAATCTAAAAATCAGACTTGTTTTGAGCAAAACCGAGTTTCAGAGGCAAATTTAGAAAATTTGGGAAAAATAGCAAATGAACTCCAAAAATTTTGAAAATTTGAAGATCTCATCTTAAATCATTTCGAAAAGATTGGCAAAGAAAATCAGGATTCGGAGTTCGTTTGCAAAATGGCCAAATCCCAGGTCCCATATGTAGAAATTCAAGAAGATAAATCCCGAAAAAATAGTAAATGAACTCCAAAAATTCTAAAAATTTGTAGATCTCATTCTTCAATTATTGGGAAGAGATTGAAGAAAGAAAATCTTGATTCGGAGTTTGTTTCCAAAATGACCAAATCCAGGGCCCACTATGTAGTAATTCAAGCAAATAAATCTCGAAAAACTTACCAAATTAGTTCCAAAAATTATGAAAACTTCCAGATCATACTTTTAAATTATTTGGAAGAGATTGGTGAAGAAAATTTTGGATTTGGAGCTCATGTAAAAAATGGCAAAGTTTGGGAGCACAAAAGGGCAATTTTGGAAGAAAAAATCCAAATAAATAGCAAATGGACTCGAAATTTTTTGAAAACCTCCAGAATTCAATTTTAAAAGTATTTAAAAAAGAAAATTTGAATTTGGAGTCCGTTTTCTATTTATTAATGTTCGGGGGGCAAAAAGGTCATTTTACCCAAGAAATCGAAAAGGGCTTCTTTTGCCTTTTAAAAAAAATGAAGCATGGGCTGGAAGAAAAAGGGTTGGACATCCAAGGCCCAAGGATGGGTAGATATTTTCTGATTTTTAATCAAAAGGCCAATAATGAAGAGGAAGGTAGTTATTTTTTGATCAAGCCTTTGCAAATAAGCCATATGGACCAATGCATGAAGAGGGAGATTGTCAACATAATGGCTTAAGATTCTTGAACAGCTGTAATTATGGATAGCTGATGGCCTAATCTAAGTGTGATAATTTCATATTTTAAACATCTTGGATCAATAGCCTTTGGATGAAAATTGGTTGAAGCAAAAATGACAACATCCTAGGTCAATAAGGCCATTCGGCCATACTAAGAGGAGGGGGTTCTCTTTTCATTTTCAACTATTCACTCTCTATTCTCTCTTTTTTTTTTGGCTGATTTTTCTCTCCATTGTTGAAAGGCAAAAAGAAAAGTTTAGAAAAGAAAAGAAAAGAAAGTTAGAAGAGAAAAAGCTTGAAAGATAGCTTCTAGAGGTTGCTTTAAGCACCATACTCTTGCATTTTCTTCGATTTTCCATTCTTGATTTGCTGTTTTCATTTAATATTTGGTGAGTTTCTTATGATTTTTCTTTTTAAATAAATGTTTTTAATATTCTTCTTTAAGTTCCTTCTTGATTCTTCCTTGTAAAAAGCTTTTGAAACTTTTTTTTCTTTTCTTTTTTGAGGTGGCAGAATGGCCCAGTGTTTTTGTAGTTGCTGTTTTGCATTTTTATTTCATGTTATTCTTGATGTTTAACAAGTTTTAATGCTTTAAATCTTCTTCTTATACATAAACATGAAGCTTGTTTTAATTTGGTTGCTTGCTTATTTCCATTTTTGAGTCTATTATCATGTTTATTTTACTTATCTTGCATTTTTTATTTTCTGTTTTCAAATGTTTAAGTTTGTTTATGTTTTACATTTTGTAATCCATGTGTTTGTGAAAATGCCTAATTATTTTCATGCCTTTACTTTATGTTTGCATGATTTGAGTGTTTATTCTTTAGCTATGCATGTTAGTATATCATGTGTTTGTGGAAATGCCATGTTCATTTTAAAGCATGAGGCCATTCGGCCAACCTTCTATTTTATGCTTTGCATGTACATTTTCATCATGCTAGTTCATAGGTTTGCATTTTCATGATATTTGGTTGAGTATTTTGTTTAAGAATGCTATATGTTTGTGTTATTTCCATGCATTTTTTAGGTTTAGGATTGGTTTGCTTTTCCATGCATATTCATGCATTTTACACCTAGGTTGCATTAAATGCCATGCAAGTTTATTTAGGTCTAGGTCATTTTTTTATGCTATGCATTTTTCATGTCATTTAGGTTTTAAATCATGCAATTCATGCATGATTTAAAACCTAAATGACATGAAAAATGCATGGCATCAATAAAATGACCTAGACCTAAATGAACTTGCATGGCATTTAATGCAACCTATGTCTAAAATGCATGAATATGCATGGCAAAACAAACCAACCCTAAACCTAAAATATGCATGGCAATAACACAAACACATGGCATGCTTAAACAAAATACTCAACCAAACCTATCAACTAACATAACAAAAATGCACAAACAAAGAAAACAATATGAAGTGGCCGAATGTCCTCATGTTTAAAATGAGCATGGCATTTTCACAAACACTTGATATACTAACATGCTTAGCTAAAGAATAACACTCAAATCATGCAAATATAAAGTAAAGGCATGAAAACCAATAAGCATTTTCACAAACACATGGATTACAAAATATAAAACATAAACAAACTTAAACATTTTGAAAACAGAAAATCAAAAATGCAAGAATAGTAAAATAAACATGATAATAGACTTAAAAATGGAAATAAACAAGCAACCAAATTAAAACAAGCTTCAAGTTTATGTATTAGAAGAATATTTAAAGCATCAAAACAAATTAAATATCAAGAATAACATGAAATAACAAAGCAAAATAGCAACTCTCAAAAATACTAGGCCATTCGGCCAACCCAAAAACAAGAGGAAAAAATATTTTCAAAAGCTTTTTACAAGAAAGAATCAAGAACGAACTTAAAGAAAAACATTAAAAAAAACTTATTTAAAAAGAGAAATCAAAATAAACTCACCAAAATAATAATCAAAATAGCAAATCAATAATGGAAAATCAAAGAAAGTGCAAGAGTATGGTGCTTAAAGCAACCTCTAGAAGCTATCTTTCAAGGTTTTTCTCTTCTAACTTTCTTTTCTTTTCTAAAATTTTCTTTTTGCCTTTCAACAATGGACAGAAAAAATAGCAAAAACCAAGAGAGAATAGAGAGTGAATAGCTGAAAATGAAAGAGAGAATGCTCCTCTTGTAGTGTGGCCGAATGGCCCCCCTAGACTATGATGTTGTCATTTTTCATTCAACCAATTTCCATCCAAAGGCTATTGATCCAAGATGTTTAAAACAAGAAATTATCACCCTTAGATTAGGCCATCATCTATCCACAATTACAGTTGTTCAAGAATCTTAAGCCATTATGTTGACACTCTCCCTCTTCATGCATTGGTCCATGTGGCTTATTTGCAAAGGCTTGATAAAAAAATAACTAACTTCCTCTTCATTGTTGGCCTTTTGATTAAAAATTAGAAACTATCTAGATATCCTTAGGCCTTGGCCGGCCAGCCCCTTTTCTTCCAGCACATGTTTCATTTTTTAAAAGGCAAGAAAAGCCTTTTTCGGTTTCTTGGGTAAAATAACCTTTTTGCCCCTGAACATATATAAATGGCAAAGGGACTCCAAATTTAAATTTTCTTTTTTCAATACTTTCAAAATAATAAAAAATTGAATTCTAAAAGTTTTCAAAAAATTTTGCGTCCATTTTCTATTTATTTGGATTTTTTCTTCCAAAATTATCATTTTATGCCCCCAAACTTTACCATTTTTAAACGAGCTCCAAATCCAGATTTTTCTTCACCAATCTCTTCCAAATAATTTAAAAGTGTGATCTGGAAGTATTCATAATTTTTGGAACTCATTGGTATTTTTTCGGGATTTATCTGCTTGAATTACTACATAGGGGGCCCGGGATTTGGCCATTTTGCAAACGAACTCCGAATCCAGATTTTATTTTGCCAATCACTTCCAAATAATTTAAAAATGATATTTTCAAATTTTTAAAATTTCAAATTTTCAAAATTTTGGGAGTTCATTTGATATTTTTTTCGGGATTTATCTTCTTCAATTTCTGCATAAGGGACCCGAGATTTGGCCATTTTGCAAACAAACTCCGAATCATGATTTTCTTTTTCCAATCTCTTCAAAATGATTGAAAAATGAGATTTGCAATTTTTCAGAATTTTTGGAGTTCATTTACTATTTTCCCAAATTTTCCAATTTTGCCCTTTTACCTCCGAAACCCGGTTTTGCTCAAAACAAGTCTGATTTTCAGATTTTCTTTGAACTGATCCTTGGGCTATCCTTTTTTAATCACTCCTCATCCATTAGGGGCTTTAGTCCTACCGAGTCGAGCCATTTCTTTAATTCTTCCCAATTTCACAAAAATCCACCAAAAACCCTAATTCTCGGTTTTCTTCTGGATTGAATTTTCTTTCAGTTTTTCTTTCAAGTGGCTTCTCCATTACCCGTAGTCAGTGCTTATCCTTCATTTGGAACCTTCAATTTTTGACCAATTCGATCGTTTAAGCACTTTTCCCCAAATTTCTCGGATTAGGGTTTCCTTTCTACTGAATCTCCATAACCCAACTTTCGAACTCCATATCTTTCAATGTAGACCTCAGATTATCAAACTTCTTTCGCCATTTTTCAATTGAACTTCAAATCTTGATTTTAAAAGTGGGTTGACTTTTTTAGTTATTGACTTTTCAAGGTTGACTTTTCAATTTTGACTTTTTTTGCTCACCTTCTTAGACTAAGTCCCGGAGTACCACCTACAGGATGAAAAAAATCTTTTTACATTCTGAAACATCAATTTAGGAAGAAAACATACCTGTTTTAGTGGTCCAGACAAAATTAGGTGTCTACAGCTGCCCCTCTTTGGCTAATGCTGAGAATCAGAATCAGGCAAAGATAAACAAATACTAATTTTATCTGGTTAGTGAAATTACATGTGAAGGAAAGAGAAATGGGTTTTTTTTTCATTTTTTCTTTTTCATTTTTTCATTTTTTTTCATTTTTTTCATTCATTTTTTTTTGGAAAAAAAACTGTAAATAGAAGATATTGTCCTTAAATTGAATTCCCTGACTAATCAAGGCTCGACTCGTCATAAGGAAACAAGTTCTATTTGCAAGAGAAGAAAAGACCTCGACAATGGTCTCTTAACCTGTTTTGTGCTAAGCTGTGTTTAAAATTCTGGGTATCTCCTTTAGAAGCTTCGGCTATCACCACTAAAGACTTGCTCAAGCAAATGTAAAACTCTGGATATCTCTACCAGAGGCTTTGGCTATCACCACCAAAGACTTGTTCAAGCAAATGTAAAACTATGGATATCTCCACCAGAGGCTTTTGTTATCACCACCAAAGACTTGTTCAAGCAAATATAAAAACTCTGGAAACTTATGCCTGGATGTCTTAAAAATGGTGCCCGGAGGCCTTACCCGTGATTTGAAAAAAAATGTGTTGTATGCGACTTTAACAATAATGCCCGGAGGTCTTAAGAATGGTGCCTGGAGGCTTTACCCATGAGTTAAAAAATGCACTGTATGCGACTTTAAAAATGATGCCCGGAGGTCTTAAGAATGGTGCCCGGAGGCCTTGTTCGTGATTTGAAAAAAATGCGATGTATGCGACATTTAAAAATGATGCGCGAAGGTCTTAAGAATGGTGCTCGGAGGCCTTACCCGTGATTTCAAAATACCTTGACGACAGTCTCAAGGCTCGACTCATTTGATAAATAGAATGAATTCGATTTAAAACAAAAGGAAATACCTCGACGGTGGTCTCAAGGCTCGACTCATTTGATAAAACAGAATGAATTCGATTTTAAACAAAAGGAAATACCTCGACGGTGGTCTCAAGGCTCGACTCATTTGATAAAACAAAATAAATTTGATTTAAAACAAAAGGAAATACCTCGACGGTGGTCTCAAGGCTCGACTCATTTGATAAAACAGAATGAATTCGATTTAAAACAAAAGGAAATACCTCGACGGTGGTCTCAAGGCTCGACCCATTTGATAAAACAGAATGAATTCGATTTAAAACAAAAAGAAATACCTCGATGATGGTCTCGGGGCTCGACTCATTTTAGAAGCAGAACGAGTTCGATTTAAAAAACAAAGAATGATCCTAGGTTTTATTCATTTGGAAAATAAATTTAACTTGAAAAACAAAAGGAACATACCTCGACGATGGTCTCGGGGCTCAACTCATTTGAGAAACAAAACGACTTCGATTTTAAAAAGGAGAATACCTCGACGATGGTCTCGGGGCTCGACTTATTTGAGAACCAGAACGAGTTCGATTTGGGAAGCCACAATTTTCCTTATTCCTGCAATGTTAGCTAAATGCAATGATGAGAATGACATGCTTTGCAAATGCTTGTATGTTTCCTAAGAATGACTAATTGTGTCATGATTTCTAATCCATGGTTTCTTTGAGGTTCACAAATTATCCGACTTCATGACGGAGTCTTCAATTCTTCATTGACGCCCCACTTAAGGAATCCTTCACTCAAGATAACTTGTTAAATAGTCTAAGTTTCTAACTTTCGCTGAAATTCACAGATTGTCTGACTTAGTGGTGGAGTCTCCAACACGTAAACTATTTTTTTCTTGGTGAACTTTCCAAACCTTTCCCAAGATTTAAATCTATTCCTTAGTAATACTTTGAAACCTTTTATTAAAAGATTTTTTTATTACTAATCATCATTCAATTTAATAACAATCATAATGCATCTCAAAAATGTATGAAAGAAAATATGAATCAAGCAAAAATTGCCATGAAAAGGATACAAGAATTTATTGCAAGAAATGTTTTAAAATAGTAAGAATAAATATCATGGATATAAGAAACAAATGTAAATGTAGATGCCCCGGATGCGGAATATCTTGGACCCCTCCTTTTCAAACCATCTGAAATTTCTCTTGAACAAGCAATTTACTTGGGTAACCTCTCAGCTTCCGTAGTTACATCAGACTGAGTTGTTCCTCTTTCTTCTGATTTTCAGATACTTTCTCCCCCTTTACACGGAGCATTGATTCAAACTTTTGAATCAGTACCTGAGCTGCCCTTTGCGGGTTTTCAACTCAATTGTCATCCATTCAGTATTAAGTCACCCTTTGTGGGTTTTCGGCTTAAACCTCTCCTTTTACATTTTTTTCATTTTCATTTCTTTTTTTGTGTTCTACCATGCATCTGAGAATTCTAAATGTTTCTAAGGTAAAAATATCAATTCAAAAGATAGGATGAATTCTGAGAATAACCTTTCAAATTAAATATTCATGCTTGATCAAAATGGGCTTTTAAAGCACATAATGTAGGCCAAGGTTTAGGTTTAGAAAGAAAGGATAAAATAGGCTCAAAGTGTGTTTAAGGGTGATTGGATCAAGGATCATTTCCTAAGGAGAACTTATTCTTGAAACATTTGTCCCTTTTTTGGACCTTATTTTCTTCTTTTCTTTTTCTTTTTTTTTTCTTTTTTTTTTGTTTTTGCTTTGTTGGCTTTCATTTGCCACATTTTTCGATGGCTTTCTTTTTGCCATGATTTTTTATTATTATTTTTCCTCGTATTTTTCCTCCAGTGTAGAGGGTGATCCTTGATCAAGGTTTAAAGAAAGAAATAATTCCTAAGGCTCAAAGGGGTGACTAAGGATAATTTCTTCTTAGTGAAAGGAATATGAAAGATGGCCATTCATCATATCAAGCATAAATATTCTCATTAAAAGGCAATCCGCAGGGGAAAAAGATATATAGAATTTCCATTTTTACACTTGAAATCTTTCGAATTTCCATGTGCACAGCATCACACATTTTTTTTTAGGCATAATACTTCTTCAGTTCATCAGCATTCACAGGATTTCTGAAATCCTCCCCGTCCATTCCAGTTAAAAGCAATGCTCGTCCATAAAAAGCTCTTTTTACCACATAGGGTCCTTCCCAATTCGGAGCCCATTTTCCTCTCGGGTCCTTCACTATAAGGAGTATTTTCCTCAGTACCAACTCCCCCTCTCGGAACTGTCGAGGACGAACTTTCTTGTTGTGAGCTAGAACCATCCTTTTCTGATACAACTGCCCATGACAAATTTCTTTCAATGTTTTCTCCTCGATGAGATTCAACTGTTCGCAACGAGCTCTAACCCATTCTTCTTTCTTTAGGCCAACTTCCATCAAAACCCGAAGTGAAGGGATCTCAACTTCAATAGGTAACACTGATTCCATCCCGTATACCAAAGAAAACGGCTTTCCCCTGTAGATATGCGGACCAAAGTATGATATGCATGAAGAGCAAAAGGAAAGATCTCATGTCAATCCTTGTACACATTAGTCATCTTCTCAACAATCTTCTTGATGTTCTTATTAGCTGCTTTCACTGCCCTATTCATCTTCGGATGGTAAGGTGCCAACTTATGATGTGTGATCTTGAACTAAGTACACACTTCTCTCATCATCTTATTGTTCAAATTGAGAGCGTTATCCGAAATAATTCTTGCTGGCAATCTATAACGGCATATGATTTCTTTCTTACCAAATCTGCATACCACCGACTTTGTTACATTTGCATATGAAGCAGCTTCTACCCACTTTGTGAAATAATCTATGGCCACAAAGATGAAAGATGTCCATTTGAAGCTTTCGGGGTAATAGGTCCAATCATATCCATTCCCCACATTGAAAAGGGCTATGGTGCAGTCATGACATGTAATGACGATGGCGGCACATGAATTTTATCTGTATATATCTGGCAGTTATGGCACTTCCAGGAATAACTTATACAATCTCCTTCCATTGTCAACCAATAATACCCTGCCCTCATAATCTGCTTAGAAAGCATATGACCATTAGCATGAGTGCCATATATCCCTTCATGGACCTCTTCTATAATTCTCTGAGCTTCGGCAGATCCGACGCATCTCAACAAGACTTGGTCTTTTCCTTTCTTGTAGAGAATCTCACTGTCTAGAACAAAACCCATTGCTAGCCTTCTCAGAGTCCTCTTGTAATTTTCTGTTGCTTGTTCTGGATACTATTGACTCTTGATGTATTGCAAGATGTCGTTATACCAAGGGAGGCCATCTACTTCTTCTTCAATACTCAGACAGTGGGCAGGAGACTCATATATACTCATCTTTATTGGCACAACTTCATCCCCTTTCATTTACTTTAAACATTGATGACAAAGTAGCCAGAGCATCTGCCATTCTATTTTCTTCTTGAGGAAAGTAATTGAAATTCACTTCTTCAAATTCCTCCAATAAACTCAGTATGAGTTCTCGGTATCGGATTAGTTTTGTATCTCGGGTTTCCCATTCTCCTCGTAACTGGTATATCACTAAGGCTGAGTCTCCAAAAACTTCCAATACTTTGATTTTCTGTCCACTGCAACACGAAGGCCTATAGTACATGCTTCATACTCGACAGTATTGTTTGTACAATCAAAATCCAATCTAGCAGTGAAAGGATAATAATCTCCTTCTGGGGATATGAGGACTGCACTGATTCCATGCCCCATGGCATTAGATGTGCCATCAAAATACATTTTTCACACTTTCTTCTTCAAGGGAATCTCATTTGATTCTGAAACATACATCAAATCTTCATCCAGGAAGTCAAAGTTCAACGGCTCATAATATTCCACTGCCCTACTTGCTAAGAATTCAGCCATTGCACTACCCTTGATAGCCTTTTGACTTACATATAAAATGTCGTACTCTGACAATAAAACCTGCCATCTTGTCTTCCTCCCTAACAAAGAAGGTGCTTCCAACATGTACTTGATTGGATCCAGCTTGGAAATCAACCACGTTGTGTGGTACAACATATATTGTCTGAGTCTTCGAGCAGTCCAAGCTAAGGATCAACACAACTTTTCTACTGACGAATATTTCAACTCTTAATCTGTGAACTTCTTGCTGAGGTAGTAAACTGCATGTTCTTTCTTTCCAGTCTCATCAAGCTGCCCAAAACACAACCCATGGATCTCTCAAATACTGATAAATACAGCATCATTGGTTTATCCAAAACAGGTCGCATTAATACTGGTGGGTTGGATAGATAATGTTTAACCTTTTCAATTGCAATTTGACAACCTTCATCCTATTCTCCTGGATCACGTTTTTAGAAGTAACTTAAATATTGGATCACATTTTTTTGTAAACTGAGAAATAAACCGAGCAATGTAATTCAATCTCCCCAAAAGCCTCTTACTTCTTTTTGAGTACGAGGTGGTGGCAAATTCTGAATGGCCTTCACTTTATCTAGGTCAATCTCAATTCCTCTTTTGCTGACGATAAAACCCAGCAATTTCCCCGAGGTGACTCCAAAAAAGCATTTTGCCGGATTTAGCTTGAGTCTAAACTTCCTTAGTCGTTAGAAGAGCTTCTTAAGATTCGCAATATGCTCCTCTTCTCCTTGTGATTTTGCGATCATATCATCAACATAGACCTCAATTCCCTTATGCATCATATCATGAAACAAGGTCACCATGGCTCTCTGATATGTTGCCCCAGCATTCTTCAACCCAAATGGCATTACCTTGTAGCAAAAGGTTCTCCATATTGTAACAAATGTGGTTTTCTGCACATCTTCCGGTGCCATCTTGATCTGATTGTATCCTGAGAATCCGTCCATGAAAGAAAATAAAGAACTATTTATCGTATTATCCACCAGAGTATCAATATGGGGCAAAGGGAAATTATCTTTAGCGCTGGCCTTGTTCAAATCTCGGTAGTCAACGCACATCCGCACCTTGCCATCCTTGTTTGGTACTGGAATAATATTTGCCACCCATTTTGGATATTTTGCCACCTCTAAGAATCTAGCATCAAATTGCTTCTTCACCTCCTCTTTTATCTTTAACAGCATGTCCGTCCTCATTCTTCTCAACTTTTGGTGAATTGGCTTGCATTCTGGCCTTAAAGGGAGCTTATGAACCACAATATCCGGATCCAACCCTGGCATGTCTTGGTAAGACCATGCAAATACATCCACATATTCCTGGAGCAAGGCTGTCAATTCACCCTTTATTGATGATGACAATGAATTTCCGATTTTGACTTCCTTTATCTCTTCACCATCTCCCAGATTTATCATTTCCAATAATTCCTTATGAGGAAGTATTTGTTTCTCCTCTTGTTCTATTTTCCTTAATAAATTCGGAGGTAAACCATAATCCTTAGTATCTTGGTTAGCCTCAAAATCACCCGTGCAAATGGGTCTTTCAAAATCAATTTCAGAATTACTGACAGGAAGGTCCTCATATTCCGCATCCGTACACCTGTAAATAGGTGGAGAAGAAACAATATAGGAAAATATATATAATGAAAACAAAATAAGTAACAAAAATGAAAGAATATGGACACATCAATATGAATAAAATGCATTATGATTGTTATTTATTGAATGAAAATGTTTAAACAAAAAGCCCATTACAAAAACAAACAAAAAAAAAACCCTTAATATCTCTGGGTAAAGACAATTAAGATTGTTTTTTAAAGTATTACGTTGGAATAGACTCAAAAACTATTGGCAACTCAGTCGCACTCCAATTGGTTAGTCTACATCCTAGTGGACAAGGTCACACCATCCAGTTCGCACTGTCACTTTCCATCCCTTCTTTCCCGGTCATGCAAATCACCATATCCTAAATCTGCCCCCTTTATTCACATGGAATTTTTCAAAAGCTTGCTCGATCATTATGAGTACATCCTCTGAATTCTTTTCTCCGAATAGAAAACCAACAGCAAAAGTTGTGAAGGATTGGTGGGAAAGTCATGGGTTCCCATTCAATATCCATACCCGCGAGACGGGCCATCCTCCTTTGTCGGTTCCTTTCAACTTGTTTCCTTCTCTCATGGGCCTTTAGAAGATGCCCTAAGCCAGATCGGCCTTTCTTTCCCACTGCTTCCATTACTCGGGCCATCCCTGGAAGATATTTCCCCAGACCTTTTCCAGCCCTGCAACCTTTTCCCATTGTGGTTCTTACTCCCAGCCTTGTGTTCTTGGACAACCTTGGTTTTGGAATTTTTCGTCCTTAAGCAACGAAAACTG
Source organism: Fremontodendron californicum (assembly GCA_030761205.1). NCBI lineage: Eukaryota > Viridiplantae > Streptophyta > Magnoliopsida > Malvales > Malvaceae > Fremontodendron > Fremontodendron californicum. The sequence continues at coordinate 18,919,567 of JAULJL010000008.1, forward strand.
CATTTACGAATTCCAAAGATCGAAAAGAACATTCTACGACATCTTCATTGGGTTCAACATAAGGAGATTCAGTAGATGGAGAGGGTATTATGTCTTCTTCTCCTTTTGTAGTGATCAAACGACCTTCCATCACAAATTTCAGCTTTTGATGGAGAGACAAGGGTACAGCCTTCCCAACAAGCAATTATAGGATGGATTAATATCCATGACCTGGAAGTTCACCGTATAGGTGCATGGTCCAATCTCCAGAGAAACCTTAATAGTTCTTATTACCTCTCTCCTGGTACCATCGAAAGCCCTGACTATTGTGCAACTCGGTAACATATAAGACATATCAACTGGCAACTTAGACAGGGTTGCCAAGGGCATTACATTTAATGAAGAACCATTATCCAGAAGCACCATTGGTAGTATAAGCAACTTGCAGGTGGCTGTTATGTGAAGAGCCTTTGTGGACCCAATACCATTGAGTGGTATTTCATCATAACTGAAAAATATATGGTCGTCTACCGCAATATTTCCCACCAGCCTATCTAACTTTTCTACTGATATGTTGTTAGCCACATATTCCTGATTTAACACGCTCAATAGGGCATTTCTGTGTGGATCTGAGTTTGATAGCAAAGATAAAATGGAGATTCTTGCTGGCTGACGGTGCAATTGATCATCCACACTATACTCACTATGTTTTATGAACTTTAAAAACTCGCAGGCCTCCTTCTCGTTTATCGGCTCTTTTATCTTGTTTATCGAGGCTGATCCCCTCTCTGCTTCTTTTGACAAATCCATCTCAATATGGATTGGTTCAGCTATTTTCTTCCCTTTGTCCATTCCTCCATCCTCTCTTGTTGATCCCTGTTCAACAACCTCAGGGGCATAACACCTTCCACTTCGTGTTAAGTGCCCCACACCTGTAATATCTTGCTGACTTAAAGACCCGAGCATAACCATGCTGCAGTCATATTTCCATGGTGTAGTTTTGCTTTCCTTGTATGAAAAGGAGGAAGACAAATCTATGATTAGCTTGGGTGCAATTTTCTCAACAACTGGAATAGTCTTCTCTGGTTCATCATAATAGATGATCAAAGGTCTTCCTATTCCATAGCCAGTCGTATTTCAATAACCTCTACTTCCTCCTTTGTCTCCTCGTAAAACTGGGCCTCTCCATTATCCATCATCTTTTGGATTTTAGCCCGAAAATCCTCGCAGTTTTATATGATATAACCTGAACATTTATGGAACGGGCACCAATTCTACACCCTTATTGCAACCATTTTTAAACTGTCTGCATCCCCCACCATTCATGCCTTAACCATCTCGACCCATACTATTAACATCGGAGTCTTGACTTCCCTGGCATTCCTTTTTAACCTTCTGACTTCCCCTACCAATATTGCATTTACCCGATTCTCAGCATGATAGGGTAATGGGTTTCCCGCTACATTCGGCCCATTCTTTGATCCAAACTTCACAACTCCGGTATTGATTAAACTTTGGACCTTCTTTTTGAAGGCAATGCAATCCTCCATTGAATGCCCCTGAATTCTTGCATGATATACGCAGTTGGTATTTGCATTGTACCATCTCGGGTATGGTGGGGTCAAAGGTTTAAGATATACGGGCGCGACAAGTTGGTCTTGCAGTAGTTTAGGATATAGCTCACCATAGGTGGTAGGAATGGGATCAAACTGGGTTTTTGATTGTTCCTTGGTGAACGATAGTCATTGTGCGCGGGACCTTGAGTGTTTGGGACAATGTTTCGAGGAAGGGTTATTTGTGGGGATATACCAGTTACGAACGGCTGTTGTGGTATATTGAGATAGGGGAATGGATTTTGGGTAAGGTGGTTCACATTGGGGTAGTAAGGATTATACCTCGGGTAAGGTGCGTAAGGTGTCGGAGGTGCATAAAATGTAGTAGGAGTATAAGGGCTGGAGGTGTGTATGGTGTAGGAGGTGTATAGAGGTATTGATTGAAACTAACTGCATGTGTCTCCTTCTTCTTCTTTGCAGGAAAAACTCTCTTCGGGGTAGCAAACTCACCCCCTTCCATTTTCCCGTTCTTAATAGCAGACTCTATCATCTCCCCAGATATCACCATATCTGCAAAGTCCTTGATGGTGCTTCCCACCAATTTATCATAATAACAGGGTATTGATGAAAAGCACTGTAGCTTCCTTGTTGGTTAAAGGGGGTTGCACTTGTGTAGCCAGGTCTCGCCATCTCTGAGAATATTCTTTAAAGCTTGCAATAGCTTTCTTTTCCATGTTTTGGAGAGTTAGACGATTATGCACCGTATATGTCACATGCTTATACTGTTCCATGAAAGCTTTGGCTAGATCCATCCAGGAACGGATCTTAGAACGAGTAAGCTAGTTATACCATCGAGTTGCAAACCCTATCAAGCTATCTTGGAAACAGTGGATGAGAAATTTTTTGTCTTCATCATGTCCGATCATCTTCTGGCAATACATGGTTAGATGCGCTGATGGGTTGGTAGTTCCGTTATATTTTTCAAAGTCTGGTACTTTGAACTTTGGAGGAATCACCATACCGTGCACTAAACTCATCTATTTGGCATCCAGACTGCCAAATCGTTCTGCTCCTTCAATTGCCCTCAGTCTTTCCTCCAGCAACTGATATGTTTTCTAGGATTCTGTCATTTCAACCCTCTTTAGCTTAGTCATCTTTGCCCTTTCCTTTTCGGCCATTTTTTCAAAGTCTAAAATGTCCACATCAATTGGATCAACCCCAATATTACCCCTTTTAGGACCAAAATTCTGTTCTTCGACCGCTGGTTGGATGTAAATATAAGATGCTGCCCCAGTCGGAAGTTCATTTCCCATAGACTGGGATGTCTGGCCATTCTTCTGTACCACCTCTGGTTGATCTTCCTAGTTTACTGCCCCTATTCCGGTAATTGAATTTTCTCTCATCCACTTCTACCTCATCATGGTACTCATCATCTCCATGAGTTTGATCATTTGTTCCTGTGACTCCTCTTGAGACTTAGCCAACTGTTCTTGCAATTTTTTTTAATTCTTTCCATCCTTTCAATTCTAGCAAGCTGATCGTTCTCCATAGCTTTTGCTTGAGATTGAGTATTATGGGGGTGTCGAAAGTCTGATTCTTTCTGAGTGCGACTAATTGTACCTTTAGTTTTTAAAACCATGGATTAGAAAGTATTGACACATTTTTTATTTTATTTTATAAAAAAAGAATAAATGACTAAATGTTAATAAATGAACAAATAAGTAAATGACTAAGTGTATGAACATGAATGACTAATTATAAAGAATAAATGACTAAATGTATGAACAATTTATAAAGAATAAATGAATGAATGATTATAAATATAAATGAATGAACAAACAAAATATATAAAGGAAAGAACAAATGAATGATGAATGCATTAAAAAGTATTGGTCCCGGGATAATTCAAACCAAACGGTCTTTCATTGATTTCCTGGAACTAAATACATCAAAGAAAAGATCAATGCTTAAGACAATCTAATAATCTGTCTATCCTAATTTAAAAATGTTATTACAAAACACTGGTCCTATAGTAACTCCCTCGGATCTTGGACCTTTTTCATGTCCTCTTTTGATTGCCTTGCTCTTCAATCTGACCCTTACTTGTTCACGGCCCTTTGAAATGCCAGCAGAAGCATCATCGTGTAAGCTTTCCTTAGCTTGTTTCTCCAGTTGATTGGCTCGGGCTTCCTCATGCTTTGCTCTCTCTATCCGATAGTTCTTCTCCTTCTTGAGGTTTTTGACTTTTTGCTCCCATTCTCCGGAAGTCTTGAGAGTCCCCTCGAATCTGAGCTCGAAACGGTACCTCTTGTTCTCCAAGTGTAATTCCTGAAGATCGCTTTTAGCAGTGTCCCTTTCTCTCTTGACCTTTTCCTTTTCTCTTTCTCGGGCTAATTCCCTATTTTTCATATCCTCAAGCTCTTCTTGCAATTGGGCAATTTCCTTGCTCATCTGGGCCTTTTCTTTTTCGAATTCTGCCCTTGCAATTTCTAACTCCGATAGCGCTTCCTTAGGTGGCGAGCTTAGGAGCTGAACTTCTTCCCCATCTGATGTCAACAACCTATCATTAACCCTCAATTCCCTCCATATCAGGTAACCAGGTGTGACGATGTCAGCATATCTAGCTACCTCCACCCGATGAGTTTCCTTTCATGCTACTACAATCTCTCGTACCTTTCTCGAGTATCCATCTTCTTCATAAGCAAATTCCAAATTAATAAGGTCATGGGTCATAGAAGTAAACTGACGGGATTTCGATAGTCTTAGTACTAGCAGTGGTGCATAGCTCACTCCTCCCCATACTCTCAATAATGGAACAGAAGCTTTATCTCCGCACTTGTACAATGTCGGCATAGGAGCTATCCATAGAACTCTCCAAATTATCATCTCAGCCCTGATATTTCAGAATATGTTGATCCAATGTTCCTTAGTCCTATTTTCAAGCCAATTTCTCTTAAGAAATTCACCAATTGGTGCAAAAGACTTCCAATACGAGCGAAGAGGGAAATTCTCCTGTTTACAAAAATAGCTCTGAACCCATATGTAAAGGAGTTGTATACAACCTATAAAACGCCCTTTTCCTTCCCGTCTACAAAAATTCAGGGATCGAATTATTTATCCTATAATTACCGGGGTTGGGTTTATCCTCTGCTCAAGCCTCTCAAAAACATCAAATATCGCCACACCCACATACCCTAATGTCTTTGGGAAGATAACTAAACCATAGATAGCCAAAGAAAAAATATTCCTAACTATCTCTTACTTGAATGGCTATGTATTAAGGTCCATAAAATATCCCATGATATACAGTAGCTTACCTCTTTTCGGATAACATGGCTTTCGACCCAATTTCTTTCCACTCCCAGAATCTTAGACACCTTTTTCTTGAAACTTGGCGTCTTTGTATCCTTTAAATAAATACGGTCGAGAATAACATTCTCAATATGCAGCAAGGTTGAATATTCCTCTATGGTTGGAGTCATATACTCTTGGTTGAAGGTAAAACACCGATAAGCGGGATTCCAGAATTGCACCACAGCCCAGATCACCTCACCACTGACCTAACCTGAACTAACAGTGCTATGTCCCCATAAGTTTGAGTGAAGGCTTCTTTTTCTGATATGTTCCATTGATTCCATATATCCATCAATTCTCGGAGATCATTTTGCCTGATAGTAAGATCAACCTCGGCTGAAAATGCTGACACATATCCTGTCTTCAAACAATCCCTATTATCCTGCTGACCTTTCTCGGACTGTTTCCTAACCTCTAAATGCTTCTCCATGGAAGCCCTTTTGATTGAATATTATCCTGAGACCAATAACCTTCTATATGCAAAAATGATGACAAGAATGTAAAAACAAAAAAAAACAACAACAACAACAAAAAGAAAATGTATAAGTAACGGGAATAAATGCGAATAATACAACAACAAAAAAAAAACATATAATTAAAAACAATAATTATCCCTGAGGATGCCAACAAAATTTCGGCATTATAACACCCCTGGGATGACACACCAACATTTATTACGGGCATTGTGATGTACGTTCATCATTTTCCGATTTTCAAAAATAAACTTATTCGGAAAGTAGAATAGAAGGTAAAAGGATTGGAAATATTCCTCCATCTGTTCTTAACTTCGGGATATCTAATTGGAAATCTGGCATGGCTTCGCCTAGGTTTACTATATGAAGATGAATTAGTTCTAAAAGCCCCGAATTGTTCCTCACTGTCATCGGTGAAGGCTACTAAGGCACCCCGATAAAAGCGGGTTCAATTCGTTAGAGTCTATTTCCCTAGCCCATGCGGATTGTTAATCATGAAGGCTTAGGTAATTTAATACTCCGGAAGTGTTTCACTAGCCTATGCGGATTGTTAATCACGAAGGGTTAGTTACTTTGTTCCCACTTAAAAGGACGGAACCAGGATATAGGATTCATGATATGCAAATGCACGTGTAGTGTGAGGAGAAATAACAAACCTTTCACCACCTATTCTACATCCCTTATTCTAAATGCCCCAACAAGATTAAACAACATAAGTCATCAATTAATCGATAAATGAATATATGCACCAAAATAACAAGAGAACAATTATAATATGTATACACATGAATATGGACATATTTAAAAACATTTTATTATTTTTGAAATTATCCTTATTTTTTATATAAAAAAATATGGGAATTAAAGTTAAATACTAATTAAACCAACAAAACCGAGACTTTGATAAGACACGACTAATTCTAGGCATGACTCTCTAATAGTTCCCAGCGGAGTCGCCTAGCTTTCGCAACCTAAAAAAAATAAAAAGTCTCATCGTGAGTCTTTATTATTCGTTAAGCGTGATATTGAAAAAAACAGAGGAAAAGACGACTTAATTCCTCTTGAAAAATGAAGGTTTTAAAAATGACCTTGAAAAAGACATGGAGTCGCCACCAATCTTTTTTAGCTAGGTGTGATCGGCCACCTATTAAAACCGGTTTTGTAAAACATTTTAAAATTAATTAAAACATTTTTAAAACCAATTTCAAGTCTGTGTTATAAACCAGAGAAAATCGAAGAATCGGGTTCGAGACTCGGTTACGTGCGGGGAAGGATTAGCACCCCCACAACGCCCGTATAAAACGGTACCTTATTAATCATGTGTTATCTCAAGTCTCGGTAAAAAGTCGATTTTAAATTTGGTATATCAAATTAATTCCCAATTTTTAAGAAAAATAATTCCATTTTAATTGAAAATGACCCGGAATTTATTAATTCAAAATTTTCTTATATTCCCCAACAAACGTGGCAAAATATAGAAATTTTTATTAATTTGGAAAATTTTCCGAATCATTCTCGTTTTAAATAAGATATTCCTTTATTAAGGATAATTGATGATATCCTCTCCAGCAAACCTGGAAAATAACTCATGAATTATTTTAACTAGAGAATATCTTTATTTTATTGAAAATCATCATCTTTTTCAAAAAACATTTTTTTTTTAAATATGAATATGTGTGACATAAATAAAATGACATAGCAAAGTCTAGTTAATATAATACAACCCAAATGATATGATATAATTTATATGGCATAGCATATTCTAAATAAAATGAAATATCCTAAGTCACATGATATATTCTAAATGAAATGAAATATCCTAAGTAACATGATATGTTCTAAATGAAATGAAATGACTTAAATGACATGAAAAATGTAAATCATATGGCATATTTTTAAATAATATAATCTAAATGACATGGAATATAATCTAAGTGACATAAAATGGCATGAAATATAAAATAATGCTATCATGATATATGCATGAAAATAAAAATAAAATAATAATGCATGAACATAATATATGCTAAATAATGTGAGAAAAATAAATAACTAAATAAAAAGCATAGAATAGCATGAAATATTCAAAACCACATAACAAACAACATAACACCATAAAATAAATCAAAACAATAACAATATCGTAGCAATTATCATAGCAAAAATCACATATTATATAGTATGCATGAATATGGAAAAAATGCAATGCATGAAAGTGTATTTTTTCCTTTAATTAAGGAAGTCCATATATCTAAAAAGATACCCGGCTACCTTAGGAAAATATATCAAATTAAATTTTCTAAAATCAAAATACTTTATGATTGTTTGAAAACAATTTTGAAAAGCTTGAATGAAGATTAAGACCCTAGCCAAACCCTTTTAAAAATGGCTCTAATTTCCTAAGTTTAAAATCCCGGACTTGACCAACTATGACCCGAACTCTATAAAAATCAATTTTTAAGTTTAAAATAGCCTAGAAACCACCCTAAGGCAATAGCTAAATTTCCTAATCATTACATATTCTCCAGTTAAAATAGCCTAGTCATTTTATTTATGTCACACATATTCATATTCATATATTTTTTAAATGTCCTGAAAAAAGTAATGATTTTCAATAAAATAAAAATATTCCCAAGTTAAAATAATTCAAGAGTTCTCTGCCGGGTTTGCTGGGAATGAAATCATCAATTATCATTAATAACGAAATATCTTCTTTAAAATGAGAATGATTCGGAAAATTTTTAAACTAATAAAAATTTCTATATTTTTCCACGTTTGTTGGGGAATATAGAAAAATTTTGAATTAATAAATTCTGGATCATTTTCAATTAAAAATGGAATTATTTTTCTTTAAATTGGGAATTAATTTGAAATACAAAATTAAAAATCAACTTTTTTACCGAGACTTGAGATAACACACGATTAGTAAGGTACCATTTTATACAGGCGTTGTAGGGGTGCTAATCCTTCCCCACACGTAACCAAGTCCCGAATCCGCTTCTTTGATTTCTCTGGTTTAAAACGCAGACTTGAAATTGGTTTTAAAAAATGTTTTAATTAATTTTAAAGTGTTTTATAAAACCAGTTTTAATAGGTGACCGATCACACCTAGCTAAAAAAGATTGGTGGCGACTCCATGTCTTTTTCATGGTCATTTTCAAAACTTTCATTTTTCAAGAAGAATTAAGTCGACTTTTCCTCGGTTTTTTTTAATGTCACGCTTAACGAATAAAAAAGTCTTGCGATGAGACTTGTTATTTTTTAGGTTGCGACAGCTAGAATAATCAATTTGATGACCCTTTAATTTTCCACAAGTTTGCTCAAGTGAGCATGACTTTGAACCATTGATTGGCCTAAGTCATAAATCATGTGGCAAGGACATGAAATGCATGAAAAATACAGCAAATATGATGCATGAAATGCATGATTTAAAACCTAAATGACATGAAAAATGCATGGCATCAATAAAATGACCTAGACCTAAATGAACTTGCATGGCATTTAATGCAACCTATGTCTAAAATGCATGAATATGCATGACAAAACAAACCAATCAACTATCCACAATTACAGCTGTTCAAGAATCTTAAGCCATTATGTTGACACTCTCCCTCTTCATGCATTGGTCCATGTGGCTTATTTGCAAAGGCTTGATCAAAAAATAACTAACTTCCTCTTCATTGTTGGCCTTTTGATTAAAAATCAGAAACTATCTAGCTATCCTTGGGCCTTGGCCGGCCAGCCCCTTTTCTTCTAGCCCATGTTTTATTTTTTAAAAGGCAAGAAAATACCTTTTCGGTTTCTTGGGTAAAATGACCTTTTTGCCCCCCGAACATAAATAAATGGAAAACGGATTCCAAATTCAAATTTTCTTTTTTTTCAATACTTTAAAAATAATAAAAATTTCATTTTGGAAGTTTTCAAAAATTTTCGAGTCCATTTGCTATTTATTTGGATTTTTTCTTCCAAAATTACCCTTTTATGTCCCCAAACTTTACCATTTTTTAAACGAGCTCCAAATCCAGGTTTTTCTTCACCAATATATTTCAAATAATTTAAAAGTGTGATCTGGAAGTTTTCATAATTTTTGAAACTCATTTGGTATTTTTTCGAGATTTATCTGCTTGAATTACTACATAGGGGTCCCGGAATTTGGCCATTTTGCAAACGAACTCCGAATCCAAATTTTATTTCACCAATCTCTTCCAAATAATTTAAAAATGAGATTTACAAATTTTCAAAATTTTTGGAGTTCATTTGCTATTTTTCGGGATTTATCTTCTTGAATTTCTACATAAGGGACCCGGGATTTGGCCATTTTGCAAACGAACTCCGAATCAAGATTTTCTTTCGCTAATCTCTTTGAAATGATTTAGATGAGATTTACAATTTTTTAGAATTTTTGGAGTTCATTTGCTATTTTTCCCAAATTTTCCAATTTTGCCCTTTTTCCTCCAAAACCTAGTTTTGCTCAAAACAAATCCGATTTTCAGATTTTCTTCAAACTGAGCCTTGGGCTATCCTTTTTTAATCACTCCTCATCCATTAGGGGCTTTAGTCCTACCAACTCGGGCCATTTTTATAATTCTTCCCAATTTCACCGAAATCCACTAAAAACCCTAATTCTCGGTTTTCTTTCGGATTGACTTTTCTTTCAGTTTTTCTTTCAAATTGCTTCTCTGTTACCCGTAGTCAATGCTTATCCTTCATTTGGAACCTTTAATTTCGACCAATTCGATCGTTTAAGCACTTTTCCCCAAATTTCCTGGATTAAGGTTTTTCTACTGAATCTCCATAACCCAACTTCCAAACTCCATATCTTTCGATGTAGACCTCGGATTATCAAAATTCTTTTTCCATTTTTCAATTGAACTTCAAATCTTGATTTTGAAAGTGGGTTGACTTTTTTAATAGTTGACTTTTCAAGGTTGACTTTTTCAAGTTTGACTTTTTATGCTCACCTTCTTAGACTAAGTCCAGGAGTACCACCTACAAGATGAAAATAATCTTTTTACATTCTGAAACATCAATTTAGGAAGAAAATATACCTGTTTTAGTGGTCCGGACAAAATTAGGTGTCTATAGCCTAGTGTCAAAGTTCCTAGTTTTTGACTCACTTTTTGAAGTCCGGATTAACTACCCATGACCCAATTTTTGCGAAACCAATTTTTTACCTTTGAACTAACATGGAAAACATCCCAAAACAGTAGCTTATGGATTTCGGCAGCCCCTCCCCTGTGGTAAAAAATGAGACCTTTAGTAGCTTTAAAACTTGTTTTGGTGCCTAAAAACCTGTTTTACAAAGCTATTTTTTAGACCTTTGTAAAAAATTCAAAACAATCTGGAAAAATCAGTTTAGACTCAAAAAATGATGAACTAAAAAAGGTAGAAGCAATTTTTATTTTGACAAAAAATGCATAATGAAAATATTGCCCAAAATCAGCATATCCAACTTGCAAAACATTGTTTTTTTCCAACTAGTTTGAAAAATATATTTTCGCTATGGACCATTAGTTGATCCTAACCAAAATCAAGTTGGAAATGATTTGAAAACATGTTTGTACAGCAAGAAAAAAAGATGGGCTAAAGGCTAGCTTATTGGAAATGAATCCCACTTAGCCATCTCTTGGTGGGAAACCAAGGTCATCAAGCACTAACATCATTTCCCCAACAAGCAATATGGAAAATGCAACATAAATATCAGCAAGATATATATATATATATATATATCAAGATGACAATACACAAGCAAGGAAATATAAGCAAACATGAAAACAACGTTGGCTCAAAGTTTGGCCTCTTGGATGCTAGATTCCGCTCAAACTATCACTTGGTAAAACAAAGATTATCAAGCTCAAAAACCTTCTTATTTGATTTTTTTAGAAATAAAAAGAATAAAATCTATCCTACCACAATAGAACAACCCACATCACAATGGCAAACAAGAAAATTGAGCAAAATACAAGCACAATAACAACTACCATGTTTCGACCAAGAGGAAGAAATAAGATAGAAATGTTGTTTTCTTTGGTTTCTTTGAAAAAGAAGAATATGAAGAGAAAAAAACCTTTGAGAAAACCATTTTTGAAACCTTTGTTTTTTAAAAGATTAAATGAAAAATAACATAGAAATAAAGAGAAAATGAGCATGAAAATGAACCAAAAAAAAAAAAGAACAAGTAGAGAAGAAAGCTACCTAGTAAAAGCTTCCAAGAAATCTCTTCTCCTTCCTCCTTTTTCCTCTTTTTTCTCTCTTCCTTTCCTTTTCTCCTTAGAATATTTTAGCTACTGCCTTTATCACTCCAATGTAATGAAAAAGTGTATAAAAAATGAAGAGAACCCCTCTCTAATAGCCTTGGCCTAATCCCTTAGTGTTGGTGTGCATGCTCATCTTTTTTCTCTTAGTCATGCTTTCTTCATGCCCTCATGGTCCTCCTTCCACATGGCTACCTCTCCTAATATTATGGATCTAATAACATTCCTATTGGTCCTAAATGCCATGTCAAATATTCTTGTCCCCTCTCTCTACAACATTTTTTTTAGCCACTTGTCTTGATCGTGTAGCTTAGCCACAAATATCTTCATATTGTCATCTTTTTTATCCACTTGGCCTCATCCTATGGCTTTCACATGGCCTTCACATGACATTGGTCAATGAACTTCCATCCTTACAATTAAAATGCCTCTCATTGGCCAAAAAATGCCACATAAACATTAAGTGGTGACTCATGTCCTTTCTTTAAAAATCTCTACTGTATTCTTCATCTTGACCATTGGATCAAACTTTACAGCTTCCTTTCCCTCTTGGCCGAAAATGGCCTGGAATATTCTAGGTCTACCCTTTTTTTTTTTTTGCCAATTGGTCCTTTTTCGATTTTTTGGTAAAATTGCATTTTGGCCCCCCAAACTTGATCTATTTATTTTTGGGCCCCAACTTCGTATTTTTCTTACCCAAATTATCCTATCCAATATTAAACTCAGTTCTAGAAGTTTTCATAATTTTTCGAGCTTGTTTTCTATTTTTCAGATTTTCCTCTAAAATTAAGGTTTTAGTCCCCAAATTTAGCCTATTTGCGATTCGGTCACAATTTCGGGTTTCTTCCTGCTCATTTTCTACTTTCCATCCCAAAACTTAATTCTGGAAAGTTTCACAATTTTTCGAGCTCGGATTCTATTTTTTTCAGATTTTCTAAAATTGCATTTTAGCCCTGGAAACCTCAATGTTACTCGAAACAGGCCATTTTCTGGATTTCATTTTTCCGTCCCCTTTTTCACATTTTGAATTGGAGTTGGACCAATTTTTCCCAATTGTTATATCCGAATTCCTTTCCTATTGGAATTGGATTTTCCCCCTTTTTCCCCAAAATGGCAATTTCCTCTTTATTTAATTTTTGGCTTTTTTTTTTTGAATTGGCTTTTCCTTTGAATCCACTTCAAATTGGACCTGTAGATATCTTTATTTATTGATTATTCTTCAATTTGGGACTTCAATTTTACCCAATTTGACCATCTCTATAGTTTTTCCCAAATTTGTAATTCTCCATTTATTCATTTAATCTTTATTTTTTCAATTATTCTTCAAATTGACTTCTACTTCAATTCCACTTTAAACTGAACTTTGATTTATTGATCTTATTCCAATTTGAATCTTCAATTTTGTTCAATTTGATCATTTATATACTTTTTCTTAAATTTGCAAAATTTTCAATTTTTTCCTAAAATGGCAATTTCCAAATTATTCATTTTTGTCCAATTTGTTCTTCAATTGATTTTTCTTTGTGATATTGGATCTTAAGGTACTTCTATTTATTGATTATCCTTCAAATTGAGATTTCAATTTCATCCAATTTAAAAGTTTACGTACTTTTCTCCAAATTTCAAAATTTCATACTTTTCCCCTACATTGAAATTTGCAATTTGTCTTTCCACCTTCAAATTTTCCTCTTATCTTCAATTGTGGATCTCCAATTATCAAGATTGCTTCACCATCGTTCAATTCTTCTTTCGAACCTTGATTTTTTCTAGAGTTGACTTTTTGAAATTGACTTTTTTGGGGTTGACTTTTTTCGTGTTGACTTTTCCGTATTGACCTCCGAATCAAAGTCTTAGAGATCCAAATGTAGAATTAGGGGAGATTCTTTGCATTCCGAAAAGTTGAAAGAGAACTTATCTTGTTTAGAGGGTTTGGACAAAATTAGGTGTCTACACATGCAATTCAGAAAAAAAAAAAAAAAAAATCAGATTTATGTGAGATCAATGGAGGAGATATAAAGATTGATGCAAAATCCTCTACTATTTTTATCTGTGCTTCATTCCAATAAATTAGCATCCTGGAAGTAAACAGCTCGCAAGTTATCAGCAGCGCTATAAAAACCAGACCAGACTGATCGGTGGCCTGTTCGATCCGATGCATATTATAAAATCGAGAATTCTCTGAATCGGTAAAAAATCGGTTGAACCAGTAAAAAATCGGAAAAAACCAGGAAAAATCGGTTTTAAACTTTTTTTTTAAATTATTATATGTGATGAGATTTAAACCTTTAACCCCTTGAATTTATATTAAAGATTATATCATTTAACTAAATACATATTTTTATTAAATATTTACTATATTTAATACTTATTTAATATTAAAATTACTTATTTAATATTTAAATATTTTTTTAATGTAACCGGTCGGTTGGACCGGTTGAACCGATAGCCGAAGGTCTCACTGATTTGACCTCCAATCCGATTTTTTAAACTTTGGTTATCAGACCTTGTATTCGAAAAGAAGACGAATATGCAATGACTACGGTGAGGAAATGGTCAGTAAAACCTATGATGCATAGCAATGCCATCCCTGAATGCAATCGAAATCACAGTGTTACGGCCATCCTCTTTTCCCTTGGAGGATATTCAGGAAACAACTACCATGACTTCACCGACATCATTATTCCACTATATTAGACTGCTTGACTGTTTGATGGAGAAGTAAAGTTTTTTCTTATTACCAACAGAAATCCATGGTGGATTACGAAGTTCCGCATCTTATGGCAAAAGCTGTCTAATTACGAGGTTATCGACATTGATAATGAAGAAAACATCCATTATTTCACAAGTGTGATTGTTGGTCTCAAACGTAGTCCTCAAGAGCTGAGTATCGATCCTTCAAAATCACCTTATTCAATGAAAGACTTCAGGTAGTTTTTGAGAAGTGCATACTCCTTAAACAAGGCTACCACAATCAAAATGGAGGATGATGGGAAGACAAGACATCTGCTTCGCATCGTTTAAGAAACAGGAACAAGAACGTTTACGAATACAGATGATATAGTTAGAATGGCAAGAAACTTGAGCTACGAGTAGTGGTAGCAGAGGCTGACAGGAATGTACAAAGATGTGCTGAGATTGTAAATTCTTGTGATGTTTTATGACGGGACTTGGGAGTTCATGGAGCTGGCCTAACCAACATGGTTTTTATTCGTGAGAATGCAATTTTGATCCAGATAATTCCTGTTGGAGGGGTGGACCGGCTGGTCAGAAACGCCTTTGGAGAGCCATGCAAGGACATGAACTAAGGTATTTAGATTATAAGATTAAAACAGGAGAGAGTAGCTTGATTCAACAATATCCACAAGAGCATGAGGTTTTAAACAATCCATCCTCCATTTGGAAACAGGGGTGGTTGGCATTCAAGGCAGTGTATTTGGACAAACAGGATGCCAACCTTGACATCAATAGGTTTAGACTCACTTTGCTAAAAGCTCTTGAGCTTCTATATCAGTAAATATTGATTTGGATCATTCTTCCTTGCATTTTATTTTTCAAATCTAGTTTGAGTGTCGGTGGGACGAAATTGTTTTAGTGATTAAAAAATTATAGAAATATTTATCAATTAAAACCATATTGTATCTTCAACTTTTTTTTAAGATAATAAAAAGTTTCTGATATCTAATAAAAAAATTTGTAAAAGTACGGCTTCATGCTACTCTAGAATGCTCGTGCGTGAAGGTTTCTATGTTTTTGTTTTCATGTTTGGGCGTAGAATCCAACATGAATATTCATGCAAACTTTGGAATCTTCCACTAAAACTCTAAAACTAGAAGGAATTTTATATATATATATATATATATAAGAGAAATGGTTAGAAATGCTAAGATTCGAACTCTATATTTGTTGAATGTTATCTTTTAAAAGTGACTTTATGAACCAATTGGATTAAATTCCAAATTCAACTGGAAAAAAATTTCTACATTGCTGTCGCTTTCCTCAAATCCAAATCATTGTGTATTGGAACCCCAGCAACAAATCAACTACTTCTGTCAATGACAACTATGCCTAACTTCTCCAAATGCCGTAGTTGTTTTATTCTCGTAGATAAGTACAAGATTTTCGAACAAACATATCCTTTGATTTGTTCTCTTTTGTAACATAAATTGCATGTGCAAAGACAACAATTTTTTGTCTTTTCCAACCGGTTTCCTTGTTACCTTCACCAAAATCCTTCTATAAAAGTCACCTTTATTCCAAGTCCTGTTTCAAACTTTCAGTCTATATTTTTCTCTGAAGCAAAACAAATAAATAAAGGTAGACAGATATATATGGCCTCCCTCCACTGTCCTGCCGGGTTTTCTATTACATGTTCCTACAGTCGAGAGCAAAAGCTACGCATCAAAGTAGGTAGATTTTCTAGAACAACTACTGCCAAGGTAAATGGAAGGATCCAAACAACTGCTAGTAGCAAAAACAGCGGGATGGTTTCAGCTGCATCAATGGCAGAAGTTGGCTATATCACCAAAACCCGAACACGACAAAATATCCCAACCAAGAAACAGTTAGTTGATCCATTTCGGCAAGGAATAATCGTCGAAGGAGGTTTTGGATACAGACAGACTGTTGTTATAAGGTCATATGAAGTTGGTGCTGATAAAACTGCTACATTGGAGAGCCTCCTTAACCTTCTTCAGGTTTTTCCTGCTGTAGCAATTGCTGTTTTTGTTTCCCAAAATGTAGAAATGCTTAAATTGTTCGATGTTTGTGATGGGCATGTAGGAAACAGGGCTGAATCATGTCTGGGTTTCAGGACTTCTTGGCGATGGATTTGGTGCCACGCATGGGATGGTTAGGAATAATCTCATTTGGGTGGTGACAAGGATGCAGCTTCAAGTTCATCAATATCCAATCTGGTGAGTCCTCTTGCATCAGTATCAAAATTCAAAACCAGTAACTGGCCCTCAACTTTGAAGCATTAAAATAACTGATCAACTGGGTTTTCTGAAGGGGCGAAGTGGTCGAGGTTGACACATGGGTCGGGGCATCAGGAAAAAATGGAATGCAAAGAGACTGGCTTATCCGAAGTCATGTTACTGGAAAAGTATATGTCCGTGCGACAAGGTAGAAATTCGGATGTCAATCATCAAAAGTTATCTAAAGATTTCAAAGTTTTTAATTTGTCCTGAGGAGTTGAAAATGTGACAGCACCTGGGTGATGATGAACCAACAAACAAGACGTCTTTCCAAAATCCCAGAAGAAGTTAGAGCTGAGATTTCACCTTGGTTTATTGAGAAGAATGCAATCCAAGAAGAAAGTCCTAAAACTATCAAAAAATTAGACGATACCGCAAAGTACATAAACAGCAAACTTAAGGTAGAAGAGCCTTTCCTCTTATTATTCCTTCACAGAACCCAATTCATGATGCTTCCTGCTGTATCTGCAAGTAATTCTAGCACATTTTCCGGTTGTGCATTATATAAGCATCCATGTTACAGATATATACTTCTCAGATATATGTTTTCTTGAGCTAAGATCTTTCATGCATGCAGCCCCCTCACCTAATTTCCACTCTTCTAATTAGCTGAAATATTTCCATTAATAGCTGTACTTGCAGACTATTAATTTTAGCAAATCATAATCCCAGTAGAAACTCAAGCTGTAAAAAATAGAAAGCATCTGATTACAGTAACTCTGGTTGTGCAGCCCAAGAGGACTGACTTGGACATGAACCACCACGTCAATAATGTTAAGTACGTGAACTGGATGCTTGAGGTGAACCGCATACATCCCACAAACTATGCTCAGGTTCCAACCTCAATAAAACAAACGAAACATAATATATCATAATTTTGAAATTTTCTACCATTGCTCCTACAGACCATTCCTGAAATTTTTCTCGGGGGCTACCAACTGTTCAGTATCACACTGGAGTACAGAAGAGAATGCGGAAGTTCAGATACGGTTCAATCTCTGTGTCAACCTGACGAAGATAGAGCATTGCAGGATGGAGTTCAAGATGGTAAAAATTACAAGGAACAATTACAGGCATCAGAGTTTGAAGGAGATGCATCCCCTAGCAGACCCCTACTAAGCTTTACACATCTCCTCCAAATGACAGCGGACTCCAAAAGTGAAGAGATTGTGAGAGGAAGAACCACATGGAAAAGAAAGCCTTAGGCTATCCCATAGAGATACCTACCAACAGCCACTACCTATTTCAGCCTGGGTTCTGACTCATTAGGAGAATTAAAGAGGTAAACCTAATGAAAATGTATCTTATGTGTTTCAATTACAGCAAAAACAAAAAATATACACGCCAGAATTGGGATTTTTTTCTTATCATAAATGAGTACCACAATCTTGCGAGATGGACTCAAAAAAAGTAATAAAGGAGAATTTGCACAAACAAAAAACATATAAGAGTAGCATGCACATCACATCCGTGTTGCTGTATATCTTGATATTTTAGAAACATTATCATCTCTGATTAGTGCAAACAACAAAACACTAAAGCAAGTTTAGCAAAAACCAGCCAAATGTAAGTTCCACTTGTGTGATGCCAACTTAAAGAAAAGTATATAATATCAGCAATTAACAAGAAATTAACAAAAGCAGACTACTAGCATTATCAAGCTCAATCAGTCATATTCACATTTATAAAGTGTAATTTCATGGATCCCCATGCTCAACTCAAAATAAGTGTCTTAAAAAGGAAAGAGGAAGGAAACATCTGCAGGATCAATGACTCAAAGTCTAAAGAAATGTATACGAGGATTCCCAACTTGGATCAACAAGAGACTTTACCCAGTCAGTGCAAGTTTATTACAAGCAGTGATCAAAGGCTTTTTCATCAAGCTTTACAATGTGGTGGAAATTATACATAAATAACCATAATTCTGCCTTGTGATTTACATCTACAACTACCTTGCCAACTCTTAGCTTCTACAAAGAATTGTAATTTATATTTTGTGGTTACACACATAACAATAAGATATGAAGTAATAGCACTTACCTTGTACAGCAGTAATTTGGGTAAATGAGAGCCGATACAGGTAACACCCTTTTCAAAATTTCCACTCTCCTGGCCAAAATTTGAGATAGTTGAAATCTCCAGTTTCTGCCTCTGGAGGATCTTTCACCCCAGTTTTTGCCTCTAAAGGGTATTACCTTCCACCCTATTTGAAAAACAAGGGCTCAAAAAGTTGGCAAGTCATAGGGTCGATAAATTCCAATTACCTACTATTTGTAGAAAGACTGAACTCGGACATCGTGTTGCATCAGAACTGTCACTGTCAACCAGGGGTTCTCATCTTTCTGCTTCAGTGATAAGTGATAATAATGAACATTGTCACTTAAATACTTGGAATCAAGTTAACGCCACTTAGTATCATGGACTGAAGTTCTCCTCTTTTTGCTCTTTTTCAAAAGCAATGATGCATGGTAGATATCTGTGGAAGATGAATGGTCTCCACCCATCAACCACAGCAGAGCTTGAGCAGCTGCATCCTCTTCTGCAAGTTTCTTACTGCTGCAAGGCTGCCCCATAAAATCCAGCCCATTAAAGATCACAGTGGAGCAGAACTGATTGTTCTTTAGTTGTTTTGTCTTGTCCAGCCCTTGCAAGCACTGTTTGCAGCTGACTCTTGGAATTATCAACCCCGCCTGTACCTGGTGTTTTCACTATAGCTGTCTTCTTCGGGGATACTGGCACCTGACGACCAAAGACAAACCTGCCTTCACATTGGTCTTCTGAGACCAGCAACCATACTGCTGAGTGAGAGGAGCTCATTGCTTGATTGCATATCTAATGTAGGGTTCAAAAGCTGCCAACAAGCACCTACAGAAATTATGAATGCATCAGGATGCTAACTTTTGGCAGTGAATTGAAAGAATGGCATACACCAAGAGAGAAACCGGGATTTGTAAAGTAGGAAATTTTATTGCACGTGAAAATGAAACCAAAAATCATAGTAGCTCTGGAGATCTGATGAAACCTTGGACCTATAAGACATAGTTAATACTTCTAATTAGTTCCTCGAGCTCTCTTCTCAAGCTTAAATATGTATCAGCTAAAGCAGGTTTCATGAAGAACTCCAAATATCCTCCCAACATTTTTAGATGTCCATCCTATCAACATCCAATAAAAGATTCAACATAAATACTATGTCAAATAAGACTAAATTAAATGAGGAAAGCATCTTCTATCAAGAAGAAATGGAGCAACTGCAAATTATAACAATCAAATTAACTTACTCGTCCACCTCTAGAAATGTTCCCTCCAAATAAGAGCAGCACAGAATCAGAAACACCAGTTGAACCACGGACAGATACCACATTCACTTTTACCTTTTCATTGAAAACCAGCCATGGATATGGAATTTTGGGAACTCCAGCATTCACAGAATTCTACTTTATTCAGACAATAAAGTTGAAAATTAATAAATAAATAAACAAGAAAATGGAAACTTAGCCCTTGGATGAATTGTTATTTTCCACTCAAATCAGGGTACCTGAAACAATGAATTATAAGAAAACCAAACAAGTAGAACGAAATTACCGAGTATAGAAGAACTTGACCATCCTCCATTGTCTTCAGTGCAATTGACTTCTCCTTGTTCCGTGGAATGCAATTGCATAAGTTCATAAAAGACATTCATATTTCTAAAAGATGGATAAACTTTAAGACATTGACCAAACAAATAATTCTTTGATAAATAAATATACTCTTTTAATCATCCTTACCCGTTACAACATCAAGTTCGATTAGAAATAAATGTAACAAGGACAGAGATGCATAAAAAAAAAATGCATAATGACATGCCAGCCACACATGCATGAATAAACGTTAACATCAAAGTCAAACAGAGAGAGAAATTCTGATTAGGAAATAAAAGAAACCATTTTGATAACAAAATAATAAAATAAACTGACCAAGCATTTAAGGGAAATGCTACAAAACTCACCACAACAGAGCATATCCCAGGAAACAAGCCAGCGCAAATGACTGCCCTGATGAGATGCTCATCATTGCTCCATTTATTGCGGTTTTCTATATTTTGATCAACTAGACCAGTATCTTTGAGCAAAATGAACTGCATTCGTAGAGAGTCAATCGCCTTGAGAGTTTGTGCAGAAAGAAAATTCTTCCAACAATACTCATAACCAGACTGCTCTCCTTCAGCTTCTTTCCAACCATCATAGGCTCGGACAAGTGCAATATGATCACTGTACTCCTGGCCCGAGAACTGGGCTTTTGCCGATTCAGCAAGCTGCAACAGTGAGCAAGCAAGATTTAAAAGCCACTGCACCTTTTTGTATTTGAGGAATTGAAAACAAAAATGGTAAGAAAACATTGAAAACAGAAAAGGAGAGAAAAACAGGTGAGAAAACAGAAATAGAGTTTTTCTGTATTGAATTGATTGAAAAAACTCTACATACACAGCACCTATTTATAATATAACTATGGAATAAATTCTCCTAGAATTATGGAGCAAATTAAGGACCTAAATTAGGGAAACAGTAAACAGCACTAATTAGGGACAGCACTACACTAAATCAGGGATACAGTAGACTACACTAATTAGGGACAGCACTGCACTAAATCAGGGATGCAGTAGACTACACTAATTAGGGACAGTAAACTGCACTAAATCAGGGATTTCAACACTCCCCCTCAAGTTGGATCATATATGTTAATCATTTCCAACTTGTTTATGAAATCATCAAATTTTTGTCTTGTAAGCCCTTTGGTGAAGATATCTGCAGTTTGATCTTGTGTAGGAACATAGGTCATGCAAATGATTCCCTTCTCCACCTTTTCTTTAATGAAATGTCTATCCACTTCCACATGCTTGGTTCGATCATGTTGGACTGGATTGAGAGAGATATTTATTGCTGCTTTGTTATCACAGTAAAGTTTAATGGGAAACTTTACAGTGACTTGTAGTTCTTCTAGGAGTTTCCTTAGCCATAATGCTTCGCATATTCCTTGAGCAACTGCTCTAAACTCAGCTTCAGCACTACTCCGAGCCACTACACTTTGCTTTTTACTTCTCCAAGTTACTAGATTTCCCCATACAAAGGTACAATATCCAGAAGTGGATTTTCTATCTTCAACAGATCCTGCCCAGTCTGCATCTGTAAAGACTTCTACTCCTTTGCTGTCATTCTTCTTGAAGAATAATCCTTTACCAGGTGAACCTTTAAGATATCTAAGTATCTTAAAAACAGCCTCCAAGTGAGCTTCCTTTGGTGAATGCATGTGCTGACTTACTACACTTACTGCAAATGCAATGTCAGGTCTAGTATGAGATAAGTAAATCAACTTGCCAACTAGTCTCTGATATCTGTCTTTGTCAACCAGTTCCCCATAATCATCTGTCCTCTTCCCTGCTTCGATTGGAGTGTCACTTGGTTTGCATCCAAGCATACCGGTTTCTGTTAAGAGGTCGAGGACATATTTTCTTTGAGACACGCTGATTCCTTTCTTTGATCTTGCGACTTCCATTCCCAAGAAATACCTCATCTGCCCCAGATCTTTTACTTCGAATTCTGTGTTGAGAACACTTTTCAACCTTTCCATTTCCACTTCATTATCCCCGGTAAGAATTATATCGTCAACATACACAATCAGAATTGTCTTCTTTCCACCCTTGGCTTGTTTGAAAAACAAAGTATGATCTGATTGTCCCTGTTGATACTCTTGTTTCTTTAGAACTCTGGCAAATCTATCGAACCATGCTCTAGGGGACTGTTTGAGGCCATAAAGTGACTTTTTGAGTTTGCACACTTGGTTGTCTCGATGCCCATTACTGAAGCCTGGTGGCATTTCCATATAAACTTCCTCTTCTAATTCACCATTCAAAAAAGCATTTTTTATGTCAAGTTGCTGAAGTGGCCAATCCAAATTAGATGCCAAAGATAAAAGAACTCTAACTGTATTCAATTTTGCCACGGGAGCAAATGTCTCGGTATAGTCAATGCCATAAGTTTGTGTAAAACCTTTGGCGACAAGACGAGCTTTGTATCTTTCTATTGTTCCATCTGCTTTGTATTTCAGAGTAAAAACCCACTTGCAACCTACTTGTCTCTTCCCTCTAGGTAACTCCATCACATCCCAAGTTTCATTTTGTCTTAAAGCTTTCATTTCCTCCATTACTGCATTCTTCCATTCAGGAATAGCCAGTGCCTCCTGTATGTTCTTTGGAATTTCTAGACTATTGAGATTAGAGACAAATGCTCGAAAAACAGTAGAAAGATTATTGTGTGACACAAATTTGGAAATAGGATGGAGTGTACATGAACGAGGTTGTTTTCTGAGAGCAATAGGTAAATCAATATCATAAGTATTACAAATACCTGTGTTTGTTGTTGACTCACTCACAATTGGAGCTATCACCGGGTTAGATTTTCTTGGTGCTTCAGGTGTGAGGTTCTCTTGATGTCTTGATTTTTTTCTTCTTGAATAGACTAGCATCTCCCTATCATTCTGTTCTTCCACATCTCCCCCTGAGTTCAAGTTTCCTTCTGTATATGGTAGATTAGTATGAGGAATAGGTGGAGAAGGAAGAAGTTCAAAGTCCAAAAAACGATCTTCACTAGAAATCTCCCCCTGTAGAGAAGTTTTTTTGAAGAAAGGAGTGTTTTCAAAGAATGAAACATCAAGACTAACAAAGACCTTTTTTGTGGAAGGATCAAAACACTTGTATCCTTTTTGAGTAGGAGAATAACCAATTAACACACACTTGATAGCTCGAGGATCTAGTTTACTTCTATTAGGGGAGTGAACATGAACAAATGTAGTACATCCAAACACCTTGAGTGGTAAATTAGAGGGTAAACGTGAAGTGGGAAAGTTTTTTTTAAGGGTATTGAGTGGAGTTTCAAAGGAAAGGACTCGACTAGGCATCCTGTTGATAAGATAGGCAGATGTTAAAATAGCATCTCCCCAGAACATTTTTGGCATATTGTTAGTAAACATCAATGCACGAGCTACTTCAAGCAAGTGTTTATTTTTTCGTTCGGCTACCCCATTTTGCTGTGGAGTGTTGACACACGAACTTTGATGAACTATTCCATTAGTTTTCAGATAATCTCCTAGAATAGAATTAAAGTATTCTGTTCCATTATCCGTACGCAAGATCTGAATGTGAGTTTGAAATTGTGTTTGAACAATGGAGTGGAAATTTTTAAACACATCACGAACATCAGTTTTGTCTTTTAAGAGATAAACCCAACAAACCCGAGTATGATCATCAATAAATGTAACAAACCAATTTGTGTGAGTGCGAGTAGAAATACGATAGGGTCCCCATAGATCACTGTGAATCATAGTAAATGGTTTTGAAGGTTGGTATTTTGATTTTTGAAATGAAGTACGTTGATGTTTAGCCAATTGGCAGATTTCACACTGAAAAACAAAGTCTTTTTTATTGGAGCAAATAGAAGGAAACAAGTGTTTTAAGTACTGAAAACTAGGATGACCCATTCTAAAATGCCATAACATAATTTCACTTTCCCTAGAACAAGATGCAGAATTACAGTTTGTAGCTTGAAGCTGTCTACTCACATTTGCCTCATCAAAGTAGTAGAGTCCCTCACATTCCTTAGCACTGCCAATCATCTTCCCCGATGATAGGTCCTGAAAAATACAATGAGAGGGAAAAAATTTAGTGAGGCAATTAGAATCTCTTGTCAATTGGCTGACTGATAATAAATTGCAAGACAGATTTGGGACATGGAGGACAGTTTCTAGAGTTACAGAATCAGTGAGTTTTATAGTTCCTTTTCCAGCAACTGTAGAGAGTGACCCATCTGCAATTTTAACTTTAATGTTGCCAGCACAAGGTGAGTATGTAGAAAAAATGTGATAATTGCTTGTCATATGGTCAGAAGCGCCAGAGTCGACAATCCAAGGGTTTTTGGTTAGGGAAATGGTGTTTAAGGCTCTCAAAAAATTACCTCTGTGTGCTAATGAACCAGAGGACACATGTTTGGAAGACTGACCCGCAGTTTGAAGGCTTGAAAACAGTTTATAAAGTTGCTCCATCTGTTCTTGGTTGAACGTATTTTTTGACTGATTATCATTGTTGGTAGCCTCCATCTTTCTCTCGGTCTGATCATCAACAGAGGCTTGATATCCACGGCCTTTGTTCATTTGCCTTGGTTTCCAGTCTGGTGGTTTTCCATGCAACTCCCAGCAAGTATCCTTGGTGTGCCCAGTTTTGTGACAGTGTTCACACCAGGGTTTTTTTTTCTGCTGATTCTGACTTGACCCATTCGGTGCCCTTTTTGACATCAGTGCAGCTGTTTCTGGTTCAGTAAAGTTCTTGGGTTTTAGCATCACCTTGCGTCTATTTTCTTCTCGCCTCACTTCTGAGAAGACTTCACGGATGGAAGGTAGAGGTTTCCGACCAAGAATTCTTCCTCTGACCTCATCTAACTCCTGATTGAGTCCAGCCAGAAATTCGAAGACTCTTTCATTCTCTAGCCTTTTTTTGTACCTTACACTATCTCCAGAGCATTCCCAATCTTCTTCATAACTCAGATCAAGTTCCTGCCATAGAGATTTCATCTCAGTGTAGTAATCAGTAACTTCTCTTTCTCCTTGTTTCATTTGCCATAGTTGGGTTTTAATCTCAAATATTTGAGAAGAGTTCTCCACATCAGAGTATGTCTCACGGACTGCATCCCAAACTTCTTTTGCTGATGGAAGAAACATATAGGTTTTTCCGATGGAAGGCTTCATGGAGTTGACCAGCCACGCAGTCACCATCGAGTTCTCTGACTTCCATTTTTGCAGAGAAGCATCAATTGAGGATGGCTTCTTTGTTTCACCGGTGAGATATCCAAGTTTGCCTTTTCCTTCGATCACAAGTTTGATTGATTGAGCCCATTCGAGAAAGGTTTTCCCATTGAGTTTCTCAATCGTGAATTGAAAATTGGAGTTGTCAGACCCATTTGAATTCATGGTGTTCATGACCTCCGTTTCTTCAGTGGTTTCAGTAGATGAAGACTCTATGCTGTCAACAGTGGTTTTCACCATTGATGGCTAAGGTTAGAAAACCCTAGGCTCTGATACCATGAAAACAAAAATGGTAAGAAAACATTGAAAACAGAAAAGGAGAGAAAAACAGGTGAGAAAACAGAAATAGAGTTTTTCTGTATTGAATTGATTGAAAAAACTCTACATACACAGCACCTATTTATAATATAACTATGGAATAAATTCTCCTAGAATTATGGAGCAAATTAAGGACCTAAATTAGGGAAACAGTAAACAGCACTAATTAGGGACAGCACTACACTAAATCAGGGATACAGTAGACTACACTAATTAGGGACAGCACTGCACTAAATCAGGGATGCAGTAGACTACACTAATTAGGGACAGTAAACTGCACTAAATCAGGGATTTCAACAGGAATCGATACTTTAATTCCATATATAACCTTGTTCTAATTTCATCAATCGCATCAATAAACATCAAAAGCGTAAGTCCTAAGTCCTAAAGTAACAATTCTATTTATGCATCATTAAAGCCAAAAACAAAAAGGAGCTTCATACTTTTTTTATATTGGGGAATAGAGGGATTTGAATTTAACTCTTTGAGCAAGGGAGGCATGCACCAACCATTGGGTCAAATGCTCGAATGCAGCTTCATACATTATTAATGCCGACAAACTTATAAGAAAAAATTTCAGTAAGTAATTAAAACCTGCCATGCGTTAGTGGCAAATGAAGTGAAATGCAATAAAGAGATGTTAACCAAGTGGAAAAGATGCAGATGGGTCTCACATCCAATAAAGGATTCCATATAGCTACCTGCAAAACGCCTAAAGGGGTACAAATATGGAATGGAGGAACTCAAGAAATTCTTCACTTTTTTTTTTTTTCTTTTTGAATAAACAAAATTCTTCTGTATCTGAACAGCAGGATTTTGATAGTAAAAAGTAGCGATAACATCTGATGTTGTCCTTGAACTTTATCCAAAACTGTAATTCACCCCTCCAACTTTTAATCGCATTCAGTTGAATATATATACTTTTATTTCTATGCAATTGTATTCTTGAACTTTGATGACAAGTGCAATGTGCTCCATGAAAAATAGCAGACCTCTAACTCTGTTCTTTTTGGTTTTCTGGCAGCCCACCCCACATGGCATGTTATAACAACAAAAAATTATAATTAATATTTTATGTGGCAAAATGTTCATTGTTTCCCTTCTTTCTCTTCCCTCTTGTCTAAGATGGATCTTTCCAAATAAAAACAAAAATAAAAAATTCCATAAACTTTTTGAAATAGGGGAAAAGATATGAAAGCAAAAAACACTTGAAACAATAAAGAATAAAAACTAAAAAAAAAATATTAAAATCTAAAGAAACTGAAGAATTGAAAGGAAAGAAAAGAAAAGGGATAAAAAAGAATTGGTTCATCTTGCTATACTGCAAGCTTCTTGGATGAAGGAATGGAGACCCTGTTCATTTTTTAAAATTTTTTGAAGAAGGAACCATTTCTTTATATCCTGTCCATGTAGAAATATTACTATTCAGCATTACTTTAACTTAATATTTTGCTAAACAAGCAAGTTAACAAAATATTCCATATTCCATTAATGTTTATGGGCTGATTCAACAAAATTTGAAGTTTTTAGCCTTAATTGTACACAATAAAAGATGGACGGGTGAATTACAGTTGTGGATAAAGTTCAAGGGCAAAATCAAGTATTATCCCTAAAAAGTACAACCGAAAACGATGAAAGAATTCAATGTAAGAGAGGATATGCTTCTTACAAAAATAAAAAGTAAATAAACACTGAAGGACACAGCCTAAGTTTATATTATGAAATCTTTTAAGCCAATAACAACTAAATTGGCCATGCATACACTACAGCAGTTCAGGTTTAGTAAATTAATATTTCCTTTTTTAAATTAAAGTTTGAACCTATAACCTACCTTAACCATACTCCATTGTTAAAGTTAATGCCAACTACAAGCCAATTTTTAAGATATACTAAAGAAGTTGACAATATAGAAGAATGAAACAAAGAGAAAAAGAACAAACACAATCATCTATAAAGAACATAGGAAACACATTCAATTGAAATTTGAAAAAGTAAAGATGCTGGAAAAAGATTCATATTTAAATTCACACTCAACAACAACAAAAAATGATGCTAGAAACAAGACAACAAACTTACATCCTTTTTGTCAAACGGCATCAGGAATGGATCTCTGACACTGAGGCCAGCAACAACAGTCATTATTGGATCTAAACAGTTGAAAATAGCCCCCAGTATCAGCATTTTCCCAAGTTTAGGCTCAACCGGAAGCATTGACAAGTTGCGTCCTGCAAGGTCACAACCCATTATTCATAGTTCCTCCTTTGTCAAAGAAATTTATATCCATATTTGAAAAGCTATGGTCATTTAGTAATAACTAATTCCCATACCTAGCACTGTTAAGTTCTCATTCTCATCTAAAGCTCCAATAATCTTCAGATATTCAACAGCATTTTGTACCTATAAAGAAACAAAATGCATAAAACCAATATGTACAATATCATATGGATAATGCCAACAGTAGAGGCAAACTCAAAATTGCAAATTACCGAGAGAAGTTCTGGAGGCTGCAATGCCCTAGAAAGGAACTCTGTGATGCCTCCAAGCTCTAGACTTTTGATTTGCAAACATAAAGACTGTAATGGTGTCCTTAAAAGCTCTGGAAGTTGATAATCAGAAAAAGTATCATAAACAGATTTGGGATAGAGATGGTAACACTCGCCAGATTGAACACGACCAGCTCTTCCCCTTCTCTAAAGAAAAAAAAAAAAAAAACAGAAACTAGTATGACCAGTCTAGATAATGAAGTCAAACTTCCAATAGACAAGTAAAATTAATGGCCTTAAGCAAACTAATCACTATAAATAAGTTTTACAAGTAGCAGCAAACATTCTCATGACAAAACATTGTTAATGGTCTACATCAGGTTGCAAGTTCTAGGCATAAATAAAATACTGATGCTATAAAAGGCTATAAATTCTCCCACACTGCGTGTAAGTTGATAAAATTAGTTCCCGAGGAAATTACCATAAATTCTATTTTCAAAGTATATCTGCCTAAATCACCTGCATTGGCAAAAAAGCCATATACTTCCATGTTCTGAACCACGATTTTCAGTGGTATTAAAACATTGGCCACTAAAAATAAAAGCAAATGAGATGTTTTCCTCAAGCACATGGAGATCGCAAAAAACAAAGGTTTTTTTATCTTTTAGGTTTTCTAACACCAATACAATCTTAAGAAATTTCAGTTGAGTGCAGCAATTTGTATCTACTATAGAGTGCAGCAAATTGGAAACTATCAGAAGTAAATCCAATATTGCAGATACATAAGGTAATCTAACTTCAGATGTAAATCCAATATTGCAGATACAGTAATTAAATAACTATCAGAAGTCTTACTTGCCGGGCAGCAGCCTTTGATATCCAAGATGGAAGCAAACAAGGAGTATTATTTAGTGCATCATAGGATGTTTCTTTTGCCTTTCCACATCATTGATGGTGATGCTAGTCTCAGCCATATTAGTAGCTAGAACTATTTTCCTCACTCCATCTTCAGGCTTTTTAAATATTAACCTCTGTATGCAAAGAAATATGAAAGAGAAATTTGTAAATGGAGAAGAAAAGGAAGGAGAACAACCCAAAGAGCATTTAATGAATATCATCATTCTTTATCCAAGAGCAAGACATGATAACTAGAAGTAACTTCAATTAAACCATGGCTGTCCCTTTAAGAAAGGAAATATCACAAAAAATTAAGAATATTTCAAAACAAAACTTGACTCCTACATGAAAAACTAAATATGTAAATATAGAGAAGGAAATGAGGGTGAAGAAACAGAAGAGCACTTAATGAATATCACCATTCTCCCTCCAACCAAACAAGGAAGACATGATAACAAGATTTAACTTCAATAAAACACGGTGTCCATTAAAGAAAAGAAATTACAACAAAAACATAAGAATATTTCAAAATAAAAATTAATAAAGAACAATTGACTTCTTCCACGTGAAAACTAGATGTGTATAGAGAGACTTGATAGGAAAGAAATGCATGAAATTGAACAATATTTTAAGACATAAATTTCAGTATGGCAATAAATGACCGTTGACCAGTTAAACCCTTCATAACCAGATTCATGCAAATGAAGGGAGATTTAACTTCTCCATTAACCATCCCATCATTTTTCAGCAATCTACATTTAAGGCATGTCTGACATAATAACAATCAGATTTTCTATGCTCATTGAACCAAGGAGGCTTGAACCCATTCAGATTTTCCACCTTGATGACCTCAATTCAGGCTTGAGATGAACTTCATTATTATCTCTGCATCTCTGCCTTGTCTGAGAGTGGAAGAAGAGGCTCAACTCATTGCTATTTCAAACTATGAACGACTATCATACACATTCATTTCACCAAGAAATTCATACAAATCAAGAAAACAAGACATGCAGTATAAGTACATGCACGGTCGAATCTTCCTCTTATATCCTTAGCCATAAATACCATCAGGCTCCATACCCTTGCAACAAAACCTCAAATACATTCCAAACCATAATTAAAACATCTACTTGATCAAAAGGTATCACCATTTTTTAGACAAAGAAAGGAACAAATTAGTTCAATCTTTTGGAAACTATCCTTTTATCTTCACCAGAGTACAGTATAAGTACATGCACGGTCGAATCTTCCTCTTATATCCTTAGCCATAGATACCATCAGGCTCCATACCCTTGCAACAAAACCTCAAATACATTCCAAACCATAATTTAAACATCTACTTGATCAAAAGGTATCACCATTTTTTAGACAAAGAAAGGAACAAATTAGTTCAATCTTTTGGAAACTATCCTTTTATCTTCACCAGAGTACATAGATTAACCATGGCATTAACCATATGCATAAGATATGCAAGAAAAAGGTAAAGTGTATTCACCTGCTCAGCTAGGAATGGAACCATGGCATGCAAGCAACAACACCTTGCTAGGATCCCCCTGGAGAGGATGATCCTGGAGCTGATCTTTTAGAGAGTTTATGTCATCCCAACCAGTCATGAAAACCAAAACAGCACCAGGCCTTAGAGATGTGGCAAAGAACATGCTCAATGAGATTGAAACCAATTGATTCAGGATTCCAACAGGATAAAGACTCCCGAGTCCGGAAACTATACCCCCTGAAGTCAGCAATTTCAAGTACATCATGTCCAAAAGTTCAAGGGCAAAGATTAAATTTCCAAAAACAGGCACCCTAGAGTTGACAACAATTTTCACAACCAAAACCATGCAACAGACACTTGATGACCTAGCAAAAATTTTGACTACCTCAACTACAGAAGTTAGCTGACTCTTCCTCTTTTTAAGAGATTGGGCCTGTTTCTGCATTTTCCACATCTTTTCTTGACCATAATCATCAATTTGGTTATATGGAGTTAAACAGTATCCAGTCATCTCTAGAATATTCTCCAGAAAATGTGCTCGGACAGGAAACGTAAAACCCTGAAAAACAAAATAAAACACATAAAAGACCCCCCCAGCACAATAAAATAAAGGAAAAGAGAAGAGAAAGAGAAAGAAGGAAAGAGTTGGGGGTGGAAAGACAAAACGAGGTTAGTCTGGAGTAACAAGTACTCAAATCATGGTGTTTTTTTAGCTAAATGAATAAACACAAGAAAGCAACAAGAGGAAAACCAACCGCTCATATAGGAACAATAAATATGAAAAGGAAAACCTGAAATCCAACATCAACAAGCCATATCTCCTTAAATAGTTTAATTAGTGAGCAAATAACAAGAAAAAAGTGCTTAAGGCCAATGAAGCAAATAGTAAAAAGCGAATCTGGACTCGAATCACCAAAACAAGAGCTCTACTTGCGAGTAAGCAAAAGCATCTCTCTTTATAAAATTTACTTAACACAAGGCAAGAAATAGAAATTTTCCCAATATTTAGCACCTTAAGCTCAAAAATGAACACCATACCAGTTCTTAAATATTTCAAAGCATATCCTAAGCATAAATCTCTCCATAATAAGCAGATAAAAATGAAGTATCCCAACTGCAAGTCACATCACTGTGAAACAAGAGATGTCCACCATCTTAATCCCCATATAAAAGCAGTTTGGAAAAACTCACACATTGGTGTCAGTTTTGGGATGTTTTCTACTAAAACGAAAATAAAAAGGATAAAGAACCAGATAAAATAGTTACATTCTTTAATGGTCATCTAAAGGAAAATATGCCCTGCAGTTTACAGCCCCAAGCACATAGGCCTTTTTTAGGAGTTGTGTTTACGGCCAAAACACTGCAATGGGTGCCTAGCATTTGTCTCTGGTACCAACCCAATTGCCATTGAGGACAAACGCAATCAGAGGACATTGAGTTCTGGGCCAAAATGCAGCTGTACCTAAAAGATAGTGGCTGCCCCAAACACAACAAATTTGGGTTAAGATGACACTTATATCACTATTATTTTATTTAAATCCTATTATATCTTTATTCTTTCTATCATAACATAATTGCAGTATGATTAACAAAAGATATTAAAAGAATTGGGGTAATGTTACCCTTATATAACTATTATTTTACTTAATTCTTATCACATCCTTATTCTTTCTATTACAATATTCTAGAGCTATAAAACTAGTTATTAAATCGTTAGCACCACATAAGAACCTTATTATAACTATTCTATACACGACATAGTCTGTGGACAGAAAAATACATGGAGTGCCACATAGTAAAATAAAAAATTGAAAATATGAAATTGTTTATATGGAAATTTCTTGAACAGCTTAATTATTATTGTTTTATATAACATCACCACATATCTTGTATCAAAATGTAATTATAATATGACTAAAAAATATTAAAACAAAAAGATACAACAGAAATTAATGAAATAAAAAGTATTAAATAAGATAAATGTAATTAATAACAAAATTCATGTTAAAATGTTGAAATCACTTTCAACATCAATATGTTTTACCAATATTTTACCATTATACGAATTATCTCGATATTATAACGTTAATGATCATTTTGTTTCTCAACAAACTTTTGCACCATGCCTCCACATAGTTTTCCAAACACTTTCCACCACGACAATCTCACCACCACCAATCTCACTGTTTGGCTCACACCAATGTGCTCCCATCTTGATGCCAAGCTTGACCTTAGTCTATGAGGGCTTTATGTAACGCTTTGATTTTGTCATAAGACGCACAGTACTTAGAGTAAACTTCTCTCTCAAGCCTTGTTTAAGTGTGCAATGAGAAAAGACGTGAAAAGAACGTAAATTCAACCATCAAAAATTCAATTTTTCATTCACTACTAATGAGTTCATGCCTTTTGCAAACAAGTATATTAACATGCATGGCAAACATGCACCCCAACAAAGAAAGCATGTCGAAAACAGGTAATTAATTAAGCTACTAAATTTTGGCAACTAAGTTATAACCTTTTAAAATACATACCTAGACTTGGATTCCATTCCTTAATTGCACTATCCATCACCATAATAACCTTATTTTTCAACCAAATAATTAACACAATAATCATCACTACTTGTCAGTTTTCTATTGTACTCAACACCACCATCATATTTTATACTCTTCATAAGTATGAATTACTTTCTTGTCCACACAATCATTATGATTCATACAGCATATTTTCAAGTAGTCATGCCGCACTATATTCTCACGTATTACATCATTCAATCCGATCATTTTTCTACTAAACCAGTGATCAACAATGCTGGTCTATGGTTGATAGTGAGAACATGAACTATAGCAGCATCAAACGGGAGCCTGGCAGAATTTTCAAAATTCATTTAGATTCATGCCCAATTATACTTGCATAACTACAAACACAAATGCAAATGAAAAAGCAATTGCTAGTTGAAGAGACACCTCTTATCTTTATACAAGAAGAAACATAAATTTGTTATAATTCAAATCACCATAACAGTATATGCTATTAGGAACATTGTGGATGGAGAAGGAATCCACCAGGATGATTACAAACACACCATCAATCACTCAAGGGTATGATGTGATTGCATTGTAACACTTAGATACGATATTCAAATTATCATAGCAGAACTTACCGGAATATGGATTGTTGGGGAACCACCAAAGTAAGAAGAAAAGAGCTCGGCATTTAAGGTTGCACTCATCAAAATCAACCTCAACTCTGGCCTACGAGGAAGGAGATCTTTCAACACAATAAGAAGAAAATCTGAAAGATATGCAACCAATGGTTAATGTCATAAAAATATCACTATAACAGTATAAAACTCAAAACTAGATGCCAAACTCACCTTCATTCATTCCACGTTCATGAATCTCATCAACAATAACATGACTTACACCTCTCAAATTTCTGTCAACAAGTAGTCGCCTAAGTAAAATGCCAGTTGCACAAAAAAGAAAGCGGGTGTCTCTCCCTTTCATTCCCTCAAGGCGTACTTTATAATCAACCTTTTAAGAAATAATATAACATATTAATTTTAATCTGCAAGAATACTCAAATAAATTGACAATCATGAGTCTTTAAAATAAGACGAATGACATAATTGCAGAAACTAACAGATTCTCCCAATTTCTCCCCTCTTTCTGCAGCAACTCTTTCAGAAACAGTCATAGCAGATATTCTTCTAGGCTGAGTACATATAATACTACAGGAAGCTCCACGAGCAGCTTCAATCTGAGATTCTAATATGTACTGAGGAAGTTGTGTGGTTTTACCACAACCAGTTTCACCAGAGACAACAACCACCTACAAAATCAGAACACGTACAATCAATAACTTTTCAAAATGTACAAAAGAATGCACAAGTAGCTACAAAACATATAGCACTTCAAAATTTCTTAAATAACATGGGTGGCTATGATAGCATGAATGCATTTAAAAGAAAGCCCCTTGTCTCCTTCACTTTTAGTCTTATTCCTAAATCCTAAGGTACATTTACATTTTGGAAGTAAAGATTAAGCATAATGATGATACAAAATAAAAGGAGGGAAGTTGATCAATTCTCTCATGGCATTCAATCCTGTAAAGTTCTTTTTTTATCTTCTTTCCTTTTGTTGAAGGAATAATAGATGCCTTGCCTGCTAGGCAACCAACATGTCAATTCGGAACTTCATATAGATCGGTATTTTTATTGGATGTCGAGGTTAGTAGATTACACCATCTACCAATCACAATTTTGATAAATCAGTACCAGCATAGGCTTTTTATCAAAGTCAAACAAATATGGTAAAAAATAAAAGAGTAACAGTAGGAAACTAAACTGAATTACAATGACATCAAACTTCACTTGATTCTGTGAGATAGCATTTAGCAATGCATCTTTCTCTCTATATGCAGGCAGGCTTCTATGAAATTCAAGCATCTTTTGGCCTTCAGGAGACTCCTATAGATGATGGATATTACCATAAATTTAAATTATTGAAAGAAGGGGGCAAGCATGCTTATAAAATATATAAGAGAGAAACAAAGGAAATCTAGGAGAAAGAGAAAGTCAAAGAGGAAAAGCCATTCCATAAAAAAAAATAAGCCATACCAAAATTCAACATGCATCAAATTGCAAAGGACAAAACTAGGAACCAGAAGCCTTCCATGAGAACAAAATAACCATGCACTAATTAAAATGCACACAGCATATCTATGTTACTCGGACTCGGGTGTGAGTGTCGGACACGGGTATGTGTCCGTCACGGGTATGTTCAATTTTTTCCAAGATTTCTATGTATTTGAAGGGTCTTTGGTCCCCATACCCATGTCCGGATATGTGTCGGACATGGGTGTCGAACACGGGTACTTCAAGAAAAATGAAGAGTCGAAGCAACATAGCAGCATATATTCTCTATTTATTTGCAAATCTACTAGAACCTAAATGCCTCAAATCCATAATAAAGCAAAAGAAGTGGGCAAGGGATGCATCAAAAATCACGGAGACCACAAGTAGGCATTGACACTCACCACAAACAGAATGTGCGATGCGACACATACTGATGTGGGAAATACATCATGTATATTTAAATAAATATCTTAATAACAAAAGAAAAAAGGACTGAATGCCAGGTAGGGCCTAGGATTACTATACATAACAAAAAGAAATCACAAAAAGAAACCTGCCATTCTTGTTGCTTCTTACGTAGTCGCAAACTGCTTCGCCGAAGAATTCTCTCCATGACAACACTATTTTGTGTAAACGGCTGTTGATGCTCAATAGGTACTTCTTCTGCAGCAATTCTTCCGTCACTACTTGATCTCGGCAAAGGTTTATCTAAAAAGCTACCACTGCTCATAGCCTTACAAGAAAGGTAAGCTTTGAGGTGAAGTTCTACATCTCTTTGAAGGCCAAAAGGTAAGATCACTTGATAGAAAGATAAAACCTTTTAAGGAAGAGCATGATAGACAATAAGATAAGCTTTGAGGTGAACTTGATCTCGGCAAAGGTTTATCTAAAAAGCTACCATTGCTCATAGCCTTACAAGAAAGGTAAGCTTTGAGGTGAAGTTCTACATCTCTTTGAAGGCCAAAAGGTAAGATCACATGATAGAAAGATAAAACCTTTTAAGGAAGAGCATGATAGACAATAAGATACAAAATTTAATAGCGTCAAGAATTACTCAGACTTCAGTTAGTATTCAGAAATTGCCCATTTTATGCAAAGACCCCTTGAATATTGAGCAAGTCTTTAAAGAGCTCAAGTAGAACCAAGTGCATTCCCTGTTCAGATGGGAAACAAAATGTGCAAGCACTGCATAGAAGTACCTCTCGTTGTGGGCGCTTATCATCAAGATCAGATCTATAATTTGGCAGCGGAAGTTTACTAAAAACGATTACTTTGGCATATTGACGGTTGCCAAGATAGAGTATATTTCAGAACTCAAAGACGCAATAGAAGAAATAGAGAAATAAAATAAAATAAAACTATACAATATGCATGCAATGAGAGAGCTTCAGATACCTGTGTAAGCCCATTCTGGTTGCTAGAGCTAAAAGTTGCTCAATGTCACGCCTGTCCTTTCTCTCCCTTGACACCACCTCTTGCTCATCTTTATTGCGAAGAAGCATAGTTAATTTACTTCTCCATTCATCAATATTATCAAGGGTTGAAGCACCCTAACCAACATCAACCAACAAAAATATAGCAACCAACCATCAATAGGTAGAATAAAAAAACTTACAACTTAATCTTGAAATCCAGCAACGTGGGACTTAATTTTGAGATTACAGAATGATAATAGAAGCAATAAAAAATCTAGTGATCTGGAAAAGAAAATATCATACAGCCCAACCCTGCTACATTCAAGGAAAAAATTTTAATCATAAATTGATCAATGTTTTGATTTTTTTTCACCTACAGTAACTACTTATCAAATCATAATAAATGCAGAAAATTATTGATAAGGCGTGATATTAAACTAGCCACATGACCCCCAAGGTTCTTAGAAGCGGAACCCTAATTTGTCTTTTCACCCATTGATTTTGGCCTATATTCAACCTACTTCTTCATTCAACTTGCTCTAATTCACTATTCTGCAGAACCAAGTATTGCATTTAACAGGTATTAAAATGCCTTCTATAACCTATCTTTAATATGTATAACATTCCCCTGTTTTAAATGGATTCATTTCTTATTCTATCTCTTTTAACGTCGCAATAAATCTATCTAAAAATTCTCATTTTCATAACTTTGTTTAAGAACAAGCTGTTTTCTAACCACTTAGTGCCGCAATTACAAGCACAGATGTTCTTACCACTATTTCATAAGATTTTGGTTATTCAGCATCGCATGCACCCTCATAGTCACAATCACTCACAAAAATCTAACTGAATTTCTCTGCTTCATTGGCATCCTCTTCAATCTATTCTTCCTTGCAGATAATTGATCAAAGATAACAAAAATAATAACTCTAGGTCATCATGACCATCTTTCTCAATTTATTGTCATCTCTACCTCTGAAATTAATTGCTGTTAACCCAACCTAATTTGAAACCTTTCTACCAAACTATTCTCACGACTCCCATGACTTACTGACCATAATCTTAGCTTGTTTGCCAACACATCATCATCTGCAAATAACACACAATGAAGTTGGATATGTTTGAAAGTTGAAACAGAGACTTAGAGTGCAAAAGTTGAAGTAGGGCAATAGCTAACGTGCACAAATTGCACACGTAAAAGAGTACATCACATTGAAACTTTAATGCCCGATTAGGTGAGAACTGAGAAAGAGTAATAAAATTGATATGGAACAGAAGATTAATCCATCAATGACCAGGACAGAAAGTTTCAATGCACACAAAAATTCCAACACCAGTCTCTTAAACTAAAATTTTTAGCTAATTATTACCATCTTTCCAACACATTTACTAAAAGGATTATACCTCTTAAAATATAATTTCTAATTCCAAAAATAGATTGACAATTAAGGTGGAATTTCACATTCTAGACCAAATTCATACTTGAAAATCAAAATTGACAACAACAAAAAAAAAGTATGGTAATGTGCTTAGCTATGTTGGCATTTTGTGAAAATATTTCTCATTAGCAGCTAAGTTCAAGACAAACTCACTAATCGTTTTGAGAAGCAGTAAACAAACTTTTCTTAAAACTGATAATTGACTCGATAAGCAATTGAAAAATCAATCTTTTACCAAAATCTAACAAAAGGGTATCAAAAACTCCTCTCCCTCAACTAGCTTAATAACAGCAAAAGTAAAGAACAAGAGGGGGAAAAAAAAACAAAATTTTACCAAAATCTAACAAAAGGGTATCTAAAAAACCAACCATTTGAGACTGTGGAGACCCCAATTCATGGTCCGAGTCATCACTAGAAACATCCTGGTAAGCATAGCGGCCATAATTAGAGCTTTGCTGCTGCTGCAAATAAGGCAAGGCAGTGTTCCTCCAATCCAAGGCAAGAGTCCTGGAAGAAGACGCAGCAGCAGCCCCAGACCTAGAGCACGTGACGAGGCCATGCCTCAAATGCAAACGCCGGAAAGAACTAGGGGATTGAGTCCTGGAGAGAAAGGATAAGAAATAAGGTTTTAAAAGGGTTTTAGGGGTGTTGTTGAGTTGGAGGTAAGTGGGTCTCAGAGACATGGAGTTTTTTTTTTTTTTTAATTTTTTATTCTGGTTTCAATCTTCCTTCACTGGGATTTGGTTACATTCGAAGAGGTTTGTCAGAAGTTGGGGCTGTGTTCTGTTACGCTGTGCTTGGATTGAATGGAGGGAAAGGAGGGGGAATGGAAACCTCTTGCTAGGATAACTTTTTAATTATAAAAAATAAAAAATGGTTTGAACATCATATACAATAAAATAAAAGTAATTGCTTCAATTTTTCAATTTAAGATCCATTTATTTCGTAGAAATTGATTTTTAAAATGTATTTTTTGAAAATTATAAAATGAATTTTAAAAAGCACACATATTTTAATGTTTGGATGATGAAAAATGTTTTTCATTATTTAATTAATTTTAGAAAAAAAAAATTACATCAAATTGATATAAATATTAATTATTAAAATATTAAAAATTATTTATTATTAAAATATTAATATTTCTAGTAGTAATATTTTCATGATAATATTTAATACTAAAATATTATATTAATATTAAATACTTAAAATAATACTATTTTTATTAAGACATTAATTATATTAATTATATTAATATTTAAAATATTATAATTATTATTAAATATTATTTCTATTAATATAATTATTATTAAATATTATTTATATTAATATAAAATTTATTAAACTATTATTCATATTAATATAAAATTTATTAAAATATTATTTATATTAATATACAATTTATTAAAATTTTATTTATATTAATATAATTATTATTAAAATATTATTTCTAGTTTTTCAAATAGTAATATTAACATTAATATTAAAACAAATTATTATTTATATTAATATAATTATTATTAAAATATTATTTCTACTATTTTCAAATAGTAAATGACATAAAATATTAAAATATTAAAAATATTAATTATAAAATTTTTAATATTAATATTTCAAATAGTAATATTTTAATAATATTGTTAAATATTATATAAATATTAAATACTTAAAATAATATTATTTATTATTGAAAATTAATTATATTAATATTATAAAATATTTAAAGTATTTTAATAATTATTAAAATAATATTTTAATTAATATTTATACTATTAAAATAATAATATTTTTATACTAAAAAACATTTATTATTAAATCATTATAAAGTATAATTTATATATATTATTTAAATAGTAATATAAAAACATTTTTAAATAAAATATAAAAAATATATATTTAATAAAATATTGATAATGTTATAATTTATTGTTGAAATAATAATATTGTTATATGAAATAATATTTTCTTAAAATAATAAATAATATTCATTATATTAATAATTTATTATTTAAAATAATAATATAATATTATATATTATTAAAGTATAAATATGTATGTTTAATAATATTTAAATAAAATATTGAAAATTACAATATTAAAATATGTTTATATTAATATTTTAATATATTTTATAATTAAAAATAAATATTTTTTATTATATAATAATATTTGACTCGAGTCAAGTTAAGTCTCGATTTAAAATATGATGTCCAAATCTCGATTCAAGTTGAGCTAGGTTCACGAGTTTAGTGAGTAGCCTTACTCATAGACAGTTCTTTTTTGAAAATTATCTTTCTCTTTCCAGAAAAAAGCCTTATTTGTCATTGACCAATCAGTTTTCTGCTAATCAAACAATAGAAAATGCAGAAATCATTTTTCGAAAATTATTTTATGTGAAACAAATATATCATTAATTAAAGTAATCCCCCTCAATTTGAGGGGGATTGCTTTAATATTGACTTCTGACATGGCAAGTCAATATATATTTTTTTTATTTAGTTAAGAAAGAAAGAAAAAGGAGAGAAAAAAAAAAACATTTGTATATTTGTGTCTTATTCGTGTTATTTTTTGGTGTCATAATCGTATTCAATGTATTATATATTTATAATAATTTTGACATGTTAATAATTCGTTTTATGTAGATTTTGACATGTTCGTGTATTCGTGTCATGTTCATGTTATTTTTTGTGTCGTGTCATTTTTTAATTATTTTTCTATATTGTGTTCGTGTCGTATAATCATGTTGTGTTCAAAATTTTCAGGTTTAATTGACACTATTGAAATAACTTTCAATTTTGTGTCACGTGTCGTCGTATTCGTTGTAGACACCTAATTTTGTCCGGGCCCCTAAACTAGGTAAATTCTTCCTTGTACTTTTTTAGAATGCAGAAAATCTCTTTTCATCTTACAGATGGTCCTCCAAGACTTGTGATTCGGAGTTCAGCATGAAAACTCAATCCAAAAAAAGTCAACTTCGAAAAGTCAATCCCAAAAAGTCAACCATTAATCAAAATCAAGATTTGAAGTTGAACTAAACAATGGTGAAAGAATTTTGATAATCTGATTTCTACAACAAAAGATATGGAGTTCGAAAGAGGGATTGCGCAAATTTCAATGTAGAGGAAGCCCTAATTTGACAAATTTGGGAAAAACTGCAAAGATGACCCAATTCGGTGAAATTGAAACCCCCAATTGATAAAGGATGAATAAACAAGGAAAGCCCAAGGCCTAGTTTGAAGTGGATCCAAAGGAAGAGCCAATTGGAGCAAAAACAAAAATACGAGAAAATTCCCGAGTTGGAAAAAGGGAAAACAAAATCGGAGGGGAATTGATCGTAAAAATTGAGCATTTTTAGACCAACTAAAATTCAATATAGGACCAAGGAAGCGAAAAAATAAAATCCAAAAATCGAACCCGTTTTGAGTAAAACCGAGGTTTCGGAGGTTGAAGGGCATTCTCAAAAAATCCCACAGAACATTTCGAAAAAAATAGCAAACGAGCTCGAAAAATTATGAAAACTTCCAGATCTGAGTTTCATAATTTTTGGAAGAGATTGGTGAAGAAAAATCCGGAATGGGAGCTCATTTGAAAAATGGCAAAGTTCAGGTGCACCAACCCGAAATTTCAGAAGATAATTCCTTACAAAATAGCAAACGAGCTCGAAAAATTATGAAAACTTTCAGATCTAAGTTTTATAATTTTTGGAAAAAATTGATGAAGAAAAATCCGGAATCAAAGCTCATTTGAAAAATGGTAAAGTTCGGGTGCACTAACATGAAATTTTGAAAGATAATTCTGGGGAAAATAGCAAAAGAGCTCAAAATATTCTGAAAACTTTCAGATCTGAGTTTCATAATTTTTGGAAGATATTGGTGAAGAAAAATTCAGAATCGGAGCTCATTTGAAAAATGGCAAAGTTCGGGTGCACCAACCCGAAATTCCAGAAGATAATTCCAGAAAAAATAGCGAACGAGCTCGAAAAATTCTGAAAAACTTCCAGATCTAAGTTTCATAATTTTTGGAAGGCATTGGCGAAGAAAAATCCAGAATCAGAGTTCAAATGAAAAAGGTGAATTTTGGGTGCCATATCCCGAAAAATCCAAGAGAAAATTCCAGGAAAAATAGGAACCGAGCTCGAAAAATTCTAAAATTCTAAAAATCTCCAGATCTCTATATTTATATTTATTTGGATGGATTGGAGAAAGAAAAATCGATTTTGGGGTCCGTTTGCAATAAAATTAAGTTGGAGGGCCAAAAGGGTAAATTTTACCGAAAAAATCAAAAAAGCCCATTTTTGTGAAAAAAAAAAAGAAGATAAATGGCCTGGAAATCTCCAGGCCATTTTCAGCCATCAGCTGATCAAGGGGGAGTGTGATCATCATGGATCAAATGGCTAAGGATGGATAGCAAGATGTCATTTTTAAGTGTCCTTGTTCATCCAATAGCTTAGGTGCGTTGTAAAAAGATAAGTACATCCCTCAATGACCAAGATCAAATTGCAAGATATCATTTTTATTGTCATTAAAATATCTTCATCCAATGGCCTAGATTGTTGGAGAAAAGATGAGCACAAATCATCCAAGGGCAAAGGATGTTGGAGGAGCATGGGAAGCATGAAGGGTGAAAAAGATCAAAACACACACACTCTAATATCC
This sequence comes from Fremontodendron californicum, assembly GCA_030761205.1. Lineage (NCBI taxonomy): Eukaryota > Viridiplantae > Streptophyta > Magnoliopsida > Malvales > Malvaceae > Fremontodendron > Fremontodendron californicum. The sequence goes on from JAULJL010000008.1 coordinate 18,962,323, forward strand.
AAGAGGGAGCCGATTGAAGGGGAGGGAGGGATCAGATTTTTTTCAAGGCGTTTTTTTAGCTAGAAAGGAAAAAAGAAAAAAAGAAAAAAAGAAAGAAAGAAAAGTGACGAAAAAAATTAGAGAGCTCTTGATTTGGAAAGCAAAAGCTAGGTGACTATCTCTATTTCTTCTTCCTTAATGCTTTCTTTGATGTTGTGATTCTTGTTCTTCTCTTTTTGTTCATGTGATTTGTAAAGTTTTTGATAAATAAAAAGGTTTACAAAAATAAATTTTAAAGGTTTTATATCCTTTGTTCTTCATTATTTATCAAATAACTAATATGTCAAATTTTCCTACATGTTTCATGCCATAGCCGAAACTTCTTTGATGATTTTGTGCTTGTTCTTGCTTGATGTCTCTTGCTTGGTTGGTTGTGGTAGGATAGATCCCCTTATTTGTTGCTTCATGTTCATGCTTTCATCTCATCCCCACTTGATTTTTTACTTAAGCCAACTAATGGCTCAAACCCAAGCTCTCATGAGCATACTTGTGGAAAAATGAAAAGTTGTGCAAGTTGGATTTTCTGATTTTTCTCACCATGCATTCATTGTCCAAATTTATAGATTTTTTAACCACAAGTTGTAGACCCTTTAAGGACCCTCTAGTATTTTTTTTTTCATTTTTCGATTTTTCTATCAAAGGTTTAAAAATAGATTTTGACAAAACAGTTTTTAACTCACTTCTTGATTTTGGGTAAATTTCGGTCATAGTATCCATGCTCCAAAATTAAGCTGGTTTTTTCCCATGGACATCAACATGTTCTGAGTCTCCCATAATTTTTTCATATTTTTCTGAAATTTTTTAGGAGAGAAGAAAAATAGGTTTTCAAAATTGCCCAATGGATTTTAACAAAAAAGTTTTTAGCTCACTGTCTTGATTTTGGGTAAGTTCGGTCATAGTATCCATACTCCAAAAATTAAGCTGATTTTTTACCATAGAGGTAAACATGTCCTAAGTCTCCCATAATTTTTTCTGAAATTTTTTAGAAGGGCAAAAAAATCGATTTCCAAAACTGCCAGTGAGAGCCAGATTTGTTTTTTAAGAAATACTAATTTTCTGTTTTGGTTAGAATATTAAGAGGGGCTGATTTGGGGCATTAGCTACTGTCTTAAGTTAATTTTCAAGTCATTTCAATCTTAAAATTGGATTTTATAAAAGTCAGGTCAAGGGTAGTCAACCCGGGTTTCAGAACTAGGAAAATAAGGCCTTTTTAAATGGGGGGTTCAGCCAAGAGGCCTTTTCATCCAAAAATTCCATTTTTTTAATCCGAGCCCAAAGTCTTTTGATTTTGAAAATCCGATTTAGGTCACTTCCTAAGGTAGTTGAATACTTTTTTAGGTATACGGATGTCCTTACTCTAAGGAAGAAATACATTTCCATGCATTGCATTTTCAAAAATGTTTTTACTTAACTTTTCATAAAAATGTATTTTCGGTTTATTAAACATTTGGCAAGAGTTAGTTCCTAATTTTTGTCGGGTTTGTCGGGGAGGTTAGGAAATTATTCAACGCACGTGTTTATGGAATCGAAACGTATGGTTTTCATTTTACTCGGAACCATGTAAATATCATATGAAAGAATTATTTTCCTAACTTTATCGGGTTTGCCGGGAAGTGTAGTAATATTTTTCGACATATGCTATTTATATGATTTCTCACATGAATAATCCATTTCAAGTAATGTTGTGTGCATATGATCATGATGTGATTATGAATATTTTATGGTGATATCATTTTCTGGTTTTGCCATGTCAAGCATGCCATGCCATTCATTCACATGCCATGTCATCAATATTTCATGTCACTCATATGCAATGCCATCTATTCACATGTCATGCCATCTAGATTAGGCCATGTCATTCAGTATGTCATGTCATTCATATGCCATGTCATTCGCATGCCATGTCATTCATTATGCCATGTCATTTATATGCCATTTCATTCACATGCCATGACATTCATATGCCATGTCATTCGCATGCTATGTCATCTAGATTATGCCATGTCATTTTATGCCACGTCACCTATGCCATGTCATCCATGTAACATGTCATGCCATGTCATTTGCCGTGTCATTTATAGTTTAGGTGCATTTTCATGCCATGCCATTCATGCCATGTTATCATTACATGCTATTCGGCCATCACCATGTCATCTTATGCCATGTCACATGCCTTATGCCATGCCATTTGTAGACACCTAATTTTATACGGACCACTAAATCAGGTGTGTTTTCTTCCTAAATTGATGTTTCAGAATGCAAAAAGGTTTTTCTCATCCTGCGGATGGTATTCCGGGACTTAGTCTAAGAAGTCAAGCATAAAAAGTCAAACTTGAAAAGTCAACCCCGAAAAAGTCAACCCTAAAAAGTCAATTACTAAAAAAGTCAACCTACTTTCAAAATCAAGATTTGAAGTTCAATTGAAAAATGGTGAAAGAATTTTGATAATCCGAGGTCTACATTGAAAGATATGGAGTACGGAAGTTGGGTTATGGAGACTCAGTAGAAAAGAAATCCTAGTTCGAGAAATTTGGGGAAAAGTGCTTAAACGGTCAATTTGATAGAAATTGAAGGTTCCAAATGAAAGATAAGCATTGACTACGGGTAATAGAGAAGCTACTTGGAAAAAAAACTAAAAGAAAAGTCAATTCGGAAGAAAACCGAGAATTAGGGTTTTTGGTAGATTTAGGTGAAATTGGGGAAAATTGCAGAAATAGCCCATTCGGTAAGACTAGAGCCCATAATTGATGAGGAGTGAGTATACAAGGATACCCTAAGGCTCAGTTTGAAGAAAATCTGAGAAAAAAGACGATTGGAGAAAAAACGACAAAACGAGGAAATTCTCGACAGTGAAAAAGGGAAAAATCAAATTAGAAGGGAATTTGATCGCAAAAATTGGGCATTTTTGGACCAACTCCAATTCAATATATGAAAAAGGCCCAGGAAAAGAAAATCTAAAAATCGAACTTGTTTTGAGCAAAACCGGGCTTTGGAGGCAAAAGGGCAAAATTGGAAAATTTGAGAAAAATAGTAAATGAGCTCCAAAATTTTTGAAAATTTGCAAATCTCATTCTTAAATTATTTGGTTGGCGAAAGAAAATCTAGATTCGGAGTTCGTTTGCAAAATGGCCAAATCCCGAGCCTGCTATATAGAAATTCAAAAGGATAAATCCCGAAAAAATAGTAAACAAGTTTCAAAATTTTTGAAAATTTGCAAATCTTATTCTTAAATTATTTGGAAGAGATTGGCGAAAGAAAATATGGATTCGGTGTTCGTTTGCAAAATGGCCAAATGTTTCAAGAGGATAAATCCCGAAAAAAATAGCAAATGAGCTCTAAAAATTCTAAAAATTTGCAGATATCACTTTTAAATTATTTGAAAGATATTGGTGAAGAAAAATCCAGATTTGGAGCTCGTTTACAAAATGGTAAAAGTTTGGTTGCACAAAAGGACAATTTTGGAAGAAAAATCTAAAAAAATAGCAAATGCGCTCGAAATTTTTTAAAAACCTCCAGAATTCAATTTTTTTATCATTTCAGAAGTATTGAAAAAAGAAAATTTGAATTTGGAGTCTGTTTGCTATCTATTTAGGTTTGGGGGTCAAAAAGGTCATTTATCAAAGAAACCGAAAAGGGCCTTTTCTTGCATTTAAAAAATGAAGCATGGGCTGGAAGGTGAAGAGGCAGCTGGCCAAGGCCCAATGGTGGGCAGATATTTCTGATTTTTTAGTCAATGGGCCAAAAGTGAAGAAGAAGGTAGTTATTTTTGTGATCAAGCCTTTGAATTTTCAACAAATGGACCAATGGTTTAGAAATGTCCCTCCATGTGTAAAATAGGTAACAAAAGGTTTAGAAATGTCCCTCCATGTGTTCTTATTTTCGGTATATCTAACGGAAATCCGGCATGGCTTCGCCTAGGTTTATTATATGAAGGTGAATCGCTTCTAAAGCCCCGAATTGTTCCTCACTATCGCCGGTGAAGGCTAGTAAGGCACCCCGATAAAAGCGGGTTCAATTCGTTAGAGTATATTTTCCTATGTCTGTACGGAGGATTATCACGATGGCATTAGGTACTTTATACTCAGAAAGTGTTTCACTAGCCCATACGGAGGATCATCATGAAGGCGTAGTTACTTTACTCCCACTTAAAAGGACGGAACCTGGGGATTCATGTTATGCAAATGCAAATACAAATACAGTGTGTGAGAAGGAACAAAACAAACCTGTCACCACCTATTCTACATCCCTTATTCTAAATACCCCACTAAAATCAAACAATGTAAAGCATCAGTCAAGCAAACATATAAATATACGCAACAAAATAACCAGAGAACAAATAATAATATGAATGCACACGACGATGGACATATTTAAAATATTTTTTTATTTTCAAAATTCTCTTTTATTTTAAAAATATGGGAATTAAAATTAAATACCAATTAAACCAACAAAATCGAGACTTTGATAACACATGAGTAATTCTAGGCTTGACTCTCTAATTGTCCCCAGTGAAGTCGCCAAGCTGTCGCAACCTAAAAAATAACAAGTCTCATCGCAAGACTTTATTATTCGTTAAGCGTGACATTAAAAAAACCGAGGAAAAGTCGACTTAATTCCTCTAGAAAAATTAAGGTTTTGAAAATGACCTTGAAAAAAAGACATATAGTCGCCACCAATCTTTTTTAGCTAGGTGTGATAGGCCACCTATTAAACTGGTTTTATAAAATATTTTAAAAATTAATTAAAAAATTTTAAAACCAATTTCAAGTCTGCGTTTTAAACCAGAGAAATCAAAGAAACAGGTTCGGGACTCGGTTACGTGTGGGGAAGGATTAGCACCCCCACAACGCCCGTATAAAACGGTACCTTATTAATCGTGTGTTATCTCAAGTCTCGGTAAAAAATCGGTTTTAAATTTAATATTCCAAATTAATTCCCAATTCAAAGAAAAATAATTCCAATTTTAATTGAAAATGGTCCGGAATTTATAAATTCAAAATTTTCCTATATTCCCCAACAAACGTGGCAAAATATAGAAATTTTTATTAATTTGGAAAACTTTCCGAATCATTCTCTTTTTAAAATGGATATTCCGTTATTAATAATAATTGATGATATCCTCCCCAGCAAACATGGCAGAGAACTCATGAATTATTTTAACTCGGGAATATCTTTATTTTATTGAAAACCATTATCTTTTTGAAAATATTTAAAAATATATATGAATATGAATATGCATGACATAGATAAAATGACATAGCAAAATCTAAATAATATAATGCACCCTAAATGATATGATATGATTTAAATGTCTTAGCATATTCTAAATGAAATGAAATATCCTAAGTTATATGACATATTCTAAATGAAATGAAATGTCATAGGTAACATAATATATTCTATATGAAATATAATATCCTAAGTCATATGGTATATTCTAAATGAGATGAAATAATTTAAATGACATGGCAAATATGAATGATATGGCATATAATTTAAATGACATAAAATATAAAATAATGCTATAATATAATATGCGTGAAAATAAAAATGAAAATAATAATGCATGAACATAATATATTCTAAATAATATAACAAAAAATAACTAAATAAAAAGCATAGGATATCATGAAATATTCCAAATCATATAATAAACAATACAACATAACTCAAAATCATAACAATATCATATAAATTATCATAGCAAAAATCAAATATTATATAAAATGCATTAATATGGAAAATGCAATGTATGAAAATGTATTATTTTCCTTTAATTGAGGAAATCCATATATCTAAAAAGATATCCGGCTACCTTAGGAAAATATGTCAAATTAAATATTCTAAAACCAAAATACTTTGTGATTGTTTGAAAATAATTTTGAAAAGCTTAGATTAAAAATAAAAACTGGGCTAAACCCTTTTTAAATGGCTCTAATTTCCTAAGTTTAAAATCCCGAACTTGACCACCCTTAACCCGAGACTTAAAAAATCATTTTTAGAGTTTAAAAAGGCTTAGAAACTACTCTAAGTCAGTAGCTAAACTTCCTAATCAACTTCCTCTAAGTAACTTAACCAAAATAGAAAAATAATTTTCCTTCAAATTCAATTATGACTCCACTGTCCAGTTTTAAGCCACGATTTTTTATCCTATTGTTAAAAATTCAAAAAAATCTAAAAAAAAAATTGGAGACTTAGGACATGTAAAACTACACGGAAAAAATCAGCTTAATTTTCCGATTAAAGATGGATGCCCAGAAAAATCGGGAAAGTACGAGTACTGGTGAAAAAACTGTTTTGCCAAAATACATTTTTGCCTTTGATAAAATCATTTAAAAATCAAAGTAAAAATATTTAAGACTCACAAAATGACTCACAAACAGTAGCTAGGACTTTTTAAAAGTTAGACAAAAATTGGCTAAGTAAAAAAAATCACAAAGGTAGAATAATTAATTTGACAAACCTTAATTTTCCATATTTTTGCTCAAGAGAGCATGACTTTGAACCATTAATTGGCCTAAGTCATTAGTCAAGTGGCATGGACATGAAATGCATGAAACAATACAGCAAATATGATGCATGGAAAGCATGGTTTTAATTCTAAATGTCATGAAAAAATGCATGGCATCAATATAGTGACCTAGACCTAAATGAACTCGCATGGCATTTAATGCAACCTAGGTCTAAAATACATGGACATGCATGGCAAAATAAACCAAACCTAACAACTAAAATATGCATGGCAATAACACAAACAGAAGGCATGCTTAAACCAAAAACTCAACCAAATATTATGCAAATGCCAACCTATCAACTAACATAGCAAAAATGCAACACACAATGCAAAATAACATGGTAGCCGGATGGCCTAAGGTTCCAAACAAGCATGGCATTTTCACAAACACTTGGTATACTTAAACTAAATACTCAATCAAATGTCACGCAAATGCAAACCTATCAACTAACACGGCAAAAATGCATACACAATGCAAGATACATGAAGTGGCCAAATGGCCTAAGGTTCTAAACAAGCATGGCATTTTCATAAACACTTGATATACTAACATGCAAAACTAAAATATAACACTCAAATCATGCAAACACAAAGTAGAGATACTAAAACTAACAAGCATTTTCACAAACACTTGATATACTAACATGCTCAACTAAAATATAACACTCAAATCATGCAAATACAAAGTAGAGATATTAAAACTAACAAGAATTTTCACAAACAATTGATATACTAACATGCTCAACTAAAATATAACACTCAAATCATGCAAACACAAAATAGAGATATTAAAACTAACAAGCATTTTCACAAACACTTGATATACTAAATATAAAACATCAACAAGTTTAAACATTATGAAAACAGAAAATTGAAAATGCAAGAATATGATAATAAACTCATAAATGACAACAAACAAGCAACCGAATTAAAACATGCTTCAAGTATATGAAGTAGAAGAACACTTAAAGCATCAAGACTAAAGAAAATAACATAAATAACATGACAAATCAAAGCCAAAACAGCAACAATAATAAAAAATATGGGCCATTCGGCCATAGCAAGAAAATAAGGAAAAAAATGTAAAAATTATTTAAGTAAGAGATGAAGAAAGAACTTAAGAAGAACATAAAAAAAAAACACTTATTTAAAAAGAAAACTCACCAAATAATAATCAAAAACAGGAAAAACATGAATGGAAAATCAAGAAAGTGCAAGAGTTGGTGCTAAAAGCAACCTCACGAAGCTATATTTCAAGCTTTATCTCTTTAAACTTACCTTTATTTTCTAAACTTTTTCTTTTTGATTTCAACCAAGGAGAGAAAAACTAAGCAAAACCAAGAAGAAATTTGAAAAATGAAGTGAAGAAAAATGAAAATACTGACTCCCCTTTAGTGCTGGCCGAACCATGCCTCTCTCCTCCTAGGATGTTGTCATTTTGATTCCAACCAATTTCCATCCAAGGGCTAGTGATTCAAGGTGAAAAATCATGAAATTATCACCCTTAGATTAGTGTATTAGCTGTCCATAATTATAGCTGTTCAAGAATAATGTTGACACTCTCCCTCTTCATGCATTGGCCCATGTGGCTTAATTGCAATGGCTTGATCAAAAAAATCACTAACTAACTCTTAATTCTTGGCCTTTTGATTGAAACATCAGAAGCTTCCTCCTTCTTTTGGGCCTTGGTAGGCCAACACTCTCTTTTCCAGCCCAAGTATGATTTTTTAAAAGGCCAAAAGAAGCCCTTTTCGGTTGCTTGGGTAAAATGACCATTTTGCCCCTCGGATGCAAATAAATGGCAAACAGACTCCAAATTCAAAATTTCTTTTTTTAATACTTTATAAATAATAAAATACTGAATTTTGGAAGTTTTCAAAATTTTCCGAGTCCGTTTTCTATTTATATGGATTTTTTCTTCAAAAAATGCCCTTTTATGCCCCCATATTTTACTCTTTTTTAAACGAGCTCCAAATCAAGATTTTTCTTCACCAATATCTTCCAAATAATTTAAAAGTGTGATCTGGAAGTTTTCATAATTTTTGGAACTCATTTGGTATTTGTTCGGGATTTATCTGCTTGAATTATTGCATAGGAGGCCCGGGATCTGGCCATTTTGCAAACGAACTCCGAATCAAGATTTTCTTTCGCCAATATCTTCCAAATAATTTAAAAATGATATTTGACAATTTTAAGAATTTTTGGAGTCCATTTGCTATGTTCCCGGGATTTATCTTTTTGAATTATTGCATAGAAGTCCCGGGATTTGGCCATTTTGCAAACGAACTCCGAATCAAGATTTTCTTTCGGAAATCTCTTCCAAATAATTTAAAAATGATATTTTCGAAATTTCAAAAGATTTGGAGTTCATTTGCTATTTTTTCGGGATTTTTCTTCTTGAATTTCTACATAAGAGACCCGGGATTTGGCCATTTTGCAAACGAACTCCGAATCACGATTTTCTTTCGTCAATCTCTTCCAAATGATTTAATAATGAGATTTGAAAATTTTCAAAATTTTTGGAGTCCATTTGCTATTTTTCCCAAATTTTCCAATTTTGCCCTTTTGCCTTCGTAACCCGGTTTTGCTCAAAACAAGTTCATTTTTCAGAGTTTCTTCAAACTGAGCCTTGGGCTATCCCTTTTTAATCATTCCTTATCCATTGGGGGCTTTAATCTTACCAAGTTGGGCCATTTTTGTAATTCTTCTCGATTTCACCAAAATCCACCAAAAACCCTAATTCTCGGTTTTCTCCCGGATTGACTTTTGTTTCAGTTTTTCTTTCAAGTGGCTTCTCCATTACCCGTAGTCAGTACTTATCTTTCATTTGGAACCTTCAATTTTGACCAATTCGATCGTTTGAGCACTTTTCTCCAAATTTTTCGGATTAGGGTTTCCTTTCTATTGAATCAGCATAATCGAACTTCCGAACTCCATATCTTTTAATGTAGACCTCGGATTATCAAAATTCTTTCGCCATTTTTCAATTGAACTTCAAATCTTGATTTTGAAAGTAGGTTGACTTTTTTAGTAGTTGATTTTTCGAGGTTGACTTTTCGGGTTGAGTTTTTTCAAGTTTGACTTTTTATGCTTGCCCTCTTAATCTAAGTCTGGGGTACCACCTACAAGATAAAAAACGTCTTTTTACATTCTGAAACATCAATTTAGGAAGAAAATATACCTGTGTTAGTGGTTCGGACAAAATTAGGTGTCTACAGCTGTCCCTCTTTGGCTATTGCTGAGAATCAGAAATCAGGCAAAGATAAACAAACACTAATTTTGTACGATCAGTGGAATCACACGTGAAGGAATGGGAAGGAGTTTCTTTTTCATTTTTCTATCATTTTTTTTAGAAAAAGCTATAAATTGAAGATTTTGTCCTTAAATTGAATTCCCTGACTATTCAAGGCTCGACCCGTCTTAAGGAAAACGGGTTCGATTTTTCAAAAGAAAAAATTGTGCCCGAAGGTCTTAAAAATGGTGCCTGAAGGTCTTTAAAACTGGTGCCCGAAGGTCTTTAAAATGGGTGCCTGAAGGTCTTTAAAATGGTGCCCGAAGGTCTTTAAAAATGGTGCCCGGAGATCTTGAAAATGGTGCCCAAAGGTCTTTAAAAAGGTGCCCGAAGGTCTTTAAAAATGGTGCCCGAAGGTCTTTAAAATGGTGCCCGAAGGTCTTTAAAAATGGTGCCCGAAGATCTTTAAAATGGTGCCCGAAGGTCTTTAAAATGGTGCCAGAAAGGTCTTTTAAAAATGGTGCCCGAAGCTCTTTAAAAATGGTGCCCGAAAGTCTTGAAAATAATGCCCGAAGGTCTTTAAAATGGTGCCTGAAGGTCTTTAAAATGGTGCCCGAAGGTCTTTAAAAATGGTGCTCAAAGGTCTTTAAAAAGGTGCCCCGAAGGTCTTTAAAATAGTGCCCGAAGGTCTTTAAAATGGTGCCCGAAGGTCTTTAAAAATGGTGCCCGAAGGTCTTTAAAATGGTGCCCGAAGGTCTTACCCGTGATTAAAATACCTTGACGACGATCTTAAGGCTCGACTCATTTGATAAAACAGAATAAATTCGATTTAAAACAAAAGGAAATACATCGATGGCGGTCTCGGAGTCTGACTCTTTTGAGAAGCAAAACGAGTTCGATTTGGGGAAGTCCAAGCTTTCCTGTTTTTTGCACTGTTAGCTAAATGCAATGATAAGAATGACATGCTTTGCAAATGCATGTGTGTTTCTTAAGAATGAATGCAATCAAATGATTGTGTCATGATTTCTTATCCATGGTTTCTTTGAGATTCACAGATTATCCGACTTCATGATAGAGTCTTCAATTTGTTCATTGATGCCCCACTCTAGATATCTTGTCAATCAGTCTCAGTTTCTGACTTTCGCTGAAATTCACAGATTTTTTTTACTTCGTGATGGAGTTCCCACCACGTTCACTGTTTTCTTTTCTTGGTGATCTTTCCAAATCTTTCCCAAGATTTAAATCTATTCCTTAGTAATACTTTGAAATCCTTTTATTTAAAGATTTTTTATTACTAATCATCATTCAATTTAATAACAATCATAATGCATTTCAAAAATAAAAGAAAATATGAATCAAGCAAAAATTGTCATGAAAAAGATGACAAGAATTTATTGCAAGAAATGTTTTTAAATGGTAAACATAAATATCAAGGATATAAGAAACAAATGTAAGGTTATAGGTTGTAGATGCCCTGGATGCGGAATATCTTGGACCCTTCCTTTTCAAACCATCTGAAATTTCTCTTGAATGAGCAATTTACTTGGGTAACCTCTCGGCTTCCGTAGCTACATCAGACTGAGTTGTTCCCTTTTTCTCTGATTGTCAGATACTTTCTCCCCCTTTACACAGAGCATTGATTCAAACTTAGATTAGTACTTGGGCCGCCCTTTGCGGGTTTTCAACTCAAGTGTCCTCCATTCGGTATTAAGTCACCCTTTGCGGGTTTTCGGCTTAAACCTCTCCTTTTACATTCTTTTTTCATTTCTATTTTTTTTTGTATTCTACCATGCATCTGAGAATTCTAAATGCTTGCAAGGTAAAAATATCAATTCAAAAGATGGGATGAATTCTGAGAATAATCTTTCAAATTAAATATCCATGCTTGATCAAAATGGGCTTTTAAAACATGTAATGTAGGCCAAGTTTTAGGTTTAGAAAGAATAGATAAAAATAGGCCCAAAGTGTGTTTAAGGGTGATTGGATCAAGGATCATTTTCTGAGGAGAACTCATTCTTGAAACATTTGTCCCTTTTTTGACTTTTTTTTTTGCTTTGTTGGCTTTCATTTGCCACATTTTTCGATGGCTTTCTTTTTTCCATGATTTTTTTATTATTTTTCCTCGCATTTGCCCTCCAGTATAGAGGGTGATCCTTGATCAAGGTTTAAAGAAAGAAATAATTCCTAAGGCTCAAAGGGTGACTAAGGATAATTTCTTCTTAGTGAAAGGGATATGAAAGATGACCATTCATCATATCAAGCATGAATATTTTCTTTAAAAACCGATTCACAGGGGAGATAGATATATAGAATTTCCATTTTTACACTTGGGATCATTCGAATTTCCATGTGCATAGCGTCAGACACATTTTTTTTCAAGCATAAAACTTCTTCAGTTCATCAGCATTCACAGGATGTCTAAAATCTTCTCCGTCCATCCAAGTTAGAATCAATGCTCCTCCAGAAAAAGCTCTTTTTACCACATAGGGTCCTTCCCAATTCGGAGCCCATTTTCCTCTTGGGTCCTTTACTATAGGGAGAATTTTCCTCAGTACCAATTCCCCTTCTCGGAACTGCCTGGGATGAACTTTCTTGTTGTGGGCTCGAATCATCCTTTTCTGATACAACTGCCCGTGACAAATTGCTTTCAATCTTTTCTCCTCGATGAGATTCAACTGTTCGTAACGAGTTCTAACCCATTATGCTTCCTTTAGGCCAACTTCCATCAAAAGCCGAAGTGAAGGGATCTCAACTTCAATAGGTAGTACTGCTTCCATCCCGTATACCAAAGAAAACGGCGTTGCCCTTGTAGATGTACGGACCGAAGTACGATATGCATGAAGAGCAAAAGGCAAGATCTCATGCCAATCTTTGTACACATTGGTCATATTCTCAACAATATTTTTGATATTCTTGTTAGCTGCTTCTACTGCGCCATTCATCTTCGGACGGTAAGGTGCTGAATTATGATGTGTGATCTTGAATTGAGTACACACTTCTTTCATCATCTTATTCTTCAAATTGAGAGCATTATCCGAAATAATTCTTGCTGGTAACCCGTAACGGCATATGATTTCTTTCTTGATGAATCTGCATACCACCGACTTTGTTACATTCGCATAGGACGCAGCTTCTACCAACTTTGTGAAATAATCTATGGCCACCAAGATGAAACGATGTCCATTTGAAGCTTTCGGGGTAATAGGCCCGATCATATCCATTCCACACATTGAAAAAGGCCACGGTGCAGTCATGACATGTAATGGCGATGGCGACACATGAATCTTATCTGCATATATCTGGCATTTATGGCACTTCCGGGAATAACTAATGCAATCTCCTTCCATTGTCAACCAATAGTAACCTGCCCTCATAATCTGTTTAGCTAGCATGTGACCATTAGCATGAGTGCCACATATCCATCATGGACTTCTTCTATGATTCTTTGAGCTTCGACAGACCCTACACATCTCAATAGGACTTGATCTTTTCATTTCTTGTAGAGAACCTCACTGTCTAGAACAAAACCCATTGCTAGCCTTCTCAGAGTCCTCTTGTCATTTTTTTGCTTGTTTTGGATACTGTTGACTTTTGATATACTGCAAGATGTCATTATACCAAGGAAGGCCATCTGCTTCTTCTTCAATACTCAAATAGTGGGCGGGAGACTTATATATACTTATATTTATTGGCACGACTTCAGCCCCTTCATTCACTTTAAACATTGATGACAAAGTAGCCAGAGCATCTGCCATCCGATTTTGTTCTCGAGGAAAGTAATTGAAATTCACTTCTTCAAACTCCTCTAATAAACTCAGTATGAGTTCTTGGTATCGGATTAGCTTTGTATCTCGGGTTTCCCATTCTCCTCGTAACTGGTATATCACTGAGGCTGAGTCTCTGAAAACTTCCAATACTTTGATCTTTTTGTCTACTGCAGCACGAAGGCCCATAGTACATGCTTCATTCTCAGGGGTATTATTTGTACAATCAAAATCTAGTCTGGTAGTGAAAGGGTAATAATCTTCTTATGGGGATATAAGCACTGCATCGATTCCATGCCCCATGGCATTAGATGCGCTATCAAAGTACATTTTCCGTACTTTCTTCTTCAAGGGAATCTCATCTGCTTGCGACACATACATCAAATCTTCATCCGGGAAGTCAAAGTTCAACGGCTCATAATCTTCCACTGCCCGACTTGCTAAGAATTCAACCACTGCACTGCCCTTGATAGCTTTTTGACGTACATATAAAATGTCGTACTCTAACAATAAAACCTGCCATCTTGCCATCCTCCCTGACAAAGAAGATGCTTCCAACATGTATTTGACTGGATCCAGCTTAGCAATCAACAACGTTGTGTGATACAACATATATTGTCTGAGTCTTCGAACAGTCCAAGCTAAGGCACAACACAACTTTTCTACCAATGAATATTTCAACTCATAATCTGTGAACTTCTTGCTGAGGTAGTAAACTGCCTGTTCTTTCTTTCCAATTTCATCAAGCTGCCCCAAAACTCCACAACCCATGGATCTTTCAAATACTGATAAATACAGTATCATTGGTTTATCCAAAATAGGTGGCATTAATACTGGTGGGTTGGATAGATAATGTTTAACCTTTTCAAATGCAATCTGACAACCTTTATCCCATTCTCCTGGATCACGTTTTCGAAGTAGCTTAAATATTGGATCACACTTGTCGGTTAATTAAAAAATAAACCAAGTAATGTAATTCAATCTCCCCAGAAAGCCTCTTACTTCCTTTTGAGTACGAGGTGGTGGAAAATTCTGAATGGCCTTCACTTTATCTGGGTCAATCTCAATTCCTCTTTTGCTGACGACAAAACCCAACAATTTTCCCGAGGTGACTCCAAAAGTGTATTTTGCCGGATTTAGCTTGAGTCTAAACTTTTTTAGTCATTAAAAGAGCTTCTTAAGATTTGCAATATGCTCCTCTTCTCCTTGTAACTTAGCAATCATATCATCAACATAGACCTCAATTCCTTTATGCATCATATCATGAAACAAGGTCACCATGGCTCTTTGGTATGTTGCCCCAGCATTCTTCAACCCAAATGGCATTACTTTGTGGCAGAAGGTTCCTTACATTGTAACAAATGTAGTTTTCTCCATATCTTCCGGTGCCATCTTGATCTGATTGTATCCTGAGAACCCATCCATGAAAGAAAATCAAGAACTTTTCGCCGTATTATCCACCAAAGTTTCAATGTGGGGCAAAGGAAAATTATCTTTAGGGCTGGCCTTGTTCAAATCTCGGTAATCAATGCACATTCGCACTTTGCCATCCTTCTTTGGTACTGGGATAATATTTGCCACCCATTCTGGATATTTTGCCACCTCTAAGAATCCAGCATCAAATTGCTTCTTCACCTCCTCTTTTATTTTTAACAGCATGTCTGGCCTCATTCTTCTCAACTTTTGCTGAATTGGCTTGCATTCTGGCCTTAAAGGGAGCTTATGAACCACAATATCCAAATCTAACCCTGGCATGTCTTGGTAAGACCATGCAAATACATCCGCATATTCCTGGAGCAAAGCTATCAATTCACTTTTTATTGATGATGACAATGAAGTTCCAATTTTGACTTCCTTTATCTCTTCACCATTTCCTAGATTTATCGTTTCCAATAATTCCTTATGAGGAAGTACTTGTTTCTCCTCTTGTTCTATTTTCCTTAATAGATCCGGAGGTAGACCATAATCCTCAGTATCTTCATTAGCCTTAAAATCACCCATGCAAATGGGTCTTTCAAAATCAATTTTAGAATTACTGACAGGAAGGTCCTCATATTCTGCATCCGCACACTTGTAAATAGGTGGAGAAGAAACAAAATAGGAAAATATATAATGAAAACAAAATAAATAACAAAAATGAAAGAGTATAGACACATCAAATATGGATAAAATGCATTGTGCTTGTTATTTATTGAATGAAAATGTTTAAAAAAGCCCATTACAGAAAAACTCTTAATATCTCTGGGTAAAGATAATTAAGATTGCTTTTTTTAAAAGTATTACGTTGGAATAGACTTAAAAACGATGGGCAACTCAGTCGCACTCCAGTTGGTTAGTCTATATCCTGGTGGACAAGGTCGCACCATCTAGTTAGCATTCTCTCTTTCAATTCTTTCTTCCTCAATTGTATAGATCTCCACATCATACATCTGCTTATCCCCATTCACCTGGAATCTCTCGAAGGCTTGCTCTATCATTATGAGCAAATCATCAGAATTCTTTTCTCCGAACAGAGAACCGGCTGGGCGAAAGCTGTGAAAGATAGGTGGGAATGTCATAGGCTCCCATTCAATATCCATACCCGCAAGACGGGCTATCCTCATTTGTTGGTTCCTTTCAACTTGTTTCTTTTTCTCATGGGCCTTCGAAAGATACCCTAGGCCAAACCGATCTTTCTTTCCTATTACTTCTATTGCTCGAGCCATTCCTTGAAGATATTTCCCCAAACCTTTTCCAGCCCTGCAGCCTTTTCCCATTGTGGTTCTTACTCCCAGCCTTGTGTTCTTGGACAACCTTGGTTCCGAAATTTTTCGTCATTCAGCGATGAAAATTGCATTTACGAATTCCAAAGATTGAAAAGAACATTCTACGGCATCTTCATTGGGCTCAACATAAGGAGATTCAGTAGATGCGGAGGCTATTATGTCTTTTTCTCCTGATACTATGATCAAACAGCCCTCCATCACAAATTTTAGCTTTTGGTGGAGAGACGAGGGTACAGCCCCAGCTGAATGTATCCATGGCCTTCCGAATAAGAAATTATAAGATGAATTAATATCCATGACCTGGAAGTTCACTGTATAAATGCACGAGCCTATCTTTAGAGGAATTTTAATGGTTCCCATAACCTCTCTCCTTATTCCATCGAAAGTCTTGACCACTGTGCAATTTGGTATCATATAAGATATATCCACTGGTAATTTGGATAGGGTTGCTAAAGGCAACACATTTAGTGAAGAACCATTATCCAAAAGGATCCTTGGTAATATGTGCCCCTTACAAGTGGTAGTTATATGGAGAGCTTTCGTTGACCCAATACCATTGGGTGCTATCTCCTCATAGCTGAAAAATATGTAGTCGTCTACTGCGATGTTTCCCACCAGCCTGTCTAATTTTTCTACTAATATATTATTAGCCACGTATGCCTGATTCAATACTCTTAACAGGGCATTTCTGTGTGGTTCTGAATTCAAAAGCAAGGATAAGATTGAGATTCTAGCTGGTTGACGTTGTCGTTGTTCAACCACGCTATACTCACTGTGCTTTATGAGTTTTAAGAACTAACAGGCTTCCTTCTCACATACTGGTTCTTTTATGTTAACCGGGGCTGATCCCCTCTCTGTTTCTTTTGTCAAATCCATCTCAATATGGATTGGCTCGACTACCTTCTTCCCTTTATCTGTTCCTCTGTCTTTCCCTGCTAACCCCTGTTCAGCAGCCTCCAGAGCATAACACCTTCCGCTTCGGGTTAAATGCCCCACACCTGTGATATCCTGCTCACTTGAAGATCCAAGCATAACCATGCTGCAGTCGTATTTCCATGGTGCAGCCTTGTTTTTTGTGAAAAGAAAACAGGTAAATCAATGATTAACTTGGGCGCATTTTCCTCAATGACTGGCATAACTTTCTCCTCCGATTCATCATAATAGATGATCAGGGGTCTTCCTATCCCGTAGCCACCTGCATTTTCAATGACTTCTATTTCCTCCTCTATCTCCTCGTAGAATTGGGCTTCCCCATTATCCATCATTTTGGACTTTAACCAGGAAATCTTCGTAGTCTTGTATGTCATGGCTTCCACACTTATGGAACGGGCACCAATTATGCACCTTTTTTGCTACCATTTTCAAACTGTCCACATCCTTCACCATTCCTGCCTTGACCATCTCAACCCATACTGTCAACATCGGAGTCTTGGCTTCTTATGATATCCCTTTTTAATCTTCTGCCTTCCCCGATCAATATTGCATTTACTCGATTCCTAGCATGATTAGGCAATGGGTTTCCACCTACGTTCGGCCCATTTTTTGACCCAAACTTCACAACCCTAGCATTGATCAGGCTTTGGACTTTCTTTTTGAAGGCTAGGCAATCTTCAATCGAATGTCCTTGAATTCCCGCGTGGTATGCACAGTTAGTGTTTGCATTGTACCACCTTGGATATGGTGGTGTCAGAGGTTTGAGGTACACGGGTGCAACAAGTTGACCCTTCAATAGTTTTGGATATAGCTCACCATAGGTGGTAGGAATCAGATCAAATTGGGTTTTTTGATCATTCCTTGGTGAACGTTGATCATTGTGTACGGGACCCTGAGTGTTTGGGACAGTATTTCTAGGAAGGGTTATTTGAGGGGATATACCAGTTGGGAATGGCTGTTGCGGTATATTGGTATAGGGGAATGGATTTTGGGTAAGGTGGTTGACATTGGGATAATAAGGATTATACCCCGGGTATGGTGTGTAAGGTGTCGGAGGTGCATAAGGTGTGGTAGGAGTATAGGGCCTTGGTGGTGTGTATGGTGTAGGAGGTGTATAGGGGTATTGGCTGAAACTTACTACATGTGTTTCCTCCTTCTTCTTTGCAGGAAAAACTCTCTTTGGGGTAGCAGACTCACCCCCTTCCATCTTCCCATTCTTAATAGCTGACTCAATCATTTCCCCAGATATTACCATATCTGCAAAGTCCTTGGTGGCGCTTCCCACCAATTTGTCATAATAAGGTGCTTTCAAGGTGGGGGTTGCACTTGTGTGGCAAGATCCCTCCACCTCTGTGAATATTCTTTGAAGCTCTCATTGGACCTCTTTTCCATATTCTGTAATGACAGCCTATCAGGTACCATGTCAGACACATGCTTATAATATTCCATGAAAGCCCTGACCAAATCCGTCCATGAACGAATTTTGGTACGACTCAGTTGATTGTACCATCGGGTTGCTGACCCTGTCAAGCTATCTTGGAAGCAATGAATAAGCAATTTCTCATTATCATCATGCCCCGTCATTGCAGTACATGGTCAGATGAGCTGATGGGTTGGTGGTCCCATTATACTTTTCAAAGTCTGGTACTTTGAATTTTGGGGGAATTACTAGATCGTGTACCAAGCTCATCTCTTTGGCATCCAGACTGCCAAATAACTCTGCTCCTTCAACTGCCCTTAACCTTTCCTCTAGCAGCTGGTATTTCTTCTGAGATTCAGCAGTTTTGACCCTCTTCAATTCAGTCATTTTGGCCTTTTCCGTTTATTCCATTTCTTCGAAGTCTGGAACCTCAACCTCAATTGGATCAACTCCGAAATTACCCCCTTTAGGACCAAAATTTTGTGCTTCAGCTGCTGGTTGGATATAAATGTAGGATGCTGCCCCAGTTGGGAGTTCATTTCCCACAGGTTGGGATGTTTGGCCATTTCTCTGTACGACTTCTGGTCGATCTTCCTAGTTCACTGCCCCTATTCCAGTAGCTGAATTTTCTTCGGACCATTTTTGTCTTATCATGGTACTCATCATCTCCATGAGTTTTGTCATCTGTTCCCGTGTCTCCTCTTGAGACTTAGTTTACTGTTCCTGCAGTTCTTTCTAGATTCTTTCCATCCTCTGAATTCTAGCAAGCTGATCGTTTTCCATAGCTCTTGCTCGGGATCGAGTATTATAAGGATGTTGAAAGTCTGATTCTTTTTGAGTGCGACCAATTGTACCTTTAGTTTTAAAAACCATGGATTAGAAATTATTGACACATTTTTTATTTTATTTTATAAAAAAAAATGAATGAATGAACCAGTGTTAATGAATGAACAACTAAGTAATTGACTAAGTGTATGAACCTAAATGACTAATTATAATGAATAAATGAATGGACAAATAAATAAATGACTAAGTGTATGAACAATTTATAAAGAATAAATGAATGAATGATTATGAATATAAATGAATGAACAAATAAAATATATACAAGAAAGAACTAGTGAATGATGAATGTATTTACAGTATTGGCCCCGGGATAATTCCAATCAAACGGTCTTTCATTGATTTCCTGGAACTAAATACATCAAAGGAAAGATCCCTTCTTAAGACAATATGATAATCTGTCTCTCCTAAACAAACTATTACAAGATACTGGTCCTATAATAACTCCCTCGGATCCTGGAACTTCTTCACTGTCCTCTTTTAACTGCCTTGCTCTTCCATCTGATCCCTACTTGTTCACGACCCTTTGACGTGTCAGCAGAAGCATCACCGTGTAAGCTTTCCCTAGCTTGTTTCTCCAGTTGATTTGCTCGGGCTTCCTCATGCTTTGCTTTTTCTGCCCAATAGTTCTTCTCCTTCTTGAGGTTTCTGACTTTTAGTTCCTGTTCCCCGGAAGTCTTGAGAGTTCCCTCGAATTTGAGCTCGAAACGGTACCTCTTGTTCTCCAAATGTAATTCCCGAAGATCGCCCTTAGCGGTGTCCCTTTCTCTCTTGATCTGTTCCTTTTCTCTTTCCCGAGCTGATTCCTTATTTTTCATGTCCTCAACCTCTTCTTGCAGTCATGCAATCTCCTTGCTCATCCAGGCCTTTTCTTTTTCAAATTGCGCCCTTGCAATCTCTAACTTTGATGGCATTTCCCTCGGTGGCGGATTCATGAACTGGACCTCTTTCCCATCTGATGTCAGCAGTCTATCATTAAACCTTAATTCCCTCCATACCATGTAATCAGGTGTGACGATGTCGGCATATCTGGCCAATTTTATCCGATGAGTTTTCTTCCATGATTCAATCAGTGCCCACACTTTTCCAGAATATCCGTCTTCCCTATAAGTGAACTCTGATGATCCTAGATTATGAGTCACGGGTGTGAATTCCCGAGACTCAACCTGTCTTTGCACCAACAAAGGCGCATAACTCACAGACCCCCAAATTTCGAGTAGTGGAACTCCCGGGTTGTCCCCACATTTGTACATAATCGGCATAGGAACCATCCATGGAGCTCTCCAAGTCACCATCTCCCCTTTTAGATTCTGAAACATGTTGACCCATTTCTCTTCATTCCTCTCTTTAGGCTAATCATTTTGAAGGAATTCCCTAATCGAAACTAACGACTTCATGTACGGTTTGAAGGAAACATTTTCTATCTTCCAAAAGTGACTTTGAATCCAAATATAAAAGGAGTTGTACACACCCCTTGATTCTCCCTTGTCCTGCCCTTTTACAAAAATTTAGGGATCAGATAGTTTCAGCTATAATGGCCGGAAATGGGTTGATCTTCTGTTCCAACTTTTCAAAGAAATCAAACACGGCTATATCCACATGACCCAATATCTTCGGGAATATGATTAACCCGTAGATGGCTAAAGCAAAGATGTCCTTGGCTTTTTTTTTTTGCCGGAACAACCCAATATCAACTGTATGAGAGTTTCCCACGAAATGCACCCATTTTTCTGCTTTGTGTCCACATGACTCTCAACCCATGTTGTATCCATTCCTGTGATCCTAGCCACTTTCTTCTTAAAACCTAAAGGTTTCATTTCTTTCAAATATACCCGATCAGGATTAGGACATTCAATACGTAAGAGTGCTGAATATTCTTCAATCAGTGGTGTCATATCCTCCTTGTTAAAAGTGAAACATCTATAAGCAGGATTCCAAAACTGTACCATAGCCTGAATCAACCCACTATTGACCTGAATCGGAATTAAGAGTGCTATATCTCCATATTTCTGAGTGAAGGCTTCCTTCTCTGATACATTCCACTAATTCCAAATGTCGGCTAACCCCGAAGATTATTCTGTCTAGAATCCACTTTGACCCTTTCCGGCAATACTGACACATAATCTTTCTTGAGGCAATCAAGATCCTCTCTCTGATCTTTTTTCGACGGTGCCCTGACTACTGCATGATCTTCTATCACTGAAATAACCTGACACTCCATGAAATTCCTTTGGGTTGATAACTATCCCGAGGCTAATAAACTCCAAGTGTATGATGATGTCTATGATGCATGTCAAAGAAAAGAAAACAGAAGGAAATAGATTAGTAAAGAAATGAATTCACAAATATAACATAAATAACAACATGCTTTTAAAAAAAATGTCCTGAAAATTTGAACAGAGCTCCGGCATTACGACGCCTTTGGGACAGATTATCACATTTATTACGGGCGATGTACGAACATCGTTGCCCGCTCTACAAAATTTCTTCAGAGTGTAAAATAGGTAACAAAAGGTTTAGAAATATCCCTCCATGTGTTCCTATTTTCGGTATATCTAACGAAAATTCGGTATGGCTTCGCCTAGGTTTATTATATGAAGGTAAATCGGTTCTAAGGCCCCGAATTGTTCCTCACTGTGCCGGTGAAGGCTAGTAAGGCACCCCGATAAAAGCGGGTTCAATTCGTTAGAGTATATTTTCCTATGCCCGTACGGAGGATTATCACGATGGCATTAGGTACTTTATACTCCGAAAGTGTTTCACTAGCCCATATGGAGGATTATCACGAAGTTGTAGTTACTTTACTCCCACTTAAAAGGACGGAACCCGGGTAGAGGATTCATGTTATGCAAATGCAAATACAGTGTGTGCGGAGGAACAAAACAAACCTGTCACCACCTATTCTACATCACTTATTCTAAATACCCCACTAAAATCAAACAATGTAAAGCATCAGTCAAGCAAACATATAAATATACGCAACAAAATAACTAGAGAACAAATAATAATATGAATGCACATGACGATGGACATATTTAAAATATTTTTTTATTTACAAAATTCTCTTTTATTTTATAAATATGGGAATTAAAATTAAATACCAATTAAACCAACAAAACCGAGACTTTGATAAAACACGACTAATTCTAGGCCTGACTCGCTAATTGTCCCCAGTGGAGTTGCCAAGCTGTCGCAACCTAAAAAAATAACAAGTCTCATCGCAAGACTTTATTATTCGTTAAGCGTGACATTAAAAAAATTGAGGAAAAGTCGACTTAATTCCTCTAGAAAAATTAAGGTTTTGAAAATGACCTTGAAAAAAGACATGGAGTCGCCACCGATCTTTTTTAGCTAGGTGTGATCGGCCACCTTTTAAAACAGTTTTATAAATTTTTTTAAAAATTAATTAAAAATTTTTAAAACCAATTTCAAGTTTGCATTTTAAACCAGAGAAATCAAAGAAACGGGTTCAGGACTCGGTTACGTACGGGGAAGAATTAGCACCCCTCAACGCCCGTATAAAACGGTACCTTATTAATCGTGTGTTATCTCAAGTCTCGGTAAAAAATCAATTTTAAATTTTGTATTTCAAATTAATTCCTAATTTAAAGAAAAATAATTCCATTTTTAATTGAAAATTATCCGGAATTTATAAATTAAAATTTTTTCTATATTCCCCAACAAACGTGGTAAAATATAAATTTTTTTATTAATTTGAAAAACTTTTCGAATCATTCTCTTTTTAAAGAAGATATTTCGTTATTAATAATAATTGATGATATCCTCCCCAGCAAACCCGGCAGAGAACTCATGAATTATTTTAACTCGGGAATATCTTTATTTTATTGAAAACCATTATCTTTTTGAAAACATTTAAAAAATTATATGAATATGAATATGCATGACATAGATAAAATGACATAGCAAAATCTAAATAATATAATGCACCCTAAATGATATGATATGATTTAAATGTCTTAGCATATTCTAAATGAAATGAAATATCCTATGTTATATGACATATTCTAAATGAAATGAAATGACCTAGGTAGCATAATATATTCTATTTGAAATGTAATATCTTAAGTCATATGGTATATTCTAAATGAGATGAAATAATTTAAATGACATGGCAAATATGAATGATATGGCATATAATTTAAATGACATAAAATATAAAATAATGCTATCATATAATATGCATGAAAATAAAAATGAATATAATATATGCTAAATAATATGACAAAAAATAACTAAATAAAAAGCATAGGATATCATGAAATATTCCAAATCATATAATAAACAATATAACATAACTCAAAATCAGAACAATATCATAGAAATTATCATAGCAAAAATCACATATTATATAAAATGCATGAATATGGAACATGCAATGTATGAAAATGTATTTTTTCCTTTAATTGAGGAAATCCGTATATCTAAAAAGATATCCAGCTACCTTAGGAAAACATGTCAAATTAAATATTCTAAAACCAAAATACTTTGTGATTGTTTGAGAACAATTTTGAAAAGCTTAGATTAAAAATAAAAACTGGGCTAAACCTTTTAAAATAGCTCTAATTTCCTAATTTAAAATCCCGGACTTGACCACCCTTAACCCGAGACTTAAAAAATCATTTTTAGAGTTTAAAAAGGCTTAGAAACTACTCTAAGTCAGTAGCTAAACTTCCTAACCAACTCCCTCTAAGTAACTTAACCAAAACAGAAAAATGATTTTCCTTCAAATTCAATTCTGACTCCACTATCCAGTTTTAAGCCACGATTTTTTATCCTAGTTTTAAAAATTCAAAAAAATATAAAACAAATATTGGAGACTTAGGACATGTAAAGATACACGGGAAAAAATCAGCTTAATTTTTTTATTAAAGATGAATGCCCAGAAAAATCGGGAAAGTACGAGTACTGGTGAAAAAACTGTTTTGCCAAAATACATTTTTGCCTTTGATAAAATCATTTAAAAATCAAAGTAAAAATATTTAAGACTCAAAAAATGACTCACAAGCAGTAGCTAGGACTTTATAAAAGTTAGACAAAAATTGGCTAAGTAAAAAAAATCACAAAGGTAGAATAATTAATTTGACAAACCTTAATTTTACACAAGTGCGCTCAAGAGAGCATGACTTTGAACCATTAATTGGCCTAAGTCATTAGTCAAGTGGCATGGACATTAAATGCATGAAAAAATACAGCAAATATGATGCATGGAATGCTTGGTTTTAATTCTAAATGTCATGAAAAAATGCATGGCATCAATATAGTGACCTAGACCTAAATGAACTTGCATGGCATTTAATGCAACCTAGGTCTAAAATGCATGGACAAGCATGGCAAAATAAACCAAACCTAACAACTAAAATATGCATGGAAATAACACAAACACAAGGCATGCTTAAACCAAAAACTCAACCAAATATTATGCAAATACCAACCTATCAACTAACATAGCAAAAATGCAACACACAATGCAAAATAACATGATAGCCGAATGGCCTAAGGTTCCAAACAAGCATGGCATTTGCACAAACACTCGGTATACTTAAACTAAATACTCAATCACAGGTCATGCAAATGCAAACCTATCAACTAACATGGCAAAAATGCACACACAATGCAAGATACATGAAGTGGCCGAATGGCCTAAGGTTCCAAACAAGCATGGCATTTTCACAAACACTTGATATACTAACACGCAAAATGATGGCTACTCAATTAAGAGTTGTAAACCCAAGTGCAGGTTATGTTCAAGTAATAAATTCTCGGGTGTCCGAGGTCGAACCACAGGGAAGCGTACTAGTAAGTATAAGTTTATAAATATATAAGAAAAAGAAAGTAAACAATATATTAGGGGATCAACAACAAAATAAGATAAACAAGATATTAGAGAACAAAATAAACAAAATATAAAAGAAATTAAACAAGATATAAAAAAACAATAAGAAAAGATGTTGAGGTTAGAGAATCCACTCTTGGTGTTATGCTAAGATTAATCTTGTTTTATTACACAATTGAAATCCACACATAAGGGAGGTTCCAATCGGAAGGTTTAGCAATTCAGTCCAAATTGTCCAACGTCCATAGCATATGATATTATGTTCATTTGGTGTCCTCAAAACTCATAAAAAGAGTCCAAGCATTCATTATGCCAAGGTATATGTCTACAACAAATCAAGGTTATGAAACCAAGCATTTACTGTGCCATTTTCCTTGTCAATAATGAATCAAGATCTCTACTTTGCAAGTATGATTTTAAACCAAAAGAAAATATTATCTATACTAGTGTTTATAAATGATAAATCATTTTAGCTCATGTTTAAGAGACTAACCTTAGCATTTACCAAAAGCTTCACCTCATCACCTCAACAATATGATTACCAACACATACTACATATGAATAAAATGAAAAGAAATGTAAGAAACATAAGTAAAGAAAAAGAAAACTAGAGAAAGGAAAGAAGAAGAAAACTTAGAGAATTTTATTACAATGGCTAATATCCTACCAATGTATCAATGTATCCCAATACTCATCCAAGGCCCTCTATTTATACACATTTTGGAGGGCTAAATGACAAGAGACAAGCTTTACAAATTTCAAAGGTAGGTATAATAGGTGGGTGCATTTTTCTAACAATTTTCGTCATATTGTATGACAATTCTGATCAGCCAGCTTGACGGTCGATTTTGTCAATGTTGGAGGCTCGATCTGATAAAATGGTCTTCTAGAAAAATATACCCCTATCAGTTACGGATCCATAACCGTTAGAATCAGATCCTTTGCTCATGTGGATCGGAAGATATGGTCAAAATACAAAAACATGTCAGCACAGACGTCATTGCACATCAGCCAACTTGATGGTCGATTTCGCTAGGGAAAACGACTCTGTTTCAAGAAGTGTAAAACATGAAAAAGATAGATATGCCTCTTAACTTTGCACTGTAAAAAATTCAGCCTATTGCTTCAGTGAAACTCCAGATATAGCTGATATGGCAAAAGGTGTCGGAACTGAATTGGATTTGCCCTTAATTCTTGATTTAACCTAGTAATCTGAAATCACTCAAAGAAACTCGTGAAAAACACTAAATTACATAAAAATATAAAATATCATAAACACAATTAGACTAAGCAATAATAACTCGTATTTGACACAAAACAATAATAAAACATAACTAAAAACTATACAATTATACGAGTTATCACACCCTCACACTTAGATTGTTGCTAGTCCCTAGCAACGACTCAATAAAAATAAAATAAGAAAATCTAATCTAATCCATTTTCGTAGGAAATCACGGTGGCACTTAGCATGTGACACAAGCCTTTAAACCCCTAGGTGTCCCTAGTGGACGAGTTTAGTCTCGTGAGGGTTTACTAGGACGATACCCACAAACATTGAAGACATAAGAAAAACTAAAAATAATAATTATAACTAATCCTTACAATATAAATTAGAGATAATCATTGGACAAGTCTTAAAAACTAATCAATAGCTTAAAGAAATTCACAAAAAATCTTGCTTGAATGTAAACAGTTTGAGTTAAGCCAATATTAACATAACATATTTCAATCAAAATAGTGTATATTCAAACTTAATCTCAACTTCTCACATGGGATACTCTCTTGATTTTCACTCTTTAAAGTAGTGGTAAAGTGTTTACACTCAATCAATCTCATGAAAATAATTCTACCATATGCTTGCTTGTCCACCTATTCTCCACTATTTAGATCATACAACTTCATAAATCAAGAGGTCTTTATTCAAGGTTGTAATGGGGCCAAAGGGTTATAGTGTGGTTAAAGAACAAAAGGATAAAGATATCACAAAGGTTCCAAAGAGTTCATAGAGTTTAGAGACATAATAAGATCATACAAATAAAACTTCTCAAATCTCTTATAAAGCACATAATAACATAGGCTAAATATTCATGTTGAGCCTTTGCATCATTCTAACCAACTTTGTAACATCTTTTTCTAGAAGTTCAAGAGAAGATTTTTTTTTTTTTAATATGGGAATGTATTTGACAATGATCCCTTTCTTTTTCTCTTGACTTTTTCTTTTCTTTTCTTCCCCCACAC
This sequence comes from Fremontodendron californicum, assembly GCA_030761205.1. Lineage (NCBI taxonomy): Eukaryota > Viridiplantae > Streptophyta > Magnoliopsida > Malvales > Malvaceae > Fremontodendron > Fremontodendron californicum. Next base: position 18,989,928 of record JAULJL010000008.1, read on the forward strand.
TTATCTTTTGTTTCTAACACAAATTTTCAACTAAAAATATCCCTTGTTTTTTTTTTTTTTTGCAATATGTCTCAAAATATAAAATCCATCTTTAGAACAAGGGTAAGGATATAAGTATATTTAGGCTAGGTGTAAGTTGTGGTTACCAATAAAACAACATATTTAATGTAGGCTCAAATTGGCTCACTAGTGGGGATGTTCTCTTAGAACATTAATAATGGATGGCTGTTTGGCTCTGGTTATAATCCTAATGCCTCTATCATATTCATGTTGTCACATGTATCAATATAGTCTCAAACAGTTTAAAGCAAGTTCTGGAGAATCATGTAATCATAAGAGCACTCAAGAAAGAAATTAGATTGATTTGTATAATGCATCAATCATTATAGGCTCAAAAACTCACAAGGATGATTATACAAGTCAGATTAAGTCTAAACATGCTTCTTTCTCAATCAACATATCATATTAACATTGGCTCATAAAAAGGTTGATATCAAGCTCAATTCTCATGAAAATCTTCTCACTAATAAATCTGTTTTAGACTTATGCAATTCATATCTCATTATAGTATTGAAAGTAACTAAAACACACTAAAAACACACTAAGCCTAAACATGTTTTTTTTTTTGAAGAAGATTAAATCAAACTGACAAGGTATGTCTCAAGTCTCCCTTACTCAGACCTTGTTCAGAATGAATACTTCTAAATTGCTTAAAACACAACAATTTTTTTTTTTTATTAGCAAAAATATGTCCCTTACCCCCTACTAAAATATGACATTGTCCCCAATGTCAAATTTTAAAGGTAGAATTTAGGAGATATTTACCTGCAGAGGTTGCTAACCACTTATTATAACTGAGACACAACAAACAAAATGTTAGATAATGTCACAAAGACAAAGTGCAATCCACTCCTTGCTCGTCCATATCTCTTTTTCTTTTTCCGAGCGTTTGCGAAACAACCGTAGCAGATAAACACTCATAAGCTTGGAGCTTTTTGAGTAAATCTTCAATGGTTGTAGCAGAAATTATGGTTCTCCTTGCCTCTGAAAACATGAATCCATTATCCACAGCATTATCTAAATATGAAAGCAAATTACTAAAATAACCATTAATATTAAGCAAACCAATGGGTTTCTTATTTGTGACCAAAGATGACCAAGAAGCCACGCAAGCTATTTCTTCCAATGTACCCAGACCTCCTGGTAAAGCAATGAATGCATCGGCAGAATGGTACATGATTGTTATCCGTTCAGGGATACTCCAGACTTGTATTTCCTTAACCACGGTAGGTCCACAAAAATCTGTGAATAGTTTTGGCACGATTCCTAGAACTGGACTTCCTCCGGCGTGTGCTGCTGTAGCGACTGCTCCCATTAAACCCGTACTACCGCCTCCATAAATCAAGTGGATCTTTTGTTGGGCAAGTATTACTCCAACTCTTATGGCTTCATCAGCGAATATGTTATTTTTCCCTGGATAAGCACCTCCAAAATCCGTTGGGACGAAGTACTTTCCATTTTTTTTCTTTTTCGAGTGCCTGAAAGAGAATGAGTACATGGTGTAATATATAGAGGACTGAGTAGTGAATCAGACAAGAGTAATAATGTCGCCGAAAGTGTATCTGACCTGTCAGAAGAAAATGTTAACCTAACAAAAGATTTTTGCGTGATTTCAGGAAGAAAATCAAAAAGAGAAGAAAAATCAACCGTAAAAGTCAAAAGTAATAATGTCGCCGAAAGTGTATTTGGCATCTTCCTCTGGTTTTACGTCCAGAAACGGCTTAAACGCCTTCTATGAGTCGAGGATATGCTTCCCATCCAGTTTTCTTACAAGCTGGCAAACAGGGTCTTTTAACATCAGATTCCCAAGATGTTGCCATTCCCTCTGGAATAGCGGCCATAAATCAAGAATTTCTCTTTGTACGTCTCCACTAGGATGCGTCTCAAGAGAAAGTTGGATATTACCCAAATTCTCCTTACTCAGTCCATCCTTAATGAATTCAATTTTATCATCTCGATTAGAGGACGGAATCCCAATAGAACGACATTTACCGTTACACGTCCATCGTGCACATTTGTGGCAATTTGAACTCATGCGCTTTGCTCGTCGCTTCTTTGCAAAAGTGCTTCTACCTGTACCTGGTAAATGCAAAACAGGAAGATATTCATCTTCACGTACCTTGGCTTCAATTATCCAACGTATGTCTTCAGGAATCCCTTTGTGCATAAGCATTCTTAATCTTTCAAATCAAACTTGGTAAAGCTTCAGTAAAATATTTCGAGGAAAAGGAGGAAATCGTTTCTGCAATCTTTTGAGAATATCATCCATCCTGAAAAAAATGAAAAAGAAATTGAAAGAGAAATTTATATACAATATCAGTTTTGTGGGTAGCTGATGGGACCGACTTAAATAATCACGGAGTACCGTTATCCGCCATTTAACCGGGGTGAAAAAAAATGTTTTTTTTTTTTTGAAGATTAGTAAAAATTATATTTACATCTAGTTATTTTCAAAACAAGGATCAGAAAGAAAAACAACCTCTTCTTGAGTAACATGATTTTCCAAAAAGAGTTTGAGTCTTTGTCCATTTACCTTGAATACGTTACCATTTTGAGGATTCTCAATGTCAACTGCTCCATAATGATACACATGCTTAACCACAAATGGGCCAGTCCATCTTGATCTCAACTTACCAGGAAATATGTGAAGTCTAGAATTATAAAGTAGAACTTTTTGCCCAACATCAAATGTTTTTCTTGAAATTAACTTATCATTAAAGGATTTAGTTCTTTCTTTATGAATTTTAGAATTCTCATATGCATCATTTCTGAGTTCCTCAAGTTCATTTATTTGTAATTTCCGTAAATTAGAAGCGTCATCAAGGTTTGAGTTGAACATTTTAATGGCCCAATATGCTTTATGCTCAAGTTCCACAGGTAAATGACAAGGTTTTCCATAAACTAGCCTATAAGGAGACATGCCCAATGCTGTTTTAAAAGCTGTTCGATAGGCCCATAATGCATCGTTAAGTCTAAGAGACCAATCTTTGCGATTTGGATTAACCGTCTTTTCCAAAATTTGCTTAATCTCCCTATTTGCTAATTCTACCTGTCCATTTGTCTGTGGGTGATAAGGGGTTGCAACTTTGTGTGTAATGGCATATTTCTTCATTAATGTTTCAAAAACCTTGTTGCAAAAATGTGTTCCCCCATCACTTATGATAGATCGAGGAATTCCAAATCGACTCAAAATATTTTCTTTTAAAAATTTAATCACTGTTTTGTGATCATTATTTCGACATGGAATTGCCTCTATCCACTTTGAAACATAATCTATTGCAACTAAAATGTATAAGAAACCAAAAGATGGTGGAAATGGTCCCATGAAATCAATACCCCAACAGTCAAAAATTTCAATTACAAGAATTGGGTTCAAAGGCATCATGTTTCTTTTCGAAATGGAACCTAATTTTTGACAACTTTCACATGACTTGCAAAAATTACGTGCATCTTTGAATAAAGTTGGCCAGTAAAATCCACACTGTAAAATTTTTGAAGCAGTTTTCTTTGATGAAAAATGACCACCACATGCCTCAGAATGACAAAACTTAATTACACTACTTACCTCATTGTCGGGAATGCATCTTCGAAAAATCTGATCAGGACAATATTTGAACAAGTAAGGGTCATCCCAATAGAACTTCTTTACCTCATTCAGAAACTTCCTTTTATCTTGGGTGCTCCATTGAGAAGGAATTTTTCCTGTAGCAAGAAAATTAGCAATGTCAGCAAACCAAGGTGTCGTGGAGACAATTAGAAGTTGTTCATCAGGAAAAGTATCATTTATTGGTGAGGTTCCAAAAGATTCATCACAAACAAGTCTTGATAAATGATCAGCCACCACATTTTCTACTCCTTTTTTATCTCGAATGGTGATGTCAAATTCTTGCAATAAAAGGATCCACCTCAGCAACCTAGGTTTTGCATCATTCTTAGAGAGAAGATATTTTAAAGCTGCATGATCACTAAAGACAACAATTGATGATCCAACAAGGTAAGATCTGAATTTATCCAATGCAAAAACAACTGCAAGTAATTCCTTTTCTGTAGTGGAATAATTCATTTGGGCTCTATTTAAAGTTTTACTTGCATAGTAAATTACATGTGGTTTATTATCTTTCCTTTGTCCTAACACAGCACCAACAGCATAGTCACTAGCATCACACATTATTTCAAATGGTAAAGACCAATCAGGAGATCTCATAATAGGAGCAGTAGTGAGCATATTTTTGAGTTTTTCAAAAGCATCTTCACAATCTTTAGTCCATTCAAATGCAGTGTCTTTCATTAAAAGATTACATAGAGGTTTAGATATCGTGCTAAAATCTTTTATGAATCTTCTATAAAAACCTGCATGTCCCAAGAATGACCTAATGTCCTTTACTGTCTTTGGTGTGGGTAGATTAGCAATCAATTCAAGTTTTGACTTGTCTACCTCAATCCCTTTTGCAGAAACAATGTGACCTAGTACAATACCTTTAGTGACCATGAAATGACATTTTTCCCAATTAAGAACAAGATTTTTTTCTTCACACCTAATCAATACATTTTTCAAATTGGCTAAGCAATCATCAAATGAATCACCAGAAACAGAAAAATCATCCATGAAAATCTCAAGATTACGTTCAATCATGTCACTAAAAATACTAAGCATGCATCTTTGAAATGTGGCAGGGGCGTTACATAATCCAAATGGCATTCTACGATATGCAAAAGTACCAAAAGGACATGTAAAAGTGGTTTTCTCTTGGTCCTCAAGTGCAATGGCAATTTGATTATACTCAGAATATCCATCTAGAAAACAATAAAACTCATTCCCTGCAACTCTTTCTAAGATTTGATCCATGAAAGGCAAAGGGAAATGATCTTTCCTCGTCACTGAGTTAAGTTTCCTATAGTCAATGCACATACGCCAACCAGTAATAGTCCTAGTTGGAATTAATTCATTGTTTTCATTTTTAACTACAGTAACTCCAGATTTCTTAGGTACGACTTGAGTAGGACTTACCCATTTGCTATCAGAGATAGGATAAATGATTCCATTATCTAGAAGTTTAATGACTTCATTTCTCACTACTTCTTTCATATTAGGATTAAGCCTTCGTTGCATTTGTCTAGAGGTTTTAGCATTTTCCTCTAAATAAATATTATGTGTGCAGATTAATGGGCTTATTCCCTTTATGTCAGCTAAGGTCCATCCTAATGCATTTTTGTGCATCTTCAAAAGTTGTAACAACTTACCTTCTTGTAGTTCATCAAGATGTGAAGAAATTATGACTGGAAAAGTTTCATTCTCACCCAAAAAGGAATATTTTAGCTCGGATGGCAATGGTTTTAAATCCAGCTTGGGTGGTTCAATAGTTGATGGTACAGTGACATTTGTGAGTGATGGAAGTTCCTCAAACTTTTGTTTCCAACAATGCTTATCCTGAAAAGAATTTAACAAAGAATCAGTGTGTGAAATTTCTGAAGCATTATCAAACTCACATTCAATTAAATAAGCTTCTAAAGGATCATGGAATGTGGTAGTGGTGAGATGTTCATGAACAAGTTCTTCAATGAAATCCACTTCATGTACTTCTGAATTATCACCAGGTTGCTTGCAAATGTTGAACACATTTAATTCTAAAGTCATATTTCCAAAAGAAATGTTCAACATACCATTCCTGCAATTTATCAGAGCATTAGAAGTTGCAAGAAATGGACGGCCTAATATAACAGGAATTTGAACATTTGGATTTGAAACAGGATGTGTGTCCAAAACAATAAAATCAACAGGGAAGTAAAAATTATCAATTTGAACCAAAACAACTTCAACTATCCCTCGAGGAATTTTTACAGAACGATCAGCTAGTTGAAGTGTAACAGGTGTTGCCTTGAGTTCACCTAAACCTAACTGTTGATAAACAGAAAAAGGCAAAAGATTAACACTAGCACCAAGATCAAGCAATGCACGTTCTATTCTAGTGTTTCCAATGATGCATGAGATTGTTGGACATCCAGGATCTTTGAATTTTGGTGGAGTAAGGTGCTGAATGATTGAGCTCACACTTTCCGTCAGAAATGCTTTCTTTTGTACATTATGTTTCCTTTTAACTGTGCACATGTCCTTCAAAAATTTAGCATAAGATGGAACTTGTTTGATTGCATCCAATAAAGGAATGTTAATCTTAACTTGTTTGAAAAGTTCATAAATTTCTGCATTTTGATTCAAATTCTTTATTGTTTGCAACCTTTGAGGAAAAGGAGCAGGATGCATACCTTTTTCTTTGTCCAAATTTTCAAGAAGTTCAGACTTACCATCATCCTTACCATTACTTTTCGGAGGGGAAGGAGGATCTTGGTCTTTTGATGGAATGTTTTTGTCAATTGCCTTTCCACTTCGAAGAGTTGTGATAGAACTGGCATTTTCCTGTTGAGTTTCATTGGAGCAAGAAACAAGACATTGAGTAGAAGGGTTAGGCTGAGGTTGAGCAGGAAACTTACCTTTTTCTTGAGTGCGTAATGAAGCTGTCAATGTGGACAAGGTGTTTTTGATCTTATTGATGTCCTGTGAAGTCCGGTTATTCACATTTGCTTGTGTTTGCATGAATGCTTGCAATGTCTCTTCCAAGGTTTGTACACGTGAAGGTTGATAGGAAAAAGTGTTTCCCGACTTTTGAGATTGTGGTACCTGAACATGATTATTATTCCGCCAACTGAAGTTGGGATGATTTCTCCATTCAGGGTTATATGTTTCAGAGTAAGGAGAAGGAAAAGGCTTTTTAAATGTGTTTATGGAATTTACTTGATCATGCAACGCTTCTTTAAGAATGGGAATGTTTGGACATTCAGAAGTGGGATGTCCCATGATTTCACAAATTCCACAACTTTCTTCATTTTTAACCGTTTTGACTTCTTTTACTTCTCTAAGTTCCATGGCTTCAATCTTTCTAGCCAAATTAGCTACTTTAGCTTTTATCTCATCTTCTTGACTAAAATGATATTTACCTCTGTTAGAAACAAGATTAGATCTATTGGAACTTTCAGAGGAATTATCTGTGTGCCAGGCTTGAGAGTTATCTGCCAAATGGTCTAGGTAGTCAAAGGCTTCTTCAGGTTCTTTTTCTAGAAACTCACTGTTACACATTGTTTCAACAAATTGTTTAGTTTCGGGAGTTAAACTTTCATAAAAGAAACTAATAAGACGCCATTTTTCAAAACCATGATGTGGACAAGAACTTAACAAATCTTTAAAACGTTCCCAGCACTGAAAAAATGCTTCATTTTGATTTTGATTGAAATTTTGAATATGTCTTTTCAAAGCAGTAGTTTTATGTGCTGGAAAAAATTTCTTTAGAAACTCAGTTTGTAATTCTTGCCATGTGCCAATTGACCTTGGTTTTAAATTATGAAGCCAAATTTTTGCTTTATCTTTTAAAGAAAAAGGAAATAATTTTAGCTTGACAATTTCATTTGTACATTGTTGGTCATTAAAGGTGACACATACATCTTTGAAGTCTTTTAGAAACGAGTAAGCACTTTCCGATTCTAACCCATGGAAATTTGGAAGCAAAGCTATCATACCTGGTTTAAAACGAAAGTTGTTTGCATTGAGAGGAAAAATAAAACAAGAGGGTGATGAGCTTCGAGTTGGTTGCAAGTAGTCACGCATGGTGCGTACTTGTCTGTTCTCATCTTCAGCATGAACACTTTCATTGTCAGCCATGGTAGGAGTTGTATTAGAAAGATTACCTGAAAAAGTTTCACAATAAAATCTAACTAAACGACGAGATCTAAAATCACGTCGCCAAACAAGCATAAAACAAAGTTAATATACAGATTAGGCGGTATAACCAGCCAATAAAAATAAAACAAAGTTAATATACAATATAAATATAAATATATAGAAAATTAGGCGATATAACCAGCCAATAAAAATAAATATAGGCGGTATAACCAGCCAATAAAAATAAATATAGGCGGTATAACCAGCCAATAAAAATAAATACACTTATAAACTTATATACTTAGTATTGCCTCCCCGGCAACGGCGCCAAAAACTTGATGGCTACTCAATTAAGAGTTGTAAACCCAAGTGCAGGTTATGTTCAAGTAATAAATTCTCGGGTGTCCGAGGTCGAACCACAGGGAAGCGTACTAGTAAGTATAAGTTTATAAATATATAAGAAAAAGAAAGTAAACAATATATTAGGGGATCAACAACAAAATAAGATAAACAAGATATTAGAGAACAAAATAAACAAAATATAAAAGAAATTAAACAAGATATAAAAAAACAATAAGAAAAGATGTTGAGGTTAGAGAATCCACTCTTGGTGTTATGCTAAGATTAATCTTGTTTTATTACACAATTGAAATCCACACATAAGGGAGGTTCCAATCGGAAGGTTTAGCAATTCAGTCCAAATTGTCCAACGTCCATAGCATATGATATTATGTTCATTTGGTGTCCTCAAAACTCATAAAAAGAGTCCAAGCATTCATTATGCCAAGGTATATGTCTACAAAAAATCAAGGTTATGAAACCAAGCATTTACTGTGCCATTTTTCTTGTCAATAATGAATCAAGATCTCTACTTTGCAAGTATGATTTTAAACCAAAAGAAAATATTATCTATACTAGTGTTTATAAATGATAAATCATTTTAGCTCATGTTTAAGAGACTAACCTTAGCATTTACCAAAAGCTTCACCTCATCACCTCAACAATATGATTAGCAACACATACTAGATATGAATAAAATGAAAAGAAATGTAAGAAACATAAGTAAAGAAAAAGAAAACTAGAGAAAGGAAAGAAGAAGAAAACTTAGAGAATTTTATTACAATGGCTAATATCCTACCAATGTATCAATGTATCCCAATACTCATCCAAGGCCCTCTATTTATACACATTTTGGAGGGCTAAATGACAAGAGACAAGCTTTACAAATTTCAAAGGTAGGTATAATAGGTGGGTGCATTTTTCTAACAATTTTCGTCATATTGTATGACAATTCTGATCAGCCAGCTTGACGGTCGATTTTGTCAATGTTGGAGGCTCGATCTGATAAAATGGTCTTCTAGAAAAATATACCCCTATCAGTTACAGATCCATAACCGTTGGAATCAGATCCTTTGCTCATGTGGATCGGAAGATATGGTCAAAATACCAAAACATGTCAGCACAGACGTCATTGCACATCAGCCAACTTGATGGTCGATTTCGCTAGGGAAAACGACTCCGTTTCAAGATGTGTAAAACATGAAAAAGATAGATATGCCTCTTAACTTTGCACTTTCAAAAATTCAGCCTTATTGCTTCAGTGAAACTCCAGATATAGCTGATATGGAAAAAGGTGTCGGAACTGGAACTGAATTGGATTTGCCCTTAATTCTTGATTTAACCTAGTAATCTGAAATCACTCAAAGAAACTCGTGAAAAACACTAAATTACATAAAAATATAAAATATCATAAACACAATTAGACTAAGCAATAATAACTCGTATTTGACACAAAACAATAATAAAACATAACTAAAAACTATATAATTATACGAGTTATCACAAAACTAAAATATAACATTCAAATCATGCAAACACAAAGTAGAGATACTAAAACTAACAAGCATTTTCACAAACACTTGATATACTAACATGCTCAACTAAAATATAACACTCAAATCATGCAAACACAAAGTAGAGATATTAAAACTAACAAGCATTTTCACAAACACTTGATATACTAACATGCTCAACTAAAATATAGCACTCAAATCTTGCAAACACAAAATAGAGATATTAAAACTAACAAGCATTTTCACAAACACTTGATATACTAAATATAAAACATCAACAAATTTAAACATTATGAAAACAGAAAATTGAAAATGCAAGAATATGATAATAAACTCATAAATGACAACAAACAAGCAACCAAATTAAAACACGCTTCAAGTATATGAAGTAGAAGAACACATAAAGAATCAAGACTAAAGAAAATAACATAAATAACATGACAAATCAAATCCAAAACAGCAACAATAATAAAAAATATAGGCAATTCGGCCATAGTAAGAAAATAAGCAAAACAAATTGTAAAAATTATTTAAGAAAGAGATGAAGAAAGAACTTAAGAAGAACATAAAAAAACACTTATTTAAAAAGAAAACTCAAAAAATAATAATCAAAAACAGCAAAAACAAGAATGGAAAATGAAGAAAGTGCAAGAGTTGGTGCTAAAAGCAACCTCAAGAAGCTATATTTCAAGCTTTATCTGTACAAACTTTCCTTTCCTTTCTTTTCTAAACTTTTTCTTTTTGCTTTCAATCAAGGAGAGAAAAACTAAGCAAAACCAGGAAGAAATCTGAAAAATGAAGTGAAGAAAAATGAAAATTCTGACTCCCCTTTAGTGCTGGCCGAACCACGTCTCTCACCTCCTAGGATGTTGTCATTTTGATTCCAACCAATTTCCATCCAAGGGCTAGTGATTCAAGGTGAAAAATAATGAAATTATCACCCTTAGATTAGTGTATCAGCTGTCCATAATTACAGCTGTTCAAGAATAATGTTGACACTCTCCCTCTTCGTGCATTGGCCAATGTGGCTTAATTGCAATGGCTTGATCAAAAAAATCTGCTTGAATTATTGCATAGGAGGCCCGGGAGTTGGCCATTTTGCAAACGAACTCTGAATCAAGATTTTATTTCTCCAATCTCTTTCAAATATTTTAAAAATGAGATTTGCAAATTTTCAGAATTTTTGGAGTCCATTTGCTATATTCCCGGGATTTATCTTCTTGAATTATTGCATAGGAGGCCCAGGATTTGGCCATTTTACAAACGAACTCCGAATCAAGATTTTCTTTCTCCAATCTATTCCAAATAATTTAAAAATAAGATTTGAAAATTTCAGAAGATTTGGAGTTCATTTGCTATTTTTTCGGGATTTTCCTTCTTGAATTTCAATATAAGAGACCCGGGATTTGGCCATTTTGCAAATGAACTCCGAATCAAGATTTTATTTCGCCAATCTCTTCCAAATGATTTAATAATGAGATTTGAAAATTTTCAGAATTTTTAGAGTCCATTTGCTATTTTTTCCAAATTTTCCAATTTTGCCATTTTGCCTCCGAAACTCAATTTTGCTTAAAACAAGTCATTTTTTCAGATTTTCTTCAAACTGAGCCTTGGGCTATCCCTTTTTAATCATTTCTCATCCATTGGGGGCTTTAATCTTACCAAGTCGAGCCATTTCTATAATTCTTCCCGATTTCATCGAAATCCACCAAAAACCCTAATTCTCGGTTTTCTCTCGGATTGACTTTTCTTTTAGTTTTTCTTTCAAGTGGCTTCTCCATTACTCATAGTCAGTATTTATCTTTCATTTGGAACCTTCAATTTCGACCAATTCGATCGTTTAAGCACCTTTCCCCAAATTTTCTAGATTAGGGTTTCCTTTTTACTGAATCTGCATAACCCAACTTTCGAACTCCATATCTTTCAATGTAGACCTCGGATTATCAAAATTCTTTCACCATTTTTCAATTGAACTTCAAATCTTGATTTTGAAAGTGGGTTGACTTTTTCAATAGTTGATGTTTCGAGGTTGATTTTTCGGGGTTGACTTTTTTCAAGTTTGACTTTTTATGCTCTCCCTCTTAAACTAAGTCTCGGGGTACCACCTGCAGAATGAAAAAAAATCTTTTTACATTCTGAAACATCAATTTAGGAAGAAAACATACCTGTTTTAGTGGTTCGGACAAAATTAGGTGTCTACAGTTTAGAAAAGCAAAGAAAGTAAGAGGAGGAAAAGCTTGCAATATAGCTTTTAGAGGTAGCTTAAAGCACCATACTCTTGCACTTTCCTTGCATTTCCATTCTTGATTTGCAGGTTTCATTGATATTTTGGTGAGTTTCTTTTGATTTTGGTTTTGATTTTAAGATAAGTGTTTTTAAGCTTCTTCTTCAAGTTTTTCTTTATACTTTCTTGAAAAAAACCTTGAAAAAATATTTTTTCCTTTTGTTTTTGAAGTGGCCGAATGGCCCATTTTTTATGGTTGATGCTGTTTGCTTTTTTATTTCATGTTATTAGTGGTGTTTAACAAGTTTTTGATACTTTATATCTTCTTCAAATACAAAAATATGAAGCTTGTTTTGATTTTGTTGCTTACTTACCTCCATTGTTGAGCTTATTATCTTGTTTTCATGTTTATTTTCCTTGTCTTACATTTTTAATTTTCTGTTTTCAAAATATTTGAGTTTGCTCATGATTTGCATTTAACTATTTCATGTGTTTGTGAAAATGTCTAGTTGTGTTTATGCTTTTATTTCATATTTGCATGTTTTAGCATGTTTCTTCTTTAAGCCTTGCATGTTAGTATGTAATGTGTTTGTGAAAATGCCATGACCATTTTGAAGTCTAGGACCCTTCGGCTACCCCTTTTTCTATGCTTTATGTGTGCGTTTTCATTATGCTAGTTGATAAGTTTGCATTTTCATGATATGTTTTTGTGTATTTTGTTTTAGAATACTATGTGTTTGTGTTTATTGCCATGCATTCTTTAGGCTTAGGTTTTGCTTACATTGCCATGCATTTCATGCATTTTAAACCTAGGTTGCATTAAATGCCATGCAAGTTCATGTTAGGTTTAGGTCATATTCTCTAGGCCATGCATTTTTCATGTTATTTAGGTCTTAAATCATGCATTTCATGCATCATATTTTCTATATGTTCATGCATTTCATGTCATGCCACATGATTTATGACTTAGGCCGATCAATGGCTCAAAGTCATGCTCACTTGAGCACACTTGTGGAAAATTAAAGAGGCTACTGTTTGTGGGTCTTTAGGAGAGTCTCGAACATTTTTACTTTGATTTTAACAAAGGCAAAAAAATGTGTTTTGGCAAAACAGTTTTTCAACCAGTACTCGAACTTTTCTGATTTTTCTGGGAAGTCATCTTTAATCAGAAAATTAAGCCAATTTTTTTTCCGTGTAGTTTACATGTTTTGAGTCTCCAGTATTTTTTTTTTGATTTTTTTTTTGAATTTTAAAAATAGTTTAAAAATCATGTTTTAGAACTGGACAGTGGAGTCAGATTTGAAATTGAAGGAAAATCATTTTTCTGTTTTGGCTAAGTTACTTAGAGGGGGCTGATTAGGAAATTTAGCTACTGTCTTAGGTTGGTTTCTAGGCCTTTTTAAACTTTAAAAATGATTTTCTAAACCTCGGGTTAAGGGTGGTCAAGTCCGAGATTTTAAACTTAGGAAAATAGAGCCATTTTTAAAAGGGTTTGGCTAGGGTTTTAATCTTCATTCAAACTTTTCAAAGTTGTTTTCAAACAATCACAAAGTATTTTGATTTTAGAAAATTTAATTTGATATATTTTTCTAAGGTAGCCGGATATCTTTTTAGATATACAGACTTCCTTAATTAAAGGAAAAAATACACTTTCATGCATTGCATTTTTCATATTCATGCATATTGTATAATATATGATTTTTTTTGCTATGATAATTTCTATGGTATTGTTATTATTTTGATTTATATTTTATGGTGTCATGTTGTTTGTTATATGGTTTTGAATATTTCATGCTATCTTATGCTTTTTATCTAGTCATTTATTTTTGTCACATTATTTAGCATATACTATGTTCATGCATTATTATTTTTATTTTATTTTCATGCATATTTCATGATAGCATTATCTTATGTTTCATGTCATTTCATGTCACTTAGAATATATTTCATGTCATTTAGATTATATTATTTAGAATATGCCATGTAATTTAAAATATGCCATATCATTTACATTGCCATGTCATTTAAATCATTTTATTCCATTTAGAATATATCATGTTACCTAGGTCATTTCATTTCATATAGAATATATTATGTCACTTAGGATATTTTATTTCATTTATAATATATCATGTTACCTAGGTCATTTCATTTCATATAGAATATATTATGTTACTTAGGATATTTCATTTCATTTAGAATATATCATGTTACTTAGGATATTTCATTTCATTTAGAATATGCTATGCCATTTAAATTATATCATATCATTTAGGTTGCATTATATTATATAAACTTTGCTATGTCATTTTATTTATGTCACACATATTCATATTCACATTTTTTAAAATGTTTTGAAAAGATAATGATTTTCAATAAAATAAAGATATTCCCGAGTTAAAATAATTCATGAGTTCTCTGTCAGGTTTCTTGGGGAGGATATCATCAATTATCATTAATTTCCTTAATATCTGAAACAACCGAGGTTACGTACGATCGTGCAAAGTCAAACCTCAAAAATTTTAAGGGCAAACTTGGAAATTATTAGGAAGTTATAAGTGAAGGAAATAAAAGAAGAAAGGATCAAATTGAACAAATTAAAACGTTTAGGGGCTTAATGGTTATTTATAAAAAATTGAGGGACCAATGTGCAATTATACCAAAAATTGAAAAATATCTTTTAAATCATCTTTATCTCTTGAAGATTTCTAGAAAATTTCTTCCTCTACCAAGTAGCAGCCGGCCTCTCCTCTCCTCCCTCTCTCAAAATTCTTTTCAAACAATTCCACCAAAATCTCTTCAACAATCACATTCAGGGTTAGTTTCTTGATTAATTCTTCCTTTTCTCTAGATATTCTACATGAATATGTTAAGATCTTAGCTCCATAAATATGTTAAGGTCTGAAATTCCATCTATTAAGTATGAGTTTTACTCTCCTTTGGTAAGAATTAAAAGGATTTAAAAGCATGAACAAGAAAATGGGAAGAAAAAGAAAAACAGGGGAATTGAGCATGCTTCCTGTTCTGATTTTCTGGGTTCGGCACAGTTGGTTTGTATTTTTTTGATATTTTTCCCAGAAACTAGACTTCAATATGAGAATTTTGGTTTTTAATCACTCAAAACCAATAAGCGGTTAAAAAGATAAAATTCGGTGAAGTTGGCTGTTATGTTTTGACCCCTGTTTTGGCATAGTTTCGGGATTTATCAAATTTGATCAAGATTTTGTTCTAATTATCTAAGTTAGTTATTTTCTTCATAAATTAGACTTATTGGCTGAGATAAACCAATTGGAATCACTTCAAGATTCCTTACCAAACTCAAGTAATAATTTTTCTAATCTAGCTTGATAGTAAAGAATTCATTGCTTAAGAGGAATATAGTACTAAACGATGATTATGGATTATGGAAATCTCTAAGGCATGGAGTACTAGAAAGGAAATTGATAAGGACATGAATGTGGAGTTTAATTATGGAGAAAATGATTATGAAAATGATATTAAAAATTGAGGATATGTTGTCTCAAGTATGAAAAACTTAGTATTGACATTGAGGTAGATTAATTGGACTTAAGTTGCATCCATAATTGTATAATGCCTTGAGTATGTATAGATACTAATTATCGTTAATCTTTAGGCCACGTAGATCCAACATCACCTGAAGATCCCGAGGTTTCAGACAGAGGTGTATAGAGAGATCATCTCAAGGATTGTGAGTAGACTATAACTATAGTTATCTGGAGTTCTTTAATTATAATTATAATTTATTTAGTATGATATTTATTTTACGTATTAAAGACATATGCTATATATAAACATATGAACTGATTTGGTTATTAATGTGCATGTATTTTAAGAAATGTTATATCGAGCAAGTTGGATGATTTATAAATGATTATACATAGATTTTGACATACATGGTTTTGGCTCCACCTGACTTAATGTATGAGATTATACCCTTGATCGGAATACGAGAGCTGCGTGCTACGCCTTTGTGGCGAGAGCCACCTCCAAAGTCCCAATTCTGTGATATTGGACTAGGGTATGGGAGCTGCGTGCTACGCCCTTGTGGTGGGAGCCACCTCCAGAGTCCCTATCCCATTATATTAGCCTTTTGGGGGCACATCAAAGTGAGACATATGCCTTTGGGGTGTCCTATGGTGGTATTGGCCTTTGGGGCCGGCTACTAGTATGCCTACATGGATATTACCTGGTTATTTTATGGATGTATTCTTATACATGACAGTAAGTTGGAGCCCAATTACACAAAACCTGATTTACTTTACAAATTTTATACATTGATTTGGTATTATAATACTGTTATACATTTGAAAACTTCGCT
Organism: Fremontodendron californicum; assembly: GCA_030761205.1. Lineage (NCBI taxonomy): Eukaryota > Viridiplantae > Streptophyta > Magnoliopsida > Malvales > Malvaceae > Fremontodendron > Fremontodendron californicum. Next base: position 19,006,112 of record JAULJL010000008.1, read on the forward strand.
ACATCTTCGAATTATTCATTATAGTTTTACTATTATTTATTTTGGAAATGTCTATTATGTTTTAAAGGTTATCATTATAATTTTCAAATGTTTTAAAAGTTGTCTACTGACTGAGATATTCATATATCTCACCTTTTCATATTCTTATTTTCAGATTTCAGTTAGGTGTCGGGATTGCTACCTTCATCTACTCTCCGCTTCAAATAGTATATTGACGTGGTGGGCATCATACTTCAATTTCTAAAAGTCTTGATCTTTTGATGTCTCTTATTTAGTAAACCTTTCTGAGATAGGTTTACTTTTAGATGATTTGTATATATTTGAAGTTATGAGACAATAAATCAATATGAAATGGTTTGAATATAAATTGATCATGGATAATGTTTGAATATGTATGTATAAATGTGATAAATGGTATTGAGAAATATTGCTTGCTGAGGATATGAGCTGAGTGTTATTTGCAGGATGGTTATAGTTAAGATAGAAAGGAAACTCTGCCGAATTTTAGGTAGATTATCCAGACAGGGTGTTACAATTTGGTTTCAGAGCAATGTTATAGGTCCTGTAGACTTAGAAACTATTTGTTGAAGCATTAAAAGATTGTCACTTGTGCAGGAAATTAGACACGATGCCACCACGTCGAAGAGGAAGGCCTAGAATCAATCCTCTACCCAAAATAGGGATATGAATAGAAATGAGAATATTGATGAGCAAGTTGGAGCACAAGCTTCAATTGCTAGTTCATCTTCTATTGCTGCACCCCTAGTAGCTGATCTTAATTTAGCTGAGGCAGTTGCAGCCTTGCCAAAAGTAATTCCCGCTTTGACTGCCTCTACTGAAAAGGGGATAGTTGATTACTGTAAAGACTTGAAGAATATGGGTTGCAAGATTTTGACGAGATCTTTGGAATCAGATCTAGCTTGGACATGGCTATAAAAATTTGAGACTACTTCTATTACTCTTCAGATTCTCGAGCCCATGAGGTTACCATGTGCAGTGCAATTCTTGGAAGATCACACAAGGTGGAAAACTATAGTGCAAAGGTATACTGGACGTCATGCCATAACCTGGGCAGACTTTCGAAGAGAATTTGAAGAAAAATATTATTCTCGGGCTTTGCGGGAAAAGAAATGGACTGAATTTATGAATCTAAAGCAGGGTAATATGTCAATAGTAGAGTATGAGCAGAAATTTAGTGAACTATCAGAATTTGCTCCATCAGTAGTAGCCAACGATGCTGACAGATGCAAGAAATTCCAAGATGGACTACATGTTAGTATTCGGGATAGGTTGACAACCTTGGATACAGATGATTTTAATAAATGGGTCAACATAGCAATCAAAGCTGAACAGAATTTGAAAGAAATGAAAGATAGAGAAGAGAAGTTCAGAAAAAGAAAGGGTAGTCCTCCAATAAGGACGTGAGGCCTATGAAAAGTTATTTAGAGAGTAGTACCAGTAGTTACAAACGATCAAGATTTCAAGAGGGATCAAACATAAAACTTTTCAGTGGTGCTTCTAGTAGACCTGCCATTGGACCTCAACAGCAGACTAGATCGCTGCCTGGGAGTTTAGGAGGACCTCAGAAATCGACTTATCTTAAGTGTCCCCATCGTGGGAAGAATCATCCTAGTGAATGTTGGAGACTACAGGGTGTATGCTTTTACTCCAAAGAACCGGGACACATGAAACAGAATTGTCCCAAGCTAGAGAACAAGGGAACTACCAGTCAGTACTTAGTGGGTCAAAAGGAAAGGCCCCAACCTACTGCTACACCTCGGCCGACAGCAGTGAGAGATAAAAATGGGGCACAATCTCAAGTTGGTTCATCTACTGGTCCTCGATAGAGTGGACAGCCTGGTAGGCCCCTGAACTGCAGCCAGAATTTATGCTATGATCTAACAGCAGGCTTAGGCTACTCCTAAAATGGTTACAGGTATTCTCTCAATTTCTAAGGAAAATTCTAGAATCTTAATAGATCCGGGTGACACCCATTCTTTCGTTGCTAACTCATATGTCATGCATTTGGGTTGAGAGTTTAGGAGGTTAGACATTCCTATGGTCGTTAGTACCCCAGGAGGAGAAATTTTGAAAATTGATATGGTTTATCCGAGTTGTATCGTTATGGTTTAGGAGCATGAATTACCAGTTGATCTGTTTCCATTAGGAATATATGATTTTGATGTGATTCTGGGAATAGATTGGTTGTCTAAGCATAATACAGTGATAGATTGCTTTTCCAAAACCGACTTTTAAGAAGTCGGGAGATTTGGAGTTCACCTTTCAAAGAGAAAGGAAAGTTTTACCTTCTTGCCTTATCTCTACGATGGCAACCAATAGATGTTTGCATAAAGGGTATTCTGCTTACCTTGCTTATGTGATTAACAAGGACATACATGAGGCAAAGTTGGAAACCATACCTGTGGTCAAAGTGTTTCTTGAGATCTTTCCTAAAGAATTGATCGGTTTACCTCCTGAAAGAGAATTGGAGTTTGCTATTGACTTAATCCCTGATAGTGTTCCTATTTCTCAGTCACCCTATAGAATGGCACCCTCGGAGCTAAAGGAATTGAAAGTGCAATTGCAAGACCTAGTTGGCAGAGGTTTCGTTCGCCTTGTGCCTCACCGTGGAGAGCCCCAATTTTGTTTGTAAAGAAAAAGGATACATCTTTACGATTGTGTATCGACTACCGGCAACTGAACAAGGTTACCATTAAGAACAATTATCCTTTGCCAAGGATTGATGACTTGTTTGATCAGTTGCAAGGTGCAAGTGTATTCTCCAAAATAGACCTAAGGTCAGGTTGTCATTAATTGAAAATCAAAGAATCTGACATTCCAAAGACTGCTTTTAGAACTTGATATGGTCATTATGAATTCTTAGTTATGCCTTTTGGGCTAACTAATGCACCTGCAGTCTTTATGGATCTGATGAGTAGGGTGTTTCGACCCTACTTAGATAAGTTTGTCATTGTGTTCATCGATGACATCCTAGTTTATTCCAGGAATAAGGATGATCATGTAAGCCATTTGAGAACGATGCTACAGACTATGAGTGAAAAGCAACTTTATGCTAAATTTTCCAAGTGTGAATTTTGGTTGGATAAAGTAGCATTCCTTGGTCACGTAGTATCTAAGGAAGGGATCTTTGTAGATTTACAAAAGATAGAAGCTGTAGTTGCTTGGGAAAGACCCATGAATGCCATAGAAGTTAGAAGCTTTCTCAGATTAGCAGGATACTATCAAAGATTCATGGAAGGATTCTCCATGATTGCCTCTCCTTTGTCGAAGCTAACATGGAAGCATGCTAAGTTTGAGTGGACTGATGAATGTGAGCAAGCTTTCCAAGAGCTCAACCGTAGATTGACCACAGCACCAATTCTTACACTACCATCAGGGACTGAAAGATTTGTGGTATATAGTGATGCCTCGAGGCGAGGTTTGGGTTGTGTTTTGATGCAACATGGGAAAGTGATAGCTTATGCTTCTCGGCAACTGAAACAACATGAGCAGAACTATCCCAACCACGATCTAGAGTTGGCGACAGTGGTGTTTGCACTAAAAATTTGGAGGCATTATTTGTTTGGAGAAAAATGTACAATCTACACTGATCATAAGAGTCTAAAATATCTGATGGATCAGAAGAAACTGAATTTGAGGCAAAGGAGATGGTTGGAATTGAAAAGATTATGACTATGTAATTGAGTACCATCCAAGAAAGGCCAATGTTGTGGCCGATGCTCTTAGTCGAAAGTCTTCTAGTTCTCTTGCTCATATCCGAGCGATTCAAAAATCTTTACAAAATAAGTTGAAGACTTTACCTTTGGAATTGATGATTGATGTGAATGATCTCCTAATAGCCCACTTGAAGGTTAAACCGATTCATATCGATAGGATACGTGAAGCACAGAATAATGACCCTAAGTTGGTAAAGTTAAAGCAAGAAGTAAAGGATGGTGTGAGGACTGACTTTCAAATAAAGGATGATGATGTACTGATAATAAGAAATAGGCTTTGTGTGCCTCAAGATAAATAACTCCGAAAGGTGATTTTGGAGGAAGCTCATAGTGCACCATACGCGTTGCATCCCGGTAGTGTGAAGATGTATCAAACTTTAAGAGAACACTATTGGTGGCAAGGTATGAAACGGGACATAGCTGAGTTTGTTTCTAGATGCTTGGTATGCCAACAAATTAAAGCCGAGCATCAAAAACCTTCAGGGAAATTGAACCCCCTACCTATTCCTTAATGGAAGTGGGAAGATATTGCTATGGATTTCATTTTGGGACTGCCAAGAACGTAGTCTGGTTATGACAGCATTTGGGTGATTGTTGATCGTCTAACAAAATCAGCTCACTTTTTGCCAGTCAAGAAGACTTTTTCCATGGAAAGGTTGGCTAAAATTTATGTGAACGACATTGTTAGGTTACATGGTGCCCCAGTATCGATTTGTATCTGTTCGAGACCCCTAATTCACATCTCGGTTCTGGCCAAGTTTGCAGAATGCTATGGGCACTAAACTCAAGTTCAGTACTGCTTTTCATCCCAGAAGGACAATTCAAATTCTGGAAGATATGCTCAAATCTTGTATTATGGAACTCAAAGGAAACTGGGATGAACACTTGCCTCTAGAAGAGTTTGCATATAACAATAGTTATTAGTCTAGCATCGACATGGCTCCATTTAAAGCCTTGTATGGAAGGAAGTGCAGAACTCTGGTGTGTTGGGATGATACAGATGAATGGAAATTGCTATGTCCGAAAATTGTTATGATGACTGCAGACAAAGTAAAGGTAATCCGAGAAAAGATAAAAACAGCTCAAGATCGGCAAAATAGTTAAGCAGATAACCGGAGAAAAGATTTAAAGTTTGAAGTTGGTGATATGGTGTTTCTGAAAGTGACTCCTTGGAAAGGAGTAATCCGATTTGGAAGACGAGGAAAGCTGGGTCCTCGATATATAGGGTCGTGTGAGATCATCGAAAGGATTGGCCCAGTTGCTTATATATTGGCCTTACTGGAAAGAATTGTCACGAATTCATAATGTGTTCCATGTTTCTATACATCAAAAGTACAATTTTCTATTCTTCACATATATTGAAGGACCTGCCTATGGAAATTGAGAAAAATTTAACATTACGAAGAGCAACCGATTGAGATTTTGGATAGAAAGGACCAAGTTCTAAGGACTAAGACTATTCCATTAGTGAAAGTTATTTGGAGGAATCATTCATATGAAGAAGCTACATGGGAAAGGGAGGAAGATATGCGGACTCAATATCCTCACTTGTTCAATCAAGTTGGTAAGTAAATTTCGAGGACGAAATTTTTCTAAGGGGGGTAGGTTGTAACAACCGAGGTTACGTACGATCGTGCAAAGTCAAACCTCAAAAATTTTAAGAGCAAACTTGGAAATTGGTAGGAAGTTATAAGTGAAGGACATAAAAGAAGAAATGATCAAATTGAACAAATTAAAAAGTTTAGGGGCTTAATGGTTATTTATAAAAAGTTGAGGGACCAATGTGCAATTATACCAAAAATTGAAAAATAATTATCTTTATCTCTTGAAGATTTATAGAAATTTTCTTCCTCTCCCAAGTAGCAACCGGCCTCTCATCTCCTCCCTCTCTCAAAATTCTTTTCAAACAATTCCACCAAAATCTCATCAACAATCACATTCAAGGTTAGTTTCTTGATTAATTCTTCCTTTTCTCTAGATATTCTACATGAATATGTTAAGATCATAGCTCCATAAACATGTTAAGGTCTGAAATTCCATCTATTAAGTATAAGTTTTACTCTTCTTTGGTAAGAATTAAAAGGATTTGAAAGCATGAACAAGAAAATTGGAAGAAAAAGCAAAACAGGGGAAATGAGCATGCTTTATGTTCTGATTTTTTTGGGTTCGTCATAGTTGGGTTTGTATTTTTTTGATATTTTCCCTAGAAACTAGACTTCAATACGAGAATTTTGATTTTTGAATCACTCAAAACTGATAAGTATTTAAAAAGATAAAATTTGGTGAAGTTGGCTGTTCTGTTTTGACCCCTGTTTTGGCATAGTTTCGGGATTTATCAAATTTGATCACGATTTTGTTCCAATTATATAAGTTAGTTATTTTATTCATAAAGTATACTTATTGGATGAGATAAAACAATTGGAATCACTTCAATATTCCTTACCAAACTAAAGTTATGATTTTTCTAATCTAGCTTGATAGTAAGGAATTCATTGCTTAAGAGGAATATAGTACTAAATGATGATTATGGATTATGGAAATCTCTAAGGCATGGAGTACTAGAAAGGAAATTGATAAGGAAATGAATATGGAGTTGAATTATGGAGAAAATGATAAAGGAAATGATATTAAAAATTGAGGATATGTTGTATCAAGTATGAGAAATTAGTATTGACATTGGGGTAGATTAATGGGACTTAAGTTTCATCCATAATTGTATAATGCCTTGAGTATGTATAGATACTAATTATCGTTAATCTCTAGGCCACGTAGATCCAACATCACTTGAAGATCCTGAGGTTTCAGACTGAGATGTATAGAGAGATCATCTCAAGGACTGTGAGTAGACTATAACTATAGTTATCTGGAGCTTTTTTAATTATAATTACAATTTATTTAGTATGATATTTATTTTACGTATTAAAGACATATGCTATATATAGACATATGAATTGATTTGGTTATTAATGTACATGTATTTTAAGAAATGTTATATCGAGCAAGTTGGATGATTTATAAATGATTATACTTAGATTTTGACATACATGGTTTTGGCTCCACCTAACTTAATGTATGAGATTATACCCTTGATCGAAATATGGGAGCTGTGTGCTACGCCTTTGTGGCGGGAGCCACCTCCAGAGTCCCAATTTCGTGATATTACATTGGGTATGAAGCTGCGTGCTGCGCCCTTGTGGTAGGAGCCACCTCCAGAGTCCCTATCCCATTATAGTAGCCTTTTGGGGGCACATCATATTGACACATATGCCTTTGGGGCGTCCTATGGTGGTATTGGCCTTTGGGGCCGGCTACTAGTATGCCTACATGGATATTACCTGGTTATTTCATGGATGTATTCTTATGCATGACAGTAAGTTAGAGCCCAATTATACAAACCTGATTTATTTTAAAGATTTTATACATTGATTTGGTATTATAATACTGTTATACATTTGAAAACTTCGCTACATCTTCGAATTATTCATTATAGTTTTACTATTATTTATTTTGGAAACGTCTATTATGTTTTAAAGGTTATCATTATAATTTTCAAATGTTTTAAAAGTTGTCTACTCACCGAGATATTCATATATCTCACCTTTTCATATTCTCATTTTCAGATTTCAGTTAGGTGTCAAGATTGCTACCTTTCTCTACTCTCCGCTTAAAATAGTATATTGATGTGGTTGGCATTATACTCAAATTTCTAGAAGTCTTGATCTTTTGATATTTCTTAGTTAGTAAACCTTTTTGAGATAGGTTTACTTTTAGATGATTTGTATATATTTGAAGTTATGAGACAATAAATCAATATGTATTGGTTTGAATATAGATCGATCATGGATAATGTTTGAATATGTATTTATAAATGTGATAAATGGTATTGAGAAATATTGCTTGCTGAGGAATTTGCAGGATGGTTATAGTTAAGATAGAAAGGAAACTCTGTCGGATTTTAGGTTGATTATCCGGACAGGGTGTTACAATATCTTCTTTAAAACGGGAATGATTCGGAAAATTTTCCAAATAATTAAAAATTTCTATATTTTGCCACGTTTGTCGGGAAATATAGAAAAATTTTGAAGTATTAAATTTCGGATCATTTCAATTAAAAATGGAATTATTTTTCTTTAATTTGGGAATTAACTTGAAATACTAAATTAACGACCGACTTTTTTTGCTGAGACTTGAGATAACACACGATTAATAAGGTACCGTTTTATACGGGCATTGTGGGGATGCTAATCCTTCCCCGCACGTAACCGAGTCCCGAACCCGATTTTCGATTTTCTCTAGTTTATAACGCAAACTTGAAATTGGTTTTAAAAATGTTTTAATTAATTTTAAAATGTTTTATAAAACCGATTTTAATAGGTGGCTGATCACAGCTAGCTAAAAAAGATTGGTGGCGACTCCATGTCTCTTTCAAGGTCATTTTCAAAATCTTCACTTTTTCAAGAGGAATTAAGTCGACTTTTCCTCGGGTTTTTTAATGTCACGCTTAACGAATAATAAAGTCTTGCGATGAGACTTGTTATTTTTTAGGTTGCGGCAACTTGGCGACTCCACTAGGGAAAAAGAGAGTCAGGCCTAGAATTAGTCGTGTGTTATCAAAGTCTCGATTTTGTTAGTTTAATTGGTATTTAATTTTAATTCCCACATTTTTTTAAAAATAAGGAGAATTTCGAAAATAGTAAAATATTTTTAAATATGTCCATATTCATGTGCATACATATTATTATTGTTCTCTGGTTATTTTGGTGCATATATTTATTTATTGACTAATTGATGATTTATGTTGTTTAGTCTTATCAGGGTATTTAGAATTAGGGTTGTAGAATAGGTGGTGGAAGGTTTGTTGTTCCTCCTCACACACTACACTTGCATTTGCATAACATGAGCTCTATACTCGAGTTACGTCCCTTTAAGTGGAAGTAAAGTAGCTACACTCTCGTGATTAACAATCCGCATGGGTTAGCAAAATACTTCCGGAGTATAAATTACCTAAGCTCTCGTGATTAACAATCCGCATGGGCTAGGACAATATACTCTAACGAATTGAACTCACTTTTATCGGGGTGCCTTACTAGCCTTCACAGGTGATAGTGAGGAACAATTTGGGGCTTTTTAGAACTTCGTTCACCCACATATAGTGAACCATAGAGCCAACATAGGCGAAGCTCTCCAAATTTTCTGATATAAATACCGAAGTTAGGAACACATGGAGGGACACTTCTAACCTTTTGTTACCTGTTTTACATCCTGAATAAATTTTGCAAATCGGGTAGTGATGAACGTACATCGTTTTGCCCATCATAGATTCAAAATTTCGTCCCCAAAGGCGTTGTAATGCCAAATTTTGATTGGGACATATGTTATTATTTGATTTCTTCACCTTTACTGACTTGTTTCTTTTTCATGCATTTTTTTATCATAATGCATAGGGAAAGTTATTGGCCTCGGGATAATCTTCAATCAAAAGGGCTTTCATGGAGGGTCAGGCTAGTTCGATAGTGGAAGAGCATGCAGGGGTACGACAGTGGTCGAAGTCAGAGTAACGAAGAGATGAGGATTGTTTAAAGAAGGGATATATACCAGTATTTCTAGAACGGGTAGATTTAGTTCACCGGCAAAATGATCTCTAAGGGTTGATGGATATTTGGAGTCAATGGGATATGTCAGAAAAAAGGATTTTCACTCAGATATATGGAGACATAGCATTGTTGATTTCGATAAGGATTAATAGTGAGTTGATTCGGGCTATGGTACATTTATGGAATCCTGCTTACCGATGTTTCACCTTCAACAAGGAAGACATGACATCGACCATAGAGGAATATTCGGCTTTGTTACGTATTGAGGATGCTGTCCCTGATCAGATTTATTTAAAGGATTCAAAGACATTAGGGTTTAAGAAGAAATTAGCTAGGATCGTGGGAATGGATAGCAAATGGGTCGATGCTCATGTGGTTAAGAAAGGGAAAAGTGAGTGTATTCCTTGGGATGCTCTCCAATCTTTGAATCGAAGTCACCCAAATAGAGAGATTGCTAGGGATATCTTTGCCTTAGCCATATATTGTTTGGTTATATTCCCAGGGACACTAGAACATGTCGACTTGGCCATAGTTGACCTTTTTGAGAAGTTAAGACATAAGATAGATCCGTCTCCAGCCCTCCTAGTGAAAACTATTCGATCTTTGAATTTTTGCAAAGTGGAAGGAAAAGAAAGATTCATGGGATGTATGCATCTTCTCTATATTTGGATTCAGAGTCATTTTTGGAAGAGGGAGGTTGTTTCTTTCAAACCATATTTGAAAACCCTAGTACCAATCAATGAGTTCCTTAAGATAGATTGGCTCGAAGACAAATGGAAGAGCAGTGGATCAACCTGTTCCGAAATTTTAAGAGTGAATTGATAACTTGGAGAGCTCCATGGATGATTCTTATATCGATATTATACAAATATGGAGACAAGTCAGGGGTTCCACTACTCGAGATTTCGGGAGCCGTGAGCTACGCACCTCTGTTGGTGCAAAGATAAGTTGCATCTCGGAGTTCACACCTGTGACTCACGGACTGGGTTTATTAGAGTTCACCTATGGAGAAGAGGGTACTTAGGAAAGGTGCGGGCAATAATTGAAGCATGGAAAAAGACTCGTCAGATAAAAGTAGTCAGATACGCTGACATCGTCACACTCGACTACCTAGCATGGAGAGAAAGAAGGATTAATGATAGGTTGTTGACATCTAATGGGGAAGAAGTCTAATTTATGAGTTCACCACCAAAGGAAGTGCCATCAGAGTTAGAAATTGCAAAGTTGGAATTTGGAAAAGAAAAGGCCCAAATGAGCAAAGAGATTGCCCAACTTCAAGAGGAGATTGAGGACATAAAAAATAAAGAAATAGCTCGTGAAAGAGAAATGAAAAGGATTAAGAGGGAAAGGGATACTGTCAGGGTGACCTTCAGGAATTACATTTGGAAAACAAAAGGTATCCCATCGAGCTAAGATTTGAAAGGACTCTCAAAACTTCCGGTGAATGGGAGCAAGAAGTAAAAAACCTCAAGAAGGAGAGTAATTATTGGAAAAAGAGAGCAAAGCATGAAGAAATCCGAGCCAATCAGCTTGAGAAGGAAGCTAAGGAAAGCCTACACAATGATGTTTCTGCTAGTATGTCAAAGGGTCATGAACAAGTAGGGGTCAGATTGAAGAGCAAGGCAATCAAAAAGGGACTATGAAAGAAAGTCCAAGATCCGAGGGAGCTACTATAGGACCCGTATTTTGTAAACAGCATGGTCAATTAGAATAGGCAGATTATCATATTGTCTTAAGCAGTGATCTTTTTATTCTATCTTTGATGTATTTAGTTCCAGGAAATCAATGAAAGACTGTTTGGTTGGAATTATCCCGGGGCCAATACTTTCAAATGCATTCATCATTCATTTGTTCTTTCGTTTATATATCTTGTTTGTTCATCCATAAATTTATTCATATTTATAATCATTCATTCATTTATTCTTTATAATTATTCATTCATATTCATATACTTAGTCATTCATTTGTTTGTCCATTCATTTATTCTTTATAATTATTCATTCATATTCATACACTTAGCCATTTACTTATTTGTTCATTCATTTACATTTAGTCATTTATTCATTCACTCATTTTTTATAAAACACAAAAAAATGTGTCAATAAATTCTAATTCATGGTTTTCAAAACTAAAGGTAGAATTGGTCGCACTCTGAAAGAATCGGATTTTCGATACCCTTACAACACCCGATCTCAAGCTAGAATCATGGAGAATGATCAGCTGGCTAGAATTGAAAGAATGGAAAGAACTCAAAGGGAACTACAAGAACAGTTGGATAAGTCTCAAGAGGAGTCACGAGAACAAATGGCCAAACTCATGGAAATGATGAATACCATGATGAGGCAGAAATGGGTAGGGGAAAATTTAGTTACAGGAATAAGGGCAGTAAACCAGGAAGGCCGACCTGAGGTGGTACACCAGAATGGCCAGACATCCCAGCATGTGCGAAATGAACTTCCAACTGGGGTAGCATCCTATGTTTACATCCAACCAGCGGCTGAAGCACAGAATTTTTGTCCTAAAAAGGGTAACATTGGGGTTGATCCAATTGATGTGGACGTTCCAGACTCTGAGGAACTGGTTGAAAAGGAAAAGGAAAAGATGGTCGAGCTAAAGAAGGTTGAACGAAAGAATCCTACAAGAAATATCTGCTACTGGAAGAAAGGCTGAGGGCAATTGAAGGGGCAGAGCTACTTGGCAGTCTGGATGGCAAAGAGATGAGTTTAGTACACGGTCTAGTAATTCCCCCAAAGTTCAAAGTACCAGATTTTGAGAAATATAATGGGACTACCAACCCATCAGTACATCTGACCATGTACTGCAGAAAAATGACAGGGCAATTTGATGATGATAAACTGCTTATCCACTGTTTCCAAGATAGCTTGAAAGGGTCTGCAACCCGATGGTATAATCAACTGACTCGTACTAAGATTCATTCGTGGACGAATTTAGTCAGGGCTTTCATGGAGCATTATAAGCATGTATCTGATATGGTACCTGACAGGCTATCACTACAGAACATGGAAAAGAAGACTACTGAGAGTTTCAAAGAATACTTGCAAAGGCGGAGGGATCTGACTGCACAAGTGTAACCCGCTTTAACTAGTAAAGAAACTATAGTGCTTTTCATTAATACCCTGAAAACACCTTATCATGATAAATTGGTGGGGAGTACCACCAAGGACGTTGCAGATATGGTAATATCCGAGGAGATGATAGAGTCTGCCATTAAGAACGGGAAAATGGAAGGAGGTAAAGTCTGCTACTCCAAAAAAGGTATTCCTGGCTAAGAGGAAAGAGAAGACCCATGCAGTTAGCTTTAGCCAATATCCCTATGCACCGCCTACACCATATATACCTCCCAGGCCCTATATTCATCCTACATCTTATGCACCTCCTATACCCTACACACCTTACTCGAGGTATAATCCTTACTATCCCAATATGAACCATCTTACTCAAAATCCATTCTCTTACACCAATATACCACAACAACCATTTCCAAGTAGCGTATCCCCACAGATAAACCTTTCTCGATACACTGCCCCAAACGCCCAGAATACTGTGCATAATGACCAACGTCCACCAAGGAATGATAAGAAACCTTCATTTGACCTGATCCCTACCACCTATTGTGAGCTATATCCCAAGCTGTTACAGGGTCAACTTGTTGCACCTGTATACCTCAAACCTCTGACACCACTATACCCATGATGGTATAACGCAAATGCTAACTACGAGTATCACGCGGGGATTCAAGGACATTCGATTGAGGATTGTCTTGCCTATAAAAAGAAAGTCTAAAGTTTGATCAACTCTGGGGTTGTGAAGTTCAAAATGAGGAATGGGTTGAATGTAGTAGGAAATCTATTGCCCGATCATGCTGAGAACCGGGTAAATGCAATATTGATAGGGGAAGAGAGAAGGTTGAAAAGGTATGTCAGTGAAGTCAAGACTCCAATAATAAAAGTTTTGGTCAAAATGGTGAAAGCATGAATGGTGGAGAATGGTGACAGTTTAAAAATGGTTGCAAACAAGGTGGAGAATTGGTGCCCGTTCCATGGATGTAAAGGTCATATCATACAGGAATGAGAGAACTTTCTGGCTAAAGTCCAAAAGATGATGGATGAGGGGGAAGCCCAGTTTTATGAAAAAATAGAGGTTATTGAGAATGCAGCTGGCTACGGGATAGGAAGACCTTTTATCATCTATTACGATGAACCAGAAGAGAAAGTTATGCTAGTTGTTGAGGAAATTGCGGCTAAGCTAACCATAGATTTGCCTTCTTTCTTTTCATACAAGGAAAACAAAGCTGCATCATGGAAGTATGACTACAGCATGGTTATGCCAGGGTCTCCGAGTCAGCATGATATCACAAGTGTGGGGCACTTAGCACGAAGTGAAAGGTGTTATGCCCCTGAGGTTGTTGAACAGGGATCAACAAGAAAGGATGGAGGAATAGATAAAAAAAAAGAAGACAGCTGAACCAATCCATATTGAGATAGATTCATCAAAAGAAATAGAAAGGGGGTCAGCCCCGGTAAACAAGATAAAAGAATCGGTGAATGAGAAGGAGGCTTGCGAGGTTTTAAAATTCATAAAGCATAGTGAATATAGTGTGGTTGAGAAATTGCAGCATCAACCAGCAAGAATTTCTATCTTATCTTTGCTATTGAACTCGAAGCCATACAGAAATGCCCTGTTCAGAGTTTTGAATCAGGCATATATGGCTAACAACATATTGGTAGAAAAATTAGATAGGTTGGTGGGAAACATTGCGGCAGACGACTACATATATTTTAGTTATGATGAAATACCATCCAATGGTATTGGATCAACAAAGGCTCTACATATAACAACCACTTGCAAGGGACACATACTACCGAGGGTCCTTCTGGATAATGGATCTTCGCTAAATGTGATGCCATTGGCAACCCTCTCTAAATTGCCAGTTGATAATTTTTATATGTTGCCAAGTTGCACGGTGTTTAGAGCTTTTGATAGAACTAAACCGGAGGTAATGGGAACTATCGAGGTCCCAATGGAGATAGGTCCTTGTACCTATAAGGTGAACTTCCAAATCATGGATATTACCCTGTCTTACAATTGCTTGTTGGGAAGGCCTTAGATACATTCAGCAGGGGCTGTACCCTCATCTCTCCACTAAAAGCTGAAATTTGTGATGGAGGGACGTCTGGTAACTATATCGGGAGAAGAGGACATCATAGCCTCTGCAGCTACTGAATCTCCTTACGTTGAACCCAATGAAGAGGCTGTAGAATGTTCTTTCCGATCTTTGGAGTTAGTAAATGCTGTATTCGTCACTGAAGGGCGAAGAATTTCAAAACATAATTTGTCCAAGAATACAAGGTTGGGAGTAAGAACTACCGTGGGAAAGGGCTGCAAGGCTGGAAAAGGTCTTGGAAAGTATCTTAAAGGAATGGCCCGAGCAATGGAAGTAGTGGGAAAGAAGGACCGATTTGGCCTAGGATATCTTCTGAAGGCCCATGAGAAGAGGAAACAAGTTGAAAAGAACCGACAAATGAGGATGGCCCATCTCACAGGTATGGATATTGAGTGGGAGCCTATGAGTTTTCCACCAATCTTTCACAGCTTCCGTTCAGCCGGTCTTCTATTTGGAGAAAAGGATTCAGATGATGTACTTATAATGATTGAGCAAGCTTTTGAGAGGTTCCATGTGGATAAGGGTGAGTAGATACAGGATATGGTGATCTGCATGACTGGGAGGAAGAAATGGAAAGTAAGAATATAAACTGGATGGTGCGACCTTGTCCACCAGGATATAGACTGACCAATTGGAGTGCGACTGAGCTGCCCATAGTCTTTAAGTCCATTCTAAAGTAATACTTTTAAAAAAATAATCTTAATTATCTTTGCCCAGAGATATTAAGAATTTTTCTGTAATGGGCTTTTGTTTAAACAATTTTATTCAATAAATAACAAGCACGATGCATTTTCTTCATATTGATGTGTCCATATTCTTTCATTTATGCTATTTACTTTTCTTTTGTTGCCTATATATTTTCCTATATTGTTTCTTCCCCACCTATTTACAGTTGTACGGATGCGGAATATGAGGACCTTCCTGTCAATAATTATGAAATTGATTTTGAAAGACTCATTTGCGCGGGTGATTTTGAGGCCAACGAAGATACTGAGGATTATGGTCTACCTCTATATTTGTTAAGAAAAATAGAACAAGAAGAGAAACAAGTACTTCCTCATAAGGAGCCTTTGGAAATGATAAATCTGGGAAATGGTGAGGAGATAAAGAAAGTTAAATTTGGGACCTCATTGTCATCATCAATAAAGGGTGAATTGATAGGCTTGCTCTAGAATATGTAGATGTATTTGCATGGTCATACCAAGACATGCCAGGGTTGGATCCAGACATTGTGGATCATAAACTCCCTTTAAGGCCAAAGTGCAAGCCAATTCAACAAAAAATTGAGAAGAATGAGGCCAGACATGCTGTTAAAGATAAAAGAGGAGGTGAAGAAGCAGTTTGATGCTGGATTCTTAGAGGTGGCAAAGTATCCGAAATGGGTGGCAAACATTGTTCCAGTACCAAAAAAAGATGGCAAGGTGCGAATATGCATCGATTACTGAGATTTGAACAAGGCCAGTCCCAAAGATAACTTCCCTTTGCCCCATATCGACACTCTGGTGGATAATACGGTGAAGAGTTCTTTGTTTTCTTCCATGGATGGATTCTCGGGATACAATCAGATTAATATAGCACCGGAGGATATGGAGAAAACCATATTTGTTACAATGTGGGAAACATTCTGCTATAAAGTAATGCCGTTTAGGTTGAAGAACGCTCGGGCAACATATCTGAGAGCCATGGTGACCTTGTTTCACAATATGATGCATAAGGGAATTGAGGTCTATGTTGATGATATGACTGCAAAGTCACAAGGAGAAGAGAAGCATATTGCGAATCTTAAGAAGCTCTTTGAACGGCTAAGAAAGTTTCGACTCAAGCTAAATCCGGCAAAATGCACTTTTGGAGTCACTTCGGGGAAATTATTGGGTTTTGTTGTTAGAAAAAGAGGAATTGAGATTGATCCAGATAAAGTGAAGGCCATCCAGAATTTGCCACCTCCACATACTCAAAAAGAAGTGAGAGGCTTTCTAGGAAGATTGAATTACATTGCTTGGTTTATTTCTCAGTTAACCGATAAATGTAATCCAATATTTAAGTTACTTCGAAAACGTGATCCGGAAGAATGGGATGAAGGTTGTCAGATTGCCTTTGAGAAGGTTAAACATTATCTATCCAACCCACCAGTATTAATGCCACCTGTTTCGGATAAACTAATGATATTGTATCTATCAGTATTTGAGAGATCCATGGGTTGTGTTTTGGGGTAGCTTGATGAGATTGGAAAGAAAGAACAGTCGGTTTACTACCTCAGCAAAAAGTTCACAGATTATGAGCTGAAATATTTGTTGATAGAAAAGTTGTGCTGTGCCTTAGCTTGGACTACTCGAAGACTCAGACAGTACATGTTGTACCATACGACGTGGTTAATTACCAAGCTAGATCCAATCAAGTACATGTTGGAAGCACCTTCTTTGCCAGGGAGGATAGCAACATGGCATGTTTTATTGTCAGAGTACGACATTGTATATGTAAGTCAGAAAGCTATCAAGGGCAGTGCAATGGTTGAATTCTTAGCAAGTCGGGTAGTGGAAGATTATGAGCCGTTGAACTTTGACTTCCCAGATGATGATTTGATGTATGTTTTGCAAGCGGATGAGATTCCCCTGAAGAAGAAAGTATGGAAAATGTACTTTGATGGCGCATCTAAAGCCATGGGGCATGGAATCGGTGTAGTGCTCATATCCAGAAGAAAATTATTATCCTTTCACTGCCATATTGGATTTTCATTGTACAAACAATACTGCTGAGTATGAGGCGTGCATTATGGGCCTTCGTGCTGCAGTGGACAAAAAAATAAAAATATTAGAAGTTTTCAGAGATTCAACCCTAGTGATATACCAGCTAAGGGGAGAATGGGAAACCCGAGATACAAAGCTAATCCGTGAACTCATACTGAATTTATTGGAGGAGTTTGAAGAAGTGAATTTCAATTACTTCCCCCGAGAAGAAAACCGAATGGTAGATGCTCTGCCTACTTTGTCATCAATGTTCAAAGTAAATGAAGGGGCTGAAGTTGTACCGATAAAGATGAGTATATATGAGTCTCCTGCCCACTGCCTAAGTATTGAAGAATAAGTAGATGATCTCCCTTGGTATAACGACATATTGCAGTACATCAAGAGTCAACAGTATCCAGAACGAGCAATAGAAAATGACAAGAGAACTCTGAGAAGGTTAGCAATGAGTTTTTTTCTAGACAATGAGATTCTCTACAGGAAAGGAAAAGACCAAGTCCTATTAAGATGTGTCGGATCTGCCGAAGCTCGGAGAATCATAGAAGAGGTCCATGAAGGGATATGTGGCACCCATGCTAATGGTCACATGCTTGCTAAACAGATTATGGGGGCAGGATATTATTGGTTGATGATGGAGGGAGATTGTATCAGTTATTCTCAGAAATGCCATAAATGCCAGATCTATACAGATAAGATTCATGTGCAGCCATCGCCATTGCATGTCATGACTGCATCATGGCCCTTTTCAATATGGGGAATGGATATGATTAGGCCTATTACCCCGAAAGCTTCAAATGGACATCGTTTCATCTTGGTGGCCATAGATTATTTCACAAAGTGGGTAGAAGCTGCTTCCTATGCGAATGTAACGAAGTCGGTGGTATGCAGATTTGTTAAAAAGGAAATCATATGCCGATATGGATTGCCAGCAAGAATTATTTCAGATAATTCTCTCAATCTGAATAATAAAATGATGAGAGAAGTGTGTACTCAGTTCAAGATCACACATCATAATTCGGCACCTTACCGTCCGAAGATGAATGGGGCAGTAGAAGCAGCCAACAAAAACATCAAGAAGATTGTTGAGAACATGGCTGATGTGTACAAGGATTGGCATGAGATCTTGCCTTTTGCTCTTCATGCATATCGAACCTCGGTTCGCACATCTACAGGGGCAACGTCGTTTTCTTTGGTATATGGGATGGAAGCAGTGCTACCTATTGAAGTTGAAATGCCTTCACTTCGGGTTTTGATGAAGGTTGGCCTAGAAGAGGCAGAATGGGCTAGAGCTCATTTTGAACAGCTGAATCTCATCGAGGAAAAAAGATTGAAGGCAATTTGTAATGGGCAGTTGTATCAGAAAAGGATGATTCGAGCCCACAACAAGAAGGTTTGTCCCAGACAGTTCCGAGAGGGGGAGTTAGTACTGAGGAAAATTCTCCCTATAGTGAAGGACCCACGAGGAAAATGGGCTCCAAATTGGGAAGGACCCTATGTAGTAAAAAGAGCTTTTTCTAGAAGAGCATTGATTCTAACTTGGATGGACGAGGATGATTTGAGAAATCCTGTGAATGCTGATTAATTGAAGAAGTATTATGCTTGAAAAACAAAGAAAAAAGAAAAAAATATGATGCTATACACATGGAAATTAGAATGATTCCAAGTGTAAAAATGGAAATTCTATATCTATTTCCCCCGAGGATTGCCTTTCAAAAAGAATACTCATGCTTGGTGTGATGAGTGGCCATATTTCATATTCCTTTCACTAAGAAGAAAATTTCCCTAGTCACTCTTTTGAGCCTAAGGAGTTATTTTTTTCTTTAAACCTTGATCAAGGATCACCCTCTATACTGGAGTGCAAATGCGAGGAAAAATAATAAAAAATCATGGCAAAAAAAAAAAGAGCCATCGAAAAATGTGAAATCAAAGAATCGGAAATGAAAGCCAGCAATCAAAAAGGATTGAAAAAGAAAAGAAAGTCCACAAAAAAAGGGACAAATGTTTCAAGAATGAATTCTCTTCAGAAAATGATCCTTCATCCAATCACCCTTAAACACATTTTGGGCCTATTTTATCCTTTATTTCAAAACCCGAACCTTGGCCTACAATACGTGTTTTAAAAGTCCATTTTGATGAAGCATGGATATTTAATTTGAAAGGTTGTTCTCAGAATTTATCCTATCTTTTGAATTGACATTTTTACCTTGGAAGCATTTGGAATTCTCAGATGCATGGTAGAATACAAGAAAAATGAAAAAAAAAATGTAAAAGGAGAGGTTAAAAACCGAATGGGGAACACTGGAGTTGAAAACCCGCTAAGGACGGCTCAAGTACTGATAAAGGTTTGAACCAATGCTCCGTGTAAAGGGGGAGAAAGTATCTGAAAATTAGAGGAAAGGGGAACAATTTAGTCTGACGTAACTACGGAAGTCGAGGGATTACCCAAGTAAGTTTCTCGTTCAAGAGAGATTTCAGATGGTTTGAAAAAGGAGGGGTCCAAGACATTCAGCATCCATGGCATCTACAATCTATAACTTTACATTTGTTTCTTATATCCTTGATATTCACTTTTACTATGTTAAAACATTTTCTTGCAATAAATTCTTGTTATTCTTTTCATGACATTTTGCTTGTTTCATATTTTCTTTCATACATTTTTGAGACACATTATGTATGTTATTAAATTGAATGATGATTAGTAAACATAAAAAATCTTTAAATAAAAGGATTTCAGAGTATTACTAAGGAATAGATTTAAATCTTAGAAAAGGTTTGGAAAGTTCACCAAGTACAAGAAAACAGTGAATGTGTTAGAGACTCCTGTCGATACGTGATCCCTGCCGCGGGGACCCGTTTGAGTGAGGGGGAAACAGAAGCAGAGGAAAAGACGACTTAATTCCTCTAGATTGAAATAAAAGGTCGAGGGTATGAAAACAACCTCGGAAAAAGACATGGAGTCGCCACCAATATTTTTTGGCTAGGTGTGATCGGCCACCTATTAAAACCGGTTTTATAAAATATTTTAAAATTAATTAAAACATTTTTAAAACCAATTTCAAGTCTGCGTCTTAAACCAGAGAAAATCGAAGAATTAGGTTCGGGACACGGTTACGTGCGAAGAAGGATTAGCACCCCCAAACGTCCGTGTAAAAAGGTACCTTATTAATAATGTTTTATCTCAAGTCTCGGTAAAAAATCAATTTTTAATTTAGTATTTCGAGTTAATTCCCAATTTAAAGAAAAATAATTCCATTTTTAATTGAAAATAATTCGGAATTTATTAATTCAAAATTTTCCTATATTCCCCGACAAAATCGACAAAATATAAAAAATTTTATTTATTTGGAAAACTTTTCGAATCATTCTTGTTTTTGAAAGAAAGATATTTTTTTTATTAATGATAATTGATGATATTCCCTCCAGCAAACCTGGTAGAGAACTCATGAATTATTTTAACTCGGGAATATCTTTATTTTTTATTGAAAATCATTATCCCTTTAAAAAAAAAAATAAGAAAATGAATATGAATATGTATGACATAAATAAAATGACATAGCAAAGTCTAGATAATATAATGCAACCTAAATGACATGACTTAATTTAAATGGCATAGTACATTCTAGATGAAATGAAAAATCCTAAGTGTCATGGTATATTCTAAATGAAATAAAATGATTTAAATAACATGGCAATTTAAAATGAAATGACATATTTTAAATGACATGGCATATTCTAAATGACATGGCATATTCTAAATAATATAACCTAAATGACATGGAATATGATCTAAGTGACAAGAAATGACATGAAACATAAAATAATGCTATCATAAAATATGCATGAAAATAAAATAAAAATGCATGAACATAGTATATGCAAAATAATGTGACAAAAATAAATGACTAAATAAAAAATATAGGATAGCATGAAATATTCAAAATCATATGGCAAACAATATAACATCATAAAATGTAAATCAAAGTAATAATAATACCATGAAAAATATCATAGCAAAAATCACATATTAAATACAATGCATGAACATGGAAAATGCAATGCATGAAAATGTATTTTTTCCTCTAAATAAAGAAATCCGTATATCTAAAAAGATATCCGATTACCTTAGGAAAATATGTCAAATTATATTTTATAAAAACAAAACTCTGTGATTGTTTGAAAACAATTTTGAATAAAAACTTGAATGAAGATTAAAACCCCTACCAAACCCTTTTAAAATGGCTATAATTTCCTAAGTTTAAAATCACGGACTTGACCACCCTTAACTCGAGATTTATAAAATCATTCTTAAAGTTTAAAAAGGCTTAGAAACTACACTAAAATAGTAGCTAAAGCTTCTAACCAACCCCCTCTCAATGCCTTAGCCAAATTCAACCATTATTTCTCTTTTGAATTCAAATCTGCCTCTACTATCCGGTTTTGGTACACGATTTTTTAGCCTATTTTTAAAAATTCAAAAAAATCTAAAAACAATACTGGAGATCAGAACATGTAAAGAACATGTAAAATACATGAAAAAAAATTGGATTAATTTTCTGATTAAAGATGACTGCCCAGAAAAATTAGAGAAGTTCGAGTACTGGGTGAAAAAAATTGTTTCGTCAAAACACATTTTTTTTTTGCCTTTGATAAAGTTATTTAAAAATCAAAGTAAAAATTATTGGAGATCATCCTAAAGACCTAAAAACAGTAGCTAAAACATTTAAAAACCTTGGACACAAATTGGCTATGTAAAAAAAATCACAAAGGTAGAATAATCAATTTGACAACTCTTTAGTTTTTCACAAGTATGCTCAAGAGAGCATGACTTTGAGCCATTAATTGGCCTAAGTCACAAATCAAGTGGAAATGACATGGGATGCATGAACATACAGCAAATGAAATGTATGAAATGCATGGCCTAAATCATAAATGGCAAAGGAAATGCATGACAATTCAAAATAACCTAAATGCCTAGCATGAGTTTGCATGGAAATAAATGCTATCCTAACTTAATATACATGCAATGCTTGATAATGCAAATATGACTTAGACCTAAATGTTATGAATATGCACGAAAATGCTAATGTAACCTAAGACCTAAGTAGCATAGCAATGCATGGCAATACCAATATGATTTAAGACCTAATATGCATGGCAATACCAATATGGCCTAGACCTAAAATGTAATGAGAACGCATAGCAATACCATGAACATACATGACTAATGAATCTAATACTAATGCTTGAACAAACAGCAACTAATACACAATTTCAAGATATGATAATGCAAAGCATGTTACCTAAACAAAATGCAATTGCATGAAAAGGCAAGGAATGCATGAAGAGGCCGAATGGTCACATGGTAATCTAGTGCAATCATATCTAGTAAATAACACAAATACATGACAAATCATATCAAGATGCATAATGTCATGACATTTTCACAAACATATGACATACTAAAATCAAAATACAAGCTCATGGCATGGGAATGCAAACAAGCAAGAAGCAAGATGAAAAAGCACATGCAAGGCATACTAAATATCAAGATATGCTAACTCATGGCATGGAGATGCAAACAAGTCAAGAAGCAAGATGAAATGCACATGTAAGGCATAGCAAAATGGAGTAACCGAATGGCCATGTGACCAAAATATAAAATGCAAACATGTTTATAATATAAGACATGATATATGAAAAAAATGCACAATATGACTCCAATAAACACAAAGGCTGAATCTACAAGAAAAAAATACTAAGCATGGAAAAGAAATATAAAAACAAATATAGCATAGAAAATAATGTAAAGAACATATAAAAAAATTAAGCATAGACATGCAAAGCAAATAACAAGCAAAACTAGTAAATAAAACAAGGAAAATTAAGCTCCATGGTTGGTATAAAATGGGCATAGCCTCTCACCTAACCATAATCACTTGGTCTTGCCAAGATCATGAAGCCTTTCCATTTCAAAAATCAGAAAATAAACTATGCTAAATAGCAAAATTAAGGTGAGCTTCATGGTAGGTAAAAATGGGCATAGCCTCTCCCCTAACCATGGTCACTTGGTCTTGCTAAGACATGTAGCCATTTCAACCTCTTTTGCTTCATTTTTTGTAAAAAATCAGAACCTTAAAATACTTAAATAAAACTTCTAAAAATTATTTTTTCACAACAACATGCAAAGAAGAAAAACAAAAAAAACCAAGGCAAACAAACATACCACATTCGGCCAAAGCAAGAATATAAGAAAAAATTTGTTTTCAACCATTTTTTTGGAAGAAGAAGAGATGAAAACTTAAGTAAACATTTAAAAAACTTTATTTCTATGAAAAATATAGTAGGAAAACAAGATGGAAAATCAAGAAATCAACATAGAAAACAAGAAGAAAACCATGCTAGAGCTTGGTAGAGATGACTACCCTCAAGCTCTTCTACTAAAAACCTTTTTTTCTTTCTTTCAAAACCTTTTTATTTTCTAAATTAGATACTGTTTTCAGCCTCAAAACTTATGAAAGAATGAAATCAGCCCCCCCTTTAATGGCTTGGCCGAATGGCCCTCCAACCCTTGGATGGAATTTGCACTTTTTCTCCTCCAATCTTGGCCTTTAGATTAAGATATTTTGATGACAACATAAAAATGTCATCTTTCTAATTGATAGCAGCCCTTATGATGTGTACTCAGCCCTTGTAATAACCTCAGCCCTTAGATCCAAAAGATGACCAAACGCATGCACTCCCTTGCTTGCCCCTTTGAGTGCCTACCCTTGATGAGTTGTGCTCTTCCATTCTTGGTCATTGGATTAGGACAACATAAAAATGACATCTTGTAGATTAAATCCAGACCTTAACATGTGTACTCAGTCCTTGTAGATGGCCTAAGCCATTGGATGAAAAGAGACAATCCCATGCACTCCCTTGCTTGGCCGAATGGATGCTCACCTTTGGATGAATTGTGCTCATCTTTTTTCTTCCATTCTTGGCCATTAGATGAGGGTTCTTTCATGAAAAATAAAAATGTCATCTTGGCATTTAAACTTGGCCATTGGATGGTGCATTCAACTTTCCTACAAGGCACCTAAGCCATTGGATGAAGGAGGGACCATTTGCAAGGTGTTAGTGGTAGCATGTGAGTTTATAGTGACTAAGGAATTAAATTGATCAAGCTTCCATCTTTTCCTCTATGCTGGCTAACCAAGGGAGGTAAGCAATTCCTTCTTCTTTCATATTTTTCTTCATTACAAATTTGCCCTTTTTGGTTTTTCGGTGAAATGACCTTTTTGACCACGAACCTAACTAAATAGGAAACGAACTCCAAATTCAAATTTTATTTTTTCAATACTTTTGAAATAATAAAAAATTGAATTCTAGAAGTTTTCAAAATTTTCTGAGTCAATTTGCTATTTATTTTGGATTTATTTCCGAAATTGCCCCTTTTATGCACCCGAACTTTTACCATTTCTTAAACGAGCTCTGAATCCAGATTTTTCTTCACCAATCTCTTCAAAATAATTTAAAGATGTGATCTGGAAATTTTCATAATTTTTTGAGCTCATTTGCTATTTTTTCAGGATTTATCTACTTTAATTACTACATAGTGAATTCGGGATTTGGTCATTGTTCAAACAAACTCCAATAAAGATTTTATTTATCCAATCTCTTCCAAATAATTTAAAAATGAGATCTACAAATTTTCAAAATTTTTGGAACTCTTTTGCTATGTTTTGGGGATTTATCCTGTTGAATTTCTACATAGTGGGCCCGGGATTTGGCCATTTTGCAAACGAACTCCGAATCAAGATTTTATTTCGCCAATCTATTTGAAGTGATTTAAGAATGAAATTTGCAAATTTTCAGAATTTTTAGAGTTCATTTGCTATTTTCCCCAAATTTTCCAATTTTTGCCCTTTTGCCTCCGAATCCCGGTTTTGCTCAAAACAAGTCTGATTTTCAGATTTTCTTCAAACTAAGCCTTATCCTTGTTTAATCATTCCTCATCAATTAGGGGCTTTATTCCTACCGAATTGGGCCATTTCTGTAATTCTTCCAAATTTCACCGAAATCCACCAAAAACCCCTAATTCTCGGTTTTCTTCCGAATTGACTTTTCTATCAGTTTTTCTTCCAAGTAGCTTCTCCATTACCCTTTAGTCAGTACTTATCTTTCATTTGGAACCTTCAATTCTGACCAATTTGATCGTTTAGGCATTTTTCCCCAAATTTCCCGAAGTAGGGTTTCCTTTCTACCGAATCTCTGTAACCCAACTTTCAAACTCCATATCTTTTAATGTAGACCTCGGATTATCAAAATTCTTTCACCGTTTTTCAACTGAACCTAAAATCTTTATTTTGAAAGTGGGTTTACTTTTTTAGTAGTTGACTGATAACTCGTATAATTATATAGTTTTTAGTTATGTTTTATTATTGTTTTGTGTCAAATACGAGTTATTATTGTTTAGTCTAATTGTGTTTATGATCTTTTATATTTTTATGTAATTTGGTGTTTTTCACAAGTTTCTTTGAGTGATTTCAGATTACTAGAATTAAGGGCAAATCCAGTTCAGTTCTAGTTCCGACACCGTTTGCCATATCAGCTATATCTCGAGTTTCACTGAAGCAATAAGGCTGAAATTTGTAGCCGTGCAAAGTTAAGAGGCATATCTATCTTTTTCATGTTTTACACTTCTTGAAACGGAGTCGTTTTCCCTACCGAAATCAACCATCAAGTTGGCTGATGTGCAATGACGTCTGTTCTGCACCATTTTGGTATTTTGACCATATCTTCCGATCCACATGAGAAAATGATCTGATTCCAACGGCTATGGATCCGTAACTGATAGGGGCATATTTTTCTAGAAGACCATTTGATCAGATCGAGCCTCCAACATTGACAAAATCGACCATCAAGCTGGATGATCAGAATTGTCATACAACATGACGAAAATTGTTAGAAAAATGCACCCACCTATTATACCTACCTTTGAAATTTATAAAGCTTGTCTCTTGTCATTTAGCTCTCCAAAATGTGTATAAATAGAGGGCCTTGGATGAGTATTAGGATACATTATAGATTGGTAGGATATTAGCCATTGTAATAAAATTCTCTAAGTTTTCTTCTTCTTTCCTTTCTCTAGTTTTCTTTTTCTTTACTTATGTTTCTTACATTTCTTTTCATTTTATTCATATCTAGTATGTGTTGCTAATCATATTGTTGAGGTGATGAGGTGAAGCTTTTGGTAAATGCTAAGGTTAGTCTCTTAAACATGAGCTAAAATGAATCATCATTTAGTATAGATAATATTTTCTTTTGGTTTAAAATCATACTTGCAAAGTAGGGATCTTGATTCATTATTGACAATGAAAATGGCACAGTAAATGCTTGGTTTCATAACCTTGATTTGTTGTAGACATATACCTTGGCATAAGGAATGCTTGAACTCTTTTTATGAGTTTTGAGGACACCAAATGAACATAATATCATATGCTATGGACGTTGGACAATTTGGACTGAATTGCTAAACCTTCCGATTGGAACCTCCCTTATGTGTGGATTTCAATTGTGTAATAAAACAAGATTAATCTTAGCATAACACCAAGAGTGGATTCTCTAACCTCAACATCCTTTCTTATTGTTTTTTATATCTTGTTTAATTGCTTTTATGTTATTTTGTTTATTTTGTTCTCTAATATCTTGTTTACTTTTTTTTGTTATTGATTCCCTAATATCTTGTTTATTTTCTTTTTCATATATATTTATAAACTTATACTTACTAGTACGCTTCCCTGTGGTTCGACCTCGGACACCCGAGAATTTATTACTTGAACATAACCTGCACTTGGGTTTACAACTCTTAATTGAGTCTCCATCAAGTTTTTGGCGCCGTTGCCGGGGGGGCAATACTAAGTATATAAGTTTATAAGTATATTTATTTTTATTTTTATTGGCTGGTTATATCGCCTATATTTATTTTTATTGGCTGGTTATACCGCCTAATTTCTATATATTTATATTTATATTGTATATTAACTTTGTTTTATTTTTATTGGCTGGTTATACCGCCTAATCTGTATATTAACTTTGTTTTATGCTTGTTTGGCGACGTGATTTTAGATCTCGTCGTTTATTTAGATTTTATTGTGAAACTTTTTCAGGTAATCTTTCTAATACAACTCCTACCATGGCTGATAATGAAAGTGTTCATGCTGAAGATGAGAACAGACAAGTACGCACCATGCGTGACTACTTGCAACCAACACGAAGCTCATCACCCTCTTGTTTTATTTTTCCTCTCAATGCAAACAACTTTCGTTTTAAACCAGGTATGATAGCTTTGCTTCCAAATTTCCATGGGTTAGAATCGGAAAGTGCTTACTCGTTTCTAAAAGACTTCGAGGATGTATGTGTCACCTTTAATGACCAACAATGTACAAATGAAATTGTCAAGCTAAAATTATTTCCTTTTTCTTTAAAAGATAAAGCAAAAATTTGGCTTCATAATTTAAAACCAAGGTCAATTGGCACATGGCAAGAATTACAAACTGAGATTCTAAAGAAATTTTTCCCAGCACATAAAACTACTGCTTTGAAAAGACAGATTCAAAATTTCAATCAAAATCAAAATGAAGCATTTTTTCAGTGCTGGGAGCGTTTTAAAGATTTGTTAAGTTCTTGTCCACATCATGGTTTTGAAAAATGGCGTCTTATTAGTTTCTTTTATGAAAGTTTAACTCCCGAAACTAAACAATTTGTTGAAACAATGTGTAACGGTGAGTTTCTAGAAAAAGAACCTGAAGAAGCCTTTGACTACCTAGACCATTTGGCAGATAACTCTCAAGCCTGGCACACAGATAATTCCTCTGAAAGTTTCAATAGATCTAATCTTGTTTCTAACAGAGGTAAATATCATTTTAGTCAAGAAGATGAGATAAAAGCTAAAGTAGCTAATTTGGCTAGAAAGATTGAAGCCATGGAACTTAGAGAAGTAAAAGAAGTCAAAACGGTTAAAAATGAAGAAAGTTGTGGAATTTGTGAAATCATAGGACACCCCACTTCTGAATGTCCAAACATTCCCATTCTTAAAGAAGCGTTGCATGATCAAGTAAATTCCATAAACACATTTAAAAAGCCTTTTCCTTCTCCTTACTCTGAAACGTATAACCCTGAATGGAGAAATCATCCCAACTTCAGTTGGCGGAATAATAATCATGTTCAGGTACCACAATCTCAAAAGCCGGGCAACACTTTTTCCTAATAACCTTCACGTGTACAAACCTTGGAAGAGACATTGCAAGCATTCATGCAAACACAAGCAAATGTGAATAACCAAACTTTACAGGACATCAATGAGATCAAAAACACCTTGTCCACATTGACAGCTTCATTACGCACTCAAGAAAAAGGTAAGTTTCCTGCTCAACCTCAGCCTAACCCTTCTACTCAATGTCTTGTTTCTTGCTCCAATGAAACTCAACAGGAAAATGCTAGTTCTATCACAACTCTTCGAAGTGGAAAGGCAATTGACAAAAACATTCCATCAAAAGACCAAGATCCTCCTTCCCCTCCGAAAAGTAATGGTAAGGATGATGGTAAGTCTGAACTTCTTGAAAATTTGGACAAAGAAAAAGGTATGCATCCTGCTCCTTTTCCTCAAAGGTTGCAAACAATAAAGAATTTGAATCAAAATGCAGAAATATATGAACTTTTCAAACAAGTTAAGATTAACATTCCTTTATTGGATGCAATCAAACAAGTTCCATCTTATGCTAAATTTTTGAAGGACATGTGCACAGTTAAAAGGAAACATAATGTACAAAAGAAAGCATTTCTGACGGAAAGTGTGAGCTCAATCATTCAGCACCTTACTCCACCAAAATTCAAAGATCCTGGATGTCCAACAATCTCATGCATCATTGGAAACACTAGAACAGAACGTGCATTGCTTGATCTTGGTGCTAGTGTTAATCTTTTGCCTTTTTCTGTTTATCAACAGTTAGGTTTAGGTGAACTCAAGGAAACACCTATTACACTTCAACTAGCTGATCGTTCTGTAAAAATTCCTCGAGGGATAGTTGAAGATGTTTTGGTTCAAATTGATAATTTTTACTTCCCTATTGATTTTATTGTTTTGGACACACATCCTGTTTCAAATCCAAATGTTCAAATTCCTGTTATATTAGGCCGTCCATTTCTTGCAACTTCTAATGCTCTGATAAATTGCAGGAATGGTATTTTGAACATTTCTTTTGGAAATATGACTTTAGAATTAAATGTGTTCAACATTTGCAAGCAAGCTGGTGATGATTCAGAAGTACATGAAGTGGATTTCATTGAAGAACTTGTTCATGAACATCTCATCACTACCACATTCCATGATCCTTTAGAAGCTTATTTAATTGAATGTGAGTTTGATAATGCTTCAGAAATTTCACACACTGATTCTTTGTTAAATTCTTTTCAGGTTAAGCATTGTTGGAAACAAAAGTTTGAGGAACTTCCATCACTCACAAATGTCACTGTACCATCAACTATTGAACCACCCAAGCTGGATTTAAAACCATTGCCATCCGAGCTAAAATATTCCTTTTTGGGTGAGAATGAAACTTTTCCAGTCATAAATGAACTTGAGGAACTCAGAAATGATGCATATGAGAATTCTAAAATTCATAAAGAAAGAACTAAAGCCTTTCATGACAAGTTAATTTCAAGAAAAACATTTGATGTTGGGCAAAAAGTTCTACTTTATAATTCTAGACTTCACATATTTCCTGGTAAGTTGAGATCAAGATGGACTGGCCCATTTGTGGTTAAGCATGTGTATCATTATGGAGCAGTTGACATTGAGAATCCTCAAAATGGTAACGTATTCAAGGTAAATGGACAAAGACTCAAACTCTTTTTGGAAAATCATGTTACTCAAGAAGAGGTTGTTTTTCTTTCTGATCCTTGTTTTGAAAATAACTAGATGTAAATATAATTTTTACTAATCTTAAAAAAAAAAAAAAAATTCATTTTTTTCCCGGTTAAATGGCGGATAACGGTACTCCGTGATTATTTGAGTCGGTTCCATCAGCTACCCACAAAACTGATATTGTATATAAATTTCTCTTTCAATTTCTTTTTCATTTTTTTTTCAAGATGGATGATATTCTCACAAGATTGCAGAAACGATTTCCTCCTTTTCCTCGAAATATTTTACTGAAGCTTTACCAAGTTCGATTTGAAAGATTAAGAATGCTTATGCACAAAGGGATTCCTGAAGACATGCGTTGGATAATTGAAGCCAAGGTACGTGAAGATGAATATCTTCCTGTTTTGCATTTACCAGGTACAGGTAGAAGCACTTTTGCAAAGAAGCGACGAGCAAAGCGCATGAGTTCAAATTGCCACAAATGTGCACGATGGACGTGTAACGGTAAATGTCGTTCTATTGGGATTCCGTCCTCTAATCGAGATGATAAAATTGAATTCATTAAGGATGGACTGAGTAAGGAGAATTTGGGTAATATCCAACTTTCTCTTGAGACGCATCCTAGTGGAGACGTACAAAGAGAAATTCTTGATTTATGGCCGCAATTCCAAAGGGAATGGCAACATCTTGGGAATCTGATGATAAAAGACCCTGTTTGCCAGCTTGTAAGAAAACTGGATGGGAAGCATATCCTCGACTCATAGAAGGCGTTTAAGCCGTTTCTGGACGTAAAACCAGAGGAAGATGCCAAATACACTTTCGGCGACATTATTACTTTTGACTTTTACGGTTGATTTTTCTTCTCTTTTTGATTTTCTTCCTGAAATCACGCACAAATCTTTTGTTAGGTTAACATTTTCTTCTGACAGGTCAAATACACTTTCGGCGACATTATTACTCTTGTCTGATTCACTACTCAGTCCTCTATATATTACACCATGTACTCATTCTCTTTCAGGCACTCGAAAAAGAAAAAAAATGGAAAGCACTTCGTCCCAGCGCATTAAAAACATTTGTGTCTTTGGAGGTGCTTATCCAGGGAAAAATAACATATTCGCTGATGAAGCCATAAGAGTTGGAGTAATACTTGCCCAACAAAAGATCCAGTTGATTTATGGAGGCGGTAGTACGGGTTTAATGGGAGCAGTCGCTACAGCAGCACACGCCGGAGGAAGTCCACTTCTAGGAATTGTGCCAAAACTATTCACAGGTTTTTGTGGACCTACCGTGGGTAAAGAAATACAAGTCTGGAGTATCCCTGAACGGATGACAATCATGTACCATTCTGCCGATGCATTCATTGCTTTACCAGGAGGTCTGGGTACATTGGAAGAAATAGCTTGCGTGGCTTCTTGGTCATCTTTGATCACAAATAAGAAGCCCATTGGTTTGCTTAATATTAATGGTTATTTTAGTAATTTACTTTCATATTTAGATAATGCTGTGGATAATGGATTCATGTTTTCAGAGGCAAGGAGAACCATAATTTCTGCTACAACCATTGAAGATTTACTCAAAAAGCTCCAAGCTTATGAGTATTTATCTGCTACGGTTGTTTCGCAAACGCTCGGAAAAAGAAAAAGAGATATGGACGAGCAAGGAGTGGATTGCACTTTGTCTTTGTGACATTATCTAACATTTTGTTTGTTGTGTCTCAGTTATAATAAGTGGTTAGCAACCTCTGCAGGTAATATCTCCTAAATTCTACCTTTAGTAGGGGGTAAGGGACATATTTTGCTAATTTTTTTTATAAAAAAAAAAAAAAGTTTGTTGTGTTTTAAGCAATTTAGAAGTATTCATTCTGAACAAGGTCTGAGTAAGGGAGACTTGAGACATACCTTGTCAGTTTGATTTTAATCTTTTTATGTTTACTTGTTAATTTTTGTTTAGTATTTTAGGATTATTTAGGTTGCATGAGTTTGTTTTGTTTTGAGTCTTAGTTGTTCCTATTCTTATGTTATTAGTTCTTTTCTTTTACACATGATTCTTTCATTTGGGTTAATAGACTTACATTGAGGACAATGTAAGAATTAAGTCTTTATTATTATTATTATTTTTTAATGTGTTCTAGTTCCTTTTTAATACAATGATGAGATATGAATTGCATAAGTCTAAAACAGATTTATTAGTGAGAAGATTTTCATGAGAATTGAGCTTGATGTCAACCTTTTTATGAGCCAATGTTAATATGATATAATCATCCTTGTATAATCATGTTTAGACTTAATCTGACTTGTATAATCATCCTTGTGAGTTTTTGAGCCTATAATGATTGATGCATTATACGAATCAATCTAATTTCTTTCTTGAGTGCTCTTATGATTACATGATTCTCTAGAACTTGCTTTAAACCGTTTGAGACTATATTGATACATGTGACAACATGAATATGATAGAGGCATTAGGATTATAACCAGAGCCAAGCAGCCATCCATTATTAATGTTCTAAGAGAACATCCCCACTAGTGAGCCAATTTGAGCCTACATTAAATATGCTGTTTTATTGGTAACCACAACTTACACCTAGCCTAAATATACTTATATCCTTACCCTTGTTCTAAAGATGGATTATATATTTTGAGACATATTGCAAAAAAACAAGGGATATTTTTAGTTGAAAATTTGGGTTAGGAACGAAAGATAAGTGTGGGGGAGGAGAGAGGCAAAAGTCAAGAGAAAAAGAAAGGGATCATTGTCAAATACATTCCCATATTAAAAAAAATATATATATATTCTCTTGAACTTCTAGTTAAAGTAAAGAAAAAGATGTTACAAAGTTGGTTAGAATGAAGCAAAGGCTCAACATGAATATTTAGCCTATGTTATTATGTGCTTTATAAGAGTTTTGAGAAGTTTTATTTGTATGATCTTATTATGTCTCTAAAATCTATGAACTCTTTGGAACCTTTGTGATATCTTTATCCTTTTGTTCTTTAACCACATTATAACCCTTTGGCCCCATTACAACCTTGAATAAAGACCTCTTGATTTATGAAGTTGTATGATCTAAATAGTGGAGAATAGGTGGACAAGCAAGCATATGGTAGAAGTGTTTTCATGAGATTGATTGAGTGTAAACACTTTACCACTACTTTAAAGAGTGAAAATCAAGAGAGTATCCCATGTGAGAAGTTGAGATTAAGTTTGAATATGCACTATTTTGATTGAAATATGTTATGTTAATATTGGCTTAGCTCATTTATTTACATTCAAGCAAGATTTTTTGTGAATTTCTTTAAGCTATTGATTAGTTTTTAAGACTTGTCCAATGATTATCTCTAATTTATATTGGAAGGATTAGTTATAATTATTATTTTTAGTTTTTCTTATGTCTTCAATGTTTGTGGGTATCGTCCTAGTAAACCCTCACGAGACTAAACTCGTCCACTAGGGACACCTAGGGGTTTAAAGGCTTGTGTCACATGCTAAGTGCCACCGTGATTTCCTACGAAAATGGATTAGATTAGATTTTCTTATTTTATTTTTATTGAGTCGTTGCTAGGGACTAGCAACAATCTAAGTGTGGGGGTGTGATAACTCGTATAATTATATAGTTTTTAGTTATGTTTTATTATTGTTTTGTGTCAAATACGAGTTATTATTGTTTAGTCTAATTGTGTTTATGATCTTTTATATTTTTATGTAATTTGGTGTTTTTCACAAGTTTCTTTGAGTGATTTCAGATTACTAGAATTAAGGGCAAATCCAGTTCAGTTCTAGTTCCGACACCGTTTGCCATATCAGCTATATCTCGAGTTTCACTGAAGCAATAAGGCTGAAATTTGTAGCCGTGCAAAGTTAAGAGGCATATCTATCTTTTTCATGTTTTACACTTCTTGAAACGGAGTCGTTTTCCCTACCGAAATCAACCATCAAGTTGGCTGATGTGCAATGACGTCTGTTCTGCACCGTTTTGGTATTTTGACCATATCTTTCGATCCACATGAGAAAATGATCTGATTCCAACGGCTATGGATCCGTAACTGATAGGGGCATATTTTTCTAGAAGACCATTTGATCAGATCGAGCCTCCAACATTGACAAAATCGACCATCAAGCTGGCTGATCAGAATTGTCATACAACATGACGAAAATTGTTAGAAAAATGCACCCACCTATTATACCTACCTTTGAAATTTATAAAGCTTGTCTCTTGTCATTTAGCTCTCCAAAATGTGTATAAATAGAGGGCCTTGGATGAGTATTAGGATACATTATAGATTGGTAGGATATTAGCCATTGTAATAAAATTCTCTAAGTTTTTTTCTTCTTTCCTTTCTCTAGTTTTCTTTTTCTTTACTTATGTTTCTTACATTTCTTTTCATTTTATTCATATCTAGTATGTGTTGCTAATCATATTGTTGAGGTGATGAGGTGAAGCTTTTGGTAAATGCTAAGGTTAGTCTCTTAAACATGAGCTAAAATGAATCATCATTTAGTATAGATAATATTTTCTTTTGGTTTAAAATCATACTTGCAAAGTAGGGATCTTGATTCATTATTGACAATGAAAATGGCACAGTAAATGCTTGGTTTCATAACCTTGATTTGTTGTAGACATATACCTTGGCATAAGGAATGCTTGAACTCTTTTTATGAGTTTTGAGGACACCAAATGAACATAATATCATATGCTATGGACGTTGGACAATTTGGATTGAATTGCTAAACCTTCCGATTGGAACCTCCCTTATGTGTGGATTTCAATTGTGTAATAAAACAAGATTAATCTTAGCATAACACCAAGAGTGGATTCTCTAACCTCAACATCCTTTCTTATTGTTTTTTATATCTTGTTTAATTGCTTTTATGTTATTTTGTTTATTTTGTTCTCTAATATCTTGTTTACTTTTTTTTTGTTATTGATTCCCTAATATCTTGTTTATTTTCTTTTTCATATATATTTATAAACTTATACTTACTAGTACGCTTCCCTGTGGTTCGACCTCGGACACCCGAGAATTTATTACTTGAACATAACCTGCACTTGGGTTTACAACTCATAATTGAGTCTCCATCATTGACTTTTTTGGGGTTGACTTTTTTGAGTTTGACTTTTTTCTGTCTGCTTTCTTAGACTAAGTCTCGGAGTACCACCTGCAGGATGAGAAAAGCCTTTTAGCATTCTGAAACATCAATT
Organism: Fremontodendron californicum; assembly: GCA_030761205.1. NCBI lineage: Eukaryota > Viridiplantae > Streptophyta > Magnoliopsida > Malvales > Malvaceae > Fremontodendron > Fremontodendron californicum. The sequence goes on from JAULJL010000008.1 coordinate 19,041,476, forward strand.
TAGGAAGAAAACGTATCTAATTTAGGGGTTGGGACAAAATTAGGTGTCTACAACTCCGTCATGAAGTCAGAAAATTTGTGAATTTCAGCGAAAGTCAGAAATTAAGACTATCTGACAAAGTTATCTTGAGAGAAAGGTTCCTTAAGTGTGGCATCAGTGAAATATTGAAGAATAAAGTTAGATAATCTGTGAACCTCAAAGAAATCATGGATTAGAAAGCATGACACGATCATTTGATTGCATTTATTCTTAGGAAGCATACATACAAGCATTTGCAAAGCATGTCATTCTCATCATTGCATTTAGCTAACATTGCAGGAATCAAGAAAATTTTGGCTTTCCCAAATCGAACTCGTTCTGCTTCTCAAATGAGTCAAGCCTCGAGACCACCATCGGTATTTCTTTGTGCTTTAAATCGAATTCATTCTATTTTATCAAATGAGTCGAGCCCCGAGACTGCCATCGAGGTATGTTCCTTTCATTTTCAAGTTAAATTTATTTTCCAAATGAATAGGATAATTCTTAGTATATTTCCTTTATTTTTAAAATCAAATTCATTCTGTTTTATCAAATGAGTCGAGCCTTGAGACCATCGTCGAGGTATTTCCTTTTGTTTTAAATCAAATTCATTCTGTTTTATTAAATGAGTTGAGCCTCGAGACCATCATCAAGGTATTTCCTTTTGCTTTAAATTGAATTCATTCTGTTTTATCAAATGAGTCGAGCCTCGAGACCATCGTCGAGGTATTTCCTTTTGCTTTAAATCGAATTCATTCTGTTTTATCAAATCAATTGAGCCTTGAGACCATCGTCGAGGTATTTCCTTATGTTTTAAATTGAATTCATTCTGTTTATGAAATGAGTAGAGCCTCGAGACTATCGTCAAGGTATTTTCTTTTGTTTTAAAGTCGAACTCGTTTTGTTTCTCGAAAGAGTCGAGCCTTGAGACCATCGTTAAGGTATTTTCTTTTCCAAATCACGAATAAGACCTCCGGGCACTATTTTTAAAACCTCCGGGCACAATTTTATCTTTGAAAATCGAATTTGTTTCCTTAAGACGGGTCGAGCCTTGATTAGTCAGGGAACTCAATTTAAGGATAAAATCTTCAATTTACAGCTTTTTCAAAAAAAAAATGAAGAAATGGAAATGGAAAAATGAAAGATGGAAATGAATGAAAACCCCTTTCCCTTTTCTTCACATGTGATTTCACTAACCGGACAAAATTAGTGTTTGTTTATCTTTGCCTGATCCCTGATTCTCAGCAATAGCCAAAGAGAGGCAGTTGTAGACACCTAATTTTGTCTGGACCACTAAATCAGGTATGTTTTCTTCCTAAATTGATGTTTCACAATGCAAAAAGGTTCTTCTCATCCTGCAAGTGGTATTCCGGGACTTAGTCTAAGAAGTCGAGCATAAAAAGTCAAACTTGAAAAAGTCAACCCCAAAAAGTCAACTACTGAAAAAGTCAACCCATTTTCAAAATCAAGATTTGAAGTTCATCTGAAAAATGGTGAAAGAATTTTGATAATCCAAGGTCTATATTGAAAGATATCGAGTTCGAAAGTTGGGTTACGGAGACTTAGTAGAAAAGAAACCCTAGTTTAGGAAATTTGGGGAAAAATGCTTAAACGATCAAATTGATCGACATTGAAGGTTCCAAATGAAAGATAATCACTGACTATGGGTAATAGAGAAGCTACTTGGAAAAAAAAAACTGAAAGAAAAGTCAATTCGAAAGAAAACCGAGAATTAAGGTTTTTGGTGGATTTTGGTGAAATTGGGAAAAATTGCAGAAATGGCCCGATTCTATAAGACTAAAGCCCCGAATTGTTGAGGAGTGAGTAAACAAGGATAGCCCAAGGCTCAGTTTGAAGAAAATCCAAGAAAAGAGCCGATTGGAGAAAAAAGGGAAAAACAAGGAAATTCCCGACAATGAAAAAAGGAAAAATCAAATTAGAAGGGAATTTGATCGTAAAAATTGGGCGTTTTTGGACCAACTCCAATTCAATATATGACAAAGGCCCAAGAAAAGAAATTCTGACAATCGGGCTTTGGAGGCAAAAGGGAAAAATTGGAAAATTTGGGAAAAAATAGTAAATGAGCTTCAAAAATTATGAAAATTTGCAGATCTCATTCTTAAATTATTTGGAAGAGATTGGAGAAAGAAAATCTGGATTCGGAGTTCGTTTGCAAAATGTCCAAATCTCGGGCCCACTATACAGAAATTCAAAAGAATAAATCACAAAAAAATAGTAAACGAGTTTCAAAAATTCTGAAAATTTACAAATCTCATTAAATTATTTGGAAGAGATTGGTGAAAGAAAATATAAATTCGGAGTTCGTTTGCAAAATGGCCAAATCCCAGGCCCACTATGTAGAAAAATTATTTGAAAGAGATTGGTGAAGAAAAAATAGCAAATGTCACTTTTAAATTATTCAAGAGGATAAATCCCGAAAAAATAGCAAATGAGCTCCAAAAATTCTGAACATTTGCAGATCTCACTTTTAAATTATTTGAAAGAGATTGGTGAAGAAAAATCCAGATTTGGAGTTCGTTTACAAAATGGTAAAAGTTCGGGTGCATAAAAGGGCAATTTTGGAAGAAAAATAAAAAAATAGCAAATGGGCTCCAAAAATTTTGAAAACCTGCAGAATTCAATTTTTTTTTTTATCATTTTGGATGTATTGAAAAATAAAATTTTGAATTTGGAGTTCGTTTGCTATTTATTTAGGTTCGGGGGTCAAAAAGGTCATTTACCAAAGAAACCAAAAAGTGACTTTTCTTGCATTTAAAAAATTGAAGCATGGGCTGGAAGGTGAAGAGGCAGTCGACCAAGGCCCAATGGTGGGCATATATTTTTTGATTTTTTAATCAAAGGGCGAAAAGTGAAGAGGAAGGTAGTTATTTTTGTGATCAAGCCTTTGAATTTGCAACAAATGGCCTAATGGTTGGACAGGGATCCTATTTATGACATCTTCATGACATCATAATTCAAGGGCTGATTATTCTAATCTAAGGGTGAGAATTCTATATAGAAAGCATCTTTGATTGAAGGCCATTGGATGAAATTTGGTTAGAAAATTTTAGAACCTTCTAGGTTCTTCCTATGCCATTCAGCCAGACATAAAAGAGGGGGAGTCTCTTTCATTTTTCACTCATGTTTGGCTGATTTCTCTCCATTTTTGAAAAGCAAAAAAGAAAAGTTTAGAAAGGCAAAGAAAGTAAGAGGAGGAAAAGCTTGCAATATAGCATTTAGAAGTAGCTTAAAGCACCATACTCTTGCACTTTCCTTGCATTTCCATTCTTGATTTGCTGTTTTCATTGATATTTTAGTGAGTTTCTTTTGATTTTAAAATAAGTGTTTTTAAGCTTCTTCTTCAAGTTCTTCTTTATACTTCTTGAAAAAAAACCTTGAAAAAATATTTTTTTCTTTTGTTTTGAAGTGGCTGAATGGGCCCTTTTTTTATGGTTGAAGCTGTTTGCTTTTTTATTTCATATTATTAGTGGTGTTTAACAAGTTGATACTTTATATCTTCTTCAAATACAAAAATATGAAGCTTGTTTTGATTTTGTTGCTTACTTAACACCATTGTTGAGCTTATTATCTTGTTTTCATGTTTATTTTCCTTGTCTTGCATTTTTAATTTTCTGTTTTCAAAATATTTGAGTTTGCTCATGATTTGCATTTAACTATTTCATGTGTTTGTGAAAATGTCTAGTTGTGTTTATTCTTTTATTTCATATTTCATATTTGCATGTTTTAGCATGTTTCTTCTTTAAGCCTTGCATGTTAGTATGTAATGTGTTTGTGAAAATGCCATGACCATGTAAATTAAATGAATTTTGAAAAACAAGAATTAAGGAAGTCCTAATAATGGACAGTCTCGAGAATAGTGATGATCATTGTTGGAAATGAACCGATACCCTATCCCCTCTTTTTTGGGCTTTCCTATGTCTAAATCCCTTGAACCAAGACCACTTGAAAGACCTAATGCTTCGAGGAATATGAATGATTGAAATTCATAAACCATTGCCACTACAAAATAAGCAAAGATGTAGATTCGAGTTCAGGTCATGAGCAAAGGAACAAAATTTTTGAAAATTTTTCGAGCTCCCTGGAAACTCTAACAAATGAGACATTCTTTCAAGAATTTAAAACATGGTAATTTGATGTGTGTCAGGGTTGTGCTAAAACCATTTACATCTTTTTCGAAGAACAAAAAACACCAATTTCCCAAACATCACTTCATGATTGATACCTCGGGGCACAATGATTAAACCAGATTATCCCATGTCCCAGAGAAAACCTATTTTTGGGCCATATTTTCCATGTCACTTCAAATAAACCTAAGATTGAAACTCATCCATTTCAATGTAAACCTAGACTTGTGATGTTCCTCATAATGATACAAATTCTCATGATTAATCAAATTGGGGCATCATATGTAGAATTGATGAATATGTGGTGAATATGGATGGATTAACGCATGAATCATTGAGGCATGCGACACAAAAAGAAAAAGAAGAAAAATTGTAATATCATGCATACGAAAATTCAGATTATTCCAAGTGCAATATGGAATTCTGATTATCTATTCCCCCTGTGGATTGCTTTTCAATGAGAATATTTGTGCTTGATATGAGAAATGGCCATCTTTCATGTCCCTTTCACACAAAAAAATAATCCATAGTTACCCCTTTTGAGCCGAAAGAATTCTTTCTTCTTTGAATCCTGATCAAGGATCACCCTCTACACTGGGGGGAAAATGCGAGGAAAGGTCTTCTCAAAGATCATGATGAAATGAGTCCTAACTCAAAGACAAATACAAAGCAAATTGAGCTCGCAAATAAATATGGACTCACTCTGTCGAAATGAAGATGTGAAAGGAAAAGGAAAAAAAAAAGATGGCCAAATGAAAGCCAAGAAATAAAACAAAGAGAAGAAAAAAACACACACAAAAAAAGGGTGTAAAAAAGTATGGAAAATGAAAGCCAAAAACAAAGATGAAAGGAAGAAAAGTTAAAAGAAGGAAAGAAAAGTCCAAAAGGGACAAATGCTTCAAAAAGAAATCTTCCTCAAGAAATGATCCTTGATCTGATTACCCTCAAACAAAAATTTTAGGCCTATTTATCATTTCTTTCTGAACCCCGAACCATGGCCTACATTACGTGTAAAAGTTCATTTTGATCAAGCATGAATATTTAACTTGAAGGATTTTTCCTCAAATTTTATCCCATCCCATCTTATCGAATTATCATTTCACTATGAAGGAATTTAGAATTCTCAAGTGCATGGTAGAACAATAAAAAATGGAAAGAATACGACTCTAGGGAGAAAACCCAAAAATAGGAGGTCTAGAGTAAAATAGGAGTCTCCGATGCCATCTATGTTAGTTTTGATACCAAATAAGAGAAGGTTACTTTGAAGAAAATCGAGGAACATCTAGGAATTCTTGAACCTCCCAAATTTCCAGCTCTCATTTGGTGGATTGACTTCAAAAACTAAAGACCTTTTTTCCTTCCAAAATTAACTTTTCAATTTGAACATCCCGGCCAATCTTGACGCTTGTCAAAACGCCATGATTTGGAAACTAAAGGAATGTCGAATTTGTTTGATTCTCACGAAATTTGTGTTTTATAAAACCTGTTCCATTTGTGAGCCCAGAAGGGACATACATCTTCTTGTTGCGAAGTTTGCTTAGACCAACCAAAATCCTGTTGTATCAAGCTCTCAATTCAAGCTGAAAAACCCAGATTGACACTTAGGGAAATTTCTAATAGTGATCATCAGTCTTCAAAAGATTTGTACATTATACACTGTAGGGTTAATATTTTTGGCTCAGAAGTTTTCATTAAGTGAGCAAATGTTTTTCAAAATGGAAACAAATAAAAATATTTTTTTGAAATAACCATTTTTGATGTTGACATGAGACAAGGGTTTTTCTAACCTAAAGGTATGGAACTACTAGGCTTGACCTTAACTTCCAGACATAGAACTCGACAAACAGATTTTCATTGATAAGAGTTTGAAAACTGGTGGGGCAAGAAGATAGCCGAAGATCGAAAGGAGAATGACCTATTATGGGGCACGAGTATTCAAGATACACTCTAATTTGAAGAGGAAAAATGAATTGGAAAGGCCAAAGTAAAGTCTAGAAAAATAATCGTGGACATTCGCATCATTCATGAGCACTTACCTCTTTATTGAGCTTTGCACTTGCATCAAGTCAGCAAACATTTGCATCATTCATGGGTATTTTCATTTGCACTATTCCATGACCATCTACATTTTACCATTACAGTTACATCCTTCATGGATATTCTGCATTTCCATTATCTCAAGCAATTGCATCATTTCTATGATCATTACATCTTCATTGTTGTAAAATAACTATAATTACACCATTCATGAACCACTTACATGAACACAATTCGTAGGGGCATCTGCATCTTTTCATGAACCATTTGCATCATTATTGATATAGGCATTCGCATCAGTTCGAAGCATGCAGCACATTGCTAATTTTTGCATTTGCATCAAGAAGTATTTGCATCTTATTCAATATCTGTATCTGCACCAAGAAGCATTTGCACCAATCCAAGATGCTTGCATTTGCACCATGAAGCATTTGCATCTTATTCAATCTCTGCATCTCCATAAAGAAGCATTTGCATCAATCGAAGACATTTGCATTTGCACCATGAAGCATTTGTAACTTATTCAGTCTTTGCATATGCATCAAGAAGCATTTGCATCAATGCAAGACATTTGCAGTTGTACCATGAAGCATGTGCATCTTGTTTAATCTCTGCATCTGCATCAAGAAGTATTTGCATCAATCGAAGACATTTCCACCATGAAGCATTTGCATCTTCTCTCAAAACCTTCTGATAAACTTTCAATACATTTTCAAAAACCATGGATAAGTCATCCGGATACCATTTTCATAAAATACCCCTGGCTTCACCAGATCTTTTCTCAATCTTTGGCTTCGCCCAGGTTATCTCATAGAAAATGCCTCTATCTTCACCAGATCTCTTCTTCACCCAGGTTCTCGACCTTCGGTATCATCCAAGACATTCCAATTTCTGGCTTCATCCAGATCTTTCTCGACCTTCAGTTTCATCCCAGACATTCAATTTCTGGCTTCTTCCAGATCTTTTTTTCGACTTTTGGTTTTGCCCAAGTCATCTCATTTGAAAATTATCTATGGTTTCGCCTAGATAACTTTCGACTTTTGGTTTCGTCCAAGTTATCTCTTTGAAAATTATCTACGGGTTTCTCCTAGATAACTTTTCGACTTTTGGTTTCGCCCAAGTTATCTCATTGAAAATTATCTATGGTTTCGCCTAGATCATTTTTCGACTATTGGTTCCACCCAAGTCATCTCTTTGAAAATTATCTACAGTTTCTCCTAGTTAACTTTTCGACTTTTGGTTTTGCCCAAGTCATCTCATTGAAAATTATCTATGGTTTCTCCTAGATAACTTTTCGGCTATTGGTTCTGCCCAAGTTACTCTTTGAAAATTATCTACGATTTCTCCTAGATAACTTTTTGACTTTTGGTTTCGCCCAAGTCATCTCATTGAAAATTATCTATGGTTTTGCCTAAATAACTTTTCGACTATTGGTTCCGCCCAAGTCATCTCTTTGAAAATTATCTATGGTTTCTCCTAAATAACTTTTTGACTACTGGTTTCACCCAGGTTGTTTTCATTTCTGGTTTCGCTAGTAAGACTTCACCAAGATAGGATAAGGCCCCGAGACCACAGGTGAGGTATTTTCTTCTCTTGCAAATCGAACTCGTTTCTTTAAGATAGGTCGAGCCTTGATTAGTTAGGAAACTCAATTTAAGGACAAAATCTTCTATTTATAGCTTTTTCAAAAGAAAAAAATGATGATTAAATAAATGGAAATGAAGAATAAAGCAAACTCTCTTTCCTTTTCTTTACATGTGGTTTCACTAACCAGAAAAAATTATTGTCTATTTTTATCTTTTCCTGATTCCTGATTCTCAGCAATAGCCAAAGAGGGGCAGATGTAGACACCTAACTTTGTCCGGGCCCCCTAAACCAGGTAAATTCTTCCTTGTACTTTTTTAGAATGTAGAAAATCTCTTCTCATCTTGTAGATGGTCCTCCAAGACTTGTGCTTCGGAGTTCATCATGAAAAGTCAATCCGAAAAAAGTCAACTCTAAAAATATCAACTGCAAAAAGTCAACCACTAAAAAGTCAACCACTAAAAAGTCAATCCTTAGTCAAAATCAAGATTTGAAGTTTTAAAAAACAATGGTGAAAGAATTTTGATAGTCCAAGGTCTACAACGAAAGATATGGAGTTTAGAAGAGGGATTGCGGAAATTTCAGAGTAGGGGAAGCCCTAATTCAGAAAATTTGGGGAAAACTGCAAAGATGGCCAAATTCGGTGAAATTGAAGCCCCCAGTTGATAAAGGATGAGTATACAAGGATAGCCCAAGGCCCAGTTTGAAGTGAATCCAAAGGAAGAGCCGATTAGAGCAAAAACGAAAAAAAAAAATTGTCGAGTTGGAAAAGGGGAATACAAAATCGGAGGGGAATTTGATCGTAAAAATTAGACGTTTTTGGACCAACTCAAATTCAAAATAGGAAAAAGGAAGCAGAAAAATAAAATCCAAAAATTGGACCCGTTTTGAGTAAAACCGAGGTTTTAGAGGTTGAAGGGCATTCTCGGAAAATCTCAAAGAAAATTTCGAAAAAGTAACAAATGAGCTTGGAAAATTATGAAACTTATAGATCTGAGTTTCATAATTTTTGGAAGAGATTGGTGAAAAAAAATCCGAAATCGGAGCTTATTTGAAAAATGGCAAAGTTCGGGTGCACAAACCCAAAATTCCAGAAGATAATTCCAGGAAAATAGCAAACGAGCTCAGAAAATTATGAAAATTTCCAAATCTAAGTTTTATAATATTTGGAAGAAACTGGTGAAGAAAAATTCGGAATCGAAGCTCATTTGAAAAATGGTAAAGTTCGGATGCATTAACTTGAAATTTCGAAAGATCATTATGGGAAAAATAGCAAACGAGCTTGGAAAATTCTGAAAACTTCCAGATCTGAGTTTCAGAATATTTGGAAGAGATTGGTGAAGAAAAATTTGGAATCGGAGCTCATTTGAAAAATGGCAAAGTTTGGGTGCACCAACCCGAAATTCCAGAAGATAATTCTGGGAAAAATGGCAAACGAGCTCAAAATTTTTTGAAAACTTCCAGATCTGAGTTTCATAATTTTTGGAAGGCATTGGAGAAAAAAATCCAAAATCGAAGCTCAAATGAAAAAGGTAAATTTTGGGTGCCCTCACTCGAAAAATCCAAGAGAAAAGTTCGAGAAAAATAGGAAACGAGCTCGAAAAATTCTAAAAATCTCCAGATCTCAGTATTATATTTATTTGGATGGATTGGAGAAATAAAAACTGGATTTGGGGTCCGTCTGCAATAAAAGTAAATTGAAGGGCCAAAAGGATGATTCTGCCGAAAAAACCGAAAAGGCCTATTTTTGCGAATAAAAAAAAACGAATGGACTGGAAATCTCCAGGCCATTTTCAGCTAGTAGCTGATTAAGGGGGAGGGTGATCATCATGGATCAAATGGTTAAGGATGGATAGCAAGATGTCATTTTTAAGTGTCCTTGTTCATCCAATGGCCTATGTGCTTTGTAAAAAGATGAGTACATCCCTTAATGGCCAAGATCAAATTGCAAGATAACATTTTTATTTTCATGAAAATATCTTCATCCAATGGTCTAGGTGTTTGGAGAAAAGATGAGCACAAATCATCCAAGGGCAAAGATGTTGGAGAAACATGGGAAGCATGAAGGGTTAAAAAGATCAAAACACACACACTCTAATATCCAAGAGGGAGCCGATTTCAAGGGGAGGGGGCATCAGATTTGTTTCAAGGCTTTTTTCAGCTATAGAGAAAAAAAAAAGTGAGGAAAAAAATTGGAGAGCTCTTGATTTGGAAAGCAAAAGCTAGGTGACTATCTCTATTTCTTCTTCCTTAATGCTTTCTTTGATGTTGTGATTCTTGCTCTTCTCTTTTTGTTCATGTAATTTGTAAAGTTTTTGATAAATAAAAAGGTTTCCAAAAATAAAATTTAAAGGTTTTATATCCTTTGTTCTTCATTATTTAACAAATAACTAAGTTGTCAAATTTTCGTACATGTTTCATGCCATAGCCAAAACTTCTTTGATGATTTTGTGCTTGTTCTTGCTTGATGTCTCTTGCTTGGTTGGTTGTGGTAGGATAGATCACCCTATTTGTTGCTTCATGTTCATGCATTCATCTCATCCCTGCTTGATTTTTGACTAAAGCCAACTAATGGCTCAAAGCCAAGCTCTCATGAGCATGCTTGTGAAAAAATGAAAAGTTGTGCAAGTTGGATGTTTTTATTTTTCTCACCGTGCATTCCTTGTCCAAATTTAAAGAGTTTTTAACCATAGGTTGTAGACCATTTAAGGAGCCTCTAGTATATATTTTTTTTTTTCTATCAAAGGTTTAAAAATAGATTTTGACCAAACAGTTTTTAACTCACTTTCTTGATTTTGGGTAAAATTCGGTCATTTGTATCCATGCTCCAAAAATTAAGGTGATTTTTTCCTACGGAGATCAATATGTTCTTAGTCTCCCATAACTTTTTTCAGATTTTTTTGAAATTTTTTAGGAGGGAAAATAATAGGTTTTCAAAACTGCGTAATGGATTTTAACAAAACAGTTTTTAGCTCACTATCTTGATTTTGGGTAAAATTCGGTCATAATATCCATACTCCAAAAATTAAGATTATTTTTTCCTATAGAGGTAAACATGTCTTAAGTCTCAGATAATTGTTTCAGAATTTTTTGAAATTTTTTAGAAGGGCAAAAAAATCGATTTCCAAAACTGCCAGTAAGGGTCAGATTTGTTTTTTAAGATATACTAATTTTCTGCTTTTGTTAGGATATTAAGAGGGGGCTGATTTGGGCATTAGCTACTATCTTAGGTTAATTTCCAAGTCATTTCAGTCTTAAGGATTTTAAAAAAGTCGGGTCAAGAGTAGTCAACCCAGGTTTCAAAACTAGGAAAATAGGGCCTTTTCAAATTGGGGGATTCAGCCAAAAGGCCGTTTTTCATCCAAAAATTCCACTTTTTTTTTATCCGAGGCCAAAGTCTTTTGATTTTGAAAATCTGATTTAGGTCTCTTCCTAAGGTAGTCGGTTACCTTTTTAGGTATACGAATGTCCTTACTCTAAGGAAGAAATACATCTCCATGCATTGCATTTTCAAAAATGTTTTTACTTAACTTGTCATAAAAACATATTTTTCGGTTTATTAAACATTTGGCGAGAGTTGGTTCCTAATTTTTTTCGGGTTTTTCGGGGAGGTTAGGAAATTATTCAACGCACGTGTTTATGGAATCGAAACGTATGGTTTTCATTTTACTCGGAACCATGTAAATATCATATGAAAGAATTATTTTCCATACTTTACCAGGTTTGCCGGGAAGTGCGGTAATATTTTCCATCATTTGCTATTTATATGATTCCTCGCATGAGTAATCCATTTCAAGTAATGTTGTGTGCATGTTATCATGATGTGATTGTGAATATTTTATGGTGATATCATTTTGTGATTTTTCCATGTCAAGCATGCAATGCCATTCATTCACATGCCGTGTCATCAATATGCCATGTCATTCATATGCAATGCCATCCATTCACATGTCATGTCATCTAGGTTAGGCCATGTCATTCATATGCCATGTCATTCAAATGCCATGTCATTTATATGCCATGTCATTCACATGCCATGACATTAATATTCCATGGCATTCGCATGCTATGTCACCTAGATTATGCCATGTCATTTTATGCCACGTCACCTATGCCATGTCATCCATGTAACATGTCATGCCATGTCATTTATAGTTTAGGTGCATTTTCATGCCATGCCATCCATATTCCATGTCATTTATAGTTTAGGTGCATTTTCATGCCATGCAATTCATGCCATGTTATCATTATATTCCATTCGGCCATCCCCATGTTATCTTATGCCATGTCACATGCCATGTCGTTTTATGCCATTTCATATGCCATGTCATCTCGCTTGACATGTTGATTTCATTCACATGCCATGTCTTCTCATGTTATGTCATCCACATGCCATGTAATTTTATGCCATTTCATATGCCATGTCATCTTGCTTGTCATGTTGATTTCATTCACATGCCATGTCACATGCCATGTTATTTTATGCCATTCCATATGCCAGGTTATCTTGCTTACCATGTCGATTTCATTCACATGTCATCATTTCATGCCATATCATATGCCATGTCATTTATTAGGCCATGTCATCCATATGCCATGTTATCCATATGCCATGTCATTCATATGCCATGTCATTCACATGTCGTGTCATTCACATGCCATGTCATTCATTATGCCATGTCATTTTATGCCACATCACCTATGCCATGTCATCCATTCACATGTCATGCCATCTAGATTAGGCCATGTCATTCGCATGCCATGTCATTCATTTGTTCCATATCATTCATATGCCATGTCATTCATTCACATGTCATGTCATTACATTCATATGCCACGTCATTCATTCATTCATATGACATTCATTCTCATGCCATGTCATTCATATGCCATGTCATTTTGTTTGCCATGTTGATTTCATTCACATGACATTCACTCTTATGCCATGTCATTTTGTTTGCCATGTCAATTTCATTCTCATGACATTCACTCTTATGCCATGTTATTCATTTGCTACATCATTGATATGCCACGACATTCATCCTTATGTTATGTCATTTTCGTGTCATGTCATCTTCTCAGGCCATGTCATGCCACTTTGTTTTCCATGTCGATTTCACTCACATGACATTTATTCTTATACCATGTCATTTCGTTTGCCATGTCATTTAGTCTGCCAAGCTTAGGTTTTTCATGTCGATTTCGTTCACATGACATTCATTTCTTTATGCCATGTCATAATTTCTTTTACCATGTCATAATAAAATGTTTGTCATACCATGGTAAATATGCATGCTCATTTAATCTTTATCTTAGTACCATTTTGCATATTCATGATCATTTTCTATGATTTTCGAAATACATGAAAAACAAATAACATTTTTTAAAAATAAGGACATTCTCGAGTTAAAATAATTCATGAGTTCTCTGCCGGGTTTGCTGGGGAGGATATCATCAATTATCATTAACAATGGAATATCTTTCTGTCAAAAAATGAGAATGATTCAGAAATTTTCTAAATAAATAAAAATTTCTATGTTTTGCTGGGTTGCCGGGAATATAAGAAAATTTTAAGTTAATAAATTCCGGATCATTTTCGACTAAAAATGGGATTATTTTTCTTTAATATGGGAATTATATTAAAATGCTAATCCTTTCCCTCACGTAACTGACTCCCAAACCCTTTTTTTTTTTTTGTTTTCTCTAGTTTAAAAGCACAGACTTCGAAATTTGTTTTGAAAATGTTTTAATTAATTTTAAAAAACCTATTTTAATAGGTGGCCCATACACCTAGCCAAAAAAGATCGGTGGCGACTCCATTTCGAGGTTGTTTTGAAACCCTCATTTTATTTCAAGAGGAATTAAGTCGTCTTTTCCCTGTTACCCCAATGTCAGACTTAACGAGTAATGTCTCACGATGAGAATTGTTATTTTTTAGGTTGCGACATTCGTATTTTTGTTACTTTTTCGTGTCATAATCGTTTTCAATGTATTATATATTTATATAAATTTTGACATGTTAATAACTTGTTTTATGTTGATTTTGACACATTCGTGTCTTCGTGTTATTTTTTCTGTCGTATTTTAATTATTTTTCTCATGTTATGTTCGTATCGTATAATTATGTTGTATCCAAAATTACCAGGTCTAATTGAAACTATTCAAATAACTCCTAATTTTGTGTCACGTGTCGTATAATGATTGAGAATTATTGTTTGTCTAGATTTAAATTTGGTAATTTTAGACATTTATAACTTACTTTAAAAGTTTTCCCCAAGTGAAGATATTTTGTATAGTTTGTCATAGTGATTCAATTTAAGCTCTAAGTTCATTACTTAAGAAATGGATTATTGCATTTGCATCTTTCATACATTAATATAAATTTCATGTTCAAAACTTATTATTTATATTTTTATTTTGTCTATTTAAGTTTATTTTTGTGCATGAATTAAAATTATGAAATTGTTTTAAAAAATTAATATAATAAAATTTTTAAACTATTAATAAAATACATTAATTCAATGTATTATCAATAACAATAAAACCAAAGCAACGCAAGGATCCAAACACTAGTTAAGATTAAAAAAATCGAACAATAAGTCAAATCGATTAGACTTTCGACTTTTTATTCAACTGATTCAATCGATTGGATCAGCCGGTTTGACTAAAATATTTTAAATATATAAAAAATAATTTTAATATTAAATAAATAATAAATATAGTAAATAATTAATAAAAATATGTATTTGGCATAATGGTATGATTTTTAATATAAAACCAATAGATTAAGAGTTCAAATCTCATTACTTATAAAAAATAAAAAAAAGATTATTTTTTTTTATAAAAAAATAGCTTTTTACCGATAAATTTGTTTTCCACTGATTCCAAAACAAAACTCTATTTTATATATAGTACCGGACATGTCACCGATTCTCGATTCAATCGGACATGAGTTGAAAACATGATTTTACAGCAAGCAAAAAATGCTTGGCTCAAGGCTAGCCCCTTGGATGTAAATCACAAAGGTTTCTTAAAAAAGTTTCAAAAAGGTTTACTACTTCTTCTTCTCTTTTTCAAAAAATATCAAAGTTTATAAAAAAAAAATTTCCTACATGTTTTTTACCTTGGTCGAAACTTGTATTATTCATTGTGATTGTCTTTTGCTCATTTTTCTTGCTTGTATGTTGGATGTGGGGTCTACTATTGGGGTAGGATAGATATCTTCCTTTGATTTCTTTCAAAAAATAAAATAAAAAGGTTTGATGTGCTTGAGAATCTTGGTTTTACCAAGTGATTTTGGTTAGGTAGGACTATGTCCAATGAACCAACCATTGAGCCAACCTTTATTTTTCTTTGTTTATTTATATTTCTAATTTATATTTCATATGCTTGCTTGTTGTAAAAATATGTTTTCAACTTATTTCCAACTTGGTTTTGGTTAGGATCAACTAATGGTCCATAGCCAAAATCTAATTTTCAAATTAGTTGGAAGAAAACAATGTTTTACAAGTTGAGTATGCTGATATTGGGAAATGTTTTAACCATGCATATTTTGTCAAAATAAAAAATTGATTTAACCTCTTTAAATACATCCTTGGAGTCCATGGTAATTTTTTCAGAATATTTAGAAATTTTCTCAAGGGTTAAAAAATAGATTTCGGTAAAATTGATTTTCAATTAGATATACTGTTTTAAGGCAACTTTAGCCTAGGAATTTTTTGTCAAAATAAAAAAACCATTTTTACCTCACTGCGTTTAGCATGTGCTGACTCTAAATTGATTTTTCTAGATTTTTTTGAATTTTTACAGAGGTCTAAAAAATAGCTTTGTGAAACCGATTTTTAGGTACCAAAACAAGTTTTAAAGCTAGTAAAGGTCTCATTTTTTAACTAAAGGGGAGGAGTTGGCCAAAATCCATAGGTTACTATTTTGGGATGTTTTCCATGATAGTTAAAAGGTAAAAAATTGGTTTTATAAAAATCGGGTCATGGGTCGCTAATCCAGGCTTCAAAAAGGGAGTAAAAAAATAGGATTTTCACTAGGGCCATTCGGCCATCTTGATTTTACTTCAAAATAATTTGCACATTTGTAACTCATTCTTGGCATACAAAATGTTGCATTAAAAGTTTGTTTAAAGATACTCAATGTAAACTAAGGGCCTTCGAATGCCCCCCAATCCGAAACAAAATCTGTGCCCCAAATCTCTTATTTTTATTATCCAGCTTAGGTTTCTTTCAAAGGTAGTCGGACATCTTTTTAGGCGTTCAGAGAGAAACACATTCTGTTTTCATGCATTGCATATTTTAAAATGTTTTTATTTAATTTAGTGTAAAAGCGTATTTTTCGGTTTTCTAGACATTTGGCGAGAATTAGTTCCTAATATTTGTCGGGTTTGCCGGGGAGGTTAGGAAATTATTCAATGCATGTGTTTATGAAATCATAAGGTATGAATTTTGTTTTATTTGGAATTATATAAATGTCATATGAAAGAATTATTTTCCAAGCTTTGCCGGGTTTTCCGAGGAGTACGGTAATATTTATTCCGACATATAACGTCCATGTAATTTCACAAAGAAATCTCATGAAAAAAAATTTTAAAATGATGGTATATCCATATTCTATGTTCATGCATATTTCATGATGAGTTTATTCTATGATTGATGTCTATAATGCTATCCTAGTCATAATATTAATGTCTTTTTAATAAATAAGGGAATATCCTTGAGTTAATATAATTCATGGATCCTCCGTCGGGTTGCCGGGGAGTCTTCATCAATTATTATTAACGAAGGAATACCTTCTAAAAAAGAGGATGATACAGAGATTTGGGTTGCCGGGGAGTCTTCATCAATTACTATTAACGAAGGAATACCTTCTAAAAAAGAGGATGATACAGAGATTTTGAAAATAATAAAAATTCTATGTTTTGCCGATTTGCCGGGGAATATAGAAAATTTTTAGAATAATAAATTCCTGATCGTCTTCGAAATAATATGACCATTTTTTTAGGGAATTATTTTTTAAATATCAAATATAAAACCGACCTTTATCAAGACTATTGTTAACACATGATTAATAAGATAATGTTTTATACGGGCGTTGTGGGGGTGCTAATCCTTGCCTGCACGTAACCGACTCCCAAACCCGCTTTTGTTTTCTCTCTGGTTCAAAACGCAAACTTCAAAATTGGTTTTAAAAAATGTTTTAATTAATTTAAAAATGTTTTACAAAAATCAATTTTAATAGGTGACCGATCATACCTAGCCAAAAAAGATTAGTGGCGACTCCATTTTTCTTTCATGGTTGTTTTCAAACCCTCACTTTTATTTAAGAGAAATTAAGTTGTCTTTTCCTCTGTTTCCCCCAATGTCAAATTTTAACGTGATGTCTTACGATTGGGCATTTCTTTATGTTGCGACAGCTTGGCGACTCTGCTGGGACTATTTAGAGAGTCAGACCTAGAATTAATCATGTGTTATCAAAAATCTCGATTTTGTTGGTTCTAATTGGTATTTAATTATAATTTCTATTTTTTTCATAAAATAAGGATGATTTTCAAAAATAATAAAATGTTTTTAAATATGTCCATGCTCATGCTCATGTACATGCATATTATTATTGTTCTCTGGTTATTTAATGTTGAATATTACTATTGCTCTCTGGTTGGTTAATGTGTTACACTATTCTTGATCTTTGTTTCAATAAATTGTTAGGGCATTTAGAATAAGGGTTGTAGAATAAGTGGTGATAGGTTTGCTTGTTCCTCCTCACAAACTATACTTGCATGTGCATAACATGAGCTCTTATATCTGGGTTCCATCCTTTTAGGTGGGAGTAAAGTACTTACGCTTCATAAGGTGATAACCTACGTATAAGCTAGCGAAACACTTCCGGAGTATCAGACTACCTACGCTTTATGAGCTGATAACCTCCGCATAACCCTTGGAAATGTACTCTAACAAATTGAACCCGTTCTGATCGGGCTGCCTTACTAGCCTTCACCGGTGACAGTGAGGAACAATTTGGGGCATTTAGAACCGAATTCAACCTCATGTAGTAAACCTAGGCAAATCCATGCCTGATTTCCATTAGATATCTAGAAGCTATGAACACATGGAGGAACACTTTTGATCTCTTGCTATTTATTTTACATTCCAAATAACCATCGTGGATCGGGCAGGGATGAACGTGCTTTGCCAGTAATAGGTTTGATATTCCTCCCCAGAGGCACCATGATGCCTAAATAAGTAGATTCTGTTGGGGCAAACGTTAATTGACTTTTTGAAATTGAAAATATAAAAATTATGTTTTAAAGCATTTTGACATCTTATACATTTCATGCAATAATGCATATGCAAATAGAGCATGTACATTTATAATTGTATTTTTGATTTCACGGTGATAATGATCTCATTTGTTAATTGCATAAACATTTGTTGATTGATTAAATAAGAATTATAGACCGGTAGTGTTGAATAAATATGTGGACACCCGTGCCATAATAAGACCCACTACCATAAAAGTTTTGGCTAAATGCTCAATTTAAGACTAAACCTATTATCAGTTGAGTGAATTAGGGTTAAACGTTTTATTTCAGTCTATTAAGGATGCAACCTTTTTGAATTGTGACAATTAAGGACTTTTGACATCCTACACATGCGTTTGAGTGCAACACGCCTAATTTATTAGCCATAAATGCTGACATATAATTATTTTGTACATGTGGCAATCTAAAATTCAAAAAGAAAAAAAAAACAATTTTCTTTAACTTTAAACATTAACTTTATTTCGCCTAAAAAAAAAAATCTGAAAAAAATTTTAAAACCCAATTTTGCTAAAAACATCTGATTTTATCTAAAAACATAGGAAAAAAAAAACCCAATTTTGCTACTAACTCAAATCCCTAATTCAAAAACCTCAAATTTATTCTCATTTCCATAAAAACTCAACCCATTTTCATTTCTTTGAATTTCACCAAAAATCCGTTTTTAATTAAAACTGAAATCCATTTTCATTTTGTGTTTGAATCACCAAATGGCTTTCTATCCTTATTGAAAAGACTGTATTGTGCCTTTGAAAGGATGAACAAATTAGCCAGATCCCCACAAACCTCATCGGTCCCAGATTTATCTGCATCAAAAGCCTTCCACCGTGGTGGGTTCTCAAGAATGGGTACTTGGAACCTGGATACGGGTGCTGTTGGCTCAAATTTTTTCTCCTTCTTGTTTGAGTCGTCATGTTTTTGGTCCCCTGGGAGACCTTGCCTATTCAAACCGCCTAATGTTCCTTGACCCATGATTGAGGGTTCATTTTTTGTCTCCAATATTGAATTGGTTTGGGGGTTTTTGAAAAGCTGATGCTTTTGATTTGGGATAATATACTATAAAGCGAAAAAGAAATAATACCTTAAAATTGAGACGAGGTGAAGAACAAATTTTGATGAACCAGTTGAAGAACAACGGGTTGAAAATTTTTGAGACATTAAGTTTGTGGGTGAGAGATAGATATGGAATCGGGTTTGAGAGATAAGAATTGAACAAATTTTTTTTCTCAAACTGAAGAACAATGATTTTAATTTTACCTAGATCAAATTGGAAGGATTGAACTGATTTTGAGATTTTTTTTTTACAATCTTTATGTTTTTTTTGAGTTATTATGTTTTTTGCTTTTTTCTGATTGCCAAATATGCAAAAAAAAAATCCATGTAAGCATTTTTTTCAAAACATCACTCTTTGTTATGGCGCATGCTCGTCAAACAATGTTAAAAGTCCTTAATTGTCACAATTCGAAAAGGTTGCACCCTTAATAAACTAAAATAAAAAGTTTAATCTTGATTCACTCAAACACGAATAGGTTTGATCCTAAATTGAGCATTAAGCCAAAAGTTTTTGATAAAACTTGGGTTTTGGAAAATAATATTTTGATTTTTACGGGGAAAACATGTTTAAAAAAAATCGTGGATTAAATTTGGGAGCAAATTTTGTATAATGAAATTGTTGAATAATTAAGTTTGGTCCATCATGTTAATTTAATTATTGAATATTTTCTCTGTATATATTCATGCATTATTTTGTTTATTTTTTACATGCATCAAATTAGGCATCATGTTGCGGTCATAACCTACATGGTCATTCATTGTAAAATATATTTGTGACATACATGGTCATTCTCTGTGTATACCCGTGCATCAATTACTTTATTCTTTACATGCATCATATTGACATCATGTTGCATTTATAACATGTATGGTCATTCATTGAAGAATGCATTTGTGACATACATGGTCACTCATTGTATATGTTCATTCATTAACTTGTCTATTCTTCATATGCATCAAGTCGACATCAGTTTAAATTCATGACTCATTCATCATGAAACACATTTGGGGGATAAAACAGAAGTTGCTTGGTTTTAAGAGTTTTCAAAGAAATCTTTCTTTCAAATCAGAGGTATAAGAGTCACTAAGAACCTATACAACAATTGTCAAGATTCATGGAAGACGGGCACTTAGATAAAATGGAAAAAATGAGATAGGCTCTGCAGGAGACGCAATAAAGGCTAATTAGAAATCAGGAAGATTATCGAGAATAAATGGCTAAACTGATGGAATTGATCTCCACCACTGTCAAAGGCAAGGGGCATGTCGAGGGTTCCGCAGAAAAAGAAAAAGCTGTGGAAGGCAAGTACTTAGCTATAATAGAGGGAATGGAACGGGCTCAGCAAGAGATGAAAGAAAAGGTAATTAGAACTCAAGAAGGGAACCGAGGACAAATGACCAAGCTAATGGAACTAACGTTCTCCACAGTCAAAGAAAATGGGCAGGTTGAGAATTCTACTGCAAAAGGAAAATCGAAAGCCTTGGGAAATGATTCGGGGAATTGCCTCCCTTGCCCGTTTGGGTAACAATAATCAAAGGGAAGAATTCTCAAGGCACACAGCTGCAAGATACACTACCAGCGAGGTACCAGCTGTTAGAGGAGGAAGCTTTATGCACTGGGGGAAACAGATATATTCGTGAATGGGATCCAAAGAAATTTAGCTTGGTTCTTGATTTAGTCATTCCACTTGAATTTCAAGTCCCCAACTTCGAGATATACAGTGGGACAACTGATCCAATGACCCACCTCAAAATATTCAGTCGAAAGATGACGGGCCAAACTAGTAAGGATGAGCTTTTGATCCACTATTTTCAGTATAGCTTCGGCGGATCCGCAAGTAGGTGGTACAGTCAGTTGAATAGGGGTTAGATTAGTTATTGGAAGGATTTAGCTAGAGCTTTCTTTGACCAATACAGACATGCGACCGAAATGGCACCAGGCCATTTCTTTTTGCAAAATATGGAGAAGAAAGCCACTGAAAGCTTCAAAGAGTATTCTTACAGGTGGAGAGATATAGCAACCCAGGTTCAGCCTCCCTTAACTGAAAAAGAAGCTGTTGTCCTTTTTGCAAATACACTACAGACCCCATACTATGATAGACTCTTTGGTGATGCCACGAGAAACTCTGCGGACATGGTAATCCCAAAAGGGATGATAGAGAAGGTAGCTAAGAATGGGAAGCTCAAAACAGGTGAGACATCTAGTGCTAAGGGAAATTTGATACCCCAAAAAAAAGTAAAAGATATCCAATCTATGACCTATGGTGGGCAATGGATGGGAAGCTTTACCCCATATCCTTCGTACCCATGTACCAACCGTTCTCCCCGACCATGAACAATATGTATCAGGGTCGTTACTCATACCCGAGGGCCTATAAATATAATTATTTGACAAAACTTCAACCTCAGGCCAGCTAAGGAAAATCAAAGAACATACGAAAAAGAGATTAGTTTGAGCCACTCTCCATCTCTTACTCTGGTTTGTTACCCTAGCTTGTTGAAAATCAACTTCTCACTAAAGTGCCAGTGAAGCCCATCCAAACCTCATACCCAAGCTGGTACGATGAAAATGCATATTGTGATTATCACTGCAGGATTCGAGGCCATTCCATAGAAAATTGCTTATCTTTAAAAAGAAAATTTCAAGCACTGATCTGTGAAGGACATATCGATATTGAGAATAAACAAAGGTCCAGTGACAGCAAGAAACCAATGTTCATTCATGGGAAGACAAATAGGGGTGTCACAATAGGAAAGAAAGGCATACACGGGTTCATGGAGCAAACGAGCAATCAAGTTGACCCGATTCCTATGTCATCTAGTGAGCTGCTACCTCAACTTATTCAGAACCGCCTTCTAACACCCAAGCAACTGGAGCCTCTAAAGCCCCTGTACCTAGGCTAGTATAATGCTAATGATCATTGCAATTATCATTCCTGCAACCAAGGCCACTCAATCGAGAACTACCCATCTTTGAAGTACAAGATCAGGGATCTCATCAAAGCTGGTTTGTTGGGTTTTGAAGAAGGAAAAGCCAAGTGTATGACAGACCTCCTTTCTAAAAATGACCGTGGGACAACCAAGAGAAGATTCCAATCCCAATCCCTGACCTGCTGCCATTACTGATAAAGCACCAGTACTTTACCCCTATGTTTTTGAAAACAGTTCTGTCGCAACCTAAAAAATAACAAGTCTTATCGCAAGACTTTTACTTGTTAAGCGTAACATTAGGGAAAGCAGAGGAAAAGATAACTTAATTCCTCTTGAAATAAAATGAGGGTTTGAAAACAACCTCGAAAAAGACATGGAGTCGCCAACAATCTTTTTTGGCTAGGTGTGATCGGCCACCTATTAAAACCGGTTTTGTAAAACATTTTAAAATTAATTAAAACACTATTTGAAAACCAATTTCAATTCTGCGTTTTTAAACCAGAGAAATCAAAGAAGCGAGTTCGGGACTCATTTACGTGCGGGGAAAGACTAGCACCCCCACAACGCCCGTATAAAACGGTACCTTATTAATCGTGTGTTATCTCAAGTCTCGATAAAAAGTCGATTTTAGATTTTGCATTTCAAAATAATTCCCAATTTAAAGAAAAATAATTCCATTTTTTATTGAAAATGATTCGTAATTTATTAATTCAAAATTTTCCTACATTCCCCGATAAGCACGACAAAATATAAAATTTTTTATTTATTTAGAAAATTTTCTGAATCATTCTCATTTTGAAAAAAAAAATATATTCCGTTATTAATAATAATTGATGATATCCTTCCCGACAACCCGGAAGAGAACACATGAATTATTTTAACTCGGGAATAACTTTATTTTATTTAAAACCATTATCTTTTCAAAACATTAAAAAAAAAATAATATGAACATGTATGACATAATATAATCTAAATGACATGATATAATCTAAGTGACATAGTATATTCTAAATGACATAATATAATCTAAGTAACATAGTATATTCTACATAACATAATATAATCTAAGTAACATAGTATATTCTACATGACATAATATAATCTAAGTAACATAGTATATCCTAAATGACATGGTATAATTTAAATGTCATGGTAAAATTTAAATGACATGAAATTATGTGAAACATAGAATAATATTATCATGAAATATGCATGTGAACAATAAAAATAATGTATGAACATAATAAACCTAAATGATGTGACAAAAATAAATGACTAAGCAAAAAGCATAGGAAAACACAGAATATTCCCAATCATATAACAAACAATATAGCACCATGAAATATAAATCAAAACAATAACATAGCCACAGAAATATTCATAGCAAAAATCATATATTATACAATTTGCATGAACATGGAAAATGCAATGCATGAAAGTGTATTTTTTTCTTTAAATAAGAAAATTCGTATACCTAAAAAGATATCCGACTACCTTAGGAAAAGACATCAAATTAAATTTTCTAAAATCAAAAATACTTTGTGATTGGTTTAAAAACTATTTTGAAAATTCTTGGATGAAAAATAACACCATGGCCGAAACACCTTTTTTAAAAATGCTCTATTTTCCTAACTTTGAAAACACGGACTTGACCACCCTTGACCAGAGCTTTATAAAATCATTTTTTAGGATTAGAATGACTTAGAAATCAACCTAGGACAGTAGCTAAGGTTCTAAATCAGCCCTCTCTTAATGCCTTAGCCAAAATAGAAAATTATTTTTCCTTTGAAATCAAATCTGACTTTACTATCCAATTTTAAAACGTGATGTTTTACCTATTTTTAAAATTTCAAAAAAAATCTGAAAAAATTATGGAAGACTCAGAACATGTCGTACTCTATGGAAAAAAATTGGCTTAATTTTTAGACTAAGGGTGGCCTACCAGAAAAAACACGAAAGTCAGAACGCTGAGTGAAAAACTGTTTAGCCAAATAATATTTTTAAGCTTTTGATAAAATCACTCAAAAATCATAATACAGATATTGGAGACTCCTCTAAGAACCTACAAATAGTAGCTAAAATTTCTAAAAATTTGGACAAGGATTGCCTAATGAAAAAAATCACAAAGGTAGAAATTCCAAGATGACAACTTCTTAATTTTCCACAAGCATGCTCATATGAGCTTGGCATTAAGCCATTGATTGGCTTAAGTAAAAAATCAAGTGGTATGATATGAAATGCATGAAAAAAAACAAGTTAAATGCATGAAATGCATGATCTAAGGCCTAAATGACATAGAAAATGCATGGCATAAAGAATGACCTAATGTCTAACATGAACTTGCATGGCAATAAATGCTACAAGACCTAATATGCATGAAATTCATGGCAATGCAAATGTGACCTAGACCTAATGAGCATGAAAATGCATGGCAATACCAATATGACCTAAGACCTAAATAGCATGGAAATGTGTATGGCATACCAAGATGACCTAGACCTAGTAGACATGAAACCATGCATGGACATGTAAAATGACCTAAGACCTAATATGTCATATGAAAATGCATAGAAGTAACATGAACAAATAATGACCAAATAGACATAAAACAATGCATGCCAATACACAATCACATGACATAAAGAGGCAAAGCATGAATGAAAACTTGTTAGTCACATAATCAAAATAAAAATACAAACACAAGACAACATCAACATGGTAGCCGAATGGACCATAAGAAAACAATGTGAAATTTAAGCAAGGCAATAACACAAACACATGGCATGGTAGATATGTAAGACTTACAAGGAAACATATTAGACCAAACAAACATGATGCAAATGCAAAGAGCTAGCTAGACAAATAAATAAACAGATGGTATGGAATTAACACAAACAAATGAACAACTTAATATAGTGAAAACAAAAAATTAAACATAGCAAACAAAGTAAGTAGACATAAAAATAAATGATAAAATCTGCAAAATAATAGTAGTAAAGAAGGTTAAAAATAAGCTCCATATCTTAGTTATTTTAAAAGGCTAGAACATCAAAACAAGCTAGAATATCACAACCAACATGGAAAATAAATCAAACACAAGGCATGCACAAACATAGGGGGTTCGGTCAACACAAGAAATAAGTAAAAAAAATTGTTTTTCATTGATTTTTTCATGAAAACCTAAGATAGGAACCTTTTGGAACTTGTTTTTTAAAAAAAAATTTATTTCATGAAAGAAAAAAAATAAAATAACAATGAAAATGAAAATAATAAAATCATATCAACAAAATAAAAGCTACCTTGCTCTAGCTTTCCAAATCAAAGAGTAGTAAGAAAACCCTTCTTTTTTCTTTCTCTTTTCTTTTTCCCCTTTATTTTTTCTCTCCCTTTAGCTACTGCCCTCCCTATGATCAGCCAACCCCCAAATGAAAATGAACCCGCCCACTATGGTAGCAGAATGATCACCTAATGGGAGTAGGATGTTGTCATTTTTTCCTAGCCAATTTTGATCCAAAGGCCACTAATCTAAGATGCTTCAAATGTGAAATTACCACCCTTAGATTAAGTGATCAGCCCCTAACTAATGCATCTTTTCAAAAATATGTAGCCATCATGTTGACATCCTTCCTCTTCATGCATTGGACTATGTGGCACAATTATAAAAGCTTAATCAAAAAAATAACTACCTTACTATCCACTTTTGGCCTTTGGATGCAAGAACTCAGAAAAATTCATTCTCCTCATGGGCTTGGACGAATGGCCCTTAAACTTCAAGCCCACTCTCTATTTTTAAAATTGCAAAAAAGGCCCTCTTTGGTTTCTTCGGTAAAATTACACTGTAGGCCCCCAAACTTGATTAAATAGCAAACAGATTCCGAATCTGATTTTTCTTTTTCAAATACTTCCTAAATAATATAAAATTGAGTTGTAGAAGTTTTCATAATTGTTCGAGCCCATTTGCTATTTTTCTCATATTTATCTTCCAAAATCGCCCATAATGCACTCGAACTTTTGCCATTTATCAAACGAGCTCTGATTCTGAATTTTTATTCGCCAATCTCTTCCAAATAATTTAAAATTGAGATCTAAAAGTTTTCATAATTTTTCGAGCCCATTTGCTATTTTTCCCGAATTTATCTTCTTGAATTTCAGCTTAGTGGGCCCGAAATTTGCCATTTTGCAAATGAGCTCCAATTTCGGATTTTGCTTTGCCAATCTCTTCCAAATTACATAAGATTGAGAACTAGAAGTTTTGGTAATTTTTTGAACTCATTTTCTCTCTCGAATTTTCCAAGTTTGCCCTTTAACATCCAAAGCCTCGATTTTACTCAAAACAAGTCTGATTTCCATATTTTCTTTTTCCAGGTCTTTGTTATATATTGAATTTGAGTTGGTCCAAAAATGCCCAATTTTTACGATCAAATTCCCCTTCGTTTTGATTTTTGCCTTTTCCAATATTGGGAATTTCCTCATTTTTTTCATTTTTTTCTCCAATCGGCTCTTTTCTCGGAATTACTTCAAACTGAGCCTTGGGCTATCTTTGTTTAGCCACTCTTCATCAATTAGGAGCTTTAATTTTACCGAATCGAGCCATTTTTTCAATTTTCCCATTTTCGCCAAAATCCATCAAAAACCCTAATTTTCGATTTTCTTTCAAATTGACCCTTCGTTTGGTTTTGCTTTCAAATGGCCTCTCCAATAACCGTAGTCATTGATTATCTTTCATTTGGAACCTCCAATTTCGACAAATTTCATCGTTTAAGCATTTTTCCCCAAATTTTTAGAACTCGGGTTTTCTTTCACTAAATCTCCATAACCTATCTTCCAGAGTCCATATCTTTCATTGTAGACCTCGGATTGTAAAAATTCTTTCACCATTGTTCAACTAAACTTTGGATCTTGATTTTGAATGAGGGTTGACTTTTCAGTGGTTGACGTTTAGAGTTGACTTTTTCGAGGTTGACTTTTTCAAGATTGACTTTTTATGCTTGGCTTCTTAAACTGAGTCTCGGAGTACCACCTGCAGGACGAGAAGAGCTTTTCGGCATTCTAAAACATCATTAGGAAGAAAAAAAATTACTTAATTTAGGGGTCTGGATAAAATTAGATGTTTACAAGTTCCAAATTCATCGGCTAGAAGTTATGACCCTAACAACAAGTATGAGTATCACATAGGGGCAATTGGGCATTCAATTGAAAAATGCAGACAACTGAAGGAATGGATTGAAGGTCTCGTCCATGATGGCGTTTTGACTCTAGAGCTTATCGAACAGTGGAAATCCAATTTGCCATAAATCAGTTTCTTTTTAGGGTTTTTGAGGAGGAGAATTACTATCTTTAAAGGCATGTCAATAGGATCATTTTGATGCATATAGTTTCATACGATGAAAGCACTTGTCTCATGTTGACATCCATATTAACTAAATAAGTTTTGAATTTCTAAATGCTTTATGTTTATTGTGTTTTTGCAATAATTTGAATTTGCAAGAAAATAAACACTGAAGAAATTTTTGACTAAACAATAATAATGTGTTTTAAAAAAAAGAAGAAACAAAAAAAAAAGAAGAAAATTATTTTTCCATAATTAATAAAAATGGAGACTCTCGAGAATATTGATGATCATTGTTAGAAATGAACCAATACCCTCACTCTTCTCTTTCAGGCTCTGTTATGCCTAAATCCTCTGAATTGAGACCGCTTGGAAGACCTAATGCTTCAAGCAAGATGAATGATTGAACTTCATAAACCATGGTCACTGCAAAATAAGCAAAGACGTAGATCCTAGCTTAGGCTATGAATAATGGGACAAACTTTTTGAAAATTTTTCGAGCTCCTTGGAAACTCAAACAAATGAGACATTCTTTCAAGAATCCAGATCGTGGTAATTTGATGTCTGTCAAGGTTGTGCCAAAACCATTCACATCTTTTCCAATAACCACAAAACACCAATTGCCCAAACATCACTTCATGATTGACACCCCGGGACACGATGACTAAACCAGATTGTCCTATGTCCCAGAGAAAACCTATTTTGGGCCATATTCTTCCTTGTCACTTCAAGCAAACCCAAGATCGAAACTCAACCTGTTTAGTATAGACCTAGAAGAAAAAGACTTATGATATTCCTTATAATGATATAAATTCTCATGGTTAATCAAATTAGGGCATCATATGTAGAAATGATGGATACATAGTGGATACGGGGGAACTAACGCATGAATTATTAGGGCATGCAACAATAAAAAAAGGAAAAATTGTGATATCATGCATATGAGAATTGAGATGATTCCAAGTGTAAAATGAAATTCTAATCATCTATTCCCCTGAGGATTGCTTTTCAATGAGAATATTTGTGCTTGATATGAGAAATGGCCATCTTTCATATCCTTTTCACACAAAAAAATTATCCATAGTTACCCCTTTTGAGCCAAAAGAATTCTTTCTTCTTTGAACCCTGATTAAGGATCACCCTTTACATTGGGGGAAAATGCGAGGAAAGATCTTCTCAAAGATCACAAAGAAATGGGTCCTAACTTAGATAGTTACAAAGTAATTTGAGCTCCCAAATAAGTACGGGCTCACTCTATCGAAATGGAGATACAAAAGAAAAAAGGAAAAGAAAATGTAGAAAAGATGGCAAATTGAAAGCCAAGAACAAAACAAAAAAGAAGAAAAAGGAAGATGTAAAAAGGATGGCGAAATGAAAGCCAAAGAACAAAGAACAAAGAAGAAAATGAGCAAAAGTCAGAAAAAAAAAAAGTCCAAAAGGGACAAATGTTATCAAAGGGAATCTTCCTCAGGAAATGATCCTTGATCTGATTACCCTCAAACACATATTTTGGGCCTATTTATCCTTTCTTTCTGAACCTCTAACCTTGGCCTATGTTACATGCTTTAAAAGTCCATTTTGATCAAGCGTGGATATTTAACTTGAAGAGTTTTTCCTCAGATTTTATCCCATCTCTTCAAATTATCATTTCATTATGGAAGAATTTAGAATTCTCAGATGCATGGTGGAACAATAAAAAAGGAAAAAAAAAAGAGAAAGAAAGAAACAATAAAGGTCTAAGGTGAAAACCCAAAAATGGGTAATCTAGAGCAAAACAAGAGGAAATTTTTTATGCCACTCATGGTATTATCGAAGCCATGACGAAAGAGGAAGTCATCTTGAAGGAATCAAGGAATATCCAATAATTCCTAAATATTCCCCAAAACTTCAACTCATTTGGAGGATTGACTTCAAAAACTAAGACTTTTTTTCCTCCAAAATTAACTTTCCAGTTTGAACATCCCGGCTAATCTTAAAGCTTGTCAAAACGCCATGATTTGGAAACTAAAAGAATGTTGAATTTGTTGATTCTCAAGGAATTCATGTTTTAAAAAATCGTTCCATTTGTGATCCTAGAAGGGACATATATTTTTTTCTTGTTGTAAAGTTTTCTTGGAATCAACCAAAATCCTGTTGTACCAAGCCTTTCAATTCAAGTTGAAAACCCAAATTGACATTCTAAAAATTTTCTAACGATAATCATCAGTCTTCAAGAGATTTGTACATCACACACTATGGGGTTATTATTTTTGACTTAGATGTTTTCATTAAATAAGCAATTTTTTTCCTAAAAAAGGGAAAACAAATAAAAGAGATACAAATATTTTTGAACTAACCATTTTTTATGTTGACATGAGACAAGGGTTTTTCTAACCAAAAGGTATGGAACTACTGGGTTGACCTTGACTTCCAGATATGAGAAGAAAAAATAGAACTTTGCAAACAAACTTCTGCCGATAAGAGTTTGAAAACTGTTGGGGCAAAGAGATAGCCAAGGATTGAAAAGGGAATGATCTCTTATGGGGCATGAGTGTTCAAGATGCACTCTGATTTGAAAAGGAAAAATGAATTGGAAAGGCTAAGCCAAAGTCTAGAAAAATAATCGAAGACATTTGTATTATTCATTAGCACTTACCTTTTTATTGAGCTTTGCATCTGCACCCTGTCAGAAAGCATTTGCATCAACCATGGGTATTTTCATTGCACCGTTCTATAAGCATCTGCATTTTACCATTACATTTACATATTTCATGGATATTTTCATTAGCATCATCTCGAGCAATTGCATCATTTCTAGGATCATTGCATCTTCATTATAGTGTGGTAACTGTCGTTACACCATTCATGGACCATTTACATGAACATGATTTGTAGTTGCATTTGCATCTTTTTCTGAAGCATCTGCATCATTATTAATATTTGCATCCGCATCACAAAGCATTTGCATCAATCCAAGGAAATTTGCATCTGCATCATAAATCATTTGCACATTGATAATCTATGCATTTGCATCATACAAAAGCATTTGCACACTTTTAATCTCTGTATTTGCATCATTCAGAAGCATTTGCACATTGTTGATCTTTGCATTAGCATCATTCCATGAAGTAGTTGCATCATTCGAAGACATTTGCATTTGCATCATACAGAAGCACTTTGCATATTGATAATCTCTGCATTCACATCATTTTATGAAGCATTTGCATCAATCCAAGACATCTCTATCTGCATCAAGAAGCATTTGCATCAATCCAAGACATTTGCATTAGCACCATGAAGCATTGGGATCTTATTCAATATCTGCATCAAGAAGTATTTGCATCAATCCAAGACATTTGCATTTGCACCATGAAGCATGTGCACCTTGTTTAATCTCTGCATCTGCATCATGAGACATTTGCATCTGCATCATGAAGAATTTGCATCATCTCTCAAAACTTTCGGGTATAATTTTCAACACGTTTTCAAGAACCAATATCCAGAATTTTAAAAATGAGCAAGTCTTTGGTGGTGATAGCCGAAACTTCTAAAAAAGACATCTAGAATTTTACTATTTTAAAAGAAATGAACAAGTCTTTGGTGGTGATAGCCTGAAGCTTTTGGAAAAGACATCTAGAATTTTACTGTTTTAAAAATGAACAAGTCTTTGGTGGTGATAGCCGAAGCTTCTGGAAAAGACATCCAGAATTTTACTATTTTAAAAATGAACAAGTCTTTTGTGGTGATAGCCAAAGCATCCAGAATTTTACTGTTTTAAATGTGAACAAGTCTTTGGTGGTGATAGCCTAAGCTTCTAGAGCAGAAATCTAGAATTTTACTGTTTTTAAAAGAAATGAGCAAGTCTTTAGTGGTGATAGCCGAAGCTTCTGGAGGAGATACATAGAATTTTACTGTTTTAAAAGAAATGACCAAGTGTTTGGTGGTGATAGCCGAAGCTTCTGGAGGAGATACCAGAATTTTAAACAAATTTCACCAAGGTAAGATTAGGCCCCAGGATCACCATTGAGGTATATTCCTCTCTTGCAAATTGAACTCATTTTCTTAAGACGAGTCGAGCCTTGATTAGTCAAGGAACTCAATTTAAGGAAAAATCCTTTTATCTAGAGTTTACAACAAAAAAATGAATGAAATGATGAAAAAAATGAAAAATGAAGAAAACTTTCTCTTCTCTCCTTCACATGTCATCTCACTGACCGGATAAAATTGTTGTTTATTTTATCTTTGCCTGATTCCTGATTCTCAGCAATAGTCAAATAGGGGCAATTGTAGACACCTAATTTTGTTCGAATCCCCTAAACAAGGTAAGTTTCCCTTCAACTTCCTTGAATGCATAGAATTTCTCCTAATTCCACAGTTGGTCTCTAAGACTTTGATTCGGAGGTCAACATGGAAAAGTCAACACAAAAATAGTCAAAATTTTTGGAAAATCAAGATTCAAAGGTGAATTGAGCAATGGTGAAGCAAACTTGATAATTGGAGACCCTCAATTGAAGATAAAAGGAAAATTTGAAGGTGGAAGAGCAAATTGCAAATTTTAGTATAGGAAAAAAGTATGGAATTTTCAAATTTGGGGAAAAGTATGTAAACGATCAAACTGGATGAAATTGAAACCTCAAATTGAAGGATGGTCAATAAATAAAAGCACCTCAAGGTCCAATTTCACAAAGATTTGAAGAAAAACTGGACAAAAGTGAAAAATTGGAAATTGCCATTTTGGGGAAAAAATGAAATTTTGCAAATTTGGGGAAAAGTATGGAGATGGTCAAATTGAGTAAAGTTGAAGTCCCAAATTGAATAATAATCAATAACTAAATATATCCAAAGGACCAATTTGAAGTGGATTCAAAAGGAAAGTCAATTGGGAAAAAAGAAGCAAAAAGAATAAATTCCCAATTTTGGAGGAAAAAGTGAGAAATAAAATCGGAAGGGAATTCAGATGCAGAAATTGGGAAAATTGGTCCAACTCTAATTTAATATATGCCAAAGGGGATGGAAAAGGAAAATCTAGAAAATTGGCCCGTTTCAAGTAAAACCGAGGTTTTAGGGGCTAAAATACAATTTTAAAAAATATGGGAAAAATATAATCCGAGCTCAAAAAATTGCGAAACTTTCTAGAATTAAGTTTTAGGATGGAAAGAAGGAAATAAGAAGAAAATAACCCAAAATTGGGGCCGAAATGCAAAAGGCTAAATTAAGGGGACTAATCCGCAATTTTAGAGAATAATTTGAAAAAAATGGAAAACGAGCTTGGAAAATTATGAAAACTTCCATAAACGAGTTTAATATTGGATAGGATGGACTGGAAAATGAAATTCCAAAAATGGGGCTGAAATGAAAATAGGCAAAGTTTGGGGAAGCCAATGTGCAATTTTGGAGAACAATCCAAAAAAATGGAAAACGAGCTCGAAAAATTATGAAAACTTTCAGAACTAAGTTTAATATTTGATAGGATGGATTGGATGAAAAAACCCAAAATTTGGGTCTATTTGCAAATAGATCAAGTTTAGAGGCCAAAATGTAATTTCACCAAAAAACTGAAAAATGACCAATTTGAAGGAAAAAAAAAGAGGAATGGCCTAAAAAAATTCCAGGCCATTTTTGGACAAAGAGTGAGAGTGGGCTGAGAGATGTGATGCAATGATCAAGATGGAAGATAAAGTAGATATTTTTAAAGAAATGACATGATTCTCCACTACTTGCCTATGTGGCATTTTTGGCCAATAAGAGGCATTTTATTATAAAGATGGGAGATAATTGGCCAAGGCCATGTGAAGACCATGTGACGGCCCTTTGATGATGCCAAGTAGATTAAAAATGCCACCCAGGAAGATATTTTGTCATTAAGCTACATGATCATGACAAATGGCTTAAGAGAGGTTCTAGATATAAGGGACAAGAATAATTGAGGTGGCATTTATAGCCAATGAGAGGTTAGTAGATCTTTAATTTTAGGAGATGGCCATGAGGAATGGGGACAAGAAATAGCCATATGGAAAGGATGTTGGAGAGCATGCACAAAGCATGACTAAAGGCTAAAAAAAAAGATGAGCATTCTCTACACCAAACACTATCATTCGGCCAACACATTCAAAAAGAGGTCTTTCTTCATTTTTTTAGACACATTCACTACATTTTGAAAACAAGGGCAGTAGCTAAAACCTCTAAAAGAAAAAACGAAAGAAAGATTGAGAGAAAAAAGGGGAAAATGAGGAAGTAGTAGAGGATTTTTGGAAGCTTTGCTAGGTAACTTTATTTTCTTCTCATGTTCTTAATTTCCTTTTGAATTCTCATGCATTTCTTTCTTTCTTTTCTATGTTAGTTTCATCTTTTCTCATTCAAAACAAAGTTTTCTTAAAAAAGTTTCAAAAAGGTTTACTACTTCTTCTTCTCTTTTTCACAAAATATCAAAGTTATGAAAAAAAATTTCCTACATGTTTTTTACCTTGGGCGAAACTTGTATTGTTCATTGTGCTTTTCTTTTGCTCATTTTTCTTGCTTGCATGTTAGATGTGGGATCTACTATTGTGGTAGGATAGATATCTTCTTTTTATTTCTTTCAAAATAATAAAATAGAAAGGTTTGATGTGCTTGAGGATCTTGGCTTTACCAAGTGATTTTGGTTAGGTAGAACCAACCATTGAGCCAACCTTTATTTTTCTTTCTTTGTTTGTTTATATTTCTATTTTATATTTCATATGCTTGCTTGATTGCTATAAAAATATGTTTTCAACTTATTTCCAACTTGATTTTGGTTAGGATCAACTAATGGTACATAGCCAAAATCTATTTTTTCAAATTAGTTGGAAGAAAACAATGTTTTACAAGTTGAGTATGCTGATTTTGGGCAATGTTTTCACCATGCATATTTTGTCAAAATAAAAAACTGATTTAACCACTTTAAATACATCCTTATATGAGTCTATGGTAATTTTTCCATAATTTTTAGAATTTTTTCTCAAAGGTTAAAAAAAGATTTCAGTAAAACTGATTTTCAATTAGATATACTGTTTTAAGGCAACTTTAGCCTAGATTTTTTTTTTTTTTATAAATAAAAAACCATTTTTATCTCTATGAGTTTAGCATGTTCTGAGTCTAAACTGATTTTTCCAGATTTTTTTGAATTTTTGCAAAGGTCTAAAAATAGCTTTGTGAAATCGGTTTTTAGGTACCAAAAAGCGAGAAAAGGTCTCATTTTACAAAAAGGGGAGGAGTTGGCCAAAATCCATAGGTTACTATTTTGGGATGTTAGATAAAAAATTGGTTTTATAAAAACCGGATCATGGGTAGCTAATCTAGGCTTCAAAAAGTGAGTAAAAAAGAACTACGATTTTCACTAGGGCCATTCTGACACCTTGATTTTACTTCAAAAAAGTTTGCATCTTTTTAACTCATTCTTGGCTTTCAAATGTTGCATTCAAAGTTTGTTTAAAGATACTCGGATGTAAACTAAGGGCATTCGAATGTCCCCAATCCGAGCTAAAATCCGTGCCCGAAATCTTTCATTTTTAATATCCAACTTAGGTTTCTTTTAATGGTAGTCGGACATCTTTTTAGGAATTTGGATATCCTCTCTTCAAGAGAGAAACACATTCTGTTTTCATGCATTGCATATTTTTAAATGTTTTTATTTAATTTAGTGTAAAAACGTATTTCTCGATTTCCTAAACATTTGGCGAGAAAGTTCCTAATCTTTGCTGGGTTTGCTGGGGAGGTTAGGAAATATTTCAACACACATGTTTATGGAATCATAAGGTACAGATTTTATTTTATTCGAAATTATATAAATGTCAAATGAAAGAATTATTTTTCAAGCTTTGCCGGGGAGTGCAGTAATATTTATTCCGACATATGATGTCGATGTAATTTCACAAAGAAATCTCATGAAAAAGAATTTTAAAATGATGGTATGTGCATATTCTATATTCATGCATATTTCATGATGAGTTTATTCTATGATTGATGTCTACAATGCTATCCTAGTCATAATATTCCATATTCATGCATATTCCATGGTGATGTCATTTTAGAATTGATGTACATATTGCTATCTTGATCATGTTATTTTGATTGATATATTTAATGAATTTTGCCATAAATTAAATTATATACCATGTCATAGTGATTTTTGCCATGTGTTAAATTATATGTCATGTCATACTGATTTTTGTCATGAATTAAATTATATGCCATGTCATAATGATTTTTGTCATGAAATATATTATATGCTATGTCAAAAATCTAGTGATTTTTGTCATGAAATAAATTATATGCCATGTCATAATGATTTTTGTCATGAAATAAATTATATGCCATGTCATAGCGATTTTTGTCATGTGTTAAATTATATGCCGTGTCATAATAAAATGTTTGCCATGCTATGATAATTATGCACGTTTCATATTTATGCCTTAGTAATAATTTGTGCATTCATGATTATTTAACCTTTTTCGAAAATTAATATCTTTTTAATAAATAAGGCATTATCCTTGAGTTAATATAATTCATGGATCCTCCGTTGGGTTGTCGGGGAGTCTTCATCAATTATTATTAATGAAGGAATACCCTTCTAAAAAAATGGATGATACAGAGATTTTGAAAACAATAAAAATTCTATGTTTTGCCAGTTTGTCGGGGAATATAGAAAACTTTTACAATAATAAATTCTTGATCGTGCTCAAAATAATATAACCATTTTTTAGGGAATTATTTTTTAAATATCAAATATAAAACCGACCTTTATCGAGACTATTGATAACACATGATTGAGAAAGTACCATTTTATACGGGTGTTGTGGGGTGCTAATCCTTCATCGCACGTAATCGACTCCCGAACCTGCTTTTGTTTTCTCTCTAGCTCAAAGCGCAGATTTCAAAATTGGTTTTAAAAAAGATTTTAATTAATTTTAAAATATTTTACAAAAATCGATTTTAATAGGTGACCGATCACACCTAGCCAAAAAAGATTGGTGGGGACTCTTTTTCTTTTTTCGAGGTTGTTTTCAAACCCTTACTTTTTTTAAGAGGAATTAAATCATCTTTTCCTCTATTTCTCCCAATGTCAAATTTTAACGTGATGTACCGCGATGGGGCATTTCTTTAGGTTGCGACATACGACTCTTGTGAAAGAGCAAGTAATTTCTTAGAATGATCCTAAGTGATTTTCACTTCAAGAATTTAAGCTGCATCACCCATGTCCTTTATCTCAAAATTTGATTAAAACCAATTTTTCACCATAATAATAAACTCCTTATCATTTTCGACCAACAGTATGTCATCCACATAAAGCGACAAGATCACAAAATTGTCTTTGATTCTTTTGACATACACCAGTGGTCTTCATCAATTATGTCAAAATCATATGAAATGATTGCTTAATGAAATCTTATATGCCACTGTCTAGAAGATTTTTAAGACCATAAATTGGTCTTAATAACTTGCACATTTTGTGCTCTTGACCTTTATCAATGAGACCTACTGGTTGTTCCATGTAGATTTCTTCTTCCAATTCTCCATTCAAAAAAGCAGTTTTTACATCCATTTGATACAACTCCAAATCTAAACTTGTTACGATGGCCAAAATTAAGTGTATGAAGTTAAATCTTACAACAGGAGAGAAAGTCTCTTCATAATCAATTCCCTCTTGTTGAGTATACCCTTTAGCTACAAGGGGTGCATTGTATCTTTTAATAGTCTTATCAGACTTACGCTTAATCTTGAGAACCCATTTGTTCCCAATTGCTTTGCATCTTTTAGGTAGATCAACCAATTTCCAAACATTGTTTGATCTCATTAACTCTATCTCTTCTTCCATTGCCTTCATCAACTTTTCTTTTGCATTAGAAGAAAGATCTTGTTTTACATTTCTAGGCTCTTCTTCATCTTGTAGAGTAATCATGAAACCTTCTCCCTCTATTTCAAAACGACATCGAGGAATATTTTCATGATTATTTCGTCTGACTTGTGATTCTTGTGAAACAAATTCATCATCTTTTATCATGCTCCCACTTGGATGAGATACTCTTGGTGCACTATTAATGTGACATCCTGTCCGGATAATCTACCTAAAATCCGACAGAGTTTTCTTTCTATCTTAACTATAACCTTTTGCAAACGACATTCAGTTTATATCCTCAGCAAGCAATATTTCTCAATACAGTTTATCACATTTGTACATGCATATTCAAATATTATCGATGATCAATCTATATTCAAGTCAATACATATTGATTCATTGTCTCATAACTTCAAATATATACAATTTATCTAAAAGTAAACCTATCTCAGAAAGGTTTACTAGATAAAAGACATCAAAAGAAACAAAAGAAACAAAACTTCTAGAGAGGTTTAAGTACGATGCCCACCACGTCAAAACACTATTAGAAACGGAGAGTGGAGGAAGGCAGCAATCCCGACACCTAATATAACCTGAAAATGAGAAACATGAAAAGATGAGATATGAATATCTCAGTTAGTAGACAACTTTTAAAACATTTGAAAACTATGACGATAACTTTTAAAACATAATAAACGTTTCCAAAATAAATAATAGTAAAACTATAATAAATAATTTGAAGATATAGCAAAGTCTTCAAATGTATAATAGTATTATAATAACAAATCAATAAATAATCTATATATTAAATCAAGTTTCGTATAATTAGGCTCCAACTTACTGTCATGCATAAGATTTATCCATACTTCTATGTAATAACCAGGTAATATCCATGTAGGCATACTAGTAGCCAGCCCCAAAGGCCAATATCACCATAGGACGCCCCAAAGGCATATGTGCCGCTATGATGTCCCCCCAAAAGGCTAATATAACGGAATAGGGACTCTGGAGGTGGCTCCTAACACAAAGGCATAGCATGCATCTCTCATATTTCGATCAAGGGTATAATCTCATACATCAAGTCAGGTGGAGCCAAAACCATGTATGTCAAAATCTATGTATAATCATATTTTATAAATTATCTAACTTGCTCGATATAATATTTCTTGAAATACATGCACATTCATATGTTTATATATCGCATATGTCTTTAATACGTAAAATAAATATCATGCTAAATAAATTATAATTATAATTAAAAAAAACTCCAGATAACTATAGTTATAGTCTACTCACAGTCCTTGAGATGAGCTCCCTATACGCCTCAGCAAGTAACCTCGGGATCCTCGAGTGACGTTGGATGTACGTGGCCTAGAGATTAACGATAATTGGTATTTATACATACTCAAAGCGTTATGCAATTATGAATGCAACTTAAGTCCCATTAATCTACCCCAAAATCAATACTAATTTCTCATACTCAAAACAACATATCCTTAATTATTAATATCATTTCCATAATCATTTTCTCCATAATTCAACTCCATATTTGTATCCTTATCAAATTCCTTTCTAGTAATCCATGCCTTAGAGATTTCCATAATCCATAATCATCATTTAGTACTATATTTCTCTTAAGCAATGAATTCCTTACTATCAAACTAGATTAGAAAAATTATAACTTGGGTGTGGTAAGGAATTTTGAAGTGATTCCAATTAGTTTATCAGCCAATAAGTCTAC
Source organism: Fremontodendron californicum (assembly GCA_030761205.1). NCBI lineage: Eukaryota > Viridiplantae > Streptophyta > Magnoliopsida > Malvales > Malvaceae > Fremontodendron > Fremontodendron californicum. The sequence continues at coordinate 19,080,470 of JAULJL010000008.1, forward strand.
TTTATGAAGAAAATAACTAACTTAGACAATTAGAACAAAATCTTGATCAAGTTTGATAAATCCCGAAACTATGCCAAAACAGGGGTCAAAACAGGACAGCCAACTTCACCGAATTTTATCTTTTTAACCGCTTATCAGTTTTGAGTGATTCAAAAACCAAAATTCTCGTATTGAAGTCTAGTTTTTAGAAAAATATAAATAAATAAAAAATACAAACCCAGCTGTGCAAAACCCAAAAAATCAGAACAGAAGGCATGATTAATTCCCCTGTTTTACTTTTTCTTCCTATTTTCTTGTTCATGCTTTCAAATCCTTTTAATTCTTACTAAAGAAAAGTAAACCTCATACTTAATAGATGAAATTTCAGTCTTTAACATGTTCATGGAGCTAAAATCTTAGCATATTCATGTGGAAAATCTAGAGAAAAGGAAAAATTAATCAAGAAACTAACCTTGGATGTGATTATTGATGAAATTTTGGTGGAAAATGCTTGAAGACAACTTTGAGAGAATGAAAAGAAGAATGGTCGGTTGCTACTTGAGAAAGAAAGCGCAAATTCTATAATTTTCAAGAGATAAAGATAAATTTAAAAGATATTTTTCAATTTTTGGTATAATTGCACATTGGTCCCTCAACTTTTCATAACTAACCATTAAGCCCTTAAACTTTTAATTTGTTCAATTTGATCATTCCTTCTTTTATTTCTTTTACTTATAACTTCTTACCAATTTCCAAGTTTGCCTTTAAAATTTTTGGGGTTTGACTTTGCACGATCGTACGTAACCTCGGTTGTTACAATTAAGAATATGCATCGGTCGATTTACCACAATCAAATTGTTAGGATCTTTCATCTCATAAAGAGATATATCCTGATTATTCTCACTCCTACTTGGAAAATAATTTTCCAGAAAAGTGGTATCGCAAGATTAAATTCAGTACACTCCCACTTGCTTGTTCACCAATGAATATATACCCTTTTGAATGCTCAGAGTATCTTACAAATATACTCTTTTTACATCTTCGACCTAACTTGCCATGTTGATGAGCAGGCTCATGAACGTAGACAGTGCAACCCCAAAGTCTCAAATTACTAAGATCAGGTTTTCTATCGGTCCATAATTCATAAGGAGTAGACATAACTGACTTGGAGGGTACTCTATTCAATACATAAGCAGCTATTAATGACGCATCACCCCAAAAGGTGATAGGCAAATTTTCCTGGGCAACCATAGACCTAACCATTTCCAGAAGAGTTATATTTCTTCTCTCCGTAACACCATTTTGGTGTGGAGTCCTCGGAATGGTTAGCTACCTATCTATTTATTTTTCATCACATAAATGTCTGAAGTGATCAAACAAATACTCACGTCTTCGGTCAGTTCTAAATGCCTTAACGTTTTTATCTAATTGATTTCCCACCAAAGTACATATTTTCTAAAGCACTCTAAAGCTTCTGACTTGTGGGAAATCAAATAGACAAACCCGAAATGTGTGAAGTCATTGATGAATGTGATGAAATATTCTCCTCCACTTTGTGCCTTTACATTCATTGGGCCACAAATATCGAAATGTATAAGTTGCAATGAAAATCCGGCTCTAGTCCCTTTACCAAATGATTTTCTTGCCATTTTTCTCGCTAGAAAATTTTCAGATGTTGATAGATTAACTTTTTCAACAGGACCTAGTAATCCCTCTTAGCTAATCCATCCATCATTTGTTGCTCAATATGGCCTAGTCTGGTGTGCCAAATATCCACATCAATATTTGCATTACTTGAAGAAGTAACTTGGAAAAATAAGCATTATCGAAACTACTACACAAAGTGTAGTCAACATCCAAAACAATAAAACTATTTGACAAATATCCAGAACCATAGTAATTTTTTCCCCAAAACAAATTAACACTAGTGCTATCGAAGTTCAAATTAAATCCTAGGTTAATAAGAACAATGACAGAAACCAAATTCCATCGAATGTTGGGCGCAAACAGCACGTCGAATGTTGGGAACAATGACACAACTTGGATGTAGCGATTCCCTTCACTTCAACTCTTGAGTTGTTTCCCATATAAATCCACTTTGTCCCTGTGGAATTTGACGGAAATCCACAAACACATTTTTGTCTCGTGCTACGTGGTTTGTGGCCCCTGAGTCTACAATCCACGAAGGATGTGATTCAGTTAATAAAACAGTACTTGACACAAATGTCTTACTGTTCAAATTATGCATAGCATCTAAAAATGCTTTAAGGGTCTATAACTTCTTTGGCTTAGTGCATTCACGAGCAAAGTGACACTTCTGCTACAGTTAAAGCACTTGACCTTACACTTATTCTTCTTTTGATTAGCCATGAGAGATTTTCCCTTACCTTGGAAACCATTTTTCAGCTTCTTAGGTGCCTTTCTTTTGTACCCACCATATGTCTTGACTTTGAAGCTCAGAGATTCATTGGAACTTGTTCCAGCCATATAAACATCGTCATTAGGTTTAGATGCCTCAATCCGATCTTCTTTAAGCTGTAAATGCTTTGAAGATTCCTTAAAAGTTTTGATGCTTTCATTAGGGTAAAATGCACCTTTATATGTTCCTAATTATGTGGTAAGGATCGAATGATAGCTTGAACCTATTGTTAATTAGTCAGAGCGTTACCATCCTCTTCTAGCTCACTAATCGTGTTTGACGTCCACCTTACAAGCTGCCTCTTATTGTGATTAAGGCGCTACTTATAGGTGTCAAACTTGATTGTGATTTGCTTTAGTTTGGTAACCGAAGTTTGACCAAACTTTACTTTCAAGGCACTCCACATCTCCTTGGCTATCTCATGTTTTCTAAATTCTCACATGATATCATTCTCCATGCTACTTAGCAACGTAATGCAAGTAATAGAGTTTTTCTTTTTTCAGGCTTCGTAAGCCTCTCGGTCCCTTTTATATTGGGCTGTATTCCCATTTTCAGGCTCTTCTAGGACATTATTTAGAACTTCTATAACCTTTTGTTCTTCCAGCACATACTGGATTTTCATACTTCAGATCTCATAATTATCTCCATTGAGCTTCTCACCTTTGTTAGGCTTAACTATAATATTTTTGGAAGCAGTTGTCATTTCTTATGATATTCTATAATGAGACAAACATGCACAAACTAATGCATAGGATACACTTCTTTATTTTGTCACAATCCGAAATAAAATCAATGACAATAATTCTTATAGTATGGAACCAAAAGCTCACTAAGTTTCACAATCAAATTCCATAACAATATGTTTAATCATCACTAATTTATTTCATTGTGCAAAACTTCTATTCTAAGATAACAAATATCTCAGAACTTCCACTAGATGCAAAATTACTCATAATTTTTCAAATTTATCACATAAATAAATAAAAATTTCATATGTTCATAAGATAAAAAAACATATTTATATATTAATAAACTTACCCCTAATTAGAGGTTCCATAAAACAACTACGCAATAATCTATGACTTTTCTGGTGACTGGAATGGAATCCAAAAATTCCTTCGATAGCTTTAAAATCCAAGTTAGTCATTCATGGATTTCCTACAACCTTGCATTTTTAGTTATGAAGATTAGAGTCGATTGAGAGGGTCGTAGTCCTCTTTGCCCCATCTTTACATACACTTTCACAAACGTTTTAATCAAGGTTTCATAACTCTCGATGTGGCCGTCCTCTGTCTTTGACATCCAAAGATCGTTAAGAAGATCATTTTGTCTCGGAGTAAGAAATATGTTTTGTAACACCATATATTTGTTACAACCACTTCTTATTAGCATACTTCTACTTCAAATAAACTTTTGAATTTTTTTAATTAATAGTAATGATGTGTTTACAACATCATTATTATTTGGATCAATTCGGTAGTTATCTAGTTCTCATAAGAAACTACCAACTCTTAGAAACTGTGCCATGATCCTCATGACCATCGGAGTCCGCACAATTCTTGGCAATTTCTTCTGTAACAAATACAAAAAAAATAAGTTTCATAAAACATATGCATAACACAAATTTCATAATGATTAAAAAACAAATTTTAGCCAATTTTGTGTTATCAGAACTCTTGAGATTTAAATGAAAAGTTTAAGATAAAAAAAAAACCAAGTAAAATTTGATCATTTTATAGTTTTTTGTATTAAAAAAATCTATTTAAAATTTTTCCTTGGGCATTCGGATATCCTTGGGAGGGTATCTGAATACCTCATCAAAAGCTATAGCTTTGAAAATTTTATAGGGCATTTGAATCCCCATTTTTTGGAAATTTAAAAAGTCACGATTTCAATCTCGATTTTCATCAAAATTCATAATTTCTTAAACCGAACCTACATCCAACATATCCAAAACTGTTATATTATGCAAGTTTCATATTCTTATACATGTTTATATGATAATCCATCAAATCCGGACGTATTCTGGTGGATTTAAGTATTTCACCAAAAAAATCAATTTTCTCGGTTTAAGACATGTTCATTAATGAACAAACCAGAAATCAAAACTTGTAGGCTCTGATACCAATGAAGATTATCACGTAAATAATCTATATAATAAATGCAGAATTAATTAACTTACAGGATCGCTCGATGCGAAACCGATCTTGATTCACTTATCGGAGACAAGATCACGTAATCGAAAATTGTCTATTTGTCATAACACTGAATTTTTCGAGAAAGTAGAGAGATCGATTATTGCTTTGTGTTCTAGAGAAATTTATTTCTCTTTTCTTTTCATTGGCCAAATAATTCTCTAATCGTTCTTTTTGTCTCGGCTGAAAGACATTGTTTCTTCCATGGTTAATGGCTGAATGCCTTGTTAAAAGAAAGTTTTCTTCCTTTTCTCTTTCGTTTTCTTTTCCCATGGCCGAATGAAGAATCATTTATTAAAGGAAGTTATTCTTTCTTTTCTAATATTTTATTAACTGCCCATGGCAATTTTTATTTTGCTAAGAAGTATAACTTCCCAAGGGAAGTTATGTATGTTGGAACGGTTGCCCATTATAGGTGTCGTTTCCAACAGTAACAAATAAGAAAAGGAAATAAGAGACTCAAAAGTAAGGGCATTTTGTTCATTTTCTCATCCCAAGTGAATAAGGACTCGCTTTTCCAAGAAATAAGCAAAGGGACTCAATAAAAGCAAGGCAATAATGTTCCTGTAAACTAGGTAAACTACTTTGCTGACACCAATGTTTAGTGTAACCTTGGGTGTCAATTACAATGAAAACTATTTGAATGAGAATCATGAGAACCAAATACTCTATGACCCTTACATCAAGCTTATTATTTTTATTGCTTTTGATATGTCCATATCATCAAATAGGAGTAACCGATAACTTGAGTAACCTGTAAATTATAACAAAGTAGAAACTCAACTCATATCGCAATGTACAAGCCCAAAAAAAAAATTAGTCAATTTACCAGAAAGCCTCATATGGCCATGAAAACCCTTTTACCTTTTGGCTTCTGCTTATTTTAGAAGGACCTCAGAAAAACGAGAGTAGCAAGTTTAACCAAACAAAAAATATCTGTCTCTTCCATAATACCGAACCAATTTCTTTGAAGCAAAAATCTTTTTCTCCTCTATTAAAATTTAAAACCCTAATTATTCTCTAAATATTATTATTAGTAGGCTTTTAGAGATAGATAAATTATATGCGAAGGATGGGTTCATTTTCGTCGGAGACAAAGTTCCTGCAAGAACTGATTTTATACGCCGCCAGCCTCGCCCTTAGTTGCTTGGTCCTCTTCGTGGGGCTCTGACACCTCGACTCGAATCGGGAAGCTTCTCAAAAAGCACTAGAGCACAAAAAGGAAATTGCCAAGCGATTGGGTTGTCCTTTAATTCATACCAATCCATATGAGTTACTTTTATTTGGGAATTGAAAATAATAAATTTTAAAAGTGGAAGCTTTTTTAGGTCAAAGTGTAATTTTGTTGTAAGATAGATTAATTTGCGAGTAATTTATTGATTCTTTAGTATTTTTTTTATGCGTTCATTACTTGGAATTGTTACTCAAGTTATTGGTTACTCCTATTTTATGACATGAAGATATCAAAAGTTGTAAAAGTAATAAGCTTGATCTAAGGGTCATAAAGTGATGGAGACTCAATTAAGAGTTGTAAACCCAAGTGCACGTTATGTTCAAGTAATAAATTCTCGGGTGTCCGAGGTCGAACCACTAGTAAGTATAAGTTTATAAATATATAAGAAAAAGAAAGTAAACAAGATATTAGGGAATCAACAACAAAATAAGATAAACAAGATATTAGAGAACAAAATAAACAAAATATAAAAGAAATTAAACAAGATATAAAAAAAAACAATAAGAAAAGATGTTGAGGTTAGAGAATCCACTCTTGGTGTTATGCTAAGATTAATCTTGTTTTATTACACAATTGAAATCCACACATAAGGGAGGTTCCAATCGGAAGGTTTAGCAATTCAGTCCAAATTGTCCAACGTCCATAGCATATGATATTATGTTCATTTGGTGTCCTCAAAACTCATAAAAAGAGTCCAAGCATTCCTTATGCCAAGGTATATGTCTACAACAAATCAAGGTTATGAAACCAAGCATTTACTGTGCCATTTTCATTGTCAATAATGAATCAAGATCCCTACTTTGCAAGTATGATTTTAAACCAAAAGAAAATATTATCTATACTAAATGATGATTCATTTTAGCTCATGTTTAAGAGACTAACCTTAGCGTTTACCAAAAGCTTTACCTCATCACCTCAACAATATGATTAGCAACACATACTAGATATGAATAAAATGAAAAGAAATGTAAGAAGCATAAGTAAATAAAGAAAAAGAAAACTAGAGAAAGGAAAGAAGAAGAAAACTTAGAGAATTTTATTACAATGGCTAATATCCTACCAATTTACAATTGTCTCATCCAAGGCCCTCTATTTATACACATTTTGGAGAGCTAAATGACAAGAGACAAGCTATATAAATTTCAAAGCTAGGTATAATAGGTGGGTGCATTTTTCTAACAATTTTCGCCATATTGTATGACAATTCTGATCAGCCAGCTTGATGGTTGATTTTGTCAATGTTGGAGGCTTGATCTGATCAAATGATCTTCTAGACAAATATGCCCCTATCAGTTAATGATCCATAGCCGTTGGAATCAGATCATTTGCTCATGTGGATCCGAAGATATGGTCAAAATACCAAAACTGGTCAGCACAGACGTCATTGCACATCAGCCAACTTGATGGTTGATTTCGCTAGGGAAAACGACTCCGTTTCAAGAAGTGTAAAACATGAAAAAGATAGATATGCCTCTTAGTTGTGCACTGTAAAAATTTCAGCATTAATGCTTCAGTGAAACTCCAGATATAGCTGATATGGCAAAAGGTGTCGGAACTGGAACTGAATTGGATTTGCCCTTAATTCTTGATTTAACCTAGTAATCTGAAATCACTCAAAGAAACTCGTGAAAAACACCAAATTACATAAAAATATAAAAGATCATAAACACAAGTATACTAAGCAATAATAACTCGTATTTGACACAAAACAATAATAAAACATAACTAAAAACTATATAATTATACGAGTTATCACACCCCCACACTTAGATTGTTGCTTGTCCCTAGCAACGACTCAATCCTAGAAAAAATAAACAGGAAACAAGTTAAAGGGATCTCAAACAAACAAGCAAGATCAAGCATAAGAATTGGCAAGCCATCTAATTAAGTATCATTGGCATATTAAGTTCGAGTAAAGGGTCAATGAGATTAAAATTTAAGGCATTACCGTACGATTGAGGAACTTCCTTCTTGGCGAGACTTTAGCTAGCCATGGAGGACTAGGAAAACTATAGCTTCATAAGTACACATGCTAAGATTCTTGTCACCCCAGTTCACAAGTGAACTTGACCAATTTGATCGGTACAGAGATAAATCTGAGGCTTATGGACAAGTGAGGGGTGGAATGTTCAAACATAATCTGAGGTTTATCACAAGTTAGGCTCAAGAAATATAATAATAATGTTATCAATCCTCTCAAAATATTTCCATTCTCACTCATCCTTAGTCCTATGTTCAACATAAATATTTTGAAAAGAAAACAAAAAGCAAGAAAAGACTCGATCCAAAGAAAATAGAAAAGTAAAAACCTCTCTATAATGAAGAACCTCGAATCTTCAATTCTGATTTTTTTTTAAGCACAAGTGATTTTATTTTGATTTGTGCCCTCATTGGGACATCTTTTATGCACAATCACATCTATTCATAATCATCATTCTTGTTTTTTTTTTTTTTTTTTCAGAAATCACATTGGATTCCATACTTTCTTTTTCTTTGTTTTCATTCAATTGATCAAACAAGACAGATTTTCATCAGCTCTTTTTTTTTAGCATCTTTTTCTCAACTCATCACAACATTGTTTTGGCATCAATAAGTTCGAAGTTCACAACTCTAAAAACAGTCACTCATTCTAACTACCCTCTTTTGCATTAATCCCAATTTTTTTTTCAGATTTCAAAAGATAACAAAATAAACAAGAAGGAAACACACAATCACAAACCCAATGATCACAAATATTATCATAAAAGTATAAAGAGGGAATGGGGGTCGGAATCGTATCCGTTCACTTTGGCATAATTTCTGGAGTTCATATCTAGGGATCCAACCCAAAGGTTTACAACCTATGGGCTCCTAATGTAAGGGGGGCAAAGATAAGGGGCTTTCTGGATAGTGACTTTGTTCTAAGATCAGATCATGTATAGATGCAAGCATCTATGTGATGACTTAAATCTGCATGTGGAATGAAGAGAAAAAGTAAACTTACTATGTCTTCCCAGTTTTCCGTGGCTTTCCAAAGGCTCACCATGAATTCACATTCCAACAAAAATTGAACCGATCTGCCGAAAACAATCTCAAAGACATTTGATCATAAAAAATATTCAATTTTCAGAAAACCAAATTGAAAATAACCTAGATAACTTAATCAAAGCCTTTGTAACTCTATTGCTTTATCCACATGCTTGCCAAGATTATACTAATACATAAAAAAAAATACATACACGAAAGTAGTAAAACACATGCAGATAATAAACGGACCAGATAGTGTTTTTTTTTTTTGAAAAGATTAAATCAAACTGACAAGGTATGTCTCAAGTCTCCCTTACTCAGACCTTGTTCAGAATGAATACTTCTAAATGGCTTAAAACACAATTTTTTTTTTTTTTTTGAAAATTAGCGAAATATGTCCCTTACCCCCTACTAAAATATGACATTTTCCCCAATGTCAAATTTTAAAGGTAGAATTTAGGAGATATTACCTGCAGAGGTTGCTAACCACTTATTATAACTGAGACACAACAAAGAAAATGTTAGATAATGTCGCCGAAAGTGTATTTGACCTGTCAGAAGAAAATGTTAACCTAACAAAAGATTTTTGCGTGATTTCAGGAAGAAAATCAAAAAGAGAAAAAAAATCAACCGTAAAAGACCAATGCAAAAAAAAAACGAGAATAATTACACAAATCGAACAACACGTAAATTAAATCGAAATGAAGTTATTGCAAATCAAACCAAAAGCTGAGAAGTCATTTATTGTAGTTGTGATTGTGGCTCACATCTTCCTCTGGTTTTACGTCCAGAAACGGCTTAAACGCCTTCTATGAGTCGAGGATATGCTTCCCATCCAGTTTTCTTACAAGCTGGCAAACAGGGTCTTTTAACATCAGATTCCCAAGATGTTGCCATTCCCTTTGGAATTGCGGCCATAAATCAAGAATTTCTCTTTGTACGTCTCCACTAGGATGCGTCTCAAGAGAAAGTTGGATATTACCCAAATTCTCCTTACTCAGTCCATCCTTAATGAATTCAATTTTATCATCTCGATTAGAGGACGGAATCCCAATAGAACGACATTTACCGTTACACGTCCATCGTGCACATTTGTGGCAATTTGAACTCATGCGCTTTGCTCATCGCTTCTTTGCAAAAGTGCTTCTACCTGTACCTGGTAAATGCAAAAGAGGAAGATATTCATCTTCACGTACCTTGGCTTCAATTATCCAACGTATGTCTTCAGGAATCCCTTTGTGCATAAGCATTCTTAATCTTTCAAATCGAACTTGGTAAAGCTTCAGTAAAATATTCCGAGGAAAAGGAGGAAATCGTTTCTGCAATCTTTTGAGAATATCATCCATCCTGAAAAAAAATGAAAGAGAAATTTATATTCAATATCAGTTTTGTGGGTAGCTGATGGAACCGACTTAAATAATCACGGAGTACCGTTATCCGCCATTTAACCGGGGTTAAAAAAAATGTATTTTTTTTTTTGAAGATTAGTAAAAATTATATTTACATCTAGTTATTTTCAAAACAAAGATCAGAAAGAAAAACAACCTCTTCTTGAGTAACATGATTTTCCAAAAAGAGTTTGAGTCTTTGTCCATTTACCTTGAATACGTTACCATTTTGAGGATTCTCAATGTCAACTGCTCCATAATGATACACATGCTTAACCACAAATGGGCCAGTCCATCTTGATCTCAACTTACCAGGAAATATGTGAAGTCTAGAATTATAAAGTAGAACTTTTTGCCCAACATCAAATGTTTTTCTTGAAATTAACTTGTCATGAAAGGCTTTAGTTCTTTCTTTATGAATTTTAGAATTCTCGTATGCATCTTTGAATAAAGTTGGCCAGTAAAATCCACACTGTAAAATTTTTGCAGCAGTTTTCTTTGATGAAAAATGACCACCACATGCCTCAGAATGACAAAACTTAATTACACTACTTACCTCATTGTCGGGAATGCATCTTCGAAAAATTTGATCAGGATAATATTTGAACAAGTAAGGGTCATCCCAATAGAACTTCTTTACCTCATTCAGAAACTTCCTTTTATCTTGGGGGCTCCATTGAGAAGGAATTTTTCCCAAAAAGGAATATTTTAGCTCGGATGGCAATGGTTTTAAATCCAGCTTGGGCGGTTCAATAGTTGATGGTACAGTGACATTTGTGAGTGATGGAAGTTCCTCAAACTTTTGTTTCCAACAATGCTTATCCTGAAAAGAATTTAACAAAGAATCAGTGTGTGAAATTTCTGAAGCATTATCAAACTCACATTCAATTAAATAAGCTTCTAAAGGATCATGGAATGTGGTAGTGGTGAGATGTTCATGAACAAGTTCTTCAATGAAATCCACTTCATGTACTTCTGAATCATCACCAGGTTGCTTGCAAGTGTTGAACACATTTAATTCTAAAGTCATATTTCCAAAAGAAATGTTCAAAATACCATTCTTGCAATTTATCAGAGCATTAGAAGTTGCAAGAAATGGACGGCCTAATATAACAGGAATTTGAACATTTGGATTTGAAACAGGATGTGTGTCCAAAACAATAAAATCAACAGGGAAGTAAAAATTATCAATTTGAACCAAAACATCTTCAACTATCCCTCGAGGAATTTTTACAGAACGATCAGCTAGTTGAAGTGTAACAGGTGTTTCCTTGAGTTCACCTAAACCTAACTGTTGATAAACAGAAAAAGGCAAAAGATTAACACTAGCACCAAGATCAAGCAATGCACGTTCTATTCTAGTGTTTCCAATGATGCATGAGATTGTTGGACATCCAGGATCTTTGAATTTTTGTGGAGTAAGGTGCTAAATGATTGAGCTCACACTTTCCGTCAGAAATGCTTTCTTTTGTACATTATGTTTCCTTTTAACTGTGCACATGTCCTTCAAAAATTTAGCATAAGATGGAACTTGTTTGATTGCATCCAATAAAGGAATGTTAATCTTAACTTGTTTGAAAAGTTCATAAATTTCTGCATTTTGATTCAAATTCTTTATTGTTTGCAACCTTTGAGGAAAAGGAGCAAGATGCATACCTTTTTCTTTGTCCAAATTTTCAAAAGTTCAGACTTACCATCATCCTTACCATTACTTTTCGGAGGGGAAGGAGGATCTTGGTCTTTTGATGGAATGTTTTTGTCAATTGCCTTTCCACTTCGAAGAGTTGTGATAGAACTGACATTTTCCTGTTGAGTTTCATTGGAGCAAGAAACAAGACATTGAGTAGAAGGGTTAGGCTGAGGTTGAGCAGGAAACTTACCTTTTTCTTGAGTGCGTAATGAAGCTGTCAATGTGGACAAGGTGTTTTTGATCTCATTGATGTCCTATGAAGTTTGGTTATTCACATTTGCTTGTGTTTGCATGAATGCTTGCAATGTCTCTTCCAAGGTTTGTACACGTGAAGGTTGATAGGAAAAAGTGTTGCCCGGCTTTTGAGATTGTGGTACCTGAACATGATTATTATTCCGCCAACTGAAGTTGGGATGATTTCTCCATTCAGGGTTATACGTTTCAGAGTAAGGAAAAGGAAAAGGCTTTTTAAATGTGTTTATGGAATTTACTTGATCATGCAACGCTTCTTTAAGAATGGGAATGTTTGGACATTCAGAAGTGGGGTGTCCCATGATTTCACAAATTCCACAATTTTCTTCATTTTTAATCATTTTGACTTCTTTTACTTCTCTAAGTTCCATGGCTTCAATCTTTCTATCCAAATTAGCTACTTTAGCTTTTATCTCATCTTCTTGACTAAAATGATATTTACCTCTGTTAGAAACAAGATTAGATCTATTGGAACTTTCAGAGGAATTATCTGTGTGCCAGGCTTGAGAGTTATCTGCCAAATGGTCTAGGTAGTCAAAGGCTTCTTCAGGTTCTTTTTCTAGAAACTCACCGTTACACATTGTTTCAACAAATTGTTTAGTTTCGGGAGTTAAACTTTCATAAAAGAAACTAATAAGACGCCATTTTTCAAAACCATGATGTGGACAAGAACTTAACAAATTTTTAAAACGCTCCCAGCACTGAAAAAATGCTTCATTTTGATTTTGATTGAAATTTTGAATCTGTCTTTTCAAAGCAGTAGTTTTATGTGCTGGGAAAAATTTCTTTAGAAACTCAGTTTGTAATTCTTGCCATGTGCCAATTGACCTTGGTTTTAAATTATGAAGCCAAATTTTTGCTTTATCTTTTAAAGAAAAAGGAAATAATTTTAGGTTGCCAATTTCATTTGTACATTGTTGGTCATTAAAGGTGACACATACATCTTCGAAGTCTTTTAGAAACGAGTAAGCACTTTCCGATTCTAACCCATGGAAATTTGGAAGCAAAGCTATCATACCTGGTTTAAAACGAAAGTTGTTTGCATTGAGAGGAAAAATAAAACAAGAGGGTGATGAGCTTCGAGTTGGTTGCAAGTAGTCACGCATGGTGCGTACTTGTCTGTTCTCATCTTCAGCATGAACACTTTCATTGTCAGCCATGGTAGGAGTTGTATTAGAAAGATTACCTGAAAAAGTTTCACAATAAAATCTAACTAAACGACGAGATCTAAAATCACGTCGCCAAACAAGCATAAAACAAAGTTAATATACAGATTAGGCGGTATAACCAGCCAATAAAAATAAAACAAAGTTAATATACAATATAAATATAAATATATAGAAAATTAGGCGGTATAACCAGCCAATAAAAATAAATATACTTATAAACTTATATACTTAGTATTGCCTCCCCGGCAACGGCGCCAAAAACTTGATGGAGACTCAATTAAGAGTTGTAAACCCAAGTGCAGGTTATGTTCAAGTAATAAATTCTCGGGTGTCCGAGGTCGAACCACAGGGAAGCGTATTAGTAAGTATAAGTTTATAAATATATAAGAAAAAGAAAGTAAACAAGATATTAGGGAATCAACAACAAAATAAGATAAACAAGATATTAAAAAACAAAATAAACAAAATATAAAAGAAATTAAACAAGATATAAAAAAAAAACAATAAGAAAAGTTGTTGAGGTTAGAGAATCCACTCTTGGTGTTATGCTAAGATTAATCTTGTTTTATTACACAATTGAAATCCACACATAAGGGAGGTTCCAATCGGAAGGTTTAGCAATTCAGTCCAAATTGTCCAACGTCCATAGCATATGATATTATGTTCATTTGGTGTCCTCAAAACTCATAAAAAGCAGTCCAAGCATTCCTTATGCCAAGGTATATGTCTACAACAAATCAAGGTTATGAAACCAAGCATTTACTGTGCCATTTTCATTGTCAATAATGAATCAAGATCCCTACTTTGCAAGTATGATTTTAAACCAAAAGAAAATATTATCTATACTAAATGATGATTCATTTTAGCTCATGTTTAAGAGACTAACCTTAGCATTTACCAAAAGCTTCACCTCATCACCTCAACAATATGATTAGCAACACATACTAGATATGAATAAAATGAAAAGAAATGTAAGAAGCATAAGTAAATAAAGAAAAAGAAAACTAGAGAAAGGAAAGAAGAAGAAAACTTAGAGAATTTTATTACAATGGCTAATATCCTACCAATGTACAATTGTCTCATCCAAGGCCCTCTATTTATACACATTTTGGAGAGCTAAATGACAAGAGACAAGCTTTATAAATTTCAAAGGTAGGTATAATAGGTGGGTGCATTTTTTAACAATTTTCGTCATATTGTATGACAATTCTGATCAGCCAGCTTGATGGTTGATTTTGTCAATGTTGGAGGCTTGATCTGATCAAATGGTCTTCTAGAAAAATATTCCCCTATCAGTTATTGATCCATAGCCGTTGGAATCAGATCAGTTTCTCATGTGGATCAGAAGATATGGTCAAAATACCAAAACTGGTCAGCACAGACGTCATTGCACATCAGCCAACTTGATGATTGATTTCGCTAGGGAAAAAGACTCCGTTTCAAGAAGTGTAAAACATGAAAAAGATAGATATGCCTCTTATTTGTGCACTGTAAAAATTTCAGCATTAATGCTTCAGTGAAACTCCAAATATAGCTGATATGGTAAAAGGTGTCGGAACTGGAACTGAATTGGATTTGCCCTTAATTCTTGATTTAACCTAGTAATCTGAAATCACTCAAAGAAACTCGTGAAAAACACCAAATTACATAAAAATATAAAAGATCATAAACACAAGTAGACTAAGCAATAATAACTCGTATTTGACACAAAACAATAATAAAACATAACTAAAAACTATATAATTATACGAGTTATCATAAAGCATTTGGTTTTCATTGTTATCATTTAAATCGTTCTCATTGTAGTTGCACTGCAACCCTGGAGACAATATGGAATCCTGAAAAGCAAAAATGCAGTGCAACCAATGATAGAAGGAGCTTCATTTTGTCTCTTTTCCCATTGTTTTCTATCTCATTCTTCGGGCTTTGGCCCCTGATTGAGGTATGATCACAATGCAAAGGTGCTCACATTTATATACAAGCATGGGAAAGAGCCTTTTTTTGCAGTATGCCGCCTTGAAAGCACATGCAATTCTGATAATAAGTAATTTTTATGAAATATTCATGGCTGTGGGAGCATTTGGTCTACCTCAATCTGATTTTCTTATTGGCTTAAAAAAAATTCAATTTTGTTGGGCAGACAAAGCGGAGATTTAGCATGTTTGCCAGGTAGAAGAGAGAGGCCAACTTGAATTTGTTTCCATTGATCATGAGTCATGACCTCATCATCCCCTTATTTCACCCAACATATGTTTGGTGACTACTAATAAATACACTAAATAATATGCAGACTAAAGAATTATCCTTATATATAACTATAAGTTTATGTTCTTTAAAAATAAAATGTTTGTCTTTCATACATAATTTCATCTCAACCATATCGTGATTGAGTTGGTTATTGTTATTTGATTGGAAGAAAGAAGACAAAACTTGGAAATAAAATAAAGGGTTAATGCATAAATTAGCCCTTCCACTATACCTCTTTTTACGATTTGGTATTTAAAAAAAAAAATCACGATTAAGTACTTGAATTTGTATTTCGTCAACCCCGTTACCTCAAATGATTAACGGTATTACATTAATGCTGACGTGGTCTGATCGATCAATAGAAAGTCGACACATGTCCAAGTCAACGCCATGTCAGCATTTCTACGTCAGCAAAAAAAAATCATTTTTTAAAATAAAAATTAAAACTTAAAATTAAAAATTAAAAATTAAATAAAAATAAAAATATAAAAAATTCAGGACAAAATCTGAAAAGTAAAACAAAATTCTTAAAAATAAAATATATGGAAAAAATTTGCAATTTTTTCACTTTTTAAAAACTTAAAATTAAAAAGCAAAAACAAAAAATTAAATAAAAAATCTGGAAAACAAAAAAAAATCTGAATTTTTTAAATTTTTATAAATAAAAATTAAAATCAAATAAAAGAATTATCGAAAAAAATCTGGAAAATAAAAAAATATATGGAAAAAAAAAGAAAGAGAGAGAAAGAGAAGGAAGAGAAAGAGAGAGGATGGGTCGGTCGGTCGACCGTCAGTCTGCCTCGGGCTGGCAAGATTGGCGGTAGGTCGGGAAGAGAGAGTAGAAGAAGGAAGAGATAGAAAGAGAGAGGAGGAGAATGAAGAGAGAGAAAAAAGAAAGAAAAGAAAGAGAGAGAAAGGGCCGGTCGATTGCCGACAGGCCGGGGAAGGGAGAGGAAAAAAGAGAAAGAGAGAGTTTTTTTCATTTTTCTAATTTAGAAAAAAATTAATTTTTTTAATTTCAAAAAATATTTTTTTATTATTTTTATTTTTAAAAAAATTATTTCAAAAAAAGAAAAAAATTAAAAAAAAAAATCTGACATGCTGACGCGACAAAGTTGTCATGTGTCACATTTTTATTGGGTAAAAATGAACATGCCAACATGTCGTTAGGCATTGGACCAACGTGTGTGACGGAATACAAGTTCAGGTACTTAATCGTGAATTTTTTTAAGCACCAAATATAAAAAGGAATATAGTACAGAGACCAATTTATGTATTAACCCTAAAATAAAAGGTGGCATAATAAGGCTATTTCTAGTAATATTTATTTCTAATACAGAAAACGAGGAAAAGGAGAAGTAAAATAGCAACATTTAGCTTTACTCTCTGTCTCTTTCTCTAATTAAGTTTTTCACTATTTTTTTTTAGGTACTAAATCGTTAAAAAAGGTATAATACATAAATCAATTTGTGTATTAACTCTAAAATAAAAGTTGGCATAATAAGGCTATTTCTAGTATTCTTTATTTCTAATACAGAAAACGAGGCTCTCTCTCCAATTAAGTTCTGCATTGATTTTTTTAATTTTTTTGGCCAATGTTCTCCAATTATGGAGGGTTAATTTGAAAAGCATGCTCTTTATTGAGAATAATTTAAAAATGGTCTAATGTTTAATAATAATCTGTAAAAAAAGAAATGAAGAAACAAAAAATTGTTATTAAGGAAATTGTAAAGACAAATTTACCCTTAATAAAATAAACCTTCCTTTCTTCTTTCCTATTTCCCTTCTCCGACAATTCCCCATTCTGTCTCCCCTTTCTTTTTCTTTACAAATTTTGTTGAGAAATAACCCTTCTCGAAGTTTTGGAAGACATTTTTTCAATCGGTGGAGATGTGGTTGAACTGATAAAGAAACCACAACCCTACGTTGACCCGAATCTCGACCCGATTTTATTAGTTTCGGGTACTGTCAAATCCGTCAATTTTAAATTTCATGGATGATCAGAATGGGAAAGAAGAGCGGTTATTGGTTTAGATTCAAGGTGCCGATTATAAGTTTCGAACCAAGCTCTGATCTCGTTTTGATCTTTATATTGGTAATTCTTTCTTCTTTTTTTGCCCAAAAGAAAATTAGTGGAATTGTTGAAAGTATTTTTTTTTTTTGTTGAGTATTTTGGAGAAATTTAAGAAACTTGAGAATCTTATATTCATTAATCACTAAAATCAACTAATGTTTGTAGGAATCTTGCTTTGCTTCTCCACTTTTCTCATATCAATTTATGGTTTAGTATTCTATCTCTTTTTGATACACTCTTGCTTTTCTTGTGCAGAATTTTGAGAAAAATGTTAAAATTTAGATTGCAATTGTTGCACCATTCTAGGGTAAGTGGTCTTTATAACTTGAGTAAAGCACAAGACATTTAATAGTTTCAAATCATCAATTACACAAAAGGAAATTGCGAAATAGTACAATATTGCCTGAATTAAAAATATATATATCAATTTTAAATATCACATAAGATGTATATGCATTATTTTCTTTTAATTATATGGTGTTGAATTTTTCGAGGGCATTTTTTAAGCCACTAGATATCTAAAAACTAAAATTCTCAAAATATTGGATTTATAGGAGAAATTACTGTATGAAGTGATGAATCCTAGGATGAGTTTTTTTCTCTATATTTTCTTTTTTAACGAAAGTTATAAATTATATATTTGTACACCTGCCCAACCACCAACAGGTATTCTAAAATGAGAATTATCTTTTATATGTTTTATTTGAAGCTATCTTAAGATTACTCATAGAAAGTCTAGGAGAATATAGTTTCATTAAACAATGGTTTACACTGGATATATAAGTAGAATTTGAAATATATAAATTTTCATGACTAATAATACACTGGAATTATCAGTCGAATCTTACTTCAAAATAACTTCAAATGCTCAAATGTTGGAGTTGATTAACTTTATTTCTATTGATGGTGAATGTGCAATTATCAATTACATGATAGTATCGAGGTGGCTTGTGTTTGTAGTCTATGCAAAATTATTGTGGTAAATATATTCTAAAGTCGATATCTATTTGATGGGGTTTTTGGTAGAATTGATCACTATTTTGAAAATGTACATATAGTTTTACTGAATGTACATATAGTTCATGCTAAATGTACATATTGTTATAGTTATATGTACATATATTCAGGTTTCTTATCTTGCAGCATTAACCATCAAATCTACTATGTTAGAGTAGTTTAAAATGATTATGGAATTAGAGTGAGGGATTATGCTAAGGGATTTTCAAGTCAGTCTATAAATACTTGTACCTCATAGAGAACAAAAGTATATTTGCTTGTGTAAAAAATAAAATGTATATATTTAATACTCTTACTATTTTGTATGAATCATCATATTTTTAATATCTTGTTAATTGAATGGTGTTTAGAGTAAAATTTACTATATAATATTTTTCTTTTGATCTACAAATCACTAACATTTTTCTTCTTTTTTTTCTAATTTTCTTCTTGGAAAATTTGACTTACAGTTGATGAGAGAATGAAGAGCACATTTCAGGTAAGTTTCTTTTCTTTCTTTTTTTTGTTTTTTTGTATTTTCTTTTTAATTTTTTACTTGGATGCTAAGATAAGTAGCTGAAAAGAAGAAATAGGAAATTAGATTTTTCATTTTTAGTGACAATTTGGCAAGTTTGTAATTACTATAATTTCTGCTGTGGACTTGATCTGAGTATTTGGCAGTTTACAATTTCATTGTTAACAATTTTCTTTTCTTTGTTGGCTCTAATCTATCTCTTGCTTGATTTTGTAGTTGATTCAATTTGTAACTTTCTCTATCTCACTATTTTACTAGTTTATGGGATAGTAATTTAGGGCATTCAAGAGTTTAATTAAGGGGAGGAGGGATTTCACACTTTGCTCCATTTTCTGCTTGACCTTGAAATACAATCATTTCACATTCTTTTTCCTCTTTCATGATCTTTTTTACTTCTCATGGACATGTTTTATTAATAATGCAGCGTGTGGAGTTATTTCTGTGTTACTTAAATTTGTTATTCTTTTGTATTCTAGGTGAATTACTATGTACAGTCACACATCCAAATATTTCTTAGTATTGGTGAGTAAGGTATTTTGCTCATTCTTGCTATCCTTTGTATATATAGATGCATTTTAGTGAATCTTGTGTTTGCTTGCTTTGCCTTGATTCTCATTCTGCTTCATCCGGCTTTATTAGGATTATTACAACTTTTGACATGTTCATTCGAACTTTGCAGATAATGGATTATTCATCCCTCCCACATTTTTGTCAAAAAGAAAGGTCTGGATCATCACAAAACAGCAGCAATGGAACCATAGATAATTGTTTCTAATTAGATCATACCTACCATCAACGGCTTTACAATTACATAAAGCAGCAAGCTATGCTCGCAGAGACTGGTTTTCCGATCAAACAGGGGTCAGTTCATGTAGATTTTCCTTAGCAGGATCCAGAAGATGCCAAAATTGATATGCCACCTTATGGTGGATAATAGCACATGGTTTTTCCAAAATTATCTTGGAAACATGACCGTCCCTGTCCTAATTCCTTCTTGAATAATTTGCTTGTCAACATCCTCCGAATATTTCTCAAATACAATTACTTGTTTAAAAGGGTGTTGTCTATTGTTAAGCATGTGGTTAACATACAAATGCTGGTGTATCAACTTGAGCTTAAGATATAAAATTGGTTGATGATAATTTGCCTTAATGGTGGATTTGCTACTCTGTACATGGCCACAAAACAGTATGTACATAAAGCATTGGTGTATGTACATGTAGGAGAAATATATGTACATTTTATATTATGATAAATTTAACTCTAAATCCCAATCAATTAATCCTCAAATCATTTAAAAGTAGTCTAAAATAACAATTTTACTAAGAAATATTTTAATAAAAAAAGTTCACTTATATGTACATGATCACAAAACAGTATGTACATATAGAATTGGTGTATGTACATGTAGGCAAAACTATATGTACATTTTTTATTGTGACAAATTCAATCCTAAATCCCAATAGATTAATCCCCAAATTATTTAAAAGTAGTCTAAAATAACAATTTTACTAAGAAATATTTTAATAAAATAAGTCCACTTATATGTACATGGCCACAAAACAGTATGTACATATAGTATTGTTGTATGTACATTTCTTTATTGTGACAAATTCAACCCTAAATCCCAATCAATTAATCCCCAAATCATTTAAAAGTAGTCTAAAATAACAATTTTACTAAGAAATATTTTAATAAAAAAAGTTCACTTATATGTACATGGCCACAAAATAGTATGTACATATAGCATTGCTGTATGTACATGTAGGCAAAACTATATGTACATTTCTTTATTGTGATAAATTCAACCCTAAATCCCAATCAATTAAAAGTAGTTTAAAATAACAATTTTACTAAGAAATATTTTAATAAAATAAGTCCACCTATATGTATATGGCCACAAAACAGTATGTCCATATAGCATTGTTATATGTACATGTAGTACATGTAGGCAAAACTATATACATTTCTTAACAGTGACCAAAAAAAAAGGCATCACGTATAATAAAAATGATTCTTTTGCCTTAAGGTTGTTACTGTTCATAAAAAGATAACATAACATCCATCCATTAGCTAAATATTGTGTTTCAACAACACTACACACGAAGGATTAAAATCTCAAGTAACTCAGCCAGAATGAAGCAAAATTGACATCATTAAGTGAAGTTTGAACTGAACCTCTGTTCCAATGGACACCTTTATCCCTATACATCTCTCAAAACAACCCAACCTTTTACAATTCAGAAATATTCAATCTCCAAATATATCATTTCCAGCCATCTCTGCCTTACCTCTTATAACATCCCCAACACCCAAACAACCCAACTAAGTTCTAATCAACTATTTTGGAAAGGAAAACATCATATAAACCATATCCTCATAAAACCTATAGAGAGAACAAGGATCAGAAACATTGATATAAAACACTTCAGTAAAAATCCAAATTTAAAGCATAAACATCTCTTAAACAACTCCAAACAGTAGTACCATTATCTGAATGTTCAAACAAAATTTCTGACATAAATGTGCTTAATACCCTTGAAAGTAAATATAAAAGCCAAAAGAGTATGTAGAACTAAAACAACAAGTAATATCCTATGCATTATCAGCCTTGGCAGTAGCAGCAGCAATAGCTTGTCCTCTGAGCCTACCAGTCCTCCTTGCAGCAATAAGACCAACCCTTGCCTAGAAAAAGGATCACGCTTGACGGTACTAGCATGACCAATGTGTTTATGGTTACCACCTCCGTGGGGATGCTCGACTGGGTTCATGGCCACACCACACACCTTAGACCATCAATTCCTCTTCACCTTAAACTTGTGGTAAGCATTACCAGCCTTAAGAAGAGGTTTCTCAGTCCTACCACCTCCAGCAACCTGGCCAATAAGGTAAACTCTTATGTTTTCTTACTCTTTAAAATAGTAAGTGGTTTTTACTTACATTTGCAGTTAGTATAAAATTTTATGGATCCAACACCGTATCAATACAAATTACCAGACAATAAGGTAAACTTAATAATTCAATAAAAAATTCACAAGATTAATTAGAAAATGTGAGCTCTTCATTATTACTAGTAATACGAAGCTTTTCGTATTATTGTCAAACAGAATATAACCGTATGATTTTATTTTTTTTAATGTCCACATGATCTCACATAATTGGGCAAAATATTTCATGACCATATGTGTGCACCAACCTAAGGTCATGTTCCAGAACAACAAAACATGGTAAAACCATTAACGCTCGACTAGCCATTTGTCATTGCTTTCAATATATAATAATTTTGAGCTACCTAGTTTGCTCAAGTTTTAGCACTTTATAAGGTATAAACTATTACTATATATGCCCAAACTATTTAACTGGATTATAATACACTTATGAGTTGATTTGATTTATTTATTGTATATTCTCCTACATAAAGGTGTCCTCCTTAAGATGCGAAAAAAAGTATTCATGTACAACACCTAAATAATTCAACATTATTGGCTCATTCAGTATTCCAACAATAATTAAGAAGAGATATTAAGATTAAAATAAAATATAAATGGAAATGTACAAGCAAAAGTTGATGAACATTTCAAGAAAAACAAAAAGGAAATGCCTAAAAGGCACTTTTACAAACACCACGTTCACACAACATAAAGCTTCTTCAAACAATATAATTTTCAACATTCTCATAATCCACCAAAATCACAATTTATGACCAAAATAACAAGCAGAAATTCCTATAAATATATTTCACATAAACTATCTTCAATCAACTAAATTTAAAGTTAAAAAATCTATACAACTATCAAGCACAAGTTGTACCCAAGTGAACAAATAAGAATAAAATATTATTTTTTTGATTTTATTATGCATTAAACATCATCATGTAGACCAAAATGATACAAGCATCACAGTATATGTACATTTTTATTTCATATAAAAAACACTTCAATGGACTTGGGAAATCCTACCTACCAACAAAAGGAACGAGGTCTTCTGCTTGGCCAAGGCATTCTAACTTCAAATGGTGCATTTGAGAACTAAGAATTATCACAGCACATTTAAGACGTAAAGCAAGAAGATCATTTTAAACAAGGTTTTAACTCTATTATCAGCATAATTATAACTAAAAAAATTTCTTTTATGACGAGCAATTCTCTCACTTTTCCCCCACTATATGCATCATAACCCATTTAAACAAACAATATAATAAGATACCAATTGACAATTAAAACCCTTTAATCAAAAGAGAAAATAAAAAATTAAGTATTTAAAGGGATACCTTATCTAAGTAGAGACCTATTGCTTAGTACATCAAAGTGTCAAACAACATCATCAAAAGGAAAACCAAAAGGTTCACTCCACATGATCCCAACATCAACGATTGTTTAAGAAAAATTGAAAATAGAAAAGAATCAAAATAAGATAACTAACAGCAAAAACTGCCCTCAAACAGAACATACCCATCATATGTTGCTCCAAACGAAACCCTACATGAGCACGTTCATAGTTAGCAAAATTAATTTCTTGACTGGGCTTGCTCTTTTCACCGCTTGTCGCCAGTAGATAGGAGTCGGATCAGTACTAATTTCTATTGATAAGGGTACGAAAATGGGTGAGAATGGTGAGAGAGGTCTGAAAATGGTTTGTGAGAAAAGATGGGTCGAGTGAGAATGGATGATATTGTTGAGGGAGAGAGGAAAATCTAAAAGGAACAAATGATGAAGAAACGACAGAGAAAAAAATGAAAGAGAAATAACGTTACTTCATTAAGGGTAATTTTGTTCTTACAACTTCCTTCCTAACAATTTCATTTTTCTTCATTTCCTTTCTACAAATTATTTCATGCCATTAGACCATGGAATAATGATTCTACTGTTCAAAGGAGGTTTTTCAAAATTTCCCAATTATGGAAGACAAAGAGGACTTGACTGACTTATCATTAGTGATCAAACACAATCTTTTATGAAACAGCTTTTGCATAGAAATGTACTAAGATAAACCAGTTTTGCAATTAATGAACAAAGGGGGAAAAATCTCATCTAAATCAACTTCTGACTTAGAAAGTTTTAGCTGAGAAATAGGAAATCTAATATGAAATTAGCATGGATGTTATCTCAATCTTATTCATGAAAATCCTCTTGTTAGCTTTGTACATGAAAATTGGTGGAAATATTGTTATCTCAACCTAACCCATTTTTCCAAAAATTAAGGGATTGAGAAAATGAATGAATTCATTTCTCTTTGAATACATACAATCATTTATGCAACTGGGTGTTGTCCCAAAGGCTCATCATTTGCCTTTGACAGACATGCTATGCTGCCTTCAAAAGACTTGGGACTCAGTTTTGAGTCATGTTTCTTTCTTGTTATATACATTGTACAATTATAGTCATGCAAAGATCTCAGCAGTATAAGAAGACAAACACCCTATTGACTTTCACAACAGATGAACAAACCCAAGCCTACATGCCTCACAAATAGTCCTGGTTGCCACCAGCCCATGTAGCAGAAGGCGTATGCTCTATTTAGATGAACGGTGAGATTGATTTCGGTAGATTGAAAATAGGAGTGGCGGTGAGATTAGTTACTATAGCGATGAGATTGGGTACTGTAATAGTGAGATTAAAATCAGTGGTGGGATGTGTGTTTGAATTCAAAAGTATCGGTGGCGGTGAGATAAATTATAATTAGAAAGGAAAATGACCATTAAAGACATTAGATAAAAACGTATATATAGTGAAAATTTTAACTTATTTGACATTTATAAAATTAATAAATAATTAAAATTATATTTATATCAAATAATAGTTTTATTAATAAATATTGAAAATCATTAAAAATGATAGTAATATATCAAATAATATTTTTGTATTATTTTTTTAATTAATTCATATTAATTATATAATAAAATATATTTATTAATTTAGTATATAATAATAAATTTTATTTATTATATTAAATTTAAAAATATATTTTACACTTCTAAATAAAAAAATGACAGGGATTTTTTTTGTCCTTGCACTATTCCATAAAACAGGAAAAAAAAAGATATAATAGGGGAGGGCATTATTCTCCACTCGAGCATCATGCTCCAATAGAAAAATGAGAGGCCAATACAGTAAGACCGTGCTGGCCTTGTTTTTCAAATGCAGCTCGATTGACGTAAAAAAGTACCCCAATCAAATCTCATCATTTGGAGCATTAATCTACTCCTTTGCAGCTTTGAATAAAGATGGATGTGATGTCTACCCAGCCTAGACTCCTGCATCTTGTTCCAGAACTGTCACAAGAAAAAAATATATATAAGGTTGAGTTTGAGAACTTGGATTTCAAACAATGGATTTGGATTTCAAAAATAGTGTAATTGTGTAGTAAAATACATGTAAATGTAACATTCATAATTATTTTTCAAATTCATGGATTTGTTGGATGCCTATGTAGTGATGAATTTGAAATACCTATAGGTATTTGTGAATTTAAAATTCATGTTTTTATACCTTTCAAATATACAATCACGTTGAGTTTTAACTAATGTATGCATTTCATTATTACAATTTATATAACAAATGAAATCCAAATCCAAATTCTCAAATTCATGTTCCCAAACATAGAATAAAAGAACTTGAAAAACCTTATATAAAATTTTTTTGGAGCACATGTTTTTAGAGTGATTATCTCATTACCTGCACCCTATACACACAATATAATAATAATGAGTTTTCTTCTCTTCTGTTTTCCTTAAACTTTTTCTCATTCAAATAGGCAAAAGAAAAGGGGATTTCCTGAGTTATTACCATTCAATGCACAATGGTTACATCTACAAACAGAGGGAGAGAGGCCTTTGAACAACAAAAATTAACTGCAAGTAAGAACTGATTTAGAGTAACTTCTTGAAAGCATAACAGGCAGTGAACAACCGTGTTTTCTAGGTTACAACATTAATGATTTACCTAAATAACTAGCAAATTGTTACAGAAAGGAACACAAGCCTAACAGCATAGTGAGTTCCTGTTCCACGAAGGGTGAGCATTGAGATGCAACCGGATTGGTTGAACCAACAAGGGAAAAAGCTGATGAGAGCAATATGACGAACGGCTTAATAAATTCCAGAAGTGTGGAAGAGCTTTCTGTCATAATGGTGAGGTTGATGGATGGATCACTTAGATGCATTCCTCTAAATAAGGGTTTTCTTGTGATTGCTGCTCATGCCTGATGCATCAAGCTCTAAAGAGGCAGAAGTTGGCAATTGAATAAATAATTTCTTGTACATCCAGATGTTTCCCACCAAGCTTAATTTTCCACAAGAACTTGAAGATCAGCTTGAAGATGATTTAGAATTTAGGAACCAGGTCGGAATGGATGCAAGATCCAATTGTATGTTTGTGCTTAGAAAGGATGGAACAATTCTGACTGATATGGGTTTTCAATGTATATAGCCTGCCGGAACTTACTGCATCGATATCAA
This sequence comes from Fremontodendron californicum, assembly GCA_030761205.1. NCBI lineage: Eukaryota > Viridiplantae > Streptophyta > Magnoliopsida > Malvales > Malvaceae > Fremontodendron > Fremontodendron californicum. The sequence goes on from JAULJL010000008.1 coordinate 19,107,110, forward strand.
TCCCATCTGCGCCTTATAAGGTAATTGTTGTTACTTCGTTTAGTAAAAAACTAAAAATACTCAGTCAAGACAATACACTGTGAGAGAGCCGGGGTTAGAAAGGTTTATGTATGTATGAAATAAATGTAAGTAATTCTTCACTCTTAACAGTTATGATTTTATAGTTAATAAAGAAATTCTGAGTTTGCAAAAATTCCAGGTTTCACTTTTTGTAAATGAAATCTAAAAGATAAATTTTACTTCTTTTGCTGCAAAGGCAGCTTATCTACGTCGCCGTCACTGTTCATCTTTTTTTTCCCTGTTTAAGGAAAGAGAAAAAGAGAAAGAAAGAAAAAGAGAGAGAGAAAAAAAAAAGAAAAAGAAAGAGAAAGAGAAAGAGAAAAAAATAAATTTTTTTTTGTGTATTCGTGTTATTTTTTTGTAGTATTATTAATTTATATAAATTTTTACACGTTAATGATTCATTTCATGTATACTTTTAAATGTTCATGTATTCCTATCATATTTGTGTTATTTTTCATGTTGTGTTTTAATTATTTTTCCTATGTTGTGTTCGTAATGTGTTCGTGTTCGATTTATTTTGTTGTTTTTCAAAATATTATAAATTTATATAAATTTTTACACTTTAATAATTCGTTTTATGTATATTTTTATACGTTCGTATATTAGTGTCATGGTTATGTTAATTTTCGTGTTATGTTTTAATTGTTTTTTAAATTTTGTGTTCGTGTCGTATCTTAATTCATCTCATATTTTACATAGTTTATCATTGTGACTCAATTTAGAAAAAATTTGTGTGTTCGTGTGGTGTCTCAATTTATGACATATTTTGTATAATTTATCATAGTGATTCAATTCAATGAAAAATTTGTGTTCCTAAATTGTTCGTATTATTTTTTTTTTTCAAAATATTATAAATTTATATAATTTTTTACACGTTAATAATTAATTTTACACGTTAATAATTCGTTTTATGCATATTTTTACATGTTCCTGTATTCGTGTTATGTTCATGTTGTTTTTCGTGTTTTGTTTTAATTATTTTTCTATGTTGTGTTCGTGTCATGTCTCAATTCATGACATATTTTACATAATTTGTCATAGTTATTCAATTTAGAGAAAAAATTGTGTGTTCGTGTTTTTTTTTTTTTTTTTTTTTTTAAAGTATTAAAATTTATATAAATTTTTACACGTTAGTATATTCGTGTCGTGTTCAAGTTATTTTTCGTGTTGTGTTTTAACTATTTTTTCTATGTTGTGTTCTGACGTGTCTTAATCATCTCATACTTTACATAGTTTTCATTTTGATTTAATTTAGAGGAAATTTTGTGTTTTAACTATTTTTTATATATTGTGTTCTGTCGTGTCTCAATTCATGGCATATTTTGCATAAATTTCAGAGTGATTCAATTTAAAGATAAATTTGTATTTTCATAACGTGTTCGTATTATTTTTTCTGTTTTCAAAATATTAAAAATTTATATAAATTTTTTTCACATTAATAATTAATTTTATACGTTATTAATTTATGTGTTCATAACAATAATTGTTATGATTACTATTACAAAAATAAAAAACGAATCATCATTTATAAGTCTGAGCGTTTCACAAAATAATATTTTAAATTGAATTCTGATCGGTTAACTTTATGATAACATGTTTTTGTTAATATTTTACATTACATGCATCACCTCGGATTTGTTTTAGCAATTTTTGCCCATTATTGTTTGGTCATATTATTTTTTAAAACTCAAATCATAAAATTAGAAAGAAAGAAAAAAAGTAATTAAATTTGTTTTCTAATACTTAACAGCACACCTTTATTGTTAATTTTCCTCCATGATAATTAATTCTTAAATTTATAATGTAGGTATCATTTTTTTTACACAAATTCATTTTTATTGTAAAATAAATTATTTCATGGAGAAAAAATAACTTAACATTTATTGTTTTTAATTGCATTTAAAATAAATAGAAATGGAAATGAAGATAAATTTATAAAATTTGATCTTCAATTCTAATGATTTTTTTAAAAATAGAATTCTAATATTAATTCATAAAAATAAAAGAAAATCATCATTTTTTTTCAATTAAAAAACCTCTGCCAAAAAATTACGCATTCTATTTGTTTACTAAAATTTGACAATTATATATATATATATATATATATATATAAGTTGTCATAACGTGATCCTTCACGGGATTCCGTCAAGTGACATTAAAAAAGAGAAAAAGGAAATGAAATAATTGAGAGTTTGAAAACAATCTCGAAAAAAAAAATGGAGTCGCCACCGATCTTTTTTTGGCTAGGTGTGATATGTCACCATTAAAATAGAATTTTATAAAATATTTTAAAATTAATTAAAATATTTTTTAAAAACCAATTTTGAGATCTGCGCTTTGAACCAGAGAAAAATAAAAGCGGGTTCGGGAGTCGGTTACACCACGGGGAAGGACTAGCACCCACCCAACGCCCGTATAAAACGGTACCTTATTAATCATGTATTATCAATAGTCTCAGTAAAAGTCGATTTTATATTTGATATTTAAAAATAATTCCCTAAAATATGGTCATGTTATTCGATAATGATCCAGAATTTATTATTACATAAATTTTCTATGTTCCCTGGCAAATCGACAAAACATAGAATTCTTTTATTGTTTTGAAATTCTCCATATCACCTCAACTTTAGAAGGATATTCTTTTGTTAATAATAATTGATGAAGACTTCTCGACAACCCGACGAAGGATTCATGAATTATATTGACTCGGAGATATTGCCATATTTATTTAAAAAAATCAAATTTTCAAATATTTAAATGATCATGAATGTGAAAATTATCACTAAGGATAAATATAAATCATGTAACATGTAAAATTATCATGGCATGGCAAGCACTTTATTGTGGCATGGAAAATAAATCACGACATGGCACATACTTTATTATGATATGGCACACAATTTAATAACTGGCAAAATTCAGTATGACATGGCATATAATTTAACACATGGCAAAATTAATTAAATTTCATCATCATAGAATATGCATATCAATCAAAATAACATGATCAAGATAGCAATATGGACATTAATTCTAAAATGACATCATCATGAAATATGCATGAACATGGGATATTATGATTAAGATGACAATGTGGACATAAATCATTAAATGACCTCATCATAAAAAATGCATGAACATAGAATATGCACATATCATTGATTTAAAATTCTTTTTCATGGATTTTCTTTGTAAATTACATCAACGTCACATGTCGGAAAAAAATGTTACCGTACTCCCCGGCAAACTCGGCAAAGCTTGGAAAATAATTATTTCATGTGATATTTATAAAATTCTGAGTAAAACAAAAGCAGTACTTTATTGTTTAATAAAACGTGTGTTGAATAATTTTCTAACCTCCCCGGCAACCCAGCGAAGATTAAGAAATAATTCTCGTCAAATGCTTATGAAACTGAAAAAGCATGTTTTTATGCTAAATAAATAAAAACATTTTTAAAATATGAAATGCATGAAAACGAAATGTGTTTCTCTCTTGAAGAAAGGATATCCAAACACCTAAAATGATATCCGACTATCTTTGAAAGAAACTTAAATTGGATATTTAGATTGAGAGATTTCGAGCAATGGAATTTTACTTGAGTTAAGGGGCATCCGAATGCCATTATTTGACATCCGAATACTTCTAAATGACTGTTGATGCAAACATTTTGAAAACCAAAAAAGAAAATGATGCAATATTAAAGGAAAAACCCAAAAAGGCCGAATGGCCTAGTGTGAGGACCCAAGTTTTGTTCGATTTTAAAGCTCGTTTTACCTACCCATGGCCCGATTTTCTTAAAACCAACTTTTAAACTTTAAAAAACTATAAAAACAACCTCAAAACAGTAACCACAAGTTTTGGCTAGCCCTTCACTTTTGGTGGGAAAAAAAGAAACCTTTGCTAGCTTTAAAGCTTGTTTTAGCCACCCAAAACCCAGTTTTAGTTAACTATTTTTTTTTTTTACCTCTTAACAAAAATTCAAAAAAAAAATTGAAAAAATAGATTTAGGTTCAGCAAATGATGAACTAAATTAGGTAGAAACAGTTTTTTATTTGGACCAAAAAAGCATGTAGAAAATGTTGCCCGAGATCAGCAAATTCAACTTGCAAAACATTGTTTTTTTCAACTAGTTTGAAAAAGAGGTTTTGGCTATGGATCATTGGTTGATCCTAACCAAAACCATGCTGGAAGTGGTTTAAAAAAATGATTTACAGCAAGCAAAAATGATTGGCTCAAGGCTATCCCATTGGATGTTAATCCGGCTATAACCATCACTTGGTAAAAACTAATATCATAAAGCTCAAAATCATTTTTTCAAAGAGAAATAAGAAATATAAAACACATAATCAGCAAGGTATATTTATCAAAATGACAATATATAAGTAATAAAATATAAACAAACAAGAAAACTAAGGTTGGCTCAAGGCTAGCCCATTGGATACTAGATCCGGCTATAGCCATCACTTGGTAGAAACCAAGATCATCAAGCTCACAAACCTTTTTATTTTATTTTTTTTAAAGGAAAACAAAGAGAAAATCTCTATCCTACCACAATAAAACATCCCATATCAAATAGCAAGCAAGAAAAATGAAGTAAACACAAGCACAATGAAGACTATCATTTTTGGCCAAAGAGGAAAAAATGGTGGAAAAATGTTTTTCAAACCTCTTTTTTTTTTTTGTATAAGGAAAAGAGATGAAAAAAAAAAGCTTTTAATAACACTTTAAAAACCTTGAGATTTTTTAAAGAAAAATACAAGAAATCAAGCTTGATAGTAAGTAGAACAATAATGAAAAATATGAAGATAGTAAACTACCTTAGTGAGCTTTCAAGAATCAAAGCTTTGAAACCTCATTTTTTCTCCTTTTCCTATCTTCCTTTACCTTTCTCCTTAAGAAATTTTTGAGCCAACCTCCTCCTCTTCCTATTTTAAAACCCCTTTGGCTGAATGGATGATCAGCTGCTGCCCTTCCCCTTTATAAAGTGACCTTGGTTGAAATATCCATAAGGAGAGCATGCCCTCATGCCTTTTCATGCCCCTCATGCTTTCCCCTTCCACATGGCTATCTTTTCCTATAATTGGGGACCAAGTAAAATGCTTATTGGTTTGTAAATGCCATGTCATGTACTCATGTCATCTCTCTCTTCATCTCTTTTTATTTTTTTAACCACTTGGCTTGATCATGTTGCTTAGCCAAAAATATCTTCCTAGTGTCATCTTTTTAGCCATTTGGCTTCATCACATGGCCTTAGCCAATGAGCTTTCATCCTTCCATTAAGAGTGCTCCTTATTGGCCAAAAATGCCACTTAATGTACTAAAAGATGACTCATGTCTTTTGTTTTTGAAAGCTATCCACCTATTTATCTCCATGCTATTTGATCATCTTTGTCTTATCTTTTTAGTGTTTTTCTCTTTTTTTTAGCCATTGGCCCCTCATTGAATTTAGGTAAAATTGCATTTTAGCCCCCAAATTTAACCTATTTGAATTTTGGCCCCAATTTCGGGTTTTTCTTATCCAAATCATCCTATCCAATATTAAACTCAATTCTGAAAAGTTTTGCCATTTTTTGAGCTCAAATTCCATTTTTCCCGAATTTTTCCAAAATTGCATTTTAGCCCTCCCAAATTAGCCTATTTGCATTTTAGCCCCAATTTTGGGTTTTTCTTATCCAATTCATCCTATCAATATTAAACTTAATTCTATAAAGTTTTGAAAGTTTTCGAGATCGAATTTCATTTTTCCCGAATTTTTCCAAAATTGCATTTTAGACCCCCGAATTTAGCCTATTTGCATTTTAGCCCCAATTTTGGGTTTTCTCTCTCCTTTCCTTCTTTCCATCCTAAACTTAATTCTGGAAAATTTCGCAACTTTTCGAGCTCAACTTCCATTTTGTCGAATTTTTCAAAATTGCAGTTTAGTCCCTAAATAATTTTAAATTGCTAGTCGACATTGTATGTATGTATGTATGAAATAATTTTTTTTTTTTTTCATATATTTCAAAAAAATTGATATTAGAAATTTATGTATGTATGACATAAATGTAAGTAATTCTTCACTCTTAACAGTTAAGATTTTATAGTTAATAAAGAAATTCTGAGTTTGCAAAAATTCCAGGTTTCACTTTTTGTAAAATGAAATGTATATATAAGGGTTCATCATTTATAAGTCTGAGCATTTCACAAAATAATATAGATTTTTTTGAACAGCAATATTGTTTTATTGGAAATGAAATAAAGATCCATCGTTTCAATCATCCAGCTAAAAACCAATACAAAAAAAAAACTACCCTTTGAGCACTATGCTCAACCCTATTTAACCCTTACAAGCAAAGACATGAAAAAACACCTCCATAACAATGACCTTTATCCCCTAAATAGATTGGTCTGAATATTAACCCGTCAAACTGAGCAGAACTTCCTTGCGTTTTTGCTGTATTACACCTCAAATCGAAACCTGTGACTGATCATGAAGAAAACCTGTGTTGGTAGCTAAGATAAAATTGAACATCCGGAGAAAGATGACCTGGCGTTGCGGCGCTGGAGTTGTGCCGCAGCGCCCAGTTACTGACCATAATTCACTACTTCCCTAACATGAGGATGTCGAGGTGCCGAAATTGCTATGTTCAAATAGTCGTTCCTAATGATGAATCAAACGCAACCTGTTACAAAATTAACATGTGTACCTATGAAACAAAATGATCCACAATATAAAGGATCATACTGACAAGATGTAGTTGCAACATTTGTCCCCATAACCCACATCCCTGATGTCTTTATGGCCAGTTACAAACAAAAAAGATACTTAAAGATTGTCTACCCGTTTGGCATAGCTGTGCTAATCACCCAAATAGTCTCCAAAAAAACAATAATTAGAACAAACGCCTACAGATGTGCTAACCCTCTTGTAAAAAGCATACAAGAGTTCCCTTGGTTCCCCAATTTAGACTGGCCATAGAATTTAATAAATAAAAAAGTCATCGTATTCAAAAAGATCACCTATACCTGCAAAACAAACACATTGTCAGATAAAACTCCTAGTATGTAGCCATTACCAACCTTCCTCCACACGGTTTAAATTACGTTACTCATTGATCCATGCCATGAAATCTGTATCTCTACTAACACCTTGGCGTGCTAGCATATCTGCAAAAGCATTTTCCAATCGCCCCTTATGAATCTCTCTGTATTCTTTCCATTTTTCCCATTATATGATCTATCACTATGAATAATGAGGTAAGGTGCCATGGCCTAGTCTCTCTTGACTTGCACCAAGCAACTGCAGTCATTGAGTCACTTTCGACTTCCAAATTAATTGTTAATAGCTGTTTTGATTGGATAAACTCGAAAGCTTCCTTTATTGCTCTTATCTCCGTCTCATTGGATTCCATCACCCCTACCGACTTAGAAAACATAGCCAGTACTATGCCTTTGTCATTTCTTAAAACCCCTCCTATCCCAACTGGCCCCGTTTTCCCAAGCACAGATGCATCCATATTGAACTTTTACCAATTTACTTCAGGGACTCTCCACTTTAATGAAATTCTGACTTTGTCTTTTTTTCTTGGACCTAGGAATGATATGGGATTATGGATGAACTTATCCATTGACTGAAAATCACTTGGCCATCTTGCCCAACACCACCAGTCAAGCCTATTTTTAATCATGAATAATAAAGAACTGACATCTATATTCTTATCATTAAAAACCAAACCATTTCGCCACAACCAAATAGTTCAGAGAATATCTGCAAATAACATGAAGCATACCTTCTCATTTGTTGAGTTTGGAATCAACCCATCTAATGTACGAACCAGTCATTGATTGAGTTTGGCTGCACTATATTCATCTCCCATCAAGCGCATACTAACTTCCAAATTATCGAAACACATCTGCATAATAGGAAAAGATGATAAACTGTTTCTTCTTCGGACTTACACAACAGACATTTTAGATTATCACCTGTCAAAATATTACATTTGAACAAATACAAATAAATAGGGATCCTGTTTCGAAAAAGAGCCCATAAAAAGATCTCCACTTTTGGAGAGGAAAAACCACGCCATTTGTACATATCAAAAGAAATATCTCCCAGTACAACTCCTTCAACTGTATTTCTAAACCATTTTGATTTGTAGTGTCAGTACAATGAAGGTTTCCATATCAACCTGTTCTTCATATTAATGTCCAACTGGATGCCACTTAGTAAATCTAGCAGTTGCTGCCATTGTGCTAATTCCCAATCGAATAAAGTCCTACGCAATGGAATCCTCCATATCCACACATCTCCATCCCACCACCCAAACTTATTGACTACTGCATTTTTTATAATGGAAAAAGCATATATTGTCGAATTTTTTTTGTGTAGCACCTCCTCATTTATCCACATATCCTCCCAAAACAAAATTGAAGCACCGTCCCACTGTTGCATCCCTACATTATCAGAAAAACAAGCCTGAAATTTCCCCCCATCTCTGAGTGGCTCAGTAATACTTTTCCATATTGTTGATACACTAATCCGTGGTTGATGTCTAGGGATTATTTTGCTAATCTCCATTCTATACTTAGCACAGATAACCCTTTTCCAGTTGCTATCATGTTCTTTCGAGAATCGAAAAATCCATTTATTAAGCAGGGCTTGGTTTTGAACCTCAACCAGGATTATACCCAACCCTCCATTTCTGACACTCCGACACACTATAGACCAATTCACCAAATGCAGTGTATATCGATCCTTATTTCCATCCCAGAAAAAGTCTCTCTGTAACTTCTCTATTTTTTGTATTACAGATACTGGTGCTTTGAATAGCGACAGAAAATATAATGGCATACTAGCCATCATCGATTTAATCAACGTCAATCTTTCTCCCGTTGATAAGTATCTCTTCTTCCAATGATCCAATCTTTTCTCTATCTTTTTGATCACCGGATCCCACATAGTGGTATTTCTCTTGTAAATCCCTAAAGGTAGACTAAGATACTATAGGGGCCAATCTACTATTCGGCAAGCAAGCAAATCTCCCCACTCCTTTAAATCCTTTGAACCAACATTTATTCCTGCCATGCAGCTTTTTGTAAAGTTTATTTGTAGACCCGACATTAATTCAAAAAACCTGAGTGTGCGCTTTATGTTCCTCAATGATGTATTCACAGCCTCACAGAAAATCATCGTATCATCAACAAACTGCAAATGGGTTATTTCTAATCCCTGGACTCCAACCATTGCCCATCTGAATAAATTTAACTCATTAGCTTTAGATAGTAACACACTGAGACTTTCTGCCACAATGTTGAAAAGGAAAGAAGATAATGGGCATCCCTGTCTTAAACCTCTCTTCATATGAAACTGAGCAGTCAGTGAACCATTAACCAAAATAGACAGCGGCACTGAGTGAATGCAACCCTTCATCTAGTTTCTCCATTTGTCGCCAAAACCCATTATTCCCATAACATAGTTAAGAAAATCCCATTGTACACAGTCATAAGCTTTGGCAAAATTAGTTGCAAAACACATGATCTCTGTTTCTCTTTCCTTACCCAATCAACTGTTTCATTAGCAATCAACACACTATCTGTCGCCTACCTATAAAAGCAGATTGTGACTGTCCAATAACTTCTGGCATTACCTGTCTCAGCCTGTTAGCCAGAATCTTGGCTACTACCTTGTATAGACATCCCACCAGACATATTGGTCGAAAATCAGACACCACTATAGGGGACTGCATTTTCGGAATCAATGCAATAAAGGATGCCTTAACACATCTAGGCATTACGTCTGTCTTCCAAAAATCAAAGACAAAGTTTAAAATATCACCTTTTAGAATTTCCCATTTTCGTTTGATGAAACCCATGTTGAACCCATCTGGTCCAAGCACCTTCGAGCTTCCACAGTCCTATATATTCGACAACACCTCTACCTCTGTTACTTCACTCTCCAAAAAAAAACTCGATGAAGATAACATGTTAAGTTACAACCTGGCATTGTAATTTGCAAATCTGTTGGACAATCACTATAATGAGTAGAGAAGTGATGGACAACTACATGCCGAAGCTCTTATGCGTCAGATACCAACCGACCATTGTGTAACAATTTCTCTACATTATTTTGCCTCTTCCTTATTTTTGCAGTTGCATGGAAAAACTTTGTATTTTTGTCCCCACACTAAAACCACGTCAACCTCGACTTCTGTTTCCATTGAATCTCCTCCACTCTGAACAGCTGCCATAATTTAGTAGTTAAAAGGATCTTGCTATCTTTATCAGCGTCTGTACCACCCCCTGAATCCACTTGGCATCTATCTCCCCAGATCTTTCTTTACAGTTCTAATTCTTTGATAACTCTCTTGTTTCTTTGCCAATCTTTGATAACTCTCTTCAGATTTTTGAATTTTGCCCATGCACTACCATTTTTCAACTCTTCCCAGGCATCCGTAATGACTTTATCAAAACCCTATTTCAGAAACCAATGATCATAAAAGCGAAAGGGTAGAGGACCCCAATCTGTGCTTTCCGACATTAAACAAATTGCATTATGATCCGATAAATAATTAGGCAGTCTCAGTAATAAAATGTTCGGGAAATGGTGTAACAAGTCAGGAGTAAACAGGAATCTGCCCAATTTGCTCCAAGACATTTACTCTCAAATGGAACAACAAGTGAAATTACCTCCTCTCATAGGGACCTCAATCAATCCGGCTTGAGCCACAAAGCTTTGAAAGTCAGCCATCGCTCTCATATTACAATACTTGTCGTGTGTTCATCAATGTGAAGAATTGCATTGAAATCGCCCCCAAATAACCATGGTCCTGAAAAAATAACCATCATGCTTCTTAGTTCCCCCCCATAGCTCCCTCTTCCCCTCATCATTATTAGGCGCATAGATATTGACAATAGCGACCTTTGTGTTTGATTGGATAAAATTCCCGATCAAAATCATGAATCTGAATCTTTTTATCTTCTCGGACACCTCAAAAAACTCTGTCATCCCACAATGTTATCAATTCACCCGAAGTGCCTTTTGAAGCCACTAACTCTATCGATCTATTACCATCATACCACATCGGTCTCAAGATACTTTGTTCTACCTTCTCCAACTTGGTCTCCTGCAAAAGAAGTACCCAAGGCTTATTTTTATTGGCCAAACGCCTCACCATTCTCACCTTCTCCATTTTACACAGCCACCTAACATTGAAAGATATAACCTTCATGAAAACTAATTATCACCCAATACAAAAATCTACTTCCACTTAGACTGCACTCTGATCTGGAACCACCTCTGCATCCCTCTCTTCCAATGCTCTTAACCTTCTTTCTATCTCACTGTCATTCCCATTACTTTCTAGACCCATTTTCCCCCTGTATCCATGTTAACTATCCTTCATCCGGTGAAACATAACCACTTGATACACTCAGTAAACCCAAAGCTCTATTCTTAGAATCCCCCAATTTTCTGATCTCGTTTTATAAAAGGCCCCTAGAGCGTGTTCTCAGATAGTTGCTGTTCACTAAATTCAAGCTCAATGACCTCAATTGTTTTCTAGGCCTGCCACATTTCTTAGGAGTGACACTACAGCAAAATAGGTCTTAGCGGCATTTTTTTAAAAGAATAGCGGCATTTTTAAATGTCGCTAAAAATTTAGTGACATTTTTGAAAAACGTCACTAAAAGTATCGCGAAAAACGATGCCAATAATGTAGTGACGTTTGTAGGGATATTTGTCGGAGATTATAAACTCTAGCGTAGGACTGCAGCGGATGGTATTTGAGAATAAGTTAGCGGCGTTTGTAGATAAAAAAAAAGCCGCTAAATTGAAACATTTAGCGGCGTTTGTCTCAAGAAACACCGCTAAATGAAACATTTAGCGATGTTTGTCTCGAGAAACATCGCTGATTTTAGAATTTCGTTCTTTAATATTCACAAATATAGCGACGTTTGTATTATTAAAATGCCGCTAAATTTCCAAAATTTGTAAAAGAATATATATAATTTCTTTTATTTAAAAATTATAATTAATAATATTATTCAATATATTTACATTATAGTTTACAATCAATACGTAACAAAATTATATTAAAATTTAATAGTATATTAAAGTATCATTATACAACAATTCTATTAAGAAAACACAAAATAATCAACATGTAACAATTGGAATAAAATATAAATTAAAAAAGACAAGGTAGTATAAAATTTAATTTGTACCTGAAAATATATAATAATTGTAAGGTTCAAAACTCCTATAGCCAATCACGCACTAACATTACAAGTTATTACAATTTTTTCCAAAGTTGTAAAACAACCATTTATTAAAGTTAATGAAAAGCAAAACTAAAAGAATTGACCTCCGAGCTTCATCATTTGTCAAAATGCCTCTTCCAATTCAATCTTTTGAACCTGGAAAAAAAGGCAAAAACTTAAATTAAAATCCCCAATTTACAAAATGCAAAAACATAAAATTGTTACCTTCAAATAAGAATCTTCTAGGAATGGAAAGTGATTAACAAAAATTTGCTTAAATCTTTAACCTAGAAGCTGGTGGGTGTGAGGGGATGGAGAGAGAGGGAAAAAGTGAGTTTTGTGTTTTGAGTAAAAAGGAAGATGGGTCTGTTATTGATTATACTTTCAACAAATAGCGACGTTTGTCGAACGCTGCTAAATTGTAAATCTATTCATCTTCTTTTTTGAAAAAAGCGATAAATTTTGCCGCTTGATTTTTTTTAATATTCAGCTGCGTTTATTTACTAGAAACCACGCTAAATTTATTCATTTAGCGGCGTTTATGGAGACAAACGCCGCTAAATATTATCCTCTGATTTTTTTAAATGTCATACATTTAGCGGGGTTTGTCAGACAAACGCCGCTTAACGTTCTCCTCTGATTTTTTTATATGTCATACATTTAGCGGCGTTTCTCAGACAAATGTCGCTAAATGAGAATATTTAGCGGCGTTTCTTATAAAAAACGCCTCTAAATACACTAATAAAAACGTTGCTTTTCTTTTGATAGAAATAACGGGTAATTTTTTAGAGGTAAAAAAAGAACCGCGTAATTTGAGAAACATTTAGCGGCATTTTTTGTTCTAAACGGCGGTAATTGATATCATTTAGCGACGTTTCTTCCTTACGAACGCTGCTAAATTAATTTTTAGTGCCATTTGGGGTAGAAACGCCACTCTCTTTACAAAAATACGGTACTTGACGGCATTTTTAAGTAAAACGTCGTCGGTAAAATGCCATTAAAACCCAAAATTGCTGTAGTGTGATTAACACCACATTCTGTTCATCCTCCCCACTGGCTGCATCAAATTCAACATTCCTATGATCTTCCATATGAGACTGTTCTTCTCGACGATTAATCTCCTCTGTTTGCTTAGAACTACGTTCCTTATCCCTTGCTTCACTACTACCTCCCTGTACCATCCCTCGAACATCTATTACCACATCTCTACGGGGAAATTAATCAGTAGAAACTATTGCATCAGGTTCACTATTCCTCACTACCGTATCTGAGTCACCGCTGTTACCACTGTCACTGGCCTCCCAATATTGTTTGAAATTGTCCGGATACTTTAACGAAGAAGTAAAATCTCTCGAAATCTGTAGAAGATTTATCTGACCATTGATAGCACAAGAACACAAAACATTAAAAGAGAATGGTTTTGAGCAAGAGATCAAGATTCTAGCTACATCGAATCTTTCTCTTGATAAAGTCTTTTCATCAACTGCAATGAACGTCTCCCAATGTTCTGCAAGTAAACTAAAAAAATCTAGATTCCAGTAAATTAGCGGTACCCTCTCTACCCTAATCCATACAAAATAATCCTGTGCTACATCATGGGGTAACCATGTACGAACCTCTTCGAACCAGTCGCTTATCCACCTATCTTTTTCTTCTAAAAATCTGGTTTGGTCCTCCATTTTTTCAAAAGTGATAAGCACTCTCTTGAGATTGATGATAGCCACCCTACATCCAAGATATCCTTGACCACCGAAAAAATCCTCAAGGATTTTCGGATTAGTCAATTCATGCAACACACAAACAACTAATGATTTTAACCATTCATCGGATTTTACTACTTCTCCTAAATCGATAAAGTAGATGGTTTTAAATTTCTCACCACTTCAGCCATGAGAGTTGGTTGAAAACAGTCTGCTTTCTTCACCTGTTCAACATTCCGAGCTTGCTTAACAACAACCTGTTCTGATCGTGAAAGAGGAATGATACCCGCTGTTTCCCTCCTGCCAACACTGTGCCCTGAAATTCTCTGATCAACACCCGCAGACTGTGAAGAAACGTGAACTGGTTCGAGACTATTGTTAAGACTCACAACCACCTTATCACCTCTATTGTTTGCATAACGATCAGGACCTGTAGATCTGAACTGCACAAAATCTTCATTATTAAAACCTTTTGATCGAACATGCATCACCTGATCCGAGACAGCGGTTCTGAAACTATTTCTTTTCGACAAAACCCTACCCTCCATAGGATTTTGTATCATCCCAATTTTATAAACACCAAATCCTTTAGCCAGCAGAGTTCCCAATCTAAAAGCCTATTTGTGTGAAAGACTTCCTTCTAAACAACCTTGGTTAACGTCAATCCCCTCCCCTTGATTCTCCCAGCCGACAACGTTCTTCACCACCCATTTGCCATCAGCGAGACACCTATATCCATCAAAACTCCCTTTTTTTAATCTCTGTTCAACAGTTTGGACATCCCTCTTTGTCACAACTTGGGCATATGTTCTGTCATCTCTAAAAACAGCTTTTAAAAGTTTCGTCTGCACACGTTTCTTTTTTGGATACCCTAACTGAGGAATAGAAACCCTACTTGATCTCTTTTCTAGTCCAAATCTAGCATTAGACAACACTAACCTTCTCCCCAAGATGAACTCACCATCACACTGGATTACCAGTCGTCTTGCATCTGCTCCCACCACACGAATAAAACCAAAGATATCTACCCGACATGATCTCCTCTTCCTTGACAAGAATAAATCATACACTTTCACCACTCACGCAAAGTAATCCAAGAGAAGTTTAAACTGAACCCTAGGATGGAGATTATCGATGAAAATAATAACAATTTCATTATTGTCGACATCCCAAAACTTGCTTGATTGGATTGGTTGCCATGGAACCATGGCTGCGAGAAAACTTTCGTGGCTCCTCACGCATCCTAAACCCTCACCGAAACTATACCTCAATTCCATAAAAAATAGACCTTTCACAAAATAATAATTTAAATTGAATTCTGATTCGTTAACTTTATGATAACATGTTTTTGTTAATGGTTTACATTACATGCATCACCTCGGATTTGTTTTAGCAATTAGAAAAAAAAGTAATTAAATTTGTTTTCTAATACTTAGCAGTACACCTTTATTGTTAATTTTCCTCCATGATAATTAATTCTTAAATTTATAATGTAGGTATCATTTTTTTTAACAAAAGTTCGTTTTTACTGTAAAATAAGGAATAAATTATTTCATGGAGAAAAAACAACTTAAAATTTATTGTTTTTAAAATAAATAGAAGTGGAAATGAAGATAAATTTATAAAATTTGATCTTCAATTCTAATGATTCTTTTTGTTTACAATAACTCGAATACTCACTTGTTTTATTTTTTTATTTTTTTTATATTATAGAATTCTAACACTAATTCATAATAACAAAAGATTTCATCATTTTTTCAATTAAAAAACTCTGCCAAAAAATTACGCATTCTATTTATTTACTAAAATTTGACCATTCACTGTTTTTGAATATATATATATATATATATATATATAAGTTATATGAATAAAAATGAATAATATTTTAAGAGGTGGATAATTTCTTAAGAAATGATAATTTTTACAAAAATATTTTTATAAAAATAAAAGACATAAATACTTTAATTTTATTTTTTATTATAAATTTATTTTAATTTTATGTATTCGTGACATCAATTCAGTCAAATTTTTTTATAGATAATTAGAATTCGATAGACTCATTATCTTCTTGGAAAATAATATTTTATTTAAAAAATTATAAGTAAAAATGTGGATGGCTTTTATAATTAGTGGGAAGTTTTTTTTAGAAGAGCTCGTTTTTTTATACAATGATTTTTTTTTTTTAACTTTACAAGTGCGGTTAAGAAACTATCCATGTCCCATTTAATTATTTATTATTTATTTTTTTTAAAAAATAGATACTTTTTTTAGGAATAGATAGGTAATTTTTTTTTTTTTAAAAATACATGTATGTAAAATTTTGAAAGACATAAATATTATTATTTTATTTTTGATATCTCTATTATTATAAAATCTCTGACTGAGTTTGGTGTCACGAGTCAAGTGATACCAACTTAGTTGAAAAAATTACAGAGAAATTAAAAAATATATATTTATAAGAATATTTATGTCTTTTTTTATTTTTTAAATTAAAAAATAAAAATGAATATCTCTACAATTACAAAATCTCTAGCTGAGTTTGGTGTCACGAGTCAAGTGATACCAACTCAATTGAGAAAATTACACAAAAAATAAAAAATAAACTAAAAATATATATTTATAAAAATATTTTTCTATTTTTTAAAATTAAAAATACATATATTTAAAAACAAACCAACTTCTTCTTAACTAATAACCATCAAATAATTTTTCTCTTTTACCTATTTTTAACATGATTTTTTTCTCTTCCACCTACATAGTGGTGTGCCTATTCTAGTTATGATTATGTTTGATTTTTTTGTATTTTTATCAATTAAATTGGTGTCACTTAACTTTTGATACTAAAGTCATTCAAATACTTTATAAATAACTAAAAATTTGTACACCCACATTGTTAATGAAGGAAAGAAAAATTATGTGAAAAACTATTTTGAAAGATAAGAAAAAAGTTATTTATATATAGTTTTTTAGAAGAAATTGATAGTTATTTAAAAAAATTTAAGTAAATTTTAAAAAAATAAATATTATATATAAAATTAAAAGACATGAATAAAAAATAATTTTAAAAATGAAAAACTTACAAAGTAAAAGTGTGGTAATAGTTTTTTTTTTGAATGGGTAGTTTCTTAAAAAAAAAGGTATGCTTTTATAAAAACTAGAATATGCCCCTCGCTACGTTTAAGAAAAATTAATTAAAGTTTTGAATATGATATTTATATTAATGTATGACAGGTGTAATAATCAAATTCTTAAGTAAATGAATTTAGAGTTATAATTGAATCACTATGACAAACTATGCAAAATATGAGATAAATTGAGACATGGTACGAAAATAACATGGAAGACAATTAAAACACGACACAACATAAAAAATACATGAACACGATATAAATATATGAACGTGTCAAAATCTACATAAAACGAATTATTAACATGTAAAAATTTACAATACTTTAAACATATGATAAAATAACACAAAAATGACAGAAAAATATAATTTTTTTCTCTAAATTGAACCACTATGACAAATTATGGATGAATTGAGACATGATACAAACACATAAATTTTCTCTAAATTGAATCACTATGACAAACTATGCAAAATATTTGGATGAATTGAAACACGACACGAACACAACATGAGAACAATAATTAAAACCCGATGGACACAAAAAATAATATGAACACAACATAAATACACGAACGTGTCAAAATCTACATAAAACGAATTATTAAGGTGTAAAAATTTATATAAATTTACAATACTTTGACACACGAAAAAATAACACGAGCACGGCACAAAAATAACATGAACACGACACGAATATACAAACGTGTCAAAATTTACCTATAACGAATTATTAAAGTGTAAAAATTTATATAAATTTATAATACTTTGAACACACGAAAAAATAACACGAATACAATACACGAACACACAAATTTTTCTCTTTCCTTTCTTTCGCCTTTCTTCCCTCTTTCTTTTTATTTTTTCTTTCCCTTTCCCTTTTCCTTTCCCTTTCCCTTTCTCCTTCTCCTTATTTTCTTTTCCTTTTTTATCAAAAAAAAAGAAGAAGAGAAATACCCTAACTAACCCCCTCCAACCCTCTAAATGCCCAAGCTTAGTTGTCCCTAAACAAGAGCACTCAAAATTGAAATTGAACACTCTCCTTGCTTTGGGACAACTTTTAATGTTAGTTATAGATTATAGATAATAAAAGATATAAATGCACTTAATTTTATTTTGATTTTTGAGTAATTGTTTTTACTGACTTGTGACATCAACTCAATCAAACACTTTATATATAGTATAGATATAAATAAATATATTAAAAAAATAATAAGAGATATTGTTGGTGCGCGATGATTAGACCTGTCTAAGGACCAAGCTATCCGTCAAAGTTTGAAAGCCCGTCCGATATTTAGGAGGGCTTGGACAAAAATATTAGACTTGAAAAATGAGATTGAGCAAAAAAATGAGGGCCATTTTGAAAACGGCCCGGGCCTTAACTCCAACATTCAAGGCCTGACCCGACTTGTTTTTCTACTATATAATATATATTTTTATATTTGATATAACTTATATCATATAAAAAATAAATATATGTAATATTATAATATAAACATAAAAAAATATGTTAAGTTATCAATTTTTAAAATTTAATAAAAAATAAAATTATTAAAGATTAAATAAAAAATAACATATATCTTTTAATTTTTTTTTAGAAAAAAATAACATGGGCGGGCTTGGGAGGTCTTGCACTACCCATTTACAAATATGGACAGGTTAGGACAGAATATGAGCTTCATATTTTGGGCCGAATCGAGATTGGACAATTATATATGGTGTTGATACTATACTTAAGCCCGACCTAAATCCGACCAAGTCCGACCCATAAACACATCTAGCAGTGATGTCATCTATACTTATTATAATTAAAATCACTGACTGAATTAATGTCACAAGTCAAATGATACCAACTCAGTTGAAGAATTAACTTAAAAACTAAGCTAAATAAAAACAATATATATTAATAAAATTATATTAGTAATTTAATTTCTTAAAAACAAATGAAAAAAATCAATTTTACTTACTTTACTCTTTCTGACAAACCAATGCATATAATAAAAAATCAATACATATAATTACTTAATTATTTTTTTTATTTATTTTTTTCAAGCGTAGTTTATTATTAATTGTTTTCAGATTGAGTTGGAGTGAGATAGGTATAATTATTTTTTAGTGAATCTATATAATATAGTATTTTCCACTCCTTTTAGAGTAAATAGGGGTAGTTTGAGAATTTTTTATAAACTCCCTTTAGATTAAATAGGGATAGTTTGGGAATTTTCAAAAAAAATAATTTTAGGAAAAAATAATTTGGTTGAAAGAATAGGAGTATTGTAGACATTAATACATTTAAGGTATAATAAATTTTATTTTATATCTATCTATCTATCTATTTATCTATCTATCTATCTATCTATCTATCTATCTATCTATCTATCTATCTATCTATCTATCTATCTATCTATCTATATCTATATTATTATATATTTTCAACTCCCTATTATAATAAATAGGGGCAAAATGTAATTTATGTGTAGACACCTAATTTTGTCCGGCCCCCTTAAACCAGGTAAATTCTCCTTTTCAACTTCCTGGAATGCAAGGAAACTTCCACCATTCCTCAGATCGGTCTCCAAGACTTTGATTCAAAGGTCAACACATAAAGTCAACTCGGAAAAAGTCAATCCCAAAAAGTCAACCATTGAAAATGTCAACTCTCTATCAAAATCAAGATTTGAAGTTGAATTGAACAATGGTGAAGAAATTTTGATAATCAGAGGCCTACAACAAAAGATATAGAGTTTGAAAGACAGATTGCAAAAATTTAGTGTAGGAAAAATGCCTAATTTTACAAATTCGGGAAAAAGTGCATAAACGATCAAATTGGACGAAATTGGAGGTTCTAAATGGAATAAGATCAATAAATATGGATATTGGAAGGTCCAATTTTGAAGCGGAGTTAAAGAAAGAATTGGTTTGAAGAGAAAAAGGAAAATAAGGATTTAATAAATAAATAGGAAATTCACAAATTTGAGGAAAACTGCAGAGATGGCCCGATTCGGTAAAATTGAAGCCCCCAGTTGATAAAGGATGAATAAATAACAATATCCCAAGTACCATTTTGAAGTGGATCCCAAGGAAGAGCTGATTGGAGGAAAAATAGAAAAACGAGAAAATTTCTCATATTGAAGAAAAGGGGAAAACTAAATCGGACAGGAATTCGGATGTAAAAATTGGGCATTTTCGGGCCAACTCCAATTCAATATATGAAAAAGGCAGTGGAAAAAGAAAATCTGGAAATTGGGCTCGTTTTGAGTAAAACCGAGGTTTTGAAGGTTAAAGGGCAATTTTGGAGAATCTGAAAAAATAGAATCCGAGCTCAGAAAATTATGAAAACTTTCAGAACTGAGTTTTATATTTGATGTAAGGGATTGGAGAAGAAAAATCCGGAATCGGAACTCAAATGAAAAAAGACAAAGTTCAGGTGTAGTAATTCGAAATTCCAAGAGAAAATTTCGGGAAAAATAGAAAACGAGCTCAAAAAATTATGAAAACTTCCATATCTATGTTTTATATTTTATGGAAGGGGTTGTAGAAGAAAAATTTAGAATCAGAGCTCAAATAAAAAAAGACAAAGTTCGGCACTAATCTGAAATTCCTAGAGAAAAGTTTCGGAAAAAAGGAAACGAGCTCATAAAATTAAAAAAACTTCCAGATCTAAGTTTTATATTTTATGGAAGGGGTTAGAGAAGAAAAATCTGGAGTCGGAGCTCAAATGGAAAAAGACAAAGTTTGGGAGGCACTAAATCGAAGCTTTAGAGAAAAATCTGGGAAACGTAAAATCCGAGCTCGAAAAAATATGAAAACATCCAGAAATGATTTTTATATTGGATGGGATGGATTAGAAAAGAAAAATCTGAAATTGGGTCCATTTGTAATTAAATTAAGTTTGGGGGCTAAAATGCAATTTTACTAAAAAACCAAAAAATGGCCATTTTGCAAATAAAAAAAGAGGAATGGCCTGGAAATTTCCAGGCCGTTTTCGGCTAGCCTACTGATTATAAGAGGGGATTTACATTTTTCAAGAGGGCTATTCATTACACTCTTGAAAGAAAAAAGAGAAAAGGGAGAAACCTCTTAAGGAAAGGGAAGAAGCTTGGAAGGAAAGCTTAGCTAGGTAACTATTTATTCTTCTCTTTTCCATTTATTTACTTGGATTTCATGTTCTTGTTCTTTTTCTTTTCATGTGATTGTTATTTTTATTGTTAAATAAAAGGTTTTTCAAAAAAAAAAATTCTAAAGATTTTCTTTCCTTTATTCTCTATTCTTTATAAAATAACAAGATTGATAAAAAATTTCAACATGTTTTCTTGCTTTGGCCGAAACCATGGAGGAAATATTGTGCTTGTTCTTGCTTGATTGTTCTTGTTTGCTTATTGAATGTGGGCTTTATCATTGAGTTAGGATAGATTTTCCTCTATGGTTTTTTTCTTCTAAAAAAATCAAATAAAGGTTTGAGAAGCTTGATGATCTTGATTTAAATCAAGTGATTTTGGTTAGGTGAGACTATGTCCAAAAGACCAACCATTGAGCCAACCTTCATTTTCTTTGTTTGTTTATGTTTTTAATTCATGCTTGATTCATTTTCATATGTTTGTTGCCTGTAAAAATCATGCATTCTCTATGCCTATTTGATTTTTGGTTAAGGCCAATTAATGGTCTCTAGCCAAATTTCTCTTGTGTATACTAGTTGGAAGAGTGATAGTTTAAGTTGGATATTCTGACTTTGAGATTTCTTTTACTACTCATCTCTTGTCAAAAGAAAAATATTTTTTAACCATACTTAGTAGACCTTTAGAGGATGCCTTGGTATTTTTTCCAAGATTTGTAGATTTTTTTATCAAAGTTGGAAAAATGGTTTTTGATGAAACCGTTTTTAACTCACTGTTTTGACTTTAGTGAAAATTCAGTCAAGGTATCCTTGGTCCAAAAATTAATCTGATTTTTTCCCATGGAGACCATCATGTCTCAAGTCTATATTGATTTTTCCAGAATTGTTTGAATTTTTTATGAAGGCTAAAAAACTAGTTTTTCAAAACTGGTTTTGGGAGTCATAATTGTTTTTTAAAACTAATAATTTTTTGTTTTTATTTGTATACAAAGAAGAGGTTGATTTAAGTCATTAGTTACTGTCTTAGGTTGATTTCCATGTCATTTCAAGGAAAAAAATTGATTTTACAAAAATCGGTCAAGGGTGGTCAACTCGGGTTTCAAAAATATAGGAAAACTAGTGCCTTTTTAGGGGTATTCGACCATGAGGCCTTTTTCATCCCAAAAATTCTATTTTTTATTTTTATTTTTTAAATTCGAGCCCAAAGTCATTTTGTTTTTGAAAATCCAATTTAAGTTTCTTTCAAAGGTAGCCGGATAGGTATACAGATGTCCTTACTTCAAGAGAGAAATACACCTTAATGCATTGCATGTTTAATTTTTTTTTTCATTTTAATTTGACATAACACGTATGTTTCGGTTTCCTAAACATTTGGTGAGAATTAGTTCCTAATCTTTGCCTGGTTGCCGGAGAGGTTAGGAAATTGTTCAACGCACTTGTTTATGGAATCGAAAGATATTGGATTTTGTTTTATTCGAAATCATATAAATGTCATAAGAAAGAATTATTTTCCAAGCTTTGTCGGATTTGCCGGAGAGTGTGGTAATATTTTCCGATATATGCTATTTGTATGATTCCTCACATGAAAATTCTATGTCCATAAATATTCCATGTTGATGTCATTCATTCACATGCCATGCCATCTAGATTATGCCATGTCATTCATTCATGTGCCATGCCATTCATTCACATGCCATGTCATTCATGTAGGCACCTAATTTTGTCCGGACCCTAATTCAGGTAATTTGTTCATTGTGATGTTTTAGAATGCAGAAAAGCTCTTCTCATCCTACAGGTGGTATTCCAAGACTATGTTTAAGAGGTTAAGCACAAAAAAGTCAATTTGGAAAAAGTCAACCTTGAAAAGTCAACTACTAAAAAAGTCAACCCTTATTCAAAATCAAGATTTAAAGTTTAATTGAACAATGGTGAGAGAATTTTGATAACCCGAGGTCTACAAAGAGAGATATGGAGTCCGGAAGATGGTTATGGAGATTCAGTGGAAAAGAAATCCTAGTTCGGTAAATTTGGGAAAAAGTGCTTAAATGAAATTGCTCGAAATTGGAGCTTCCGAATGGAATATAATCAATGACTACAAGTATTGGAAAAGCCATTTGGAAGCAAAACTAAAGGAAGGGTCAATTTGAAAAAAAAACCAAAAATTAAGGTTTTGGTGAATTTTGGTAAAATTGGGGAAATGACCCGATTCAATAAAATTAAAGCCCCTAATTGATGAAGAGTAGGTAAACAAAGATAGCCCAAGGCTCAGTTTGAAGTAATTCCGAGAAAAGAGCCGGTTGGAGGAAAAATGGAGAAACAAAGAAATTCTCGATATTGGAAAAAGAAAAAATCAAATCGGAGGGGAATTTGATCGTAAAAATTGGGCATTTTTGGACCAACTCCAATTCAATATATAAAAAAGGCCTGGAAAAAGAAAATTTGAAAATCAGACTTGTTTTGAGTAAAATCGAGGTTTCGGAGGTTAAAGTGCAATCTTGAAAAATCCGAAAAAATAGCAAATGAGCTTAGAAAATTACCAAAACTTCCAGATCTTAGTATTATGTCATTCGGAAGAGTTCGGAAAAAAAAATCCAGAATCGGAGCTCGTTTGAGAAATGGAAAATTTTGGGCCCACTAAGCTGAAATTTCAGAAGATAAATTCGGAAACAAATAGCAAATGAGCTCAAAAAATTATGAAAACTTCCAGATCTCAGTTTTATATTATTTGGAAGAGATTGGCGATGAAAAATCCAGAATCAGAGCTCGTTTGAAAAATGGTAAAAGTTCGGGTGCACTAAGGGTAATTTTGGAAGATAAATCTAGGAAAAATAGCAAATGGGTTCGAAAAATTATGAAAACTTCCAGAACTCAATTTCATATTATTTAGAAAGTATAGAAAAAAGAAAATCTGGATTCAAAGTTCGTTTTCTATTTAATCAAGTTTGGGGGGCTAAAGTGCAATTTTACCGAAGAAACTAAAGAGGGCCATTTTTGCAATTTAAAAAAATAAAGAGATGACTGGAATTTAAAAGGCCACTTGGCCAGCCATGAAGAGGATAAATTTTGCTGAGTTCTTTCATCCGAAGGCCAAAATTGGATAGTAAGATGGTTATGTTTTTGATAAAGATTTTGTGATTTTGCCACATGGTCAAATGAATAAAGAGGAAAGATGTCAACATTATGGTTACATATTTTAGAACAACTGTATTTGTTAGGAGCTGATCCCATAATCTAATGGTGGTAATTTCACATTTTTAGCATCTTTGATTAGTGGCCTTTGGATCAAATTAACTAGGGAAAGAAATGACAACATCCTTCCACCAATTAAAACCATTCGGTTGCCTATTAGAGGGGGGTTTTCATTTCATTTGGTTCTTTTTTGGGTGAATACTTCATTGTTGGAGCAATAGTTAAGTGTAGAAAAGTAAAGAAAAAATTAGAATAGAAGAAAGCTTGAAAGACAGCTTTGAAAGGTAGCCTTTTGGCACCTAAGTCTTGCATTTTTCTTTCTTTTTCCATACTTGATTTGCTGATTTTCCATGAGATTTTGTTATTTATTGATAACTCGTATAATTATATAGTTTTTAGTTATGTTTTATTATTGTTTTGTGTCAAATACGACTTATTATTGCTTAGTCTAATTGTGTTTATGATATTTTATATTTTTATGTAATTTGGTGTTTTTCACGAGTTTCTTTGAGTGATTTCAGATTACTAGGTTAAATCAACAATTAAGGGCAAATCCAGTTCAGTTCCAGTTCCGACACCTTTTGCCATATCCGCTATATCTGGAGTTTCACTGAAGCCATAAGGCTGAATTTTTTACAGTGCAAAGTTAAGAGGCATATCTATCGTTTTCATGTTTTACACTTCTTGAAACGGAGTCGTTTTCCCTAGTGAAATCGACCATCAAGTTGGCTGATGTGCAATGACGTCTGTGCTGACCTGTTTTGGTATTTTGACCATATCTTCCGATCCACATGAGCAAATGATCTGATTCCAACGGATATGGATCCGTAACTGATAGGGGTATATTTTTCTAGAAGACCATTTTATCAGATCGAGCATCCAACATTGACAAAATCGACCATCAAGCTGGCTGATCAGAATTGTCATACAATATGACGAAAATTGTTAGAAAAATGCACCCACCTATTATACCTACCTTTGAAATTTATAAAGCTTGTCTCTTGTCATTTAGCTCTCCAAAATGTGTATAAATAGAGGGCCTTGGATGAGTATTAGCATACATTGATACATTGGTAGGATATTAGCCATTGTAATAAAATTCTCTAAGTTTTCTTCTTCTTTCCTTTCTCTAGTTTTCTTTTTCTTTACTTATGTTTCTTACATTTCTTTTCATTTTATTCATATCTAGTATGTGTTGCTAATCATATTGTTGAGGTGATGAGGTGAAGCTTTTGGTAAATGCTAAGGTTAGTCTCTTAAACATGAGCTAAAATGAATCATCATTTAGTATAGATAATATTTTCTTTTGGTTTAAAATCATACTTGCAAAGTAGGGATCTTGATTCATTATTGACAATGAAAATGGCACAGTAAATGCTTGGTTTCATAACCTTGATTTGTTGTAGACATATACCTTGGCATAAGGAATGCTTGGACTCTTTTTATGAGTTTTGAGGACACCAAATGAACATAATATCATATGCTATGGACGTTGGACAATTTGGACTGAATTGCTAAACCTTCCGATTGGAACCTCCCTTATGTGTGGATTTCAATTGTGTAATAAAACAAGATTAATCTTAGCATAACACCAAGAGTGGATTCTCTAACCTCAACATCTTTTCTTATTTTTTTTTTTCTATCTTGTTTAATTTCTTTTATATTTTGTTTATTTTGTTATCTAATATCTTGTTTATCTTATTTTGTTGTTGATTCCTTAATATCTTGTTTACTTTCTTTTTCTTATATATTTATAAACTTATACTTACTAATACGCTTCCCTGTGGTTCGACCTCGGACACCCGAGAATTTATTACTTGAACGTAACCTGCACTTGGGTTTACAACTCTTAATTGAGTTTCCATCAAGTTTTTGGCGCCGTTGCCGGGGAAGCAATACTAAGTATATAAGTTTATAAGTATATTTATTTTTATTGGTTGGTTATACCGCCTAATTTATTTTTATTGGCTGGTTATACCGCCTAATTTTCTATATATTTATATTTATATTGTATATTAACTTTGTTTTATTTTTGTTGGCTAGTTATACCGCCTAATCTGTATATTAACTTTGTTTTATGCTTGTTTGGCGACGTGATTTTAGATCTCGTCGTTTAGTTAGATTTTATTGTGAAACTTTTTCTGGTAATCTTTCTAATACAACTCCTACCATGGCTGACAATGAAAGTGTTCATGCTGAAGATGAGAACAGACAAGTACGCACCATGCGTGACTACTTGCAACCAACTCGAAGCTCATCACCCTCTTGTTTTATTTTTCCTCTCAATGCAAACAACTTTCGTTTTAAACCAGGTATGATAGCTTTGCTTCCAAATTTCCATGGGTTCGAATCGGAAAGTGCTTACTCGTTTCTAAAAGACTTCGAAGATGTATGTGTCACCTTTAATGACCAACAATGCACAAATGAAATTGTCAAGCTAAAATTATTTCCTTTTTCTTTAAAAGATAAAGCAAAAATTTGGCTTCATAATTTAAAACCAAGGTCAATTGGCACATGGCAAGAATTACAAACTGAGTTTCTAAAGAAATTTTTCCCAGCACATAAAACTACTGCTTTGAAAAGATAGATTCAAAATTTCAATCAAAATCAAAATGAAGCATTTTTTCAGTGCTGGGAGCGTTTTAAAGATTTGTTAAGTTCTTGTCCACATCATGGTTTTGAAAAATGGCGTCTTATTAGTTTCTTTTATGAAAGTTTAACTCCCGAAACTAAACAATTTGTTGAAACAATGTGTAACGGTGAGTTTCTAGAAAAAGAACCTGAAGAAGCCTTTGACTACCTAGACCATTTGGCAGATAACTCTCAAGCCTGGCACACAGATAATTCCTCTGAAAGTTCCAATAGATCTAATTTTGTTTCTCACAGAGGTAAATATCATTTTAGTCAAGAAGATGAGATAAAAGCTAAAGTAGCTAATTTGGCTAGAAAGATTGAAGCCATGGAACTTAGAGAAGTAAAAGAAGTCAAAACGGTTAAAAATGAAGAAAGTTGTGGAATTTGTGAAATCATGGGACACCCCACTTCTGAATGTCCAAACATTCCCATTCTTAAAGAAGCGTTGCATGATCAAGTAAATTCCATAAACACATTTAAAAAGCCTTTTCCTTCTCCTTACTCTGAAACGTATAACCCCGAATGGAGAAATCATCCCAACTTCAGTTGGCAGAATAATAATCATGTTCAGGTACCACAATCTCAAAAGCTGGGCAACAATTTTTCCTATCAACCTTCACGTGTACAAACCTTGGAAGAGACATTGCAAGCATTCATGCAAACACAAGCAAATGTGAATAACCAAACTTCACAAGACATCAATGAGATCAAAAACACCTTGTCCACATTGACAGCTTCATTACGCACTCAAGAAAAAGGTAAGTTTCCTGCTCAACCTCAGCCTAACCCTTCTACTCAATGTCTTGTTTCTTGCTCCAATGAAACGCAACAGGAAAATGCTAGTTCTATCACAACTCTTCGAAGTGGAAAGGCAATTGAAAAAAACATTCCATCAAAGGACCAAGATCCTCCTTCCCCTCCGAAAAGTAATGGTAAGGATGATGGTAAGTCTGAACTTCTTGAAAATTTGGACAAAGAAAAAGGTATGCATCCTGCTCCTTTTCCTCAAAGGTTGCAAACAATAAAGAATTTGAATCAAAATGCAGAAATTTATGAACTTTTCAAACAAGTTAAGATTAACATTCCTTTATTGGATGCAATCAAACAAGTTCCATCTTATGCTAAATTTTTGAAGGACATGTGCACAGTTAAAAGGAAACATAATGTACAAAAGAAAGCATTTCTGATGGAAAGTGTGAGCTCAATCATTGAGCACCTTACTCCACCAAAATTCAAAGATCCTGGATGTCCAACAATCTCATGCATCATTGGAAACACTAGAATAGAACGTGCATTGCTTGATCTTGGTGCTAGTGTTAATCTTTTGCCTTTTTCTGTTTATCAACAGTTAGGTTTAGGTGAACTCAAGGAAACACCTGTTACACTTCAACTAGCTGATCGTTCTGTAAAAATTCCTCGAGGGATAGTTGAAGATGTTTTGGTTCAAATTGATAATTTTTACTTCCCTGTTGATTTTATTGTTTTGGACACACATCCTGTTTCAAATCCAAATGTTCAAATTCCTGTTATATTAGGCCGTCCATTTCTTGCAACTTCTAATGCTCTGATAAATTGCAGGAATGGTATGTTGAACATTTCTTTTTGAAATATGACTTTAGAATTAAATGTGTTCAACATTTGCAAGCAACCTGGTGATGATTCAGAAGTACATGAAGTGGATTTCATTGAAGAACTTGTTCATGAACATCTCACCACTACCACATTCCATGATCCTTTAGAAGCTTATTTAATTGAATGTGAGTTTGATAATGCTTCAGAAATTTCACACACTGATTCTTTGTTAAATTCTTTTCAGGATAAGCATTGTTGGAAACAAAAGTTTGAGGAACTTCCATCACTCACAATTGTCACTGTACCATCAACTATTGAACCACCCAAGCTGGATTTAAAACCATTGCCATCCGAGCTAAAATATTCCTTTTTGGGAAAAATTCCTTCTCAATAGAGCACCCAAGATAAAAGGAAGTTTCTGAATGAGGTAAAGAAGTTCTATTGGGATGACCCTTACTTGTTCAAATATTGTCCTGATCAGATTTTTTGAAGATGCATTCCCGAAAATGAGGTAAGTAGTGTAATTAAGTTTTGTCATTCTGAGGCATGTGGTGGTCATTTTTCATCAAAGAAAACTGCTGCAAAAATTTTACAGTGTGGATTTTACTGGCCAACTTTATTCAAAGATGCACATAATTTTTGCAAGTCATGTGAAAGTTGTCAAAAATTAGGTTCCATTTCGAAAAGAAACATGATGCCTTTGAACCCAATTCTTGTAATTGAAATTTTTGACTGTTGGGGTATTGATTTCATGGGACCATTTCCATCATCTTTTGGTTTCTTATACATTTTAGTTGCAATAGATTATGTTTCAAAGTGGATAGAGGCAATTCCATGTCGAAATAATGATCACAAAACAGTGATTAAATTTTTAAAAGAAAATATTTTGAGTCGATTTGGAATTCCTCGATCTATCATAAGTGATGGGGGAACACATTTTTGCAACAAGGTTTTTGAAACATTAATGAAGAAATATGCCATTACACACAAAGTTGCAACCCCTTATCACCCGCAGACAAATGGACAGATAGAATTAGCAAATAGGGAGATTAAACAAATTTTGGAAAAGACGGTTAATCCAAATCGCAAAGATTGGTCTCTTAGACTTAACGATGCATTATGGGCCTATCGAACAGCTTTTAAAACAGCATTGGGCATGTCTCCTTATAGGCTAGTTTATGGAAAACCTTGTCATTTACCTGTGGAACTTGAGCATAAAGCATATTGGGCCATTAAAATGTTCAACTCAAACCTTGATGACGCTTCTAATTTACGGAAATTACAAATAAATGAACTTAAGGAACTCAAAAATGATGCATATGAGAATTCTAAAATTCATAAAGAAAGAACTAAAGCCTTTCATGACAAGTTAATTTCAAGAAAAACATTTGATGTTGGGCAAAAAGTTCTACTTTATAATTCTAGACTTCACATATTTCCTGGTAAGTTGAGATCAAGATGGACTGGCCCATTTGTGGTTAAGCATGTGTATCATTATGGAGCAGTTGACATTGAGAATCCTAGAAATGGTAACGTATTCAAGGTAAATGGACAAAGACTCAAACTCTTTTTGGAAAATCATGTTACTCAAGAAGAGGTTGTTTTTCTTTCTGATCCTTGTTTTGAAAATAACTAGATGTAAATATAATTTTTACTAATCTTCAAAAAAAAAAAAACATTTTTTTAACCCCGGTTAAATGGCGGATAACGGTACTCCGTGATTATTTAAGTCGGTTCCATCAGCTACCCACAAAACTGATATTGTATATAAATTTCTCTTTCAATTTCTTTTTCATTTTTTTTCAGGATGGATGATATTCTCAAAAGATTGCAGAAACGATTTCCTCCTTTTCCTCGAAATATTTTACTGAAGCTTTACCAAGTTCGATTTGAAAGATTAAGAATGCTTATGCACAAAGGGATTCCTGAAGACATACGTTGGATAATTGAAGCCAAGGTACGTGAAGATGAATATCTTTCTGTTTTGCATTTACCAGGTACAGGTAGAAGCACTTTTGCAAAGAAGCGACGAGCAACGCGCATGAGTTCAAATTGCCCCAAATGTGCACGATGGACGTGTAACGGTAAATGTCGTTCTATTGGGATTCCGTCCTCTAATCGAGATGATAAAATTGAATTCATTAAGGATGGACTGAGTGAGGAGAATTTGGGTAATATCCAACTTTCTCTTGAGACGCATCCTAGTGGAGACGTACAAAGAGAAATTCTTGATTTATGGCCGCAATTCCAAAGGGAATGGCAACATCTTGGGAATCTGATGTTAAAAGACCCTGTTTGCCAGCTTGTAAGAAAACTGGATGGGAAGCATATCCTCGACTCATAGAAGGCGTTTAAGCCGTTTCTGGACGTAAAACCAGAGGAAGATGTGAGCCACAATCACAACTACAATAAATAACTTTTCAGCTTTTGGTTTGATTTGCAATAACTTCATTTCGGTTTAATTTACGTGTTGTTTGATTTGTGTAATTATTCTCTCTTTTTTTTTTTTTGCATTGGTCTTTTACGGTTGATTTTTCTTCTCTTTTTGATTTTCTTCCTAAAATCACGCAAAAATCTTTTGTTAGGTTAACATTTTCTTCTGACAGGTCAAATACACTTTCGGCGACATTATTACTCTTGTCTGATTCACTACTCAGTCCTCTATATATTACACCATGTACCCATTCTCTTTCAGGCACTCGAAAAAAAAAAGAAAAAAAAATGGAAAGTACTTCGTCCCAACGCATTAAAAAAATTTGTGTCTTTGGAGGTGCTTATCCAGAGAAAAATAACATATTCGCTGATGAAGCCATAAGAGTTGGAGTAATACTTGCCCAACAAAAGATCCGGTTGATTTATGGAGGCGGTAGTACGGGTTTAATGGGAGCAGTCGCTACAGCAGCACACGTCGGAGGAAGTCCAGTTCTAGGAATCGTGCCAAAACTATTCACAGATTTTTGTGGACCTACCGTGGGTAAGGAAATACAAGTCTGGAGTATCCCTGAACGGATAACAATCATGTACCATTCTGCCGATGCATACATTGCTTTACCAGGAGGTCTGGGTACATTGGAAGAAATAGCTTGCGTGGCTTCTTGGTCATCTTTGGTCACAAATAAGAAACCCATTGGTTTGCTTAATATTAATGGTTATTTTAGTAATTTGCTTTCATATTTAGATAATGCTGTGGAAAATGGATTCATGTTTTCAGAGGCAAGGAGAACCATAATTTCTGCTACAACCATTGAAGATTTACTCAAAAAGCTCCAAGCTTACGAGTATTTACCTGCTATGGTTGTTTCGCAAACGCTCGGAAAAAGAAAAAGAGATATGGACGAGCAAGGAGTGGATTGCACTTTGTCTTTGTGACATTATCTAACATTTTGTTTGTTGTGTCTCAGTTATAATAAGTGGTTAGCAACCTCTGCAGGTAATATGTCCCTTGCCCCCTACTAAAAAAAATAAATATTTGTTGTGTTTTAAGACATTTAGAAGTATTCATTCTGAACAAGGTCTGAGTAAGGGAGACTTGAGACATACCTTGTCAGTTTGATTTTAATCTTTTTATGTTTACTTGTTAATTTTTGTTTAGTATTTTAGGATTATTTAGGTTGCATGAGTTTGTTTTGAGTCTAGTTATTCCTATTCTTATGTTATTAGTTCTTTTCTCTTACACATGATTCTTTCATTTGGGTTAATAGACTTACATTTAGGACAATGTAAGAATTAAGTGTGGGGGGAATGATTTAGGATTTCTTTTATTTTTGTCTACTATTTTTTTTATGAGTCTTTATTGTTATTATTATTTTTTAGTGTGTTTTAGTTCCTTTTTAATACAATGATGAGATATGAATTGCATAGGTCTAAACTGGTTATTAGTGAGAAGATTTTCATGAGAATTAAGCTTGATACTAATTTTTATGAGCCAATGTTAATATGATATGTTGATTGAGAAAGAAGCATGTTTAGACTTAATCTGACTTGTATAATCATCCTTGTGAGTTTTTGAGCCTATAATGATTGATGCATTATACAAATCAATCTAATTTCTTTCTTGAGTGCTCTTATGATTACATGATTCTCTAGAACTTGCTTTAAACCGTTTGAGACTATATTGATACATGTGACAACATGAATATGATAGAGACATTAGGATTATAACCAGAGCCAAACATCATCCATTATTAATGTTCTAAGAGAACATCCCCACTAGTGAGCCAATTTGAGCCTACATTAAATATGCTGTTTTATTGGTAACCACAACTTACACCTAGCCTAAATATACTTATATCCTTACCCTTGTTCTAAAGATGAATTATATATTTTGAGACATATTGCAAAAAAACAAGGGATATTTTTAGTTGAAAATTTGGGTTAGAAACAAAAGATAAGTGTGGGGGAAGAAAAGAAAAGAAAAATTCAAGAGAAAAAGAAAGGGATCATTGTCAAATACATTCCCATATTAAAAAAAAAAAAAATCTTCTCTTGAACTTCTAGAAAAAAGATGTTACAAAGTTGGTTAGAATGATGCAAAGGCTCAACATGAATATTTAGCCTATGTTATTATGTGCTTTATAAGAGTTTTGAGAAGTTTTATTTGTATGATCCTATTATGTCTCTAAACTCTATGAACACTTTGGAACCTTTGTGATATCTTTATCCTTTTGTTCTTTAACCACATTATAACCCTTTGGCCCCATTACAACCTTGAATAAAGACCTCTTGATTTATGAAGTTGCATGATCTTTTAGTGGAGAATAGGTGGACAAGCAAGCATATGGTAGAACTATTTTCATGAGATTGATTGAGTGTAAACACTTTACCACTACTTTAAAGAGTGAAAATCATGAGAGTATCCCATGTGAGAGGTTGAAATTAAGTTGAATATGCACTATTTTGATTGAAATATGTTATGTTAATATTGGCTTAACTCATTTATTTACATTCAAGCATGATTTTTTGTGAAATTCTTTGAGCTATTGATTAGTTTATAAGACTTGTTCAAAGATTGTCTCTAATTTATATTGAAAGGATTAGGAGTAAATATTTTTAGTGTATGTAGTTTACTTATATTTTAGTTTTTCAATGTTTGTGGGTATCGTTCTAGCAAACCCTCACGAGACTAAACTCGTCCACTAGGGACACCTAGGGGTTTAAAGGCTTGTGTCACATGCTAAGTGCCACCGTGATTTCCTACGAAAATGGATTAGATTAGATTTTCTTATTTTATTTTTATTGAGTCGTTGCTAGGGACTAGCAACAATCTAAGTGTGGGGGTGTGATAACTCGTATAATTATATAGTTTTTAGTTATGTTTTATTATTGTTTTGTGTCAAATACGAGTTATTATTGCTTAGTCTAATTGTGTTTATGATATTTTATATTTTTATGTAATTTGGTGTTTTTCACGAGTTTGTTTGAGTGATTTCAGATTACTAGGTTAAATCAACAATTAAGGGCAAATCCAGTTCAGTTCCAGTTCCGACACCTTTTTCCATATCCGCTATATCTGGAGTTTCACAGAAGCAATAAGGCTGAATTTTTTACAGTGCAAATTTAAGAGGCGTATCTATCCTTTTCATGTTTTACACTTATTGAAACGGAGTCGTTTTCCCTAGTGAAATCGACCATCAAGTTGGCTGATTTGCAATGATGTCTGTGCTGACCTGTTTTGGTATTTGGACCATATCTTCCGATCCACATGAGCAAATGATCTGATTCCAACGGCTATGGATCCGTAACTGATAGGGGTATTTGTTTCTAGAAGACCATTTTATCAGATCGAGCCTCCAACATTGACAAAATCGACCATCAAGCTGGCTGATCAGAATTGTCATACAATATGACGAAAATTGTTAGAAAAATGCACCCAGCTATTATACCTACCTTTGAAATTTATAAAGCTTGTCTCTTGTCATTTAGCTCTCCAAAATGTGTATAAATAGAGGGCCTTGGATGAGTATTAGCATACATTGATACATTGGTAGGATATTAGCCATTGTAATAAAATTCTCTAAGTTTTCTTCTTATTTCCTTTCTCTAGTTTTCTTTTTCTTTACTTATGTTTCTTACATTTCTTTTCATTTTATTCATATCTAGTATGTGTTGCTAATCATGTTGTTGATTTGATGAGGTGAAGCTTTTGGTAAATGCTAAGGTTAGTCTCTTAAACATGAGCTAAAATGAATCATCATTTAGTATAGATAATATTTTCTTTTGGTTTAAAATCATACTTGCAAAGTAGGGATCTTGATTCATTATTGACAATGAAAATGGCACAGTAAATGCTTGGTTTCATAACCTTGATTTGTTGTAGACATATACCTTGGCATAAGGAATGCTTGGACTCTTTTTATGAGTTTTGAGGACACCAAATGAACATAATATCATATGCTATGGACGTTGGACAATTTGGACTGAATTGCTAAACCTTCCGATTGGAACCTCCCTTATGTGTGGATTTCAATTGTGTAATAAAACAAGATTAATCTTAGCATAACACCAAGAGTGGATTCTCTAACCTCAACATCTTTTCTTATTGTTTTTTTTTTCTATCTTGTTTAATTTCTTTTATATTTTGTTTATTTTGTTCTCTAATATCTTGTTTATCTTATTTTGTTGTTGATTCCTTAATATCTTGTTTACTTTCTTTTTCTTATATATTTATAAACTTATACTTACTAATACGCTTCCCTGTGGTTCGACCTCGGACACCCGAGAATTTATTACTTGAACATAACCTGCACTTGGGTTTACAACTCTTAATTGAGTTTCCATCATTTATTGTTGTTTTTGTTATGAAATAAAGGTTTTTAAAACTTCCTCTTAAGCCTCCTATCTTGTGTTTTCATGGAAAGAAATAAAAATAAAAACAAAATTTTCTTACTACTTTTTCATGGTGGCCGAACCCCCACTTGGTGTGATTGCCTTGTGTTTGATTTATTTCCTATGTTGGTTTTGGTATATTAGCTTGATTTGATGTTTTTGCTTTCTAAAATAATCAAGATATGAAGCTTGTTTTTAACCTTCCTTGTTCTTATTTTGCTGATTTTATCATTTATTTTCATGTATTCTTGCTTTATTTACTAACTTTAATTTTCTGTTTTCACTATGTCAATTTGTTTATGCTTTGTGTTATTGCCATACCATGTGTTTGTGTATTTTCCTAGTTATATCTTTACATTTGCATCATGATTGTTGGTCTAACATGTTTCCATTTAGGTCTTGCACATTTAATATGCCATGTGTTTGTGTTATTGCCTTGCTAGGATTTCACATGTTGATTAGAGGTCCATTCGGTTTCCATCTTATTTTCCTTGTGTGTATTTGCTTTTTCATCTTGTTAAGTTACCATGCTTTCATTTATTCTTTGCATCATTATGCCATGTTATTGTCTATTTGATTTGCTATGCCATGGGTTTGTGTTATTGCCTTGCTACATATTTTATACATGCTAGGGACCATTCGGCTACTACTATGGTTTTTGCTTTGTGCATTTGCATCTTCATTTTGAGTATGTGATTACCATGCCTTCATTCATGCTTTGCATCATTATGCCATGAGATTGTGTATTGGTTGTGCCATGTTCATGCATTATTATTATTATGTTCATTTGGTCATTATATGTTCATATTATATCCATGCATGTTTATATGTCATATTAGACATTAGGACATCTTTGTATTTCCATGCATTTTTATGACATTTTAGGCATTAGGTCATTTTGTATTGCCATACGTTTTCATGCTTATTAGTCTTAGGTCATTTTGTATTTCCATGCATGTTTCATTGTCATTAGGTCTAGGATATTTATTGCCATGCATTTTCATGCATATTAGGTCTAGGGTTGTATTAATTGCCATGCACAATTTCATTTTAGGCATTAGGTCATCTTTTATGCCATGCATTTTATATGTCATCTAGGTATTAGGTCATGCATTTAACTTGCTGTTTGTTCATGCATTTCATTTGAATTCCACTTGATTTTTGACTTAAGCCAATCAATGGCTCAAAGCCAAGCTCATATTAGCATGCTTGTGGAAAATTAAGAAGTTGCCAAGTTGGATTTTCTACCTTTGTATTTTTTTTTTCATTAGGAAATCCTTGTCCAATTTTTAACAATTTTTACTACTGTTTATAGAACCTTAGAGAAGTCTCTAATATTTTTATTCTGATTTTTGAGTGTTTTTATCAAAGGTTTAAAAAAGTCTTTTGGTTAAACAGTTTTTCACCAGTATTCTGACTTCCATGAAATTTCTGGTAGGTCATCCTTAGTCTAAAAATTAAGCCAATTTTTTTCCATAGATTTCGACATGTTCTGAGTCTCCCATAATTTTTTCAGATTGTTTTGAAAATTTAAAATAGGTAAAAAAATCACGTTTTAAAACTGGTCAGAAAAGTCAGATTTGATTTGAAGGAGAAAATAATTTCTGTTTTGGCTAAGGCATTAAAGGAGGGCTGATTTAAAACCTTAGCTACTGTCCTAGATTGATTTCTAAGTCATTTTAATTCTAAAAAAGGATTTTATGAAGGTCAGGTCAAGGAAGGTCAACCCGGGTTTTCAAAGTTAGGAAAATAAAGCCTTTTCAAAGGGGGGTTTCGGCTATAGAACCATTTTCATGCAAAATTTTCAAAATTGTTTCAATTCAATCACAAAGTTTTTGATTTAGAAAAATCTGATTTGATGTCATTTCCTAATGTAGTCAGATATCTTTTTCGGTATACAGATGTCCTTATTTAAAGGAAAAAAATACACTTTCATGCATTGCATTTTCCATATTCATGCATATTCTATGACATATGATTTTTGCTATGAATATTTGTATGGTAATGTTGTTCTTTTGATTTATATTTCATGATGTTATATTGATTGTTATATGGTTGTGAACATTTTATGCTATTCTATGTTCTTTATTTTGTCATATCATTTAGGGTTTATTATGTTCATACATTTTTTCATTTACATGTATATTTTATTATAAGGTTATTTTATTTTTTATCATGTCATTAAATTATGATATGTCTTTTAGAATATATCATGTCACTAGAATATACCATGTCATTTAGATTATATTATGTCATTTAGAATATAATATTTCATTTAGATTATATTATGTCATTTAGAATATACTATATCATTTAGATTTTTGGCTATGTCATCTTTACTATGTCACATATGTTCATATTCATCTTTTTTTAAAATGTTTTGAAAAAGATAATGATTTTCAATAAAAATAAAGATATTTCCAAGTTAAAATAATTCATGAGTTCTCTACCGGGTTTGCTGGGGAGGATATCATCAATTATTATTAATAAAGGAATATCTTTCTTTCAAAAAATGAAAATGATTCGGATTTTTTCCAAATAAATAAAAATTTCTATATTTTGTCGATTTTGTCGGGGAATATAGGAAAATTTTGAATTAATAAATTTCAGATTATTTTTGATTAAAATGGAATTATTTTTCTTTAAATTGGGAATTATTTTAAAATACCAAATTTAAAACCGTCTTTTTACGGAGATTTGAGATAACACATGATTAATTAGGTACTGTTTTATACAGGCGTTGTGGGGTGCTAATCTTTCCCCGCATGTAACCGACTCCCGAACCCGCTTCTTTGATTTCTCTAGTTTAAAAACGCAGACTTAAAATTGGTTTTAAAAATGTTTTAATTAATCTTAAAATGTTTTACAAAATCGGTTTTAATAGGTGGCCGATCACACCTAGCCAAAAAAGATTGGTGGTGACTCCATGTTTTTTTCTAAGGTTGTTTTCAAACCCTCATTTTATTTCAAGAGGAATTAAGTCGTATTTTCCTCTGTTTTCCCCAATGTCACACTTAATGAATAAAGCCTCGCAATGAGACTTATTATTTTTTAGGTTGCGACAATTCATATGCCATGTCATTCATTCACATGCCATGCCATCTAGATTATGCCATGTTATTCATTCATGTGCCATGTCATTTATTCATGTGTCATGACATTCATTCATATGCCATGTCATTCATTCATGTGCCATGTCATTCATATGCCATGCCATGTCATTCATTCACATGCCATGCCATCTAGATTATGCCATGTCATTCATTCATGTGCCATGTCATTCATATGCCATGTCATTCATCCATGTGCCATTTTATTCATTCACATGCCATGCCATCTAGATTTTGCCATGTCATACATTCATGTGCCATGTCATTTATATGCCATGTCATTCATTCACATGCCTTGTCATTCATATGCCATGTCATCTAGATTATGCCATGTCATTGATTCATGTGCCATGTCATTCATATGCCATGTCATTCATTCACATGCCATGCCATGTCATTGATTCATGTGTCATCTAGATTATGCCATGTCATTCATTCATATGCCATGTCATCTAGATTATGCTATTTCATTCATTCATGCGTCATTTAGAGTTTGCCATGTCAAGCATGCCATATTATTCATTTTTTAGGCTATATCATTTAGATTTTGTCCTATCATTCATATGCCATGTCTTTGATTCATATTCCATGCCATTCATTCTTTTGGCTATGTCATTTAAATTTTGTCATGTTATAATAAATTGCTTGTCGTGTCATGTTAATTATGCATGTTATATATTCATGTTTTTAATGATAATTTATACTTTCATGAGCATTTAAATTTTTGAAAATTGATATTTTTTGATAAATAAGGCAATATCCCAGAGTTGATATAATTCATGGATCCTCCTCCGGGTTGCCGGGGAGTCTTCATCAATCATTATTAACGAAGGAATACCCTTCTAAAAAAGAGGATGATTCGAAGAATTTTCAAAATAAAGAAAAATTCTATATTTTTAAACAAATTCCGGATCATTTTTGAACAAATAAGATTGTTTTTAAAATGAGAATTATTTTTAAACACCAAATCTAAAACTGACTTTTCACCGAGACTCGAGATAACACATGACTAAAATGGTATCATTTTATACGGGCGTTGTTGGGGTGCTAATCCTTCCCCACGTGTAACCGACTCCTGAACCCTCACTTTTTTTCTGATTTAAAACACAGACTTCGAAATTGATTTTAAAATGTTTTAATTAATTTTAAAATATTTTTTTTCAAAACCGGTTTTAATAAGTGGCCGATCAAACCTAGCCAAAAAGGTTGGTAGCGACTCTATTTCTTTTTCGAGGTCGTTTTAATACCCTCAACCTTTATTTCAAGAGGAATCAAGTCGTCTTTTCCTCTATTTTGTCTAATGTCATATTCTTAACGAATGGCCGATTTGTCCCCGCGATGGGGCATTTTTTTTTTGGCCGCCATTTTGAGGTTGCGACAGCTTCGCGACTCCGCTGGGGACTTTAGAGAGTCAAGCCTAAAGTTAGTCGCACGTTGTCAAAAGTCTTGGTTTGGTCGGTTTTAATTGGTATTTAATTCTAATTCCCATTTTTTGTAAAATAAAGAGAATTTTGAAAATAACAAACTTTTTCTTTTTATGTTCATCTTCATGAGCATACATATTATTATTGTGCTCCGTTTATTCAAGTGTAGTGTATTATCATTATTCTTTGATTGACTAATGCTTTCTTTTATTTGATTAAGCTTTTTAATAATAAATTGTTGGGGTGTTTAAATTATGGGTTGTAAAATAGTTGGTGAAAGGTTTGTTGTTCCTCCTCACACGCTATACTTGCATTTGCATAATATGAGCCCTCAACCCGGGTTTCGTCCTTTTAGGTGGAGTGAAGTGTTGGGATTCGGCTCATGCTCAAACAAAGATAATGTATAATTTAATCAACAAGTTAAACATACAATGCAGCGGAATAAAATAAAACATAGAGAATACTGAATCCCTCAAAAGATCTGCCTATGAATTCAAAACGATCAGGCTATCAAGAATAGATAACAATCAAAATCGCATACCTCTATTAGATGAAGACTATCGAATCCTCAAGACAGATTCTTGATGTTTTTGTTCTTGTACACAAAGCTCACTTGTCGAAAACCAAAGCCTTCCAATTATCCGACCTCTAACAATAATCCACACAGGTGATCTGAAAACCTTCACAAGGTTGAGATTATGTTTTGCCAATACGATGCTAGTAGTCTAGGTTGTAAAAAACCTTCCTCCTCTACTTAATTAGCCTAAAGAAAATGAAAGAATTGTATTCTATCCTCTCTATAGCTATTCGGTCGAACCACTCTCTTTTGGGAGGTAGGGTGTCGATTTCAGGTATTCACATAGGGGGAGGCGCCAACAACATTAGCATATATATAAATAGGTTTAGTGTATGCAAACTATTGGACTAACTGCACTAAAGCCCTTATACATATTATTAAATATTCACTTTAAGCCCACAACACTTAATGAATATTTAATATGGCCCAATCTCATTTTAATTTCATTAATCACCTTTTGTGTGTGACCCATTAGGCCCTTAATATGTTGGCAATAAATATAATTAATTCAATTAAGAATTTCCTTTTATATTTATAGATCATGAGCGGCATCTAGAAATGCATCATGACCACCCAAATGCCAAGAGAGTCATCAAGCTTCGACTAGCCTTTCGTGTAAAATATGTCTGTGTAATTCGACCCCTTCACCAAATATCCCGTGATAAGAAAGAGCATGGTTCAGTGTCTACTCTTAACCCATTCCATATTAGATCTGCTTTTTTATATTAACTCCTTAAGTATTGCCTTGGCCAAGGACTTCAATAAGTCAATATAAGCCAGAGACATGTGAGATATGTCCCCTTGATAAATTGGGGTGATGAATCCTCTCTGGACCACTCATTCATCTTCGTATGCTTCATGTCATACCCAATAACACCTTACTATAAGCATCCTCGTGATTGGGACCCGTTCGTGATGAAATCTAAGTATGACGGTTCACATACAAGATGACCTGGTGTCACAAGTCAAAGGATTACTTACACTATTGACACATGAGAGTATTTACCAAAGATACTTGAGTGAAATACCAAATGGAACTCTCATTGCAGGTCATGTTCAGTGCACTTGTTCAACTAACAAGCACCCATATGTTATCCCCAAGTATCTCTAT
Organism: Fremontodendron californicum; assembly: GCA_030761205.1. Taxonomy (NCBI): domain Eukaryota; kingdom Viridiplantae; phylum Streptophyta; class Magnoliopsida; order Malvales; family Malvaceae; genus Fremontodendron; species Fremontodendron californicum. Next base: position 19,148,794 of record JAULJL010000008.1, read on the forward strand.
ACTTTCAACCTATGAGATCAGTTGCATGCATCATGTGAATGAAGGCGATATGCCAGTCTTTTAGCATTGTCAATGCCCTGTCTTGACAATACAATGACCAAGAATAGTTTTAGAAACACGGCATTGATGCATAAAGATCCTCATAATTGTAACACCTTGCAATGCCATTGTGTCTCATGGGCTTTATCTTCACAAGTCATTTATAACAATTATAACAATACTTATGGATAAAGAAATACCTCAATTATAATTAATAAACTATAATGTGCAATACATGAATATATAAAAAGTGTCTTACAAGCCTAACTAGGTTGGCTTGTAGGGCTTACACCAAAAATATGACATAAGTCAAAAGAACAAGATGGTTAGCAAGAATTTAAATATATATAAAGATAAACAATAATAGAAATAAGCAAGTTAAAGTAAGCAAATAATTAACAAAGAGATGAGCTCCATGGTTGGTACATTGGACAAAGCCCCCCTAACCATTATCTCTTGATTTTCATCAAGGTCATGAAGCCTTTTCAATCTCAAAATCATAAAAAATAACTAAGGTAAAAAAAATATGGAGATGAGCTCCATGATTGGTATATTGGACAAAGCCCACCCTAACCATTATCACTTGATTTTCATCAAGATCATGAAGCCTAACCATTGTTTTCTTCTTTTTTTTTTTTTTTTTGAAAAGCAAGAACAACAAGAAATATGTAAAAAAAAGGTAGGAAATCACATGGAAAACAAGAAATAAAGCATGAGGAAGAAGAAGAAAAAATGTAGTAGCAATGGTAGAATGACTACCTTAACAAAAGCTTTCTTTCTTTTTTTCAAAAACCTTTTCTTTTCTCCATTAGCTACTGACCTCCCTTCTCAAATGATCAGCCACTTAAGGAAAAATAAAACATTCCCCCCTCTCTCATGCTTGGCCGAATGGCCCCTCAATCATTGGATGATTTTTGCACTTTTTCTCCTCCAATCTTGGCCCTTAGATTAACATATTTTCATGACAACATTAAAATGTCATCTTGCCAATTGATATCAGCTCTTAAGATGTGTACTCAGCCCTTGTAATAACCTTATTCCTTAGATGAAAAAGAGGACCAATCCCATGCACTCCCTTGCTTGGCCCTTTGAGTGCCTACCCTTGGATGAGTTATGCTCTTCTATTCTTGGCCATTGGATGAGGATTCTTTCATGACAACATAAAAATGCCATCTTGGCATTTAATCCCAGCCCTTTACATGTGTACTTAGCCCTTCTACATGGCCTAAGCCATTGGACGAAAAGGAACAATCCCATGCACTTCCTTGCTTGGCCGAATGGATGTCCACCTTTGGATGAGTTGTGCTCTTCCATTCTTGGCCATTAGATGAGGGTTCTTTCATGACAAATAAAAATGTCATCTTGGCATTTAATCTTGACCATTGAATGGTGTATTCAACTTTTCTACAAGGCACCTAAGCCATTGGATGAAAGGGGGACCATTTGCAAGGTACTAATGGTAGCATGTGAGCTTGATAGTGACTAAGGAATTAAATTGATCAAACTTTCTTATTCTCCTCTATGCTGGCTGACCAAAGGAGGTAAAATCCCAGCAATTCCTTCTTCTTTCATATTTTTCTTAATTACAAATTTGCCCTTTTCGGTTTCTTCGATAAAATGACCTTTTTGACCACCGAACCTAAATAAATAGCAAATGAACTCCAAATTCAAATTTTCTTTTTTTTCAATACTTCCAAAAAAAATAAAAACAAATTGAATTCTGGAAGTTTTCAAAAAATTTCGAGTCCATTTGCTATTTATTTGGATTTTTTCTTACAAAATTGCCCTTTTGTACACCCGAACTTTCACCAATTTTAAACGAGCTCCAAATCCAAATTTTTCTTCACTGATCTCTTCCAAATAATTTAAAAGTGTGATCTGGAAGTTTTTATAATTTTTGGAACTCATTTGCTATTTTTTCGGGATTTATCTATTTGAATTTCTACATAATAGACCCGGGATTTGGTCATTTTGTAAACGAACTCCGAATCAAGATTTTATTTCACCAATCTCTTCCAAATAATTTAAGAATGAGATCTTCAAATTTTCAGAATTTTTGGGGCTCATTTACTATTTTTCTAGGATTTATCCTTTTGAATTTATGCATAGTGGACCCGAGATTTGGCCATTTTGTAAACGAACTCCGAATCAAGATTTTCTTTTACCAATCTCTTCGAAATGATTTAAGAATGAGATCTGCAAATTTTTAGAAATTTTGGAGTTCATTTGCTATTTTTTCGGGATTTATCCTTTTGAATTTCTACATAGTGGACCCGAGATTTGGCCATTTTGCAAACGAACTCCGAATCAAGATTTTCTTTCGCCAATCTCTTCGAAATGATTTAAGAATGAGATCTGCAAATTTTCAAAAATTTTGGAGTTCATCTTCAATCACTCCTCATCAATTAGTAGCTTTACTCTTACCAAATCGGGTCATTTCTGTAATTCTTCCAAATTTCACCGAAATCCACCAAAAATCCTAATTCTCGGTTTCTTTCGAATTGATTTTTCCTTCGGTTTTTCTTCCAAGTAGCCTCTCCATTACCCGTTGTCAGTGCTTATCTCAGAACTAGGGTTTTATTTCAGTGATTTTTCCTTTGGAACCTCCAATTTCGGACAATTTGATCGTTTAAGCACTTTTCCCCAAATTCTCAGAACTAGGGTTTTCTTTCTATTGAAATTTCGTAACCTAACTTTCGAACTCCATATCTTTCAATGTAGACCTCGGATTATCAAAATTCTTTCACCATTATTCAATTAAACTTCAAATCTTGATTTTGAAAGTGGGTTGACTTTTTTAATAGTTGACTTTTTTGAGGTTGACTTTTTCGGGGTTGACTTCCAGTTTGACTTTTTATGCTCGACTTCTTAGACTAAGTCCCAGTACCACCTGCAGGATGAGAAAACCTTTTTGCATTCTGAAACATCAATTTAGGAAGAAAAATACCTGATTTAGAGGTCCGGATAAAATTAGGTGTCTACAGCTACCCCTCTTTGGCTATTATTGAGAATCAGGAATCAGGCAAAAATAAACAAACACTAATTTTGTCCGGTTAGTGAAATCACATGTGAAAAAAAGGGAAAGGGGATTACATTCATTTCCATATATCTTTGTTTTCATCATTAACTTTTTTTTTTTTGAAAAAGATGTAAATAGAAGATTTTGTCCTTAAACTGAATTCCCTGACTAATCAAGGCTCGACCCGTCTTAAGGAAACATATTCAATTTTAAAACAAAATATATGACTCCACTTCAAAAAAAAGAACGAGTTTTAAAACAAAAGAAAATACCTCGACGATGGTCTTGGGGCTGACTCATTTGATAAAACAGAATGAATTCGATTTAGAACAAAAGGAAATACCTCAACGATGGTCTCGGGGCTCGATTCATCTGATAAAACAAAATGAATTCAATTTAAAACAAAAGGAAATACCTCGACGATGATCTCGAGGCTCGACTCATTTGATAAAACAGAATGAATTCGATTTAAAACAAAAGGAAATACCTCGACGCTGGTCTCGGGGCTCGACTCATTTGATAAAACAGAATGAATTCGATTTAAAACAAAAGGAAATACCTCAACGATGGTCACGGGGCTCGACTCATTTGATAAAATAGAATGAATTCGATTTAAAACATAAGGAAATACCTCGACGATGATCTCGTGGCTCGACTAATTTGATAAAACAGAATGAATTCGATTTAAAACAAAAGGAAATACCTCGACGATGGTATCGGGGCTTGACTCATTTGATAAAACAGAATGAATTCGATTTAAAACATAAGGAAATACCTCGACGATGGTCTCGGGGCTCGACTCATTTGATAAAACAGAATAAATTCGATTTAAAATAAAAGGAAATACCTCGACGATGGTCTCGAGGCTCAACTCATTTGATAAAACAGAATGAATTTGATTTAAAACAAAAGGAAATACCTCGACAATGGTCTCGGGGCTCGACTCATTTGATAAAATAGAATGAATTCGATTTAAAACATAAGGAAATACCTCGATGATGGTCTCGGGGCTCGACTCATTTGATAAAACAGAATGAATTTGATTTAAAACAAAAGGAAATACCTCGACGATGGTCTCGAGGCTCGACTCATTTGATAGAACATAATGAATTTGATTTAAGCCAAAGTTTTCTTGCTTTCTGCAGTGTTAGCTAAATGCAATGACGAGAATGACATGATTTGCAAATGTTTGTATGTCTCTTAAGGATGAATGCAATCAAATGATTGTGTCATGATTTCTAATCCATGGATTCTTGAGGTTCACGTATTATCTGATTCCATGACGGAGTCTTCAATTGTTCACTGATGCCCCACTCAAGGAACCCTTTACTCAAGATAAATTGTCAAACAGTCCCAGCTTCTGACTTCGCTGAAATTCACAAATTTCTGACTTCATGATGGAGTCTCCAACACATTCACTGTTTTCCTTTACTTGGTGAATTTTCGATCAGGATTAGTGGTTTCCAAACCTTTTCTAAGATTTAGATCTATTTCTTGGTAATACTTTTAAAATCCCTTTATTGTATGAATACTAATCATCATTCAATTTAATAACAAACAAAATGCATCTTAAAAATGTATGAAAGAAAGTATGAAACAAGTAGACGTCATAAAAGGGATAACAAAAATTTATTGTAACACAATGTTTTAAAATGATAAAAGTGGATATCGAAGATATAAGAAACAAATGTAAAGCTATAGGTTGTAGATGCACCACATGCAGAATATCTTGGACCAAACCTTTTTCAAATCATCTAAAATTTCTCTTGAACGAGCAATTTACTTGGGTAATCTCTTGGCTTCCGTAGTTACGTCAGACTGAGTTGTTCCCCTTTTCTTTTGATTTTCAAATACTTTCTCCCCCTTTACACGAAGCATTGATTCAATCCTTAATTAGTACTTGAGCCGCCCTTTACGGGTTTTCAACTCAAGTGTCTCCCATTTGGTATTAAGTGGCCCTTTGCGGGTTTTCGGCTTAAACCTCTCCCTTTTTTTTTTTTTACTTTACCATGCATATGAGAATTCTAAATGCTTCCAAGGTAAAAATGTCAATTCAAAAGATGGGACAAATTCTGAGAACAACCTTTCAAATTAAATATTAATGCTTGATCAAAATGGACTTTTAAAGCACGTAATGTAGGCCAAGGTTCGGGTTTAGAAAGAAAGGATAATAGGCCCAAAGTGTGTTTAAGGGTGATTGGATCAAGGATCATTTCCTGAGGAGAATTCATTCTTGAAACATTTGTCCCTTTTTTTTCCTTAACTTTTCTTTTTTCTTTTTCATTCTTTTTTTTTTTATTGCTGGCTTTCATTTGCCATTCTTTGATTTCACATTTTTTGATGACTTTTTTTTTGCCATGATTTTCAATTATTTTTCCTCGTATTTGCCCTCCGGTGTAAAGGGTAATCCTTGATCAGGGTTCAAAGAAAGAAATAATTCCTAAGGCTCAAAAGGGGTGACTAAGGATAATTTCTTCTTAGTGAAAGGAATATGAAAGATGACCATTCATCATATCAAGCATGAATATTATTATTTAAAAAGCAATTCTCAGGGGAGATAGATATATAGAATTTCAATTTCTACACTTGGAATCATTCGAATTTCCATGTGCATAGCATCACACATTTGTTTTTCAAGAATAATACTTCTTCAGTTCATCAGCATTCACGAGATGTCTAAAATCATCCCCGTCCATCCAAGTTAGAATCAATGCTCCTCCAGAAAAAGTTCTTTTTACCACATAGGGTCCTTCCCAATTTGGAGCCCATTTTCCTCGTGGATCCTCCACTATAGGGGAAATTTTCCTCAGTACTAACTCTCCTTCTCGGAACTGTCTAGGTCGAACCTTCTTGTTATGGGCTTAAATCATCCTTTTCTGATACAACTGCCAATGAAAAATTGCCTTCAATCTTTTCTCCTTGATGAGATTCAACTGTTATAACGAGCTCTAACCCATTCTGCCTCTTCTAGGCCAACTTCCATCAAAACCCGAAGTGAAGGAATCTCAACTTCAATAGGTAGCAATGCTTCTATACTATATAGCAAAGAAACCGGCATTGCCCCTTTAGATGTACGAACCGAAGTGCGATATGCGTGAAGAGCAAAAGGCAAAATCTCATGCCAATCCTTGTACACATCAGTCATCTTCTCCACAATCTTCTTGATGTTTTTATTGGCTGCTTCTATTGTCCCATTCATCTTTGGTCGGTAAGGTTCCGAATTGTGATGCGTGATCTTGAACTGAGTACACACCTTTCTCATCATCTTATTGTTCACCATTGAGAGCAATATCTGAAATAATTCTTGCTGGCAATCCATATCAACATATGATTTCCTTCTTAAAAAATCTGCATACCATCGACTTTGTCACATTCATATAAGAAGCAGCTTCCACCCACTTTGTGAAATAATCTTTGGCCACCAGGATGAAACGATGTCTATTTGAAGCTTTCGGGGTAATCGGGCCAATCATATCCATTCCCCACATCGAGAATGGCATTGGTGCGGTCATGACATGCAATGGCGATGGCGGCACATGGATCTTATCTGCATATATCTGGCATTTACGACACTTCCGGGAATAACTGATACAATCTCCTTCCATTGTCAGCCAATAATATCATGCCTTCATAATCTGCTTAGCAAGCATATGACCATTAGCATGGGTGCCACATATCTCTTCATGGACTTCCTCTATGATTCTTCGAGCTTCGACAGATCTGACACATTTGAATAGGACTTGATCTTTCCTTTTCCTGTAGAGAATCTTGCCATCTAGAACAAAACTCATTGCTAGCCTTCTCAGAGTTCTCTTGTCATTTTCTGTTGCTCGCTCTAGATACTGTTGATTCTTGATGTATTGCAAAATGTCGTTATACCAAGGGAGACAATATATTTCTTTTTCAATGCTCAAGCAATGGGCAGGAGACTCATATATGCTCATTCTGATTGACACAACTTCAGCCTATTCATTCACTTTAGACAGTGATGACAAAGTAGCCAGAGCATCAGCCATTCGGTTTTCTTCTCGGGGAAGTAATTGAAACTTACTTCTTCAAACTCCTCCAAAAAACTTAGTATGAGTTCTCAATATCGGATTAATTTTGTATCTCGGGTTTCCTAATCTCCGTATAACTGGTATATCACTAGGGCTGAATCTCCGAAAACCTCCAGTTTTTTTTTTATCTTTCTGTCTAGTGTAGCCTGAAGGCCCATTTTACATGCCTTATATTCTGTAGTATTGTTTGTTTAATCAAAATCCAATCTGGCAGTGAAAAGGTAATAATCTTCTTATGGAGATATGAGGACTACACCAATTCCGTGCCCCAGGGCATTGGATGCCCCATCAAAGTACATCTTCCATATTTTTTTCTTCGAGGGAACCTCATCTCCTTGTGAGACGCACATCAAGTCTTCATCCGAGAAATCAAAGTTTAGAGGCTTATGATCTTCCACTGCCCAACTTGTTAAGAACTCGACTACTGTACTGCCCTTAATAGCCTTCTGAATTATGTATACAATGTCGTACTCTGACAACAAAACTTGCCATCTTGTTGTCCTCCCTGACAAAGAAGGCGATTCCAACATGTACTTGATTGGATCTGACTTGGCAATCAACCACATCGTGTGGTACAACATGTATTATCTGAGCCTCCGAGCAGTCCAAGCTAAGGCACAGCACAACTTTTCTACTGACGAATATTTCAGCTCATAATCTATGAACTTCTTGCTAAGATAGTAGAATGCTTGTTCTTTCTTTCCAGTATCATCAAGCTGCCCCAAAACACAACCCATGGATCTCTCAAATACCGATAGATACAATATCATCAGTTTATCCAAAATCGGTGGCATTAATACTAGTGGGTTGGATAGATAATGTTTAACCTTTTCAAAGGTGATGTGACAACCCTCATCCCACTCTCCTGGATCACATTTTCGAAGTAGCTTAAATATTGGATCACATTTATCGATTAACTGAGAAATAAACAGAGCAATGTAATTCAATCTCCCCAGAAAACCTCTTACTTCTTTTTGAGTATGTGGAGGTGGAAAATTCTGGATGGCCTTCACTTTATCTGGGTCAATCTCAATTCCCCTTTTGCTAACAACGAAACCCAACAATTTCCCCGAAGTGACTCCAAAAGTGCATTTTGGCGGGTTTAGCTTGAGTTGAAACTTTCTTAGTCTTTCAAAGAGTTTCCTAAGATTCGCAATATGCTCCTCTTCTCCTTGTGACTTTGCAATCATATCATCAACATAGACCTCAATTCCCTTATGCATCATATCATGAAACAAGGTCACCATGGCTCTCTGATATGTTGCTCCATCATTCTTCAATCCAAATGGCATTACCTTGTAGCAGAATGTTCCCAACACTGTAACAAATATGGTTTTCTCCATATCTTCTAGTCCCATCTTAATCTGATTATATCCCGAGAATCGGTCCATGAAAGAAAACAAAGAACTCTTCGCCGTATTATCCACCAAAGTATCAATGTGGGGCAAAGGAAAATTATCTTTGGGACTAGCCTTGTTCAAATCTAGGTAATCAATGCACATCTGCACCTTGCCATCCTTTTTTGGTACTGGAACAATATTTGCCACCCATTCCGGATATTTTGCCACCTCTAAGAATCTAGAATCAAACTGCTTTTTTACCTCCTCTTTTACCTTTAACAGCATGTCCGACCTCATTCTTCTCAATTTTTGCTAAATTGAGTTGCACTCTGGGCTTAAAGGGAGCTTATGTACCACAATATCTGGATCCAAACCCGACATGTCTTGGTATGACCATATAAATACATCTACATATTCCTGGAGCAAGGCTATCAACTCACCCCGTTATTGATGACGACAATGTAGTCCCAATTTTAACCTCTTTTATCTCCTCACTACTTCCCAAATTTAACAATTGCAATAGCTCTTCATGAGGAAGTACTTGTTTCTCTTTTTGTTCTATTTTTCTTAATAAGTCCGGAGGTAGACCATAATCCTAAATATCTTCGGCCTCAAAATCACTCGTGCAAATGGGTCTTTCAAAATCAATTTCAGAATTATTGATAGGAAGGTCCTCATATTCTGCATCTGTACACCTGTAAATAAGTGGGGAAGAAACAATATAGGAAAACATATATACAATGAAAGCAAAATAAATAGCATAAATGAAAGAATATGGACACATCAATATGAAGGAAATGCATCGTGTTTGTTATTTATTGAATGAAAACTTTTAGACAAAAGCCCATTACAAAAGAAATTCTTAATATCTTCGGGAAAAGATATTTAAGATTTGTTTAAAAGCATTACATTGGAATAGACCTAAAGACTATGGGCAGCTCAGTTGCACTCTAATTGTTCAGTTTATATCCTGGTGGACAAGGTCGCACCATCCAGTTAGCATTCTCACTTTCAATTCTCTCCTCCCTGGTCATGCAGATCTCCATATCCTGTATCTGCTCATCCCTATTCACCTGGAATCTCTCGAAGGCTTGCTCAATCATTATAAGTACATCATCTGAATTCTTTTCTCTAAACAGAAAACCGATCGAGCGAAAGCTGTGAAGGATTGGTGAGAATGTCATAGGCTCCCACTCAATATCCATACCCGTGAGACGGGCCATCCTCCTTTGTCGGTTCTTTTCAATTTGTTTCCTCTTCTCATGGGCCTTCGAAAGATATCCTAAGCCAAACCGGTTCTTCTTTCCCACTATTTCAATTGCCCGGGCCATCCCCTAAAGATACTTTCTGAGACCTTTACCAGCCCTGTAGCCCTTTCCTACGGTAGTCCTCACTCCCAATCTTGTATTCTTTGACCACTTCGATTTTGGAACTTTTTATCCTTCAGCGACGGATATTGCATTCACAAACTTCAAGGATCGGAAAGAGTATTCCACAGCCTCCTCATTCGACTCAATGTAAGGGGAACCAGTAGATGCAGAGGCTATGATGTCTTCTTCTCCCGATACAATGACCAAACATCTCTCCATAACAAATTTCAACTTTTGGTGGAGAAATGAGGGTACAGCCCCTGCTGAATGTATCAAAGGCCTTCCCAACAAGCAATTGTAGGACGGGGTAATATCCATGACTTGGAAATTGACCTTATAGGTGCAAGGACCTATCTCCATTGGGACCTCGATAGTTCCCATTACCTCCCGTCTAGTTCTATCAAAAGCTCTAACCACCGTGCAACTTGGCAGCAAATAAGAAATATCCACTGGCAATTTGGACAAGGTTGCCAAGCGTAGCACATTTAATGAAGAACCATTATCCAAAAAGACCCTCGGTAATATGTGCCCTTTGCAGGCGGTTGTTATGTAAAGAGCTTTGGTTGATCCAATACCATTGGATGGTATTTCATCATAACTGAAATAGATATGATCATCTGCTGCAATGTTTCCCACCAGCCTATCTAGTTTTTCCACTGATATGTTGTTGACAACATATGCCTGATTCAAAACTCTCAACAAGGCATTTTGGTGTGGCTTTGAATTCAGTAGCAAAGATAGGATTGAAATTCTTGCTGGCTGATGCTGCAGTTTCTCAACCACACTATACTCACTATACTTTATGAACTTTAAAAACTCGCAAGCTTCTTTTTTGTTCACCTACTCTTTTATCTTGTTAACCGGGACTGAGCCCCTCTCTACTTCTTTTGACGAATCCATCTCAATATGGATTGGCTCAGCTGCCTTCTTCTCTTTATCCATTCCTCGTTGATCCCTGTTCAACAACCTCAGGGGCATAACACCTTCCATTTCGTGTTAAATTCTTTACACTTATGATATCTTGCTGACTCGAAGACCCTGGCATAACCATGCTGCAATTATACTTCCAAGGTGCAGCTGTGTTTTCCTTGTATGAGAAGGAAGAAGGCAAATCTATCATTAACTTAGGAGTGATTTCTTCAATAACCGGCATAACTTTCTCCTCTAGGTCATCATAATAGATAATCAAAGGTCTTCCTATTCCATAGCCAGCTGCATTATCGATAACCTCTACTTTGTCCTCTATTTCTTCGTAAAACTTGGCCTCCCCCTCATCCATCATCTTTTGGACTTTAACCAGAAAGTCCCCGCAGTCTTGTATGAAATGACCTATACATTTATGGAGCGGGCACCAATTCTGCACCCTCTTTGCAACCACTTTTAAGCTGTCTACATCCCCCACCATTCCTGCCTTAACCATCTCGACCCATACTGTTAACATTGGAGTCTTGACTTCACCGGCATTTCTTTTTACCCTTCTGACTTTCCCTGTCCATACTGTATTTACCCGATTCTCAGCATGATCAGGCAATGGATTTCCTGCTACATTTCGCTCATTCTTTACCCTGAAGGCTTTGGACTTTCTTTTTAAAGGCCAGGCAATCTTTAGTTGAATGTCCTTGAATTCCTGCATGATACGCGCAGTTGGTATTTGCATTGTACCACCTACGATATGGCGGTGTCAGAGGTTTGAGGTATACGGGTGCAACAAGCTGACCCTACAACAGTTTAGGATATAGCTCACCATAGGTGGTAGGAATCAGATCAAATTGGGGTTTTTGATCGTTCCTTGGTGAACGTTGGTCATTGCGCCCAGCTTCTTGAGTGTTTGGGATAGTGTTTCGGGGAAAGGTTATCTGTGGGGATATACCAGTTGGAAACGGCTGTTGTGATATACTGGTATAAGGCAATGGATTTTGGTTAAGGTGGTTCACATTAGGGTAGTAATGATTATACCCCAGGTAAGGTGTGTAGGGTGTAGAAGGTGCATAAGATGTAGTAAGAGTATAAGGCCTTGGTGGTGTATATGGTGTAGGAGTTGTATATGGATATTGGTTGATACTAACTGCGTGGGTCTCTGATGGAGACTCAATTAAGAGTTGTAAACCCAAGTGCAGGTTATGTTCAAGTAATAAATTCTCGGGTGTCCGAGGTCGAACCACAGGGAAGCGTATTAGTAGGTATAAGTTTATAAATATATAAGAAAAAGAAAGTAAACAAGATATTAGGGAATCAACAACAAAATAAGATAAACAAGATATTAGAGAACAAAATAAACAAAATATAAAAGAAATTAAACAAGATATAAAAAACAATAAGAAAAGATGTTGAGGTTAGAGAATCCACTCTTGGTGTTATGCTAAGATTAATCTTGTTTTATTAGACAATTGAAATCCACACATAAGGGAGGTTCCAATCGGAAGGTTTAGCAATTCAGTCCAAATTGTCCAACGTCCATAGCATATGATATTATGTTCATTTGTTGTCCTCAAAACTCATAAAAAGAGTCCAAGCATTCCTTATGCCAAGGTATATGTCTACAACAAATCAAGGTTATGAAACCAAGCATTTACTGTGCCATTTTCATTGTCAATAATGAATCAAGATCTCTACTTTGCAAGTATGATTTTAAACCAAAAGAAAATATTATCTATACTAGTGTTTATAAATGATGATTCATTTTAGCTCATGTTTAAGAGACTAACCTTAGCATTTACCAAAAGCTTCACCTCAACAATATGATTAGCAACACATACTAGATATGAATAAAATGAAAAGAAATGTAAGAAACATAAGTAAATAAAGAAAAAGAAAACTAGAGAAAGGAAAGAAGAAGAAAACTTAGAGAATCTTATTACAATGGCTAATATCCTACCAATGTATAATATGATTCTCTTACAATCATCCAAGGCCCTCTATTTATACACATTTTGGAGAGCTAAATGACAAGAGACAAGCTTTATAAATTTCAAAGGTAGGTATAATAGGTGGGTGCATTTTTCTAACAATTTTCGTCATATTGTATGACAATTCTGATCAGCCAGCTTGATGGTCGATTTTGTCAATATTGGAGGCTTGATCTGATCACATGGTCTTCTAGAAAAATGTTCCCCTATCAGTCGGTGATCCATAGACGTTGGAATCAGCTCATTTTCTGATGTGGATCAGAAGATATGGTCAAAATACCAAAACTTGTCAGCACAGACATCATTGCGCATCAGCCAACTTGATGGTTGATTGTGCTAGGGAAAAGGACTCCGTTTCAAGAAGTGTAAAGAATGAAAAAGATAGATGTGCCTCTTAGCTTTGCACGGTTAAAATTCCAGCCTTATTGCTTTAGTGAAACTCCAGATATAGCTGATATCCATTTTCCACAGCATTATCTAAATATGAAAGCAAATTACTAAAATAACCATTAATATTAAGCAAACCAATGGGTTTCTTATTTGTGACCAAAGATGACCAAGAAGCCACGCAAGCTATTTCTTCCAATGTACCCAGACCTCCTGGTAAAGCAATGAATGCATCGGCAGAATGGTACATGATTGTCATTCGTTCAGGGATACTCCAGACTTGTATTTCCATACCCAAGGTAGGTCCACAAAAATCTGTGAATAGTTTTGGCACGATTCCTAGAACTGGACTTCCTCCGGCATGTGTTGCTGTAGCGACTGCTCCCATTAAACCCGTACTACCGCCTCCATAAATCAACTGGATCTTTTGTTGGGCAAGTATTACTCCAACTCTAATGGCTTCATCAGCGAATATGTTATTTTTCCCTGGATAAGCACCTCCAAAGACACAAATTTTTTTAATGCGTTGGGACGAAGTACTTTCCATTTTTTTCTTTTTCGAGTGCCTGAAAGAGAATGAGTACATGGTGTAATATATAGAGGACTGAGTAGTGAATCAGACAAGAGTAATAATGTCGTCGAAAGTGTATTTGACCTGTCAGAAGAAAATGTTAACCTAACAAAAGCTTTTTGAGTGATTTCAGGAAGAAAATCAAAAAGAGAAGAAAAATCAACCGTAAAAGTCAAGAGTAATAATGTCGCCGAAAGTGTATTTGACCTGTCAGAAGAAAATGTTAACCTAACAAAAGATTTTTGAGTGATTTCAGGAAGAAAATCAAAAAGAGAAGAAAAATCAACCGTAAAAGACCAATGCAAAACAAAAAAAAACGAGAATAATTACACAAATCGAACAACACGTAAATTAAACCGAAATGAAGTTATTGCAAATCAAACCAAAAGCTGAGAAGTTATTTATTGTAGTTGTGATTGTGGCTCACATCTTCCTCTGGTTTTACATCCAGAAACGGCTTAAACGCCTTCTATGAGTCGAGGATATGCTTCCCATCCAGTTTTCTTACAAGCTGGCAAACAGGGTCTTTTAACATCAGATTCCCAAGATGTTGCCATTCCCTTTGGAATTGCGGCCATAAATCAAGAATTTCTCTTTGTACGTCTCCACTAGGATGCGTCTCAAGAGAAAGTTGGATATTACTGATAACTCGTATAATTATATAGTTTTTAGTTATGTTTTATTATTGTTTTGTGTCAAATACGAGTTATTATTGTTTAGTCTAATTGTGTTTATGATCTTTTATATTTTTATGTAATTTGGTGTTTTTCACAAGTTTCTTTGAGTGATTTCAGATTACTAGAATTAAGGGCAAATCTAGTTCAGTTCCAGTTCCGACACCGTTTGCCATATCAGCTATATCTCGAGTTTCACTGAAGCAATAAGGCTGAAATTTGTAGCCGTGCAAAGCTAAGAGGCATATCTATCTTTTTCATGTTTTACACTTCTTGAAACGGAGTCGTTTTCCCTAGCGAAATCCACCATCAAGTTGGCTGATGTGCAATGACGTCTGTGCTGACCTGTTTTCGTATTTTGCCCATATATTCTTATCCACATCAGTAAATGAGCTGATTCCAACGGCTATGGATCCATAACTGATAGGGGTATATTTTTCTAGAAGACCATTTTATCAGATTGAGCCTCCAACATTGACAAAATCGACCGTCAAGCTGGCTGATCAGAATTGTCATACAATATGACGAAAATTGTTAGAAAAATGCACCCACCTATTATACCTACCTTTGAAATTTGTAAAGCTTGTCTCTTGTCATTTAGCCCTCCAAAATGTGTATAAATAGAGGGCCTTGGATGAGTATTGGGATACATTGATACATTGGTAGGATATTAGCCATTGTAATAAAATTCTCTAAGTTTTCTTCTTCTTTCCTTTCTCTAGTTTTCTTTTTCTTTACTTATGTTTCTTACATTCCTTTTCATTTTATTCATATCTAGTATGTGTTGCTAATCATATTGTTGAGGTGATGAGGTGAAGCTTTTCGTAAATGCTAAGGTTAGTCTCTTAAACTTGAGCTAAAATGAATGATCATTTATAAACACTAGTATAGATAATATTTTATTTTGGTTTAAAATCATACTTGCAAAGTAGAGATCTTGATTCGTTATTGACAAGGAAAATGGCACAGTAAATGCTTGGTTTCATAACCTTGATTTGTTGTAGACATATACCTTGGCATAAGGAATGCATGGACTCTTTTTATGAGTTTTGAGGACACCAAATGAACATAATATCATATGCTATGGACGTTGGACAATTTGGACTGAATTGCTAAACCTTCCGATTGGAACCTCCCTTATGTGTGGATTTCAATTGTGTAATAAAACAAGATTAATCTTAGCATAACACCAAGAGTGGATTCTCTAACCTCAACATCTTTTCTTATTGTTTTTTATATCTTGTTTAATTGCTTTTATGTTATTTTGTTTATTTTGTTCTCTAATATCTTGTTTACTTTCTTTGTTATTGATTCCTTAATATCTTGTTTATTTTCTTTTTCTTATATATTTATAAACTTATACTTACTAATACGCTTCCCTGTGGTTCGACCTCGGACACCCGAGAATTTATTACTTGAACATAACCTGCACTTGGGTTTACAACTCTTAATTGAGTTTCCATCAAGTTTTTGGCGCCGTTGCCGGGGAAGCAATACTAAGTATATAAGTTATAAGTATATTTATTTTTATTGGCTGGTTATACCGCCTAATTTTGTATATATTTATTTTTATTGGCTGGTTATACCGCCTAATTTATTTTTATTGGCTGGTTATACCGCCTACTTTTGTATATATTTATTTTTATTGGCTGGTTATACTGCCTAATTTGTATATTAACTTTGTTTTATGCTTGTTTGGCGACGTGATTTTAGATCTCGTCGTTTAGTTAGATTTTATTGTGAAACTTTTTCAGGTAATCTTTCTAATACAACTCCTACCATGGCTGACAATGAAAGTGTTCATGCTGAAGATGAGAACAGACAAGTACGCACCATGCGTGACTACTTGCAACCAACTCGAAGCTCATCACCCTCTTGTTTTATTTTTCCTCTCAATGCAAACAACTTTCGTTTTAAACCAGGTATGATAGCTTTGCTTCCAAATTTCCATGGGTTAGAATCGGAAAGTGCTTACTCGTTTCTAAAAGACTTCGAAGATGTATGTGTCACCTTTAATGACCAACAATGTACAAATGAAATTGTCAAGCTAAAATTATTTCCTTTTTCTTTAAAAGATAAAGCAAAAATTTGGCTTCATAATTTAAAACCAAGGTCAATTGGCACATGGCAAGAATTACAAACTGAGTTTCTAAAGAAATTTTTCCCAGCACATAAAACTACTGCTTTGAAAAGACAGATTCAAAATTTCAATCAAAATCAAAATGAAGCATTTTTTCAGTGCTGGGAGCGTTTTAAAGATTTGTTAAGTTTTTGTCCACATCATGGTTTTGAAAAATGGCGTCTTATTAGTTTCTTTTATGAAAGTTTAACTCCCGAAACTAAACAATTTGTTGAAACAATGTGTAACGGTGAGTTTCTAGAAAAAGAACCTGAAGAAGCCTTTGACTACCTAGACCATTTGGCAGATAACTCTCAAGCCTGGCACACAGATAATTCCTCTGAAAGTTCCAATAGATCTAATCTTGTTTCTAACAGAGGTAAATATCATTTTAGTCAAGAAGATGAGATAAAAGCTAAAGTAGCTAATTTGGCTAGAAAGATTGAAGCCATGGAACTTAGAGAAGTAAAAGAAGTCAAAACGGTTAAAAATGAAGAAAGTTGTGGAATTTGTGAAATCATGGGACACCCCACTTCTGAATGTCCAAACATTCCCATTCTTAAAGAAGCGTTGCATGATCAAGTAAATTCCATAAACACATTTAAAAAGCCTTTTCCTTCTCCTTACTCTGAAACGTATAACCCTGAATGGAGAAATCATCCCAACTTCAGTTGGCGGAATAATAATCATGTTCAGGTACCACAATCTCAAAAGTCGGGCAACACTTTTTCCTATCAACCTTCACGTGTACAAACCTTGGAAGAGACATTGCAAGCATTCATGCAAACACAAGCAAATGTGAATAACCGGACTTCACAGGACATCAATGAGATCAAAAACACCTTGTCCACATTGACAGCTTCATTACGCACTCAAGAAAAAGGTAAGTTTCCTGCTCAACCTCAGCCTAACCCTTCTACTCAATGTCTTGTTTCTTGCTCCAATGAAACTCAACAGGAAAATGCCAGTTCTATCACAACTCTTCGAAGTGGAAAGGCAATTGACAAAAACATTCCATCAAAAGACCAAGATCCTCCTTCCCCTCCGAAAAGTAATGGTAAGGATAATGGTAAGTCTGAACTTCTTGAAAATTTGGACAAAGAAAAAGGTATGCATCCTGCTCCTTTTCCTCAAAGGTTGCAAACAATAAAGAATTTGAATCAAAATGCAGAAATTTATGAACTTTTCAAACAAGTTAAGATTAACATTCCTTTATTGGATGCAATCAAACAAGTTCCATCTTATGCTAAATTTTTGAAGGACATGTGCACAGTTAAAAGGAAACATAATGTACAAAAGAAAGCATTTCTGACGGAAAGTGTGAGCTCAATCATTCAGCACCTTACTCCACCAAAATTCAAAGATCCTGGATGTCCAACAATCTCATGCATCATTGGAAACACTAGAATAGAACGTGCTTTGCTTGATCTTGGTGCTAGTGTTAATCTTTTGCCTTTTTCTGTTTATCAACAGTTAGGTTTAGGTGAACTCAAGGAAACACCTGTTACACTTCAACTAGCTGATCGTTCTGTAAAAATTCCTCGAGGGATAGTTGAAGATGTTTTGGTTCAAATTGATAATTTTTACTTCCCTGTTGATTTTATTGTTTTGGACACACATCCTGTTTCAAATCCAAATGTTCAAATTCCTGTTATATTAGGCCGTCCATTTCTTGCAACTTCTAATGCTCTGATAAATTGCAGGAATGGTATGTTGAACATTTCTTTTGGAAATATGACTTTAGAATTAAATGTGTTCAACATTTGCAAGCAACCTGGTGATAATTCAGAAGTACATGAAGTGGATTTCATTGAAGAACTTGTTCATGAGCATCTCACCACTACCACATTCCATGATCCTTTAGAAGCTTATTTAATTGAATGTGAGTTTGATAATGCTTCAGAAATTTCACACACTGATTCTTTGTTAAATTCTTTTCAGGATAAGCATTGTTGGAAACAAAAGTTTGAGGAACTTCCATCACTCACAAATGTCACTGTACCATCAACTATTGAACCACCCAAGCTGGATTTAAAACCATTGCCATCCGAGCTAAAATATTCCTTTTTGGGTGAGAGTGAAACTTTTCCAGTCATAATTTCTTCACATCTTGATGAACTACAAGAAGGTAAGTTGTTACAAGTTTTGAAGATGCACAAAAATGCATTAGGATGGACCTTAGCTGACATAAAGGGAATAAGCCCATTAATCTGCACACATAATATTTATTTAGAGGAAAATGCTAAACCCTCTAGACAAATGCAACGAAGGCTTAATCCTAATATGAAAGAAGTAGTGAGAAATGAAGTCATTAAACTTCTAGATAATGGAATCATTTATCCTATCTCTGATAGCAAATGGGTAAGTCCTACTCAAGTCGTACCTAAGAAATCTGGAGTTACTGTAGTTAAAAATGAAAACAATGAATTAATTCCAGCTAGGACTGTTACTGGTTGGCGCATGTGCATTGACTATAGGAAACTTAACTCAGTGACGAGGAAAGATCATTTCCTTTGCCTTTCATGGATCAAATCTTAGAAAGAGTTGCAGGGCATGAGTTTTATTGTTTTCTAGATGGATATTCTGGGTATAATCAAATTGCCATTGCACTTGAGGACCAAGAGAAAACCACTTTTACATGTCCTTTTGGTACTTTTGCATATCGTAGAATGCCATTTGGATTATGTAACGCCCCTGCCACATTTCAAAGATGCATGCTTAGCATTTTTAGTGACATGATTGAACGTAATCTTGAGATTTTCATGGATGATTTTTCTGTTTCTGGTGATTCATTTGATGATTGCTTAGCCAATTTGAAAAATGTATTGATTAGGTGTGAAGAAAAAAATCTTGTTCTTAATTGGGAAAAATGTCATTTCATGGTCACTAAAGGTATTGTACTAGGTCACATTGTTTCTGCAAAAGGGATTGAGGTAGACAAGTCAAAACTTGAATTGATTGCTAATCTACCCACACCAAAGACAGTAAAGGACATTAGGTCATTCTTGGGACATGCAGGTTTTTATAGAAGATTCATAAAAGATTTTAGCACGATATCTAAACCTCTATGTAATCTTTTAATGAAAGACACTGCATTTGAATGGACTAAAGATTGTGAAGATGCTTTTGAAAAACTCAAAAATATGCTCACTACTGCTCCTATTATGAGATCTCCTGATTGGTCTTTACCATTTGAAATAATGTGTGATGCTAGTGACTATGCTGTTGGTGCTGTGTTAGGACAAAGGAAAGATAATAAACCACATGTAATTTACTATGCAAGTAAAACTTTAAATAGAGCCCAAATGAATTATTCCACTACAGAAAAGGAATTACTTGCAGTTGTTTTTGCATTGGATAAATTCAGATCTTACCTTGTTGGATCATCAATTGTTGTCTTTAGTGATCATGCAGCTTTAAAATATCTTCTCTCTAAGAAGGATGCAAAACCTAGGTTGCTGAGGTGGATCCTTTTACTGCAAGAATTTGACATCACCATTCGAGATAAGAAATGAGTAGAAAATGTGGTGGCTGATCATTTATCAAGACTTGTTTGTGATGAATCTTTTGGAACCTCACCAATAAATGATACTTTTCCTGATGAACAACTTCTAATTGTCTCCACGACACCTTGGTTTGCTGACATTGCTAATTTTCTTGCTACAGGAAAAATTCCTTCTCAATGGAGCACCCAAGATAAAAGGAAGTTTCTGAATGAGGTAAAGAAGTTCTATTGGGATGACCCTTACTTGTTCAAATATTGTCCTGATCAGATTTTTCGAAGATGCATTCCCGACAATGAGGTAAGTAGTGTAATTAAGTTTTGTCATTCCGAGGCATGTGGTGGTCATTTTTCATCAAAGAAAACTGCTGCAAAAATTTTACAGTGTGGATTTTACTGGCCAACTTTATTCAAAGATGCACATAATTTTTGCAAGTCATGTGAAAGTTGTCAAAAATTAGGTTCCATTTCGAAAAGAAACATGATGCCTTTGAACCCAATTCTTGTAATTGAAATTTTTGATTGTTGGGGTATTGATTTCATGGGACCATTTCCACCATCTTTTGGTTTCTTATACATTTTAGTTGCAATAGATTATGTTTCAAAGTGGATAGAGGCAATTCCATGTCGAAATAATGATCACAAAACAGTGATTAAATTTTTAAAAGAAAATATTTTGAGTCGATTTGGAATTCCTCGATCTATCATAAGTGATGGGGGAACATATTTTTGCAACAAGGTTTTTGAAACATTAATGAAGAAATATGCCATTACACACAAAGTTGCAACCCCTTATCACCCGCAGACAAATGGACAGGTAGAATTAGCAAATAGGGAGATGAAACAAATTTTGGAAAAGACGGTTAATCCAAATCGTAAAGATTGGTCTCTTAGACTTAACGATGCATTATGGGCCTATCGAACAGCTTTTAAAACAGCATTGGGCATGTCTCCTTATAGGCTAGTTTATGGAAAACCTTGTCATTTACCTGTAGAACTTGAGCATAAAGCATATTGGGCCATTAAAATGTTCAACTCAAACCTTGATGACGCTTCTAATTTACGGAAATTACAAATAAATGAACTTGAGGAACTCAGAAATGATGCATATGAGAATTCTAAAATTCATAAAGAAAGAACTAAAGCCTTTCATGACAAGTTAATTTCAAGAAAAAAATTTGATGTTGGGCAAAAAGTTCTACTTTATAATTCTAGACTTCACATATTTCCTGGTAAGTTGAGATCAAGATGGACTGGCCCATTTGTGGTTAAGCATGTGTATCATTATGGAGCAGTTGACATTGAGAATCCTCAAAATGGTAACGTATTCAAGGTAAATGGACAAAGACTCAAACTCTTTTTGGAAAATCATGTTACTCAAGAAGAGGTTGTTTTTCTTTCTGATCCTTGTTTTGAAAATAACTAGATGTAAATATAATTTTTACTAATCTTCAAAAAAAAAAATACATTTTTTTTACCCCAGTTAAATGGCGGATAACGGTACTCCGTGATTATTTAAGTCGGTCCCATCAGCTACCCACAAAACTGATATTGTATATAAATTTCTCTTTCAATTTCTTTTTCATTTTTTTTCAGGATGGATGATATTATCAAAAGATTGCAGAAACGATTTCCTCCTTTTCCTCGAAATATTTTACTGAAGCTTTACCAAGTTCGATTTGAAAGATTAAGAATGCTTATGCACAAAGGGATTCCTGAAGACATACGTTGGATAATTGAAGCCAAGGTACGTGAAGATGAATATCTTCCTGTTTTGCATTTACCAGGTACAGGTAGAAGCACTTATGCAAAGAAGCGACGAGCAAAGCGCATGAGTTCAAATTGCCACAAGTGTGCACGATGGACGTGTAACGGTAAATGTCGTTCTATTGGGATTCCGTCCTCTAATCGAGATGATAAAATTGAATTCATTAAGGATGGACTGAGTAAGGAGAATTTCGGTAATATCCAACTTTCTCTTGAGACGCATCCTAGTGGAGACGTACAAAGAGAAATTCTTGATTTATGGCCGCCATTCCAAAGGGAATGGCAACATCTTGGGAATCTGATGATAAAAGACCCTGTTTGCCAGCTTGTAAGAAAACTGGATGGGAAGCATATCCTCGAATCATAGAAGGCGTTTAAGCCGTTTCTGGACGTAAAACCAGAGGAAGATGCCAAATACACTTTCGGCGACATTATTACTTTTGACTTTTACGGTTGATTTCTCTTCTCTTTTTGATTTTCTTCCTGAAATCACGCAAAAATCTTTTGTTAGGTTAACATTTTCTTCTGATAGGTCAGATACACTTTCGGCGACATTATTACTCTTGTCTGATTCACTACTCAGTCCTCTATATATTACACCATGTACTCATTCTCTTTCAGGCACTCGAAAAAGAAAAAAAAATGGAAAGTACTTCGTCCCAACGGATTAAAAAATTTTGTGTCTTTGGAGGTGCTTATCCAGGGAAAAATAACATATTCGCTGATGAAGCCATAAGAGTTGGAGTAATACTTGCCCAACAAAAGATCCAGTTGATTTATGGAGGCGGTAGTACGGGTTTAATGGGAGCAGTCGCTACAGCAGCACACGCCGGAGGAAGTCCAGTTCTAGGAATCGTGCCAAAACTATTCACAGATTTTTGTGGACCTACCGTGGGTAAGGAAATACAAGTCTGGAGTATCCCTGAACGGATGACAATCATGTACCATTCTGCCGATGCATTCATTGTTTTACCAGGAGGTCTGGGTACATTGGAAGAAATAGCTTGCGTGGCTTCTTGGTCATCTTTGGTCACAAATAAGAAACCCACTGGTTTGCTTAATATTAATGGTTATTTTAGTAATTTGCTTTCATATTTAGATAGTGCTGTGGATAATGGATTCATGTTTTCAGAGGCAAGGAGAACCATAATTTCTGCTACAACCATTGCAGATTTACTCAAAAAGCTACAAGCTTATGAGTGTTTATCTGCTACGGTTGTTTCGCAAACGCTCGGAAAAAGAAAAAGAGATATGGACGAGCAAGGAGTGGATTGCACTTTGTCTTGGTGACATTATCTAACATTTTGCTTGTTGTGTCTCAGTTATAATAAGTGGTTAGCAACCTCTGCAGGTAATATCTCCTAAATTCTACCTTTAAAATTTGACATTGGGGACAATGTCATATTTTAGTAGGGGGTAAGGGACATATTTTGCTAAAAAAAAAAAAAAATTGTTGTGTTTTAAGACATTTAGAAGTATTCATTCTGAACAAGGTCTGAGTAAGGGAGACTTGAGACATACCTTGTCAGTTTGATTTAATCTTCTTCTTCTTCAAAAAAAAAAAAAAAAAAAGAATGTTTAGACTTAGTGTGTTTTTTAGTTACTTTCAATACTATAATGAGATATGAATTGCATAAGTCTAAAACAGATTTATTAGTGAGAAGATTTTCATGAGAATTGAGCTTGATATCAACCTTTTTATGAGCCAATGTTAATATGATATGTTGATTGAGAAAGAAGCATGTTTAGACTTAATCTGACTTGTATAATCATCCTTGTGAGTTTTTGAGCCTATAATGATTGATGCATTATACAAATCAATCTAATTTCTTTCTTGAGTGCTCTTATGATTACATGATTCTCTAGAACTTGCTTTAAACCGTTTGATACTATATTGATTGATACATGTGACAACATGAATATGATAGAGGCATTAGGATTATAACCAGAGCCAAACAGCCATCCCTTATTAATGTTCTAAGAGAACATCCCCACTAGTGAGCCAATTTGAGCCTACATTAAATATGCTGTTTTATTGGTAACCACAACTTACACCTAGCCTAAATATACTTATATCCTTACCCTTGTTCTAAAGATGGATTTTTATATTTTGAGACATATTGCAAAAAAAAAAAAAAAAAAAAAAAACAAGGGATATTTTTAGTTGAAAATTTGGGTTAGAAACAAAAGATAAGTGTGGGGGAAGAAAAGAAAAGAAAAAGTCAAGAGAAAAATAAAGGGATCATTGTCAAATACATTCCCATATTAAAAAAAAATAAAAATCTTCTCTTGAACTTCTAGAAAAAGATGTTACAAAGTTGGTTAGAATGATGCAAAGGCTTAACATGAATATTTAGCCTATGTTATTATGTGCTTTATAAGAGTTTTGAGAAGTTTTATTTGTATGATCTTATTATGTCTCTAAAATCTATGAACTCTTTGGAACCTTTGTGATATCTTTATCCTTTTGTTCTTTAACCACATTATAACCCTTTGGCCCCATTACAACCTTGAATAAAGACCTCTTGATTTATGAAGTTGTATGATCTAAATAGTGGAGAATAGGTGGACAAGCAAGCATATGGTAGAAGTGTTTTCATGAGATTGATTGAGTGTAAACACTTTACCACTATTTTAAAGAGTGAAAATCAAGAGAGTATCCCATGTGAGAAGTTGAGATTAAGTTTGAATATACACTATTTTGATTGAAATATGTTATGTTAATATTGGCTTAACTCAAACTATTTACATTCAAGCAAGATTTTTTGTGAATTTCTTTAAGCTATTGATTAGTTTTTAAGACTTGTCCAATGATTATCTCTAATTTATATTGGAAGGATTAGTTATAATTATTATTTTTAGTTTTTCTTATGTCTTCAATGTTTGTGGGTATCGTCCTAGTAAACCCTCACGAGACTAAACTCGTCCACTAGGGACACCTAGGGGTTTAAAGGCTTGTGTCACATGCTAAGTGCCACCGTGATTTCCTACGAAAATGGATTAGATTAGATTTTCTTATTTTATTTTTCTTGAGTCGTTGCTAGGGACTATCAACAATCTAAGTGTGGGGGTGTGATAACTCGTATAATTATATAGTTTTTAGTTATGTTTTATTATTGTTTTGTGTCAAATACGAGTTATTATTGTTTAGTCTAATTGTGTTTATGATCTTTTATATTTTTATGTAATTTGGTGTTTTTCACAAGTTTCTTTGAGTGATTTCAGATTACTAGAATTAAGGGCAAATCCAGTTCAGTTCCAGTTCCGACACCGTTTGCCATATCAGCTATATCTCGAGTTTCTCTGAAGCAATAAGGCTGAAATTTGTAGCCGTGCAAAGCTAAGAGGCATATCTATCTTTTTCATGTTTTACACTTCTTGAAACGGAGTCGTTTTCCCTAGCGAAATCGACCATAAAGTTGGCTGATGTGCAATGATGTCTGTGCTGACCTGTTTTCGTATTTGCCCATATATTCTTATCCACATCAGCAAATGAGCTGATTCCAACGGCTATGGATCCGTAACTGATAGGGGTATATTTTTCTAGAAGACCATTTTATCAGATCGAGCCTCCAACATTGACAAAATCGACCGTCCAGCTGGCTGATCAGAATTGTCATACAATATGACGAAAATTGTTAGAAAAATGCACCCACCTATTATACCTACCTTTGAAATTTGTAAAGCTTGTCTCTTGTCATTTAGCCCTCCAAAATGTGTATAAATAGAGGGCCTTGGATGAGTATTGGGATACATTGATACATTGGTAGGATATTAGCCATTGTAATAAAATTCTCTAAGTTTTCTTCTTCTTTCCTTTCTCTAGTTTTCTTTTTCTTTACTTATGTTTCTTACATTCCTTTTCATTTTATTCATATCTAGTATGTGTTGCTAATCATATTGTTGAGGTGATGAGGTGAAGCTTTTGGTAAATGCTAAGGTTAGTCTCTTAAACTTGAGCTAAAATGAATGATCATTTATAAACACTAGTATAGATAATATTTTATTTTGGTTTAAAATCATACTTGAAAAGTAGAGATCTTGATTCGTTATTGACAAGGAAAATGGCACAGTAAATGCTTGGTTTCATAACCTTGATTTGTTGTAGACATATACCTTGGCATAAGGAATGCTTGGACTCTTTTTATGAGTTTTGAGGACACCAAATGAACATAATATCATATGCTATGGACGTTGGACAATTTGGACTGAATTGCTAAACCTTCCGATTGGAACCTCCCTTATGTGTGGATTTCAATTGTGTAATAAAACAAGATTAATCTTAGCATAACACCAAGAGTGGATTCTCTAACCTCAACATCTTTTCTTATTGTTTTTTATATCTTGTTTAATTGCTTTTATGTTATTTTGTTTATTTTGTTCTCTAATATCTTGTTTACTTTCTTTGTTATTGATTCCCTAATATCTTGTTTGTTTTCTTTTTCTTATATATTTATAAACTTATACTTACTAATACGCTTCCCTGTGGTTCGACCTCGGACACCCGAGAATTTATTACTTGAACATAACCTGCACTTGGGTTTACAACTCTTAATTGAGTTTCCATCAATTACCCAAATTCTCCTTACTTAGTCCATCTTTAATGAATTCAATTTTATCATCTCGATTAGAGGACGGAATCCCAATAGAACGACATTTACCGTTACACGTCCATCGTGCACATTTGTGGCAATTTGAACTCATGCGCTTTGCTCGTCGCTTCTTTGCAAAAGTGCTTCTACCTGTACCTGGTAAAAGCAAAACAGGAAGATATTCATCTTCACATACCTTGGCTTCAATTATCCAACGTATGTCTTCAGGAATCCCTTTGTGCATAAGCATTCTTAATCTTTCAAATCGAACTTGGTAAAGCTTCAGTAAAATATTTCGAGGAAAAGGAGGAAATCGTTTCTGCAATCTTGTGAGAATATCATCCATCTTGAAAAAAAAATGAAAAAGAAATTGAAATAGAGATTTATATACAATATCAGTTTTGTGGGTAGCTGATGGGACCGACTTAAATAATCACGGAGTACCGTTATCCGCCATTTAACCGGGGTTAAAAAAATGTTTTTTTTTTTTTTTTTTTTTTTTTAAGATTAGTAAAAATTATATTTACATCTAGTTATTTTCAAAACAAGGATCAGAAAGAAAAACAACCTCTTCTTGAGTAACATGATTTTCCAAAAAGAGTTTAAGTCTTTGTCCATTTACCTTGAATACGTTACCATTTCTAGGATTCTCAATGTCAACTGCTCCATAAAGATACACATGCTTAACCACAAATGGACCAGTCCATCTTGATCTCAACTTACCAGGAAATATGTGAAGTCTAGAATTATAAAGTAGAACTTTTTGCCCAACATCAAATGTTTTTCTTGAAATTAACTTATCATGAAAGGCTTTAGTTCTTTCTTTATGAATTTTAGAATTCTCATATGCATCATTTCTGAGTTCCTCAAGTTCATTTATGACTGGAAAAGTTTCATTCTCACCCAAAAAGGAATATTTTAGCTCGGATGGCAATGGTTTTAAATCCAGCTTGGGTGGTTCAATAGTTGATGTTACAGTGACATTTGTGAGTGATAGAAGTTCCTCAAACTTTTGTTTCCAACAATGCTTATCCTGAAAAGAATTTAACAAAGAATCAGTGTGTGAAATTTCTGAAGCATTATCAAACTCACATTCAATTAAATAAGCTTCTAAAGGATCATGGAATGTGGTAGTGGTGAGATGTTCATGAACAAGTTCTTCAATGAAATCCACTTCATGTACTTCTGAATCATCACCAGGTTGCTTGCAAGTGTTGAACACATTTAATTCTAAAGTCATATTTCCAAAAGAAATGTTCAACATACCATTCCTGCAATTTATCAGAGCATTAGAAGTTGCAAGAAATGGACGGCCTAATATAACAGGAATTTGAACATTTGGATTTGAAACAGGATGTGTGTCCAAAACAATAAAATCAACACGGAAGTAAAAATTATCAATTTGAACCAAAACATCTTCAACTATCCCTCGAGGAATTTTTACAGAACGATCAGCTAGTTGAAGTGTAACAGGTGTTTCCTTGAGTTCACCTAAACCTAACTGTTGATAAACAGAAAAAGGCAAAAGATTAACACTAGCACCAAGATCAAGCAATACACGTTTTATTCTAGTGTTTCCAATGATGCATGAGATTGTTGGACATCCAGGATCTTTGAATTTTGGTGGAGTAAGGTGCTGAATGATTGAGCTCACACTTTCCGTCAGAAATGCTTTCTTTTGTACATTATGTTTCCTTTTAACTGTGCACATGTCCTTCAAAAATTTAGCATAAGATGGAACTTGTTTGATTGCATCCAATAAAGGAATGTTAATCTTAACTTGTTTGAAAAGTTCATAAATTTCTGCATTTTGATTCAAATTCTTTATTGTTTGCAACCTTTGAGGAAAAGGAGCAGGATGCATACCTTTTTCTTTGTCCAAATTTTCAAGAAGTTCAGACTTACCATCATCCTTACCATTACTTTTCGGAGGGGAAGGAGGACCTTCGTCTTTTGATGGAATATTTTTGTCAATTGCCTTTCCACTTCGAAGAGTTGTGATAGAACTGGCATTTTCCTGTTGACTTTCATTGGAGCAAGAAACAAGACATTGAGTAGAAGGGTTAGGCTGAGGTTGAGCAGGAAACTTACCTTTTTCTTGAGTGCGTAATGAAGCTGTCAATGTGGAAAAGGTGTTTTTGATCTCATTGATGTCCTGTGAAGTTTGGTTATTCACATTTGCTTGTGTTTGCATGAATGCTTGCAATGTCTCTTCCAAGGTTTGTACACGTGAAGGTTGATAGGAAAAAGTGTTGCCCGGCTTTTGAGATTGTGGTAGCTGATCATGATTATTATTCCGCCAACTGAAGTTGGGATGATTTCTCCATTCAGGGTTATACATTTCAGAGTAAGGAGAAGCAAAAGGCTTTTTAAATGTGTTTATGGAATTTACTTGATCATGCAACGCTTCTTTAAGAATGGGAATGTTTGGACATTTAGAAGTGGGGTGTCCCATGATTTCACAAATTCCACAACTTTCTTCATTTTTAACCGTTTTGACTTCTTTTACTTCTCTAAGTTCCATGGCTTCAATCTTTCTAGCCAAATTAGCTACTTTAGCTTTTATCTCATCTTCTTGACTAAACTGATATTTACCTCTGTTAGAAACAAGATTAGATCTATTGGAACTTTCAGAGGAATTATCTGTGTGCCAGGCTTGAGAGTTATCTGCCAAATGGTCTAGGTAGTCAAAGGCTTCTTCAGGTTCTTTTTCTAGAAACTCACAGTTACACATTGTTTCAACAAATTGTTTAGTTTCGGGAGTTAAACTTTCATAAAAGAAACTAATAAGACGCCATTTTTCAAAACCATGATGTGGACAAGAACTTAACAAATCTTTAAAACGCTCCCAGCACTGAAAAAATGCTTCATTTTGATTTTGATTGAAATTTTGAATCTGTCTTTTCAAAGCAGTAGTTTTATGTGCTGGGAAAAATTTCTTTAGAAACTCAGTTTGTAATTCTTGCCATGTGCCAATTGACCTTGGTTTTAAATTATGAAGCCAAATTTTTGCTTTATCTTTTAAAGAAAAAGGAAATAATTTTAGCTTGACAATTTCATTTGTACATTGTTGGTCATTAAAGGTGACACATACATCTTCGAAGTCTTTTAGAAACGAGTAAGCACTTTCCGATTCTAACCCATGGAAATTTGGAAGCAAAGCTATCATACCTGGTTTAAAACGAAAGTTGTTTGCATTGAGAGGAAAAATAAAACAAGAGGGTGATGAGCTTCGAGTTGGTTGCAAGTAGTCACACATGGTGCGTACTTGTCTGTTCTCATCTTCAGCATGAACACTTTCATTGTCAGCCATGGTAGGAGTTTTATTAGAAAGATTACCTGAAAAAGTTTCACAATAAAATCTAACTAAACGACGAGATCTAAAATCACGTCGCCAAACAAGCATAAAACAAAGTTAATATACAGATTAGGCAGTATAACCAGCCAATAAAAATAAAACAAAGTTAATATACAATATAAATATATAGAAAATTAGGCGGTATAACCAGCCAATAAAAATAAATTAGGCAGTATAACCAGCCAATAAAAATAAATATACTTATAAACTTATATACTTAGTATTGCTTCCCCGGCAACGGCGCCAAAAACTTGATGGAGACTCAATTAAGAGTTGTAAACCCAAGTGCAGGTTATGTTCAAGTAATAAATTCTCGGGTGTCCGAGGTCGAACCACAGGGAAGCGTATTAGTAGGTATAAGTTTATAAATATATAAGAAAAAGAAAGTAAACAAGATATTAGGGAATCAACAACAAAATAAGATAAACAAGATATTTGAGAACAAATTAAACAAAATATAAAAGAAATTAAACAAGATATAAAAAACAATAAGAAAAGATGTTGAGGTTAGAGAATCCACTCTTGGTGTTATGCTAAGATTAATCTTGTTTTATTACACAATTGAAATCCACACATAAGGGAGGTTCCAATCGGAAGGTTTAGCAATTCAGTCCAAATTGTCCAACGTCCATAGCATATGATATTATGTTCATTTGGTGTCCTCAAAACTCATAAAAAGAGTCCAAGCATTCCTTATGCCAAGGTATATGTCTACAACAAGTCAAGGTTATGAAACCAAGCATTTACTATGCCATTTTCATTGTCAATAATGAATCAAGATCTCTACTTTGCAAGTATGATTTTAAACCAAAAGAAAATATTATCTATACTAGTGTTTATAAATGATGATTCATTTTAGCTCATGTTTAAGAGACTAACCTTAGCATTTACCAAAAGCTTCACCTCATCACCTCAACAATATGATTAGCAACACATACTAGATAGGAATAAAATGAAAAAAAATGTAAGAAACATAAGTAAATAAAGAAAAAGAAAACTAGAGAAAGGAAAGAAGAAGAAAACTTAGAGAATTTTATTACAATGGCTAATATCCTACCAATGTATAATATGATTCTCTTACAATCATCCAAGGCCCTCTATTTATACACATTTTGGAGAGCTAAATGACAAGAGACAAGCTTTATAAATTTCAAAGGTAGGTATAATAGGTGGGTGCATTTTTCTAACAATTTTCGTCATATTGTATGACAATTCTTATCAGCCAGCTTGATGGTCGTTTTGTAAATATTGAAAGCTTTATCTAATCAAATGGTCTTCTAGAAAAATGTTCCCCTATCAGTCGGTGATCCATAGCCGTTGGAATCAGCTCATTTGCTGATGTGGATCAAAAGATATGGTCAAAATACCAAAACTTGTCAGCACAGACGTCATTGCACATCAGCCAACTTGATGGTTGATTTCGCTAGGGAAAACGACTCCGTTTCAAGAAGTGTAAAGCATGAAAAAGATAGATATTCCTCTTAACTTTGCACGGTTAAAATTCCAGCCTTATTGCTTCAGTGAAACTCCAGATATAGCTGATATGGCAAAAGGTGTCAGAACTGGAACTGAACTGGATTTGCCCTTAATTCTTTATTTAACCTAGTAATCTGAAATCACTCAAAGAAACTCGTGAAAAACACCAAATTACATAAAAATATAAAAAATCATAAACACAATTAGACTTAGCAATAATAACTCATATTTGACACAAAACAATAATAAAACATAACTAAAAACTATATAATTATACGAGTTATCAGTCTCCTCTTTCTTCCTAGCAGGGAATACCTTCTTCGGAGTAGCAGACTCACCCCCTTCCATTTTCCCATTTTTAATGGCAGACTCTGTCATCTCCCCGGATATCACCATGTCTGCAAAGTCCTTGGTGGCACTCCCACCAATTTATCATAATAGGGTGCTTTCAAGGTATTGATGAAAAGCACTGTAGTTTCTTTGCTAGTTAAAGAGGGTTGCACTTGTGTAGCCAAATCCCTCCACCTTTGCGAGTATTCCTTGAAACTCTCAGTAGTCTTCTTTTCCATGTTCTGTAGTGACAGCCTATCAAGTACCATATCAGATACATGCTTATAATACTCCATGAAAGCCTTGGCTAAATCCGTCCATGAATGAATTTTGGTACGACTCAGTTGGTTATACCATCGGGTTGTAGACCCTGCCAAGCTATCTTGGAAATAGTGGATAAGCAATTTCTCATTATCATCGTGCCCCATCATTCTTCTGCAGTACATTGTCAGATGTGTTGATGGGTTGGTAGTCCCATTATATTTCTCAAAGTCTGGTACTTTGAACTTTGGGAGAATTACTAGATCGTGTACTAAACTCATCTCTTTGGCATCCAAACTGCCAAATAACTCCGCCCCTTCAATGGCCCTCAGCCTCTCCTCCAGCAGTTGATATTTTTTCTGGGATTCTGCCATTTCAGCCCTCTTCAGGTCAGTCATCTTTGCCTTTTCCATTTTAGCTAGTTCCTCAAAGTCCAGAACATTAACATCCATTGGTCAACCCCAATATTAACCTTTCCAGGACCAAAATTCTATGCTTCACCCACTGGTTGAATGTAAACATAGGATGCTACCCCAGTTAGAAGTTCATTTCCCACATGCTGGGATGTCTGGCCGTTCAGCTGCACCACCTTAGGTCGGCCTTCCTGGTTCAATGCCCCCATTCCTGTAACTAAATTTTCCTTTGGCCATTTCTGCCTCATCATGGTATTTATCATTTCCATGAGTTTGGTCATTTGTTCTCGTGACTCTTCTTGAGACTTAGCCAATTGTTCCTGTAGTTCCCTCTGAGTTCTTTCCATTCTTTCAATTCTAGCAAGCTGATCATTCTCCATAGCTCTGGCTTGAGATCGAGTATTGTAAGGGTGTCGAAAATCCGGTTCTTTCACTGTGCGACCAGTTGTACCTTTAGTTTTGAAAACTATGAATTAGAATTTATTGACACATCTTTTTTATTTTTTATAAAAAATGAATGAATGAATGACTAAATGTGAATGAATGAATCAAATAAAATGAATAAGTACATGACTACGTATATGAACATGAAAGAATAAATGAATGAACAAGCTAAATGAATAAATAAGTGGTTAAGTGTATGAATATGAATGAATGAACAAGTAAACAGAATGAATAAGTGGTTAAGTGTATGAATATGAATGAACTTCAAAAACGAATGATTATAAATATGAGTAAATGTACGAATGAACAAAAAAAATATATAAAATATGAGTGCATTTGAAAGTATTGGCCCCGGGATAATTTCAATCGAAGGGTATTTCATTGATTTCCTGGAACTAAATACATCAAAGATAGAATAAAAAGATGACTGCCTAAGATAAGTCCATAATTCGCCTTTCAAAGTGCTATTACAAAATTAGTCCTATAGTGACTTCCTCGGATCTTGGACTTTCTTTGACAATCTCCTTTTCATTGCCTTGCTCTTCAATCTGACCCCTCTTGTTCACGGCCCCTTGGCATGTTAGTAGTAGCATCACCGTGTAAGCTTTCCTTATCTTGCTTCTCCAGTTGATTGGCTCGGGCTTCCTCATGCTTCACTCTCTCTTTCCAATAGTTATTCTCCTTCTTGAGGTTTTTGACCTCCTGCTCCCATTCCCCGGAAGTCTTCAGGGTCCCCTCAAATCTGAGCTCGAAGTGGTACCTCTTGTTCTCCAAGTGTAATTCCTGAAGATTGCCCTTAGCAGTGTTCTTTTCTCTCTTGATCTTTTCCTTTTCTCTTTCTCGAGCTGATTCCCTATTTTTCATGTCCTCAAGCTCTTCTTGCAGCCGGGCAATCTCTTTGCTCATTTTGGCCTTTTCTTTTTCGAATTCTGCCCTTGTAATTTCTAACTCTGATGGCACTTCCTTCGGTGGCTAACTCAAGAACTGAATCTCTTCACTATTAGACGTCAACAACTTATCATTGATCCTCCTTTCTCTCCATACTGAGTAGTCAGGTGTGACAATATAGGCATATTTGGCTACCTCTACTCGATGAGTTTTCTTCAATGCTACTACAATCTGACGTACCTTTCCTGAATACCCATATTCTAAATAAGCAAATTCTAATCCGCTAAGATCATGAGTCGTAGGAGTAAACTGACGAGACTCCGATTGTCTTAGTAACAGTAGCGGTGCATAGCTCACTCCTCCTCATACTCCTAATAATGGAAAATAAGCTTTATCTCCACATTTGTACAATGTAGGCATAAGAGCTATCCATGGAGCCCTCCAAATTATCATCTCAGCCCTGACATTCCGAAAAATGTTGATCCATTGTTCCTCAATCCTATTTTCGAGCCAATCTCTTTTAAGAAATTCACTAATTGGTGCAAAAGACTTCCAATACGAGCAATGAAAGAAATTCTCCTATTTACAAAAATGACTCTGAACCCATATGTAAAGAAGCTGTATACAACCTATAAAATGCCCTTTTCCTTCCCATATACAGAAATTCAAAGATCGGATTGTTTCTGCTATGATTGTCGTGGCTGGGTTTATCCTCTGCTCAAGCCTCTCAAATACATCAAATACCGTCACATCCACATATCCTACTGTCTTTGGAAAGGTAACTAAACCATAGATAGCCAGAGCAAAAATATGTCTAACTATCTCCTTACTTGAATAGCTGTGGATTAAGGTCCGTAAAATATCCCATGAGATACAGTGACTTACCCCTTTTTCGGACGCTTTCGGCTCAATTTCTTTCCACTCCCAGAATCTTAGACACCTTTTTCTTGAAACCCGACGTCTTTGTATCCTTCAAATAAATAAGATCGGGAATAACATTCTCAATATGCAGAAAGGTTGAATATTCCTCTATGGTTGGATTCATATCCTCTCAGTTGAAAGTAAAACACCGGTAAGCGGGATCCCAGAATTGCACCACAGCCCAGATCACCTCATCGCTGACCTTAACCTGAACTAACAGTGTTATGTCCCCATAAGTCTGAGTGAAGGCTTCTTTTTATGATATGTTCCATTGATTCCATATATCCATCAATTCCCGGAGATCATTTTGCCTGATAGTAAGATCAATCTCAGCTGGCAATACTGACACATATCCCATTTTCAAACAATCCCCATTATCCTACTGACCTTTCTCGGACTGTTTCCTAACCTCTAAATGCTTCTCGACCACTGAGACACTCTGACCTTCCATGGAAGCCCTTTTGGTTTAATATTATCCCGAGACCAATAACCTTCCATGTGCAAAAAAATGATGAAAAGAATGCAAAAAAAAAAAAAAAAAAAAAAACAAAACAAAACAAAAAGAAAAGAAAATGAAATAGTAACAGGAATAAATTCGAATAATACCAAAAAAGATATAATTCAAATCAATAATTATCCCTGAGGATGCCAATAAAATTTCGGCATTATAACACCCTTGGGACAAAACATCAAAACTTATTATGGACATTGTGATGTACGTTCATCATTGTCCGATTTTCAAATATAAACTTATTCGGAAAGTAGAATAGAAGGTAAAAGGATTGGAATATTCCTCCATGTGTTCTTAATTTCGAGATGTCTAATCGAAAATCCGACATGGGTTCGCCTAGGTTTACTATATGAAAGTGAAATAGTTTTAAAAGCCCCGAATTGTTCCTCACTGTCGTCGGTGAAGGTTAGTAAGGCACCCTAATAAAAGCAGTTCAATTCGTTAGAGTCTATTTCCCTAGCCCATGCAGATTGTTAATCATGAAGGCTTAGGTAATTTAGTACTCCGGAAGTGTTTCACTAGCCCATGCGGATTGTTAATCACGAAGGCTTAGTTTCTTTGCTCCCACCTAAAAGGACGGAACCCGGGTATAGGGCTCATGATATGCAAATGCACGTGTAGTGTAGTGTGTGAGGAGAAATAACAAACCTTTCACCACCTATTCTACATCCCTTATTCTAAATGCCCCAACAAGATTAAACAACATAAATCATCAATTGATCAATAAATAAAAATATGCACCAAAATAACCAGAGAACGATTATAATATGTATACACATGAATATGAACATATTTAAGAGCATTTTATTATTTTTTGAAATTCTCCTTATTAAAAAAATAAGGAAATTAAAATTAAATACCAATTAAACCAACAAAATCGAGACTTTGATACCACACGACTAACTCTAGGCCTGACTCTCTAAATGTCCCAGTGGAGTCGCCAAGCTGTCGCAACCTAAAAAATAACAACATCTCATCGCGAGACTTTATTATTCATTAGCTGTGACATTAAAAAAATCGAGGAAAAGTCGATTTAATTCCTCTTGAAAAATGAAGGTTTTGAAAATGACCTTGAAAAAAGACATGGAGTCGCCACCAATCTTTTTTAGCTAGGTGTGATCGGCCACCTATTAAAACCGATTTTATAAAATATTTGAAAATTAATTAAAACATTTTTAAAAACAATTTCAAGTATGCATTTTAAACCAGAGAAAATCGAAGAATCGGGTTCGGGACTCGGTTTCGTGCGGGGAAGGATTAACACCCACACAACGCCCGTATAAAACAGTACCTTATTAATCGTGTATTATCTCAAATCTTAGTAAAAAGTAGATTTTAAATTTGGTATTTTAAATTAATCCCCAATTTAAAGAAAATAATTTCATTTTTTAATTGAAAGTGATCCGAAATTTATTAATTCAAAAATTTTCTATATTCCCCAACAAACGTGGCAAAATATAGAAATTTTTATTAACTTGGAAAATGTTCCAAATCATTCTCGTTTTAAAGAAGATATTTCGTTATTAATGATAATTAATGATATCCTCCCCAGCAAACCCGACAGATAACTCATGAATTATTTTAACTCGGGAATATCTTTATTTATTGAAAATCATTATCTTTTTCAAAATATATATATATTTTTAAATATGAATATGAATATGTGTGACATAAATAAAATGACATAGCAAAGTCTAGATAATATAATGCAACCTAAATGATATGATATAATTTAAATGGCATAGCATATTCTAGATGAAATGAAAAATCCTAAATGAAATAATATATTCTATATGAAATGAGATGACCTAGGTAACATGATATATTCTAAATGAAATAAAATGATTTAAATGACATGGCAATTTTAAATGATATGGCATATTTTAAATGACATGGCATATTCTAAATAATATAACCTAAATGACATGGAATATGATCTAAGTGACATGAAATGACATGAAACATAATATAATGCTATCATGGAATATGCATGAAAATAAAATAATAAATGCATGAACATAGTATATGCTAAATAATGTGACAACAATAATTATATAAAACAAAAAGCATAGGATAGCATGAAATATTCAAAACCATATGGCAAACAATATAACAATATAAATCAAAATAATAACAATACCATAGAAATTATCATAGCAAAAATCACATATTAAATAAAATGCATGAACATGGAGAATGCAGTGCATGAAAATGTATTTTTTCCTTTAAATTAGGAAATCCGTATATCTAAAAAGATATCCGGCTACCTTAGGAAAATATATCAAATTAAATTTTCTAAAATAAAAATACTTTGTGATTGTTGGAAAATCTTGGATTAAAAATAAACCCTAGCCAAACCCTTTTAAAATGGCTCTAATTTCCTAAGTTTAAAATCTCGAACTTGACCAACCTTAACATGCGGTTTTATAAAATCAATTTTAAAGTTTAAAAAGGCTTAGAAACTATCCTAAGACAGTAGCTAAATCTTTTAACCAACCCCCTCTAAATGCCTTAGCCAAATTCAACAATTGTTTTTCTTTTGAATTCAAATCTGCCTCTACTATCCGGTTTTAACACATGATTTTTTAACCTATTTTTAAAAATTAAAAAAATTCCTTAATAAAAATTGGAGACTCAAAACATATAAAACTACACGATAAAAATTATCTTAATTTTTTGATTAAATATGACTGCCCAAAAAATCAGGAAAGTACAAGTACTGGGTGAAAAACTGTTTTGCCAAAACATATTTTTTTGCCTTTGATAAAATCATTTAAAAATTAAAGTAAAAATGTTAGAGACTCTTCTAAAGATCCACAAACAGTAGCTAACACTTTTAAAAAGTTAGACAAAAATTGGCTAAAGTAAAAAAAATCACAAAGGTAGAATAATCAATTTGACAACTCTTTAATTTTTCACAAGTATGCTCAAGTGAGCATGACTTTGAGCCATTGATTGGCCTAAGTCATAAATCATGTGGCATGACATGAAATGCATGAAAATACAGCAAAGTGAATGCATGAAATGCATGGTTTAAAGCCTAAGTGATATGGAAAATGCATGGCATAAATAACCTAAATGCCTAGCATGAGTTTGCATGGCAATAAATGCTATCCTAACTTAACATGCATGAACTAGTGTCTAAATGACATGGAATAATGAAAATGGCCTAGTGCCTAAATGACATGGGAAATTACATGGCATATGAAAATGGCCTAATGTCTAAATGTCATGGAAAAACAACATAGCATATGAAAATAGCCTAATGCTTAAATGACATGTAAAATGACATGGAATAATAAAAATGGCCTAAAGCTAAATGACATGTGAAATGACATGGCATATGAAAATGACCTAATGTCTAAATGTCATGGAAAAATAACATGGCATATGAAAATGGCCTAATGTTTAGATGACATGTAAAATGATATGGAATAATAAAAATGGCCTAAAGCTAAATGACATGTAAACTGACATGGCATATGAAAATGGCCTAAAGTTTAAATGGCATGTAAAATGACAAAGAAAAATAAAATGACCTAAACTTAAATGACATGGAATAATAAAAATGGCCTAAAGCTAAATGACATGTAAAATGGTCTAGATGTCTAAATGAAATGGCAAATATCATGGCCTAGAAAAAATGACCTAAAGCTTAGAGAAAATACACATGGCCGAATGGCCTAGGAACCAAAGTGTTGTGAGAAATGTCATGTAAAATGATCTAACTAAATGCTATGGAAGATGATATGACAAATGAAAATGGCCTAAACTATATGACAATAGCACCAAGATGCAAAAATATGACATAAGTCAAAAGAACAAGATGGTTAGCAAGAATATAAATACACATAAAGATAAACAATAATAGAAATAAGCAAGTTAAAGTAAGCAAATAAATAACAAAGGGATGAGCTTCGTGGTTGGTACATTGGATAAAGCCCCCCTAACCATTATCTCTTGATTTTCATCAAGGTCATGAAGCCTTTTCAATCTCAAAATCATAAAAAATAACTAAGGTAAAAAAAATATGGAGATGAGCTCAATGGTCGGTTTATTGGACAAAGCCCACCCTAACCATTATCACTTGATTTTCATCAAGATCATGAAGCCTAACCATTGTTTTTTATTTTTTTTGAAGAGCAAGAACAACAAGAAAGATGTAAAAAAGAATGGTAGGAAATCACATGGAAAACAAGAAATAAAGCATGAGGAAGAAGAAGAAAAAATGTAGTAGCATTGGTAGAATGGCTACCTTAACAAAAGTTTTCTTTCTTTTTTTCAAAAACCTTTTCTTTTCTCCATTGGCTACTGACTTCCGCTCTCAAATGATCAGCCACTTAAGAAAAAATAAAACATTCCCCCCTCTCTCATGCTTGGCCGAATGGCCCCTCAACCATTGGATGATTTTTGCACTTTTTCTCATAATAATCTTGGCCCTTAGATTAAAATATTTTCAGGACAACATAAAAATGTCATCTTGCCAATTGATAGCAGCCCTTAATATGTGTACTCAGCCCTTGTAATAACCTCAGCTCTTAGATGAAAAAGAGGACCAATCACATGCAATCCCTTGCTTGGCCCTTTGAGTGCCTACCCTTGGATGAGTTGTGCTCTTCTATTCTTGGCCATTGGATGAGGATTCTTTCATGAAAACATAAAAATGTCATCTTCGCATTTAATCCCAGCCCTTTACATGTGTACTCATCCCTTGTACATGGCCTAAGCCATTGGACGAAAGGGAACAATCCCATGCACTTCCTTGCTTGGCCGAATGATGTCCACCTTTGGATAAGTTGTGCTCTTCCATTCTTGACCATTAGATGAGAGTTCTTTCATGACAAATAAAAATGTCATCTTTCCATTTAATATTGGCCATTGAATGGTGTATTCAACTTTTCTTCAAGGCACCTAAGCCATTGGATGTAGGGGGGACCATTTGCAAGGTACTAGAGGTAGCATGTGAGCTTGATAGTGACTAAGGAATTAAATTGATCAAGCTTCCTTCTTCTCCTCTATGCTGGCTGATCAAAGGAGGTAAAATCCTAGCAATTCCTTCTTCTTTCATATTTCTTTAATTACAAATTTGCCCTTTTTTATTTCTTCGATAAAATAAACTTTTTGACCCTCGAACCTAAATAAATAGAAAATGGACTCCAAATTCAAATTTTATTTTTTCAATACTTTCAAAATAATAAAAATTTGAATTCTAAAAGTTTTCAAAAATTTTCGAGTCCATTTGCTATTTATTTGGATTTGTTCTTCCAAAATTGCCCTTTTGCGCACCCGAACTTTCACCAATTTTAAACGAGCTCCAAATCCAATTTTTTCCTCACCAATCTCTTTCAAATAATTTAAAAGTGTGATCTGGATGTTATCATGATTTGTCAAACTCATTTACTATTTTTTCGGGATTTATCTGCTTAAATTTCTGCATAGTGGACCCGGGATTTGGCCATTTTGTAAACGAACTCCGAATCAAGATTTTCTTTCACCAATCTCTTCTAAATAATTTTAGAATGAGATCTGCAAATTTTTAGAATTTTTGGAGCTCATTTACTATTTTTTTCGAGATTTATCCTTTTGAATTTCGCATAGTGGACCCGGGATTTGGCCATTTTGCAAACGAACTCCGAATGAAGATTTTATTTCGCCAATCTCTTCAAAATGATTTAAGAATTAGATCTGCAAATTTTCAAAATTTTTGGAGTTCATTTGCTATTTTTTCAGGATTTATCCTTTTGAATTTCTGCATAGTAGACCCGAGATTTGGCCATTTTGCAAACGAACTCCGAATCAAGATTTTCTTTTTCCAATCTCTTTGAAATGATTTAAGAATGATATCTGCAAATTTTTGAAATTTTTGGTGTTCATTTGCTATTTTTCCCAAAATTTTCAATTTTGCCCTTTTGCCTCCAAAGCCCGGTTTTGCTCAAAACAAGTCTGATTTTCATATTTTCTTCAAACTGAGCCTTAGGCTATCCTTTGCTCAAAACCCGTAGCCAGTGCTTATCTTCCATTTGGAACCTCCAATTTTGGACAATTTGATCGTTTAAGCACTTTTCCCCAAATTCTCCAAATTAGGATTTCTTTTCTATTGAAATTTCGTAACCTAACTTCCGAACTCCATATCTTTCAGTATAGACCTCGGATTATCAAAATTCTTTCACTATTGTTCAATTTTCCAATCTTGATTTTGAAAGTGGGTTGACTTTTTTAATAGTTGACTTTTTTGGGGTTTACTTTTCCAAGTTTGACTTTTTATGCTCGACTTCTTAGACTAAGTCTTGGAATACCACCTGCAGGATGAGAAAAACCTTTTTGCATTCTGAAACATCAATTTAGGAAGAAAACATACTTGATTTAGTGGTCCGGACAAAATTAGGTGTCTACAAATGGCATTCATAACGCCGCGAGTGCAGTTAAAGTATTAACCATTCTCAACAACCTAATATGGAAAAAGTATATATCAGTTATATTCATGCATTTATACCAATTCAAGATGAGGTATTAAATCTCTTATTGGTTCTCCCACTAATTTTTCGAGATAATAGCCCTCACTATTATTCGAAAATCTCATCAAGGTATTTCTAGTGGACTGGGATCCCTTTCAACATGTTGCAACCTTGAGTAGCTCAACAAATTACAACAAGC
Organism: Fremontodendron californicum; assembly: GCA_030761205.1. Lineage (NCBI taxonomy): Eukaryota > Viridiplantae > Streptophyta > Magnoliopsida > Malvales > Malvaceae > Fremontodendron > Fremontodendron californicum. Next base: position 19,190,394 of record JAULJL010000008.1, read on the forward strand.
CTAGTTGGGTAGATAACGTAGCTTATCAATTGTATTTCTATGCAACTCCCATATCAGTTAGGTGACAGCTCTTTGTCTAAGTACATCGTATGTACTTCGCCTAACTTTGCCTCTAACACCATGCGGTCAAGTTTGACGCATCCGGACAACATGGCATTAGTTGAGTAAGACCCAACTTCATAACTCAAACATATTCGTACAGTAGTTTGACTCTAAGTGGCTCAATAAGCCTCATACTGGAAGAACTCTGGTTATCTTGTTATGATGATGGAAGGCAACTTTATCATGCGAAACATGTGACTCAATATTATAAAGAGGGATTTCCTTGTTCTTTATAAGTCTCATCATAATAAACATTCATAGAATTTATAATATCGCATAAAAAAAATCTATAACATGCTTTCTAGTTGGATGATTATGGACTTTTCTAATCTAATTTCCTTGAGCCATCAAAGGAAATTAGTTGGTCAATTTTCTAGGTGATTACATACATAGTCTTCAAAGCTTGCTTGTAATCTCCTTATCTTCATGGTGCTTATCTTCATCTTCAAGTTACAAAACTTATTCCTATCTAATCCTAATTTTACACTTTGATGTAACTAATTACATTTGTAATAAAGAAACCTCAAGTTACATTTGAGGGGAGTTAGGTAAGGAAATAATTTTTACAACTCCAAAAAATGAGAGATAAGGCAGGGCACGTGATGGAGACTCAATTAAGAGTTGTAAACCCAAGTGCAGGTTATGTTCAAGTAATAAATTCTCGGGTGTCCGAGGTCGAACCACAGGGAAGCGTATTAGTAGGTATAAGTTTATAAATATATAAGAAAAAGAAAGTAAACAAGATATTAGGGAATCAACAACAAAATAAGATAAACAAGATATTAGAGAACAAAATAAACAAAATATAAAAGAAATTAAACAAGATATAAAAACAATAAGAAAAGATGTTGAGGTTAGAGAATCCACTCTTGGTGTTATGCTAAGATTAATCTTGTTTTATTACACAATTGAAATTCACACATAAGGGAGATTCCAATCGGAAGGTTTAGCAATTCAGTCCAACGTCCATAGCATATGATATTATGTTCATTTGGTGTCCTCAAAACTCACAAAAAGAGTCCAAGCATTCCTTATGCCAAGGTATATGTCTACAACAAATCAAGATTATGAAACCAAGCATTTACTGTGCCATTTTCATTGTCAATAAAGAATCAAGATCCCTACTTTGCAAGTATGATTTTAAACCAAAAGAAAATATTATCTATACTAGTGTTTATAAATGATGATTCATTTTAGCTCATGTTTAAGAGACTAACCTTAGCATTTACCAAAACCTTCACCTCATCACCTCAACAATATGATTAGCAACACATACTAGATATGAATAAAATGAAAAGAAATGTAAAAAGCATAAGTAAATAAAGAAAAAGAAAACTAGAGAAAGGAAAGAAGAAGAAAACTTAGAGAATTTTATTACAATGGCTAATATCCTACCAATGTATAATATCTCCAATACTCATCCAAGGCCCTCTATTTATACACATTTTGGAGAGGTAAATGACAAGAGACAAGCTTTTAAAATTTCAAAGGTAGGTATAATAGGTGGGTGCATTTTTCTAACAATTTTCGTCATATTGTATGACAATTCTGATCAGCCAGCTTGATGGTCGATTTTTTCAATGTTGGAGGCTCGATCTGATACAATGGTCTTCTAAAAAAATATACCCCTATCAGTTATGGATCCATAGCCGTTGGAATCAGATCATTTTCTCATGTGGATCGGAAGATACGGTCAAAATACCAAAATAGGTCAGCATAGACGTCATTGCACATCAGCCAACTTGATGGTTGATTTCACTAGGGAAAACGACTCCGTTTCAAGAAGTGTAAAACATGAAAAAGATATATATGCCTCTTAACTTTGCACTGTAAAAAGTTCAGCCTTATTGCTTCAGTGAAACTCCAGATATAGCTGATATGGCAAAAGGTGTCGAAACTGGAACTGAACTGGATTTGCCCTTAATTGTTGATTTAACCTAGTAATCTGAAATCACTCAAAGAAACTCGTGAAAAACACCAAATTATATAAAAATATAAAATATCATAAACACAATTAGACTAAGCAATAATAACTCGTATTTGACACAAAACAATAATAAAACATAACTAAAAACTATATAATTATACGAGTTATCACACCCCCACACTTAGATTGTTGCTAGTCCCTAGCAACGACTCAATAAAAATAAAATAAGAAAATCTAATCTAATCCATTTTCGTAGGAAATCACGGTGGCACTTAGCATGTGACACAAGCCTTTAAACCCCTAGGTGTCCCTAGTGGACAAGTTTAGTCTCGTGAGGGTTTGCTAGAACGATACCCACAAACATTGAAAAACTAAAATATAAGTAAACTACATACACTAAAAATATTTACTCCTAATCCTTTCAATATAAATTAGAGACAATCTTTGAACAAGTCTTGTAAACTAATCAATAGCTCAAAGAATTTCACAAAAAATCATGCTTGAATGTAAATAAATGAGTTAAGCCAATATTAACATAACATATTTCAATCAAAATAGTGCATATTCAACTTAATCTCAACCTCTCACATGGGATACTCTCATGATTTTCACTCTTTAAAGTAGTGGTAAAGTGTTTACACTCAATCAATCTCATGAAAATAGTTCTACCATATGCTTGCTTGTCCACCTATTCTCCACTATTTAGATCATACAACTTCATGAATCAAGAGGTCTTTAATCAAGGTTGTAATGGGGCCAAGGGGTTTGTAATGTGGTTGAAGAACAAAAGGATAAAGATATCACAAAGGTTCCAAAGAGTTCATAAAGTTTAGAGACATAATAAGATCATACAAAGAAATTTCTCAAAACTCTTTACAAGTACATAGTCACATAGGCTAAATATTCATGTTGAGCCTTTGCTTCATTCTAACCAACTTTGTAACATCTTTTTTTTTTTTTTTTGAATATGGGAATGTATTTAACAATGATCCCTTTCTTTTTCTCTTGACTTTTTCTTTTCTTTTCTTCCCCCACACTTATCTTTTGTTTCTAACCCAAATTTTCAACTAAAAATATCCCTTTTTTTTTGCAATATGTCTCAAAATATATAATCCATCTTTAGACCAAGGGTAAGGATATAAGTATATTTAGGCTAGGTGTAAGTTGTGGTTACCAAATAAATAGCTTATTCAATGTAGGCTCAAATTGGCTCACTAGGGGTGTGTTCTCTTGGAACATCAATAAGGGATGGTTGTTTGGCTCTGGTTATAATCCTAATGCCTCTATCATATTCATGTTGTCACATGTATCAATATAGTCTCAAACGGTTTAAAGCAAGTTCTAGAGAATCATGTAATCATAAGAGCACTCAAGAAAGAAATTAGATTGATTTGTATAATGCATCAATCATTATAGGCTCAAGAACTCACAAGGATGATTATACAAGTCAGATTAAGTCTAAACATGCTTTTTCTCAATCAACATATCATATTAACATTGGCTCATAAAAAGGTTGACATCAAGCTCAATTCTCATGAAAATCTTCTCACTAATAAATTTGTTTTAGACTTATGCAATTCATATCTCGTCATTGTATTAAAAAGGAACTAAAACACACTAAAAAATAATAATAATAATAAAGACTCATAAAAAAAATAGTAAAAATAAAGGAAATCCTAAATCGTTCCCCCTACACTTAATTCTTACATTGTCCTCAATGTAAGTCTATTAACCCAAATGAAAGAATCATGTGTAAGAGAAAAGAACTAATAACATAAGAATAGGAATAACTAGACTCAAAACAAAACAAAACAAACTCATGCGACCTAAATAATCCTAAAATACTAAACAAAAATTAACAAGTAAACATAAAAAGATTAAAATCAAACTGACAAGGTATGTCTCAAGTATCCCTTACTCAGACCTTGTTCAGAATGAATACTTCTAAATTGCTTAAAACACAACAAACTCTTTTTTTTTTTTTTTTTTTCTTTTTTTTTATTTATTATGGGGTAAGGGACATATTACCTGCAGAGGTTGCTAACCACTTATTATAACTGAGACACAACAAACAAAATGTTAGATAATGTCACAAAGACAAAGTGCAATCCACTCTTTGCTCGTCCATATCTCTTTTTCTTTTTCCGAGCGTTTGTGAAACAACCGTAGCAGATAAATACTCATAAGCTTGGAGCTTTTTGAGTAAATCTTCAATGGTTGTAGCAGAAATTATGGTTCTCCTTGCCTCTGAAAACATGAATCCATTATCCACAGCATTATCTAAATATGAAAGCAAATTACTAAAATAACCATTAATATTAAGCAAACCAATGGGTTTCTTATTTGTGACCAAAGATGACCAAGAAGCCACGCAAGCTATTTCTTCCAATGTACCCAGACCTCCTGGTAAAGCAATGAATGCATCGGCAGAATGGTACATGATTGTCATTCGTTCAGGGATACTCCAGACTTGTATTTCCTTACCCACGGTAGGTCCACAAAAATCTGTGAATAGTTTTGGCACGATTCCTAGAACTGGACTTCCTCCGGCGTGTGCTGCTGTAGCGACTGCTCCCATTAAACCCGTACTACCGCCTCCATAAATCAACTGGATCTTTTGTTGGGCAAGTATTACTCCAACTCTAATGGCTTCATCAGCGAATATGTTATTTTTCCCTGGATAAGCACCTCCAAAGACACAAATTTTTTAATGCGTTGGGACGAAGTACTTTCCATTTTTTTTTCTTTTTCGAGTGCCTGAAAGAGAATGAGTACATGGTGTAATATATAGAGGACTGAGTAGTGAATCAGACAAGAGTAATAATGTCGCCGAAAGTGTATTTGACCTGTCAGAAGAAAATGTTAACCTAACAAAAGATTTTTGCGTGATTTCAGGAAGAAAATCTTGATTTGAATTTCGTTTGCAAAATGGCCAAATCTCGGGTCCCCTATGTAGTAATTCAAGCAAATAAATCCCGAAAAAATAACAAATGAGCTCCAAAAATTATGAAAACTTCCAGATCACATTTTTAAATTATTTTCAAGAGATTGGTGAAGAAAACTCTGGATTTGGAGCTCATTTAAAAAATGGTAAAGTTCGGGTGCATAAAAAGGGCAATTTCAGAAACATATCCAAAATAAATAGCAAATGGACTCGAAAAATTTTGAAAACTTTCAGAATTCAATTGTTTAATATTTCAGAAGTATTGAAAAATGAAAATTTTAATTTGGAGTCCATTTGCTATTTATTTAGGTTCGGGTGCAAAAAGGTTATTTCACCGAAAAAACCAGAAAGGACAAATTTGTAATTGAGGAAAATATGAAAGAAGAAGCAATTGCTGGGATTTTTCTTCCCTTGGTCAGCCAGCATAGAGGAGAAGAAGGAAGCTTCAACAATTTAATTCCTTAGTCACTATCAAGCCACATGCTACCACTAACACCTTGCAAATGGTCCCCCTTCATCCAATGGCTTAGGTGCCTTGTAGGAAAGTTGAATGCAGCATCCAAGGGCCAAATTTAAATGACAAGATCACATTTTTATTTTTCATGAAAGAACCATCATCTAATGGCCAAGAATGGAAGAAAAAAGATGAGCACAATTCATCCAAAGGTGAGCATCCATTCGGCCAAGCAAGGGAGTGCATGGGATTGTCTCTTTTCATCCAATAGCTTAGGCCATATACAAGGGCTGAGTACACATGTTGAGGGATGGATTTAATCCACAAGATGTCATTTTTATGTTGTCCTCATCCAATGACCAAGAATGGAAGTGCACAACTCATCCAAGGGTAAGCACTCAAGGGGGCAAGCAAGGGAGTGCATGGGATTGGTCCTCTTTTGCATCTAAGGGCTGAGGTTACTACAGGGGCTAAGTACACATCTTAAGGGCTGCTATCAATTTGCAAGATGACATTTTTATGTTGTCATCAAAATATCTTAATCTTAAGGCCAAGATTGGAGGAGAAAAAGTGAAAATTTCATCCAAGCGTGAGAGGGCCATTCGGCCAAGCCATTAGAGGGGGGTTGATTTCATTTTTTTAGAAGTTTTTTGGCTGAAGTCAGTAGCTAATTTAGCAAAGAAAAAGGTTTTGAAAGAAATAAAAAATGGTTTTCAATAGAGAGCTTGAAGGTAGTCATCTCTACCAAGCTCTAGCATAGCTTTCTTCTTGTTTTCCATGGTGATTTCTTGATTTTCTATCTTGTTTTCCTACTACATTTTTCATAGAAATAAAGTTTTTTAAATGTTTACTTAAGTTTTCATCTCTTCTTCTTCATCAAAAGGGTTGAAAAGAATTTTTTTATATGGCTCTTTGCTTTGGCCGAATATGGTATGTTGTTTGCCTTGGTCTTTTCTTTTTTTCTTCCTTGCATGTTGTTGTGAAAAAAATGATTTGTAGAATGTTTATTTAAGTATTCTAAGGTTCTGATTTTTTACAAAAGATGAAGCAAAAAGGTTGAAATGGCTACATGATCTTGGCAAGACCAAGTGGCCATGGTTAGGGGAGAGGCTATGCCCATTTTTACCTACCATGAAGCTCACCTTAATTTTGTTGTTTAACATGGTTTATTTTCTGATTTTTTGAAATGGAAAGGCTTCATGATCTTGGTAAGACCAAGTGATTATGGTTAGGTGAGAGGCTATGCCCATTTTATACCAACCATGGAGCTTAACTTTCCTTGTTTTATTTACTAGTTTTGCTTGTTATTTGTTTTGCATGTCTATGTTTAAATTTTTATATGTTCTTTACATTATTTTCTATGCTATATTTGTTTCTATCTTTCATTTCCGTGCTTGATATTTTTCCTTGTAGATTCGGCCCTTGTGTTCATTTGAGTCATATTGTGCATTTTTTCATATATCATGTCTTATATTATAAATATGTTTGCATCTTTATATTTTGAGTCATATTGTGTATTTTTATCATGTTTCTAGACTTGTTTGCATTTCCATGCCATGAGTTTGTATATCTTGATTTTTAGTATGCCTTAAGCTTGTGAAAATGCTATGATAAAATGTCATCATTTGGAGTATATGACCATTCGGTTATTCCATTTAGTATGCCTTGCATGTGCATTTTCATCTTGCCTCTTGACTTGTTTGCAACTCCATGCCATGAGCTTGTGCATTTTAATTTTAGTATGTCATATGCTTGTGAAAATGTCATGACATTATGCATCTTGATATGAGTTGTCATGTACTTGTGCCATTAACTAGATAGGATTGCATTAGAGTATCATGTGACCATTCGGCCTCTTCATGTATTACTTGCCTTGTCATGCATTTGCATTTTGTTTAGGTAACATGCTTTGCATTATCATATCTTGAAATTGTGTATTAATTGCTGTTTGTTCCAGCATTAGCATTAGGTTCATTGGTCATGGTATGTTCATAGTAATGCTATGCATTTTCACTACATTTTAGGTATAGGCCATATTGGTATTGCCATGCATTTTGGGTCTTAAATCATATTGGTACTGCCATGCATTGCTATGCTACTTAGGTCTTAGGTTACATTAGCATTTTCATGCATATTCACAACATATTAGGTCCAAGCCATATTTGCATTATCAAGCATTGCATGCATATTAAGGTAGGATAGCATTTATTGCCATGCAAATTCATGCTAGGCATTTAGGTTATTTTGAATTGTCATGCATTTCCTTTACCATTTGTGCTTTAGACCATGCATTTCATACATTTCATTTGTTGTATGTTCATACTTTCCTTGTCATTTCCACATGATTTATGACTTAGGCCAATCAATGGCTCAAAGTCATGCTCTCTTGAACATACTTGTGGAAAATTAAAGAGTTGTCAAATTGATTATTCTACCTTTGTGATTTCTTTTTTTTACTTAGCCAATTTTTGTCCAAGATTTTTAAATGTTTTAGCTATTGTCCTTAGGTCTTTAGGATGACCAACAACAATTTTTACTTTGATTTTTGAATGACTTTATCAAAGGCAAAAAAATGTGTTTTGACAAAACAGTTTTTTTTGTCACCCAGTACTCGAACTTCTCTGATTTTTTGGGCAGTCATTTTAATCAAAAAAATTAATTACATGTTCTGAGTCTCCAGTATTGTTTTTAGATTTTTTTGAACTTTTAAAATAGGCTAAAAAATCTTGTGTCAAAACTGGACAGTAGAGGCGGATTTGAAATCAAAAGAGAAATAATGGTTGAATTTGGCTAAGACATTTAGAGGGGGTTGGTTAGAAGCTTTAACTACTGTATTAGGGTAGTTTCTAAGCCTTTTTAAACCTTAAAAATGATTTTATAAATCTCGGGTTAAGGGTGGTCAAGTCCGGGATTTTAAACTTAGGAAATTAGAGCCATTTTAAAAGGGTTTGGTAGAGGTTTTAATCTTCATTCAAGTTTTTATTCAAAATTGTTTTCATACAATCACAAAGTTTTGTTTTTTTTTTTTTAGAAAATCTAATTTGACGTATTTTTCTAAGGTAGCCGGATGTCTTTTTAGCTATACGGATTTCTTTATTAGAGGAAAAAATACATTTTCATGCATTGCATTTTCCATGTTCATGCATTTTATTTAGTATGTGATTTTTGTTATTATATTTTCCATGGTATTATTATTACTTTGATTTACATTTTATGATGTTATATTGTTTGCCATATGATTTTGAATATTTCATTCTATCCTATATTTTTTATTTAGTCATTTATTTGTGTCACATTATTTAGCAAATACTATGTCATGCATTTTTATTTTATTTTCATGCATATTTTATGATAGCATTATTTTATGTTTCATGTCATTTCATGTCACTTAGATCATTTTCCAAGTTATTTAGGTTATATTATTTAGAATATGCCATGTCATTTAAAATATGCCATATCATTTAAAATTGCCATGTCATATAAATTATTTTATCTCATTTAGAATATACCATGATTCTTAGGATTTTTCATTTCATCTAGAATATACTATGCCATTTAAATTATGTCATATCATTTAGGTTGCATTATATTATCTAGACTTTGCCATATCATTTTATTTATGTCATACATGTTCATGTTCATATTTTTAAATGTTTTGAAAAAGATAATGGTTTTCAATAAAATAAAGATATTCCAGAGTTAAAAGAATATCTTTCTTTCAAAAAACTAGAATGATTCGGAAAACTTGTGGGGGTGCTAATCCTTCCCCGCACGTAATCGAGTCCCGAACCCGATTCTTCGATTTTCTCTGGTTTATAACGTAGACTTGAAATTGGTAATAAAAATGTTTTAATTAATTTTAAAATGTTTTATAAAATCGATTTTAATTGGTGGCTGATCACACCCAGAAAAAAAAGATTGGTGGCGACTCCATGTCTTTTTACGAGGCCGTTTTTATACCTTCAACCTTTTATTTCAATCTAGAGGAATTAAGTCATCTTTTCCTCTGCTTCGGTTTCCACTTACTCAAACGGGTCCCCGCGATCGGGGTCAAGTATTGACACCTTCATTTTTCTAGAGGAATTAAGTCGACTTTTCCTCATTTTTTTTATGTCATGCTTAACAAATAATAAAGTCTTGCCATGAGACTTGTTATTTTTTAAGTTGCGACAGCTTGGCGACTCCACTAGGGACTTTTTAGAGAGTCAAGCCTATAATTAGTCGTATGTTATCTAAGTCTCAGTTTTTTTGGTTTTTTTGGTATTTATTTTTAATTCCCATATTTTTAAAATAATAAAGAGAATTTTGAAAATAATAAAATATTTTAAATATGTTCATTTGTCATGTGCACGCAAATTATTATTTGTTCTTTGGTTACTTTGTTACGTATATTTATATGTTTGCTTGACTAATGCTTTACATTGTTTGATTTTAGTGGGGTATTTAGAATAAGAGCTGTAGAATAGGTGGTGACAGGTTTGTTTTGCTCCTCCGCACACACTATATTTTCATTTGCATAACATGAAACCTCTACCCGGGTTCCGTCCTTTTAAGTGGGAGTAAAGTAACTATGCCTTCGTGATGATCCTCCGTATGGGCTAGTGAAACACTTTCGGAGTATAAAGTACCTAATGCCTTCGTGACGATCCTCCGTACAGGCATAAGAAAATATACTATAAAGAATTGAACCAGCTTTTATCGGGGTGCCTTACTAGCCTTCACCGACGACAGTAAGGAACAATTCGGGGCCTTAGAACCGATTCACCTTCACATAGTGAACCTAAGCTAAGCCATGCCGGATTTCTGTTAGATACTTGAAGTTTAAGAACACATGGAGGAACATTTACAACCTTTTACCATCTTTCTATATGTTAGATTTTACAAATTGCGTGATGATGAACGAACATCATATCGCTCGTAATAATTTATTATTTTGTCCCAAAGGCGTCATAATGCCGAAGCTCTGTTAAAATTTTCGAGACATTTTTTTTAAAAGAAAAGCATATTGTTATTTATATTATATTTGTGAATTCATTTCTTTACTAATTTATTTCTTTTTGTTTTATTTTCTTTGACATGCATCATAGACACCATCATACACTTGAAGTTTATTGGCCTCAGGATAGTCATCAACCCAAAGGACTTTCATAGAGTGTCAGGTTATTTCAGTGATAGAAGATCATGCAGTAGTTAGGGCACGGTCAAAAAAAGATCAGAGGGAGGATGGTGATTGCCTGAAGAAAGATTATGTGTTAGTATTGCCGAAAAGGGTCAAAGTGGATTCTAGACAGAATAATCTTTGAGGGTTAGCCGATATTTGGAATCAGTGGAATGTATCAGAGAAAGAAGCCTTCACTCAGAAATATGGAGATATAGCACTCTTAATTCCGATCAGGGTCAATAGTGGGTTGATTCAGGCTATGGTACAGTTTTTGAATCTTGCTTATAGATGTTTTACTTTTAACAAGGAGGATATGACCCCACTAATTGAAGAATATTCAGCACTGTTACGTATTGAATGTCGTAATCCTGATCGGGTATATTTTAAGGAAGTGAAACCATCAGGTTTTAAGAGGAAAGTGGCTAGGATCACAGGAATGGATACAACGTAGGTTGAGAATCATATGGATACAAAGTAGAAAAATGGATGCATTCTGTGGGAAACTCTTCGACAATTGATATTGGGTTATTCTGATAAAGAAAAAGCTAGGGACATCTTCTCTCTATCCATCTCCGAATTAATCATATTCCTAAAGATATTGGGTCATGTGGATATAGCCGTGTTTGATTTCTTTGAAAAGTTGGAACAGAAGATCAGCCCATCTCCGGCCATCATAGCTGAAACTATCCGATCTTTGAATTTTTGTAAAAGGGAAGGACAAGGGAGAATCAATGGGTGTGTACAACTCCTTTATATTTGGATTCAAAGTCAACTTTGGAAGATAGAAGAGGTTTTCTTCAAACCATACATGAAGTCTTTAGTTCCGATTAGGGAATTCCTTCGAAATGATTGGCCTGAAGATGGAGATGAAGAGAAATAGGTCAACATGTTCCGAAATCTAAAATGGGAGATGGTAACTTGGAGAGCTCCATGTATGGTTCCTATGCCAATAATGTATAAATGTGGGGACAACCAAGGAGTTCCACTACTCGAAATTTGGGGGTCTGCGAGTTATGCACCTCTGTTGGTGCAAAGACAGGTTGAGTCTCGACAATTCACACCCGTGACTCATAAGCTAGGATCATCAGAGTTCACTTATGGAGAGGATGGGTATTCTGGAAAGGTGCGGGCAGTGATTGAAGCCTGGAGAAAACTCACCGGATAAAAGTGGCCCGATATGCCGACATCGTCACACCCTATTACCTGGTATGGAGGGAATTAAGGGTTAATGATAGGTTGTTGACATCAGATAGGAAGAGGTATAGTTCGAAAAACAAAATACTTAAATGAGCAAAAAAATTGCCCAATTGCAAGAAGAGCTTGAAGACATGAAAAATAGGGAGTCAGCCCGAGAAAGAGAAAAGGAAAAGATCAAGAAAGAAAGGGACATTGTCAAGGGAGATCTTATGGATTTGCACTTCGAAAACAAAAGGTAACATTTCGAGCTCAGATTTGAAGGGACACTCAAGACTTCCGGGGAATGGGAGCAAGAGGTTAAAAACCTCAAGAATGAGAGTAACTACTGGAAAGAGAGAGCGAAGCATGAAGAAGCATGGGCCAATCAATTGGAGAAGCAAGCTAAGGAAAGTTTACACGGTGATGCTTCTACTGACATGCAAGGGGCTGTGAACAAGTAGGGTCAGATTGAAGAGCAAGGCAATCAAAAGGAGACTGTGAAAGAAAGTCCAAAATCCGAGAAAGTCACTATAGGACTAATTTTGTAATAGCATTTTGAAAGGCGAATTATGGACTTATCTTAGGAAGTGATCTTTTTATTCTATCTTTGATGTATTTAGTTCCAGGAAATCAATGAAAGAGCGTTCGATTGAAATTATCCCGGGGCCAATACTTTCAAATGCATTCATATTTTATATATTTTGTTTGTTCATTCATACATTTACTCATATTTATAATCATTCATTTTTGAAATTTATTCATATTCTTACACTTAACAATTTATTTATTCCTTTTACTTGTTTACTCATTCATATTCATACGCTTAACCACTTATTTATTCATTTCGCTTGTTCATTCATATATTATTTCATGTTCATATACGTAGTCATGTACTTATTCATTTTATTCATTCATTCACATTTAGTCATTCATTCATTTTTAATAAAAAAATAAAAAAATTTATGTCAATGATTTCTAATTCATGGTTTTCAAAACTAAAGGTACAATTGGTCGCACTCAGAAAGAATCAGATTTTTGACACCCTTACAATGCTCTATCTCAAGCTAGAGCTATGGAGAACGATCAACTTGCTAGAATTGAAAGAATGGAAAGAACTCAAAGGGAACTGCAGGAACAATTGGCTAAATCTCAGGAGGAGTCACGAGAACATATGACTAAACTCATGGAGATGATGAGTGTCATGATGAAACAAAAAGGGTCGGGAGAGAATTCGGTCACCGAGAAAAGGGTGGTAATTGAAGAGGATCTACCTAAAAACATACAACAAAAGGGCCAAGAGCTGCCAATTGGGGCAGCCTCCTATGTTTATATCCAGCCAGCTGCTGAGACACAGAACTATGTTCCCGGAAAGGGTAATATGGGACCTGACCCAAATGATGTTAACGTTCCAGACTTTGAGGAATTAGCTGAAAAGGAAAAAGAAAAGATGACTGAGCTGAAGAGGGTTGAAATGGCAGAATCACAAAAAAATATCAACTACTGGAGGAGAGGCTGAGGGCCGTTGAAGGGGCGTAGTTATTTGGCAGTCTGGATGCCAAAGAGATGAGCTTAGTTCACGATCTAGTAATTCCTCCAAAGTTCAAAGTATGAGACTTTGAGAAATATAATGGGACTACCAACCCATCAGCACATCTGACCATGTACTGCAGAAGAATGATGGGGCATAATGATAATGAGAAACTACTTATCCATTGTTTCCAAGATAGCTTGAAGGGTCTGCAACCTTATGGTACAAACAACTAAGTCGTACCAAGATTCGTTCAAGGACGGATTTAGCCAGGGCTTTCATGGAGTATTACAAGCATGTATCTGAGATGGTACCTGATAGGCTGTCACTACAGAACATGGAAAAGAGGACCACTGAGAGTTTAAAGGAATACTCGCAAAGGTGGAGGGATTTGGCCACACAAGTGCAACCCCCTTTAACTAGCAAAGAAACTATAGTATCAATACCTTGAAAGCACCATATTATGATAAATTGGTGGGGAGTGCCACCAAGGACTTTGCAGACATGGTGATATCCGGGGAGATGATACAGTCGGCTATTAAGATTGGGAAAATGGAAGGGGGCGAGTTTGCTATTCCAAAAAAGGTTTTCCCTGCTAGGATGAAAGAGGAGACCCATGCAGTTAGTATCAACCGATACCCATATACATCTCCCACACCATATACACCACCAAGGCCCTATACTCCTACTACATCTTATGCACCTCCTGCACCCTACACACCTTACCCAGAGTATAATCGTTACTACCCCAATGTGAACTACCTTACCCAAAATCCCTTCCCTTATACCAATATACCACAACAGCCGTTTCCAACTAGCATATCCCCACAGATAAATCTTCCCCGAAACACTGTCCCAAACACTCAAGGAGTCGGGCGCAATGACCAACGTTCACCAAAGAACGATCAAAAACCCCAATTTGATCTGACTCCTACCACCTATGGTGAGCTATATCCTAAACTATTGCAGGGTTAGCTTGTTGCACTCGTATACTGATAACTCGTATAATTATATAGTTTTTAGTTATGTTTTATTATTGTTTTGTGTCAAATACGAGTTATTATTGCTTAGTCTAATTGTGTTTATGATATTTTATATTTTTATGTAATTTAGTGTTTTTCACGAGTTTCTTTGAGTGATTTCAGATTACTAGGTTAAATCAAGAATTAAGGGCAAATCCAATTCAGTTCCAGTTCCGACACCTTTTGCCATATCAGCTATATCTGGAGTTTCACTGAAGCAATAAGGCTGAATGTTTGACAGTGCAAAGCTAAGAGGCATATCTATCTTTTTCATGTTTTACACTTCTTGAAACGGAGTCGTTTTCCCTAGCGAAATCGACCATCAAGTTGGCTGATGTGCAATGACGTCTGTGCTGACATGTTTTGGTATTTTGACCATATCTTCCGATCCACATGAGAAAAGGATCTGATTCGAAAGGCTATGGATCCGTAACTGATAGAGGTATATTTTTCTAGAAGACCATTTTATCAGAGCGAGCCTCCAACATTGACAAAATCGACCGTCAAGCTGGCTGATCAGAATTGTCATACAATATGACGAAAATTGTTAGAAAAATGCACCCACCTATTATACCCACCTTTGAAATTTGAAAAGCTTGTCTCTTGTCATTTAGCCTTCCAAAATGTGTATAAATAGAGGGCCTTGGATGAGTATTGGGATACATTGATACATTGGTAGGATATTAGCCATTGTAATAAAATTCTCTAAGTTTTCTTCTTCTTTCCTTCTCTAGTTTTCTTTTTCTTTACTTATGTTTCTTACATTTCTTTTCATTTTATTCATATCTAGTATGTGTTGCTAATCATATTGTTGAGGTGATGAGGTGAAGCTTTTGGTAAATGCTAAGGTTAGTCTCTTAAACATGAGCTAAAATGATTTATCATTTATAAACACTAGTATAGATAATATTTTCTTTTGGTTTAAAATCATACTTGCAAAGTAGAGATCTTGATTCATTATTGACAAGGAAAATGGCACAGTAAATGCTTGGTTTCATAACCTTGATTTGTTGTAGACATATACCTTGGCATAATGAATGGTTGGACTCTTTTTATGAGTTTTGAGGACACCAAATGAACATATTATCATATGCTATGGACGTTGGACAATTTGGACTGAATTGCTAAACCTTCTGATTGGAACCTCCCTTATGTGTGGATTTCAATTGTGTAATAAAACAAGATTAATCTTAGCATAACACCAAGAGTGGATTCTCTAACCTCAACATCTTTTCTTATTGTTTTTTTATATCTTGTTTAATTTCTTTTATATTTTGTTTATTTTGTTCTCTAATATCTTGTTTATCTTATTTTGTTGTTGATCCCCTAATATATTGTTTACTTTCTTTTTCTTATATATTTATAGACTTATACTTACTAGTACGCTTCCCTGTGGTTCGACCTCGGACACCCGAGAATTTATTACTTGAACATAACCTGCACTTGGGTTTACAACTCTTAATTGAGTAGCCATCAAGTTTTTGGCGCCGTTGCCGGGGAGGCAATACTAAGTATATAAGTTTATAAGTGTATTTATTTTTATTGGCTGGTTATACCGCCTATATTTATTTTTATTGGCTGGTTATACCGCCTATATTTATTTTTATTGGCTGGTTATACCGCCTAATTTTCTATATATTTATATTTATATTGTATATTAACTTTGTTTTATTTTTATTGGCTGGTTATACCGCCTAATCTGTATATTAACTTTGTTTTATGCTTGTTTGACGACGTGATTTTAGATCTCGTCGTTTAGTTAGATTTTATTGTGAAACTTTTTCAAGTAATCTTTCTAATACAACTCCTACCATGGCTGACAATGAAAGTGTTCATGCTGAAGATGAGAACAGACAAGTACGCACCATGCGTGACTACTTGCAACCAACTCGAAGCTCATCACCCTCTTGTTTTATTTTTCCTCTCAATGCAAACAACTTTCGTTTTAAACCAGGTATGATAGCTTTGCTTCCAAATTTCCATGGGTTAGAATCGGAAAGTGCTTACTCGTTTCTAAAAGACTTCGAAGATGTATGTGTCACCTTTAATGACCAACAATGTACAAATGAAATTGTCAAGCTAAAATTATTTCCTTTTTCTTTAAAAGATAAAGCAAAAATTTGGCTTCATAATTTAAAACCATGGTCAATTGGCACATGGCAAGAATTACAAACTGAGTTTCTAAAGAAATTTTTTCCAGCACATAAAACTACTGCTTTGAAAAGACAGATTCAAAATTTCAATCAAAATGAAGCATTTTTTCAGTGCTGGGAGCGTTTTAAAGATTTGTTAAGTTCTTGTCCACATCATGGTTTTGAAAAATGGCGTCTTATTAGTTTCTTTTATGAAAGTTTAACTCCCGAAACTAAACAATTTGTTGAAACAATGTGTAACGGTGAGTTTCTAGAAAAAGAACCTGAAGAAGCCTTTGACTACCTAGACCATTTGGCAGATAACTCTCAAGCCTGGCACACAGATAATTCCTCTGAAAGTTCCAATAGATCTAATCTTGTTTCTAACAGAGGTAAATATCATTTTAGTTAAGAAGATGAGATAAAAGCTAAAGTAGCTAATTTGGCTAGAAAGATTGAAGCCATGGAACTTAGAGAAGTAAAAGAAGTCAAAACGGTTAAAAATAAAGAAAGTTGTGGAATTTGTGAAATCATGGGACA
The DNA here is from genome assembly GCA_030761205.1 of Fremontodendron californicum. Lineage (NCBI taxonomy): Eukaryota > Viridiplantae > Streptophyta > Magnoliopsida > Malvales > Malvaceae > Fremontodendron > Fremontodendron californicum. The sequence goes on from JAULJL010000008.1 coordinate 19,207,380, forward strand.
CCCCACTTCTGAATGTCCAAACATTCCCATTCTTAAAGAAGCGTTGCATGATCAAGTAAATTCCATAAACACATTTAAAAAGCCTTTTCCTTCTCCTTACTCTGAAACATATAACCCTGAATGGAGAAATCATCCCAACTTTAGTTGGCGGAATAATAATCATGTCCAGGTACCACAATCTCAAAAGCCGGGCAACACTTTTTCCTATCAACCTTCACGTGTACAAACCTTGGAAGAGACATTGCAAGCATTCATTTAAACACAAGCAAATGTGAATAACCGGACTTCACAGGACCTCAATGAGATCAAAAACACCTTGTCCACATTGATAGCTTCATTACGCACTCAAGAAAAAGGTAAGTTTCCTGCTCAACCTCAGCCTAACCCTTCTACTCAATGTCTTGTTTCTTGCTCCAATGAAACTCAACAGGAAAATGCCAGTTCTATCACAACTCTTCGAAGTGGAAAGGCAATTGACAAAAACATTCCATCAAAAGACCAAGATCCTCCTTCCCCTCCGAAAAGTAATGGTAAGGATGATGGTAAGTCTGAACTTCTTGAAAATTTGGACAAAGAAAAAGGTATGCATCCTGCTCCTTTTCCTCAAAAGTTGCAAACAATAAAGAATTTGAATCAAAATGCAGAAATTTATGAACTTTTCAAACAAGTTAAGATTAACATTTCTTTATTGGATGCAATCAAACAAGTTCCATCTTATGCTAAATTTTTGAAGGACATATGCATAGTTAAAAGGAAACATAATGTACAAAAGAAAACATTTCTGACGGAAAGTGTGAGCTCAATCATTCAGCACCTTACTCCACCAAAATTCAAAGATCCTGGATGTCCAACAATCTCATACATCATTGGAAACACTAGAATAGAACGTGCATTGCTTGATCTTGGTGCTAGTGTTAATCTTTTGCCTTTTTCTGTTTATCAACAGTTAGGTTTAGGTGAACTCAAGGAAACACCTGTTACATTTCAACTAGCTGATCGTTCTGTAAAAATTCCTCGAAGGATAGTTGAAGATGTTTTGGTTCAAATTGATAATTTTTACTTCCCTGTTGATTTTATTGTTTTGGACACACATCCTGTTTCAAATCCAAATGTTCAAATTCCTGTTATTTTAGGCCGTCCATTTCTTGCAACTTCTAATGCTCTGATAAATTGCAGGAATGGTATGTTGAACATTTCTTTTGGAAATATGACTTTAGAATTAAATGTGTTCAACATTTGCAAGCAACCTGGTGATAATTCAGAAGTACATGAAGTGGATTTCATTGAAGAACTTGTTCATGAACATCTCACCACTACCACATTCCATGATCCTTTAGAAGCTTATTTAATTGAATATGAGTTTGATAATGCTTCAGAAATCTCACACACTGATTCTTTGTTAAATTCTTTTCAGGATAAGCATTGTTGGAAACAAAAGTTTGAGGAACTTCCATCACTCACAAATGTCACTGTACCATCAACTATTGAACCACCCAAGCTGGATTTAAAACCATTGCCATCCGAGCTAAAATATTCTTTTTTGGGTGAGAATGAAACTTTTCCAGTCATAATTTCTTCACATCTTGATGAACTACAAGAAGGTAAGTTGTTACAACTTTTGAAGATGCACAAAAATGCATTAGGATGGACCTTAGCTGACATAAAGGGAATAAGCCCATTAATCTGCACACATAATATTTATTTAGAGGAAAATGCTAAAACCTCTAGACAAATGCAACGAAGGCTTAATCCTAATATGAAAGAAGTAGTGAGAAATGAAGTCATTAAACTTCTAGATAATGGAATCATTTATCCTATCTCTGATAGCAAATGGGTAAGTCCTACTCAAGTCGTACCTAAGAAATCTGGAGTTACTGTAGTTAAAAATGAAAACAATGAATTAATTCCAACTAGGACTGTTACTGGTTGGCGTATGTGCATTGACTATAGGAAACTTAACTCAGTGACGAGGAAAGATCATTTCCCTTTGCCTTTCATGGATCAAATCTTAGAAAGAGTTGCAGGGCATGAGTTTTATTGTTTTCTAGATGGATATTCTGGGTATAATCAAATTGCCATTGCACTTGAGGACCAAGAGAAAACCACTTTTACATGTCCTTTTGGTACTTTTGCATATCGTAGAATGCCATTTGGATTATGTAACGCCCCTGCCACATTTCAAAGATGCATGCTTAGTATTTTTAGTGACATGATTGAACGTAATCTTGAGATTTTCATGGATGATTTTTCTGTTTCTGGTGATTCATTTGATGATTGCTTAGCCAATTTGAAAAATGTATTGATTAGGTGTGAAGAAAAAAATCTTGTTCTTAATTGGGAAAAATGTCATTTCATGGTCACTAAAGGTATTGTACTAGGTCACATTGTTTCTGCAAAAGGGATTGAGGTAGACAAGTCAAAACTTGAATTGATTGCTAATCTACCGACACCAAAGACAGTAAAGGACATTAGGTCATTCTTGGGACATGCAGGTTTTTATAAAAGATTCATAAAAGATTTTAGCACGATATCTAAACCTCTATGTAATCTTTTAATGAAAGACACTGCATTTGAATGGACTAAAGATTGTGAAGATGCTTTTGAAAAACTCAAAAATATGCTCAGTACTGCTCCTATTATGAGATCTCCTGATTGGTCTTTACCATTTGAAATAATGTGTGATGCTAGTGACTATGCTGTTGGTGCTGTGTTAGGACAAAGGAAAGATAATAAACCACATGTAATTTACTATGCAAGTAAAACTTTAAATAGAGCCCAAATGAATTATTCCACTACAGAAAAGGAATTACTTGCAGTTGTTTTTGCATTGGATAAATTCAGATCTTACCTTGTTGGATCATCAATTGTTGTCCTTAGTGATCATGCAGCTTTAAAATATCTTCTCTCTAAGAAGGATGCAAAACCTAGGTTGCTGAGGTGGATCCTTTTACTGCAAGAATTTGACATCACCATTCGAGATAAGAAATGAGTAGAAAATGTGGTGGCTGATCATTTATCAAGACTTGTTTGTGATGAATCTTTTGGAACCTCACCAATAAATGATACTTTTCCTGATGAACAACTTCTAATTGTCTCCACGACACCTTGGTTTGCTGACATTGCTAATTTTCTTGCTACAGGAAAAATTCCTTCTCAATGGAGCACCCAAGCTAAAAGGAAGTTTCTGAATGAGGTAAAGAAGTTCTATTGGGATGACCCTTACTTGTTCAAATATTGTCCTGATCAGATTTTTCGAAGATGCATTCCCGACAATGAGGTAAGTAGTGTAATTAAATTTTGTCATTCTGAGGCATGTGGTGGTCATTTTTCATAAAAAAAAATTGCTGCAAAAATTTTACAGTGTGGATTTTACTGGCCAACTTTATTCAAAGATGCACATAATTTTTGCAAGTCATGTGAAAGTTGTCAAAAATTAGGTTCTATTTCGAAAAGAAACATGATGCCTTTGAACCCAATTCTTGTAATTGAAATTTTTGACTGTTGGGGTATTGATTTCATGGGACCATTTCCACCATCTTTTGGTTTCTTATACATTTTAGTTGCAATAGATTATGTTTCAAAGTGGATAGAGGCAATTCCATATCGAAATAATGATCACAAAACAGTGATTAAATTTTTAAAAGAAAATATTTTGAGTCGATTTGGAATTCCTCGATCTATCATAAGTGATGGGGGAACACATTTTTGCAACAAGGTTTTTGAAACATTAATGAAGAAATATGCCATTACACACAAAGTTGCAACCCCTTATCACCCACAGACAAATGGACAGGTAGAATTAGCAAATAGGGAGATTAAACAAATTTTGGAAAAGACGGTTAATCCAAATCGCAAAGATTGGTCTCTTAGACTTAACGATGCATTATGGGCCTATCGAACAGCTTTTAAAACAGCATTGGGCATGTCTCCTTATAGGCTAGTTTATGGAAAACCTTGTCATTTACCTGTGGAACTTGAGCATAAAGCATATTGGGCCATTAAAATGTTCAACTCAAACCTTGATGACGCTTCTAATTTACGGAAATTACAAATAAATGAACTTGAGGAACTCAGAAATGATGCATATGAGAATTCTAAAATTCATAAAGAAAGAACTAAATCCTTTCATGACAAGTTAATTTCAAGAAAAACATTTGATGTTGGGCAAAAAGTTCTACTTTATAATTCTAGACTTCACATATTTCCTGGTAAGTTGAGATCAAGATGGACTGGCCCATTTGTGGTTAAGCATGTGTATCATTATGGAGCAGTTGACATTGAGAATCCTCAAAATGGTAACGTACTCAAGGTAAATGGACAAAGACTCAAACTCTTTTTGGAAAATCATGTTACTCAAGAAGAGGTTGTTTTTCTTTCTGATCCTTGTTTTGAAAATAACTAGATGTAAATATAATTTTTACTAATCTTCAAAAAAAAAAAAAATACAATTTTTTTTACCCCGGTTAAATGGCGGATAACGGTACTCCGTGATTATTTAAGTCGGTCCCATCAGCTACCCACAAAACTGATATGTATATAAATTTCTCTTTCAATTTCTTTTTCATTTTTTTCAGGATGGATGATATTCTCAAAAGATTGCAGAAACGATTTCCTCATTTTCCTCGAAATATTTTACTGAAGCTTTACCAAGTTCGATTTGAAAGATTAAGAATGCTTATGCACAAAGGGATTCCTGAAGACATACGTTGGATAATTGAAGCCAAGGTACGTGAAGATGAATATCTTCCTGTTTTGCATTTACCAGGTACAGGTAGAAGCACTTTTGCAAAGAAGCGATGAGCAAAGCGCATGAGTTCAAATTGCCACAAATGTTCACGATGGACGTGTAACGGTAAATGTCGTTCTATTGGGATTCCGTCCTCTAATCGAGATGATAAAATTGAATTCATTAAGGATGGACTGAGTAAGGAGAATTTGGGTAATATCCAACTTTCTCTTGAGACGCATCCTAGTGGAGACGTACGAAGAGAAATTCTTGATTTATGGCCGCAATTCCAAAGGGAATGGCAACATCTTGGGAATCTGATGTTAAAAGACCCTGTTTGCCAGCTTGTAAGAAAACTGGATGGGAAGCATATCCTCGACTCATAGAAGGCGTTTAAGCCGTTTCTGGACGTAAAACCAGAGGAAGATGCCAAATACACTTTCGGCGACATTATTACTTTTGACTTTTACGGTTGATTTTTCTTCTCTTTTTGATTTTCTTCCTGAAATCACGCAAAAATCTTTTGTTAGGTTAACATTTTCTTCTGACAGGTCAGATACACTTTCGGCGACATTATTACTCTTGTCTGATTCACTACTCAGTCCTCTATATATTACACCATGTACTCATTCTCTTTCAGGCACTCGAAAAAAAAATGGAAAGTACTTCGTCCCAACGGATTAAAAAAAATTGTGTCTTTGGAGGTGCTTATCCAGGGAAAAATAACATATTCGCTGATGAAGCCATAAGAGTTGGAGTAATACTTGCCCAACAAAAGATCCACTTCATTTATGGAGGCGGTAGTACGGGTTTAATGGGAGCAGTCGCTACAGCAGCACACGCCGGAGGAAGTCCAGTTCTAGGAATCGTGCCAAAACTATTCATAGATTTTTGTGGACCTACCGTGGGTAAGGAAATACAAGTCTGGAGTATCCCTGAACGGATAACAATCATGTACCATTCTGCCGATGCATTCATTGCTTTACCAGGAGGTCTAGGTACATTGGAAGAAATAGCTTGCGTGGCTTCTTGGTCATCTTTGGTCACAAATAAGAAACCCATTGGTTTGCTTAATATTAATGGTTATTTTAGTAATTTGCTTTCATATTTAGATAATGCTGTGGATAATGGATTCATGTTATCAGAGGCAAGGAGAACCATAATTTCTGCTACAACCATTGAAGATTTACTCAAAAAGCTCCAAGCTTATGAGTATTTATCTGCTACGGTTGTTTCGCAAACGCTCGGAAAAAGAAAAAGAGATATGGACGAGCAAGGAGTGGATTGCACTTTGTCTTTGTGACATTATCTAACATTTTGTTTGTTGTGTCTCAGTTATAATAAGTGGTTAGCAACCTCTGCAGGTAATATCTCCTAAATTCTACCTTTAAAATTTGACATTGGGGACAATGTCATATTTTAGTAGGGGGTAAGGGACATATTTTTGCTAATAAAAAAAAAAATTGTTGTGTTTTAAGCAATTTAGAAGTATTCATTCTGAACAAGGTCTGAGTAAGGGAGACTTGAGACATACCTTGTCAGTTTGATTTAATCTTCTTCAAAAAAAAAAAAAAAAAAAAAAAACATGTTTAGGCTTAGTGTGTTTTTAGTGTGTTTTAGTTACTTTCAATACTATAATGAGATATGAATTGCATAAGTCTAAAACAGATTTATTAGTGAGAAGATTTTCATGAGAATTGAGCTTGATATCAACCTTTTTATGAGCCAATGTTAATATGATATGTTGATTGAGAAAGAAGCATGTTTAGACTTAATCTGACTTGTATAATCATCCTTGTGAGTTTTTGAGCCTATAATGATTGATGCATTATACAAATCAATCTAATTTCTTTCTTGAGTGCTCTTATGATTACGTGATTCTCCAGAACTTGCTTTAAACTGTTTGAGACTATATTGATACATGTGACAACATGAATATGATAGAGGCATTAGGATTATAACCAGAGCCAAACAGCCATCCATTATTAATGTTATAAGAGAACATCCCCACTAGTGAGCCAATTTGAGCCTACATTAAATATGCTATTTTATTGGTAACCACAACTTACACCTAGCCTAAATATACTTATATCCTTACCCTTGTTCTAAAGATGGATTTTATATTTTGAGACATATTGCAAAAAAAAACAAGGGATATTTTTAGTTGAAAATTTGGGTTAGAAACAAAAGATAAGTGTGTGGGAAGAAAAGAAAAGAAAAAGTCAAGAGAAAAAGAAAGGGATCATTGTCAAATACATTCCCATATTAAAAAAAAAATAAAAAAAAAATCTTCTCTTGAACTTCTAGAAAAAGATGTTACAAAGTTGGTTAGAATGATGCAAAGGCTCAACATGAATATTTGGCCTATGTTATTATGTGCTTTATAAGAGTTTTGAGAAGTTTTATTTGTATGATCTTATTATGTCTCTAAACTCTATGAACTCTTTGGAACCTTTGTGATATCTTTATCCTTTTGTTCTTTAACCACACTATAACCCTTTGGCCCCATTACAACCTTGAATAAAGACCTCTTGATTTATGAAGTTGTATGATCTAAATAGTGGAGAATAGGTGGACAAGCAAGCATATGGTAGAATTATTTTCATGAGATTGATTGAGTGTAAACACTTTACCACTACTTTAAAGAGTGAAAATCAAGAGAGTATCCCATGTGAGAAGTTGAGATTAAGTTTGAATATACACTATTTTGATTGAAATATGTTATGTTAATATTGGCTTAACTCAAACTGTTTACATTCAAGCAAGATTTTTTGTGAATTTCTTTAAGCTATTGATTAGTTTTTAAGACTTGTCCAATGATTATCTCTAATTTATATTGGAAGGATTAGTTATAATTATTATTTTTAGTTTTTCTTATGTCTTCAATGTTTGTGGGTATCGTCCTAGTAAACCCTCACGAGACTAAACTCGTCCACTAGGGACACCTAGGGGTTTAAAGGCTTGTGTCACATGCTAAGTGCCACCGTGATTTCCTACGAAAATGGATTAGATTAGATTTTCTTATTTTATTTTTATTGAGTCGTTGCTAGGGACTAGCAACAATCTAAGAGTGGGGGTGTGATAACTCGTATAATTATATAGTTTTTAGTTATGTTTTATTATTGTTTTGTGTCAAATACGAGTTATTATTGCTTAGTCTAATTGTGTTTATGATATTTTCTATTTTTATGTAATTTAGTGTTTTTCACGAGTTTCTTTGAGTGATTTCAGATTACTAGGTTAAATCAAGAATTAAGGGCAAATCCAATTCAGTTCCAGTTCCGACACCTTTTGCCATATCAGCTATATCTGGAGTTTCACTGAAGCAATAAGGCTGAATTTTTACAGGGCAAAGTTAAGAGGCATATATATCTTTTTCATGTTTTACATTTCTTGAAACGGAGTCGTTTTCCCTAGCGAAATCGACCATCAAGTTGGCTGATGTGCAATGACGTCTGTGCTGACATGTTTTGGTATTTTGACAATATCTTCCGATCCACATGAGCAAAGGATCTGATTCCAAAGGCTATGGATCCGTAACGGATAGGGGTATATGTTTCTAGAAGACCATTTTATCAGATCGAGCCTCCAACATTGACAAAATCGACCGTCAAGCTGGCTGATCAGAATTGTCATACAATATGACGAAAATTGTTAGAAAAATGCACCCACCTATTATACCTACCTTTGAAATTTGTAAAGCTTGTCTCTTGTCATTTAGCCCTCCAAAATGTGTATGAATAGAGGGCCTTGGATGAGTATTGGGATACATTGATACATTGGTAGGATATTAGCCATTGTAATAAAATTCTCTAAGTTTTCTTCTTCTTTCCTTTCTCTAGTTTTCTTTTTCTTTACTTATGTTTCTTACATTTCTTTTCATTTTATTCATATCTAGTATGTGTTGCTAATCATATTGTTGAGGTGATGAGGTGAAGCTTTTGGTAAATGCTAAGGTTAGTCTCTTAAACATGAGCTAAAATGATTTATCATTTATAAACACTAGTATAGATAATATTTTCTTTTGGTTTAAAATCATACTTGCAAAGTAGAGATCTTGATTCATTATTGACAAGGAAAATGGCACAGTAAATTCTTGGTTTCATAACCTTGATTTGTTGTAGACATATACCTTGGCATAATGAATGGTTGGACTCTTTTTATGAGTTTTGAGGACATCAAATGAACATAATATCATATGCTATGGACGTTGGACAATTTGGACTGAATTGCTAAACCTTCCGATTGGAACCTCCCTTATGTGTGGATTTCAATTGTGTAATAAAACAAGATTAATCTTAGCATAACACCAAGAGTGGATTCTCTAACCTCAACATCTTTTCTTATTGTTTTTTTATATCTTGTTTAATTTCTTTTATATTTTGTTTATTTTGTTCTCTAATATCTTGTTTATCTTATTTTGTTGTTGATCCCCTAATATATTGTTTACTTTCTTTTTCTTATATATTTATAAACTTATACTTACTAGTACGCTTCCCTGTGGTTCGACCTCGGACACCCGAGAATTTATTACTTGAACATAACCTGCACTTGGGTTTACAACTCTTAATTGAGTAGCCATCATATACCATCTTGGTATAATGCAAATATTAACTGCGCGTACCACGCAAGAATTCAAGGATATTCGACTGAGGATTGCCTAGCCTTTAAAAAGAAAGTCCAAAGCCTGATCAACGCCGGAGTTGTGAAGTTTGGGTCAAAGAATGGGTCGAATGTAGTGGGAAACCCATTGCCCGATACTGTTGAGAAAGGTAAAAGAATGGGTCGAATGAGGCCGTACATGCTATTAAAGGTAAAAGATGAGGTGAAGAGGCAGTGATGCACCCAAAAGAGTGTATCTTATTTAACCTTGCACTAAAAAGATCAATTGTAAGTATAATGATTAGCAAGGGTCGAGTCCTCAGGGATTGGGTTTTAATCTATGAGTTATTAGTTTATAACTTACGTTCAAAGAAAACAATAAAAGAAAAGGGGTTTTTGAAGCCAGATTTAAACTAAAGTAAATAATAAGAATAAGATGCAAGGTGGTATAACCAGCCAATAAAAATAAAACAAAGTTAATATACAAATTAGGCGGTATAACCAGCCAATAAAAATAAATATACTTTTAAAAATAAGCAAACTAGAAAATTAAGAAAACAAGTAAGTAAGAAGAATCAAATATGAAAAATATGGTTAAGGTTTCATTCTCCACCACTAGACATCATTAAGAATCAATTTCAGATCTATCAATATCAACCAACTAACAAAGTTAACAACCGTAGATAACAACAAGCTCTGTTATCCCAATCTTTCCTTAGTTTGTCATTAAATAGAACAAGCTCTCTATTTAATCTCTAACCATTAAACAACCTAGAATAAGCTCTCTAAATTCAATTTAATGGCAGCTTTATGATGAGAAAGATAGGTTGATCTAAGCAACAAACACATAAGCTCGGATTGTTCAACTTAGGTTATGTTCCACTTTGCAATTATTGGAAACTTGACCATAATCATTAATCACAAATTGCCACTTATGAATAGGAAATCAAGACAATTACACGGATCAAGACTCCTAAACTAGCAATAGATAATTATCAAGATCTATCTAGTTGTACACCTAAATAAATCAAGACAACATCATGAACAATTCTTGTAGAAGAACATAAGCAACTTTGATAGAAAATTAATGATAGATAGAATCTGTAAATCAATCACAAAACATGTCTAGGGCTTTGAAATCACCCTTAACCAAATAGAAGTTTAGCCTAGCATAGGCATTGTAAACATAAACATAAAATTAAAGAGAATCTAAGAAGGAAATAAAAGAAAGAAAGAAGAAGAAGAAAATAAAGAAAAAGAAAACTAGAGAAAAGAAAGAAGAAGAAAACTTAGAGAATTTTATTACAATGGCTAATATCCTACCAATGTACAATATGATCCCTTACAATCATCCAAGGCCCTCTATTTATACACATTTTGGAGGGCTAAATGACAAGAGACAAGCTTTACAAATTTCAAAGGTAGGTATAATAGGTGGGTGCATTTTTCTAACAATTTTCGTCATATATGACAATTTTGATCAGCCAACTTGATGGTCGATTTTGCAATTTTGGAGGCCTTATCTGATCACATGGTCTTCTAGAAAAATGTTACCCTATCAGTTACGGATCCATAGCCGTTAGAATCAGCTCATTTGCTGATGTGGATAAGACGATATGGGCAAAATACGAAAACAGGTCAGCACAGACGTCATTGCATATTAGCCAACTTGATGGTCGATTTCGCTAGGGAAAACGACTCCGTTTCAAGAAGTGTAAAACATGAAAAAGATAGATATGCCTCTTAGCTTTGCACGGCTACAAATTTCAGCCTTATTTATTAAGTGAAACTCGAGATATAGCTGATATGGCAAAAGGTGTCGGAACTGGAACTGAACTGGATTTGCCTTTAATTCTAGTAATCTGAAATCACTCAAAGAAACTTGTGAAAAACACCAAAATACATAAAAATATAAAAGATCATAAACACAATTAGACTAAACAATAATAACTCGTATTTGACACAAAACAATAATAAAACATAACTAAAAACTATATAATTATACGAGTTATCACACCCCCACACTTAGATTGTTGCTAGTCCCTAGCAACGACTCAATAAAAATAAAATAAGAAAATCTAATCTAATCCATTTTCGTAGGAAATCACGGTGGCACTTAGCATGTGACACAAGCCTTTAAACCCCTAGGTGTCCCTAGTGGACGAGTTTAGTCTCGTGAGGGTTTACTAGAACGATACCCACAAACATTGAAAAACTAAAATATAAATAAACTACATATACTAAAAATATTTACTCCTAATCCTTTCAATACAAATTAGAGACAATCTTTGAACAAGTCTTATAAACTAATCAATAGCTTAAAAAATTTCACAAAAAATCATGCTTGAATGTAAATTGTTTGAGTTAAGCCAATATTAGCATAACATATCTCAATCAAAATAGTGCATGTTCAAATTTAATCTCAAGTTCTCACATGGGATACCCTCATGATTTTCACTCTTTAAAGTAGTGGTGAAGTGTTTACACTCAATCAATCTCATGAAAACAGTTCTACCATATTCTTGCTTGTCCACCTATTCTCCACTATTTAGATCATACAACTTCATGAATCAAGAGGTCTTTAATCAAGGTTGTAATGGGGCCAAGGGGTTTGTAATGTGGTTGAAGAACAAAAGGATAAAGATATCACAAAGGTTCCAAAGAGTTCATAAAGTTTAGAGACATAAAAAGATCATACAAAGAAACTTCTCAAAACTCTTTACAAGTACATAGTCACCTAGGCCGGATATTCATGTTGGGCCTTTTCTTCATTCTAAACAACTTTGTAACATCTTTTTCTTTTTCCACAAATTCAAGAGATGATTCATATTTTTTTTTTTTACATAGGAATGTATTTGCCCGTATTCCATTTATTTTTCTCTTGACTTTTCTTTTCTTTTCCCCCCACACTTATTTCTTGTTTCTAACCCAAATTTTTAACTAAAAATATCACTTGTTTTTTTTGCAATATGTCTCAAAATATATAATCCATCTTTAGAACAAGGGTAAGGATATAAGTATATTTAGGCTAGGTGTAAGTTGTGGTTACCAATAAAACATCATATTTAATGTAGGCTCAAATTGGCTCACTAGTGGGGATGTTCTCTTAGAACATTAATAATGGATGGCTGTTTGGCTCTGGTTATAATCCTAATGCCTCTACCATATTCATGTTGTCACATGTATCAATATAGTCTCAAACGGTTTAAAGCAAGTTCTAGAGAATCAAGTAATCATAAGAGCACTCAAGAAAGAAATTAGATTGATATGTATAATGCATCAATCATATAGGCTCAAAAACTCACAAGGATGATTATACAAGTCAATATCAAGTCTAAACATGCTTCTTTCTCAATCAACATATCATATTAACATTGGCTCATAAAAAATGATATCAAGCTCAATTCTCATGAAAATCTTCTCACTAATAAATCTGTTTTAGACTTATGCAATTCATATCTCATCATTGTATTAAAAAGGAACTAAAACACACTAAAAAAATAATAATAATAATAAAGACTCATAAAAAAAAATAGTAGAAAAAAATAAAAGAAATCCTAAATCATTCCCCCCACACTTAATTCTTACATTGTCCTCAATGTAAGTCTATTAACCCAAATGAAAGAATCATGTGTAAGAGAAAAGAACTAATAACATAAGAATAGGAACAACTAAGGCTCAAAACAAAACAAACAAACTCATGCAACCTAAATAATCCTAAAATACTAAACAAAAATTAACAAGTAAACATAAAAAGATTAAAATCAAACTGACAAGGTATGTCTCAAGTCTCCCTTACTCAGACCTTGTTCAGAATGAATATTTCTAAATTGCTTAAAACACAACAAACTTTTTTTTTTTTTTAAATTAGCAAAATATGTCCCTTACCCCCTACTAAAATATGACGTTGTCCCCAATGTCAAATTTTAAAGGTAGAATTTAGAAGATATTACCTGCAGAGGTTGCTAACCACTTATTATAACTGAGACACAACAAGGACAATGTTAGATAATGTCACAAAGACAAAGTGCAATCCACTCCTTGCTCGTCCATATCTCTTTTTCTTTTTCCGAGCGTTTGCGAAACAACCGTAGTAGATAAACACTCATAAGCTTGGAGCTTTTTGAGTAAATCTTCAATGGTTGTAGCAGAAATTATGGTTCTCCTTGCCTCTGAAAACATGAATCCATTATCCATAGCATTATCTAAATATGAAAGCAAATTACTAAAATAACCATTAATATTAAGCAAACCAATGGGTTTCTTATTTGTGACCAAAGCTGACCAAGAAGCCACGCAAGCTATTTCTTCCAATGTACCCAGACCTCCTGGTAAAGCAATGAATGCATCGGCAGAATGGTACATGATTGTTATCCGTTCGGGGATACTCCAGACTTGTATTTCCTTACCCACGGTAGGTCCACAAAAACCTGTGAATAGTTTTGGCACGATTCCTAGAACTGGACTTCCTCCGGCGTGTGCTTCTGTAGCGACTGCTCCCATTAAACCCGTACTACCGCCTCCATAAATCAACTGGATCTTTTGTTGGGCAAGTATTACTCCAACTCTTATGGCTTCATCAGCGAATATGTTATTTTTCCCGGGATAAGCACCTCCAAAGACACAAATTTTTTTAATGCGCTGGGACGAAGTACTTTCCATTTTTTTTTTTCGAGTGCCTGAAAGAGAATGAGTACATGGTGTAATATATAGAGGACTGAGTAGTGAATCAGACAAGAGTAATAATGTCGCTGAAAGTGTATCTGACCTGTCAGAAGAAAATGTTAACCTAACAAAAGATTTTTTGCGTGATTTCAGGAAGAAAATCAAAAAGAGAAGAAAAAAATCAGCCGTAAAAGACAAATAAAAAAAACGGGAATAATTACACAAATCGAACAACACGTAAATTAAAACAAAATAAAGTTATTGCAAATCAAACCAAAAGCTGAGAAGTCATTTATTGTAGTTGTAATTGTGGCTCACATCTTCCTCTGGTTTTACGTCCAGAAACGGCTTAAACGCCTTCTATGAGTCGAGGATATGCTTCCCATCCAGTTTTCTTACAAGCTGGCAAACAGGGTCTTTTAACATCAGATTCCCAAGATGTTGCCATTCCCTTTGGAATTGGGGCCATAAATCAAGAATTTCTCTTTGTACGTCTCCACTAGGATGCGTCTCAAGAGAAAGTTGGATATTACCCAAATTCTCCTTACTCAGTCCATCCTTAATGAATTCAATTTTATCATCTCGATTAGAGGACGGAATCCCAATAGAACGACATTTACCGTTACACGTCCATCGTGCACATTTGTGGCAATTTGAACTCATGCGCTTTGCTCGTCGCTTCTTTGCAAAAGTGCTTCTACCTGTACCTGGTAAATGCAAAACAGGAAGATATTTATCTTCACGTACCTTGGCTTCAATTATCTAACGTATGTCGTCAGGAATCCCTTTGTGCATAAGCATTCTTAATCTTTCAAGTCGAACTTGGTAAAGCTTCAGTAAAATATTTCGAGGAAAAGGAGGAAATCGTTTCTGCAATCTTGTGAGAATATCATCCATCCTGAAAAAAAAATGAAAAAAATTGAAAGAGAAATTGGAAGAGAAATTTATATACAATATCAGTTTTGTGGGTAGCTGATGGAACCGATTTAAATAATCACGGAGTACCGTTATCCGCCATTTAACCGGGGTTAAAAAAAAATTATATTTACATCTAGTTATTTTCAAAACAAGGATCAGAAAGAAAAACAACATAAAAAGACTCAAAAACAAAACACTCTAAATAAAATCCAAAATTCTTCCCCCCACACATAATTTTTACATTGTCCTCAATGTAATGCTATTATCCCCCAATGCAAGAATTATATGTAAGAGAAAAGAACTATTAAACAAAAGAAAAGAAAAACAATAAAAGATAGAATGATGGAGAGTAAGGAATATGCAAATCTGATATAATAGATGCTCTCCATCCTTTTGGGTTGCCTCTCCAAGAAGCGCTTGGTTTATTGTCCTCAGCCTGACTTAGACCCATGCCATTATTATTCAACATACTTTGGCTCAAAAAGTGGAAACTCCTCCACATATTGTATTGGAAAGTTCTCATAGTAAGGCTTCAATCTATGACCATTCACTTTGAATGCCTTATCTGTTTTCGGGCTTTGGATTTCAACTGCACCATGAGTAAATACATTAGTAATAACAAAAGGTCCAACCCAACGAGAACGTAATTTACCTGGATATAACTTAAGGCGTGAATGGAAGAGAAGAACTTTTTGTCCAACAACAAATTCTTTTCTTGATATCATCTTGTCATGGAATGCCTTAGTCTTTTCCTTGTAAATCCTAGAATTCTGATAGGCATCATTCCTTATCTCCTCTAATTCTTGTAGGTCAAGTTTTCTTTTCTTTCCTATCTCATCCATCTCCATGTTGCATTGTTTGATAGCCCAATATGATTTATGTTCCAATTCAACCGGAAGATGACAAAGCTTACCATAAACAAGTCGATAAGGAGACATACCAATGGGTGTCTTATATGCTGTCCTATAAGCCCAAAGTGCATCATCAAGTCGTGAACTCCAATCCTTCCTATTTGGATTAACTGTCTTTTCAAGGATGGACTTAACTTCTTGGTTTGACACTTCAGCTTGCCCACTAGTTTGAGGATGATATGAGGTGGAGACCTTGTGTGTGATGTTATACTTCCTCAAAAGTGCTTCCATAGTCCTATTGCAAAAGTGAGTACCTCTATCGCTGATTATGGCCTTTGGCGTTCCAAACCTAGCCAAGATGTTAGTCTTGACAAAATCTGAAACAACTTTAGAGTCATTAGTCCTAGTGGATTTTGCTTCCACCCACTTTGAAAAATAATCAACGGCAAGTAAAATATAAAGATTACCAAAAGAATGAGGAAAAGGTCCCATGAAATCCATGCCCCATACATCAAAAATTTCAACAATAAGTATTGGAGTTTGAGGCATTTGATTTCTAGCACCTAAGTTACCTGTTCTTTGGCAACAATCACATGACTTGCAAAAGAGGTATGCATCTTTGAATATGGTAGGCCAATAAAATCCAGAATCAAGAACTTTCATGGCTGTTCTTTTGGATCCAAAGTGTCCTCCACATGCATAAGAGTGACAAAAGGTGAGAATAGATTGAAATTCAGTTTCGAGTACACACCTTCTTATAATCTGATCGGAGCAATGCTTCCAAAGGTAAGGATCATCCCATATGTAGTATTTGGCATCACTCTTGATCTTATTTCTTTGAGCTTGTGTCAAATCTTGTGGCAACTTCTTGGTAACTAAGTAATTAACAATATCAGCATACCAAGGAATTGTTGTACTTATAAAAAGAAGTTCCTCATCCGGAAAGTTCTCATTCAAGGGTAGTGCATCATCTTCATGAACTAAACGGCTAAGATGGTCCGCAACCAGGTTGTCACTACCTATCTTATCTTTTATCTCCAAATCAAACTCTTGTAAGAGAAGTATCCATCTAATCAACCTTGGTTTGGCCTCCTTTTTAGTGAGTAAATACTTAAGGGCTGCATGGTCAGAATATACAATTACTTTAGTACCAATTAAATAAGATCGAAATTTTTCTAAAGCAAATACAACAGCCAAAAGTTCTTTTTCAGTAGTGGAATAGTTCAATTGAGCATCATTAAGAGTTCGTGAGGCATAATAAATGGCATGTGAGGCTTTGCCAACCCGTTGGCCCAAAACAGCTCCAATACCATAGTCACTAGCGTCACACATGATTTCAAAAGGTACATTCCAATCTGGTGGTTGGATGATAGGAGCTGATGTCAAGAGTCCCTTCAATGTTTCAAACGCCTCTTTGCATTTATCATCAAAGTGGAAAACCACATCTTTTTGTAGTAGCTTGCAAAGAGGTAATGTGATCTTTGAGAAGTCTTTGATAAATCTCCTATAAAAACCTGCATGTCCAAGAAAAGAACGAACCTCTCTCACATTTGTGGGAGGTGGTAAAGAATGCATAATACTATTTTAGACTTATCAACCTCTATCCCTCTAGAAGAAATTACATGGCCCAAAACTATTCCTTGTTCTACCATAAAGTGACATTTTTCCCAATTCAAAACAATGTTAGTTTCCATGCATCTTTCAAGTACAAGTGTAAGGTTCTCTAGACATCTATCAAAAGAATCACCATAGACACTAAAATCATCCATAAACACTTCTATGATGTTCTCTACATAATCTGAAAATCTGCTAACCATACACCTTTGGAATGTAGCTGGTGCATTACAAAGACCAAATGGCATACGCCGGTATGCAAAAGTACCAAATGGACATGTGAATGTTGTTTTCTCTTGGTCCTCCGGAGCAATGGCTATCTGATTATAACCTGAAAAACCATCAAGAAAACAATAATGAGAATGGCCAGCTAACCTTTCAAGCATTTGATCAATAAAAGGTAAAGGGAAGTGGTCTTTGCGAGTTGTGGAATTAAGTTTACGATAATCAATACAAACTCGCCATCCTGTTTGAATCCTAGTAGGAACAAGTTCATTCTCATTATTTGTTACCACCGTTACACCTGATTTCTTTGGAACCACTTGGACTGGGCTCACCCATTTGCTATCCGAGATAGGATAGATTACTCCAACATCTAGGAGCTTCAGTATCTCCTTTTTCACAACCTCCATCATAGGAGGGTTCAATCTTCTTTGTGCTTCTCTTGTTGGTTTAGACCCTTCCTCTAACAAAATCTGGTACATGCACATGGATGGGCTTATTCCCTTGATATCGGCAATTGTCCAACCAATTGCTGTTTTATGCTCTCTAAGCACCTGGATAAGTCGCTCTTCTTGCAAAGGTGTGAGCTCTTTGGCAATGATGATCGGTAGTGTGTCCTTTTTACCTAAGAACACATATTTCAAGTGGTTCGGTAGTGGTTTCAATTCTAAAGTTGGTGCCTGCAAAATGGAAGGTAGAAGTTTCTCATTAGATAAAGGCAAATCAATAAATGAAACATCAAACCTTGCATCTTTAGGTTGCAGCGAGTGTAAAGATTCTAGTGCCCCTTCCACCTGGTCACTCAAGGCTAGTTTAGTATTCCCCATTCCGAGATGGTTGCTAATGACTATTTCTACACTATCTTCACCATCTAGCTCATAAGCTTGCTGCACTAGTGAGTCAATTATATCAATATTAAAAACAGAATGCACATCACTAGGATATCTCATGGCCTCAAAAATGTTAAAGCGAATTATTTCACCATCAAATTCCATAGTTAAAGTGCCATCATGTACATCTATTTTAGTTCTTGCTGTTTTCAAGAATGGTCTCCCTAATAGAATAGGTGTGGGATTAGAAGACATCTCATCTTCCATCTCAATAACATAAAAGTCAGCGGGAAAAACCAATTCATTAACCTGTACAAGAACGTCTTCTACCACTCCTCTTGGATAAGTGTTAGAATGGTCAACAAGTTGTATTATAACACCGGTTTCCTCTAATGGTCCTAGATTCAATGAAGCATAAATTGAATATGGCATGACATTAATAGATGCCCCTAGATCTAGCATAGCACGCTCAAACCTGGTGTTGCCTATCTTACAAGGAATGGTAAACATACCTGGATCCTTGCATTTAGGTGGGAGTTTCTTTTGAAGAACAGCTGACACATTCTCCCCCACACTTACCTTTTCATTCCATTTCAACTTCCGTTTAGATGTGCACAACTCTTTTAGGAACTTGGCATATCTTGCCACTTGCTTGATAGCATCTAGTAAAGGAATGTTCACCTCTACTTTCCGGAAGGTTTCCAAAATTTCCTTCTCTTGCTCCTCTTTCTTGGACTTTGCTAACCTGCTAGGAAAAGGTGGAGGAGTTATATAAGAAGGAAAGGATGTTCTCCCCTTGAGCACTATCATTTTGTGGTGTCTCTAGCTGTTTCCCACTTCTTAAATTTATAGCATTGGCATTCTCTCTTGGATTCACTATGGTTTGGGAAGGTAATTTCCCAGAATCCCTTGCTTGCATTTGACTCATGGTTGTTGCCAATTGCCCTATTTGAGTCTCCAAATTTCGAATACTTGTCTTTGTTTCCTGTTGAAATTGAATTGTATTAGTAGAAAGAGCTTTAACAAGATCTTCAAGAGAAGTACCTGAATTTTGGGTGGGTGGTAGTTGTTGTCGGGTTTGGTATGGTTGTTGCACTCTTTGCTGAAAACCCGGTGGCCTGTGGTCAAATGGTGGAGGAATAGTTTGTGATTGGTTCCCTCCATAATTGAAGTTTGGATGATCCCTCCATCCTGGATTGTAAGTGTTTGAGTAGGGATCATATTTCCTTGATTGGTTCTGAAATCCACCCATGGTATTCACATGTTCATTGGTATCCTCTTGAAGTGTTGGACACATATCAGTTTGGTGCCCTATGTTTGAACATATGCCACAAGCCTTTATTTGTTGTATTTTACTTACAGCCAATTGTTGAACAAGAGAAGTCAGTTTATCAAATTTTTGTTCAAGGGATGATATACTTACCTCATTAACTCTCTTGGGTTGTGGTGGTGGATCTTGTCTCATTGAGAACTGTTGAGAATTGGCTGCCATGTTGGAGATTAATGTTCTAGCAGCCCTGGGAGTCTTATCAACTAGAGCTCCCCCACTAGCGGCATCTATCATACTTCTCTCCATGGGCATGAGACCTTCATAGAAGTATTGGATAAGAAGTTGTTCACTTATTTGATGGTGTGGACATGATGCACAAAGTTTCTTGAACCTCTCCCAATATTCATATAAGGACTCTCCGTTGTATTGCCGAATCCACATATCTCTTTCCTAATGTTGGCAGCCTTAGATGCTGGGAAATACCTTTCCAAGAATGCTTTCTTCAAATCATTCCATGTAGTGATGGTCCCGGATGGTAGATAGTAGAGCCATTCCTTTGCTGAATCAGCTAGAGAGAATGGGAAGGCTCTCAACTTAACTTGCTCTTCCGTGACCCCTGTTGGTCTCATGCTTGAGCAAACTACATGGAATTCCTTGAGGTGCTTATTTGGATCCTCTCCTGCAAAACCATGAAAAGTTGGGAGAAGATGAATCAAACCAGATTTTAATTCAAAAGCTACCTCAAGATTAGCATATTCAATGCATAATGGTTGTTGACCCAAGTCCGGAGCGGCTAGCTCCTTGAGAGTTCGGTTGTCAGCTGCTGCCATCTCTCCTTGCTCTTCTTGGATGTTTTGGATCAACTCCTCGATTGGTTGTTGGTGAGAAGTTATAAATTCCCGAATTTTCCTAAGTCGTAAGTCTTCTTCGGGAGCTTGGAACATTCACTAATAAAAAAAATAAGAAAGTAAATAATTAGAACAGAAAATAAGAATAAACCAATAAACTAATAAACTAAAGAAAGCAATCCCCGGCAATGGCGCCAAAAATTTGATGCACCCAAAAGAGTGTATCTTATTTAACCTTGCACTAAAAAGATCAATTGTAAGTATAATGATTAGCAAGGGTCGAGTCCTCAGGGATTGGGTTTTAATCTATGAGTTATTAGTTTATAACTTACGTTCAAAGAAAACAATAAAAGAAAAGGGGTTTTTGAAGCCAGATTTAAACTAAAGTAAATAATAAGAATAAGATGCAAGGCGGTATAACCAGCCAATAAAAATAAAACAAAGTTAATATACAAATTAGGCGGTATAACCAGCCAATAAAAATAAATATACTTTTAAAAATAAGCAAACTAGAAAATTAAGAAAACAAGTAAGTAAGAAGAATCAAATATGAAAAATATGGTTAAGGTTTCATTCTCCACCACTAGACATCATTAAGAATCAATTTCAGATCTATCAATATCAACCAACTATCAAAGTTAACAACCGTAGATAACAACAAGCTCTGTTATCCCAATCTTTCCTTAGTTTGTCGTTAAATAGAACAAGCTCTCTATTTAATCTCTAACCATTAAACAACCTAGAATAAGCTCTCTAAATTCAATTTAATGGCAGCTTTATGATGAGAAAGATAGGTTGATCTAAGCAACAAACACATAAGCTCGGATTGTTCAACTTAGGTTATGTTCCACTTTCCAATTATTGGAAACTTGACCATAATCATTAATCACAAATTGCCACTTATGAATAGGAAATCAAGACAATTACACGGATCAAGACTCCTAAACTAGCAATAGATAATTATCAAGATCTATCTAGTTGTACACCTAAATAAATCAAGACAACATCATGAACAATTCTTGTAGAAGAACATAAGCAACTTTGATAGAAAATTAATGATAGATAGAATCTGAAAATCAATCACAAAACATGTATAGGGCTTTGAAATCACCCTTAACCAAATAGAAGTTTAGCCTAGCATAGGCATTGTAAACATAAACATAAAATTAAAGAGAATCTAAGAAGGAAATAAAAGAAAGAAAGAAGAAGAAGAAAATAAAGAAAAAGAAAACTAGAGAAAAGAAAGAAGAAGAAAACTTAGAGAATTTTATTACAATGGCTAATATCCTACCAATGTACAATATGATCCCTTACAATCATCCAAGGCCCTCTATTTTTACACATTTTGGAGGGCTAAATGACAAGAGACAAGCTTTACAAATTTCAAAGGTAGGTATAATAGGTGGGTGCATTTTTCTAACAATTTTCGTCATATATGACAATTTTGATCAGCCAACTTGATGGTCGATTTTGTCAATTTTGGAGGCCTTATCTGATCACATGGTCTTCTAGAAAAATATTACCCTATCAGTTACGGATCCATATCCGTTAGAATCAGCTCATTTGCTGATGTGGATAAGAATATATGGGCAAAATACGAAAACAGGTCAGCACAGACGTCATTGCACATTAGCCAACTTGATGGTCGATTTCGCTAGGGAAAAAGACTCCGTTTCAAGAAGTGTAAAACATGAAAAAGATAGATATGCCTCTTAGCTTTGCACGTATAGAAATTTCAGCCTTATTGCTTCAGTGAAACTCGAGATATAGCTGATATGGAAAAAGGTGTCGGAACTGGAACTGAACTGGATTTGCCCTTAATTCTAGTAATCTGAAATCACTCAAAGAAACTTGTGAAAAACACCAAAATACATAAAAATATAAAAGATCATAAACACAATTAGACTAAACAATAATAACTCGTATTTGACACAAAACAATAATAAAACATAACTAAAAACTATATAATTACACGAGTTATCAGGCAGTTTGATGCTGGATTCTTAGAGGTGGCAAAATATCCGGAATGGGTTGCAAGTATTGTTCCAGTCTAAAGAAGGATGGCAAGGTACGTGTGTGCGTCAATTACCGAGATTTAAACAAGTCCATCCCCAAAGATAATTTCCCTTTGCCTCACATTGACACTTTGATGGATAATATGGTGAAGAGTTCCTTGTTTTCTTTCATGGATGGATTCTCGAGATATAATTAGATTAAGATGGCATCGAAAGATATGGAGAAAACCACATTTGTTACAATAGAGGGAACATTCTGCTAGAAGGTAATGCCGTTCGAGTTGAAAAATGCTGGGTCAACATATTAGAGGGCCATGGTGACCTTGTTTCATGACATGATGCATAAAGCAATTGAGGTTTATGTTGATGATATGATTACAAAGTCACAAGGAGAAGAGGAGCATATTGCGAATGTTAGGAAACTCTTTGAAAGACTAAGAAAGTTTCAACTCAAGCTAAACCCTCAAAATGCACTTTTGGAGTCACTTCGGGGAAATTGTTGGGTTTTGTTGTTAGCAAAAGGGGAATTGAGATTGATCCAGATAAAGTGAAGGCCATCCAAAATTTGCTACCTCTACGTACTCAAAAAAGAAGTAAAAGGTTTTTTGGGGAGATTGAATTACATTGCTTGGTTTATTTCTCAGTTAACCGATAAATGTGATCCAATATTCAAGTTACTTCAAAAATGTGATCCAGGAGAGTGGGGTGAAGGGTATCAGATTGCTTTTGAAAAGGTTAAGCATTATCTATCAAACCCACCAGTATTAATGCCACCGGCTCCAGATAAGCCGATGATATTGTATCTATTAGTATTTGAGAGATCCATGGATTGTGTTTTGGGGCAGCTTGGTGAGACTGAAAAGAAAGAACAGCCGGTTTACTACCTCAGCAAGAACTTCACAGATTATGAGTTGAAATATTCGTCGGTAGAAAAGCTATGCTGTGCCTTAGCTTGGACTGCTCGGAGGCTCAGACAATACATGCTGTACCACACGGCATGGTTAACCGCCAAGCTAGATCCAATCAAGTACATGTTGGAAGCACCTTTTTTGTCAGGGTGGACGGCAAGATGATAGGTTTTGTTGTCAAAATACGACATTGTATATGTAAGTCAGAAAGCTATCAAGGGCAGTGCAGTGGCTGAATTTTTAGCAAGTCGAGTAGTGGAAGATTATGAGTCGTTGAACTTTGATTTTTCATATGAAGATTTGATGTATGTTTCGCAAGCGGATGAGGTTCCACTGAAGAAGAAAGTATGGAAGATGTCCTTTGATAGGGCATCCAACGCCATGGGGCACGAAATCGGTGCAGTGCTCATATCCCCAGAAAGATCAAAGTATTGAAAGTTTTCGGAGACTCAGCCCTAGTGATATATCAATTGCGAGGAGAATGGGAAACCCGAGATACAAAGCTAATCTAACCGAGAACTCATACTCAGTTTATTAGAAGAGTTTGAAGAAGTAAGTATAAATTACTTTCCCCGAGAAGAAAACCGGATGGCGGATGCTCTAGCTACTTTGTCATCAATGTTTAAAGTGAATGAAGGGGTGAAAGTTTTGCCGATCAAGATGAGAATATATGAGTCTCTTGTCCACTACTTGAGTATTGAAGAAGAAGTAGATGGTCTCCCTTGGGACAATGACATCTTGCAGTACATCAAGAATCAACAAAACCCAGAAGAGGCAACAGAAAATGACAAGAGGACTCTAAGAAGGCTAGCAATGGGTTTTGTTCTAGACAGCGAGATTCTCTACAAGAAAGGGAAAGATCAAGTCCTATTGAGATGTGTCGGGTCTGTCAAAGCTCGAAGAATCATAGAGGAAATCCATGAAGGGATATGTGGCACCCATGCTAATGGTTATACGCTTGCTAAGCAGATTATGAGGGCAGGGTATTATTAGCTTTGGATGGAAAGAGATTGTATCAGCTATTCCCGAAAGTATCATAAATGCCAGATCTATGCAGATAAGATTCATGTGCCGGCATCGCCATTACATGTCATTACTGCACCATGGCCATTCTAGATATGGGGAATGGATATGATTGGCCCCATTACTTCGAAAGCTTCAAATGAACATCGTTCATCCTGGTGGCCATAGACTATTTCACAAAGTGGGTAGAAGCTACTTCTTATACAAATATAACGAAGTCGATGGTATGCAGATTTGTTAAGAAGGAAATCATATGTCGATATGGATTGCCAGCAAGAATTATTTCAGATAATGCTCTCAATCTGAATAATAAGATGATGAGAGAGGTGTGTACTCAGTTCAAGATCACGCATCACAATTCGACACCTTATCGTCCGAAGATGAATAGGGCAGTAAAAGCAGCCAACAAAAACATCAAGAAGATTGTTGAGAAAATGACCGATGTGTACAAGGATTGGCATGAGATATTGCCTTTTGCTATTCACGCGTATCGCACTTCGGTTCTCACATCTACAGGGGCAACACCATTTTTTTGGTATATGGTATGGAAGCAGTGTTACCTATTGAAGTTGAGATTCCTTCACTTCGGGTTTTGATGGAGATTGGACTAGAAGAGGCAGAATGGGTTAGAGCTCATTATAAACAGCTGAATCTCGTCGAGGAGAAAAGATTGAAGGCAATTTGTTACGGGTAGTTGTATCAGAAAAGGATGATTCGAGCCCATAACAAGAAGGTTTGACCCAGACAGTTCCAAGAAGGAGAGTTGGTACTGAGAAAAATTCTCCCCATAGTGAAGGATCAGCGAGGAAAATAGGCTCTAAATTGGGAAGGACCTTATGTGGTGAAAAGAGCTTTTTCTGGAGGAGCATTGATTCTAACTCGGATGGACGGGGATGATTTTAAACATCTCATGAATACTGATGAACTGAAGAAGTATCATGCTTAAAAAAAATGTGATGCTATGCACATGGGAATTCGAATGATTCCAAGTGAATAAATGGAAATTCTATATATCTATCTTCCCTAAGAATTGCTTTTCAAAGAGAATATTCATGCTTGGTATGATAAATGGCCATCTTTCATATTCCCTTCACTAAGAAGAAATTATCCCTAGTCACCCCTTTGAGCCTTAGGAATTATTTCTTTTGTTGAACCTTGATCAAGGATCACCCTCTCCACTGGAGGGCAAATACGAGGAAAAATAATCAAAATCATGGCAAAAAAAAAAAAAAGAGCCATTGGAAAATATGAAATCAAAGAATGGCAAATGAAAGCCAACAATGAAAGAAAAGAGAGAAAAAAAAGTAAAAGGGGACAAATGTCTCAAAAATGAATTCTCCTCAGGAAATGATCCTTGATCCAATCACCCTTAAACACATTTTGGGCCTATTTTATCCTTTCCTTCTAAACTCGAACCTTGGCCTACATTACGTACTTTAAAAGTCCATTTTGATCAAGCATGGATATTTAATTTGAAAGGTTGTTCTCAGAATCTATCCCATATTTGAATTGACATTTTTACCTTGGAAGCATTTAGAATTCTCAGATGCGTAAAAAAAAAAAAGGAGATGTTTAAGCTGAAAACCCGCAAAGGGTGACATAATACCGAATGGGGGATACTTGAGTTGAAAACCCGCAAAGGGCGGCTCAAGTACTGATTAAGGTTTGAGTCAATGCTCCGTGTAAAGGGGGAGAAAGTATTTGAAAATCAAAGAAAAGGGGAAGAAATCAGCCTGACGTAACTACGAAAGTCGAAGGATTACCCAAGTAAATTGATCGTTCAAGAGAAATTTCAGATGATTTGAAAAAGGAGGGGTCTAAGATATTCCGCATCCAGGGCATCTACAACCTATAACTTTACATTTGTTTCTTATATCCTTGATATCCACTTTTATCATTTTAAAACATTTTCTTGCAATAAATTTTTGTTACCTCATTTATGACAATTGCTTGTTTCATACTTTCATTCATACATTTTTTGAGATGCATTTTGTTTGTTATTAAATTGAATGATGATTAGTAAACATAAATTTTTAAAATAAAAGGGAGTTTAAAAGTATTACTAAGGAATAGATCTAAATCTTAGAAAAGGTTTGAAAACCAATAATCCTGATTGGAAATTCACCAAGTAAAGGAAAACAGTGAATGTGTTGGAGAATCCGTCATGAAGTCAAAAATTTATGAATTTCGGCGAAGTCAGAAACTGGGACTGTTTGACAATTTATCTTGAGTAAAGGGTTCGTTAAGTGGGGCATCAGTCAACAATTAAAGACTCCGTCATGAATTCAGATGATTTGTGAACCTCAAAGAAACCATGGATTAGAAATCATGACACAATCATTTTGATTGCATTCATCCTCATGAAGAATAAAGCATTTGCAAAGCATGTCATTCTCATCATTGCATTTAGCTAGCATTACAGGAATCAGGAAAACTTTGTCTTCCCCAAATCGAACTCGTTCTGCATCTCAAATGAGTCGAGCCCTGAGACTACCGTCGAGGTATGTTCCTTTCGTTTTGAAGTTAAATTTATTTTCCCAAATAAATCAAACCCGGGATCATTCTTAGCATTTTCTTTTGTTTAAATCGAATTCATTCTGTTTTATTAAATGAGTCGAGCCCCGAGACCATCGTCGAGGTATTTCCTTTTGTTTTAAATCGAGTTCATTCTGTTTTACCAAATGAGTTGAGCCCCGAGACCACCGTCGAGGTATTTCTTCTGTTTTAAATCGAATTCATTATGCTTCTCAAATGAGTCGAGCCTTGGGACCTTCGTCAAGTTACTTGCTTTTAAATCATTTTTAAGACCTTCGGGCATAATTTTTCAAATCACGGGTTAAGGCCTTCGGGAACCATTTTTAAGACCTTCAGGCATAATTTTTTCAAATCACGGGTAAGGCCTCCGGGAATCATTTTTAAGACCTTCGGGCATAATTTTTCAAATCACGGGTAAGGCATTCGGGCACCATTTTTAAGACCTTCGGGCATAATTTTTCAAATCACGGGTAAGGCCTCCGAGCACCATTTTCAACACCTCCAGGTATTATTTTTAAGACCTTCAGGCACAATTTTGTCTTTTGCAAATCGAACTCGTTTCCTTAAAACGGGTCGAGCCTTGATTAGTCAGGGAATTCAATTAAGGACAAAATCTTCTACTTTACAGTTTTTTCAACAAAAAAAAAACCTCCATTTCCTTTCTCTTCACATGTGATTTCACTAACCGGACAAAATTAGTGCATGTTTATCTTTTCCTGATTCCTGATTCTCAGCAATAGCCAAAGAGGGGTAGCTGTAGACACCTAATTTTGTCCGGACCCCTAAATCAGGTACGTTTTCTTCCTAAATTGATGTTTCAGAATGCTAAAAGGCTTTTTTCATCCTGCAGGTGGTACTTCGACGCTAAGTCTAAGAAAGCAGACAAAAAAAGTCAAACTCAAAAAAAGTCAACCTCAAAAAAGTCAACTCTTGAAAAGTCAACCCCAAAAAAGTCAACCTCAAAAAAGTCAACCTATTTTGAAAATCAATGTTTGAAGTTCAATTGAAAGTTGGTGAAAGAATTTTGATAATCCGAGATTTATATTGAAAGATATGGAGGTCGGAAGTTGGGATACAAAAATTCAGTAGAAAGGAAACCCTAGTTCGGGAAATTTGGGAAAAAGTGCTTGAACGATCAAATTGGTCAAAATTGAAGGCCCCAAATGAAAGACAAGCACTGACTACAAGTAATGGAGAAGCCACTTGGAAGAAAAACTGATAGAAAAGTCAATTTGAAAGAAAACCGATAATTAGGGCTTTTGGTGGATTTTAGGGAAATTTGGAAGAATTATAGAAATGGCCCGATTCGATAGGACTAAAGCCCCTAATTGATCAGGAATGATTAAACAAGGATATCCTATGGCTTAGGTTGAAGAAAATCTTAAAATTGGACTTGTTTTGAGCAAAATAGAGTTTCGGAGGCAAAATGGCAAAATTGGAAAATTTGGGTAAAATAGCAAATGAACTCCAAAAATTTTGAAAATTTACAAATCTCATTCTTAAATCATTTCGAATAGATCGGCGAAAGAAAATCTTGATTCGGAGTTCATTTGCAAAATGGCCAAATCCCGGGTCCCCTATGCAGAAATTCAACAAGACAAATCCCGAAAAAATAGCAAACGAGTTCCAAGAATTCTAAAAATTTGCAGATCTAATTTTTAAATTATTTTAAAGAGATTGGTCAAAGAAAATCTTGATTCGGAGTTCATTTGTAAAATGGCCAAATCTCGGGTCCTTTATGCAGTAATTCAAGCAGATAAATCCTGAAAAAATAGCAAATGAGCTCCAAAAAATTATGAAAACTTCCAGATCATATTTTTAAATTATTTGGAAGAGATTGATGAAGAAAAATATGGATTCAGAGCTCGTTTAAAAAATGGTAAAGTTCGGGTGCATAAAAGGGGCAATTTCAGAAATAAATCCGAAATAAATAGCAAATGGACTCGAACATTTTTGAAAACTTCTAGAATTTAATTTTTTATTATTTTGGAAGTATTGAAAAAAGAAAATTCGAATTTGGAGTCCGTTTGCGATTTATTTAGGTTCGGGGGGCAAAAAGGTTATGTCACCGAAGAAACCAAAAAGGGCAAATTTGTAATTGAGGAAAATTTGAATGAAGAAGAAATTGCTGGGATTTTTCTTCCCTTGGTCAGCCAGCATAGAGGAGAAGAAGGAAGCTTGAACAATTTAATTCTTTAGTCACTATCAAGCCACATGCTACCACTAACACCTTGCAAATGGTCCCCCCTTCATCCAATGGCTTAGGTGCCTTGTAGGAAAGTTGAATGCACCATCCAAGGGCCAAATTTAAATGCCAAGATGACATTTTTATTTTTCATGAAAGAACCCTCATCTAATGGCCAAGAATGGAAGAAAAAAGATGAGCACAATTCATCCAAAGGTGAGCATCCATTCGGCCAAGCAAGGGAGTGCATGGGATTGTCTCTTTTCATCCAATAGCTTAGGCCATCTACAAGGGCTGAGTACACATGTTGAGGTCTGGATTTAGTCCACAAGATGTCATTTTTATGTTGCCCTCATCCAATGACCAAGAATGGAAGAGCATAACTCATCCAAGGGTAGGCACTCAAGGGGGCAAGCAAGGGAAAGCATGGGATTTGTACTCTTTTGCATCTACGGGCTGAGGTTACTACAAGGTCTGAGTACACATCTTCTATCAATTGGCAAGATGACATTTTTATGTTGTCATCAAAATATCTTAATCTTAGGGCAAAGATTGGAGGAGAAAAAGTGAAAATTTCATCCAAGGGTCAGAGGGCTATTCGGCCAAGCCATTAGAGGGGGTTGGTTT
The DNA here is from genome assembly GCA_030761205.1 of Fremontodendron californicum. Lineage (NCBI taxonomy): Eukaryota > Viridiplantae > Streptophyta > Magnoliopsida > Malvales > Malvaceae > Fremontodendron > Fremontodendron californicum. The sequence continues at coordinate 19,237,219 of JAULJL010000008.1, forward strand.
CATTTTTTTAGAAGTATTTTGGCTGAAATCAGTAGCCAATTTTGCAAAGAAAAAGGTTTTGAGAGAAAGAAAAAAATGTTTTCAATAGAGAGCTTGAAGGTAGTCATCTCTACCAAGCTCTAGCATAGCTTTCTTCTTGTGTTCCATGGTGATTTCTTGATTTTCTATCTTCTTTTCCTACTACATTTTTCATAGAAATAAAGTTTTTTAAATGTTAACTTAAGTTTTCATCTCTTCTTCTTCATCAAAAGGGTTGAAAACAATTTTTTTACATAGCTCTTGCTTTGGCCGAATGTGGTATGTTGTTCATTTCTTTTTTTCTTCCTTGCATGTTGTTGTGAAAAAAATGATTTTTAGAAGGTTTATTTAAGTATTCTAAGGTTCTGATTTTTTACAAAAGATGAGGCAAAAAGGTTGAAATGGCTACATGATCTTGGCAAGACCAAGTGACCATGGTTAGGGGAGAGGCTATGCCCATTTTTACCTACCATGAAGCTCACCTAAATTTTGTTGTTTAACATGGTTTATTTTCTGATTTTTTGAAATGGAAAGGCTTCAAGATCTTGGCAAGACCAAGTGATTATGGTTAGGTGAACGGCTATGCCCATTTTATACCGACCATGGAGCTTAACTTTCCTTGTTTTATTTACTAGTTTTGCTTGTTGTTTTCTTTGTATGTCTTTGTTTAATTTTTTATATGTTCTTTACATTATTTTCTATGCTATATTTGTTTCTATATTTCAATTCCATGCTTGATATTTTTCCTTGTAGATTCGGCACTTGTGTTTATTTTAGTCAAATTGTGCATTTTTTCATATATCATGTCTTATACTATAAATATGTTTGCATCTTTATATTACTCGGCTACTCCATGGTACTATGCCTTACATGTGTATTTTCATCTTACTTCTTGACTTGTTTGCATTTCCATGCCATGAGTTAGCATATCTTGATTTTTAGTATGCCATATGCTTGTTAAAATGCTATGATAAAATGCCATCATTTGGAGTATATGACCATTCGGCTATTCCATTTAGTATGCCTTGCATGTGCATTTTCATCTTGCCTCTTGACTTGTTTGCATCTCCATGCCATGAGCTTGTGCATTTTGATTTTAGTATGTCATATGCTTGTGAAAATGTCATGACATTGTGCATCTTGGTTTGAATTGTCATGTACTTGTGCTATTCACTAGATAAGATTGCATTAGAGTATCGTTTGACCATTCGGCCTCTTCATGCATTCCTTGCCTTGCCTTGTCATGCATTTGCATTTTGTTTAGGTAACATGCTTTGTATTACCATATCTTGAAATTGTGTATTAGTTGCTGTTTGTTCCAGCATTAGCATTACGTTCATTGGTCATGGTATGTTCATAGTAATGCTATGCATTTTCACTACATTCTAGGTCTAGGCCATATTCGTATTGCCATGCATATTGGGTCTTAAATCATATTGGTATTGCCATGCATTGCTATGCTACTTAGGTCTTAGGTTACATTATCATTTTCATGCATATTCAGAACATATTAGGTACAAGTCATATTTCTATTATCAAGCATTACATGCATATTAAGGTAGGATAGCATTTATTGCCACGTAAATTCATGCTAGGCATTTAGGTTATTTTGAATTGTCATGTATTTCCTTTACCATTTGTGCTTTAGACCATGAATTTCATACATTTCATTTGCTGTATGTTCATGCATTCCATGTCATTTCCACATGATTTATGACTTAGGCCAATCAATGGCTCAAAATCATGCTCTCTTGAGCATACTTATGGAAAATTAAAGAGTTGTCAAATTGATTATTCTACCTTTGTGATTTTTTTACTTAGCCAATTTTTGTCCAAGATTTTTAAATGTTTTAGCTACTGTCCTTAGGTCTTTAGGATGATCTCCAACAATTTTTACTTTGATTTTTGAATGACTTTATCAAAGGCAAAAAAATGTGTTTTGACAAAACAGTTTTTTTTTTTACCCAGTAGTCGAACTTCTCCGATTTTTCTGGGTAGTCATCTTTAATAAAAAAATTAAGAAATTTTTTTCTCATGTAGTTAACATGTTTTGAGTCTCCAGTATTTTGTTTATATTATTTTGAATTTTTAAAAATAGGCTAAAAAATCATGTGTCAAAACTTGATAGGAGATGCAGATTTGAAATCAAAAGAGAAATAATGGTTGAATTTGGCTAAGGCATTTAGAGGGGGTTGGTTAGAAGCTTTAGCTACTGTATTAGGGTAGTTTCTAAGCCTTTTTAAATTTTAAAAATGATTTTATAAATCTCGGATTAAGGGTGGTCATGTCCAGGATTTTAAACTTAGGAAATTAGAGCCATTTATAAAAGGGTTTGGTAGAGGTTTTAATCTTCATTCAAAGTTCTTACTCAAAATTGTTTTCAAACAATCACAAAGTTTTGTTTTTTTTTTATTTTTAGAAAATCTAATTAGACATATTTTCCTAAGGTAGCCGGATATCTTTTTAGATATACGGATTTTTTTATTAGAGGAAAAAATACATTTTCATGCGTTGCATTTTCCATGTTCATGCATTTTATTTAATATGTGATTTTTCTTATTATATTTTTCATGGTATTATTATTACTTTGATTTACATTTTATGATGTTATATTGTTTGCCATATGATTTTGAATATTTCATGCTATCCTATATTTTTTATTTAGTCATTTATTTTTGTCACATTATTTAGCATATACTATGTTCATGCATTTTTATTTTATTTTCATGCATATTTTATGATAGCATTATTTTATGTTTCATGTCATTTCTTGTCACTTAGATCATATTCCATGTCATATAGGTTATATTATTTATAATATGCCATGTCATTTAAAATATGCCATATCGTTTAAAATTGCCATGTCATTTAAATAATTTTATCTCATTTAGAATATACCATGATACTTAGGATTTTTCATTTCATCTAGAATATACTATGCCGTTTAAATTATGTCATATCATTTAGGTTGCATTATATTATCTAGACTTTGCCATATCATTTTATTTATGTCATACATGTTCATGTTCATATTTTTAAATGTTTTGCAAAAGATAATGATTTTCAATAAAAATAAAGATATTCCCGAGTTAAAATAATTCATGAGTTCTCTACCGGGTTTGTTAGAGGGAATATCATCAATTATCATTAATAAAAGAATATATTTCTTTCAAAAATCGAGAATGATTCGAAAAGTTTTCCAAATAAATAAAAATTTCTATATTTTGCCGATTTTGTCAGGAAATATAGGAAATATTTGAATTAATAAATTCCGGATCATTTTCAATTAAAAATGCAATTATTTTTCTTTAAATTGGGAATTAACTTGAAATACTAAATTAAAACCGACTTTTTTACCGAGACTTGAGATAACGCATGATTAATAAGTTACCATTTTATTCGGGCGTTGTGGGGGTGTTAATCCTTCCCCGCACGTAATCGAGTCCCGAACCCAATTCTTCGATTTTCTCTGGTTTAAAACGCAAACTTGAAATTGGTTATAAAAATGTTTTACAAAATCGGTTTTAATAGGTGGCCGATCACACCTAGCTAAAAAAGATTGGTGGCGACTCCATGTCTTTTTACGAGGTCATTTCCATACCCTCTACATTTTATTTCAATCTAGAGGAATTAAGTCGTCTTTTCCTCTGCTTCTGTTTCCGTCCTCACTCGAACGTGTCCTGGCAACGGAAGCACGTATCGATAGCTTGGCGACTCCGTTGAGGACATTAGAGAGTCCAGCCTAGAACTAGTCATGTGTTATCAAAGTTTCGGTTTTGTTGGCTTAATTGGTATTTAATTTTAATTCCCATATTTTTTAAAAGAAAGGAGAATTTTGAAAATAATAAAATGTTCTAAATATGTTCATATTCATGACATGCATTTGTTTTAATGTTTTCTAGTTGTTTAAGGATGTATATTACTATTGCTTATTGGTTAATGCGTTACACTATTCTTGATCGTTGTTTTAATAAGTTGTTGGGGTATTTAGGATAAGAGGTGTAGAATAGATGGTGAAAGGTTTGTTGTTCCTCCGCACACTATGTTTGCTTTTGCATAACATGAACTCTCTACCCGGGTTCCGTCCTTTTAAGTGGGAGTAAAGTAACTACACCTTCGTGATGATCCTCTGTATGGGCTTAGGAAAATATACTCTAACGAATTGAACCCGCTTTTATCGAGGTGCTTTACTAGCCTTCACCGGCGACAATGAGGAGCAATTCGGGGTCTTTAGAATCGATTCACCCTCATATAGTGAACCTAGGCGAAGCCATGCCGGATTTTCATTAGATACACCGAAGATAGGAACACATGGAGGGACATTTCAAAACCTTGTGTTACCTATTTTACACTCTGAATAAGGATTGTAGATCGGGCAATGATGTACGTACATCGCCCGTAATAAGTTTAATATCCTGTCCTGAAGGCATTGTGATGCCTAGATGAGTCGATAATATTGGGGCAAGTATTCACTAGCTTTTTAAAATTGAAAATATCAAAACATTCTTTTTCAAACATTTTTGCATTTTGCATATTTCATGCATGTGTGAGTAGAGAATGTACATTCATGGTTGCATTTTTGATCTCATTTCTTGTAATAAACGGATGGTGATAATAATCTCATTTGGTGATTTCATAAACTGGTAGTGTTACATGAACATTTGCATATTGTACCATAGTAGGATCCACTACACCGAAATTCTTTTGAAAATAATATGTTTGGTTTTTCATGGAGAAAAAATGTTCCAAAAAAATCATAGATTAAATTTGGAGGCAAATTTTGCATAGTGAAATTTTTGAATATCAAAATTTGGTTCTACCAATTTCTTGAAATCATTGGTCATTGTATATACCTTTGTGTTAATTCATTTATTCTTTGCATATATCATTTTGACATCATGTTACAGTCATAAGCATGTATGCTCATTCATTGTAGAATACAGTCATAGTTAGCATAATTTTTTTGTATATGTCCATGCAGTAATTTGCTTATTCTTTACATGCATAATATTGGCATCAGGTTGCATATATGGCATACATAGTCATCATAATTTCTTTGAACGCTTCATGCATTAATCATTAGTATATTCATGCATATAGGAATAGAACATGTACATTCATAATTGTTTTCTTAAATTTCATGACATTTTCATTTGCATGAAAGGCGTTCAAGATATGAGGAAAGAATTGGAGGAACGAGTGGGTGCTTTGGAATGAAATGAAGAGGAGTTTGGACATGAACTCCGGGAGTTGAAGGAACAACTTGTCAAATTTATGAAAATGTTTGAGGATATGGGTAAGAGTGAAGGGGAATTTTCTCAGGGTTCTTCATCACTTTTGGATCAACCAAAACCTTCAGGTCTAGAACATACAATCCTTGCTAGATCTTGCGCTTGACAGTGTTACAAAGGATGCAACTCTGATGAAATTATGGACAAAATCATGAAAATGATTAAACCAGAGAGCTTGATACCAAAGACAGATATCACGGATCCTGTAGCACACCTGCAAACTACTCAAAGTCCAAACCAGTATCCCTACCCTACTATGACTCAATTGTCCACTGGATGATCACTATAGGACCCCTGTATCCCACTCCATCACCACCAACTGGCAGTTTATACTATTTCCCTCATCAATCTCCTTACCAAGCAGCCGGGATAGGAATCTCGAGCTATATACAACCTCCAAGCACCCATTGTCCAAATCCATACCCTTGCCTTGTTATTGCACCATCCCCCCATGCAAACACTCCGATGGAAGCCTTAGCGCCACCATCAAGTGGCCCAACTCGTAGGCCTTGTGTGACTAGGAAACAATCCCGGGATAAAACCCAAAGGCATTTTGATCCTATTCCAATCAGCTATGAAGGGCTTTTCCCAATATTGGTCAGAAATCACCTAATTGCCTATGTGTTGTTGAAACCCCTGTCACCATCATACCCCAAGTGGTATAACCTGAATGAAAGATGTGATTATCACTATGGAACTATTGGGCATAGCATTGAGCACTGCAATGCACTCAAGAACAAAGTACAATCTCTTATAGATGCCAAGTGGTTGGATCCAACGACACTGATTGATACAGGGCTGAGAAAGCATCATTAGGATTGGGAGATTTACGGTATTGATGTGGAAGGACTGCGGTCTTATATAATGTAATAGGATTTCACTTTTTGAGGATGTTAGGAAGAATAAAGTACTAGTAAAGACAGTTCTAACCACTGCTCAGATTTTGTAAACATGGTTTATACCATTGTGAATGTTGATTTGGGAATGAATTGGTTGTGCTTCAAATTTATGAGATAGTGATGATTAAGTTCCTCCGATTCTTTTTTCCTTCGAGATATCTTCGCCTTTGCATTACGCATCCGATCAATTATTTGACATACCATATATTTATACATGCATCTTGGTAGCATCAGGTGGTATTCATGACAAACATGGTCAGCATGATTTTCTATATGTTCATGCACTAATTTGCTTATTACATACATCATGTTAGCATTAGGTCGCATTCATAATACACATGGTCAGCATGAGTTTCTTTGTATATACTCTGTGTCAATCATTCATTGTTTACATGCATCATAATTGACATCGTGTTGCATTCATAATGTATACGATCATTCATTGGGAAATACGCTGAAATGTACATGGTCATTCATTGCATATATCCATGCATTGATTTGTTTATTCTTTGCTTGCAGCATGTTGGCATCGTGATTGCATTTATTACATATATAGTCAGCATGTTTCCACTGTACATGTTCATACATCATATTGTTTAGGCTTCGCATGCATCAAATTGCATTCATGACTCTTTCATCATGACATACACTTGGGACAATAAAATAGAAGTTGATTTGGCTTTAAGAGTCTTTGAAAGAATTTCCATTTCAAATCAGAGGTATAAGAAGTACTGAGTACCTTTCCAATACAGGCTAGAGCTATGGAGAATGAACAAGCTGCCCAAATAGAAAGAATGGAAAGGGCACATGAAGAATTGCTGGAAAAGTTGGCAAAATCTAAAGCAGAATCTAAAAACCAGATGACTAAATTGATGGAGTTGATGTCCGCCGTAATCAAGGGAAAAGGATACACTAAAAACTTGGCCGCCAGAGAAAGGTTAGAGGCACAAAAGGGTCAGAATGAGGTCGTAATGATGGATGCCCATAACACAGTTAACCCCGTTAATGTCTTAAATTCAGATGATCCAGCTGAAAAGGCAAAGTTGAAAATGGTTGCAGTAAAAGAGGTAGAGTTGGCAGATTTCTAAGGGAAATATCAGTTGCTACATGAAAGGCTCCGAGAAGTAGAAAATACAGACGTATTCGGGAGTGTGGATGCGAAAGAGCGATGCTTGGTCATCGATTTAGTCATTCCTCCTAATTGCAAGTTCCGTGACTTTGTGAAACATGACGAGACGACTGATTCGTCAGCCCATATCACTATGTTCTACCGAAAGATGATAAGTCATATAGATAATAATAAGCTTCTGATCCACTACTTTCAAGATAGCCTCAGCGGGTCCGCAATTAGGTGGTATGGTTAGTTGAGCAAGGATCAGATTCGCTCTTGGAATGATTTGGCCATGGCTTTTCTAAACCAGTACAAGCATATGACCGACATGACACCTGGCCGTCTCACTTTGTAAAATATGCAGCAAAAGCTACTGAGAGCTTCAAAGAGTATGCTCAGAGGTGGAGGAACATGTCCACCCAAGTACAACCACCTTTGACACAAAAAGAAATCACTGTCCTTTTTGTGAGTACACTACGAGCCCCGTACAATGATAGACTCGTCGGTAATGCCTTGAAGAATTTTGTAAATATGGTAATCTCAGGGGAGATTATTGAGAATACTATCAAGAATGGGAAATTTGAAGGAGAAGGAACATCCAATGTCGAGAGAAATAGGGTACCTAGAAAGAAAGAGGAAGATGTCCAAGCTATGGGAGATTTCGTCCCATATTCCCAATTTCCCTCATACCAATCATGTTATCCTACTGAGATATCTCCAAGCCTTTATCCTTACCCACCAACCCAAGCACCTAATCCTATACCAGTTCTTGCAACAAGGCCTACTTCCAAAAAACAACCACGGGATAACCAAGAAAGAATTCCAATCCCAATCCCTGACTTACTGCCATTACTAATAAAGAATTAGTACCTTACCCCTGTACCTTTGAAAATAGCTCCGAATCCATTAGCAAGAAGTTATGAACCTGACAGTAAGTGTGATTATCACCTAGGGGTAGTTGGGCATTCAACTGAAAAATGCAGACAATTGAGGGAAAGGATTGAAAGTCTTATCCTCAATGGTATTTTGACATCGGAGCTTATCAATCAGTGGAAGGCCGCTTTGCTGTAAATCAATTTCTTTCAGGGTTTTAGGAGGAGAATTACTACCTTTGAAGGATGTCAATAGGAGCATTTTGATACATGTAGTTTCAGACCTTAGGATGAAAACACTTGTCTCATGTCGACATTCATATGAATTAAATGAATTTTGAATTTTAAATGCTTTGTGATTGTTGTGTTTTAACAATAATTTGAAATTGCAAAAACAGGCAGTAAGGAAGTTAATAATGGATAGTCTCGAGAATATTGATGATTATTGTTACAAATGACACAATACCTTTTTCCCTCTCTTTTAGGCTTTCCTATGCCTAAATCCCTTTAACCGAGACCACTTGAAAGACCTAATGCTTCAAAGAATATGAATGATTGAACTTCATAAAACCATTGTCATCATAGAATAAGCAAAGATGTAGATCTTAGTCTAGGCTAAAGAACAAAGAAACGAACTTTTTGAAATTTTTTCGAACTCCTAGACTTTCAAACATATGAGATATTCTTTCAAGAATTTAGATCATGGTACTTTGGTTGTGTCAAGGTTGTGCCAAAAACATTCATGACATTTTCAACAACCACAAAACACTAATTGCCTAAACATCACTTCATGATTGACACCCCGGGGCACAATGATTAAACTTGATTATCCCATGTCACAGAGAAAACCTGTTTTTGGGCCATATTTTTCTTGTCTCTTCAAAGAACTCAGAATTGAAACTCAGCCTTTTCAAAATAGACCTAGACTTGCTATGTTCCTTGTTGATACAAATGCGCATGGTTAATCAAATTGGGGCATCATATGTGGAAATGATGGTTATATGGTGAAAAATAATGGGACTAACGCATGAATCAGTAGGGCATGCGACAAAAAAAAAAGATAAAAAAATGTGTGATATCATGCATATGAGAATTCTAATTATTCAAAGTGCAAAATGAAATTTTGATTATCTATTCCCCCTGAGGATTGCTTTTCAATGAGAATATTTATGCTTGATAGGAGAAATGGCCATTTTACGTATCCCTTTCACAAGAAAAGAAAATTATCCTAGTCACCCCTTTTGAGCTGAAATAATTCTTTCTTCTTTGAACCCTGATCAAGGATCACCCTCTACACTGGAGGGCAAATACTAGGAAGGATCACTGAGAAATGAGTCCTAACTAAAAGATAGATACAAAGCAAATGGAGCCCCGAATGAATATAGGTGTACTCCATCAAAATAGAGATGCAAGAGAAAAACAAAAACAAAAGAAAAAGTGTGAAAAAGTATGGCAAATGAAAGCCAAAAGCAAAGAAGAAAAGAGCAAAGTAAAAAGTCAGAAAATTCCAAAAGGGATAAATGCTTCAAATGGAATCCTCCTCAAGAAATGATCCTTGATCTGATTACCCTCAAACACAAATTTTGGGCCTATTTATCCTTTCTTTTTGAACCCCGAACCATGGCCTACATTACATACTTTAAAAGTCCATTTTGATCAAGCATGAATATTTAACTTGAGGGGTTTTTCCTTAGATTTTATCCCATCTCATCGAATTATCATTTCACTATGGAAGAATTTAGAATTTTCAAGTGTATGGTAGAACAACAAAAAAAAGAAGATAAAAATTGGAAAGAATGGGACTCTAGGGCGAAAACCCAAAAAAGGGCGATCTAGAGTAAAATGGAAATTTTTGATGCCATCTACGATAGTGCCGATACCACAAAAAAAAGGTCATCTTAAAAAAGTGGTCATCGAGGAATATATAGAAATTCCTGAACCTCTCAAATTGACAGCTCTCATTTGGAGGATTGTCTTCAAAAACTGAAACTATTTTTCCTCCAAGATTAAACTTTCCGGTTTAAACATCCCGACCAATCTTGACGCTTGTCAAAATGCCTTGATATGGAAACTAAAATAATGTTGAATTTGTTTGATTCTCAATGAATACATGATTTATAAAACCTGTTCTATTCGTGAGCCTAGAAGGGACATACATTCTGTTACGGAATTTTTTTTGATAAACCAAAATCTTGTTATACCAAGCCTTGCCAATCCCAGTTGAAAAACCCAGATTGACACTTAGAGAAATTTTTAACAGTGATCATCAGTCTTCAAAAGATTTGTACATCACACACTGTGGAGTTAATATTTTTGTTCAGAAGTTTTCAAAATGAGAAAAAAAAATAAAGATATTTTTTGAAATACCCATTTTTTTATGTTGACATGAGATAAGGGTTTTTCAAACCCAAAGGTGTGGAGCTACTAGGGTTAATCTTGATTTCCAAATATGAGAAGAAAAAATAGAACTCGACAAGCAGATTTTTGTCAATAAGAGTTTGAAAACTGTGGAGGCAAAGGAAATAGCCAAAGATTGAAAAATGAATTGAAGTTATACTCTGATTTGAAGAGGAAAAATGAATTGGAAAGGCTAAGCCAAAGTCTAGAAAAATGATCAGGTGTATTTGCATAATTTAGAAGCATTTGTATAATGTCAATCTTTGCATTTGCATCTTTTCATGAAGCGTTTGCATCATTATCGATCTTTGCATTTGCATCATGTAGAAGCATTCTGCACGTTTTCAATCCTTGTATTTGTATCATGTAGAAGCATTTGCATAATGTCAATCTTTGCATCTGCATCATTCCATGAAGTAGTTGCATTAACACCAATTTTCGTATTTGCATCATTTAGAAGCATTTGCAAATTGTTAACCTTGGCATTTGCATCCTTCTGTGAAGTAATTACATTATTTGAGGATCATTTGCATGTACACCATGAAGCATCTTCATCTTATCCAATATCTGCATCAGCATCAAAAAACATTTGCATCAATTCAAAACATTCACATTTGTAATATGAGGTATGTGCATCATTTGCACCAGCATGAAAAAGCATTTGCATCTTCTCAAAAGTTTTAGGTTAATTTCCAATAATTCTTCAAAGATCATTCTTAAGACCTCCGGGCATCATTTTAAAGTCGTATACAGCGCAATTTTCCAAATCATAGATTAGACCTCCGGGAATCATTTTTTAAGACCTCCGGGCATCAATTTTCCAAACCATTCTTAAGACCTCCGGGCATCATTTTTAAAGTCGCATACAATGCATTTTTTGAAATCACGGATAAGGCCTTCGGGCACCATTCTTAAGACCTCTGGGCATCATTTTTAAAGTCGCATACAGTGCATTTTTTCAAATCACAAATAAGACCTCCGGGAACAATTCTTAAGACCTCCGGGCATCATTTTTAAAGTTGCATACAGCGTATTTTTCCAAATCACGGATAAGGCCTCCGGGCACCATTCTTAAGACCTTTGAGCCTCATTTTTAAAGTCGTATACAACGCATTTTTCCAAATCACGGGTAAGGCCTCCGGGCACCATCCTTAAGACATTCGGGCATCATTTTTAAAGTCGCATATAGCATATTTTTCCAAATAACAGATAAGACCTCCAGGCACCATTTTAAGACCCCCGGGCATAGTTTTTCCAAATCATGGGTAAAGCCTCCGGGGCACCATTTTTAAGACCTCCGAGCATCATTTTTAAAGTCGCATACAGCGCATTTTTCCAAATCACGGGTAAGGCCTCCGAGCACCATTCTTAAGATCTTCGGGCATCATTTTTAAAGTTGCATACAGTGCATTTTTCCAAATCACGGATAAGGCATCCGAGCATCATTTTTAAGACCCCTAGCACTATTTTTAAGACCCTCGGGCATAATTTTCACTTTGAAAATCGAACCCGTTTCCTTAAGATGGGTCGAGCCTTGATTAGTCAGGGAACTCAATTTAAAGACAAAATCTTCAATTTACAGCTTTTTCAAAAAACAAATGATGAAAAAATGAAAAAAAATGAAAAATGGAAAAAATAAAACTCCCTTTCCCTTACCTTCACATGTGATTTCACTAACCGGACAAAATTAGTGTTTGTTATCTTTGTCTGATTCCTAATTCTCAGCAATAGCCAAAGAGGCCTGTAGACACCTAATTTTGTCTGGACCACTAAAACAGGCATATTTTCTTCCTAAATTGATGTTTCAGAATGTGAAAAGGCTTTTCTCATCCTGCAGGTGGTCCTTCGAGACTTAGTCTAAGAAAACATACAGAAAAAGTCAAACTTAAAAAAAATCAACCTCCAAAAAGGTCAACTACTAAAAAAGTCAACCCACTCTCAAAATCAAGATTTGAAGTTAAATTGAAAGATGGTGAAATAATTTTGATAATCCGAGGTCTACATTGAAAGATATGGAGTTCGAAAGTTGGGTTACGGAGATTCAGTAGAAAGAAAACCCTAGTTCAGGAAATTTAGTGAAAAGTGTTTGAACGATCAAATTGGTCAGAATTGAAGGTTCGAAATGAAAGATAAGTACTGACTACGGGTAATGGAGAAGCTATTTGGAAGAAAAACTGATAGAATAGTCAATTCGAAAGAAAATCGAGAATTAGGGTTTTTGTGGATTTCGGTGAAATTTGGAAGAATTACAAAAATAGCCTAATTCGGTAGGACTAAAGCCCCTAATTGATGAGGAGTGATTAAAAATGATATCCCAAGGCTCAGTTTGAAGAAAATATAAAAATCGAACTTGTTTTGAGCAAAACCGGGTTACGGAGGTAAAAAGGCAAAATTGGAAAATTTGGGCAAAATAGCAAATGAACTCCAAAAATTTTGAAATTTTGAAAATTTGCAAATATCATTCTTAAACCATTTTGAAGAGATTGGCGAAAGAAAATCTTGATTCGGAGTTCGTTTGCAAAATGGCCAAATCTCGAGTCCACTATGTAGAAATTCAACAAGATAAATCTCAAAAAAATAGCAAACGAGTTCAAAAATTTTGAAAATTTGCAGATCTCATTTTTAAATTATTTGGAAGAGATTGGCAAAAGAAAATATTGATTCGGATTTTGGTTGAAAAATGGCCAAAATCCGGGTCCCCTATGTAGTAATTCAAGCAGGTAAGCCCCAAAAAAATAGTAAATGAGCTCCAAAAATTATGAAAACTTCCAAATCACACTTTTAAATTAACTGGAAGAGATTGCTGAAGAAAAATCTGGATTCGAAGCTCGTTTAAGAAATGGTAAAGTTCTGGTGCATACAAGGGGCAATTTTGGAAATAAATCCGAAATAAATAGCAAATGGACTCAGGAAATTTTGAAAACTTTTAGAATTCAATTTTTTATTATTTCGGTAGTATTGAAAAAACAAAATTTGGATTCTGTTTGTTATTTATTTAGGTTCGGGGGTCAAAAAGGTTATTTTATCGAAGAAAACAAAAAGGACAAATTTGTAATTAAGAAAAATATGAAAGAAAAAGGAATTGCTAGGATTTTTCTTCACTTGGTCAGCCAGCATAGAGGAGAAGAAGGAAGCTTGATCAATTTAATTCCTTAGTCACTATCAAGCTCACATGCTACCACTAACACCTTGCAAATGGTCCCCCCTTCATCCAATGGCTTAGGTGCCTTGTAGGAAAGTTGAATACACCATCCAATGGCCAAATTTAAATTCCAAGATGACATTTTTATTTGTCATGAAAGAACCCTCATCTAATGGGCAAGAATGGAAGAGCACAACTCATCCAAAGGTGGACATCCATTTGGCCAAGCAAGGAAGTGCATGGGATTGTTCCTTTTCATCCAATGGCTTAGGCCATGTACAAGGGCTGAGTACACATGTTAAGGGCTGGATTTAATCTACAATATGTCATTTTTATGTTGTCCTTATCCAATGACCAAGAATTGAAGAGCACAACTCATCCAAGGGTAGGCTCTCAAAGGGGCAAGCAAGGGAGTGCATGGGATTGGTCCTCTTTTTCATCTAAGGGTTGAGGTTATTACATGGGCTGAGTACACATCTTAAGGGCTTCTATCAATTGGAAAGATGACATTTTTATGTTGTCATGAAAATATCTTAATCTAAAGGCCAAAATTGGGGAAGAAAAAAATGCACATTTGATCCTATGGTGGAGAGAGCATTCAGCCAAGGCTAAGGGAGAGGGGCTGAGCATTTTTTATTTTTTTTAGAAGTTTGAAGGATGGAAGTCAGTAGCTAAGGGAGAAAAAAAAAAGGTTTTGAAAGAAAAAACAAAGGTTTTCAATAAGAGAGTTTGAAGGTAGTTATTTCTACCTAGCTCTTGCATGGTTTTCTTCTTGTTTTCTTTGTTGATTTCTTGATTTTCCACTTTGTTTTCCTACTACATTTCTCATAGAAATAAAGTTTTAAAATGTTTACTTAAGTTTTCATCTCTTCTTCTTGATCAAAATTGTTGAAAACAATTTTTTTACAAAGTTTGTGCTTGGCCGAATTTGAAGAAATGCTTGCCTTGATTTTTTTTTCTTTTTTTTCATCTTTGCATATTGTTGTGGAAAAATGATTTTTAGAAGGTTTATTTAAGTATTTAAGGTTCTGATTTTTTACAAAAAAATGAAGCAAAAGAGGTTGAAATGGCTACATGATCTTGATACATATCATGTGACCATGGTTAGGGGAGAGGCTATGCCCATTTTTACCAACCATGAAGCTCACCTCTATTTTTTTGATTGGCATGGTTTATTTTCTGATTTTTTTAAATGGAAAGCTTCATGATCTTGACAAGATCAAGTGATTATGGTTAGGAGAGAGGCTATGCCCATTTTGTACCAACCATGGAGCTTAACTTTCCTTGTTTTGTTTACTGGTTTTTCTTTATATTTTCTTTGCATGTCTATGTTTATTTTGATCATGTTCATTACATTATTTT
Organism: Fremontodendron californicum; assembly: GCA_030761205.1. Lineage (NCBI taxonomy): Eukaryota > Viridiplantae > Streptophyta > Magnoliopsida > Malvales > Malvaceae > Fremontodendron > Fremontodendron californicum. Next base: position 19,252,311 of record JAULJL010000008.1, read on the forward strand.
TATGCTATATTTGTTTTCTATATTTTTTCATGAAGTGATATTTCTTTGTAGGTTTTGGCCTTTATGTTCTTCTTGATTATATTTTGCATTTTGTTTCATGTATCATACTATGCATGTTGCCATATTTGCATCACATTTTTACCATATGACCATTCGGCTACTCCCATGTTGTTTTCCTTGTATGTTTATTTTCGTTTTTTCTTGTTGATTTGTTTGCATTTCCATGTTAGGTTTTTTGATAGGCCATTCGGCCATGTTGGATTTTTGGGAATGTTTGCATTATTTCTCATGTTTATTGCTATGCATTGCTATGCCATTTACTTCTTAGGTCATATTAGTATTGTCATGCATATTCATAACACATTAGGTCTAAGTCACATTTGCATTATCAAGCATCTCATGCATTCTAGAAATAGGTTGCATTAAATGTCATGCAAGTTCATTTTAGGTCTAGGCCATTTTTCTATGCCATGCATTTCCTTATCACTTAGGCTTTAAACCATGCATTTCATACATTTCATTTGTGGTATGTTCGTGCATTCCATGTCATTGCCACATGATTTATGAGCTAGACCAATCAATGGCTCAAAGTCATGCTCTCTTGAGCATACTTGTGGAAAATGACAGAGTTGTCAAATTGATTATTCTACCTTTGTGATTGTTTTTACTTAGCCAATTTTTGTCCAAGGTTTTTAAATGTTTTAGCTACTGTTTTTAGGTATTTAGGATGATCTCCAAAAATTTTTACTTTGATTTTTGAATGACTTTACCAAAGGCCAAAAATGTGTTTTGACAAAACAGTTTTTTTTGCACCCAATACTCGAACTTCTCCGATTTTTCTAGGCAGTCATCTTTAATCAGAAAATTAAGCCAATTTTTTTCGTGTATTTTTACATGTTCTGAGTCTCCAGTAGTTTTTTAGGTTTTTTGGATTTTTAAAAATAGGATAAAAAATCATGTGTCAAATTCGGACAGTAGAGGCAGATTTGAATTCAAAAGAAAAACAATGGTTGAAATTGGCTAAGGATTTAAAGGGGGTTGGTTAGAAGCTTTAGCTACTGTCTTAGGATAGTTTCTAAGCCTTTTTAAACTTTAAAAATGATTTTATAAATCTCGGGTTAAGGGTGGTCAAGTTCAGGATTTTAATCTTAGGAAATTAGAGCCATTTTAAAAGTGTTTGGTAGGGGTTTTAATCTTCATTCAAGTTTTTCTTCAAAATTGTTTTCAAACAATCACAAAGTTTTGGTTTTAGAAAATCTAATTTTACATATTTTCCTAAGGTAACCGGACATCTTTTTAGATATACGGATTTCTTTATTTAGAGGAAAAAATACATTTTCATGCATTGCATTTTCCATGTTCATGCATTTTCTTTTAATATGTTAATTTTGCTATGATATTTTCCATGGTATTATTATTACTTTGATTTACATTTTATGATGTTATATTGTTTTCCATATGATTTTGAATATTTCATGCTATCCTATATTTTTTATTTAGTCATTTATTTTTGTCACATTATTTAGCATATACAATGTTCATGCATTTTTATTTTATTTTCATGCATATTTTATGATAGCATTATTTTATGTTTCATGTCATTTCTTGTCACATATATCATATTCCATGTCATTTAGCTTATATTATTTATAATATGCCATGTCATTTAAAATATGCCATATCATTTAAAATTGCCATGTCATTTAAATCATTATATTTCATTTAGAATATACCATGATACTTAGGATTTTTCATTTCATCTAGAATATACTATGCCATTTAAATTATGTCATATCATTTAGGTTGCATTATATTATCTAGACTTTGCTATGTGATTTTATTTATGTCATACATGTTCATATTCATTTTTTAATTGTTTTTAAAAATAAAAAAAAAAGGATAATGATTTTCAATAAAAAATAAAGATATTCCCGAGTAAAAATAATTCATGAGTTCTCTACCGGGTTTGCTGGAGGGAATATCATCAATTATCATTAATAAAGGAATATCTTTCTTTCAAAAAATGAGAATGATTCGGAAAGTTTTCCAAATAAATAAAATTTCTATAATTTGCCGATTTTGTCGGGAAATATAGGAAAATTTTGAATTAATAAATTCCGGATCATTTTCAATTAAAAATGGAATTATTTTTCTTTAAATTGGGAATTAACTTGAAATATTAAATTAAAATCGACTTTTTTACCGAGACTTGAGATAACACATGATTAATAAGGTATCGTTATATACGGGTGTTTTGGGGGTGTTCATCCTTCCCCGCACATAATCGAGTCTCGAACCTAATTCTTTGATTTTCTCTAGTTTAAAACGCAGACTTGAAATTGGTTTTAAAAATGTTTTAATTGATTTTAAAATACTTTACAAAACTGGTTTTAATAGGTGGCCAATCACACCTAGCTAAAAATGATTGGTGGCGACTCCATGTCTTTTTACGAGTCCGTTTTCATACCCTCAACCTTTTATTTCAATCTAGAAGAATTAAGTCATCTTTTTCTCTGCTTCTGTTTTCGTCCTCACTAGAACGGGTCCCCGCGACAGGGATCACGTATCTACAATCATCTCATGATCTTAGAACAAAATAGTATAGTCAATCGCAATTCACTTTGCACATCTCTATGTCAAAGTCGACTATTACACTAAATAAGACTTCTTGATTCCTCTTATCTCATTAAGACATTTTCCTTGGATTTCTAAATCTCAATTATGTCTTAATTTATCTCAATTGAACTTCTTCAATTGAGTCCTTAATATAGATCTTTTATTCCATTAAGTTTTACCTTAATAGAATACCATGTTTAATCCATACATATCTGTTCTTATGTGTGTGACCCTCTAGGTTCCCAATATGTTGGCAATGATTATAAGTTATTCTCATTAACTTGTTTTCATAGATCAAGAGCTGGATCTAGCAACCCATCATGAGCACCCAAATATTGTGAAGTCAGCGTGACCTTTTAGAACCTTTTAGCAACAAGTCTGTCGGTGTAATACAGCCCTTTCACCATATATCCCGGATAGCGCATGAGCATGGTGCAATGTCTACTCATGATCAATCCATATTAGTTCTTCTCAACTTATGATTAACCTTATGAATTTAGAGAAACAACTTTCTCCTAAATCAATCATGCTTTGGCCAAAGACTTAATCAAGTTAATCGTAATCAAGAACAAATGAGATATGTCTTCAATATCATAGGGAGTGGTGAATCCTCTCTGGATCACTCATTCATCTTCGCATGGTTCATGTCATACCCAATAACACTCTACCATAAGCATCCTCATGTTTGGGACCCGTTAGTGATGAAATCTATGTATGACACTCTCCATACAAGATGACCTGGTATCACAAGTCTGAGGGCTAATTTACACGACTGGTACTAAGAGAACATTATCATAGACACTAGAGTGATATATTACCAAATGAAGTTCTCTTGACGGGCCATATTCAGTGAACTTGTTCAACAGACAAGCACCTATATGTTAAACCAAGTATCCCATAATTCAAACTATATGAGATCGGTTGCTTACTTCATAAGTAAGAAGGCTTAACATATACCAGTCTTTGAGCATTGCCAATGCCCTATCTTGGAAATACGATGACCAAGAATAGTTTGAGGAACAAGGCTTCGATGCATAAGGATCTCATAATTATAACTCTTTATATCCTTTGCAAGGCCATTATGTTCCATGGGCTTCATCCGATTAGTAATTAATAACTCCTTATTATTGTACTAACATGAAGGAAAACCTTGTATCACTATAATCATAGTGAAGGGTATGCTTTATTGACTTTGTATCCCAAGCTCAATCTGATTGGCTCTAGGGCGTACACTAACAGATAGCTATTCCCTCTCTTCTTCTACAATTATTTTCTTTGATATCATATTCTTTTCCTTCTCTTTTTCCATATGATTTGTTAACTTTTTGTTGAATAAAAGGTTTTCAAAAAAAAAATAAATATTAAAGGTTTTCTCTCCTTTATTCTTTATTTTTTACAAAATAACTAAGTTGACAAAAAATTTTACACACTTCTTGCTTTAGCCGAAACCAAAGGGCCTTATTGTGCTTGTTTTTGCTTGATTATTCTTGCTTGTTTGCTTGTTCATATTTTTTAACTCATGATTGATTTATTATCATATGTTTGTTGGCTGTAAAATCATGCATTTCATGCCATTATCAACTAGGTTTTTGGCTAAGATCAACCAATGATCTCTAGCCAAAAATCTCCTGTCTATACTAGTTGAAAAAGTGATAGTTTAAGTTAGATATTCTGACTTTGGGGTTTTTTTTTCACTACTCATTTTTTGTCAAAATAAAATGATTTTCTTACCACATGTAGTATACCTTTAGAGGATGCCCTAGTATTTTTTCGAAGATTTTTAGATTTTTTTATCAAGGATGGAAAAATGGTTTTCTATAAAACAGGTTTTAGCTCACTGTTCTGACTTTAGTGAAAATTCGGTCAAGGCATCCTTGGTCCAAAAATTAAGCTGATTTTTTCCCATGGATACCATCATGTCTCAAGTCTATAATGATTTTTCCAAATTTTTTTGAATTTTTATGAAGGGTAAAAAAATAATGTTTCAAAATAGATTTTGGGAGTTAGAATTGTTTTTTAAAACTAATAATTTTTTGTTTTTATTTATATACATAGAAGGGGCTAATTTGAGTCATTGGTTGCTGTCTTAGGTTGATTTTCATGTCATTTCAAGAATAAAATTTGATTTTTTACAAAAAACGGGTCAAGGGTGGTCAACCCGGATTTCAAAAAGGAGAAACTAGAGCCTTTTTAAAGGGTATTCGGCCATGAGGACTGTTTCATCCAAAAAATTCCATTTTTTTTAAAATCTGAGCCCAAAGTCATTCAGTTTTTGAAAACCAATTTAAGTTTCTTTCAAAGGTAGTCGGATACCTTTTTAGGTATACGAATGTCCTTACTTCAAGAGAGAAATACACCTTCATGCATTGCATGTTTTAAAATGTTTTTCATTTTAATTTGACATAAAACGTATGTTTCGGTTTCCTAAACATTTGGCGAGTATTAGTTCCTAATCTTTGTCGGGTTGCTAGGGAGGTTTGGAAATTGTTCAATGCACGTGTTTATGGAATCGAAAGATATTGGATTTTGTTTTATTCAGAATCATATAAATGTCATAAGAAAGAATTATTTTTCAAACTTTACCGGGTTTGCCGGAGAGTGAGGTAATATTTTTCGACATATGTGATAACTCGTATAATTATATAGTTTTTAGTTATGTTTTATTATTGTTTTGTGTCAAATACGAGTTATTATTGTTTAGTCTAATTGTGTTTATGATCTTTTATATTTTTATGTAATTTGGTGTTTTTCACAAGTTTTTTTGAGTGATTTCAGATTACTAGAATTAAGGGCAAATCCAGTTCAGTTCCAGTTCCGACACCGTTTACCATATCAGCTATATCTCGAGTTTCACTGAATCAATAAGGCTGAAATTTGTAGTCGTGCAAAGCAAAGAGGCATATCTATCTTTTTCATGTTTTACACTTCTTGAAACGGAGTCGTTTTCCCTAGCGAAATCGACCATCAAGTTGGCTGATGTGCAATGACGTCTGTGCTGACCTGTTTTCGTATTTTGCCCATATATTCTTATCCACATCAGCAAATGAGCTGATTCCAACGGCTATGGATCCGTAACTGATAGGGGTATATTTTTCTAGAAGACAATTTTATCAGATCGAGCCTCCACATTGACAAAATCGACCGTCAAGCTGGCTGATCAGAATTGTCATACAATATGATGAAAATTGTTAGAAAAATGCACCCACCTATTATACCTACCTTTGAAATTTGTAAAGCTTGTCTCTTGTCATTTAGCCCTCCAAAATGTGTATAAATAGAGGGCCTTGGATGAGTATTGGGATACATTGATACATTGGTAGGATATTAGCCATTGTAATAAAATTCTCTAAGTTTTCTTCTTCTTTCCTTTCTCTAGTTTTCTTTTTCTTTACTTATGTTTCTTACATTCCTTTTCATTTTATTCATATCTAGTATGTGTTGCTAATCATATTGTTGAGGTGATGAGGTGAAGCTTTTGGTAAATGCTAAGGTTAGTCTCTTAAACTTGAGCTAAAATGAATGATCATTTATAAACATTAGCATAGATAATATTTTCTTTTGGTTTAAAATCATACTTGCAAAGTAGAGATCTTGATTCGTTATTGACAAGGAAAATGGCACAGTAAATGCTTGGTTTCATAACCTTGATTTGTTGTAGACATATACCTTGGCATAAGGAATGCTTGAACTCTTTTTATGAGTTTTGAGGACACCAAATGAACATAATATCATATGCTATGGACGTTGGACAATTTGGACTGAATTGCTAAACCTTCCGATTGGAACCTCCCTTATGTGTGGATTTCAATTGTGTAATAAAACAAGATTAATCTTAGCATAACACCAAGAGTGGATTCTCTAACCTCAACATCTTTTCTTATTGTTTTTTATATCTTGTTTAATTTCTTTTATATTTTGTTTATTTTGTTCTCAAATATCTTGTTTATCTTATTTTGTTGTTGATCCCCTAATATCTTGTTTACTTTCTTTTTCTTATATATTTATAAACTTATACTTACTAGTACGCTTCCCTGTGGTTCGACCTCGGACACCCGAGAATTTATTACTTGAACATAACCTGCACTTGGGTTTACAACTCTTAATTGAGTCTCCATCAAGTTTTTGGCGCCGTTGCCGGGGAGGCAATACTAAGTATATAAGTTTATAAGTGTATTTATTTTTATTGGCTGGTTATACCGCCTATATTTATTTTTATTGGCTGGTTATACCGCCTATATTTATTTTTATTGGCTGGTTATACCGCCTAATTTTCTATATATTTATATTTATATTGTATATTAACTTTGTTTTATTTTTATTGGCTGGTTATACCGCCTAATCTGTATATTAACTTTGTTTTATGCTTGTTTGGCGACGTGATTTTAGATCTCGTCGTTTAGTTAGATTTTATTGTGAAACTTTTTCAGGTAATCTTTCTAATACAACTCCTACCATGGCTGACAATGAAAGTGTTCATGCTGAAGATGAGAACAGACAAGTACGCACCATGCGTGACTACTTGCAACCAACTCGAAGTTCATCACCCTCTTGTTTTATTTTTCCTCTCAATGCAAACAACTTTCGTTTTAAACCAGGTATGATAGCTTTGCTTCCAAATTTCCATGGGTTAGAATCGGAAAGTGCTTACTCGTTTCTAAAAGACTTCGAAGATGTATGTGTCACCTTTAATGACCAACAATGTACAAATGAAATTGTCAAGCTAAAATTATTTCCTTTTTCTTTAAAAGATAAAGCAAAAATTTGGCTTCATAATTTAAAACCAAGGTCAATTGGCACATGGCAAGAATTACAAACTGAGTTTCTAAAAAATTTTTTTCCAGCACATAAAACTACTGCTTTGAAAAGACAGATTCAAAATTTCAATCAAAATCAAAATGAAGCATTTTTTCAGTGCTGGGAGCGTTTTAAAGATTTGTTAAGTTCTTGTCCGCATCATGGTTTTGAAAAATGGCGTCTTATTAGTTTCTTTTATGAAAGTTTAACTCCCGAAACTAAACAATTTGTTGAAACAATGTGTAACGGTGAGTTTCTAGAAAAAGAACCTGAAGAAGCCTTTGACTACCTAGACCATTTGGCAGATAACTCTCAAGCCTGGCACACAGATAATTCCTCTGAAAGTTCCAATAGATCTAATCTTGTTTCTAACATAGGTAAATATCATTTTAGTCAAGAAGATGAGATAAAAGCTAAAGTAGCTAATTTGGCTAGAAAGATTGAAGCCATGGAACTTAGAGAAGTAAAAGAAGTCAAAACGGTTAAAAATGAAGAAAGTTGTGGAATTTGTGAAATCATGGGACACCCCACTTCTGAATGTCCAAACATTCCCATTCTTAAAGAAGCGTTGCATGATCAAGTAAATTCCATAAACACATTTAAAAAGCCTTTTCCTTCTCCTTACGCTGAAACGTATAACCCTGAATGGAGAAATCATCCCAACTTCAGTTGGCGGAATAATAATCATGTTCAGGTACCACAATCTCAAAAGCCGGGCAACACTTTTTCCTATCAACCTTCACGTGTACAAACCTTGGAAGAGACATTGCAAGCATTCATGCAAACACAAGCAAATGTGAATAACCGGACTTCACAGGACATCAATGAGATCAAAAACACCTTGTCCACATTGACAGCTTCATTACGCACTCAAGAAAAAGGTAAGTTTCCTGCTCAACCTCAGCCTAACCCTTCTACTCAATGTCTTGTTTCTTGCTCCAATAAAACTCAACAGGAAAATGCCAGTTCTATCACAACTCTTCGAAGTGGAAAGGCAATTGACAAAAACATTCCACCAAAAGACCAAGATCCTCCTTCCCCTCCGAAAAGTAATGGTAAGGATGATGGTAAGTCTGAACTTCTTGAAAATTTGGACAAAGAAAAAGGTATGCATCCTGCTCATTTTCCTCAGAGGTTGCAAACAATAAAGAATTTGAATCAAAATGCAGAAATTTATGAACTTTTCAAACAAGTTAAGATTAACATTCCTTTATTGGATGCAATCAAACAAGTTCCATCTTATGCTAAATTTTTGAAAGACATGTGCACAGTTAAAAGGAAACATAATGTACAAAAGAAAGCATTTCTGACGGAAAGTGTGAGCTCAATCATTCAGCACCTTACTCCACCAAAATTCAAAGATCCTGGATGTCCAACAATCTCATGCATCATTGGAAACACTAGAATAGAACGTGCATTGCTTGATCTTGGTGCTAGTGTTAATCTTTTGCCTTTTTCTGTTTATCAACAGTTAGGTTTAGGTGAACTCAAGGAAACACCTGTTACACTTCAACTAGCTGATCGTTCTGTAAAAATTCCTCGAGGGATAGTTGAAGATGTTTTGGTTCAAATTGATAATTTTTACTTCCCTGTTGATTTTATTGTTTTGGACACACATCCTGTTTCAAATCCAAATGTTCAAAATCCTGTTATATTAGGCCGTCCATTTCTTGCAACTTCTAATGCTCTGATAAATTGCAGGAATGGTATGTTGAACATTTCTTTTGGAAATATGACTTTAGAATTAAATGTGTTCAACACTTGCAAGCAACCTGGTGATGATTCAGAAGTACATGAAGTGGATTTCATTGAAGAACTTGTTCATGAACATCTCACCACTACCACATTCCATGATCCTTTAGAAGCTTATTTAATTAAATGTGAGTTTGATAATGCTTCAGAAATTTCACACACTGATTCTTTGTTAAATTCTTTTCAGGTTAAGCATTGTTGGAAACAAAAGTTTGAGGAACTTCCATCACTCACAAATGTCATTGTACCATCAACTATTGAACCACCCAAGCTGGATTTAAAACCATTGCCATCCGAGCTAAAATATTCCTTTTTGGGTGAGAATGAAACTTTTCCAGTCATAAATGAACTTGAGGAACTCAGAAATGATGCATATGAGAATTCTAAAATTCATAAAGAAAGAACTAAAGCCTTTCATGACAAGTTAATTTCAAGAAAAACATTTGATGTTGGGCAAAAAGTTCTACTTTATAATTCTAGACTTCACATATTTCCTGGTAAGTTGAGATCAAGATGGACTGGCCCATTTGTGGTTAAGCATGTGTATCAAATGGAGCAGTTGACATTAAGAATCCTCAAAATGGTAACGTATTCAAGGTAAATGGACAAAGACTCAAACTCTTTTTGGAAAATCATGTTACTCAAGAAGAGGTTGTTTTTCTTTCTGATCCTTGTTTTGAAAATAACTAGATGTAAATATAATTTTTACTAATCTTCAAAAAAAAAAAAATTGATGTGTTTTAAGCCATTTAGAAGTATTCATTCTGAACAAGGTCTGAGTAAGGGAGACTTGAGACATACCTTGTCAGTTTGATTTTAATCTTTTTATGTTTACTTGTTAATTTTTGTTTAGTATTTTAGGATTATTTAGGTTGCATGAGTTTGTTTTGTTTTGAGTCTTAGTTGTTCCTATTCTTATGTTATTAGTTCTTTTCTCTTACACATGATTCTTTCATTTGGGTTAATAGACTTACATTGAGGACAATGTAAGAATTAAGTGTGGGGGGAATGATTTAGGATTTCTTTTATTTTTGTCTACTATTTTTTTTATGAGTCTTTATTATTATTATTATTTTTTAGTGTGTTTTAGTTCCTTTTTAATACAATGATGAGATATGAATTGGATAGGTCTAAACTGGTTATTAGTGAGAAGATTTTCATGAGAATTAAGCTTGAAACTAATTTTTATGAGCCAATGTTAATATGATATGTTGATTGAGAAAGAAGCATGTTTAGACTTAATCTCACTTGTATAATCATCCTTGCGAGTTTTTGAGCCTATAATGATTGATGCATTATACAAATCAATCTAATTTCTTTCTTGAGTGCTCTTATGATTACATGATTCTCCAGAACTTGCTTTAAACCGTTTGAGACTATAATGATACATGTGACAACATGAATATGATAGAGGCATTAGGATTATAACCAGAGCCAAACAACCATCCATTATTAATGTTCTAAGAGAACATCCCCACTAGTGAGCCAATTTGAGCCTACATTAAATATGCTGTTTTGTTGGTAACCACAACTTACACCTAGCCTAAATATACTTATATCCTTACCCTTGTTCTAAAGATGGATTTTATATTTTGAGACATATTGCAAAAAAAAACAAGGGATATTTTTAGTTGAAAATTTGGGTTAGAAACAAAAGATAAGTGTGGGGGAAGAAAAGAAAAGAAAAAGTCAAGAGAAAAAGAAAGGGATCATTGTCAAATACATTTCCATATTAAAAAAAATCTTCTCTTGAACTTCTAGAAAAAGATGTTACAAAGTTGGTTAGAATGATGCAAAGGCTCAACATGAATATTTAGCCTATGTTATTATGTGCTTTATAAGAGTTTTGAGAAGTTTTATTTGTATGATCTTATTATGTCTCTAAAATCTATGAACTCTTTGGAACCTTTGTGATATCTTTATCCTTTTGTTCTTTAACCACATTATAACCCTTTGGCCCCATTACAACCTTGAATAAAGACCTCTTGATTTATGAAGTTGTATGATCTAAATAGTGGAGAATAGGTGGACAAGCAAGCATATGGTAGAAGTGTTTTCATGAGATTGATTGAGTGTAAACACTTTACCACTACTTTAAAGAGTGAAAATCAAGAGAGTATCCCATGTGAGAAGTTGAGATTAAGTTTGAATATACACTATTTTGATTGAAATATGTTATGTTAATATTGGCTTAACTCAAACTGTTTACATTCAAGCAAGATTTTTTGTAAATTTCTTTAAGCTATTGATTAGTTTTTAAGACTTGTCCAATGATTATCTCTAATTTATATTGGAAGGATTAGTTATAATTATTATTTTTAGTTTTTCTTATGTCTTCAATGTTTGTGGGTATCGTCCTAGTAAACCCTCACGAGACTAAACTCGTCCACTAGGGACACCTAGGGGTTTAAAGGCTTGTGTCACATGCTAAGTGCCACCGTGATTTCCTACGAAAATGGATTAGATTAGATTTTCTTATTTTATTTTTATTGAGTCGTTGCTAGGGACTAGCAACAATCTAAGTGTGGGGGTGTGATAACTCGTATAATTATATAGTTTTTAGTTATGTTTTATTATTGTTTTGTGTCAAATACGAGTTATTAGTGCTTAGTCTAATTGTGTTTATGATCTTTTATATTTTTATGTAATTTGGTGTTTTTCACAAGTTTTTTTGAGTGATTTCAGATTACTAGAATTAAGGGCAAATCCAGTTCAGTTCCAGTTCCGACACCGTTTACCATATCAGCTATATCTCGAGTTTCACTGAAGAAATAAGGCTTAAATTTGTAGCCGTGCAAAGCTAAGAGGCATATCTATCTTTTTCATGTTTTACACTTCTTGAAACGGAGTCGTTTTCCCTAGCGAAATCGACCATCAAGTTGGCTGATGTGCAATGACGTCTGTGCTGACGTGTTTTCGTATTTTGCCCATATATTCTTATCCACATTAGCAAATGAGCTGATTCCAACGGCTATGGATCCGTAAGTGATAGGGGTATATTTTTCTAGAAGACAATTTTATTAGATCGAGCCTCCAACATTGACAAAATCGACCGTCAAGCTGGCTGATCAGAATTGTCATACAATATGACGAAAATTGTTAGAAAAATGCACCCACCTATTATACCTACCTTTGAAATTTGTAAAGCTTGTCTCTTGTCATTTAGCCCTCCAAAATGTGTATAAATAGAGGGCCTTGGATGAGTATTGGGATACATTGATACATTGGTAGGATATTAGCCATTGTAATAAAATTCTCTAAGTTTTCTTCTTCTTTCCTTTCTCTAGTTTTCTTTTTCTTTACTTATGTTTCTTACATTCCTTTTCATTTTATTCATATCTGGTATGTGTTGCTAATCATATTGTTGAGGTGATGAGGTGAAGCTTTTGGTAAATGCTAAGGTTAGTCTCTTAAACTTGAGCTAAAATGAATGATCATTTATAAACATTAGCATAGATAATATTTTCTTTTGGTTTAAAATCATACTTGCAAAGTAGAGATCTTGATTTGTTATTGACAAGGAAAATGGCACAGTAAATGCTTGGTTTCATAACCTTGATTTGTTGTAAACATATACCTTGGCATAAGGAATGCTTGAACTCTTTTTATGAGTTTTGAGGACACCAAATGAACATAATATCATATGCTATGGACGTTGGACAATTTGGACTGAATTGCTAAACCTTCCGATTGGAACCTCCCTTATGTGTGGATTTCAATTGTGTAATAAAACAAGATTAATCTTAGCATAACACCAAGAGTGGATTCTCTAACCTCAACATCTTTTCTTATTGTTTTTTATATCTTGTTTAATTTCTTTTATATTTTGTTTATTTTGTTCTCTAATATCTTGTTTATCTTATTTTGTTGTTGATCCCCTAATATCTTGTTTACTTTCTTTTTCTTATATATTTATAAACTTATACTTTCTAGTACGCTTCCCTGTGGTTCAACCTCGGACACCCGAGAATTTATTACTTGAACATAACCTGCACTTGGGTTTACAACTCTTAATTGAGTCTCCATCAATATGCTATTTGTATGATTCCTCACATGAAAGTTCTATGTCCATGAATATTCCATATTGATGTCATTTATATTCATGTTGCCATAATTAAATTTTGCCATGTCAAGCATTTCATGTCATTCATTCATTTGCCATAATTAGATTTTGCCATGTCAAGCATGTCATGTCAATCATTCATATGCCATATCATTTAGATTATACCATGTCAAGCATGCCATGTCATTCATTCATATACCATGTCATTCATTCACATGCCATTCCATCTATATTATGCTATGTCATTCATTCAGGTGCCATGTCATTCTTATGCCATGCCATTCATTCACATGCCATGTCATTCTTATGCCATGTCATTCATTCATGTGCCATGTCATTCATATGTTGTGTCATTCATTCACATGCCATGCCATCTATATTATGCCATGACATTCATTCATGTGCCATGTCATTCATATGCCATGTCATTCATTCATGTGCCATGTCATTCATTCATGTGCCATGTCATTCATTCACATGCCATGTCATCTAGATTATGCCATGTCATTCATTCATGCGTCATGTCATTTAGAGTTTGCCATGTCAAGCATGCCATATCATTCATTTTTTAGGCTATATCATTTAGATTTTGTCATATCATTAATATGCCATGTCTTTGATTCATATGACACGCCATTCATTCTTTTGGCTATGTCATTTAAATTTTGTCATGTTATAATAAATTGCTTGCCATGCCATGTTAATTATGCATATTATATATTCATGTTTTAATGATAATTTATACACTCATGAACATTCAATTTATTTTTAAATTGATGTTTTTAATAAATAAGGCAATATCCTCGAGTTAATATAATTCATGGATCCTCCTCCGAGTTGTCGGAGAGTCTTCATCAATCATTATTAACGAAGGAATACCCTTCTAAAAAGAGGATGATTCGAAGAATTTTCAAAATAAATAAAATTTCTATATTTTGTCGGGGAATATAGAGAATTTTTGCAATAACAAATTTCGGATCATTTTCAAACAAAAATAGGATTGTTTTTAAAATGGGAATTATTTTCAAATACCAAATCTAAAATCGACTTTTCACCGAGACTCGAGATAATACATGATTAATAAGGATCCTTTTTATACGGGCATTGTGGGGGTGCTAATCCTTCCCCCCGAGTAACCGACTCCCGAACCTGCACTTGTTTTCTCTGGTTCAAAGCGCAGACTTCGAAATTGGTTTTAAAATATTTTAATTAATTTTAAAATATTTTTTAAAAACCTATTTTAATAGGTAGCCGATCACACCTAGCCAAAAAAGATTGGTGGCGACTCCAATTCTTTTTCGAGATCGTTTTCATACCCTTAACCTTTAATTCAAGAGGAATTAAGTCGTCTTTTCCTTTATTTTTTTTAATATCGCAATCTTTAACGAATGGTCGATTGTCCCGCAACAGGGAAAAATTTTCGGACACTTTTCTTTAAATGGTTGTGACAGGTATCAGTGGTTTGCAAGACATATCAAGAGGTCACAATTGACTCCGAGGAAAATCAAGGTGACAAATGAGACTATTTGGCCGCTGGTTTTGTGTTTGCACTCTCGAGTCAGTTCATTTGGATTTTGTTGAGAATGACTTAGCAGAGTTAGAGGAGATTTAGAGACAATGGGGAGTTGCGAGGAAAGATGAGTTCATCAAAAAATATGGTGACATAGAACTACTCTTTCCAATCAAGATAGACGAGTAGTTGGCCAGGGCAATAGTGCAGTTTTGGGATCCTTCTTACCGATGCTTCACTTTTAATCAAGAAGATATGGTGCCTACCATTAAAGAATATTCTATCTTGCTCTGTGTTGAGTCAGCAAATTTGGACAAAATTTATTGGAAAGAGCAAAAAACATCGAGCTGTCAGAAGAAGCTTTCCAAAGTGATGGATATAGAGTTCCCGATTGATTCTCTACACATAAAGAGGAAGGGTTCGAGTGACTGCATTCCTTGGGTATTCTTGCGGAAATATATCAAGAACAACTTGGATGATGACCATGTTGTGGATGTCTTCGCCTTGGCAATCTATCACTTAGTCCTATTCCCGAAAATGGAAGGTCACATCGAAGCAGTCATGGTAGACATCTTCGATCATTTGGACAAACAAATTGACCCTTCCCCTGCCATTCTTGCTAAAATGATCAGGTCACTCAGTTATTGTCGAAGAAAAGGTAATGGACGTTTCGAGGGTTGTGTACAACTTCTGTATGTTTGCATTCAGAGCTACTTTTGGGGTGATGATGGTGGAAGACTTCGCCTTTACATAAAGACTTTTAGTCCCCTTCGGGAATTCAACAAGGAAAAATGGTCAACGAAAGGGGATAAGAAGCAATAGATCAGGACTTTCCGTCACTCAGGTAGCGAAGATATAACTTGGAGGGCTTCATGGATGCCACTTAGGTCGATCTTATACCGTTGTGGTGAGAATTTATGGGTTCCACTGTTGGGAATCTGGGGGGCCGTTAGCTATGCCCCATTACTAGTACGGAGGCAATATGGATCCGAACAGTTTATCCCAATGACTCATGAGCTTATTTAGATGGAGTTCTTATATGGTGAGTCTGGATATATGGGAAAGATATGTAAAGTTATCAAAGCATGGAAGAAGTTACACCGGTCGCAAGTGGGTAGGTACATTAACAACGCTACCCCGACATATCAGGTATGGAGAGCCAAGAGGGTTCATGACATTGTGCTTCCTGCCAAGGACACCTCCCTTTACCCGATAACACTTCAGCTAGAACCAGTAGTGCCGTTAGAAGTTGAGATTGTCAGGAAAGAGTTGGAAAAGGAGAAAGGGAAATTGAAGCGTGAGTATGATAAGCTTCAAGAGGAAATCAAAGATTTGAAGACCGGCCTTGAGATCCAAGAGGCCAAGACACGGAGAGCGGCTAAAGAGCGAGACACGGCACAATCCGACATAAAGGATTTGTATCAAGAGAACAAGAAGCTAAGGGCCAAAGGAAAATTTACTGGAACTAGAAGGCCTCTTGGTACACATGAGAAAGAAACAAAAAAACTTCAGAAAGAATTGGATCTCTGGAAAGGCAAGGCTAAGGAAAGCAAAGAAAAGGAGTCCAGATTTTCTCATGAGCCGCAGAAGTGGTGTGATGCATGTTCATTTGTTTCGGCCAAGTTAGAAAGGTGCCTACAAGAGAATGAGCTGTTGAAAGCTTGATTGGGAAATGAAAGGGAAAATACATCCATGCTATGCAAGGAAAATGAGACGCTCCATGCAACCATTCAAACCCTAGAGTATTAGTTGGAAGTCCAGAGTACTGACATCACTACCATCATTCGGGAATACAGAGAGAGGGAGACCGAGTGGAACCAAGAAAATGATTTAGCCATAGATGCTAGTATGAGGTGGAGGACAAAAACTTTGGGGAGACACAAGTATATAGACCACTTGGCTAGACAGATCCGCAAGGCTATGGTTAAGGCAAGAGATATGGTGAAGAAAGTGAAGACTTTGAGACAGGATGTCAACCCGACGAAGGAAACATGGACGGCATCTGTTGAATTTCCTAGAGGAAGAACAAGACTAGTATGAGCAGATCAAATATTTCTATGTAACCCGAGATTGAGAAATGATATGTAACAACTTTCTATGAATTAATGAAAAACCTTTGTGTTGGAATTTGATCTTAAGGCAAATACCGTTAGTTTCATCATTTCATACCACATAATCATAGAAGTATTCATTCAGTCATTTGTTTAGTGGTTCATCAAATCATTTATTCATCCATTCTTCCATTCAATTAATAAAAAGAATAATGTGTCATGAAATTCTAATCCGTGGTATTTACACTAAGGTATAAAAATTGGGTGTCCACCGAAACACCTAGAAAGAATTACCCCACATTAGTATAATACTCGATCGCAAGTCAGGATCATGGAAAATGAACAGGTTGCCTGGATAAAGAGAATGGAAAGGACACAAGATTAGTTAAGGGAACAGTTCGCCAAATCTCAGGCCGAATCAATAGATCAGATGAATAAGTTAATGGAACTTGTGTCTGCCGCAGTTAAGAGAAAGGGAAACACGAAAAATTTGACTTTAGGAGTAGAATCAGGAAGTCGAGGGGACAAAGAGGGTCAGCAAGACTCCGTATTGACAAACGGCCAATCCTCACAGAATACGAAAACTTTACCTTTCGGCAGCTGCAATGCTCATGTATGTTCAACCCAACATAGGGGCACAAAAACAGACGTCGATGGGGGTGAATCTTGGGGCAATCCCGACAAACCCTATCGATGTCCCAGATCTGGATGGTCTCTCCGAACAAGAAAAGATGAAAACAGTGGAGCTGAGAAAGGTTGAAATGGCTAAATTACAAAAGAAGCATCAACTATTAGAAGAAAGGTTGCGATCTATCGAAGGGGCTGAACTGTTTGGCAGCCTCGATGCTAAGGAGATGAGCTTGGTTTTTGACCTAGTAATCCCGCCAAAGTTCAAAACATACAACGCAGCGGAATTAAATAAAACATAGAGCATACTAAATCCCTCTATGGATCTGCCTATGAATTCAAAACGATTAAACTGTCAAGAACAGATAACAATCAAAATCTCATACCTCTGTAATGGAGATTATTGAAACCACATCATAGATTATTGATGTTCTTGTTCTCATACATAATGCTCTCTTGTCGAAAACCAAAGTCATCCAATTGTTCGACCTCTAACAGTAATTCACACAGTTGATCTGAAAGCCTTCACAAGGTTGAGATTAGGTTTTGCCAAGACGATGATAGTAGTCTAGGTTGTGAGAAACCTTCCTCCTCTATCTTAGATAGCCAAACGAAAACTAGAAGAATCAAATTCTCCCTTGCCAATGTTGTTCGGCTGATTCACTCTTAGGGGAAGTGAGGCGCCGACTTGCAGGGTTTCTATTTGGGTTCCTTAGGGGTGGCAACAGCATAAGTGGCGCATATATATTACTAGGTTTAGTGCATGCCAATTATTAGACTAATTGCACTAAATCCCTTAAACATATTATTAAATATTCAAAATAAGCCCACAACACTTAATGCATATTTAATCCGGCCCAATCTCATTTTAATTTCATTACTCACCTTTTGTGTGTGACCTAATAGGCCCTTAACATGTTGGCAATAAATATAATTAATTCAATAAGAATTTTCTATTTATATTTATAGATCATGAGTGGCATCTAGCAATGCATCATGACCACCCAAACGTCAAGAGAGTCATCAAGCTTCGACTAGCCTTTCCTGTACAATATGTCTGTGTAATTCGACTCCTTTATCAAATATCCCAGGATAGGAAAGAACATGGTTCAGTGTCTACTCTTAACCCATTCCATATTAGATCTGCAGCTTTAATATTAACTCCTTAAGTATTGCCTTGGCTAAGGACTTCCATAAGTTAATATAAGCCAGATACATGTGAGATATGTCCCCTTAATCACTTGGGGTGATGAATCCTCTCTGGACCACTCATTCATCTTCGTATGCTTCATGTCATACCCAATAACACCCTACCATAAACATCCTCGTGATTGGGACCCGTTCATAATGAAATCTAAGTATGACAGTTCACATACAAGATGACCTGGTGTCACAAGTCAAAGGATTATTTACACTATTGACACATGAGAGTATTTACCATAGACACTTGAGTGAAATACCAAATGGAACTCTCACAGCGGGTCATGTTCAGTGAACTTGTTCAACTAGCAAGCACCCATATGTTATCCCCAAGTATCTCTATAATTTCGATCTATGAGATCAGTTGCATGCATCAAGTGCATGAAGGCTTAACATATGCCAGTTTTTTAACATTGTCAATGCCCTGTCTTGATAATACAATGACCAGGAATAGTTTAGAAACACGGCTTTGATGCACAAGGATCCTCATAATTGTAACACCTTACAATTCCTTTGCAATGCCATTGTGTCTCATGGGCTTTATCTTCACAAGTCATTTATAACAATTATAACCATACTTATGGATAAAGAAATACCTCAATTATAATTAATAAACTATAATGTGCAATACATGAATATATAAATAATGTTTTACAAGCCTAACTAGATTGGCATGTAGGGCTTACACCAACAATCTCCCACTAGCACTAAAGCCAATCGCCCTTGTACTTAATCCCATGTCCTTCCATGTGACGTTTGTGTTTCTGCTGGGACAGAACCTTAGTGAAAGGATCAACTATATTATTCTCTGTGGGTACCTTTTCCATACTAATATCACCTTTTTGAATTATGTCTCTAATCAAGTGATATTGCCGCAATACATGTTTGGATTTGTGATGAGACCGTGGTTCCTTAGCTTGCGCTATGGCTCCATTGGTATCACAGTAAAGTGGTACTGGATCAACAATGCTTGGAACCACACCAAGTTCAGTTATGAACTTCTTAATCCAAACAGCCTTCTTAGCTACCTCACATGCGGAGATGTATTCAGCCTCTGTTGTTGAATCTGCAGTTGTAGTCTGTTTGCCACTTTTCAAACTGACTACAGCTCCATTTAAGGTAAATACGTAACCACCCTGCGATTTACTGTCACCCCTATCAGTTTGGAATCCAACATCTATATAACCCCTTACTTGGAGTTCAGCCCCTCCATAGACCAAGAAAATATCCTTAGTTCTTCTCAAGTACTTGAGGATATTCTTCACAGCAGTCCAGTGAATTTCACCAGGATTGCATTGGTATCGGCTCGTGACACTCAGAGCGTACGATACATCTGGTCTTGTGCACAACATGGCGTACATGATAGATCTTATTGCTGAAGCATACGGGATCCTATCCATCTATGTCTTTTCTTCATAAATTTTATGATAAATCTCTTTCGAGAGTTGTACACCATGTACCATAGGCAAGTTACCTCTTTTGGAGATATCCATGCTAAACCTCTTTAGCACCTTGTCTATGTAAACGGATTTGGATAATTCAAGCTGTCTTTTCAATCTATCTCTATAGATCTTAATTCTCAGAATATATGCTGCTTCTCCCAAATCCTTCATGGAGAATTGTTTAGACAGCCAGACCTTGGTGGTCTGAAGCATAGGTACATCGTTTCCTATGAGCATTATGTCATCGACATATAGCACTAGGAACACAACTGCATGTTCGGTTACCTTCTTGTAAACACATGGTACATCAGGATTCTTAATGAAACCAAATTCTTTGATTATTTCATCAAACCTGATGTTCCAACTCTGAGATGCTTGCTTTAGTCCATAAATGGACTTTTGTAGCTTGCATACCTTATTTGATGTGGCCTTGCATGAAAAACCTTCAGGTTGTGTCATATACACTTCCTCTTGCAAATTCCGGTTAAGGAATGCAGTTTTTACATTCATTTGCCATATCTCATAATCATGGTATGCAGCAATAACAAGCATAATCCAAATGGACTTTACCATGGCAACTGGTGAAAAGGTTTCTTCAAAATCAATGTCTTCAACTTGATTATAACCTTTTGCAACCAATCTAGCCTTATATGTTGGTATGTTGCCATCCATGTCTATCTTTTTCTTGTAGACCCATTTACACCCTATGGGTTTTATCCCTTGAGGTGGATCAACTAAAGACCAAACTTAGTTAACTTCCATGGCATCCATTTCGGATTTCATGGCTTCTAGCCATTTCTTGGAATTGATATCCGACATCGCTTCCTTATAGGTAGCAGGTTCATTATCAATAGGCAAACTATCTCTTTCCAAAAGAAATCCATATCATATTGGAGTTTGCCTCTCCTTACTAGACCTTCGGAGTACTTGTGTTTCTTGAGCATTAGTCCGAGCATCCAATGCCTCGACCAATGGCTCAGGTTCCGAGGGAATGTTAGGTTGTGGTTCTTCAACTTCTTCAAGATCTACTTTACTCCCATTGAATCCTTCTAGTAGAAACACTTTTGTCGCAACCTAAATAATAAGAAGTCTCATCGCGAGACTTTATATTCGTTAAGCATGACATTGAAAAACAGAGGAAAAGACGACTTAATTTCTCCTGAAATAAAATGAGAGTTTGAAAATGACCTCGAAAAAAAAACATGGAGTCAACACCAATCTTTTTTGGCTAGGTGTGATCGGCCACTTACTAAAATAGGTTTTGTAAAATATTTTAAAATTAATTAAAACATTTTTCAAAACCAATTTCAAGTCTGCATTTTTTAAACCAGAGAAAATCAAAGAAGTGGGTTCGGGATTCGGTTACGTGCGGGGAAGGATTAGCACCCCCACAATGCCCATATAAAATGGTACCTTATTAATCATGTATTATCTCAAATCTTGATAAAAAGTCGATTTTAGATTTATTATTTCAAGTCAATTCCCAGTTTAAAGCAAAATAATTCCATTTTTAATTGAAAATGATCAGGAATTTATTAAGTTAAAATTTTTCTATATTCCCCAACAATCGTGGCAAAATATAGAAATTTTTGTTAGCATGAAAATTTGTTCGAATCATTCTCGTTTTAAAGAAGATATTCCGTTATTAATGATAATTGATGACATCCTCCCCAGCAAACCCGGCAAAGAACTCATGAATTATTTTAACTAGGGAATATCTTTATTTTATTGAAAATCATTGTCTTTTTCAAAATATTTTTAAAACATATGAATATGAAAATGTGGCACATGAATAAAATGACATAGCAAAGTCTAGATAATATAATGCAACCTAAATGATGTGATATAATTTAAAAGGCATGTCATATCCTAAATGAAATGAAATATCCTAAGTATCATGATATTCTAAATGAAATGAATAAGATTTAAATGATATGGCAAATTTAAATGACATGGCATACTTTAAATGACATGGCATATTCTAGATAATTAAACCTAAATGGCATGGAATATAATCTAAGTGACGTGAAATGACAAGAAACATTCAATAATGCTAACATGGAATATGCATGAAAATAAAAATAATAATGCATGAATATAATATATGCTAAATGTTGTGACAAAAATAAATGACTAAATAAAAAACATAGGATAACAGGAAATATTCAAAACCATATAACAAACAATAACCATCATAAAAAGTGAATCAAAATAATAATAATACCATAGAAAAATATCATAGCAAAAATCACATATTAAATAAAATGCATGAACATGGAAAATGCAATGCATGAAAATGTATTTTTTCCTCTAAATAAAGAAATTCGTATATCTAAAAAGATATCCGGCTACCTTAGGAAAATATGTCAAATTAAATCTTCTAAAAAAAACTCTGTGATTGTTTGAAAACGATGTTGAAGAAAAACTTGAATGAACATTAAAACCCCTACCAAACCCTTTTAAAATGGCTCTAATTTCCTAAGTTTAAAATCCCGGACTTGACCACCCTTAACCCGAGATATATAAAATAATTTTTAAATTTTAAAAAAACTTAGAAACTATCCTAAGACAGTAGCTAAAGCTTCTAACCAACCCCCTCTAAATGCCTTAGCCAAATTCAACAATTGTTTTACTTTTGAATTCAAATCTGCCTCTACTGTCCCGTTTTGATACACGATTGTTTAACCTAATTTTGAAAATTCAAAAAAATCTAAAACAAATATTGGAGACTCAGTACATGTAAAACTACACAAGAACAAAATTGGCTTAATTTTCTGATTAAAGATGACTGCCCAGAAAAATCGGGAAAGTGCGAGTATTGGATGAAAAACTATTTTGCCAAAACACATTTCTTTTTTTTTTGCCTTTGATAAAATCATTTAAAAATCAAAGTAGAAATGTTAGAGACTCCCCTAAAGACCCACAAACAGTAGCTAACCCTTTTAAAAAAATTGACCAAAATTGGCTAAGTAAAAAAAATCACAAAGGTAGAATAATCAATTTGACAACCCTTTAATTTTCCACAAGTATGCTCAAGTGAGCATGACTTTGAGCCATTGATTGGCCTAAGTCATAAATCATGTGGCATGACATGGAATGCATGAACATACAGCAAAGTGAATGCATGAAATGCTTGGTTTGAGTTCTAGTGATATGGAAAATGTATGGCATAAATAACCTAAATGCCTAGCATGAGTTTGCACGACAATAAATGCTATCCTAACATAATATGCATGACCTTAGTGTCTAAATGACATGGAAAATGACATGGCATAATGAAAATGGCCTAGTACCTAAATGACATAGGAAAATAGCCTAATGTGAAAATGACCTAATGTCTAAATGTCATGGAAAAACAACATGGCATATGAAAATAGCCTAATGCTTAAATGACATGTAAAATGACATGGAATAATAAAAATGGCCTAATGTATAAATGTCATGGAAAAATAACATGGCATATGAAAGTTGCCTAAAGCTAAATGACATGTAAAATGACCTAGATGTCTAAATGAAATAGCAAATATCATGGCTTAGAAAAATGACATAAAGCTTAGAGAAAATACATATGGCCGAATGGCCTAGGAACCAAAGCATAGTGAGAAAGTGGCCTAAAGCTAAATGACATGTAAAATGACCTAGATGTCTAAATGAAATAGCAAATATCATGGCTTAGAAAAATGACATAAAGCTTAGAGAAAATACATATGGCCGAATGGCCTAGGAACCAAAGCATAGTGAGAAGTGTCATGTAAAATGACCTAACTAAATGCTATGGAAGATGATATGAAAAATGGAAATGGCGTAAACTATATGACAATAGCCCCAAGATGCAAAAATATGACATAACTCAAAAGAACAAGATGGTTAGCAAGAATATAAGTATACATAAAGATAGACAATAATAAAAATAAGCAAGTTAAAGTAAACAAATAAATAACAAAGAGATGAGCTCCATGGTTGGTACATTGGACAAAGCCCCCTAACCATTATCTTTTGATTTTCATCAAGATCATGAAGCCTTTTCAATCTCAAAATAAAAAAATAAAAAAATAATAATAATAATAACTAAGGTAAAAAAAAATATGGAGATGAGCTCCATGGTTGGTATATTGGACAAAGCCCACCCTACCATTATCACTTGATTTTCATCAAGATCATGAAGCCTAACCATTGTTTTATTTATTTTTTGAAAATCAAGAAAAACAAGAAAGATGTAAAATAAATGGTAGGAAATCACATGGAAAACAAGAAATAAAGCATGATGAAGAAGAAGAAAAAGTGTCGTAGCAATGGTAGAATGGCTACCTTAACAAAAGCTTTCTTTCTTTCAAAAACCTTTTTTTTTCATTAGCTACTGACCTCTCCTATGTTTTCAGCCTTCAAAACTTATCAAAAACTGATCAACCCCTTCCCCTAATGACTTGGCCGAATGGCCTCTCCACCATAGGATCAAATGTGCACTTTTTCTCCCCCAATTTTGGCCTTTAGATTAAGATATTTTCATGACAACATAAAAATGTCATCTTGCCAATTGATAGCAGCCCTTAAGATGTATACTCAGCCCTTGTAATAACCTCAGCCCTTAGATGAAAAAGAGGACCAATCCCATGCACTCCCTTGCTTGGCCCTTTGAGTGCTTACCCTTGGATGAGTTGTGCTCTTCCATTCTTGGTCATTGGATGAGGACAACATAAAAATGACATCTTGTAGATTAAATACAGCCCTTAACATGTGTACTCAGCCCTTGCAGATGGCCTAAGCCATTGGATGAAAAGAGACAATCCCATGCACTCCCTTGCTTGGCCGAATGGATGCCCACATTTGGATGAATTGTGCTCATCTTTTTTCTTCCATTCTTGGCCATTAGATGAGGGTTCTATCATGAAAAATAAAAATGTCATCTTGGTATTTAAACTTGGCCATTGGATGGTGCATTCAACTTTTCTACAAGGCACCTAAGCCATTGGATGAAGGGGGGACCATTTCCAAGGTACTAGTGGTAGCATGTGAGCTTGATAGTGACTAAGGAATTAAATTGATCAAGCTTCCTTCTTCTCCTCTATGCTGGCTGATCAAAGGAGGTAAAATCCCAAAAATTCCTTCTTCTTTCATATTTTTCTTAATTACAAATTTGCCATTTTTAGTTTCTTCGATAAAATGACCTTACCCCCGAACCTAAATAAATAGCAAACGGACTCCAAATTCAAATTTTCTTTTTTCAATATTTTTGAAATAATAAAATATTGAATTCTGAAAGTTTTTCAAAATTGTTTGAGTCCATTTGCTATTTATTTTTTATTTTTCTTCCAAAAATGCCCTTTTGTGCACTCGAACTTTCACCATTTCTAAACGAGCTTCGAACCCAGATTTTTCTTCACCAATCTCTTACAAATAATTTAAAACTGTGATCTGGAAGTTTTGGTAATTTTTGGAGCTCATTTGCTATTTTTTCGAGATTTTGCAAACGAACTTCGAATCCAGATTTTCTTTTGCCAATCTCTTCCAAATAATTTAATAATGAGATCTGCAAATTTTCAGAATTTTTGGAACTCGTTTGCTATTTTTTCGAGATTTATCCTTTTGAATTTCTACATAGTGGACCCGGGATTTGGCCATTTTGCAAACGAACTCCGAATTAAGATTTTCTTTTGCCAATAACTTCTAAATAATTTAAGAATGAGATCTGCAAATTTTCATAATTTTTGGAGCTCATTTACTATTTTTTCGGGATTTATCCTTTTGAATTTATGCATAGTGGACCCGGTATTTGGCCATTTTGCAAACGAACTATGAATTAAGATTTTGTTCGTCATTCTCTTTCAAATAATTTAAGAATGAGATATGCAAATTTTCAGAATTTTTGGAGCTCATTTACTATTTTTTCGGGATTTATCCTTTTGAATTTTTGCATAGTGGATTCAGGATTTCGCCAATTTGCAAATGAACTTCGAATCAAGATTTTCTTTCGCCAATATCTTTGAAATGATTTAAGAATGACATCTGCAAATTTTAAAATTCTTGGAGTTCATTTGCTAACTTTTCCTGAATTTTCCAATTTTGCCCTTTTACCTCTAAAGCTCGGTTTTGCTCTAAACAAGTCCGATTTTTAGATTTCCTACAAACTGAGCCTTGGGCTATCCTTGTTTAATCACTCCTCATCAATTAAGGGCTTTAGTCTTATCGAATCGGGCCATTTCTGTAATTCTTCCAAATTTCATGGAAATCCAACAAAACCCTAATTCTCGGTTTTCTTCCGAATTGACTTTTCCTTCAGTTTTTCTTTCAAGTAGCTTCTCCATTACCCATAGTCAGTGCTTATCTTTCATTTGGGACCTTCAATTTCGAACAATTTGATCATTCAAGCACTTTTCCTAAAATTTCTCGAACTAGGGTTTTCTTTCTATTGAAATTCCGTAACCCAACTTCCAACCTCCATATCTTTCAATGTAGACCTTGGATTATCAAAATTCTTTCACAATCTTTCAATTGAAATTCAAATCTTGATTTTGAAAGTGGGTCAATTTTTTCACTAGTTCACCTTTTTGGGGTTGACTTTTTCTAGGTTAACTTTTTTTGAGTTTGACTTTTTTTGTCTGCCTTCTTAGACTAAGTCTCGGAGTACCACCTACAGGATGAGAAAAGCCTTTTTGCATTTTAAATCATCAATTTAGGAAGAAAACATACCTGATTTAGTGGTTCAGACAAAATTAGGTGTCTACAACTTTCTCTAGAAAAGTAGCGTGTTTTGACACAAACACCTTTTGATTAGTAAGACTGTAAAAGTAATATCCAGCAGTCTCTTTAGGATGTCCCACAAACTTACGTTTTTCTGATCTAGCTCCCAGCTTATCAGAAAGTACTTGCTTCACATAAGCAGCACATCCCCAAATCTTTAGATAAGATAAGTATGGCTTCTTGCCATTCCATAATCATATGGTACCTTATCTATCGATTTGCTTGGAACCCTATTTAGAAGGTAAGCTACAATTTCTAAGGCATATCCCCAAAAGGATATCAGAAGGTCAGCCTTAGACATCATGGATCGAACCATGTCCAACAAGCTTCGATTTTTCCTCTCGAACACTCCGTTATGCTGAGGAGTTCCAGGTGGAGTCCATTGCGACAGAATTCCATTTTCTGTCAAATGATCCAAGAAATCATGGGTTAAAAATTCTCCTCCTCAATCCGATCTAAGAGCCAGAATATTTTTCCCAGTCTATTTCTCTACTTCAACTCTGAACTCTTTGAACTTTTCAAAAGCTTCAGACTTGTATCTCATCAGATACACATAACCATATCTATAATGATCATCGATAAAGGTTATGAAGTATGAGTAATTACCTCTAGCAGCTTTGTTTAATGGCCCACATACATCTGAATGTATTAAGCCCAATAAAACACCAGCTCTCTCACCCTTTCCAGTAAAGCGAGTCTTGGTCATCTTACCAAGGAGACAACATTCACAAGTCCCATATGATTCATAATCAAAGGGTTCCAAATAACCATGTTTATGCAATTTGGAAATCCTTATCTCATTGATGTAACCAAGTCTTCAGTGTCAGATGTATGTCTTACTTGGATCATCTTTTATTGCTTTCTTGACATTTATATTGAACATAGGCATCTCTGGATCCAAAACATATAATCCATTATGTAATGTTGCCGATCCATAGTGAATGTCTTTAAGAATGACGGAGCAGCTATTTCCCTTCATTCTTATCTCGAAACCATCATTAATAGTGAGGTATGAAACCGAAATGATGTTTCTAGACAATATTGGAAGAAAGTAACAATCTTTCAGTTCCAATTTCATGCCAGATGGCAAAGATAAAGTACATGTTCCAACGAAAAATGCTGCACCATTGCCTACTCTTAGAACTACTTCATCCTTGCTCAAATTTCTACTTCCTTTCAACATCTTTATGTCATTACATAGATGTGAACCGCATCCTGAATCAATTATCCAGGAATTGGATTTATAGACGCATAATTTTGTTCGGACTCCTAAATCATGTACGTTTTCTTCCTAAATCGATGTTTCAAAATGCTAAAAGGCTTTTCTTATTCTGCAGGTGGTACTCCGAGACTTAGTCTAAGAAAGAAGACAAAAAAAGTCAAACTCAAAAAAAAAAATCAACCCTGAAAAAGTCAACCCCAAAAAAGTCAACTACTAAAAAAGTCAACCCACTTTCAAAATCAAGATTTGAGGTTCAATTGAAAAATGGTTAAATAATTTTGATAATCCGAGGTCCACGTTGAAAGATATGGAGTTCGGAAGTTAGGTTACGGAGATTCAGTAGAAAGAAAACCCTAGTTTGGGAAATTTGGGGAAAAGTGCTTAAACATCAAATTGGTCAAAATTGAAGGTTCCAAATGAAAGATCAGTACTGACTACGGGTAATGGAGAAGCCACTTGGAAGAAAAACTGATAGAAAAGTCAATTCGAAAAAAAAAACTAAGAATTAGGGTTTTTGGTGGATTTTGGTGAAAGTTGGAAGAATTATAGAAATGGCCCGATTAGGTAGGACTAAAGCCCATAAT
This sequence comes from Fremontodendron californicum, assembly GCA_030761205.1. Lineage (NCBI taxonomy): Eukaryota > Viridiplantae > Streptophyta > Magnoliopsida > Malvales > Malvaceae > Fremontodendron > Fremontodendron californicum. Next base: position 19,280,910 of record JAULJL010000008.1, read on the forward strand.
TTATGAGGAGTGATTAAAAAAGGATAGCCCAAGGCTCATTTTGTTGAAAATTTGAAAATCAGACTTGTTTTGAGCAAAACCGGATTTATAAGGCAAAAGGGCAAAATTTGAAAATGTGGGAAAAATAGCAAATGAACTCCAAAATTTCTAAAAATTTTCAAATATCATTCTTAAATCATTTCAAAGAGATTGGCAAAAGAAATTCTTAATTCGGAGTTCATTTTCAACATGGCCAAATCCAGGGTCCCCTATACAGAAATTCAACAGGATAAATCCCAGAAAAATAGCAAACGAGTTCCAAAAATTATGAAAATTTGCAGATCTCATTTTTTAATTATTTGGAAGAGATTGCCTAAATAAAATCTTGATTTGGAGTTCGTTTGCAAAATGGCCAAATCCCAGGTCTCCTATATAGTAATTCAAGTAGATAAATCCCAAAAAAATAGCAAATGAGCTCCAAAAATTTTAAAAATTTCCAGATCACATTTTTAAATTATTTGGACAAAATTGGTGAATAAAAATCTGGGCTCGGAGCTCGTTTAAAAATGGTAAAGTTCGGGTGAATAAAAGGGGCAATTTCGAAAATAAATCTGAAATAAATAGCAAATGGATTCGAAACTGTTTAAAAACTTCTAGAATTCAATTTTTTATTATTTTGAAAGTATTTAAAAAAATAAAATTTGAATTTGGAGTCCATTTGTTATTTATTTAGGTTAGGGGGACAAAAAGATCATTTCACCGAAGAAACCAAAAAGGGCAAATTTGTAATTGAGGAAATTATGAAAGATGTAGGATTTGCTGAGATGATTCCTCCCTTGGTCAGCCAGCATAGAGGAGAAGAAGGAATCTTGATCAATTTAATTCCTTAGTCACTATCAAGCTCACATGCTACCACTAACACCTTGCAAATGGTCCCCCCTTATCCAATGGCTTAGATGCCTTGTAGGAAAATTGAATGCACCATCCAAGGGCCAAGTTTAAATGCCAAGGTGACATTTTTGTTTTTCATGAAAGAACCTAATCTAATGGCCAAGAATAGAAGAAAAAAGATGAGCACAATTCATCCAAATGTGAGCATCCATTCGGCCAAGCAAGGGAGTGAATAGAATTGTCTTTTTTCATCCAATGGCTTAGGCTATCTATAAGGGCTGAGTACATATGTTGAGTTCTAGATTTAATCTACAAGATTTCATTGTTGTCCTCATCCAATGACCAAGAATGGAAGAGCACAACTCATCCAAGGGTAGGCACTCAAGAGGGTAAGCAAGAGAGTGCATGGGATTGGTCCTCTTTTGCATCTAAGAATGAGGTTACTACAAGGGATGAGTACACATCTTAAGGGCTGCTATCAATTGGCAAGATGATATTTTTATGTTGTCATCAAAATATCTTAATCTTAGGGCCAAGATTGAAGGAGAAAAAGTGAAAATTTCATCCAAGGGTTAGAGGTCCATCCGGCCAAGCCATTAGAAGGGGGTGATTTCATTTTTTATGAAGTTTTTTCAATGAAGTCAGTAGCTAATTTAGCAACAAAAAGGTTTTGAAATAAAGAAAAAAAAAGTTTTTAATAGGAGAGCTTGAAGGTAGTCATCTCTACCAAGCTCTAGCATGGTTTCTTCTTGTTTTCTATGTTGATTTCTTGATTTTCTATCTTGTTTTCCTACTACATTTTGCATAGAAATAAAGTTTTTTAAATGTTTACTTAAGTTTTCATCTCTTATTCTTCATCAAAATGGTTGAAAATAATTTTTTTACATAGTTCTTGCTTTGGCCGAATGTGGATGATTGTTGGCCTTGGTCTTTTCTTTTTTCTTCTTTGCATGTTGTTGTAAGAAAAATTATTTTTAGAAGGTTTGTTTGGATTATTTTATATTCTGATTTTTTTACAAAAAGGTAGAAATGGCTACATGATCTTGGCAAGACCAAGTGACCATGGTTAGAGGAGAGGCTATGCCCATTTTTACCTACCATGAAGCTCACCTTAATTTTGCTGTTTAGCATGGTTTAATTTCTGATTTTTGAAATGGAAAAGCTTCATGATCTTGGCAAGACCAAGTGATTATGTTTAGGTGAGAGGCTATTCCCTTTTTATACCAACCATAGAGCTTAACTTTCCTTGTTTTATTTACTAGTTTTGCTTATTATTTGCTTTGCATGTCTATGTTTAATTTTATATATGTTCTTTACATTATTTTCTATGCTATATTTGTTTCTATATTTCATTTCAATGCTTGATATTTTTTCCTTGTATATTCGGCCTTTGTGTTCATTTGAGTCATACTGTGCATTTTTTTCATATATCATGTCTTATATTATAAACATGTTTGCTTTTTTATATTTGGTCACATAACCATTCGGCTAATCCATGTTGCTATGCCTTACATGTGCATTTTCATCTTACTTCTTGGCTTGCTTGCATCTCCATGCCATGAGTTAGCATATCTTGATATTTAGTATGCCTTGCATGTGCATTTTCATCGTGCTTCTTGACTTGTTTGCATCTCCATGCCATGAGCTTGTGCATTTTGATTTTAGTATGTCATATGCTTGTGAAAATGTCATGACTTTATGTATCTTGATATAATTTATCATGTGTTTGTGCCATTTACTAGATAGGATTGCATTAGAGTATCATGTGACCATTCGACCTCTTCATGCATTCCTTACCTTGTCATGCATTTGTATTTTGTTTAGTTAACATGCTTTGCATTATCATATCTTGAAATTGTGTATTAGTTGCTTTTTGTTCCAGCATTAGCATTAGGTTCATTGGTCATTGTATGTTCATAGTATTGCCATGCATTTTCATTACATCTTAGGTCTAGGCCATATTGGTATTGCCATGCATACTGGGTTTTAAATCATATTGGTATTGCCATGCATTGCTATGCTACTTAGGTCTTAGGTTACATTAGCATTTTCATGCATATTCATGACATATTAGGTCCAAGTCATATTTGCATTATCAAGCATTGCATGCATATTAAGATAAGATAGCATTTATTGCCATGCAAACTCATGCTAGGCATTTAGGTTATTTTGAATTGTCATGCATTTCCTTTACCATTTATGCTTTAGACCATGCATTTCATACATTTCATTTGTTGTATGTTCATGCATTCCATGTCATTGCCACTTGATTTGTGAATTAGGCCAATTAATGGCTCAAAGTCATGCTCTCTTGAGCATACTTGTGGAAAATTAAAGTGTTGTCAAATTGATTATTCTACCTTTGTATTTTTTTTTACTTAGCCAATTTAAGTCCAAGGTTTTTAAATGTTTTAGCTAATGCTTTTTAGGTCTTTAGGATAATCCCCAACAATTTTTACTTTGATTTTTAAATGCCTTTATCAAAGGCAAAAAATGTGTTTTGACAAAATAGTTTTTTTCACCCAGTACTCGAATTTCTCCGTTTTTTTGGGCAATCATCTTTAATCAGAAAATTAAGCCAATTTTTTATCATGTATTTTTACATGTTTTCAATATCCAGTATTTGTTTTAGATTTTTTTGAATTTTTAAAAAAAGTCTAAAAAATTGTGTGTCAAAACCGGACAGTAGAGGTAGATTTGAACTAAAAAGAAAAATAATGGTCGAATTTGGCTAAGGAATTTAGAGGGGGTTGGTTAGAAGCTTTAGCTAATGTCTTAGTGTAGTTTCCAAGCCTTTTTAAACTTTAAAAATGATTTTATAAATCTCGGGTTAAGGGTGGTCAAGTCCAGGATTTTAAACTTAGGAAATTAGAGCAATTTTAAAAGGGTTTGGTAGAGGTTTTAATCTTCATTCAAGTTTCTATTCAAAATTGTTTTCAAAAATCACAAAGTTTTGTTTTTTTTTTTTTAGAAAATTTAATTTGACATATTTTCCTAAGCTAGCCGGATATCTTTTTAGATATACGGATTTCTTTATTAGAGGAAAAAATACATTTTCATGCATTGCATTTTCCATGTTGATTCATTTTATTTAATATATGAATTTTGCTTTGATATTTTCCATGGTATTATTATTACTTTGATTTACATTTTATGATGTTATATTGTTTGGCATATGATTTTGAATATTTCATGCTATCCTATATTTTTTATTTGGTCATTTATTTTTGTCATATTACTTAGCATATACTATGTTCATGCATTTTTATTTTATTTTCAAGCATATTTTATGATAACATTATTTTATGTTTCATGTCATTTAGATCATATTCCATGTCATTTAGGTTATATTATTTATAATATGCCATGTCATTTAAAATTGTTATGTCATTTAAATCATTTTATTTCATTTAGAATATACCATGATACTTAGGTTTTTTTAATTTCATCTAGAATATACTATGCCATTTAAATTATGTCATGTCATTTAGGTTGCATTATATTATCTAGACTTTGCCATGTCATTTTATTTATGTTATAGATGTTCATATTCATTTTTTAAATGTTTTTTTAATTAAAAAAAAGGATAATACTTTTCAATAAAAAAATAAGGATATTCCCGAGTTAAAATAATTCATGAGTTCTCTACCGGGTTTGCTGGAGGGAATATCATCAATTATCATTAATAAAGGAACATCTTTCTTTCAAAAAATGAGAATGATCTGGAAAGTTTTCCAAATAAATAAAAATTTCTATATTTTATTGATTTTGTCGGGGAATATAGGAAAATTTTGAACCAATAAATTCCGGATCATTTTCAATTGAAAATGGAATTATTTTTCTTTAAATTGGGAATTAACTTGAAATACTAAATTAAAACTAACTTTTTTACCGAGACTTGAGATAACACATGATTAATAAGATACCGTTTTAGACGGGCGTTGTTGGGGTGCTAATCCTTCCCCGTACGTAACCGAGTCTCGAACCCGATTCTTCGATTTTCTCCTGTTTATAACGCAAACTTGAAATTGGTTTTAAAAATGTTTTAATTAATTTTAAAATGTTTTATAAAATAGGTTTTAATAGGTGGCTGATCGCACCTAACTAAAAAAAGATTGGTGACAATTCCATGTCTTTTTACGAGGCCGTTTTCGTACTGACCTTTTTATTTCAATCAAGACGAATTAAGTCATCTTTTTCTCTGCTTCAGTTTCCTCTTACTCGATCGGGTCCCCGCGATCGAGATTCACGTATCGACAGCTTGGTGACTTCACTGGGGACTTTAGAGAGTCAGGCCTAGAATTAGTCGTGTCGGTTTTGTTGGTTTTTATTCGGTATTTAATTTTAATTCCCTTTTTTTTTAATAATAAAGAGAATTTTGAAAGTATTAAAATGTTTTAAATACGTCCATTGTCATATGCATGCATATTATTATTTGTTCTCTAGTTATTTTGTTGCTTATATCTATATGTTTGCTTGACTGATGCTTTACATTGTTTGATTTTAGTGGGGTATTTAGAATAAGGGGTATAGAATAGGTGGTGACAGGTTTGTTTTGTTCCTCCGCACACACTATATTTGCATTTTCATAACATGAACCTTCTACCCGGGTTTCGTCCTTTTAAGTGGGATAAAGTAACTATGCCTTCGTGATGATCCTCCGTATAGGCTAGTGAAACACTTCCGGAGTATAAAGTACCTAATGCCTTCATGATAATCCTCCGTATGGGCATAGGAAAATATACTCTAATGAATTGAACCCGCTTTTATCGGGGTTCCTTACTAGCCTTCACCAGCGACAGTGAGGAACAATTCAAGGCCTTAGAACCGATTCACCTTCATATACTGAACCTAGGCGAAGCCATGCCGGATTTTTGTTAGATACCAGAAGTTTAAGAACACATGGAGGAACATTTCCATCCTTTTACCATCTTTCTATATGTTAGATTTTACAAATTGGGGATGAGGAATGAACATCATATCGCTCATAATAAATTTATTGTTTTGTCCTAAAGGCGTCATAATGCCGAAGCTCTATTAAAATTTTCGGGACTTTTTTTATAAAAGCATGTTGTTATTTATGTTATATTTGTGAATTCATTTCTTTACTAATCTATTTCTTTTTGTTTTCTTTTCTTTGACATGCATCAAAGACATCATCGTACACTTGAAGTTTATTGGCCTCGGGATAGTCATCAACCCAAAGGACTTTCATGGAGTGTAAGGTTATTTCAGAAATAGAAGATCATGCAGTAGTCAGGGCACGGTCGAAAAAAGATCAGAGGGAGGATGGTGATTGCCTGAAGAAAGATTATGTGTCAGTATTGTCGAAAAGGGTCAAAGTGGATTCCAGACAGAATAATCTCCGAGGGTTAGCCGACATTTGGAATCAGTGGAATGTATCAAAGAAAGAAGCCTTCACTCAGAAGTATGGAGATATAGCACTCTTAATTCCGATTAGGGTCAATAGTGGGTTGATTCAGGCTATGGTACAGTTTTGGAATCCTGCTTATAGATGTTTTACTTTTAACAAGGAGGATATGACCACACTGATTGAATAATATTTAGCACTGTTACATATTGAATGTCCTAATCCTGATCGGGTATATTTGAAGGAAGTGAAACCTTCAAGGTTTAAGAGGAATGTGATTAGGATCATAGGAATGGACAAAACATGGGTTGAGAATCATGTGGATACAAAGCAGAAAAATAGATGCATTTTGTGGGAAACTCTCCGACGATTGATGTCGGGTTATTCTGACAAAGAAAAAGCCAGGGACATCTTTGCTCTAGCCATCTACGGATTAATCATATTCCCAAAGATATTGGATCATGTGGATATAGCCGTGTTTGATTTCTTTGAAAAGTTGGAATAGAACATCAACCCATCTCCGACCATCGTAGCTGAAACTATCCGATCTTTGAATTTTTGTAAAAGGAAGGACAGTGGAAAATCAAGGCATGTGTACAACTCCTTTATATTTGGACTCAAAGTCACTTTTGGAAGATAGAAGAGGTTTCAGTCAAACCGTACATGAAGTCTTTAGTTTTGATTAGAGAATTCCTTCGAAATGATTGGCCTGTAGACGAAGATGAAGAGAAATGGGTCAATATGTTTCGAAATCTAAAAGGAGAGATGGTGACTTAGAGAGCTCCATGGATGGTTCCTATGCCGATTATGTATAAATATAGGGACAACTCGGGAGTTCCACTATTCGAAATCTGGAGGTCTATGAGTTATGCACCCTTGTTGGTGCAAAGACAGGTTGAGTCTCGGCAATTCACACTCATGACTCATAAGCTAGGATCATCAGAGTTCACTTATGAAGAGGACGGGTATTCTGGAAAGGTACGGGCAGTGATTGAAGCACGGAAGAAAACTCATCGGATAAAAGTGGCCAGATATGCCGACATCGTCACACTTGATTACCTGATATGGAGGGAATTAAGGGTTAATGATAGGCTACTGACATCAGATGGGGAAGAGGTCCAATTCATGAATCTGCCACCGAGGGAAATGCCATCAGAGCTAGAAATTGCAATGGTGGAATTTGAAAACGAAAAGGCCCAGATGAGCAAGGAGATTGCCCGACTACAAGAAGAGCTTGAGGACATGAAAAATAGGGAATTAGCTCTAGAAAGAGAAAAGGAAAAGATCAAGAGAGAAAGGGACACTGCTAAGGGCAATCTTCGGGAATTATATTTGGAGAACAAGAAGTACTGCTTTAAGCTCAGATTTGAGGGGACCTGATAACTCGTATAATTATATAGTTTTTAGTTATGTTTTTTTATTGTTTTGTGTCAAATACGAGTTATTATTGCTTAGTCTAATTGTGTTTATGATCTTTTATATTTTTATGTAATTTGGTGTTTTTCACGAGTTTCTTTGAGTGATTTCAGATTACTAGGTTAAATCAAGAATTAAGGGCAAATCCAATTCAGTTCCAGTTCCGACACCTTTTGCCATATCAGCTATATCTGGAGTTTCACTGAAGCATTAAGGCTGAAAGTTTTACAGTGCATTGTTAAGAGGCATATCTATCTTTTTCATGTTTTACACTTCTTGAAACGGAGTCGTTTTCCCTAGCGAAATCAACCATCAAGTTGGCTGATGTGCAATGACGTCTGTGCTGACCCGTTTTGGTATTTTGACCATATCGTCTGATCCACATGAGCAAATGATTTGATTCCAACGGCTATGGATCAATAACTGATAGGGGCATATTTTTCTAGAAGACCATTGGATCAGATCAAGCCTCCAACATTGACAAAATCAACCATCAAGCTGGCTGATCAGAATTGTCATACAATATGACAAAAATTGTTAGAAAAATGCACCCACCTATTATACCTACCTTTGAAATTTATAAAGCTTGTCTCTTGTCATTTAGCTCTACAAAATGTGTATAAATAGAGGGCCTTGGATGAGTATTATAATACATTGGTAGGATATTAGCCATTGTAACAAAATTCTCTAAGTTTTCTTCTTCTTTCTTTTCTCTAGTTTTCTTTTTTTTTTTTACTTATGCTTCTTACATTTCTTTTCATTTTATTCATGTCTAGTATGTGTTGCTAATCATATTGTTGAGGTGATGAGGTGAAGCTTTTGGTAAATGCTAAGGTTAGTCTCTTAAACATGAGCTAAAATGAATCATCATTTATAAACACTATTATAGATAATATTTTCTTTTGGTTTAAAATCATACTTGCAAAGTAGGGATCTTGATTCATTATTGACAATGAAAATGGCACAGTAAATGCTTGGTTTCATAACCTTGATTTGTTGTAGACATATACCTTGGCATAAGGAATGCTTGGACTCTTTTTGTGAGTTTTGAGGACACCAAATGAACATAATATCATATGCTATAGACATTGGACAATTTGGACTGAATTGCTAAACCTTCTGATTGGAACCTCCCTTATGTGTGGATTTCAATTGTGTAATAAAACAAGATTAATCTTAGCATAACACCAAGAGTGGATTCTCTAACCTCAACATCTTTTCTAATTGTTTTTTCTATCTTGTTTAATTTCTTTTATATTTTGTTTATTTTGTTCTCTAATATCTTGTTTATCTTATTTTGTTGTTGATTCCCTAATATCTTGTTTACTTTGTTTTTCTTATATATTTATAAACTTATACTTACTAATACGCTTCCCTGTGGTTCGACCTCGGACACCCGAGAATTTATTACTTGAACATAACCTGCACTTGGGTTTACAACTCTTAATTGAGTCACCATCATGACCCTCAAGACTTCCGGGGAATGGGAGCACGAGGTCAAAAACCTCAAGAAAGAGAATAACTATTGGAAAGAGAGAGCGAAGCATGAGGAAGCCCGAGCCAATCAACTGGAGAAGCAAGCTAAGGAAGCTTACACGGTGATGCTTCTGCCAACATGTCAAGGGGTCGTGAACAAGTAGGGGTCAGATTGAAGAGCAAGGCAATCAAAAGGAGATTGTGAGAGAAAGTCCAAGATCCGAGGAAGTCACTATAGGACTGATTTTGTAATAGCACTTTGAAAGGTGAATTATGGACTTATCTTAGGCAGTGATCTTTTTATTCTATCTGTGATGTATTTAGTTCCAAGAAATCAATGAAAGACCATTCGGTTGAAATTATCCTGGGGCCAATACTTTCAAATGCATTCATATTTTATATATTTTTTGTTTGTTCATTCGTACATTTACTCATATTTATAATCATTCATTTTTTAAATTCATTCATATTCATACACTTAACCACTTATTTATTCATTTTACTTGTCCATTCATATTCATACACTTAACCATTTATCTATTCATTTGGCTTGTTCATTCATTTATTCTTTCATATTCATATACGTAGTCATGTACTTATTCATTTTATATGATTCATTCATTCACATCTAGTCATTCATTCATTCATTTTTTATAAAACATTAAAAAAAAGAAAAGATGTTTCAATAAATTCTAATTCATGGTTTTCAAAACTAAAGGTACAATTGGTCGCACTCAGAAAGAATCGGATTTTCGACACCCTTACAATACTCGATCTCAAGCCAGAGCTATGGAGAACGATCAGCTTGCTAGAATTGAAACAATGGAAAGAACTCAAAGGGAACTACAGGAACAGTTGGCTAAATATCAGGAGGAGTGAAGAGAACATATGACTAAACTCATGGAAATGATGAGTACCATGATGAAACAAAAAGGGCCGGGAGAGAATTCGGTCATCGGGAAAAGGTTGGTAATTGATGAGGATCAACCTGAAAACATACAACAAAAGGGCCAAGAGCTGCCAATTGGGGCAGCCTCCTATGTTTATATCCAGCCAGCTGCTGAGGCACAGAACTATGTTCTCAGAAGAGGTAATATGGGAGCTGACCCAAATGATGTTAACGTTCCAGACTTTGAGGAACTAGATGAAAAGGAAAAAGCAAAGATGACTGAGCTGAAGAGGGTTGAAATGGCAAAATCACAGAAAGAATATCAACTACTGGAGGAGAGGCTGAGGGCCGTTGAAGGGGAAAAGTTATTTGGCAGTCTAGATGCCAAAGAGATGAGTTTAGTACATGATCTAGTAATTCCCCCAAAGTTCAAAGTACCAGACTTTGAGAAATACAATGGGACTACCAACCCATCAGCATATCTGACCATGTACTACAGAAGAAAGGGGCACGATGATAATGAAAAACTGCTTACCCATTGTTTCCAAGATAGCTTGACAGGGTCTGCAACCCGATGGTATAATCAAATTAGTCGTACCGAGATTCTTTCATGGACGGATTTAGCTAGGGATTTCATGGAGTATTATAAGCATGTATCTGATATGGTACCTAATAGGCTATCACTACAGAACATGGAAAAAAGGACCACTGAGAGTTTCAAGGAATACTCGCAAAGGTGGAGGGATCTGGCCACACAAGTGCAACCCCCTTTAACTAGCAAAAAAACTACAGTGCTTTTTATCAATACCTTGAAAGCACCCTATTATGATAAATTGGTGGGGAGTGCCACCAAGGACTTTGCAGACATGGTGATATCCGGGGAGATGATAGAGTCAGCTATTAAAATAGGAAAATGGAAGGGGGTGAATCTTCTACTCCGAAAAAGGTATTCCCTTTAGGAAGAAAGAGGAGACAAACACAGTTAATATCAACCAATACCCATATACACCTCCCACACCATATACACCACCAAGGCCCTATACTCCTACTACATCTTATGCACCTCCTACACCCTATACACATTACCCGGGGTATAATGCTTACTACCCCAATGTGAACCACCTTACCCAAAATCCCTTTCCTTATACCAATATACCACAATAGCCATTTCCAACTGGCATATCCCCACAGATAAACCTTCACCGAAACACTATCTCAAACACCCAGGGAACCGGGCGCAATGACCAACATTCACCAAGGAATTATCAAAAACTCCAATTTGATCTGATTCCTACCGCCTATGGTGAGATATGTCCCAAACTGTTGCAGGGTCAACTTGTTGCACCCGTATACCTCAAACCTTTGACACCGCCATATCCAAGATGGTACAATGCAAATACTAATGCGGGTACCACGTAGGAATTCAAGGACATTCGATTGAAGATTGCATGGCCTTTAAAAGGGAAGTCCAAAGCCTGATCAACGCCGGAGTTGTGAAGTTTGGGTCAAAGAATAGGCTGAATGTAGCGGGAAACCCTTTGCCCGATCATGCTAAGAATCGGGTAAATACAGTATGGACAGGGGAAGTCAAAAGGGTAAAAAAGGGATGCCAGGGAAGTCAAAACTCCAATGTTAACGGTATAGGTCGAGATGGTTAAGGAAGGAATGGTGGAGGATGCAGACAGTTTAAAAATGGTTGTAAAGAGGGTGCAGAATTGGTGCCCGTCCTATAAGTGTGGAGGTCATATCATACAGGACTACGGGGACTTTCTGGTTAAAGTCCAAAAGATGATGGATGATGAGGAGGCCCAGTTTTACGAGGAGACAGATGAGGAAGTAGAGGTTATTGAGAATGCAGCTGGCTATGGGATAGGAAGACCCTTGATCATCTATTATGATGAACCAGAGAAGAAAGTTATGCCAGTCATTGAGGAAAGTGCACCTAAGTTAATCATTGATTTGCCTGTTTCCTTTTCGTACAAGGAAAAAAAAGCTGCACCATGGAAATACGGCTGCAGCATGGTTATGCCTGGGTCTTTGAGTCAGCAAGATATCATAGGTGTGGGGCACTTAACATGAAGTGGAAGGTGTTATGCTCCTGAGGCTATTGAATAGGGATTAACAGGAAAAGATAGAGGAATGGACAAAGGAAAAAAAAACAGCTGAACCAATCCATATTGAGATGGATTTGTCAAAAGAAGTAGAAAGGGGGTCAGCCCCGATAAACAGGATAAAAGAGCCGGTGAATGAGAAGGAAGCCTGCGAGATCTTAAAATTCATAAAGCATAGTGAGTATAGTGTGGTTGAGCAACTACAACGTCAACCAACTAGAATTTCAATCTTATCTTTGCTTTTGAACTCGAAGCCACACAGAAATGCCTTGTTAGAGTGTTGAATCATGCATATGTGGCTAACAACATATCGGTAGAAAAATAGACAGGCTTATGGAAAACATCGCGGCAGACGACCATATATATTTCAATTATGAGGAAATACCACTCAATGGTATTGAGTCAACAAAGGCTCTTCACATAACTACCACTTGCAAGGGGCAAATATTATCCTTTTGGATAATGGTTCTTCATTAAATGTGATGCCCTTGGCAACCCTGTCCAAATTGCAAGTAGATATTTCTTATATGTTGCCAAGTTGCACGGTGGTTAGAGCATTTGATGGTACTAGGAGAGATGTAATGGGAACTATTGAGGTTTCTCTGGAGATAGGCCCATGCACCTATACAGTGAACTTTTAGGTCATGGATATTAATTCGTCCTATAATTGCCTATTGGGAAGGCCATGGATACATTCAGCAGGGGTTGTACCTTCATCTCTCCACCAAAAGATGAAACTTGTGATAGAGGGGCGTTTGGTCACTCTATCAGGAGAAGAAGACGTGATAGCCTCTGCCTCTACTGAATCTCCTTATGTTGAACCCAATGAAGATGCCGTAGAATGTTCCTTTTGGTCTTTGGAATTCGTAAATGTTGTTTTCATCGTTAAAGGATGAAAAATTCCAAAACCAAGGTTATCCAAGAACACAAGACTGGGGTAAGAACTATCGTGGGCAAAGGCTGCAGGCCTGGAAAATGTCTCAGAAGATATCTTCAAAGGATGGCCCGAGCAATGGAAGTAGTGGGAAAGAAAGACCGGTTTGGCCTAGGGTATCTTTCGAAGGCCCATGAGAAGAGGAAACAAATTGAAAACAACCGACAAAGGAGGATGGCTCGTCTCGAGGGTATTGATATTGAGTGGGAGACTATGACTTTCCCATCTATCCTTCACAGCTTTCGCTCAGTCGGTTCTCTGTTCGAAGAAAATAATTCTGATGATGTACTCTTAATGATCGAGCAAGCTTTTGAAAAGTTCCATGTGAATAAGGGTGAGCAGATACAGGACATGATGATCTGCACGACTAGGGAAAAAATAATTGAAAGTGAGAATGCTAACTGGATGGTGCAACCTTGTCCACCAAGATATAGACTGACCAATTGGAGTGCAACCGAGCTACCCATAGTTTTTAGGTCTATTCCAATGTAATGCTTTTAAAAAAATCTTAAATATCTTTGCCCAAAGATATTAAGAATTTCTTTTGTAACGGGCTTTTCTCCAAAAGTTTTCATTCAATAAATAACAAACACGATGCATTTCCTTCATATTGATGTGTCCATATTCTTTATTTATGCTATTTATTTTGCTTCCATTGTATATATGTTTTCCTGTATTGTTTCTTCCCCAACTATTTATAAGTGTACGGATGCGGAATATGAGGACCTTCCTGTCAGTAATTCTGAAATTGATTTTGAGAGATCAATTTTCACGGGTGATTTTGAGGTCGACGAAGATATTGAGGATTATGGTCTACCTCCGGACTTAATAAGAAAAATAGAACAAGAAGAGAAACAAGTACTTTCTCATGAGGAGCTATTGGAATTGTTGAATTCAGGAAGTAGTGAGGAGATAAAAGAGGTTAAAATCGGGACTAAATTGTCGTCATCAATAAAGGGTGAATTGATAGCCTTGCTCTGGGAATATGTAGATGTATTTTCATGGTCATACCAAGACATGCCGGGTTTGGATCCAGTATTGTGGTTCATAAGCTCCCTTTAAGGCCAGAGTGCAAGCCAATTCAGTAAAAGTTGAGAAGAATAAGGCTTGACATGCTATTAAAAGTAAAAGAGGAGGTGAAGAGGTAGTTTGATGCTGGATTCTTAAAGGTGGCAAAATATCCAGAATGGGCGGAAAATATTGTTCCAATACCAAAGAAGGATGGCAAGGTGCGTATGTGCGTCGATTACCGAGATTTGAACAAGGCCAGTCCCAAAGATAATTTCCCTTTGTCCATACTGATACTTTGGTGAATAATATGGCGAAGAGTTCTTTGTATTCTTTCATGGACGGATTCTCAGGATATAATCATATTAAGATGGAACCGGAAGATATGGAGAAAACCACATTTGTTACAATCTGGGGAACATTCTGCTACAAGGTAATGCAGTTTAGGTTGAAGAATGCTAGGGCAACATATCAGAGAGTCATGATGACATTGTTTCATGACATGATGCATAAGGGAATTGAGGTATATGTTGATGATATGATTGCAAAGTCACAAGGAGAAGAGGAGCATATTGCGAATCTTAGGAAACTCTTTGAAAGACTAAGAAAGTTTCAACTCAAGCTAAACCCAACAAAATGCACTTTTGGAGTCACTTCGGGGAAATTGTTGGGTTTTGTTGTTAGCAAAAGGGGAATTGAGATTGACCCAGATAAAATAAAGGCCATCCAGAATTTGCCATCTCCATGTACTCAAAAAAAAGTAAGTGGTTTTCCAGGGAGATTGAATTATATTGCTCGGTTTATTTCTCAGTTAACCGATAAATGTGATACAATATTCAAGTTACTTCAAAAACGTGATCCAGGAGAGTAGGATGAAAGGTGTCAGATTGCTTTTGAAAAGGTTAAGCATTATCTATCAAAACCATCAGTATTAATGCCACCGACTCCGGATAAACCAATGATATTATATCTATCAGTATTTGAGAGATCCATGGGTTGTATTTTTGGCCAGCTTGATGAGACTGGAAAGAAAGAACATGTGATTTACTACCTCAGCAAGAAGTTCGCAGATTATGAGTTGAAATATTCATCGGTAGAAAAGTTGTGTTGTATCTTAGCTTGGACTGCTCGGAGGCTCAGACAGTGCATGTTGTACCACACGACGTGGATGATCGCCAAGCTAGATCCAATCAAGTGCATGTTGGAAGCACCTTCTTTGTCAGGAAGGATGACAAGATGGCAGGTTTTGTTGTCAGAATACGACATTGTATATGTGAGTTAGAAAGCTATCAAGGGCATGCAGTGGCTGAATTTTTAGCAAGTCGGGCAGTGGAAGTTTATGAGCCATTGAACTTTGATTTCCCAAATGAATATTTGATGTATGTTTCGCAAGCGGGTGAGGTTTCCCCAAAGAAGAAAATATGAAAGATGTATATTGACGGGGCATCCAATGCCATGGGGCATGGAATAGGTGTAGTGCTCATATCCTGAGAAGAAGATTATTATCCTTTCCCAGCTAGATTGGATTTTGATTGTTCAAACAATACTGCAGAGTATCAGGCATGTACTATTGGCCTTCGTGCAGTCGTAGATAGAAAGATCAAAAAAATGGAGGTTTTCGAAGATTCAACTTTAGTTATATATCAATTGCGTGAAGAATGGGAAACCCGGGATACAAAGCCAATCTGATATCGAGAACTCATACTGAGTTTATTGGAGGAGTTTGAAGAAGTAAGTTTCAATTACTTCCCCCGAGAACAAAATCGGATGGCGGATGCTCTGGCAACTTTGTCATCAATGTTTAAAGTGAATGAAAGGGCGAAAGTTGTGCCAATCAAGATGAGCATGTATGAGTCTCCTGCCCACTGTTTGAGTATCGAAGAAGAAGCAAATGGGCTCCCTTGGTATAACGACATCTTGCAGTACGTCAAGAGTCAACAGTATCCAGAACAGGCAATAGAAAATGACAAGAGAACTCTGAGAAGGCTGGCAATGGGTTTTGTTCTAGACAGCGAGATTCTCTACATGAAAGGGAAATATCAAGTCCTACTGAGATATGTCGGGTCTGCCGAAGCTCGAAGAATCATAGAGGAAGTCCATAAAGGGATATGTGGCACCCATGCTAATGGTCACATGCTTGCTAAGCAGATTATGAGGGCAGGGTATTATTGGCTGACGATGGAAGGAGATTGTATCAGTTATTCCCGAAAATGTCATAAATGCCAGATCTATGCAGATAAGATTCATGTGCCGCCATCGCCATTGCATGTCATGACCGCACCATGGATGTTTTCAATGTGGGGAATGGATATGATTGGGCCTATTACCCCGAAAGCTTCAAATGGACATCGTTTCATCCTGGTGGCCATAGACTATTTCATAAAATGGGTGAAAGCTGCTTCTTATACGAATGTAACGAAGTCGGTGGTATGCAAATTTGTTAAGAAGGAAATCAAATGCCGATATGGATTGCCAGCAAGAATTATTTCAGATAATGCTCTCAATCTGAATAATAAGATGAAGAGAGATGTGTGTGTCGCAACCTAAAAATAACGAGTCTCATCGCAAGACTTTATTATTCGTTAAGCGTGACATTAAAAGAAACCGAGGAAAAGTCGACTTAGTTCCTCTAGAAAAATGAAGGTTTTGAAAATGACCTTGAAAAAGACATGGAGTCGCCACCAATCTTTTTTAGCTAGGTGTGATCGGCCACCTATTAAAACCGATTTTATAAAATATTTTAAAAATTAATTAAAACATTTTAAAAACCAATTTCAAGTCTGCGTTTTAAACCAAAGAAATCAAAGAAGCGGGTTCGGGAGTCGGTTACGTGTGGGGAAGGATTAGCACCCCCACAATGCCCGTATAAATCGGTACCTTATTAATCGTGTGTTATCTCAAGTCTCGGTAAAAATTGGTTTTAAATTTAGTATTTCAAGTTAATTCCCAATTTAAAGAAAAATAAATCCATTTTTTATTGAAAATGATCCGGAATTTATAAATTCAAAATTTTCCTATATTCCCCAACAAACGTGGCAAAATATAGAAATTTTTATTAGTTTTGGAAAATTTTCCGAACCATTCTCTTTTTAAAGAAGATATTCCGTTATTAATAATAATTGATGATATCCTCCCCAGCAAACCCGGCAGAGAATTCATGAATTATTTTAACTCGGGAATATCTTTATTTTATTGAAAACCATTATCTTTTTTTTGAAAACATTTAAAATAAATGAATATGTATATGCATGACATAAATAAAATGACATAGCAAAATCTAAATAATATAATGCAACCTAAATGACATGACATGATTTGAATGCCTTAGCATATTCTAAATGAAATGGAATATCCTAAGTTATATAATATATTCTAAATAAAATGAAATGACCTAGGTAACATAGTATATTCTATATGAGATGCAATATTCTAAGTCATATGATATAATCTAAATGAAATAAAATATTCTAGATAAGATAACATATTCTATATGAAATGAAATAACCGAAGTAACATGATATTTTCTAAATGAAATAAAATATTCTAGATGACATAATATATCCTAAATGAAATGAAATGACCTAGGTAATATAATATATTCTACATGAAATGCAATATTCTAAGTCATATGATATAATCTAAATGAAATAAAATATTCTAGATGACATAATATATCCTAAATGAAATGAAATGATTTAAATGACATGATAAATATGAATGGTATGGCATATAATTTAAATGACATGGAATAGAATAATGCTATCATATAATATGCATGAAAATAAAAATAATAATGCATGAACATAGTACATGCTAAATAAAAATAACTAAATAAAAGCATAGGATATCATGAAATATTCAAAACCATATAATAAACCAGGTAACATCAAAAAATATAAATCAAAATAACAACAATATCATAGAAATTATTATGGCAAAAATCACATATTATATAAAATGCATGAATATAAAAATGCAATGCATGAAATGTATTTTTTCCTTTAATTAAGGAAATCCGTATATCTAAAAAGATATCCGGCTACCTTAGGAAAATATGTGAAATTAAATATTCTAAAACCAAAATACTTTGTGATTGTTTGAAAACAATTTTGAGAAGCTTGAATTAAAAATAAAAATTGGGCTAAAATTTTTAAAATGGCTCTAATTTCCTAAGTTTAAAAAATCCGGACTTGACTACCCTTAATCCGGGACTTGAAAAACCATTTTTAGAGTTTAAAAAGGCTTAGAAATTACCCTAAGTCAGTAGCTAACCCCTCTAATCAGCCCACTCTAAGGAAATTAACCAAAACAGAAAAATGGTTTTTCTTTAGATTCAATTCTGACTCCACTGTTCAGTTTTAATCCATGATTTTTTACCCTATTTTTAAAAATTTCAAGAATTCTGAAAAAAAATACCTAGAGACTCAGGACATGTAAAACTACACGAGAAAAAATCGGCTTAATTTTCTGATAAAAGATGAATTCCCAGAAAAATCAGAGATGTACGAGTTTTTGGAGGAGAAAAAACTGCTTTGCCAACACATTTTTGCCTTTGCTAAAATCATTTAAAAACCAAAGTAAAAATATTTGAAACTCATAAAATGACTTGCAAAACGTAGCTAGGACTTTTTGAAAGTTAGATAAAAATTGGCTAAGTAAAAAAAAAAATCACAAAGGTAGAGTAATCAATTTGACAAACTTAATTTTCCACAAGTGTGCTCAAGAGAGCATGACTTTGAACCATTAATTGGCTCAAGTCATTATTCAAGTGGCATGAACATGAAATGCATGAAACAATACAGCAAACATAATGCATGAAATTCATGGATTTAAAACCTAAATATAAGGAAAATGCATGACATAAATAATATGGCCTAGACCTAACATGAACTTGCATGGCAATAAATGCAACCTAGGTCTAAAATGCATGAAATGCATGGCAATACAAACAAAACCTAGACCTAATTAATGTATGGCAATAACACAAACACATAGCATTCTAAACCAAAATACACAAAAACATGCAAATAAGTCAACAAGCAAGATGAAAATGCACATACCAAGCAAATAAAGGGAGGGTAGCCGAATGGACTCTAGGCCTAAATGAGCATGGAATTTTCACAAACACATGGCATACTATCATGCTCAACTAAAATATAACACTAAAGTCATGCAAAAATCACACAAGCATTTTCACAAACACTTAATATACTAAATCTAAAACATGCTCAACTAAGATATAAAACAAAAATCATGAAAAGACCACACAAGCATTTTCACAAACACTTGATATGCTAAATCTAAAACATGCTCAAATTTAAACAACATGAAAACAGAAAATTGAAAATGCAAAAACATGATATCTAAGACATAAATGGCAACAAACAAAGCAACCAACTTAAAATATAACTCAAGAACATGAAATAACATAACATTTAAAACATCAAAAACAAAGAAAATAGCATAAACAATATGGTAAAATGAATCAAAACAGCAACTTAAAATAAATAATGTAGGCCATTTGGCCATGGTGAGTTTATTGTAAAAACAAAATGTAAAAAATATACTTAAGAAAAGAGATGAAGGAAGAACAAAAAACATTATTTTTCCAATGAAAACTCACCAAGTAGAGATTAAAATAGCAAAAACTAAGTAAAAAACTCTAAGAACTCAGCAAAATGGCAAAGAAAAAATGAAAATCTCCCCTCCTATAAGGGCTGACCGAATTCCCCTCTAAATGGCACAAGGATGTTGTCATTTTTTTGTAACCAATTTTCCATCAAATGTCCAATAATTCAAGATGAAAAATCATGAAATTACCACCTTTAGATTAGCATCTCAGCCCTCTCAAATTACAGCTGTCCAAGAATAATGTTGACATCTTTCTTAGCCTATGGGGCTTAATCACCATGGCTTGATCAAAGAGAATCTCTAACTAACTCTTGAATTTTAACCACTTGATTGAAAAATCAGAAGCTTCCTCCTTCTTTTGGGCTTGGGCAGGCCAGCACTTCTCTTTTCCAGCCCAACTCTGATTTTTTGAAAGGCCCAAAGAAGCCCTTTTCGGTTGCTTGGGTGAAATGACCATTTTGCCCCCCGGATGCAAATAAATAACAAACGGTCTCCAAATTTAATTTTTCTTTTTTTAATACTTCCAAAATAATAAAATATTGAGTTCTGGAAGTTTTCAAAATTATCCGAGTCCGTTTGCTATTTATTTGGATTTGTTCTTCCAAAAATGCCCTTTTATGCCCCTACATTTTACCTTTTTTAAAAGAGCTCCAAATCAAGATTTTTCTTCACCAATATCTTCCAAATAATTTAAAAATGTGATCTGGAAGTTTTTATAATTTTTGGAGCTCATTTGGTATTTTTTCGGGATTTATCGGCTTGAAATACTACATAGGAGGCCCGGGATTTGGCCATTTTGCAAACGAACTCCGAATCAAGATTTTCTTTCGCCAATATCTTTCAAATAATTTAAAAATGAGATTTGACAAATTTCAGAATTTTTGAAGTCCATTTACTATTTTTCCGGGATTTATCTTTTTGAATTATTGCATAGGAGACCCGGGATTTGGCCATTTTGCAAACGAACTCCGAATCAAGATTTGCTTTCGCCAATCTCTTCCAAATAATTTAAAAATGAGATCTGCAAAATTTCAAAAGTTTTGGAGCTCATTTGCTATTTTTCCGAGATTTTCCTTTTTGAATTACTGCATAGGAGGCCCGAGATTTGGCCATTTTGCAAACGAACTCCGAATCAAGATTTCCTTTTACCAATCTCTTTCAAATGATTTAAGAATAAGATTGACAAATTTTTCAGAATTTTCGGAGTCCATTTGCTATTTTTCCCAAATTTTCCAATTTTGCCTTTTTACCTTCGAAACCCGGTTTTGCTCAAAACAAGTCCGATTTTCAGATTTTCTTCAATCTGAGCCTTGGGCCATCCTTTTTAATCATTCTTCATCCATTGGGGGTTTTGGTCTTATCAAGTCGGGCCATTTCTGTGATTCTTCCCGATTTCACCGAAATCCACTAAAAACCCTAATTCTCGATTTTCTCCCGGATTGACTTTTCTTTCAATTTTCCTTGCAAGTGACTTCTCCATTACCCGTAGTCAGTGCTTATCTTTCATTTGGAACCTTCAATTTCGATCAATTTGATCGTTTAAGCACTTTTCCCCAAATTTCTCGGATTAGGGTTTTCTTTTTACTGAACCTCCAAATCCCAACTTCCGAACTCCATATCTTCAATGTAGACCTCGGATTATCAAAATTCTTTCGCCATTTTTCAATTGGACTTAAAATCTTGATTTTGAAAATGGGTTTGACTTTTTCATTAGTTGACTTTCTGGGGTTGACTTTTTCGGGGTTGACTTTTTCCTGGGTTGACTTTTTTTCAAATTTGACTTTTTGTGCTCGCCCTCTTAAACTAAGTCTCGGAGTACCACCTGCAGGATGAAAACAGTCTTTTTACACTCGGAAACATCAATATAGGAAGAAAACATACCTGTTTAGTGGTCCGGACAAAATTAGGTGTCTATAGTGTGTACTCAGTTCAAGATCACACACCATAATTCGGCACCTTATCGTCCAAGGATGAATGGGGAAGTAGAAGCAGCCAACAAAAACATCAAGAAGATTGTCGAGAAGATGACTGATGTGTACAAGGATTGGCTTGAGATCTTGCCTTTTACTCTTCACGCATATCGCAGTTTGGTTCGCACATCTACAGGGGCAACGCCGTTTTCTTTGGTATATGATATGGAAGCAGTGTTACCTATTGAAGTTGAGATTCTTTCACTTCCAGTTTTGATGGAGGTTGGCCTAGAAGAGGCAGAATGGTTTAGAGCTCACTATGAATAGCTGAATCTCATTGAGGAGAAAAGATTGAATGCAATTTGTCAAAGGCAGTTGTATCAGAAAAGGATGATTCGAACGCATAACAAGAAGGTTCGACCCAGATAGTTCCGAGAAGGAGAGTTGGTACTGAGGAAAATTCTCCCTATAGTAAAGGATCCACGAGGAAAATGGGCTCCAAATTGGGAAGGACCCTATGTGGTAAAAAGAGCTTTTTCTAGAGGAGCATTGATTCTAACTCGGATGGACGGGGATGATTTTAGACATCCCGTGAATGTTGATGAACTGAAGAAGTATTATGCTTAAAAAAAAAAGAAAAGAGTGATGCTATGCACATGATAATTCGAATGATTCCAAGTGTAGAAATGGAAATTCTATATATCTATCTCCCCTGAGAATTACTTTTCAAAGAGAATATTCATGCTTGGTGTGATAAATGGCCATTTTTCATATTCCCCTCACTAAGAAGAAATTATCCCTAGTCACCCCTTTGAGCCTTAGGAATTATTTCTTTCGTTGAACCCTGATCAAGATCACCTTCTACACTGGAGGGCAAATACGAGGAAAAATAATCAAAATCATGGCAAAAAAAAAAGAGCCATTGGAAAATGTGAAATCAAAGAATGGCAAATGAAAGAAAAGAGATTGAAAGAAACAAAAAGGAAAAAAAAAGTCCAAAAAGGGGACAAATGTCTCAAAAAATAATTCTCCTCAGGAAATGATCCTTGTTCCAATCACCCTTAAACACATTTTGGGCCTATTTTATCCTTTCCATATAAACCCGAACCTTGGCCTACGTTACGTACTTTAAAAGTCCATTTTGATCAAGCATGGGTATTTAATTTGAAAGGTTATTCTCAGAATTTATCCCATCTTTTGAATTGACATTTTTACCTTGGAAGCATTTAGAATTCTCAGATGCATGGTAAAAAAAAAAGGAAAATGAGAGGTTTAAGCTGAAAACCCGCAAAGGGCGACATAACATCGAATGGGGGATACTTGAGTTGAAAACCCGCAAAGGGCGGCTCAAGTACTGATTAAGGTTTGAGTCAATGCTCCGTGTAAAGGGGGAGAAAGTATTTGAAAATCAGAGAAAAGAGGAACAACTCAGTCTGACATAACTACAGAAGCCGATGGATTACCCAAGTAACTTGATCGTTCAAGAGAAATTTCAGATGATTTGAAAAAGGAGGGGTCCAAGATATTCCGCCTCCGGGACATCAACAACCTATAACTTTACATTTGTTTCTTATATCCTTGATATCCACTTTTAAAATTTTAAAACATTTTGTTGCAATAAAATTTTGTTACCCCTTTTATGATAGTTGCTTGTTTCATACTTTCTTTCATACATTTTTTTAGATGCATTTTGTTTGTTATTAAATTGAATGATGATTAGTAAACATAAAATTTTTTAAATAAAAGGAAGTTTAAAAGTATTATTAAGGAATAGATCATTTTAACTCGGGAATATATTTATTTTTTATTGAAAATCATTATCTTTTTTTAAAAAACAAAAACATTTAAAAAAAAAAATGAATATGAACATGTATGACATAAATAAAATGACATGGCAAAGTCTAGATAATGTAATGCAACCTAAATGACATGACATAATTTAAATGGCATAGTATATTCTAGATAAAAAATCCTAAGTATCATGGTATATTCTAAATGAAATAAAATGGTTTAAATGACATGGCAATTTTAAATGATATGGCATATTTTAAATGACATGGCATATTATAAATAATATAACCTAAATGACATAGAATATGATCTAAGTGACAAGAAATGACATGAAACATAAAATAATGCTATAAAATATGCATGAAAATAAAGTAAAAAATGCATGAACATAGTATATTCTAAGTAATATGACAAAAATAAATGACCAAATAAAAAATTTAGGATAGTCAAAATCATATGGCAAACAATATAACATCATAAAATATAAATCAAAGTAATAATAATACCATGGAAAAATATCATAGCAAGATTCACATATTAAATAAAATGCATGAACATGGAAAATGCAATGCATGAAAATGTATTTTTCCTCTAATAAAAAAATCCGTATATCTAAAAAGATATATGGCTACCTTAGAAAAATATGTCAAATTAGATTTTCTAAAAAAAAAAAAAAAACTTTGTGATTGTTTGAAAACAATTTTGAGGAAAAACTTGAATAAAGATTAAAACCCCTACCAAACCCTTTTAAAATGACTCTAATTTCCTAAGTTTAAAATCCCAGACTTGATCACCCTTAACCCGAGATTTATAAAATCATTTTTAAAGTTTAAAAAGGCATAGAAACTACCCTAAGACAATAGCTAAAGCTTCTAACCAACCCCCTCTAAATGCCTTAGCCAAATTCAACAATTATTTTTCTTTTGAATTCAAATCTGCCTCTACTGTCCGGTTTTGACACACGATTTTTTAGCCTATTTTTAAAAATTCAAAAAAATATAAAAAAAAGTACTGGAGACTCAGAACATGAAAAAATACATGAGAAAAAATTGGCTTAATTTTTTTATTAAAGATGACTGCCCAGAAAAATCGGAGACATTCGAGTACTAGGTGAAAAAAAAAAACTGTTCTGTCAAAGCATATTTTTTGCCTTTGCAAAATCATTCAAAAATCAAAGTAAAAATTGTTAGAGATCATCCTAAAGACCTAAGAACAGTAGCTAAAACATTAAAAACCTTGGACAAAAATTGGCTAATTAAAAAAAATCACAAAGGTAGAATAATCAATTTGACAACTCTTTAATTTTCCACAAGTATGCTCAAGAGAGCATGACTTTGAGCCATTAATTGGCCTAAGTCACAAATCAAGTGGCAATGACATGGAATGCATGAACATACAGCAAATGAAATGTATGAAATGCATGGTCTAAAGCATAAACGGTAAAGGAAATGCATGACAATTCAAAATAACCTAAATGCCTGGCATGAGTTTGCATGGCAATAAATGCTATCCTACCTTAATATGCATGCAATGCTTGATAATGCAAAGACTTGGACCTAATATGTTATGAATATGCATGAAAATGCTAATGTAACCTAAGACCTAAGTAGCATAGCAATGCATGGCAAGACCAATATGATTTAAGATCCAATATGCATGGCAATAGCAATATGGCCTAGACCTAAAATGCAATGAAAATGCATAGCAATACTATGAAGATACAATGACCAATGAACCTACTGCTAATGCTGGAACAAATAGAAACTAATACACAATTTCAAGATATGATGATGCAAAGCATGTTATCTAAACAAAATGCAAATGCATGACAAGGCAAGGAATTCATGAATAGGCCGAATAGTCACATGGTACTCTAGTGCAATCCTATCTAGTAAATGGCACAAACACATGATAAATTATATCAAGATACATAAAGTCATGACATTTTCACAAGCATATGACATACTAAAATCAAAATGCACAAGCTCATGGCATGGAGATGCAAACAAGTCAAGAAGCAAGATGAAAATGCACATGCACATGCAAGGCTAGATATCAAAATATGCTAACTCATGGCATGGGGATGCAAACAAGTCAAGAAGCAAGATGAAAATGCACATGTAAGGCATAGAAACATGGAGTAGTCGAATGGCCATATGAAAAAATATAAAAATGCAAACATGTTTATAATATAAGACATGATATATGAAAAAAATGCACAATACGACTCAAATGCACACAAAGGTCAAATCTACAAGGAAAAGATATCAAGCATGGAAATGAAATATAGAAACAAATATAGCATAGAAAATAATGTTAAGAACATATATAAAATTAAACATAGACATGCAAAGCAAATAACAAGCAAAACTAGTAAATAAAACAAGGAAAGTTAAGCTCCATGGTTGGTATAAAATGGGCATAGCTTCTCACCTAACCATAATCACTTGGTCTTGCCATCATGAAGCCTTTGCATTTCAAAAATAAAAAAATAAACCATGCTAAATAGCAAAATTAAGGTGAGCTTCATGGTAGGTAAAAATGGGCATAGCCTCTCCCCTAACCATGGTCACTTACTTGGTCTTGCCAAGATCATGTAGCCATTTCAAGATCATGTAGCTTCATTTTTTTGTAAAAAAATCAGAATATAAAATACTCTAAACGAACCTTCTAAAAATCATTTTTCCACAACAACATGCAAAGAAGAAAAAAGAAAAGACCAAGGCCAACCAACATCCATATTCGGCCAAAGCAAGAACTATGTAAAAAAAAATGTTTTCAACCATTACGATGAAGAAGAAGAGATGAAAACTTAAGTAAACATTTAAAAAACTTTATTTCTATGAAAAATGTAGTAGGAAAACAAAATAGAAAATCAAGAAATCACCATGGAAAACAAGAAGAAAGCTATGCTAGAGCTTGGTAGAGATGACTACCTTCAAGCTCCGCTACTGAAAACCTTTTTTTTTCTTTCTTTCAAAATCTTTTTCTTGCTAAATTAGCTACTGACTTCAGCCAAAAAACTTATGAAAAAATGAAATCAGCCCCCCTCTAATGGCTTGGCCGAATGGCCTTCTAACCCTTGGAAGAAATTCACTTTTTCTCCTCCAATCTTGGCCCTAAGATTAAGATATTTTGATGACAACATAAATATGTCATATTGCCAATTGATAGCAGCCCTTAAGATGTGTACTCAGCCCTGGTAATAACCTCAGCCCTTAATGCAAAAGAGGACTAATCCCATGCACTCCCTGGCTTGCCCCTTTGAGTGCCTACCCTTGGATGAGTTGTGCTCTTCCATTCTTGGTCATTGGATGAGGACAACATAAAAATGACATCTTGTAGATTAAATACAGCCCTTAACATGTGTACTCAGCCCTTGTAGATGTGATAACTTGTATAATTATATAGTTTTTAGTTATGTTTTATTATTGTTTTGTGTCAAATACGAGTTATTATTGCTTAGTCTCATTGTGTTTATGATTTTTTATATTTTTATGTAATTTGGTGTTTTTCACGAGTTTTTTTGAGTGATTTCAGATTACTAGGTTAAATAAAGAATTAAGGGCAAATCCAGTTCAGTTCTAGTTCCGACACCTTTTACCATATCAGCTATATCTGGAGTTTCACTGAAGCAATAAGGCTGAAATTTTAATCGTGCAAAGTTAAGAGGCATATCTATCTTTTTCATGTTTTACACTTCTTGAAACGGAGTTGGTTTCCCTAGTGAAATCGACCATCAAGTTGGCTGATGTGCAATGACGTCTGTGCTGACCTGTTTTGGTATTTGGACCATATCTTCCGATCCATGTGAGCAAATGATCGGATTCCAACGGCAATGGATCCGTAACTGATAGGGGTATATTTTTCTAGAAGACCATTTTATCAGATCGAGCCTCCAACATTGACAAAATCGACCATCAAGCTGGCTGATAAGAATTGTCATACAATATGACGAAAATTGTTAGAAAAATGCACCCACCTATTATACCTACCTTTGAAATTTATAAAGCTTATCTCTTGTCATTTAGCTCTCCAAAATGTGTATAAATAGAGGGCCTTGGATGAGTATTGCATACATTGATACATTGGTAGGATATTAGCCATTGTAATACAATTCTCTAAGTTTTCTTCTTCTTTCCTTTCTCTAGTTTTCTTTTTCTTTACTTATGTTTCTTACATTTCTTTTCATTTTATTCATATCTAGTATGTGTTGCTAATCATATTGTTGAGGTGATGAGGTGAAGCTTTTGGTAAATGCTAAGGTTAGTCTCTTAAACATGAGCTAAAATGAATCATCATTTAGTATAGATAATATTTTCTTTTGGTTTAAAATCATACTTGCAAAGTAGGGATCTTGATTCATTATTGACAATGAAAATGGCACAGTAAATGCTTGGTTTCATAACCTTGATTTGTTGTAGACATACACCTTGGCATAAGGAATGCTTGGACTCTTTTTGTGAGTTTTGAGGATACCAAATAAACATAATATCATATGCTATGGACGTTGGACTGAATTGCTAAACCTTCCGATTGGAATCTCCCTTATGTGTGAATTTCAATTGTGTAATAAAACAAGATTAATCTTAGCATAACACCAAGAGTGGATTCTCTAACCTCAACATCTTTTCTTATTGTTTTTATATCTTGTTTAATTTCTTTTATGTTATTTTGTTTATTTTGTTCTCTAATATCTTGTTTATCTTGTTTTGTTGTTGATTCCCTAATATCTTGTTTACTTTCTTTTTCTTATATATTTATAAACTTATACTTACTAATATGCTTCCCTGTGGTTCGACCTCGGACACCCGAGAATTTATTACTTGAACATAACCTGCACTTGGGTTTACGACTCTTAATTGAGTCACCATCAAGATGACCTAAGCCATTGGATGAAAAGAGATAATCCCATGCACTCCCTTGCTTGGCCGAATGGATGCTCACCTTTGGATGAATTGTGCTCATCCTTTTTCTTCCATTATTGCCGTTAGATGAGGGTTCTTTTATGAAAAATAAAAATTTCATCTTGGCATTTAAACTTAGCCATTAGATGGTGCACTCAACTTTCCTACAAGGCACCAAAACCATTGGATGAAGGGGGGACCATTTGCTAGGTGTTAGTGGGTAGCATGTGAGCTTGATAGTGACTAAGGAATTAAATTGATCAAGCTTCTTTCTTCTCTTCTATGCTGGCTGATCAAATGAGGTAAAATCCCAATAATTCTTCCTTCTTTCATATTTTCCTTAATTACATATTTGCCCTTTTTGGTTTTTTCGGTGAAATGACCTTTTTGCTCCCCGCACCTAAATAAATAGCAAATGGGCTCCAAATTCAAATTTTATTTTTCAATACTTCCAAAATAATAAAAAATTGAATTCTGAAAATTTTCAAAATTTTTCGAGTCCATTTGCTATTTATTTCAGATTTATTTCCAAAATTGCCCTTTTTATGCACCCGAACTTTACCAATTTTTAAACGAGCTTTGAATCCAGATTTTTCTTCACCAATCTCTTCCAAATAATTTAAAAATATGATCTTGAATTTTTCATAATTTTTGGAGCTCATTTGCTATTTTGTTTGGGATTTATCTGCTTGAATTACTACATAGGGGACCCTGGATTTGGCCATTTTGCAAACGAACTCCGAATCAAGATTTTATTTCTTCAATATCTTTCAAATAATTTAAAAATGAGATCTGCAAATTTTCAGAATTTTTGGAACTTGTTTGCTATTTTTTCGGGATTTATCATGTTGAATTTCTACATAGGGGACCCGGGATTTGGCCATTTTGCAAACGAACTTCGAATCAAGATTTTATTTATCCAATCTCTTCGAAATGATTTAATAATGAGATTTGCAGATTTTAAGAATTTTTGGAGTTCATTTGCTATTTTTCCGACATTTTCGAATTTTGCCTTTTTGCCTCCGAAATTCGGTTTTTCTCAAAACAAGTCCGATTTTCATATTTTCTTCAAACTGAGTTTTGGGCTATCCTTGTTAAATCATTCCTCATCAATTAGGGGCTTTAGTCCTATCGAATTGGGCCATTTCTGTAATTCTTTCAAATTTCACCGAAATCACCCAAAAACCCTAATTCTCGGTTTTCTTCCGAATTGACTTTTCTATGATTTTTTCTTCCAAGTGGCTTCTCCATTACCTGTAGTCAGTACTTATCTCTCATTTGGAACCTTGAATTTCGACCAATTTGATCGTTTAAGCACTTTTTCCCAAATTTCTCGAATTAGGGTTTCCTTTCTATCGAATCTCCGTAACCCAACTTCCGAACTCCATATATTTCAATGTAGACCTCAGATTATCAAAATTCTTTCACCGTTTTTCAATTGAACCTCAAATTTTGATTTTGAAAGTGGGTTGACTTTTTAGTAGTTGATTTTTTGGGGGTTGACTTTTTCGAGGTAGACTTTTTTGAGTTTGACTTTTTCTGTCTGCTTTCTTAGACTAAGTCTCGGAGTACCACATGCAGGATGAGAAAAGCCTTTTAGCATTTTGAAACATCAATTTAGGAAGAAAACGTACCTAATTTAGGGGTCCGGACAAAATTAAGTGTCTACAATGTATATTATTAATAATGATTTATCTTATTTTCTTATTTTTAGTTATAAACAACTGCTCCAAATTTCATAATATATTGAAGTCAAAAAAGGAGCATCTACTAGAGGTATTATTTGAATGATTGGGAAAAGATTAATGTTACAATCATATATAAATGCTGAAAGTTTTGATAACTTGTTGAAATAATGGCGACCCAAGGAATTGTTTTTGTGGATTTTAGTTTATGTTCTAAACATAAGGTTTTGACCAACTTTAGAATCAAAATTCTTAATGAAATTAAATTCTAAACATAAGGAAAATTTTTGCGGAATTTTGTTTGTATTCTAAACATAAGGTTTGGACTTAAGGAAAATCAAAGCTTGAATAAGGATGAACAAAAAAAAAAAAATGATATGGCAAGTGCACTATTGAAAGGGGTAGTCTAGCCCCTAGCTTTGGATTTTTTTTCCCTTTATTTGTTTTGCCCAAGAACCATTGGATGACTAAAAATAAATAGAAAATTTTGTTTTAGAGAGAGATAAAATTCAAAATTTTTGCAAAATAAAAAAAAAAAAAAATTGTGAGAGGAAGGTAAAAGTTAATCATGTGGCAAACAATAAGAAGAAAGTTAATAACGTTAATTTCGAAACTAATATAACAATCTTTGGAGTAGTTAAATGTTAAAATTTAAAAATTAAGAGGTAAAGTTATTTTGTCTCAAATCACAAGATACATTTATTTAATTTACCCTTAATATTATACAAAAATGGTAATTCAATGGTAAAATTGCAACAAAAACAAAAACTTAAAAAAGTAGAAACATTGGACTCCCCAATTTTTTTAGTGATTAATTTGATCTTTGTTCTTAAATTAATTTTTTCATTAATTTTATTTGAAGAAAATAAAAAAGAATTAAATATTATTTTTAATTTTTTAGTAATTATCACATGATTGATTCTTTAGACCGATGGATACTAATAGAAATTATAATTTAATTGAAAATTTATTTTCTTTTTCTAAAACTTTGAACAATTTAAACAATTTAACCATTTAACTGATACATAATTTTGACTATTCAATATGATTCTTTGTTTCATATTATTTATAAAAAAAAAGGTTCACGAGCACTAAATATCATTATACAATCCAAACTCGATTGACTTTTAAATATTTAAGTTAAAATCAACATGTAGAACAACAATTTAAATGAGAAGAGGCTCATTTAAAATTAAAAAGATGTAGAGATTTATCTTGAATTTTTTTGTCAATAATTTAATTTAAAATAAATCGAATATAGACGAGATTTATGAAAGAACAAATACTAGGTTAGCAAATTAATCTTTAGTCTAGCGATGATTTTCGTGAATAATATGAACGTAATGTAATGTGTTGCTTTTGTTTTTTGGGTTGATATTTTCCTTTGTGAATTTTTTCTTTTCGAAAGTATGTGAAATATAATGTTTTATCTTATGCTTTTTTTTTTTTTTTTCCTATTCTGATTATAGATAAATAGATAGCATCATTATTATGTTTAATAATGAATATGATAAATGTTTCAAATCACGAATATATTATTTTTAAAGTTTTAGATTTTAGGTTCTTTAATTTTATTACTTTTTATCATTATTATTTTATTTTAACTTTTTTTTCTTAAATAACTTTTAAGATGAAAAGTAAGAATTATATTATTTAAACATTTTTTATCATCAAATCATTGGTAGGTGTTTTTATATGGATGTAGAGCTTATAGACATAAATCATTTTTAATATTAGATTGATAATAAATATTTGAATATTAATATTAATATTAAATTCTTTACTAAATGCTAGATTTTTTTTTCTTTAATAAATTCAAAGCACGACTCATGTCATTCATTAAATCTTAACAAACGATGCAAAATTTTCAATGAGTTATTTTAACTTGAGTGTTTAAAAGGAAAATTTTAGATTCCATTTGATTCCTACTTTTGTTATTTGCTTTTTAATTTTTTTTTTTTTAATAAAAAGTAAAAACTAATAAAACAATAAGAGATGAATAACAAAAAGTAAAGAAAAAACAATATCAACTAAATAAATTTTGAAAATTGGATAAACTCAACATTAGATGGGATAAGTTAACTTTATTATTTTTCGATTATTGATATATTTCAAAATTAAAATTAAAAAAAAAACATAAATTTGATTACTTTATCTAAATAAATTCTTATGTTTTTATTACATCCAAATAATCTTTTAATTCTTAATTTGCAACTAAATAAACCAATAACCTTAAATTTGTATCAAATAAACTCTTAACTTTAATTTATACATAAATAAGTCCTTAATATAAATCGATATTCTATTTGAAATAAGGTTTATTTGGTATAATTAAAGGATAAAGACTTATTTAATTACAATAAAAATATAAGAGTTTACTTTTCTTGAAATTTAAAGATTTTTTTTTTTATAAATATTTTAACATTTTGAACAATTATGATTTCTATTCTTCCTATTATTATTATTTAAAACAAATTCGCGCATCGCGCGAAAATATTCCTAGTATAATATAATTTATAAGATTTTGTTGTGACCTGGGGGCTTGGCTTTCCGCTTTCCTCCATATTCCCTCGTGTTGTTGTTGGGTTTTTAATTTGGACTGTTTGGGGAAAGCTGTTGAACTGTCTGATTGAAGAAAGAAGAAAGAAGAAAGCAAAAGAGAAAACTGAAAAACCATGGAAGAAGACAAGTTGGACTACCTACTGGTTCCATTGGGGCTACTGCTGCTTGCTCTCTATCATGTTTGGCTTCTATTTACCATTCTCAAGCATCCTACCAGAACTGTCATCGGCTTAAACGCCGAGTCTCGTCACCAGTGGGTTTTCTCCATGATGTCTGTCAGTCCTCTCTCTCTCTCTCTCTTTCTCACTTCATTTCTTTTTCCATCATTTCTGCTATATTTTTTTAGTTATGGGTTCTTTTGCAAGTTTTGGAATTTCTCTAGCTATGTATAAAAACCTATTATGACTTAGGAATGATATTAATATTGTAGAATGTAGAGAATCTCTGGCTGTGACTGAGCTCTTAGGAGTTCTATGACTTGAGGAAGTGAAGCATTGATCTATTGCATACAATACAAATCTTCAGATTGAAAAAGGTGTAGCTTGTTCAGTTTAAATTTCTTGTTTGGCTATCACGAAAACAAGAAACGAAAGAAAAAAATTACTTGTTATGTTGGTTTGGTTGGATTCTCTTTTTTCTTTTTTCGGTTCATTGTGGTTGATTATTTCTAGTGTCCCTTGATTTCTTTCACCAAATGTGGTGAGAGCTTGATGAACCAAAGACTAGTTAGGCATATTGTCTATTTCCTTCACTTGGCTCAATTTGGATAATTGATGCTTCACATATACTTGCTACCCTCTTGTTAAGCTGGCTTCAATATGAGGTTTGTTGCCCTTCAGATTGCTTGTGATATAAATAGAAGCCACAAGAAGAAATTGTAAGAAGCAAAAACAATATATTTTACGCTTTTGTATCCGAACATACTTTTTGCCTTTTGCTTCTAGAGGCAAAAGCAAGTAGCAAAAGTAACAAACTATACGGGGCCTAAACTAATAAGAGTGGATAGATAAATCAAATAATATATTCAATGTTGATGCTATTAATGCTGTTGTTTCATGAAATGAAATAATCAATAATTCTGAGCTGCTATAAGAAAGTCTAGGTTCCTGGGAGATTGCACAAACAGACAGCTCCCAAATCAAGACATGCCTTTTGTTTACTCTATTTAATGAGCTTAAGATGATGGTTTGTAGATATTTTTAAAAGAAAGCAGCATCCTTGTCTGGTCTAGTTTTTGCAATAAGCAAATGCAGCATAATGAGAAATTTTTTGTAGGCATTGTCTGTGGTTTTGGAGCATTACCAATGTCCTTTTAGGATATTTAGTTGGTTATAGGTTTTCTCTGTTCACATGCACCATATAGAGATATTCCTTTTAGGACTCAATGTCTGCAATAACAGTGTGCTACAAGAGGGGAATTTGCGTTTGCAACATATGGGGAGCATTTTTATTTCTCTCTAAATATTGCTTTCTTACTGGCAAAGAAAAGAATATTACTTAAACAGAAAATAGCTATTTCTGGAACACAAAAATGGAGTGAAAGACAATGAGAGGAATTAGGCTGACTGGTAAAAACTTCTTGCTAAAACTGGAAGAGAACTACTAGTGGTGAAGATATGCTGTGTAGAATGTGGCTTAATTTGTTTTTCAATTAGCAAAGTAACTATAAGCCAATGGAACAAGCCAAGAACTGGTATTCTGAATTTTGAATCAGATATCAGCATAAGGAGATCTCAAGTAATAAAATGTTAAAAGACCATAAAATTCATGTTTTACTTACTTTTACTGATGAAGAGGACAATATTATTGCCTAATTACCAACATCTTTGATGGGAGGCTGAGGTGGGGTGGGGTTGGCTTTTTGAATTAATCTAAAATAATTAACTGCCATAACGGATACAAGAATGTATTAATGATAGTATCTATTGCAGAAACATTGTTTATTTATCTAGAATGTCAGCGTACTTGTTCTCTAGCAAAAAGAGATATCAACTTCAACGTTTGTGTCTAGAATGGTCCATGTACTAAGCATGATATTGACCTCCTCTTTGATGTTTCAGGATCCCTTGAAAAATGGTGTTTTGGCAGTACAAACAATACGCAACAACATAATGGCATCTACACTTTTGGCAACAGTAGCAATCACTCTTAGTTCACTGATTAGTGTTTTTGTAAGTAGCAGCTCGGACTCTCGCAACGCAACTTCAGAAATAGTTTATGGCAATAAGAGTCCTCTACTCTCTTCAATCAAGTATTTTTCCATCTTGCTATGTTTCCTTGTTGCCTTTCTTTGCAATGTGCAGTCTATTAGATACTATGCCCATGTAAGCTTCTTGGTCACTCTCCCTTCATTGGTAGACAATATGGAGTATGTTGCTAGAAACTTAAATAGAGCAAGTTATTTCTGGTCACTTGGACTACGAGCCTTTTACTTATCCTTCCCCCTATTGCTTTGGATCTTTGGGCCCATACCCTTGTTTTTGTGCTGCTGCATGATGTCATTTCTTCTCTATTTCTTGGATACAACAAGCAGTTTCACACGTCAACTTCACCGCCGCTCATTCAAAGAGGAAATGTTGAAAGCTAGTGATCTAGAATCGATTGGTCAATTATCGTAAGTGCTTTTGATTAATTTTTTTAATGTTTTTGTTTAACATTAGCCGAGTGTATTTTCAAGAAACTTAGTTTCGTGCATGCGATTAAGATCTTGGTCACATATCCCAGAATATGTTCCTGTTTTCCTTAGGATCAATTTCCTTGTTGATCCAGATTTTCCCTTGATGGATTCTTATTATAACTGGCATACACGTTTAGAATTGTTTACTTATGGATATGGGAGGCTTTATGTTGCTTTGAAGTGCTTTGAAGAGAACAAGTTTAAGTCGTATGTATGTATATATATATATATATATATATATATATATATATATATATATATATATATAAACAAAAATAATTACCAGGTGTTGCATGATTTGTTGAGAGTTAATTGTGAAATCTAATTTTGCTATTTAGTGGATTACAGTAACTTTTTTAATTTTATTACCTATAAAGTATTGTTAAAGGACTGGGGAGTAAATTGAACGTATGATAAACAGAGGAGTGAGCTAAAATAATGTGATTTTCTTCCTTTTTTCTTTGTTGAGATTAGATATACTAGCCTTTACAAGGTGGGATTTGGACTTGGGACCTAAAGGTTCCAAAATCGCCTCCTTGCCATTTGGACACGGTCTCATTGGCTTTAGTATATAAATTTCATTCTATTGCATATAGCACTTTCCCATTGTCAACAAATTCTACAAACTGTTTTGTATTATTATTGCAATTAAGATATCTTCACGTGAAGGGTCTATTTGAAGATTCCTACTTGTGATTGAGATGCAAGCTAGCTTTCACATACACTAACATGTAGTCCAATACTGAGAGAAGTATCAGTGTTGAGCTTCAAAAGTTTGTGGTTTTAATTACAACATAAGCACTGGATTTGTACAACATTTTGCTTGGTATATATTTGTAGCTTGAAAGTTGAAAAAGATTAACTTGATTGCCTCCAATCCTTTGATAGATGGGCTTATAGTTTTTGTTTACTCTTCCTAGACTTGTTCCCTTTCCTTTTCTTTTTTACATATAAAAGTTACTATTGTTTTTTCTTATTTTAATTTATTGATGTATTCAAATGCGTGGAATCTTGTGTGCAAATAAGGATAGAGAGATTTGAAATTGAGACTTCTTAGGGTTGCTCCTTGACCTTGTTTACTCGTCCCTTCTGAATACCATCTCTATTTCTGGACCTTATGTTTTGCTCAAAATGTTTCTCTCAAGAAATTTGCTCTTCATTCCTAGGGAGAAAATTTATTTTTTGAAGAATCCAACCTTCATTGCCCTCTACTACATGCTGGCCCCAATTCTTTGAGAATCTCAAATCTCCACTAATCAAGAGTGTAGAAGATGCCTACTCCAAGATTTAATGGTAATTCTTCAGGATCTATCAAATTAAACATACTATTAGGTTTTGGTAGAACTAGAGTTCCTAAAGATTCAAATTCAAACTTCAGTGACTAAGGTGGTACTTGGGAGTGTTAATACCATATCAGAAAATCGTTAGTTCTAAAAATTATCGTTGAATTGGTTTAATTCTTTGATAGGGATGATGAGAGCTTTAAAAAAATGTCATTCCATCTATATCATCAGCACATGAGTATATTATTTTGTTTCTTGAGTACCCCCATTTGTAGATGGGGTTTATAGCTGTGTTTACTATTACTATCTTTTTCTCTTTTTTTTTTTTTTTTTAATTTCATTGTGTATTCCCATGTCTGCACGTACAGACCTGAGAGATCAGTGAGATTTGAACTTGAGACCTGTATATAGATGCTCTTAGGTTTTGTTTACTCGGCCCTTTCTGAATATCACATCTATTTCTGGCCCTTTTTTTTTTGCTCACAATGGTTTCTCCCAACTCCAAGGGCCTTATTCTTCATTCTCAAGGAGAAAATTTGTTTGAAGAATCCAACCTTCAGTGCACTCTGGGCAACAATCCTTGGAGAATCTCAAATCTTCACTAGTCAAAGAGTATAAAACAAGCCTATTCCAAGATGCTTCTTATCCAATATTCTATTAGGTTTTGATAGAATTAGTGTTTCATAGGGCTCAAATTCAATCATTAAATCTGAAAGTTAAGGTTGAATTTGATTTATGTTTGACAGACAGGATGTCATCCAAGTTCTGTCATAATTATTACATATTTAGATTGAATCATTTGCAGAGCAAGAATCCATGATCTATCCAAGGCTGCTGGCTTCAATGAAAAAGAATATAAAAAGTTTGGTGTGGCAACTGGGTACGATGAGAAAGGATTAGTTTCAAGTTTTGACTTGGATTATTATTTTGATTTCGTTTTTTATATATTGTGTAAAGAGATTGTCATATCGGATATGTATTATTTGTTAATTTCACTTGTGAAATCTTAAAAATTTAATTGATGGTAGATGAGATAATTTCTTTATTATTTTGTGTGTATATCACTAAGAAAGTTTTTAAACATAAGGTTAGGTTAAAATGTTGTCATCTGTCCATTTAATAATTAATTAATTAATTTAAACAAATATACTTTAATATGACGTATCAATTCTTTAACTGGTAATAAAAATGAAAAACTCTACTGTTCATGCATAGAATAATTTTCCATTTATTTTACTAGAAGACAGGGTTTGGTTCGAGTTTTAGCTGGTTTGATTTGATCAATTTAGAAAAGGTTGAGTTCTCGTCATTAACTGTTAACATGAAATCGGGTTGAGTCAAGTTAGGTTTTGTGTTGAGTAGATTGGTCATTTGAGTTAGATTGGATTTTTTATTTTTTGGTATTCGCAACTTGGGAATAAAAATAAAAGAGTTGCAAATGTTGGGATGAATTTCAGGCTTGTTAGATGTCATCTCTTACAATGTGTTTGATTGGCAGTAATGGTTAACTGATTCTGAACTTATTCTGTAAGATAATCGGATTCCATTGCTTGGTTCACCGAATAGGGAATAACCTATTACGGGAGAAACCAGAATATGACCTGAATAGCCATTTAGGGCTTTCCCTTTGGATGGCTATTCTGTGGTCATCTGGAATAGAGAAAAATTTCCCCAAAACGCCCTTACAATAGCAGCCACCATAGTAGAAATAAAAAATTAATCTCACAAATACTAACAACCAAAAATGACCACAACAATAAAATATGGAAGTAGAAATTAAAAAAAAAAATAGAAAATAATTTTCTCTCTTCTAGGATTTTCGGGTTAGGTAAGTTGAAGGATTTGGGGTTCCAAATTTGGGGACGAGATAGAAGAGACAAAGGAGAGGAACATACCCAAAAATGGGGACCTTTAGAGTGGTGAAGGACGACAAAATAGAGAATGAAAGTTGCGGGATGTAAATATAGATCTAGGTTTTTTCGTTGATTTTTAAGAAAAACTAAGTGGAAAAATGAAAAGAGGGGATTTAGAGGAAGGTTTCGGTAAATTTTGGGAATTTTATGGGTTCGGGCTACGGTGGCCGGTGACAGCAGTGGCGATCGCCAGTTGGAATCTGGGTTTTGTTGAATATTTGGTTGAATATACAACATTTTAGAGAGAGGGAGAGTTTTTAGAAAGTGAGTGAGAGATTTTAGAGAGAGAGGGAGAGGTTAGAGAGAGAAAAGGGAGAGGAAAATGAGAGAAAAAATTGGAATTTATATACTTTTGACAAAATAAAAAATTATATATAAAAGTATTTTTAAATTATTATTTTATAAAAATTATTTTCAAAATATTTTAAATATTTATTTTTATCATTTATTATTAAATATTAAATATTAAATATTAAATATATTATATTTATATTTATTTTAATATATTTAATATAATTCTTAAGTGATTAATAAAATAATTTTATTTTTTATAAATGAAAATTTTATTATTTAAGTCAAGGATAAAATAATCATTTTATGTATATTCTTTACATATTATTTAACATCATTTTAACCAACCAAATACTATAATAGTATTCCTCTTCTATTCCATTCAATAAACCAAACTATGTAATATATATTCCTTTTCTATTCTATTCCTATCGAATAGCTTTTTCATTCATTTTCTATTCCATTCTAGCGAATTTTAAATGTAATGTTAAGAATAACTATATGAATTAATTGGATTAAATCTTGAATTTAGTTAGATTGAATTAAATCTCGAATTTAGTTGGATTAGATTATGCTACTCTTAAATGAAGGATAGGACTCAGGTAATATATTTTATATTAGTTTTTCGAGCAAATGCTGTCAGTGTTTTGTCTTGCAAAATGATTTTTTTTATACATGCAGGTTCTAATTTTTTTTTTCTTCGGGAATGATACATCTTCTATCAACTTTCCATGGTTTTGCGGGTGAAGATCCGAACAAGCATATCAGGGAATTTCATGTAGTGTGCTCAAGCATGAAACCAATTGGGATCTCTGAAGAGCAAGTCAAGCTAAGAGCCTTTCCATTCACCTTAGCGGATAATGCAAAGAAATGACTTTATTATCTACCATCCGGCACCATTACCACATGGAATGAGATGATTTTTTTTCCCTTGAGAAGTATTTCCCTACATCTAAGACCACAACAATTAGAAAAGAAATATGTGTCATTTAACAGCAAAACGGGGAGAATTTGTATGAATATTGAGAGCGATTTAAGAAACTATGTGCATCATGCCCTTATCACCAAATCAGTGATCCTCATCCATTATTTTTATGAAGGAGTTATGCCAATGGATAGGAGTATGATAAATGCCGCAAGTGGAGGAGCTCTAGTGGACAAGATACCCATGAAAGCAAAGACCTTTGTAGACACCTAATTTTGTCTGGACCACTAAACAAGTATGTTTTCTTCCCATATTGATGTTTCCGAGTATAAAAAGACTGTTTTCATCCTGCAGGTGGTACTCCGAGACTTAGTTTAAGAGGGCGAGCACAAAAAGTCAAACTTGAAAATAAAGTCAACCCCGAAAAAGTCAATCCCGAAAAAGTCAACCCCAGAAAGTCAACTACTGAAAAAGTCAACCCACTTTCAAAATCAAGATTTTAAGTTCAATTGAAAAATGGAGAAAGAATTTTGATAATCCGAGGTCTACATTGAAAGATATGGAGTTCGGAAGTTGGGATTTGGAGATTCAGTAGAAAAGAAACCCTAATCCGAGAAATTTGGGGAAAAGTGCTTAAACGATCAAACTGGTCAAAATTGAAGGTTCCAAATGAAAGATAAGCACTGACTACGGGTAATGGAGAAGTCACTTGCAAGAAAAACCGAAAGAAAAGTCAATTCGGGAGAAAACCGAGAATTAGGGTTTTTAGTGGATTTCGGTGAAATCAGGAAGAATCACAGAAATGGCCCGACTTGGTAAGACCAAAGCCCCCAATGGATGAGGAATGATTAAAAAGGATGGCCCAAGGCTCAGATTGAAGAAAATCTGAAAATCGGACTTGTTTTGAGCAAAACCGGGTTTCGGAGGTTAGAGGGCAAAATTGGAAAAATTTGGGAAAAATAGCAAATGGACTCCGAAAATTATGGAAAATTTGTCAATCTCATTCTTAAATCATTTGAAGGAGATTGGCGAAAGAAAATCTTGATTCCGAGTTCGTTTGCAAAATGGCCAAATCCCGGGCTTCTTATGTAGTAATTCAAAAAGATAAAT
This sequence comes from Fremontodendron californicum, assembly GCA_030761205.1. Classification (NCBI taxonomy): domain Eukaryota; kingdom Viridiplantae; phylum Streptophyta; class Magnoliopsida; order Malvales; family Malvaceae; genus Fremontodendron; species Fremontodendron californicum. The sequence goes on from JAULJL010000008.1 coordinate 19,321,670, forward strand.
CCCGGAAAAATAGCAAATGGACTCCAAAAATTCTGAAATTTGGCAAATCTCATTTTTAAATTATTTGGAAGAGATTGGCGAAATAAAATCTTGATTCCGAGTTCGTTTGCAAAATGGCCAAATCCCGGGCCTCCTATGCAGTAATTCAAGCCGATAAATCCCGAAAAAATACCAAATGAACTCCAAAAATTATGAAAACTTCCAGATCACACTTTTTAATTATTTTGAATAGATTGGTGAAGAAAAATCTTGATTTGGAGCTCGTTTAAAAAATGGTAAAAAGTAAGGGCATAAAAAGACATTTTGGGAAGAAAAAATCCAAATAAATAGCAAACGGACTCGGATAATTTTGAAAACTTCCAGAACTCAATATTTTATTATTTTGGAAGTATTAAAAAAAAATAAAAATTGAATTTGGAGCCCGTTTGATATTTATTTTGCATCCGGGGGGCAAAATGGTCGTTTCACCCAAGCAACCGAAAAGGGCTTCTTTGGGCCTTTCAAAAATCAGAGCTGGGCTGGAAAAGATAAGTACTGGCCTGCCCAAGCCCAAAGGAAGGAGGAAGCTTAGGATTTTTTCAATCAAGTGATTAAAAATCAAGAGTTAAGTTAGAGATTTTCATTTTTTAGCCTAAGTCCCAATCCCACATCCCTTTGTAATGTCAAGCCAAGGAGGTGCTCACCTTATAAATAAGGGGTCTTGGCCTTTGGTTGAGACCACCCACTACCCCTTGTGAGATAGTCTATACACTTGTATTAGGATTAACCGGGTGGTGAGTCATAGTGTTTTTGTTGAGAGGGTTTGTAGCTTAATCCGTTCAAAAGCTACTTTGAGGGTTTGTAGCTTAATCCGTTCAAAAGCTACTTTGAGGGTTTATAGCTTAATCCGTTCAAAAGCTAGTTTGAGGGTTTGTAGCTTAATCCGTTCAAAAGCTACTTTGAGGGTTTGTAGCTTAATCCGTTCAAAAGCTACTTTGAGGGTTTGTAGCTTAATCCGTTCAAAAGCTACTCTGAGGGTTTGTAGCTTAATCCGTTCAAAAGCTACTCTGAGGGTTTATAGCTTAATCCGTTCAAAAGCTACTTGGTGAGTTTTCATTTTAAAATAATGTTTCTTGTTCTTCCTTCATTTCCTTTCTTAAGTATATTTTTCTTACATTTTGTTTTTACAATAAACTCACCATGGCCAAATGGCCTACATTATTTATTTTAAGTTGTTGTTTTTGATTCATTTTACCATATTGTTTATGCTATTTTCTTTATTTTTGATGTTTTAAATATTATGTTATTTCATGTTCTTAAGTTATATTTAATTTGGTTGCTTTGTTTGTTGCCATTTATGTCTTAGATATCATGTTTTTGCATTTTTAATTTTCTGTTTTTATGTTGTTTAAATTTGAGCATGTTTTAGAGTTAGCATATTAAGTGTTTGTGAAAATGCTTGTGTGATTCTTTGCATGATTCTTGTTTTATATCTTAGTGAGCATGTTTTAGATTTAGTATATTAGGTGTTTGTGAAAATGCTTGTGTGATTTTTGTGTTATGACTTAGTTTTTCATGCTAGCATGCCAAGTGTTTGTAAAAATGCCATGCTTGTTGGAGCTTGGGGCCATTTGGCTACTCCATGTGTTTTGCATTGTGTGTTGCATTTTTGTCATGCTAGTTGTTAGGTTTTTGCATTTGCATGATATTTGGTTGGATTTTTGAATTAAGCATGCCTTGTGTTTGTGAAAATGCCATGCATATCTTAGGTCTAGGTTACATTAAATGCCATGCAAGTTCATGTTAGGTCTAGGCCATATTATTTATGTCATGCATTTTCCTTACATTTAGGTTTAGATCCATGCATTTCATGCATTATGTTTGTTGCATTATTTCATGCATTTCATGTTCATGCCACTTGAATAATGACTTGAGCCAATTAATGGTTCAAGGTCATGCTCTCTTGAGCACACTTGTGGAAAATTAAGTTTGTCAAATTGATTATTCTACCTTTGTGATTTTTTTTACTTAGCCAAATTTTATCTAACTTTCAAAAAGTCCTAGCTACTGCTTTCAAGTCATTTTATGAGTTTCAAATATTTTTACTTTGGTTTTTAAATGATTTTTATCAAAAGCAAAAAATGTGTTGGCAAAGCAGTTTTTTTCAGTTTTTTTTTTCAAAAAAAACTCGTACATATCTGATTTTTTTGGGAATTCATCTTTGATCAGAAAATTACGTCGATTGTTTCCCGTGTATTTTTACATGTCCTGAGTCTCCAATAATTTTTTCAGAATTTTTGGAATTTTTAAAAATAGGTTAAAAAATCGTGGATTAAAACTGGACAGTGGTGTCAGAATTGAATTTAAAGAAAAACAAAGCAGTTTTTTTTCTCCTCCAAAAACTCGTACATCTCTGGTTTTTCTAGGAATTCATCTTTGATCAAACAATTAAGCCGATTTTTTCTCGTGTATTTTTACATGTCCTGAGTCTCCAATAATTGTTTCAGAATTTTTGAAATTTTTAAAAATAGGGTAAAAAATCGTGGATTAAAACTGGACAGTGGTGTCAGAATTGAATTTAAAGAAAAACAAAGCAGTTTTTTCTCCTCCTCCAGAAACTCGTACATCTCTGGTTTTTCTGGGAATTCATCTTTGATCAAAAAATTAAGCCGATTTTTTCTCGTGTAGTTTTACATGTCCTGAGTCTCCAGTATTTTTTTAGAATTTTTGGAATTTTTAGAAATAGGATAAAAAAGCGTGGATTAAAACTGGACAGTGGAGTCAGAATTGAATTTAAAAAAAAAAACCATTTTTTTGTTTTGGTTAATTTACTTAGAGTGGGCTGATTAGGAGGGTTAGCTACTGACTTAGGGTGATTTCTAAGCCTTTTTAAACTCTAAAAATGTTTTTTTCAAGTCCCGGGTTAAGGAGAGTCAAGTCCGGATTTTTTAAACTTAGGAAATTAGAGCCATTTTAAAAATTTTTAGCCAGTTTTTATTTTTTATTCAAGCTTCTCAAAATTGTTTTCAAACAATCACAAAGTATTTTGGTTTTAGAATATTTAATTTGACATATTTTCCTAAGGTAGCCGGATACCTTTTTAGATATACGGATTTCCTTAATTAAAGGAAAAAATACATTTCATGCATTGCATTTTTATATTCATGCATTTTATATAATATGTGATTCTTGCCATAATAATTTATATGATATTGTTGTTATTTTGATTTATATTTTTTGATGTTACATGGTTTATTATATGGTTTTGAATATTTCATGATATCCTATGCTTTTATTTAGTTATTTTTATTCGGTATATACTATGTCATGCATATACATATTCATTTATTTTAAATGTTTTCAAAAAGATAATGGTTTTCAATAAAAATAAAGATATTCCCGAGTTAAAATAATTCATGAGTTCTCTACCGGGTTTGCTGGAGGGAATTTCATCAATTATCATTAATAAAAGAATATCTTTCTTTCAAAAAAGAGAATGATTCGGAAAGTTTTTCAAAACTAATAAAAATTTCTATATTTTGCCACGTTTGTTGGGGAATATAGGAAAATTTTGAATTTATAAATTCCGAATCATTTTCAAATAAAAATTGAATTATTTTTCTTTAAATTGGGAATTAACTTGAAATACTAAATTTAAAACCAATCATTACCGAGACTTGAGATAATACACGATTAATAAGGTACCGATTTATACGGGCGTTGTGGGGCTGCTAATCCTTCCCCACACGTAACCGACTCCCGAACCCGCTTCTTTGATTTCTCTGGTTTTAAAAACGCAGACTTGAAATTGGTTTTTAAAATGTTTTAATTAATTTTTAAAATATTTTATAAAACTGGTTTTAACAGGTGGCCGATCACACCTAGCTAAAAAAGATTGGTGGCGACTCCATGTCTTTTTTAAGGTCATTTTCAAAACCTTCATTTTTCTAGAGGAATTAAGTCAACTTTTCCTCGATTTTTTTTAATGTCACGCCTAACGAATAATAAAGTCTTGCGATGAGACGTCGTTATTTTTTTTTAGGTTGCGACAGCTTGGCGACTCCACTGGGGACTATTAGAGAGTCAGGCCTAGAATTAGTCGTGTGTTATCAAAGTCTCGGTTTTGTTGGTTTAATTGGTATTTAATTTTAATTCCCGTATTTTTTTAATAAGGAGAATTTTGAAAATAATAAAATGTTTTTAAATATGTTCATTCTCATGTGCATGCATTTTATTATTGTTCTCTAGTTATTTAAGGTTGTATATTATAATTGCTTGTTGGTTAATGCATTACACTATTCTTGAATATTTTAATTGCTAGGGCATTTAGAATAAGGTTTGTAGAATAGGTAGAGAAAGGTTTGTTATTCCTCCACACACACTACACGTGCATTTGCATAACATGAATCCTCTACCCGGATTCCGTCCTTTTAAGTGGAAGTAAAGTAACTACGCCTTCGTGATTGATCCTCCGTATGGGCTAGTGAAACACTTCCGGAGTATAAAGTACCTAATGCCTTCGTGATGATCCTCCACATGGGCATAGGAAAATATACTCTAACGAATTGAACCCGCTTTTATCGGGGTGCCTTACTAGCCTTCACCGGCGACAGTAAGGAACAATTCGGGGCCTTAGAACCGATTCACCCTCATATAGTGAACCTAGGCGAAGCCATGCCGGATTTCCGTTAGATGTACCGAAAATAGGAACACATGGAGGGACATTTCTAAACCTTTTGTTACCTATTTTACACTCCGAATAAGTGTGGTAGATCGGGCAACGATGTACGTACATCGCCCGTAATAAATGTGATACTCCGTCTCGAAGGCATCGTGATGCCTAAATAAGCAGATATTGCTGGGGCAGATGTTCATTAGCTGTTTTTTTTTAAAAAAAAAAAAAAACAAAATCCTTTTTCAAGCATTTTTGCATGTTGCACATTTCATGCATGTGTGAATGGAGCATGTACATTTTTTGTTGTATTATTGATCTCATTATTTGCAATAAACAGTTGATAATTTCATTTGATGATTTCATAAAACCGGTAGTGTCACATGAACATTTGCATATGGTACCATAGTGGGATCCACCCTGAAATTCTTTTGAAAATAATGTGATTGGTTTTTCATAAATAAATAAAAAAACAGAAAAAAAAACACATGTTAAAAAAAAATCATAAATTTGGAGGCAAATCTTGCATAATGAGATTTTTGAATAATCAAGATTTAGGTCCCACCAATTTCGTGTAATCATTGATTTCTTTGTATATATCTTTGTGTTAATTCATTTATTTTTTTGCATGTATCATTTTGACATCATGTTATAGTCATAGCATGCATGGTCATTCATTGTAAGATACGTTTATGACATGCATGGTCATTATTTGTATATACTTATGTATCAATTTATTCTTTCTTTACATACATCATGTTGGCATCAAGTTGCATTCATGCATTCATAGTCAGCATGATTTTTCTGTATATATCCATATATCAATTTATTCTTTCTCTATATGCATCATGTTAGCGTCAAGTTGCATTCATGCATTCATAGTCAGCATGATTTTTCTGTATATATCCATATATCAATTTATTCTTTCTTTACATGCATCATGTTAGCGTCAAGTTGCATTCATGCATTCATAGTCAGCATGATTTTTCTGTATATATCCATATATCAATTTATTCTTTCTCTATATACATCATGGTAGCATCAAGTTGCATTCATGCATTCATAGTCAGAAATGATTTTCCTATATATATATCCATGCATTAATTTGCTTATTTTTTACATGCATCATGTTGGCATCAGGGTGCATTCATGGCATACATAGTCGTCATGTTATGCTCATGCATTAATTTTTCATATTGGCATCAGGTTGCATTCATGACATACACGGCCAGCATGACTTTCTTTGTATATACTCTGTGTCAGTCATTTATTCTTCACATGCATCATAATTGACATTGTATGGCATTCATAGTGTACATGATCATTCATTGGGAAATGCATTTGGAACATACATGGTCATTCATTGTATATATCCATGCATTAATTTGCTTATTTTTTACATGCATCATGTTGGCATCAGGTTGCATTCATGGCATACACAGTCATCATGATATGCTCATGCATTAATTTTTCATATTGGCATCAGGTGGCATTCATGACATACACGATCAGCATGATTTTCTTTGTATATACTCTATGTCAATCATTTATTCTTCACATACATCATAATTGACATTGTGTGACATTCATAGTGTATATGATCATTCATTGGGAAATACATTTGGAACATACATGGTCATTCATTGTATATATCCATGCATTAATTTATTATTCTTTAAATGCATCATGTTGGCATCGTGTTGCATTTATAACATACATGGTCAACATGTTTCCACTGTATATGACCACATATAACTTTGTTTATCCTTCACATGCATCAAATTGCACTCATGACATTCATAGCTCATTCATCATGAAACACATTAATAAGATGAAATAGAAATTGGCTTAGCTTTGAAGAGTTTACTTCGTCAGCTAAAAGCTATGACCCCAACAGCAAGTGCAAGTATCACATTGGGGCAATTGGGCATTCGACTAAAAAATGCAGACAGCTGAAGGAAAGAATTGAAGGTCTTGTCCATGATGGCATTTTGATTCCAGAGCTTATCGAACATTGGAAATATGTTTTACCATAAATTGATTTCCTCTTGAAGAATTTTGAGGATAAGAATTGTTATCTTTGAAAGCATGTCAATAGGAGCATTCTGATGCATATATTTCTACACTTTGATGATGAAGGCTCTTGTCTCATGATGACATCTACATGAAATAAATAAATTTTGAATTTAAATATTTTGTGTTCATTTTATTTTAGCAATAAATTTGAAATTGCCAAAAAAAAAAAAATGAAACTTTGAGAAAATTTGTGGTACACAATAAATAAGTGGTTTTCACATGAAATAATGAACAATCTTGAGAATATTGATGATCATTGTTAGAAATGACCCAATATCTTTAGCCTTCTCTTTTAGGCTTTCCTAAGCCTAAATCTTTTGAACCGAGACCATTTGAAAGACCTAATGCTTCAAGGAATATGAATGATTTTACTTCATAAAACCATTGTCATCACAGAATAAGCAAAGACATAGATCTTAGTCTAGGCTATGAACAAAGGAACTAACTTTTTGAAAATTTTCAAATTCCTTGAAAATCAAACAAATGAGACATTCTTTCAAGAATCCAGATTTTGATAATTTGGTGTGTGTCAAGATTGTGCTAAAACCATTCATGACCTTTCCCAATGACCACAAAACACTAATTGCCTAGACGTCACTTCATGATTGACACCCTGGGGCACAATGATTAAACTAGATTATCCCCTGTCTTAGAGAAAACCTGTTTTTGGGTCATATTTTCCTTGTCTCTTCAAAGAACTTAGATTGGAAACTCAGCCTTTTCAAAACAGAACAAGACTTGCAATGTTCCTCGTTGATACAAATTCGCATGGTTAATCAAATTGGGGCATCATATGTGGAAATGATGGATACATAGTGAAGAAGGATGGGCTAATGCATGAATCATTGGGGGCGTGCGACAAAAAAAAAATTGTGATATCATGCATATGAGAATTCGGATGATTCCAAAGTGCAAAATGAAATTCTGAATATCTATTTCCCCTGGGGATTGCTTTTCAATGTGAATATTTTTGCTTGACATGAGAAATGGCCATCTTTCATATCCCTTCACACAAAAAGAAATCATCCATAGTCACCCCTTTTAAGCCAAAAGAATTCTTTCTTGTTTGAACCTTGATCAAGGATCACCCTCTACACTAGGGGGCAAATGCAAGGAAAGATTTTTTTAAAGATAATTGAGAAATGTGTCCTAGCTCAAAGACAGATGCAAAGCAAATGGAGCCCCGAATAAAGACGGGCTCACTATGTTGAAAAAGAAGGGGGCAAAATGAAAGCAAAAAAAATGTGTGAAAGACATGGCAAATTGAAAGCCAAGAGCAAGGAAGAAAAAGAGCAAAGTCAAAAGGAAAGAAATGTCCAAGAAGGGACAAATGCTTCAAAGAGAATCCTCCTCAAGAAATGATCCTTGATCTGATTACCCTCAAACACATATTTTGGGCCTATTTATCCTTTCTTTCTGAACCCTGAGCCATGGCCTACATTACGTGCTTTAAAAGTCCATTTTGATCAAGCATGAATATTTAATTTGAAAGGTTTTTCCTCAGATTTTATCCCATTTCATCGAATTATCATTTCACTAAGGAAGAATTTAGAATTCTCAAGTGTATGGTAAAAAAAAAAAAAAGAAAAAAAGGAAAGAATGTGACTCTAGGGCGAAAACCCAAAAATGGGCGGTCTAGAGTGAATTTGGAAATTTTCAATGCCCTCTTTGATAGTGCCGATACCCCAAAAAGAAAAGATCTTATTAAAGGAGTGGTCATCGAGGAACATCTAGGATTTCTTGAACCCCCAAATTGTCAATTCTCATTCAAAGGATTGTCTTAAAAAAAAAAACTGAAACTTTTTTCTCCAAGATTAAACTTTCCAGTTTGAACATCCAGGCCAATCTTGACGCTTGTCAAAATGCCTTGATATGGAAACTAAAAGAATGTTGAATTTGTTTGGTTCTCAATAAATTCATGATTTGTAAAACCTGTTCCATTTGTGAGCCTAGAAAGCATATACATTTTTGTCATGAAGTTTTCCTGAAAAAGTCAGAATCTTGTTATACCAAGCCTTGCCAATCCCAGTTGGAAAAACCCAGATTAATACTTAGGGAATTTTCTAACAGTGATCATCAGTCATCAAAAGATTTGTACATCATACACTGTGGAGTTAAAATTTTTGGCTTAGAAGTTTTCCTTAAATAAGCAAAAAATATTTTCAAAACAAAAAAAAAATATTTTTGAAATACCCATTTTTGATGTTGACATGTGACAAGGATTTTTCTAACTCAAAGGTATAGAACTACCAGGATAGGTCCTGACTTCCAGATATGAGAAGAAGATATCGAACCCATTTCAGATCTCTGTTGATGAAAGTTTGAGAACTGTTGGGGCAAAGAGAATAGCCGAAATGAATTGAAGATATACTCTGATTTGAAGAGGAAAAATGAATTTGAAAGGCTAAGCCAAAGTCTAGAAAAACAACCGGGGGCATTTGCATCACTCATGAGCACTCATCTCTTTATCGAGTTTTTGCATCTGCACAGTGTCAGCAAGCATTTGCATCATTCATGGGTATTTGCATTGGCATTATTCCATAAGCATCTGCATTTTACCTTTACATTTACATTCTTCATGGAATTCGCATTTGTGTCATCTCAAGCAAATGCATCATTTCTAGAATCATTGCATTTTCATTATTGTGTGGTAATTGTAGTTACACCATTCATAAACCAATTACATGAACACAATTAGTAGGGGCATCTGCATCATGAAACATGGGCATCAATCCAGGCCATTTGCATTTGCACTAAGAAATATTTTACATTTGCACCATGAAGCATGAGCACCTTGTTAAAAGACATGTGCATCTGCTTCATTTCTCAAAGCTTCTGGTGGGGATATCCAGAATTTTATAGTTTTTAAAAAGTGAACAAGTCTTCGGTGGTGATAGCTGAAGCCTCTGGTGGAGATATCCAGAGTTTTATAATTTTGAAAAATGAGAAATTTTCTTCTGGTGGGGATATCCAGAATTTTACAATGAGCAAGTCTTTGGTGGTGATAGCCAAAGCTTCTGGTGGTGATATCCAGAATTTTACAATTTTAAAAGTGAACAAGTCTTCGGTGGTGATAGCTGAAGCCTCTGGTAGAGATATCCAGGGTTTTATAATTTTGAAACATGAGAAATTTTCTTTTGGAGAGAGTTATCCAGAATTTTACAATGAGCAAGTCTTTGGTGGTGATAGCCAAAGCTTCTGGTGGAGATATCCAGAATTTTACAGTTTTAAAAGGGAACAAGTCTTCGGTGGTGATAGCTGAAGCCTCTGGTGGAGATATCCAGGGTTTTATAATTTTGAAAAATGAGAAATTGTATTCTGAAGGAGTTACCCAGAATTTTACAATGAGCAAGTCTTTGGTGGTGATAGCCAAAGCTTCTAGTGGTGATATCCAAAATTTTGCAGTTTTAAAAGTGAACAAGTCTTCGGTGGTGATAGCTGAAGCTTATGGTGGGGATATCCAGAATTTTACAGTTTTAAAAGTGAACAAGTCTTCGGTGGTGATAGCTGGAGCCTCTGGTGGAGATATCCAGGGTTTTATAATTTTGAAAACATAAGAAATTTTATTCTGAAGGAGTTACCCAGAATTTTACAATTAGCAAGTCTTTGGTGGTGATAGCCAAAGCTTCTGGTGGGGATATCCAGAATTTTACAGTTTTAAAAGTGAACAAGTCTTCGGTGGTGATAGCTGAAGCCTCTGGTGGAGATATCCAGGGTTTTATAATTTTGAAAAATGAGAAATTTTATTCTGAAGGAGTTATCCAGAATTTTACAATGACCAAGTCTTTGGTGGTGATAGCCAAAGCTTCTGGTGGTGATATCCAGAATTTTGCAGTTTTAAAAGTGAATAAGTCTTCGTGGTGATAGCTGAAGCCTCTGGTGGAGATATCCAGGGTTTTATAATTTTGAAACATGAGAAATCTTCTTCTAGATGAGTTATCTAGAATTTTATATTGAGCAAGTCTTTGGTGGTGATAGCCAAAGCTTCTGGTGGGGATATCCAGAATTTTACAGTTTTAAAAATGAAGAAGTCTTCGGTGGTGATAGCTGAAGCCTCTGGTGGAGATATCCAGGGTTTTATAATTTTGAAAAATGAGAAATCTTCTTTTGAAGGAGTTATCCAGAATTTTTTTCAACATGTGCATCTACATCAAGAAGCATTTGCATCAATCTAAGTTAGTTAAATCTGCATCAAGAAAGTTTGCATCAAATCAAGTCATTTACATTTGCATCAAAGACATTTGCACCAATCTAAGTCATTTGCATCTACATCAAGAAGCGTTTGCATCAACAAAAGACATTTGCATTTGCATCATGAAGCATTTGCATCATCTCTTAAAGCTTTCAGGTATAATCGATTTCGTTTCCTTAAGGCGAGTCGAGCCCCGAAATCATCGTCGAGGTACTTTTTTTATTTATGAACAAGTCTTCGGTGGTGATAGCTGAAGCCTCTGGTGGAGATATCCAGAGTTTTTTTTAAAATCCTTTGAAAAGATAGAAAGTCTTCGGTGGTGATAGCTGAAGCTTCTGGAGATGATACCCAGAATTTTACAGTTTTAAAAATGAGCAAGACTTCGGTGGTGATAGCTGAAGCCTCTGGTGGAGATATCCAGAGTTTTAAAATCCTTTGAAAAGATAGAAAGTCTTCGGTGGTGATAGCTGAAGCTTCTGGAGGTGATACCCAGAATTTTTACATTTTAAAAAAAAAATGAGCAAGACTTTGGTGGTGATAGCCGAAGCTTCTGGAGGAGATATCCAGAATTTTAAACACAGCTGAGAACAAGACAGGTTAAGGCCCCGAGACCATCGTCGAGGTCATTTCCTTTCTTGCAAATCGAATTCGTTTCCTTAAGACGAATCGAGCCTTGTTTAGGCAGGGAATTCAATTTAAGGACAAATCTTCAATTTACTGTTTTCAAAAAAAAAAACAAAAAAAAAAAGAGAAAAAATGAAAAAAATAGAAAATGAAAAAAGAAAATAAAAAATGCAAAATGCAAAAATGAATGAAGAAATGAAAAAGAAAACCCCTTTCCTTTACATGTGATGTCACTGACCGTAAAAAATTAGTGTCGGTTTATCTTTGCCTGATTCCTGATTCTCAGCAATAGCCAAAGAGGTGCAGCTGTAGACACCTAATTTTGTCCGGACCACTAAACAAGTATGTTTTCTTCCCATATTGATGTTTCCGAGTATAAAAAGACTGTTTTCATCCTGCAGGTGGTACTCCGAGACTTAGTTTAAGAGGGCGAGCACAAAAAGTCAAACTTGAAAAAAAGTCAACCCCAAAAAAGTCAATCCCGAAAAAGTCAACCCCAGAAAGTCAACTACTAAAAAAGTCAACCCACTTTCAAAATCAAGATTTTAAGTTCAATTGAAAAATGGAGAAAGAATTTTGATAATCCGAGGTCTACATTGAAAGATATGGAGTTCGGAAGTTGGGATTTGGAGATTCAGTAGAAAAGAAACCCTAATCCGAGAAATTTGGGGAAAAGTGCTTAAACGATCAAACTGGTCGAAATTGAAGGTTCCAAATGAAAGATAAGCACTGACTACGGGTAATGGAGAAGTCACTTGCAAGAAAAACCGAAAGAAAAGTCAATCCGGGAGAAAACCGAGAATTAGGGTTTTTAGTGGATTTCGGTGAAATCAGGAAGAATCACAGAAATGGCCCGACTTGGTAAGACCAAAGCCCCCAATGGATGAGGAATGATTAAAAAGGATGGCCCAAGGCTTAGATTGAAGAAAATCTGAAAATCGGACTTGTTTTGAGCAAAACCGGGTTTCGGAGGTTAGAGGGCAAAATTGGAAAAATTTGGGAAAAATAGCAAATGGACTCCGAAAATTATGGAAAATTTGTCAATCTCATTCTTAAATCATTTGAAGGAGATTGGCGAAAGAAAATCTTGATTCCGAGTTCGTTTGCAAAATGGCCAAATCCCGGGCTTCTTATGCAGTAATTCAAAAAGATAAATCCCGGAAAAATAGAAAATGGACTCCAAAAATTCTAAAATTTGGCAAATCTCATTTTTAAATTATTTGGAAGAGATTGGCGAAATAAAATCTTGATTCCGAGTTCATTTGCAAACTGGCCAAATCCCGGGCCTCCTATGTAGTAATTCAAGCCGATAAATCCCGAAAAAATACCAAATGAACTCCAAAAATTATGAAAACTTCCAGATCACACTTTTTAATTATTTTGAAGAGATTGGTGAAGAAAAATCTTGATTTGGAGCTCGTTTAAAAAATGGTAAAAAGTAGGGGCATAAAAGGACATTTTGGGAAGAAAAAATCCAAATAAATAGCAAACGGACTCGGATAATTTTGAAAACTTCCAGAACTCAATATTTTATTATTTTGGAAGTATTAAAAAAATAAAAATTGAATTTGGAGCCAGTTTGATATTTATTTTGCATCCGGGGGGCAAAATGGTCGTTTCACCCAAGCAACCGAAAAGGGCTTCTTTGGGCCTTTCAAAAATCAGAGCTGGGCTGGAAAAGAGAAGTGCTGGCCTGCCCAAGCCCAAAGGAAGGAGGAAGCTTAGGATTTTTTCAATCAAGTGATTAAAAATCAAGAGTTAAGTTAGAGATTTTCATTTTTGAGCCTAAGTCCCAATCCCACATCCCTTTGTAATGTCAAGCCAATGAGGTGCTCACCTTATAAATAAGGGGTCTTGGCCTTTGGTTGAGACCACCCACTACCCCTTGTGAGATAGTCTATACACTTGTATTAGGATTATCCGGGTGGTGAGTCATAGTGTTTTTGTTGAGAGGGTTTGTAGCTTAATCCGTTCAAAAGCTACTTTGAGGGTTTGTAGCTTAATCCGTTCAAAAGCTACTTTGAGGGTTTATAGCTTAATCCGTTCAAAAGCTACTTTGAGGGTTTGTAGCTTAATCCGTTCAAAAGCTACTTTGAGGGTTTGTACCTTAATCCGTTCAAAAGCTACTTTGAGGGTTTGTAGCTTAATCCGTTCAAAAGCTACTCTGAGGGTTTGTAGCTTAATCCGTTAAAAAGCTACTCTGAGGGTTTATAGCTTAATCCGTTCAAAAGCTACTTGGTGAGTTTTCATTTTAAAATAATGTTTCTTGTTCTTCCTTCATTTCCTTTCTTAAGTATATTTTTCTTACATTTTGTTTTTACAATAAACTCACCATGGCCAAATGGCCTACATTATTTATTTTAAGTTGTTTTTGATTCATTTTACCATATTGTTTATGCTATTTTCTTTATTTTTGATGTTTTAAATATTATGTTATTTCATGTTCTTAAGTTATATTTAATTTGGTTGCTTTGTTTGTTGCCATTTATGTCTTAGATATCATGTTTTTGCATTTTTAATTTTCTGTTTTTATGTTGTTTAAATTTGAGCATGTTTTAGAGTTAGCATATTAAGTGTTTGTGAAAATGCTTGTGTGATTCTTTGCATGATTCTTGTTTTATATCTTAGTGAGCATGTTTTAGATTTAGTATATTAGGTGTTTGTGAAAATGCTTATGTGATTTTTGTGTTATGACTTAGTTTTTCATGCTAGCATGCCAAGTGTTTGTGAAAATGCCATGCTTGTTGGAGCTTGGGGCCATTTGGCTACTCCATGTGTTTTGCATTGTGTGTTGCATTTTTGTCATGCTAGTTGTTAGGTTTTTGCATTTGCATGATATTTGGTTGGATTTTTGAATTAAGCATGCCTTGTGTTTGTGAAAATGCCATGCATATCTTAGGTCTAGGTTACATTAAATGCCATGCAAGTTCATGTTAGGTCTAGGCCATATTATTTATGTCATGAATTTTCCTTACATTTAGGTTTAGATCCATGCATTTCATGCATTATGTTTGTTGCGTTGTTTCATGCATTTCATGTTCATGCCACTTGAATAATGACTTGAGCCAATTAATGGTTCAAGGTCATGCTCTCTTGAGCACACTTGTGGAAAATTAAGTTTGTCAAATTGATTATTCTACCTTTGTGATTTTTTTTACTTAGCCAATTTTTATCTAACTTTCAAAAAGTCCTAGCTACTGCTTTCAAGTCATTTTATGAGTTTCAAATATTTTTACTTTGGTTTTTAAATGATTTTTATCAAAAGCAAAAAATGTGTTGGCAAATCAGTTTTTTTCAGTTTTTTTTTTCAAAAAAAACTCGTACATATCTGATTTTTCTGGGAATTCATCTTTGATCAGAAAATTACGTCGATTGTTTCCCGTGTATTTTTACATGTCCTGAGTCTCCAATAATTTTTTCAGAATTTTTGGAATTTTTATAAATAGGTTAAAAAATCGTGGATTAAAACTGGAAAGTGGTGTCAGAATTGAATTTAAAGAAAAACAAAGCAGTTTTTTTTCTCCTCCAAAAACTCGTACATCTCTGGTTTTTCTGGGAATTCATCTTGGATCAAAAATTTAAGCCGATTTTTTTCTCGTGTATATTTACATGTCCTGAGTCTCCAATAATTGTTTCAGAATTTTTGGAATTTTTAAAAATAGGGTAAAAAATCGTGGATTAAAACTGGACAGTGGTGTCAGAATTGAATTTAAAGAAAAACAAAGCAGTTTTTTCTCCTCCTCCAAAAACTCGTACATCTCTGGTTTTTCTGGGAATTCATCTTTGATCAAAAAATTAAGTCGATTTTTTCTCGTGTAGTTTTACATGTCCTGAGTCTCCAGTATTTGTTTTAGAATTTTTGGAATTTTTAAAAATAGGATAAAAAAGCGTGGATTAAAACTGGACAGTGGAGTCAGAATTGAATTTAAAAAAAAAAAACCATTTTTCTGTTTTGGTTAATTTACTTAGAGTGGGCTGATTAGGAGGGTTAGCTACTGACTTAGGGTGATTTCTAAGCCTTTTTAAACTCTAAAAATGTTTTTTTCAAGTCCCGGGTTAAGGAGAGTCAAGTCCGGATTTTTTAAACTTAGGAAATTAGAGCCATTTTAAAAATTTTTAGCCAGTTTTTTATTTTTTATTCAAGCTTCTCAAAATTGTTTTCAAACAATCACAAAGTATTTTGGTTTTAGAATATTTAATTTGACATATTTTCCTAAGGTAGCCGGATATCTTTTTAGATATACGGATTTCCTTAATTAAAGGAAAAAATACATTTCATGCATTGCATTTTTATATTCATGCATTTTATATAATATGTGATTCTTGCCATAATAATTTCTATGATATTGTTGTTATTTTGATTTATATTTTTTGATGTTACATGGTTTATTATATGGTTTTGAATATTTCATGATATCCTATGCTTTTATTTAGTTATTTTTATTCGGTATATACTATGTCATGCATATACATATTCATTTATTTTAAATGTTTTCAAAAAGATAATGGTTTTCAATAAAAATAAAGATATTCCCGAGTTAAAATAATTCATGAGTTCTCTACCGGGTTTGCTGGAGGGAATTTCATCAATTATCATTAATAAAGGAATATCTTTCTTTCAAAAAAGAGAATGATTCGGAAAGTTTTTCAAAACTAATAAAAATTTCTATATTTTGCCACGTTTGTTGGGGAATATAGGAAAATTTTGAATTTATAAATTCCGAATCATTTTCAAATAAAAATTGAATTATTTTTCTTTAAATTGGGAATTAACTTGAAATACTAAATTTAAAACCAATCATTACCGAGACTTGAGATAATACACGATTAATAAGGTACCGATTTATACGGGCGTTGTGGGGGTGCTAATCCTTCCCCACACGTAACCGACTCCCGAACACGCTTCTTTGATTTCTCTGGTTTTAAAAACGCAGACTTGAAATTGGTTTTTAAAATGTTTTAATTAATTTTTAAAATATTTTATAAAACCGGTTTTAATATGTGGCCGATCACACCTAGCTAAAAAAGATTCGTGGCGACTCCATGTCTTTTTTAAGGTCATTTTCAAAACCTTCATTTTTCTAGAGGAATTAAGTCGACTTTTTCTCGATTTTTTTTAATGTCACGCCTAACGAATAATAAAGTCTTGCAATGAGACGTCGTTATTTTTTTTTAGGTTGCGACAACCTTGATAGCTAGTATGGCAGATAATTCACAACAGTTTAGCAGTTGATCAAATTTGTTGCCAAAGAAGGTAAATGAGGTTGGTGTTACATCAAATATTGAGAAACAACTAGCCCATCTCACCTCCCTAGTTCAATAATTGGCCATTGTCGCAATCCGCTTTAAAAAGTCCGTAATGTCCCGTCGTGGGATGTCGGCTTCGTTAAAGGTGTGACATTAGAAAAAAATAGAGGAAAAGACGATTTAATTCTTCTTAAATTAAAATGGAGGGTTTGAAAACGACCTCGAAAAAGAAATGGAGTCGCCACCAATCTTTTTTGGCTAGGTGTGATCGGTCACCTATTAAAATCAGTTTTTATAAAATATTTTAAAATTAATTAAAATATTTTTTAAAATCAATTTTGAAGTTTGCGCTTTGAACCATAGAAAACAAATGCGATTTCAAGAGTCGGTTACGTTCGGGAAAAGATTAGCACCCCCACAACGCCCAAATAAAATGGTACCTTATTAGTTGTGTTATCTCGAGTCTCGATGAAAGTCGATTTTAAATGTGGTGTTTAAAAATAATTTCCTTAAAAAAAATTCATATTTATTTGAATATAATCCGGAATTTATTAACATAAAATTTTCCATATTTCTCGAAGCAAAACATGAAATTTTTCATTGATTTTGAAATTCTTCGAATCACCTTCGTTTTTGGAAAAAAGATATTTCGTCATTAATGATAATTGATGATATCTTCCCTGGGAGACCCAGCAGAGAACTCATTAATTATTTTTACTCGGGAATAATCTTGTTTTATGAAAAAAAGTTATCTATTTTTCATGTATCATAAAAAATGATAATGAATATGCAAAAATATTACTAAGATAAAAATTAAACAAACATGCATATTTATCAGGGCATGGCAAATATTTTATTATGACATGGTAAAAGAATTAATGACATGACATGCTTGAGATGGCAAAATCTAAATGACATAGCCAAAAGAATTAATGACATGACAAATCCTATTATGACATGGCAAAAGAATTAATGACAGTACACGCTTGACATGACAAAATCGTATTATTGCATAGCAAATCATGACATGGTAAAGGAATTAATGACATGGTATGCTTGACATGTCAAAATCTAAATGACATAGCAAAAAGAATTAATGACATGGCATATGAATTAATGACATGGCAAAAGAATGAATGACATCGCATGCTTGACATGGCAAATTCTATTATGCATAGCAAAATAAATCATGACATGGCATATATGACACAAACATTAATTATAAAAATGACATTACCATAGAATATTCATAATCACATCATATTATGAATAACAACATGAATATTAAATCATAAAATGACATCATCATGAAATATTCATGTACATGGAATTTGCATGATTAAGATGGCAATTATAGATATCATAACACATGTACACATCATCATTTTGAAATTGATTTTTGATGTGAGGAATCACATAAATGGCATATGTTGGAAAATATTACCGTACCCCGGCAAACTCGGCAAAGCTTGGAAAATAATTCTTTCATATGATATTTTTATGATTCCGAGTAAAACGAAAACATACCTTTCGATTCCATAAACACGTGCGTTGAATAATTTCCTAACCTCCCCGACAAACTCGGCAAAGCTTAGGAACTAATTCACGCCATTAGGAAACCGAGAAGCATGTTTTTATGCCAAATTAAATAAAAAAATATTTTAAAATATGCAATGCATGAAGATGTATTTCTCTCTTGAAGTAAAGACATCTGTATACCTAAAGAAGGTATCCGACTACCTTTGAAAGAAACTTAAATTGGACTTTTAAATTGAATGACTTTGGGCTCGGATTTAAAAAAAGTTGGAAATTTTGGATGGAAAAGGGCCTTGGTCGAACCCCCTTTAAAAAAAGCTCTAGTTTTTTTTTTTAAAACCCGGGTTGACTATCCATAACCCGATCTTTGTAAAATAATTTTTTATCCTTGAGGTGACATAGAAAACAACCCAAAATAGTAGCTAATGACTCCACTCAGACCCTCCTTTTTCAAAAAAAAAAAATTATTAGTTTAGAGAAAACTCATTTTAACTCCAACAACTAGTTTTAGTAAAATATTTTTCTACCCCTTATAAAAAATTCAAAAAAATTCTGAAAAAATCAGTTTAGACTTGAAACATGAAGGTCTTTATAAGAAAAAATCAGTTTTAAAATTGGACTAAAAATGCCTTGATCGAAATTGCTTTAAAGTCAGAACAATAGACTAGTCGAGCCCTTGTAGGGGAACTCATATTTTTAAAACAAAAAGGTTAGTTCTTAAACTTGATCGAATTTTTCCTTGATTTTGAAATTCTCTGAATCACCCTTGTTTTTGGAAAAAAGATATTCCGTCGTTAATGATAATTGATGATATCCTCCCTTGTAGACTTAGCAGAGAACTCATGAATTATTTTAACTCAAGAATAAACTTGTTTTATAAAAAAATATTATTTATTTTTCATGCATTTTAAAATCATAAAAAATGATAATGAATATGAAAAAATATTGCTAAGATAAAAATTAAGCAAATATGCATATTTATTATGGCATGACAAACATTTTATTATGACATGGCAAAAGAATTAATGACATGGCATACAAGACATGGCAAAATCTAAATGACATGGCCAAAAGAACGAATGACATGGCAAAATCTTAATGACATGGCCAAAAGAATTAATGACATGGCATATGAATTAATGACATGGCAAATCCTATTATGACATAGCAAAAGGATTAATGACATGGCATGCTTGACATGGCTGATGGAGACTCAATTAAGAGTTGTAAACCCAAGTGCAGGTTGTGTTCAAGTAATAAATTCTCGGGTGTCCGAGGTCGAACCACAGGGAAGCGTATTAGTAAGTATAAGTTTATAAATATATAAGAAAAAGAAAGTAAACAAGATATTAGGGAACAAAACAAGATAAACAAGATATTAGAGAACAAAATAAACAAAATAACATAAAAGAAATTAAACAAGATATAAAAAACAATAAGAAAAGATGTTGAGGTTAGAGAATCCACTCTTGGTGTTATGCTAAGATTAATCTTGTTTTATTACACAATTGAAATCCACACATAAAGGAGGTTCCAATCGGAAGGTTTAGCAATTCAGTCCAAATTGTCCAACGTCCATAGCATATGATATTATGTTCATTTGGTGTCCTCAAAACTCACAAAAAGAGTCCAAGCATTCCTTATGCCAAGGTATATGTCTACAACAAATCAAGGTTATGAAACCAAGCATTTACTGTGCCATTTTCCTTGTCAATAATGAATCAAGATCCCTACTTTGTAAGTATGATTTTAAACCAAAAGAAAATATTATCTATACTAGTACTTATAAATGATGATTCATTTTAGCTCATGTTTAAGAGACTAACCTTAACATTTACCAAGAGCTTCACCTCATCACCTCAACAATATGATTAGCAGCACATACTAAAAATGAAAAGAAATGTAAGAAGCATAAGTAAATAAAGAAAAAGAAAACTAGAGAAAGGAAAAAAGAAGAAAACTTAGAGAATTTTTTTACAATGGCTAATATCCTACCAATGTATAATGTATCCTAATACTCATCCAAGGCCCTCTATTTATACACATTTTGGAGAGCTAAATGACAAGAGACAAGCTTTATAAATTTCAAAGGTAGGTATAATAGGTGGGTGCATTTTTCTAACAATTTTCGTCATGTTGTATGACAATTCTGATCAGCCATCTTGATGGTCGATTTTTTCAATGTTGGAGGCTCGATCTGATCAAATGGTATTCTAGAAAAATATGCCCCTATCAGTTACTGATCCATAGCCGTTGGAATCGGATCATTTTCTCATGTGGATCGGAAGATATGGTCAAAATACCAAAACGGTGCAGAACAGACGTCATTGCACATCAGCCAACTTGATGGTTGATTTCGGTAGGGAAAACGACTCCGTTTCAAGAAGTGTAAAACATGAAAAAGATAGATATGCCTCTTAACTTTGCACGGTTAACATTTCAGCCTTATTGCTTCAGTGAAACTCCAGATATAGCTGATATGGCAAAAGGTGTCGGAACTGGAACTGAATTGGATTTGCCCTTAATTCTTGATTTAACCTAGTAATCTGAAATCACTCAAAGAAACTCATGAAAAACACCAAATTACATAAAAATATAAAAGATCATAAGCACAAGTAGACTAAGCAATAATAACTCGTATTTGACAGAAAACAATAATAAAACATAACTAAAAACTATATAATTATACGAGTTATCACACCCCCACACTTAGATTGTTGCTAGTCCCTAGCAACGACTCAATAAAAATAAAATAAGAAAATCTAATCTAATCCATTTTCGTAGGAAATCACGGTGGCACTTAGCATGTGACACAAGCCTTTAAACCCCTAGGTGTCCCTAGTGGACGAGTTTAGTCTCGTGAGGGTTTGCTAGAACGATACCCACAAACATTGAAAAACTAAAATATAAGTAAATTACATACACTAAAAATATTTACTCCTAATCCTTTCAATATAAATTAGAGACAATCTTTGAACAAGTCTTATAAACTAATCAATAGCTCAAAGAATTTCACAAAAATTCATGCTTGAATGTAAATAAATGAGTTAAGCCAATATTAACATAACATATTTCAATCAAAATAGTGCATATTCAACTTAATCTCAACTTCTCACTATACTCTCATGATTTTCACTCTTTAAAGTAGTGGTAAAGTGTTTACACTCAATCAATCTCATGAAAACAGTTCTACCATATGCTTGCTTGTCCACCTATTCTCCACTATTTAGATCATACAACTTCATAAATCAAGAGGTATTTTTTTCAAGGTTGTAATGGGGCCAAAGGGTTATAATGTGGTTAAAGAACAAAAGGATAAAGATATCACAAAGGTTCCAAAGAGTTCATAGAGTTTAGAGACATAATAAGATCAAATAAATTTCTCAAAACTCTTTACAAGTACATAGTCACATAGGCTAAATATTCATGTTGAGCCTTTGCTTCATTCTAACCAACTTTGTAACATCTTTTTCTTTACTTTAACTAGAAGTTCAAGAGAAGATTTTTTTTTTTTTGAATATGGGAATGTATTTAACAATGATCCCTTTCTTTTTCTCTTCACTTTTTCTTTTCTTTTCTTCCCCCACACTTATCTTTTGTTTCTAACCCAAATTTTCAACTAAAAAAATCCCTTGTTTTTTTGCAATATGTCTCAAAATATATAATCCATCTTTAGAACAAGGGTAAGGATATAAGTATATTTAGGCTAGGTGTAAGTTGTGGTTACCAATAAAACAGCATATTTAATGTAGGCTCAAATTGGCTCACTAGTGGGGATGTTCTCTTAGAACATTAATAATGGATGGCTGTTTTGCTCTGGTTATAATCCTAATGCCTCTATCATATTCATGTTGTCACATGTATCAATATAGTCTCAAACGGTTTAAAGCAAGTTCTAGAGAATCATGTAATCATAAGAGCACTCACGAAAGAAATTAGATTGATTTGTATAATGCATCAATCATTATAGGCTCAAAAACTCACAAGGATGATTATACAAGTCAGATTAAGTCTAAACATGCTTCTTTCTCAATCAACATATCATATTAACATTGGCTCATAAAAAGGTTGACATCAAGCTCAATTCTCATGAAAATCTTCTCACTAATAAATCTGTTTTAGACTTATGCAATTCATATCTCATTATAGTATTGAAAGTAACTAAAAAACACACTAAGTCTAAACATGCTTTTTTTTTTTTTTGAAGAAGAAGAAGATTAAATCAAACTGACAAGGTATGTCTCAAGTCTCCCTTACTCAGGCCTTGTTCAGAATGAATACTTCTAAATGTCTTAAAACACAACAATTATTTTTTTTTTTAGCAAAATATGTCCCTTACCCCCTACTAAAATATGACATTGTCCCCAATGTCAAATTTTAAAGGTAGAATTTAGGAGATATTACCTGCAGAGGTTGCTAACCACTTATTATAACTGAGACACAACAAGCAAAATGTTAGATAATGTCACAAAGATAAGGTGCAATCCTCCTTGCTCGTCCATATCTCTTTTTCTTTTTCCGAGCGTTTGCGAAACAACCGTAGCAGATAAATACTCATAAGCTTGGAGCTTTTTGAGTAAATCTTCAATGGTTGTAGCATAAATTATGGTTCTCCTTGCCTCTGAAAACATGAATCCATTATCCACAGCATTATCTAAATATGAAAGCAAATTACTAAAATAACCATTAATATTAAGCAAACCAATGGGTTTCTTATTTGTGACCAAAGATGACCAAGAAGCCACGCAAGCTATTTCTTCCAATGTACCCAGACCTCCTGGTAAAGCAATGAATGCATCGGCAGAATGGTACATGATTGTCATCCGTTCAGGGATACTCCAGACTTGTATTTCCTTACCCACGGTAGGTCCACAAAAACCTGTGAATAGTTTTGGCACGATTCCTAGAACTGGACTTCCTCCGGCGTGTGCTGATGTAGCGACTGCTCCCATTAAACCCGTACTACCGCCTCCATAAATCAACTGGATCTTTTGTTGGGCAAGTATTACTCCAACTCTTATGGCTTCATCAGCGAATATTTTATTTTTCCCTGGATAAGCACCTCCAAAGACACAAATTTTTTCAATGCGCTGGGATGAAGTACTTTCCATTTTTTTTCGAGTGCCTGAAAGAGAATGAGTACATGGTGTAATATATAGAGGACTGAGTAGTGAATCAGACAAGAGTAATAATGTCGCCGAAAGTGTATTTGACCTGTCAGAAGAAAATGTTAACCTACAAAAGATTTTTGCGTGATTTCAGGAAGAAAATCAAAAAGAGAAGAAAAATCAACCGTAAAAGTCCAATGCAAAAAATACGAGAATAATTACACAAATCGAACAACACGTAAATTAAACCGAAATGAAATTATTGCAAATCAAACCAAAAGCTGAGAAGTCATTTATTGTAGTTGTGATTGTGGCTCACATCTTCCTCTGGTTTTACGTCCAGAAACGGCTTAAACGCCTTCTATGAGTCGAGGATATGCTTCCCATCCAGTTTTCTTACAAGCTGGCAAACAGGGTCTTTTAACATCAGATTCCCAAGATGTTGCCATTCCCTTTGGAATTGCGGCCATAAATCAAGAATTTCTCTTTGTACGTCTCCACTAGGATGCGTCTCAAGAGAAAGTTGGATATTACCCAAATTCTCCTTACTCAGTCCATCCTTAATGAATTCAAATTTATCATCTCGATTAGAGGACGGAATCCCAATAGAACGACATTTATCGTTACACGTCCATCGTGCACATTTGTGGCAATTTGAACTCATGCGCTTTGCTCGTCGCTTCTTTGCAAAAGTGCTTCTACCTGTACTTGGTAAATGCAAAACAGGAAGATATTCATCTTCACGTACCTTGGCTTCAATTATCCAACGTATGTCTTTCAAATCGAACTTGGTAAAGCTTCAGTAAAATATTTCGAGGAAAAGGAGGGAATCGTTTCTCATATGCATCATTTCTGAGTTTCTCATATGCATCATTTCTGAGTTCCTCAAACTTTTGTTTCCAACAATGCTTAACCTGAAAAGAATTTAACAAAGAATCAGTGTGTGAAATTTCTGAAGCATTATCCAACTCACATTCAATTAAATAAGCTTCTAAAGGATCATGGAATGTGGTAGTGGTGAGATGTTCATGAACAAGTTCTTCAATGAAATCCACTTCATGTACTTCTGAATCATCACCAGGTTGCTTGCAAATGTTGAACACATTTAATTCTAAAGTCATATTTCCAAAAGAAATGTTCAAAATACCATTCCTGCAATTTATCAGAGCATTAGAAGTTGCAAGAAATGGACGGCCTAATATAACAGGAATTTGAACATTTGGATTTGAAACAGGATGTGTGTCCAAAACAATAAAATCAATAGGGAAGTAAAAATTATCAATTTGAACCAAAACATCTTCAACTATCCCTCGAGGAATTTTTACAGAACGATCAGCTAGTTGAAGTGTAACAGGTGTTTCCTTGAGTTCACCTAAACCTAACTGTTGATAAACAGAAAAAGGCAAAAGATTAACACTAGCACCAAGATCAAGCAATGCACTTTCTATTCTAGTGTTTCCAATGATGCATGAGATTGTTGGACATCCAGGATCTTTGAATTTTGGTGGAGTAAGGTGCTGAATGATTGAGCTCACACTTTCCGTCAGAAATGCTTTCTTTTGTACATTATGTTTCCTTTTAACTGTGCACATGTCCTTCAAAAATTTAGCATAAGATGGAACTTGTTTGATTGCATCCAATAAATGAATTTTAATCTTAACTTGTTTGAAAAGTTCATAAATTTCTGCATTTTGATTCAAATTCTTTATTGTTTGCAACCTTTGTGGAAAAGGAGCAGGATGCATACCTTTTTCTTTGTCCAAATTTTCAAGAAGTTCAGACTTACCATCATCCTTACCATTACTTTTCGGAGGGGAAGGAGGATCTTGGTCTTTTGATGGAATGTTTTTGTCAATTGCCTTTCCACTTCGAAGAGTTGTGATAGAACTGGCATTTTCCTGTTGAGTTTCATTGGAGCAAGAAACAAGACATTGAGTAGAAGGGTTAGGCTGAGGTTGAGCAGGAAACTTACCTTTTTCTTGAGTGCGTAATGAAGCTGTCAATGTGGACAAGGTGTTTTTGATCTCATTGATGTCCTGTGAAGTTTGGTTATACACATTTGCTTGTGTTTGCATGAATGCTTGCAATGTCTCTTCCAAGGTTTGTACACGTGAAGGTTGATAGGAAAAAGTGTTGCCCGGCTTTTGAGATTGTGGTACCTGAACATGATTATTATTCCGCCAACTGAAGTTGGGATGATTTCTCCATTCAGGGTTATACGTTTCAGAGTAAGGAGAAGGAAAAGGCTTTTTAAATGTGTTTATGGAATTTACTTGATCATGCAACGCTTCTTTAAGAATGGGAATGTTTGGACATTCAGAAGTGGGGTGTCCCATGATTTCACAAATTCCACAACTTTCTTCATTTTTAACCGTTTTTACTTCTTTTACTTCTCTAAGTTCCATGGCTTCAATCTTTCTAGCCAAATTAGCTACTTTAGCTTTTATCTCATCTTCTTGACTAAAATGATATTTACCTCTGTTGGAAACAAGATTAGATCTATTGGAACTTTCAGAGGAATTATCTGTGTGCCAGGCTTGAGAGTTATCTGCCAAATGGTCTAGGTAGTCAAAGGCTTCTTCAGGTTCTTTTTCTAGAAACTCACCGTTACACATTGTTTCAACAAATTGTTTAGTTTCGGGAGTTAAACTTTCATAAAAGAAACTAATAAGACGCCATTTTTCAAAACCATGATGTGGACAAGAACTTAACAAATCTTTAAAACGTTCCCAGCATTGAAAAAATGCTTCATTTTGATGTTGATTGAAATTTTGAATATGTCTTTTCAAAGCAGTAGTTTTATGTGTTGGAAAAAATTTCTTTAGAAACTCAGTTTGTAATTCTTGCCATGTGCCAATTGACCTTGGTTTTAAATTATGAAGCCAAATTTTTGCTTTATCTTTTAAAGAAAAAGGAAATAATTTTAGCTTGACAATTTCATTTGTACATTGTTTGTCATTAAAGGTGACACATACATCTTCGAAGTCTTTTAGAAACGAGTAAGCACTTTTCGATTCTAACCCATGGAAATTTGGAAGCAAAGCTATCATACCTGGTTTAAAACGAAAGTTGTTTGCATTGAGAGGAAAAATAAAACAAGAGGGTGATGAGCTTCGAGTTGGTTGCAAGTAGTCACGCATGGTGCGTACTTGTCTGTTCTCATCTTCAGCATGAACACTTTCATTGTCAGCCATGGTAGGAGTTGTATTAGAAAGATTACCTGAAAAAGTTTCACAATAAAATCTAACTAAACGACGAGATCTAAAATCACGTCGCCAAACAAGCATAAAACAAAGTTAATATACAGATTAGGTGGTATAACCAGCCAATAAAAATAAAAAAAAGTTAATATACAATATAAATATAAATATATAGAAAATTAGGCGGTATAACCAGCCAATAAAAATAAATATAGGCGGTATAACCAGCCAATAAATATACTTATAAACTTATAAACTTAGTATTGCCTCCCTGGCAACGGCGCCAAAAACTTGATGGAGACTCAATTAAGAGTTGTAAACCCAAGTGCAGGTTGTGTTCAAGTAATAAATTCTCGGGTGTCCGAGGTCGAACCACAGGGAAGCGTATTAGTAAGTATAAGTTTATAAATATATAAGAAAAAGAAAGTAAACAAGATATTAGGGAACAAAACAAGATAAACAAGATATTAGAGAACAAAATAAACAAAATAACATAAAAGAAATTAAACAAGATATAAAAAACAATAAGAAAAGATGTTGAGGTTAGAGAATCCACTCTTGGTGTTATGCTAAGATTAATCTTGTTTTATTACACAATTGAAATCCACACATAAAGGAGGTTCCAATCGGAAGGTTTAGCAATTCATTCCAAATTGTCCAACGTCCATAGCATATGATATTATGTTCATTTGGTGTCCTCAAAACTCACAAAAAGAGTCCAAGCATTCCTTATGCCAAGGTATATGTCTACAACAAATCAAGGTTATGAAACCAAGCATTTACTGTGCCATTTTCCTTGTCAATAATGAATCAAGATCCCTACTTTGTAAGTATGATTTTAAACCAAAAGAAAATATTATCTATACTAGTACTTATAAATGATGATTCATTTTAGCTCATGTTTAAGAGACTAACCTTAGCATTTACCAAGAGCTTCACCTCATCACCTCAACAATATGATTAGCAGCACATACTAAAAATGAAAAGAAATGTAAGAAGCATAAGTAAATAAAGAAAAAGAAAACTAGAGAAAGGAAAAAAGAAGAAAACTTAGAGAATTTTTTTACAATGGCTAATATCCTACCAATGTATAATGTATCCTAATACTCATCCAAGGCCCTCTATTTATACACATTTTGGAGAGCTAAATGACAAGAGACAAGCTTTATAAATTTCAAAGGTAGGTATAATAGGTGGGTGCATTTTTCTAACAATTTTCGTCATGTTGTATGACAATTCTGATCAGCCAGCTTGATGGTCGATGTTTTCAATGTTGGAGGCTCGATCTGATCAAATGGTCTTCTAGAAAAATATGCCCCTATCAGTTACTGATCCATAGCCGTTGGAATTGGATCATTTGCTCATGTGGATCGGAAGATATGGTCAAAATATCAAAACGGTGCAGAACAGACGTCATTGCACATCAGCCAACTTGATGGTTGATTTCGGTAGGGAAAACGACTCCGTTTCAAGAAGTGTAAAACATGAAAAAGATATATATGCCTCTTAACTTTGCACGGTTAAAATTTCAGGCTTATTGCTTCAGTGAAACTCCAGATATAGCTGATATGGCAAAAGGTGTCGGAACTGGAACTGAATTGGATTTGCCCTTAATTCTTGATTTAACCTAGTAATCTGAAATCACTCAAAGAAACTCATGAAAAACACCAAATTACATAAAAATATAAAAGATCATAAACACAAGTAGACTAAGCAATAATAACTCGTATTTGACACAAAACAATAATAAAACATAACTAAAAACTATATAATTATACGAGTTATCAATGGCCAAAGGAATTAATGACATGGCATATGAATTAATGACATGGCAAATCCTATTGTGACATTTCAAAAGAATTAATGACATGGCATGCTTATCATGGTAAACATTTCATGACATGACAAATATTAACATAGCATATATGGCACAAGCATTAATCATAAAAATGACATTATCATAGAATATTCACAATCACATCATATTATGAATAACAACATGAATATTAGACCATAAAATGACATCATCATGGAATATTCAAGTACATGGAATTTGCATGATTAAGATGGAAAATATAGATATCATGTAACATGCATACATCATCATTAAGATGACAAATGGCATATGTCAGAAAATATTACCGTACTCCCCGGCAAACTCGGTAAAGCTTGGAAAATAATTCTTTCATATGACATTTATATGATTCCGACTAAAACAAAATCCATGCCTTGTGATTTCATAACCTTGTACGTTGAATAATTTCCTAATCTCCCCAGCAAACCCGACAAAGATTAGGAACCGAGAAGCACGTTTTTATGCCAAATTAAATAAAAACATTTTAAAATATGCAATGCATGAAGATGTATTTCTCCCTTGAGGTAAGGATATCCGTATACCTAAAAGGGTGTCCGACTACCTTTGAGAGAAACTTAAATTGGATTTTTTCAAATCGAATGACTTTGGGCTCGGATTAAAAAATGTGAATTTTGGGATGAAAAAGGCCATGGCCGAACCCCCTTCTAAAAAGGCTCTAATTTTTCCTTTTTTTAAAACCCGGATTAACTACTCATGACCCGATCTTTGTAAAATCAATTTTTATCCTTGAGATGACATGAAAAACAACCTAAAATAGTAGCTAATGACTCCAATCAACCCCTCCTTTTTACAAATAAAAAATACAAAATTAATAGTTTAGAGAAAACTCATTTTTACTCCAACAACCAGTTTTAGAAAATTATTTTTCTACTCTTTATAAAAAATTCTGAAAAAAGCAGTTTAGACTTGAAACATGAAGGTCTCTATGAGGAAAAATCAGTTTTAAATTTGGAATAAAAATGCCTTGACCGAAATTGCATTAAAGTCAGAACAGTAGATTAAAATCTATTTTACCGAAAACCATTTTTTCACCCATGATAAAAAAAAATTCTAAAAATCTTGAAAAAAATTCCAGAGGCTCCCTTAAGGTCTACTAAATATGGTTAAAAAATCTTTTTATTTTGACAAAACAAACTTGGTGAAAAAATTGCCCAAAGTCAGAATAACCAACTTAAAAACTATTATTCTTTCAACTAGTTTGCACAAGAGACTTTGGCAAGAGATCATTGATTGATCTTAGCCAAAAATCAAGTTGAGAATGGCATGAATGCATGATTTTACAGCCAAACAAACATATGAAAATGATCAAACATAAGCTAAAAAAATAAACAAGCAAGAAAAACCAAGGTTGGCTCAATGGTTGGTTCCTTGGACATAGTCCCACCAAACCAAAATCACTTGATAAAAATCAAGATCCTCAAGCTTCTCAAACATTTTATTTTATTTTTTAAGAAAAACCAAAGGAGAAAATCTATCCTACCACAATGGTGAAACCCACAATCAACAAGAAAGCAAGAAAATCAAGCAAAGATAAGCACAATAAGGCCTCCAAGGTTTCGGCCATGGTGAAAAATGTGTAGAAAAATTTTGCAACCTTGTTATTTTGTAAAGAATAAAGAAGAAAGGAAAAAATTCTTTAGAAATTTACTTTGAAAACTGTTTATTCAACAAAGAAAATTAACAATCACATGGAAAAAAAGAGAAAAAGAACATGAAATCAAAGAAAATAATTGAAAAAGAAGAGAGGAAATAGCTACCTAGCAAAGCTTTCCAAATCAAGCACTCAAACTTCTTATTCTTTCTCTCTTTTTCTTTTTCTCCTTTCTTCCTCCAAGAGTGTAGTGAAATGCCTTTCAAAAAATGAATTTCTCCTCCTCCAAAGGGCTGGACGAATAGTCTCTTTATGTTGGTGTGAGAGTGCTTATCTTTTAGCCTTAGTCATGCATTGCATGCTCTCCCAACATCCTTGCCACATGGATAATTCTTGTCCCCTCATTGCATGATGCTTTCCTTAAATTAAGGGTTCTTGCCCCCTTTTTGCATGATGCTTCCCTTAAATTAAGAGTTTCATAACCTCTCATTGCTCAATAATGCCACCTAGATTATTCTTGTCTCCTATCTCTACAAAATATCTAAGCCACTTGTCATGATCATATGGCTTACTATCAAAATATCTTTCTAGGTGCATTTTTAATCCTATTTGGCATCATCATATAGCCTTCACATGCTCTTCACATGGCCTTTGATGGAGACTCAATTAAGAGTTGTAAACCCAAGTGCAGGTTATGTTCAAGTAATAAATCCTCGGGTGTCCGAGGTCGAACCACAGGGAAGCGTATTAGTAAGTATAAATTTATAAATATATAAGAAAAAGAAAATAAACAAGATATTAGGGAATCAACAACAAAATAAGATAAACAAGATATTAGAGAACAAAATAAACAAAATATAAAAGAAATTAAACAAGATAGAAAAAACAATTAGAAAAGATGTTGAGGTTAGAGAATCCACTCTTGGTGTTATGCTAAGATTAATCTTGTTTTATTACACAATTGAAATCCACACATAAGGGAGGTTCCAATCGGAAGGTTTAGCAATTCAGTCCAAATTGTCCAACGTCCATAGCATATGATATTATGTTCATTTGGTGTCCTCAAAACTCACAAAAAGAGTCCAAGCATTCCTTATGCCAAGGTATATGTCTACAACAAATCAAGGTTATGAAATCAAGCATTTACTGTGCCATTTTCATTGTCAATAATGAATCAAGATTCCTACTTTGCAAGTATGATTTTAAACCAAAAGAAAATATTATCTATACTAAATGATGATTCATTTTAGCTCATGTTTAAGAGACTAACCTTAGCATTTACCAAAAGCTTCACCTCATCACCTCAACAATATGATTAGCAACACATACTAGATATGAATGAAATGAAAAGAAATGTAAGAAGCATAAGTAAATAATAAAAAAAAAACTAGAGAAAGGAAAGAAGAAGAAAACTTAGAGAATTTTATTACAATGGCTAATATCCTACCAATGTACCATAATACTCATCCAAGGCCCTCTATTTATACACATTTTGGAGAGCTAAATGACAAGAGACAAGCTTTATAAATTTCAAAGGTAGGTATAATAGGTGGGTGTATTTTTCTAACAATTTTCGTCATATTGTATGACAATTCTGATCAGCCAGCTTGATGGTCGATTTTGTCAATGTTATAGGCTTGATCTGATCAAATGGTCTTCTAGAAACATATTCCCCTATCCGTTACTGATCCATAGCCGTTGGAATCAGATCATTTGCTCATTTGGATCAGAAGATATGGTCAAAATACCAAAACGGGTCAGCACAGACGTCATTGCACATCAGCCAACTTGATGGTTGATTTCGCTAGGGAAAACGACTCCGTTTCAAGAAGTGTAAAACATGAAAAAGATAGATATGCCTCTTAACTATGCACTGTAAAAAGTTCAGCATTAATGCTTTAGTGAAACTCCAGATATAGCTGATATGACAAAAGGTGTCGGAATTGGAACTGAATTGGATTTGCCCTTAATTCTTGATTTAACCTAGTAATATGAAATCACTCAAAGAAACTCGTGAAAAACACCAAATTACATAAAAATATAAAAGATCATAAACACAATTAGACTAAGCAATAATAACTCGTATTTGACACAAAACAATAATAAAACATAACTAAAAACTATATAATTATACGAGTTATCACACCTCCACACTTAGATTGTTGCTAGTCCCTAGCAACGACTCAATCTTAGAAAAAAATAAATAGGAAACAAGTTAAAGGGATCTCAAACAAACAAGCAAGATCAAGCGTAAGAATTGGCAAGGCATCTAATTAAGTATCATTGGCATATTAAGTTCGAGTAAAGGGTCAATGAGATTAAAATTGAAGGCATTACCGTACGATTGAGGAACTTCCTTCTTGGCGAGACTTTAGCCAGCCATGGAGGACTAGGCAAACTATAGCTTCATAAGTACACATGCTAAGATCCTTGTCACCGCAGTTCACAAGTGAACTTGACAAATCTGATCGGTACAGAGATGAATCTAAGGCTTATGGACAAGTGAGGGGTGGAATGTTCAAACATAATCTGAGGTTTATCACAAGTTAGGCTCAAGAAATATAATAATAATGTGATCAATCCTCTCAAAATATTTCCATTCTCACTCATCCTTAGTCCTATGTTCAACATTAATATTTTGAAAAGAAAACAAAAAGCAAGAAAAGACTCAATCCAAAGAAAATAGAAAAGTAAAAACCTCTCTATAATGAAGAACCTCGAATCTTGAATTCTGATTTTTTTTTTTAAGCACAAGTGATTTTCTTTTGATTTGTGCCCTCATTGGGACATCTTTTATGCACAATCACATCTATTCATAATCATCATGTTTTTTTTTGGAAAGAACATTGGATTCCATACTTTCTTTTTCTTTGTTTTCATTTAATTGATCAAACAAGACAGATTTTCATCAGCTCTTTTTTTTTAGCATCTTTTTCTCAACTCATCACAACATTGTTTTGGCATCAATAAGTTCGAAGTTCACGACTCTAAAAACAGTCACTCATTCTAACTACCCTCTTTTGCATTATTCCCATTTTTTTTTTCAGATTTCAAAAGATAACAAAATAAACAAGAAGGAAACACACAATCCCAAACCCAATGATCACAAATATTATCATAAAAGTATAAAGAGGGAATGGGGGTCGGAATCGTATCCGTTCACTTTGGCATAATTTCTGGAGTTCATATCTAGGGATCCAACCCGAAGGTTTACAACCTATGGGCTCTTAATGTAAAGGGGGCAAAGATAAGGGGCTTTCTGGATAGTGACTTTGTTCTAAGATCAGATCATGTATAGATGCAAGCATCTATGTGATGACTTAAATCTGCATGTGGAATGAAGAGAAAAAGTAAACTTACTATGTCTTCCCAGTTTTCCGTGGCTTTCCAAATGCTCACCATGAATTCACATTCCAACAAAAATCGAACCGATCTGCCAAAAACAATCTCAAAGACATTTGATCGTTAAAAATATTCAATTTTCAGAAAACCAAATTGAAAATAACCTAGATAACTTAATCAAAGCCTTTGTAACTCTATTGCTTTATCCACATGCTTGCCAAGATTATACTAATACTAAAAAAAATACATACACGAAAGTAGTAAAACACATGCAGATAATAAACGGACCAGATAATGTTTTTTTTTTTTTTTTTTTTTTGAAAAGATTAAATCAAACTGACAAGGTATGTCTCAAGTCTCCCTTACTCAGACCTTGTTCAGAATGAATACTTCTAAATGGCTTAAAACACAATTTTTTTTTTTTTTTTACAAATTAGCAAAATATGTCCCTTACCCCCTACTAAAATATGACATTGTCCCCAATGTCAAATTTTAAAGGTAGAATTTAGGAGATATTACCTGCAGAGGTTGCTAACCACTTATTATAACTGAGACACAACATACAAAATGTTAGATAATGTCACAAAGACAAAGTGCAATCCACTCCTTGCTTGTCCATATCTCTTTTTCTTTTTCCGAGCGTTTGCGAAACAACCGTAGCAGGTAAATACTCATAAGCTTGGAGCTTTTTGAGTAAATCTTCAATGGTTGTAGCAGAAATTATGGTTCTCCTTGCCTCCACGGTAGGTCCACAAAAATCTGTGAATAGTTTTGGCACGATTCCTAGAACTGGACTTCCTCCGGCGTATGCTGCTGTAGCGACTGCTCCCATTAAACCCGTACTACCGCCTCCATAAATCAACTGGATTTTTTGTTGGGCAAGTATTACTCCAACTCTTATGGCTTCATCAGCGAATATTTTATTTTTCCTTGGATAAGCACCTCCAAAGGCACAAATTTTTTCAATGCGCTGGGACAAAGTACTTTCCATTTTTTTTTCGAGTGCCTGAAAGAGAATGAGTACATGGTGTAATATATAGAGGACTGAGTAGTGAATCAGACAAGAGTAATAATGTCGCCGAAAGTGTATTTGACCTGCCAGAAGAAAATGTTAACCTAACAAAAGATTTTTGCGTGATTTCAGTAAGAAAATCAAAAAGAGAAGAAAAATCAACTGTAAAAGACCAATGCAAAAAAAAACGAGAATAATTACACAAATCGAACAACACGTAAATTAAACCGAAATGAAGTTATTGCAAATCAAACCAAAAGCTGAGAAGTCATTTATTGTAGTTGTGATTGTGGCTCACATCTTCCTCTGGTTTTACGTCCAGAAACGGCTTAAACGCCTTCTATGAGTCGAGGATATGCTTCCCATCCAGTTTTCTTACAAGCTGGCAAACAGGGTCTTTTAACATCAGATTCCCAAGATGTTGCCATTCCCTTTGGAACTGCGGTCATAAATCAAGAATTTCTCTTTGTACGTCTCCACTAGGATGCGTCTCAAGAGAAAGTTGGATATTACCCAAATTCTCCTTACTCAGTCCATCCTTAATGAATTCAATTTTATCATCTCGATTAGAGGACGGAATCCCAATAGAACGACATTTACCGTTACACGTCCATCGTGCACATTTGTGGCAATTTGAACTCATGCGCTTTGCTCGTCGCTTCTTTGCAAAAGTACTTCTACCTGTACCTTCTTGTAGTTCATCAAGATCTGAAGAAATTATGACTGGAAAAGTTTCATTCTCACCCAAAAAGGAATATTTAAGCTCGGATGGCAATGGTTTTAAATCCAGCTTGGGTGGTTCAATAGTTGATGGTACACTGACATTTGTGAGTGATGGAAGTTCCTCAAACTTTTGTTTCCAACAATGCTTATCCTGAAAAGAATTTAACAAAGAATGAGTGTGTGAAATTTCTGAAGCATTATCAAACTTACATTCAATTAAATAAGCTTCTAAAGGATCATGGAATGTGGTAGTGGTGAGATGTTCATGAACAAGTTCTTCAATGAAATCCACTTCATGTACTTCTGAATCATCACCAGGTTGCTTGCAAATGTTGAACACATTTAATTCTAAAGTCATATTTCCAAAAGAAATGTTCAAAATACCATTCCTGCAATTTATCAGAGCATTAGAAGTTGCAAGAAATGGACGGCCTAATATAACAGGAATTTGAACATTTGGATTTGAAACAGGATGTGTGTCCAAAACAATAAAATCAACAGGGAAGTAAAAATTATCAATTTGAACCAAAACATCTTCAACTATCCCTCGAGGAATTTTTACAGAACCATCAGCTAGTTGAAGTGTAACAGGTGTTTCCTTGAGTTCACCTAAACCTAACTGTTGATAAACAGAAAAAGGCAAAAGATTAACACTAGCACCATGATCAAGCAATGCACGTTCTATTCTAGTGTTTCCAATGATGCATGAGATTGTTGGACATCCAGGATCTTTGAATTTTGGTGGAGTAAGGTGCTGAATGATTGAGCTCACACTTTCCGTCAGAAATGCTTTCTTTTGTACATTATGTTTCCTTTTAACTGTGCACATGTCCTTCAAAAATTTAGCATAAGATGGAACTTGTTTGATTGCATCCAATAAAGGAATATTAATCTTAACTTGTTTGAAAAGTTCATAAATTTCTGCATTTTGATTCAAATTCTTTATTGTTTGCAACTTTTGAGGAAAAGGAGTAGGATGCATACCTTTTTCTTTGTCCAAATTTTCAAGAAGTTTAGACTTACCATCATCCTTACCATTACTTTCCGGAGGGGAAGGAGGATCTTGGTCTTTTGATGGAATGTTTTTGTCAATTGCCTTTCCACTTCGAAGAGTTGTGATAGAACTGGCATTTTCCTGTTGAGTTTCATTGGAGCAAGAAACAAGACATTGAGTAGAAGGGTTAGGCTGAGGTTGAGCAGGAAACTTACCTTTTTCTTGAGTGCGTAATGAAGCTGTCAATGTGGACAAGGTGTTTTTGATCTCATTGATATCCTGTGAAGTTTGGTTATTCACATTTGCTTGTGTTTGCATGAATGCTTGCAATGTCTCTTCCAAGGTTTGTACACGTGAAGGTTGATAGGAAAAAGTGTTGCCCGGCTTTTGAGATTGTGGTACCTGAACATGATTATTATTCCGCCAACTGAAGTTGGGATGATTTCTCCATTCAGGGGTATACGTTTCAGAGTAAGGAGAAGGAAAAGGCTTTTTAAATGTGTTTATGGAATTTACTTGATCATGCAATGCTTCTTTAAGAATGGGAATGTTTGGACATTCAGAAGTGGGGTGTCCCATGATTTCACAAATTCCACAACTTTCTTCATTTTTAACCGTTTTGACTTCTTTTACTTCTCTAAGTTCCATCGCTTCAATCTTTCTAGCCAAATTAGCTACTTTAGCTTTTATCTCATCTTCTTGACTAAAATGATATTTACCTCTGTTAGAAACAAGATTAGATCTATTGGAACTTTCAGAGGAATTATCTGTGTGCCAGGCTTGAGAGTTATCTGCCAAATGGTCTAGGTAGTCAAAGGCTTCTTCAGGTTCTTTTTCTAGAAACTCACCGTTACACATTGTTTCAACAAATTGTTTAGTTTCGGGAGTTAAACTTTCATAAAAGAAACTAATAAGACGCCATTTTTCAAAACCATGATGTGGACAAGAACTTAACAAATCTTTAAAACGCTCCCAGCACTGAAAAAATGCTTCATTTTGATTTTGATTGAAATTTTGAATCTGTCTTTTCAAAGCAATAGTTTTATGTGCTGGGAAAAATTTGTTTAGAAACTCAGTTTGTAATTCTTGCCATGTGCCAATTGACCTTGGTTTTAAATTATGAAGCCAAATTTTTGCTTTATCTTTTAAAGAAAAAGGAAATAATTTTAGCTTGACAATTTCATTTGTACATTGTTGGTCATTAAAGGTGACACATACATCTTCGAAGTCTTTTAGAAACGAGTAAGCACTTTCCGATTCTAACCCATGGAAATTTGGAAGCAAAGCAATCATACCTGGTTTGAAACGAGAGTTGTTTGCATTGAGAGGAAAAATAAAACAAGAGGGTGATGAGCTTCGAGTTGGTTGCAAGTAGTCACGCATGGTGCGTACTTGTCTGTTCTCACCTTCAACATGAACACTTTCATTGTCAGCCATGGTAGGAGTTGTATTAGAAAGATTACCTGAAAAAGTTTTACAATAAAATCTAACTAAACGACGAGATCTAAAATCACGTCGCCAAACAAGCATAAAACAAAGTTAATATACAGATAATATATTTATATAAATATAAAATTTACAATATAAATGTAAATATATAGAAAATTAGGCGGTATAATCAGCCAAAAAAAATAAATATATACAAAATTAGGCGGTATAACCAGTCAATAAAAATAAATATACTAAATTAGGCGGTATAACCAGCCAATAAAAATAAATATACTTATAAAATTATATACTTAGTATTGCCTCCCCGGCAACGGCGCCAAAAACTTGATGGAGACTCAATTAAGAGTTGTAAACCCAAGTGCAGGTTATGTTCAAGTAATAAATTCTCGGGTGTCCGAGGTCGAACCACAGGGAAGCGTATTAGTAAGTATAAATTTATAAATATATAAGAAAAAGAAAATAAACAAGATATTAGGGAATCAACAACAAAATAAGATAAACAAGATATTAGAGAACAAAATAAACAAAATATAAAAGAAATTAAACAAGATAGAAAAAACAATTAGAAAAGATGTTGAGGTTAGAGAATCCACTCTTGGTGTTATGCTAAGATTAATCTTGTTTTATTACATAATTGAAATCCACACATAAGGGAGGTTCCAATCGGAAGGTTTAGCAATTCAGTCCAAATTGTCCAACGTCCATAGCATATGATATTATGTTCATTTGGTGTCCTCAAAACTCACAAAAAGAGTCCAAGCATTCCTTATGCCAAGGTATATGTCTACAACAAATCAAGGTTATGAAACCAAGCATTTACTGTGCCATTTTCATTGTCAATAATGAATCAAGATTCCTACTTTGCAAGTATGATTTTAAACCAAAAGAAAATATTATCTATACTAAATGATGATTCATTTTAGCTCATGTTTAAGAGACTAACCTTAGCATTTACCAAAAGCTTCACCTCATCACCTCAACAATATGATTAGCAACACATACTAGATATGAATGAAATGAAAAGAAATGTAAGAAGCATAAGTAAATAAATAAAAAAAAAAACTAGAGAAAGGAAAGAAGAAGAAAACTTAGAGAATTTTATTACAATGGCTAATATCCTACCAATGTACCATAATACTCATCCAAGGCCCTCTATTTATACACATTTTGGAGAGCTAAATGACAAGAGACAAGCTTTATAAATTTCAAAGGTAGGTATAATAGGTGGGTGTATTTTTCTAACAATTTTCGTCATATTGTATGACAATTCTGATCAGCCAGCTTGATGGTTGATTTTGTCAATGTTGGAGGCTTGATCTGATCAAATGGTCTTCTAGAAAAATATTCCCCTGTCAGTTACTGATCCATAGCCGTTGGAATCAGATCATTTTCTCATTTGGATCAGAAGATATGGTCAAAATACCAAAACGGGTCAGCACAGACGTCATTGCACATCAGCCAACTTGATGGTTGATTTCGCTAGGGAAAACGACTCTGTTTCAAGAAGTGTAAAACATGAAAAAGATAGATATGCCTCTTAACTGTGCACTGTAGAAATTTCAACATTAATGCTTCAGTGAAACTCCAGATATAGCTGATATGGTAAAAGGTGTCGGAATTGGAACTGAATTGGATTTGCCCTTAATTCTTGATTTAACCTAGTAATTTGAAATCACTCAAAGAAACTCGTGAAAAACACCAAATTACATAAAAATATAAAAGATCATACACACAATTAGACTAAGCAATAATAACTCGTATTTGACACAAAAAAATAATAAAACATAACTAAAAACTATATAATTATACGAGTTATCAGCCTTCACATGGCTTTGCAATTTGGAGGCCTCCCATTGGCCAAAAATGCCATGTAGGCTAGTAGTCGAGAATCTTGTCCTTTCTTAAAAGTGTCATATTGCTATTCAATTTGGCCATTTGATTGAAGATTATCACACTCTCACCTTCCATCCATCAGCTGGCCGAAAATGGCCTGGAATTTTCCAACCCATTCCCATTTTTTATTTGCAAAATGGCCATTTTCATTTTTTCCGGTAAAATTATATTTTGGCCCCCAAACTTAATTTATTAGCAAATGGACCCCAATTTTGAATTTTTCTCTTTTTAATCCATTCCATCCAATATAAAACTCAGTTCCGGAGGTTTTCATAATTTTTCGAGCTTAGATTCTATTTTCCCGAATTTTTCTCTAAAATTTCAGTTTAATGCCTCCCAAACTTTGTCTATTTCCATTTGAGCTCCAATTCAAGATTTTTCCTCCTCAATACCTTCCATCAAATATAAAACATAGTTCTAGAATTTTTTATAATTTTTCGAGATCCTTTTTTATTTGTCTCGAATTTTTTTCTTAAAATTTTGGTTTAGTGCCCCCGGACTTTGTCTATTTCCATTAGAGCTTCGATTCCATATTTTTCTTCTCCAATACATCCCATCCAATATAAAACTCAGTTCTGGAAGTTTTCATAATTTTTTTGAGCTCGTTTTCTATTTTTCCTGAACTTTTCTCTAAAATTGAGGATTAGTCTCCCAAATTTAGCATATTTGCATTTCAGCCCCAATTTCGGGTTTTCTTCTTCTCATTTCCTTATTTCCATTCCAAAACTAGTTCTGGAAAGTTTTGCAATTTTTCGAGCTCGGATTTTATTTTTCCCGTATTTTTAAAAATTGCCCTTTAGTCCCTGAAACCTCGGTTTTACTTGAAACAGGCCAAATTTTTTAATTTTCTTTTTCCACTACCTTTGTCATATTTTGAATTGGAGTTGAACCAAAAATGCCCAATTTTTACATCCAAATTCCTCTCCAATTTAGTTTTTCTCTTTTTCCTCAAAATCGAGAATTTTCTCTTTTTTTCCCGTTTCTCCTCCGATCGACTATTCTTTGGGATCCACTTCAAATTGGGACTTGGGATATTTTTATTTTTTTATTATTCATCAACTGGGGGCTTCAATTAGACCTGTCCACAGGCCGAGTAGCTCGCCCAGCCTGGTAGGCCCTGCTCGTATTGGGCCAGGCTTGGACAAGGTATTTTGTAATTCGGGCCGGCCCGAATTACTATTTATTAATTAAAAATATTTTTTATTTTTAATTATAAAATATATATAAATGTTGATATCAAAATGATTTTTTAATATTTTAATATTTTTCCATAGTAAAATCGGCTTATCCGGGCCGACCCGGGCTCGACCCAGATAAGCCCATTTTACTATTCAAAAATATTATAATATTAAAAAAATCATTTTGGCCAGACCCAAATGGGCTTGGGCAAGGAAAAAATAAAATTTCACCGAATCTGACCATCTCTGTAGTTTTCCCCAAATTTGTGAATTTCCTATTATTCATTGAATTTTTATTTTCTTTTTTCTCTTCAAACCCCATCTTCCTTCAACTCCACTTCAAAATTGGACCTTCCAATATTCATATTTATTGATCTTATTCCTTTTGGAACCTCCAATTTCATCGTTTACGCACTTTTCCCCAAATCTGCAAAATTTGGCATTTTTTCTACACTGAATTTTGCATTTTGTCTTTCAACTTCTCTATCTTCAATTGTAGATCTCCGATTATCAAAATTCCTCCACCATTGTTCAATTCAAATTCGAATCTTGATTTTGACTGAGAGTTGACTTTTTTAGTAGTTGATTTTTTGAGGTTGACTTTTTCAAAGTTGACCTTTTTGTTGTTGACTTTTTCTTTTTTACCTCCGAATCAAAGTCTTGGAGTCCCATATGTAGAATAAGGGAAGATTCTTCGCATTACTGGAAGTTGAAAGGAGAACTCACATTGTTTAGAGGCTCGGACAAAATTACGTGTCTTCAATTGCCGCTGAGAATCAGGAATCAGACAAAGATAAAATAGACAATAATTTTTTCCGGTTACTGAAATCACATGTGAAGGAAAATTTTCATCACTTTTGTTCACTTTTTTTTTTTAAACTATAAATAAAAGGGTTTGATCTTAAATTGAGTTCCCTGACTAATCAAGGCTCGACCCGTCATTAAGGAAATGAGTTCGACTTGCAAGAGAAGACTATAACTCGATGGAAGTCCCGGGGCCTTATCTTATCTTGGTGTGATTTTGTTTAAAAACAGTAATATTTGTCCTTAAATTGAGTTCCATGACTAATCAAGGCTCGACCCATCTTAAGAAAACGAGCTCAATCTACAAGAGAAAACAATACCTCGGCGGAAGTCTCAGGGCCTTATCTTATCTTGGTGTGAAATTATATGAATGACATGTGTCGGGATACTTCACTGAACTCCCCGAAAAACCCAGCAGAGTTTTAG
Source organism: Fremontodendron californicum (assembly GCA_030761205.1). NCBI lineage: Eukaryota > Viridiplantae > Streptophyta > Magnoliopsida > Malvales > Malvaceae > Fremontodendron > Fremontodendron californicum. Next base: position 19,363,592 of record JAULJL010000008.1, read on the forward strand.
AAAAATATCTTTTCACATGACATGTATATAATTTTGGGATTAAAATATATTTTTCGAAAAAGATAGGAGAATTTGTCCTTATTGAATTCCCTGAATAATCAAGGCTTGACCCATCTTAAGGAAACGAGTTCGATTTGCAAGAGGAGAAATACCTCAGCGGTGACCCCAGGGCCTTATCTTATCTTGGTGTGAAATTATATAAATGACATGTGTCAGGTATTGAACTCCCTGGCAAACCGAGTAGAGCTTTTAAATAATACCTTTTCACATGACATGTATATAATTTTGGGATGAAAATATATTTTTTGAAAAAGATAGAAGAATTTGTCCTTAATTTGAATTCCCTGACTAATCAAGGCTCGACCCGTCTTAAGAAAACGAGTTCGATCTGTAAGAGAAGAAAATACCTCGGCGGTGATCCCGGGGCCTTATCTTATCTTGGTGTGAAATTATATAATGTGTCAGGATATCGAACTCCCCGGCAAACCCAGCAGAGCTTTTAAATAATATCTTTTCACATGACATGTATATAATTTTGGGATAAAATCATATTTTTCAAAAAAAAAAATATAGAAGAATTTATCCTTAAATTGAATTCTTTGACTAATCAAGGCTCGACCTGTCTTAAGAAAACGAGTTCGATTTGCAAGAGAAAAAAATACCTCGGCGATGATCCCGGGGCTAGAGGTGTCCATGGGCCGGGTTCATGTCGGGCTCATGTATGGTATGAACACTACATTTGCTTGCCCAAGCCCGACTCGGCCCGAAATATGAGCCTCAAATTTTGTCCAAACCCGACCATATTTGTAAATGGATAGCCCAAACCCGTTTAGGCCCGCCCATATTATTTTTTTAAAAAATATATATTTTTATTATTTAATCTTTAGCAATTATATATATATTTTTTATTAAGTTCTTAAATATGGACAACTTAACATATTTTTTAATGTTTACACTATAATATTTTATATATATATTTAATTTTTATACGACATAATTACATAATATATATAAAAATAAATAATATATTATTTAATTAAAAAAAGGGTCGGGCCGGGCTCGGGCCTTGAGTGTTGGAGCCAAGGCCTGGCCCATATTTTAAACAGGCCTAATTTTTTTGCCCATGCCCATTTTTCGGGCCTAATATTTTTGTCCAAGCCGTCCCAAATATGGGCGGGCCTTCAGGCTTGGGCGGGTAGCCCGGCCCTTGGACAGTTCTACCCGGGGCCTTATCTTATCTTGGTGTGAAATTATATAAATGACATGTGTCAAGATATCGAACTCCCCGGAAAACCAATCAGAGCTTTTAAATAATATCTTTTCACATGACATGTATATAATTTTGGGATAAAATCATATTTTTCAAAAAAAGATAGAAGAATTTATCCGTAAATTGAATTCCTTGACTAATCAAGGCTCAACCCATCGTAAGGAAACGAGTTCGATTTGCAAGAGAAGAAAATACCTCGGCGATGATCCCGGGGCCTTATCTTATCTTGGTGTGAAATTATATAAAAGACACTTGTCAGGATATTGAACTCCCTGGCAAACCTAGTAGAGTTTTAGAAAAATATCTTTTCACATGACATGTATATAATTTTGGGATAAAATCATATTTGGATGTCTTGTCTAGAAAAATTTTGGATGTCTTGTTAGAAAAATGTTGGATGTCTTGTCCAGAAAAAGTTTGGACGTCTTGTCCAAGAAAAATCTCGATGTATTATCTAGGAAAAATTTTGGATGTCTTGTCCGAGAAAAAATCTGGTTGTCTTATCTAGAAGATTTTTTGGATATAATGTGTGAAATTATATAAATGGCATGTGTCGAGATATTTCACTGAACTCCACAAGAGACCCAACAGAGCTTTTAGAAAAATATCTTTTCACATAACATGTATATAATCTTCGGATAAAAACATATTCTTCAAAAAAAGATAGAAGAATTTGTCCTTAAATTAAGTTCCCTGACTAATCAAGGCTCGACCCGTCTTAAGAAAACGAGTTCGATTTGCAAGAGAAGAAAATACCCTGGTGACAATCTCGGGGCCTTATCTTATCTTGGTGTGAAATAATATAAATGACATGCATCAGAATATCGAACTCCCCGACAAACCCAGCAGAGCTTTTAAATAATATCTTTTCACATGACATATATATCATTTTGGGATAAAATCATATTTTTGGATGTCTTGTCCAGAAAAAGTTTGGATGTCTTGTCCGAAAAATGTTGGATGTCTTGTCCATAAAATGTTGGATGTCTTGTCCATAAAATGTTTTGGATGTCTTGTCTAGAGTGCCAACTTTACTGGGCTTAGTTCCTTTTGTGCCAGCTACGTCGGGCTTAAAATCTAAGATGCCAATTTTACTAGGCTTACATTTTGGTGCTAGCTATATTGGGCTTAAAATCTACGATGCCAACTTTACCGGGCTTACTTTTTTATGCTGACTACAATGGGCTTAAAATCTAAGATGCCAACTTTACTGGGCCTATCTTTTGGTGCCAGCTACATTGGACTTAAAATCTACAATGCCAACTTTACTAGGCTTACTTTTTGATGCCAGCTACATTGGGCTTTAAATCTATGATGCCAACTTTACTGGGCTTACTTTTTTTTGGTGCCAGCTACATTGGGCTTAAAATCTACGTGATTTTTGCAAATATGTTGAACAATATACCCGAAGGCTTTGAGAGAGGATGCAAAAGCTTCATAAAATGATGTGAATGCATAGATTAAACAAGATGCAAATGCTTCATGGTGCAAACGCAACTATCTTGGATTGATCCACATGTTTTTTGATGCAGATCCAGATGTCTGGGATTGATGCAAATGCTTCTTGATAAAGATGCAGAAATTTACTTGGATGCAAATGCAGAGATTATCAATGTGCAAATGCTTCATGAATAATGCATATGCAAAGGTTAGCAATGTGCAAATGCTTCTAAATGATGCAAGTGCAAAGATCTTCAAATGATGCAACTACTTCATGGAATGATGCGGATGCAAAGATCAACAATGTGCAAATGCTTTTACATGATGCAAATACAAAGATTGACAAGGTGCAAATGCTTCTAAATAATGCAAAAGCGAAGATCAACGTTGACACAACTACTTCATGGAATTATGTAGATGCAAAGATCGACATTATGCAAATGCTTCTGAATGATGCAAATGTATAGATTAACAGTGTGCAAAAAGCTTATAAATGATGCAAATGCAAAGATCAATGTTGATACAAGTATTTCATGGAATGATGCGGATGCAAGGATCGACATTGCGCAAATGCTTCTGAATGATGCAAATGCAAAGATTAGCAGTGTGTAAATGCTTCTGTATGATGCAAATGCATCAATAATGATGCAAATGCTTCATGAAAAGATGCATATGCCCCTACGAATCGTGTTCATGTAAGTGTTCTATGAATGGTGTAACTGCAGATACCATACAATAGTGAAGATGCAATAATCCTAGAAATGACGCAATTGCTCGAGATGATGCAAATAGAATATCCATGAAGAATGTAAATGTAATGGTAAAATTCAGATGCTCATGGAATGGTGTAAATGCAAATACCTACAAATGATGCAAATGCTTCCTGACATGGTGCAGGTGCAAACCTTAATAAAGAGGTAAGTGCTTACAAATAATGCCAATGTCCCTGATTATTTTTCTAGACTTTGGCTTAGACTTTCCAATTCACTTTAGCTTTTCAAATCAGAGAGTATCTTGAATACTCGTGCCTCATAAGAGAGCATTTCCTTTTCGGTTCTTGGCTATCTCCTTACTCCAACAGTTTTCAAACTCTTATAAACAAAAACCTGTTTGCCAAGTTCTATTTCTTCTTCTCATATCTGGAAGTCAAAGTCAACCCCAGTAGTTCCATACCTCTGGGTTAGAAAAACCTTTGTCTCATGTCAATATAAAAAAATGATTATTTCAAAAATATTTTTATTTGTTTTCCTCTTTTGAAAAAAATTGCTCATTTGATGAAAACTTATGAGCCAAAAATATTAGCACCATAATGCGTGATATAAAAATCTCTTGAAGAATGATGATCATCGTTAGAGATTTTCTGAATGTCAATTTGGGTTTTCAACTTGAATTGAAAGACTTGGTACAACAAGATTTTGGTTGATCGAAGAAAATTTCACAACAAGAAAAACGTATGTCCCTTCTAGGCTCACCAATGGAACATGTTTTATAAAACACGAATTCCTTGAGAATCAAAGAATTTCGATATTCTTTTAGTTTCCAAATCATGGCGTTTTGACAAGCGTCAAGATTGGCTTGGATGTTTAAACTGAAAGTTAATTTGGAGGAAAAAAGGTCTCAGTTTTGTAAGTCAATCCTCCAAATAAGAGCTGACAGTTTAGGAGGTTCAGGAATTCCTAGATGTTCCTCGATTTCTTCAAGATGACATCTTCTTTTATGTGGCATCGGCACTGACATAGATGGCATCAAAAATTTCCATTTTACTCTAGACCGCCCATTTTTGGGTTTTCGCCCTAGAGTCTCCATTTTTTTCCATTATTATTTTTGCTCTTTTTTTATTGTTCCACCATGCATCTAAGAATTCTAAAATTTTCCATGGTAAAATGACAATTCAAAAGATAGGATGAAATCTGAGGAGAAACCCTTCAAGTTAAATACACATACTTAATCAAAATGGACTTTAAAAGCACGTAATGTAGGCCAAGGTTCGGGGTTCAGAAAAAAAAGGATAAATAGGCCCAAAATATGTGTTTGAGGGTAATCAGATCAATGATCATTTCTTGAGGAGGATTCCCTTTGAAACATTTGTCCTTTTTGGACTTTCCTTTCCTTCTTTTGACTTTTGCTCTTTTTCTTCTTTGTTCTTGGCTTTCATTTGCCATACTTTTTCACACTTTTTTTGTGTTTTTTTTTGTGTTTTTTTTTCTTTTCTTTTGTTCTCTTTCATTTCTCCATCTTTTTCTCTTTTTCTTTTTCCTTTTTTCTTTTGCATCTTCATTTCGACAGAGTGAGCCCGTATTTATTTGGGAGCTCAATTTGCTTTGTATCTGTCTTCGAGTTAGGACTCATTTCTCTGTGATCTTTGAGAAGATGTTTTCTCACATTTTCCCCAGTGTAGTGGGTGATCCTTGACCAGGGTTCAAAGAAGAAAGAATTCTTTCGGCTCAAAAGGGGTGACTATGGATAATTTCTTTTTGTGAAAGGGATATCAAAGATGGCCATTTCTCATATCAAGCATAAATATTCTCATTGAAAAGCTATCCCCAGGGGGAATTGATAATCATATTTCATTTTACACTTGGAATCATCTGAATTCTCATATGCATGACATCGCAAGTCTAGGTTTACATTGAAAAGGCTGAGTCTCAATCTTGGGTTTGTTTGAAGTGACAAGGAAAATATGACCCAAAAATAGGTTTTCTCTGGGACATGGGATAATCTGATTTAGTCATTGTGCCCCGAGGTGTCAATCATGAAGTGGCGTTTGGGCAATTGGTGTTTTGTGGTTATTAGAAAGGCTGTGAATGGCTTTGGCACGACCTTGACACACACCAAATTACCATGATCTAGATTCTTCAAAGAATGTCTCATTTGTTTGAGTTTCCAAGGAGCTCAAAAATGTTCACAAAATTCGTTTCTTTGCTCATAGCCTAGACTAGGATCTACATCTTTATTTATTCTGCAATGACAATGGTTTATGAAGTTCAATCATTCATATTTCTTGAAGCATTAGGTTTTTCAAGTGGTCTCGGTTCAAGGGATTTAGGCATAGGAAATCCCAAAAGAGAGGTGGGAGGGTATTAGGTCATTTCTAACAATGAGCATCAATATTCTCAAGACTGTCCATTATTTCATGTGAAAACCCCTTATTATTGTTCACCAAATTTTTTCTCAAAGTTTCATTCAAATTATTGCTAAAACACAACAAACACAAAGCATTTAAAATTCAAAATTTAGTTCATACAGATGCCGATATGAGACAAGTATTTTCATCATGAGCTATGAAACTACATGTATCAAAATGCTCCTATTGACATGCCTTCAAAGATAGTAATTCTCCACCTCAAAAACCCTAAAAGAAACTGATTTATGGCAACGTAGACTTCCACTGTTTGATAAGCTATGGAGTCAAAATACCATCGTGAACAAGACCTTCTACCCTTTCTTTCAGTTGTCTGCATTTTTCAGTCGAATGCCTAATTTCCCCCATGTGATACTCGCACTTGTTGTTAGGGTCATAACTTTTAGCTAATGAATCTGGAACTGTTTTCAAAAGAGCAGGGGTAAGGTACTGGTTCTTTATCAGCATTAGCAGTAGGTTAGGGGTTGGGATCAAGAATCTTCTCTTGGTTATCCCACAATTGTTCTTGGGTAAGAGGCCTGTCATGACACTTGGCTTTCCTTTCTTAAAAGCTCAGCAAACCAGCTTTAATGAGATCCCTAAGCTCGTATTTCAGAAATGGACAGTTATCGGTTGAGTGGCCCTTGTTTTCGGAATGATAATTGCAACGCTCATTAGCATTATACCAGTTTGGGTACGGGGGCTTTAGAGGCTCCAGTTGCTTGGGTGTTAGGAGGCGATTCTGGATAAGTTGAGGTAGCAGCTCATTGTATGACACAGGAATTGGGTCAACTTGATTTCCTTCTTGCTTCATGAACCCATGTATGCCTTTCTTTCCAATCATGACATCCCTACTTGTCTTACCATGAACGAACACTTGTTTCTTCCCGTTATCTGATTTTTGTTTCTTCGCAAAACCTATCTGCCCGTTACTGATTAGTGCTTGAACCTTTCATTTTAGAGACAAACAATTTTCTATGGAATATCCTCGAATCCCGTAATGATAATCATAGAATGCATTTTCATCATACCAGTTTGGGTATGGGGGTCGGATGGGCTTCACTGCCACTCGAGTGAGAAGTCGGCTTTCAACAAACTGGGTAACAACTCAGAGTAAGATATAGAGAGTGGCTCAAACTGATCTCTTTTTCGAATATTCTTTGACTTTCCCTGGCTTGCCTGAGGTTGAAGATTTGTCAAGTAATTATATTGAGAGGCCATCGGGTGTAAGTGAGGACCCCGATATACATTGTTCATGGAAGGGCAAAACAGTTGGTATATGGTTTGTGGTGGATATGGGGTAAAGCTTCCCATCCATTGCTAACCATAGATCATAGATTAAACATCTTTTACTTTTTTCTAAGGTACCCAATTTCCTTTGGCATCGGATGCCTCACCTGTTTTGAGCTTCCCATTCTTGGCTGCCTTTTCCATCATCTCTTTTGGGATCACCATGTCCTTGGAGTTACTTGTGGCATTACCAGTGAGTTTATCATAGTGTGGGGTCTGCAGCGTGTTTGCAAATAGGACAACGGCTTCTTTCTCAGTTAAGGGCGATTGTACCTGGGCAGCTGGATCTCTCCACCTGTAAGAGTACTCTTTGAAGCTTTCAGTAGCTTTATTCTCCATAATTTGCAGTGTGAGACGAGTCGGTGCCATATATTGGTACTGGTCAAAGAAAGCTTTAGCTAAATCCTTCCAAGAACAAATCTGACCTCTACTCAACTGATTATACCACCTACTCGAGGACCTGCCGAGGCTAAACTGAAAACAGTGGATCAATAGGTTATCCTTACTCGTATGGCATGTCATCATTTGGCAGAACATTTTGAGGTGGGTGATAACTCTAGGAAATATAGTTATTTTACCACCTTTTATGCATTTAAATAGGCTAAGTCCTTGAGGCTTTTATTATGATTTGATTAATTTTAGATTTATTTTATTCATCCATTTCATGTTTAGAATAGTTATTTAGCTATTATTTATGTGTTTTTATAGGTCCAAGGTGATCTGGAGCTTCGAAGTACAAAACGATGAAAAACAATGCAAAGGAACGAGCAGGTAGATTCTACTTTCGGAGCTTCTTTCAAGAAAAACATGATCTTAAATTCTTCATTTAAGAAAACTTGCTACATGACTTTTGAAGTTGACTTCCATACCTCTCCAACGGTATTTTACTCATCAAAATTGGATGAGATTTGTCCATCCAAAACAGCTGCTGAAGTACGAGAAGATGGCGGAACCAACTCGGGACAACCAAAGGAGTTGGCGTCGCGGCGCCAGGTGTGAACAGTAAAATACGAGAAAAAAATTAAAAGCCTGTAGCTTACTTGTTTGCTTGTGCATGAAGTTTCAGATTCTAAGGGGCCTTGGACACTTTAAATAGGACTCTTTTAGGGTGAAATAAAGGGGGATTGGAGTTCTAAAAACCTAATTCTCTCAAGAGGATAGTTCCCACCAAAAGCTCTCAAGAAGATTGGAAGATTGGTGAAGATTGAAGGCCCAAGAATTGAAACCCTTAGTTTTCTCTTTTTTATTTTTCTTGTATTGTTGATGATGGTTAAACTCTTTGAATATTTTTTTTCATTAATTATCATGAACTAAATTTCTTTTACTAGGATTTCAATAGAACTCAACATGTAGTTTGAATTTACTTTCTCTCTCTACCTTGATTTAATGTTTTTTTGAGTTGTTTGTTCATTCTTGTTCTTAATGCATCTAGTTGATTGTCCACCAATTAGATTGATTTGTTAACCTAAATAGAACTAGACATAGAGAGTTTAGTGTTAGACATGGATTGAATGACACATATTTCATATTCATTTATTAGGATGAGTTGATCTGCAGGTAGGGTAGAAATATACTTGTCATGTGTAACCATTGTTAGAGCCTAAGCTTAATGAGTTCTTTAAATCAATTATCATAGTTGTTTAGTTAATTGGTTAAGAAGGATATTTTTATGAGACCATCGGAAGATCCTTATAAATAAGATAGAACTTTAGTTTAACAACTCAGGGTCATTAATCAAGTGAAGAGGTGGAAAGAGATTCAAGCGAAGTGTTGAGGGAAGTTGTAATCCTAGGCTTTTATAATTAACTGAATTTATCCTTTTTAATTTACTTGCTTTCAGTAATTGTTTTTTAATTTTAGTTTTTAATTACCATCTTTAATTAATTGTTTAGATCAGATTGAGTTTGTTAATTTTAGTACTTAGCAAATTTAGTAGCAATTCCTCGTGGGATCGACACATTACTTTTCACTATATTACTTGTTACGATACGTGCACTTGTGTCGTGAAAAACGACAACAAGTTTTTGGCGCTGTTGCCGGGAAATTGTTTATTATTTTTTGTTAATATTAATACCAAGCAACCTTAGTCTTAATTTAAACTTTTTTTTTTCTTTCTTATTTTCAGGTACTATTGTTCGTGGTATGCGAAGAGCTCGAAGTCTAGAACTTCTCCCTTTTGATCTAGAATCAGAAAGAACTTTACATCGACTTCAAAGGGAGAATTTACAAGCTTCAACTCACACCCATACAATGGCTAAAGCAAACGATACAAAGACTTTGCGAGAGTTAGGGGTTTCTCTCATGCAAGAACTTCAGACTAGTATTCAGAGGCCTGTCATCCAGGCAATTAATTTTGAGATAAAGCCGGCCATCATTCAGATGATCCAAAAGTTCAGTTTGGCGGCTTACTGAACGATGATCCGAATGCTCACATCATGAACTTCTTGGAGATTTGCGATCTTTTCAAACACAATGGTGTTATTGATGATGCCATTAGACTGAGACTCTTCCTTTTCTCACTTCGAGATAAGGCCAAGAGTTGGTCGCACTCTCTTCCTGCTGGCTTCATTACTACTTAGGATGATCTGGCCCAAAAATTTCTTGCCAAAAATTTTCTTCCTGCCAAGACAGCTAAGATGCGGAATGATATCACATCTTTTATGCGGTATGACTCAGAATCATTATATGAAGCTTGGGAAAGATACAAAGATCTGCTCAGAAGATGTCCTCATCATGGGTTACCTAAATGGCTTCAGGTGCACACTTTCTACAATGGGTTAATTGGTCATACTAGAAGTTCTATCGATGCTACAGTAGGCGGGGCTCTCATGGGAAAAGAAATTGATGAGGCTTATGATTTAATTGAGAAGATGGCTTCCAATAATTATCAATGGTCTATTGAGAGAAGTTTGCCAAAGAAAGGTGCAGGAGTTTATCAGTTGGATGAGATCAGTGCATTATCGACACAAGTGGTTGCTTTGTCTAAGAAATTTGACACTATGAGTGTACATTCAGTCCAAAGCCCATTTGTAACATGTGAATTTTGCGGGGAAGGGCACACAAGTGGTAGATGCCCAACGAAAGTTGAATCTGCTCAATATGTTGGAAACTATAACATGCAACAGAACAACCCATATCCAAACGACTATAATCCAGGTTGGAGAAATCATCCAAATTTTTTTTGAAACAACAATCAAAGACCATCATCTCCAGCAAAGCAAGTAGTCCTTCCTGGGTTTCAAGCACAAGCCCGAGCTCTTGTCCATGAAAGGAAGACATCTACGGAAGAGATGTTTATGAAATTCATGGAAAAAACTGATAATCTTATTCAGAATCTCTTCAGGAGCATAAAACATCACTTAGAAGTCAAACTGAATTACTTCAAAGTCAAACAACATCACTTAGAAATCTTGAGACACAAGTGGGCCAGCTTGCTAATGCGATTAACAATTGCCTAATAGGATCTTTTCCAAGCGATACTGTACCAATCCTAAGAGTCATAGGAAAGAAAAATGCAACGCCATCACATTAAGGAGTGCGAAAGAAGTAGAAGTGGGTAGCAAGAAGCATAATGAGAAAATTCAAGAGAAAATGCCTCCAGTCTACCCACCACCACCTTTTCCTCAGCGTCCTCAAACCAAAGTGCCAGAATTGCCACCCAAGCCTCTTGAAGTGAGAATTATGGGGGAAAAAGAAATTGAAAAAGCTCAAGAAGAGGAAACGAAACCTCTAGTCTACCCACCACCACCTTTTCCTTAGCCCCTTCAAAAGCACAAAGTTGACAAGCAATTTTAGAAGTTTCTTGAGGTATTTAAAAAGCTCCATATTAATATACCTTTTGCTGAAGCTTTAGAACAAATGCCTAAATATGTCAAATTTATGAAAGAAATATTATCCAAGAAGAGGAAATTTGATGAGATTGAGATAGCTGCAGTTACTGAAGAGTGCAACGCTATCTTTCAAAAGAAACTCCCACCGAAACTCAAAGATCTAGGAAGCTTCGCCATTCCATGCGCCATTGGTAATAAATTTTTTGGTAAAGCTTTATGTGATTTGGGGGCGAGTATCAATTTAATGCCTCTTTCTATCTATCGCAAACTTGGTTTTGGTGAAATAAAACCCACTATAGTGATGTTGCAACTAGACGATAGATCCATCAAACATCCAAGAGGCATTGTTGAAGATGTGATTGTCAAGGTTGACAAAATTTTCTTTCCTGCTGATTTTATTATGCTTGACATGGAGGAGGATAGTGAAATACCCATAATTCTTGGGAGACCATTCCTAGCTACTGGTAGAACTCTCATTGATGTGCAAAAAGGAGAACTTACCATGAGGGTTCTAGACCAACAGGTAACTTTTAAAGTTTTTAAGGCTATGAAGTTTCCTAATGAACTTGATGAATGTTTGGCAGTCAAAGTGGTTAACAGTGATTCTAAAGAAGCATTCAACGAAACTTGTTCCACTAAACCACTTGAGACAAGTTTAAATTCTAATTCTAAGATGTATGGACGCCAAAATTCTATGAACGCCAGGCCTCATAAAGCAAAGGAAAAAGGAGAGAAATGGTTCAAGTGGAAGGATGCCGGCTAATGGGCATGAGATAGTTAAGCCGATGACTATAAATCAAGCACTTCCTGGGAGACAACTCAAGTTCTAAACTTTTTCTTTTCTTTTTCAATTTTAATTTTTAGGATATTTTTATTAATTTCTTTTTACATTGTTTTCTTTAGTAGTGAGTACTCACCCAACTTGGACAAGCATGATGAAGTCTAAGAGGAAAACTAAAGCTTCTCTGTTGCTTTCATCGATAAGGGAGTTTTCTTGTTCTTACTTTTTTTATTATCAAACATTGAGGACAATGTTTGTTTTAAGTTTGGGGGTGTGTCTTTAGATTTATTTTAGTTTGTGTGATTGTTTAATTTTATTATTAGGAGTCAATTTTTTTATGCGCTGTTGAAACCCCTGTTACCACCATATCCCAAGTGGTATAACCCAAATACAAGATGTGATTATCACTGCGAATTACTGGGCATAGCATTGAAGACAGTGTAGCATTCAAAAGGAAAGTGCAATCTCTTATAGATGTCAAGTGGATCGATCCAACAACATTGATTGATAGAGGACTGGGAAAGGGTAATTAGGATTGGGAGATTTACGGAAATGATGTAGAAAGACTTTAGTCTGATATGATGTAGTAGGATTTCACTTTTTCAGTAGCCGGCTTTTATAGCCTTAGGATGCTAGGAAAAATAAAGTGCTTGTAAAGACAGTTTTAACCACTGCTCAGATTTTGTAAACATGGTTTATACCTTGTAGACATTGATATGGGAATGAATTGGTTATGCTTCAAATTTATGAGGTGTTGATGATTAAGTTCTTCTGATTCCTATTTCCTCCTTGATATCTTCCCCTTTGCATTTTGCATTCGATCAATTATTTGTCATACCATATATTCATACATGCATCTTGGTAGCATCAGGTCGCATTCATGACAAACATAGTCAGCATAGTTTTTCTATATATATTCATGCATTAATTTGATTACTCTTTACATGCATTGATTTTGGCATCAGGTTGCATTCATGACAAACATAGTCAACATGTTTTCACTATATGTGTCCATACATTACTTTGTTTATTCTTCACATGCATCAAATGACATTCATGGCTCACTCATCATGACACGCACTTGGGGGAATAAAACAGAAATTTCCTTGGCTTTAAAACTTTTTGAAGAAATTTCCATTTTAAATCAGAGGTATAAGAAGTACTGAGTACCTTTTTAATACAGGCTAGAGCTATGGAGACTGAACAAGCTACCCGAATGGAAAGAATGGAAAAGGCACAGGAAGAATTGCGAGAAAAGTTGGAAAAATCTCAAGCTGAATCTAGAGATCAGATGACTAAATTGATGGAGTTGATGTCCACTGTAATCAAGGGAAAAGGATACACCAAAAATTTGATCGCCAAAGAAGGGCTAGAGACATAAAAGGGTCAGATTGAGGTCATGATGTTGGATGGCCAAAACACAGTTAATCCCAACATCATCCTGAACTTAGATGATCCAGCTAAACAGGAAAAGTTGAAAATGGTTGCATCGGATGAGGTTGAATTGGAATATTTCCCATAGGAAATATCAGTTGTTAGATGAAAGGCTCCGGACGATGGAAGGTATAGATGTATTTAGGAGTGTACATGCGAAAGAACGTTGCTTGGTCCCCGATTTAGTCATTCCTCCTAAATTCAAGGTCCCCAACTTTGAGAAATATGATGGGACAATCGATCTTTCAGCCTACATCACTATATTCAGCCGAAAGATGACAGGTCATATAGATAATAATAAACTTTTGATCCACTGTTTTCAGGATAGCCTCAGCAGGTTCGCAATTAGGTGGTATAGTCAGTTGAGCAAGGATCAGATTTGCTCTTGGAATGATATGGCTAGGGCATTTCTAAGCCAGTACAAGCATATGACTGATATGGCGCCTGACCATCTCACCTTGCAAAATATGGAGAAAAGATCTACTCAGAGCTTCAAAGAATATGCTCAGCTGTGGATGGACATGGCTACCCAAGTACAACAACCTTTGACACAGAAGAAAATCATCGTCCTTTTTGTGAATACACTATAGGCCCCGTACTATGATACGCTCGTCGACAATGCCTCGAAGAATTTTGCGGATATGGTAATCTCAGGGGAGAAGATTGAGAATGCTATTAAAGATGGGAAACTTGAAGGAGAAAGAACGTCCAATGTCGAGAGAAATGGGGCACCTAGAAAGAAAGAGGAACATGTCCAAGCTATGGGAGATTTCATCCCATATTCTCAATTCCCCTCATACCAATCATGTTACCCTACTAAGGTATCTCCAAGCCTTTATCCTTACCTACCGATCCAAGCACCTAATCCTATACCAATCCTTGCAACAAGGCCTGCTTCTAAAAAAGGACCGCGTGATAACCAAGACAGATTTCCAATCCCCATCCCTGACCTACTACCATTACTAATAAAGAATCAATACCTTACCTCTGTGCCTTTGAAAATAGCTCCAAATCCATCAGCAAGGAGTTATGACCCTGACAGGAAGTGTGATTATCATTTGGGGGTAGTTGGGCATTCAACTGGAAAATGCAGACAACTAAAGGAAATGATTGAAGGTCTTATTGTTGGTTTATTACTACACTACCTCAGGCTCATGCAAAAATATGATAATCAAAGTGCAGCAAAATAAAACAAAGAAGCACCCGAAGTACAATAGGATCTTAGGCTTGTGTTTCCATAGGTTTATAACATTCAAAAACAATTAAATCACCCATATGATTAAAAGTTACCTACTTAAGATATCGTAACCTTAAGTTGCAGATCCTAATCTCGAATCCAAGATCTAAAAAGCTTCAAACTCGTTGAAGACCACAAGAAGCACAATTGTCCTTCTTCTAGAGCTAGTCCACACGAACAGCTGATGTGTCCTTCTCTAAGGTATGGCGATTCACTTGTGCTAGCAAGTTGATCCTAAGATCACAATCAAAAGATCTATATTCTTGTGTCTTTCTCCCTTAATCAATCTCACTCAACTAGGTGAAGAAGCGGCAAGGAGAACACCATGGTATGAGGAATTGTGGCAAGCCTTAGAGAGCTTAGGGAGGCTGTGATGTCACTATTTTGCTAGGTTAGAGTTCTCTTCTTGAAACCAAACTTTTCTTAAGAAAAATCAGAATATCACAAATAGAATAGAGCTAGCTTGGGCGGCTACAACCTCTAAAATAGATTATGTAGTGGCGCACACCCTAATCCCTATCTCTTTATGCTTGGCCAGCCACCTATAACTTATTGCACAAGGTTTTTATTAATCCACTTGGACTTAAACTATTTAATTCTAAGATGGATCAATAGGCCCATTACATTATCTAATAATGATAATGGTCCAACAATCTAATGCCTTAAGTTGGGCCAACCATCCTTAGTGGACAGTCCTAAATTAAAATAGTCGCTTTGGACCCTTTCTAATTTTGTCATGCTTATTTATTGGATAGATTAATTTCTAAATGAAAGTAATTTAATTCTCAATTAAATTTTCTTTCTCCCCATGAAATAATTCATGTCATTAATCAATTAAAATCATCTCATGATATTATTCCAATACAGTATAGTCAATCGCAATTCACTTGGTACATCTATATGTCAAAGTCGACTACTATACTAGATAAGACTTCTTGATTCCTCTTATCTTATTAAGACAGTGTCCTTGGATTTCTCAATCTCAATTATGTCTGTAGACACCTAATTTTGTCCAGACCACTAAAATAGGTATGTTTTCTTCCTTAATTGATGTTTCAGAATGTAAAAAGACTTTTTTCATCCTGCAGGTGGTACTCCGAGACTTAGTTTAAGAGGGTGGGCATAAAAAGTCAAACTCAGAAAAAAGTCAACCACAAAAAAAGTCAAACTCAAAAAGGTCAACCCTAAAAAGTCAACTACTAAAAAAGTCAACCCACTTTCAAAATCAAGATTTGAAGTTCAATTGAAAAATGGCGATAGAATTTTGATAATCCGAGGTCTACATCGAAAGATACGGAGTTCGAAAGTTGGGATTTAGAGATTCAGTAGAAAAGAAACCCTAATTCAAGAAATTTGGGGAAAAGTACTTAAACGAGCGAATTGGTCAAAATTGAAGGTTCCAAATGAAAGATAAGCACTGACTATGGGTAACAGAGAAGCCACTTGAAAGAAAAATTGAAAGAAAAGTCAATCCGGGAGAAAACCGAGAATTAGGGTTTTTTGTGGATTTTGGTGAAATCGGGCAGAATTACAGAAATGGTCCGATTTGGTAAGACTAAAGCCCCCAATGGATGAATAATGATTAAAAAGGGATAGCCCAAGGCTCAGCTTCAAGAAAATCTAAAAATCGGACTTGTTTTGAGCAAAACTAGGTTTTGGAGGCAAAAGGGCAAAATTGGAAAATTTGGGAAAAATAGCAAATAGACTCCAAAAATTATAAAAATTAGCAAATCTTATTCTTAAATCATTTGGAAGAGATTGGTGAAATAAAATTTTGATTCGGAGTTCGTTTGCAAAATGGCCAAATCCCGGGTCTCTAATGTAGAAATTCAAGAAGGAAAATCCTGGAAAAATAGCAAATGAATTCCAAATCTTTTGAAAATTTCCCAATCTCATTTTTAAATTATATGGAAGAGATTGGAAAAATAAAATCTTGATACGGAGTTCGTTTGTAAAATGGCCGAATCCCGGGCCTTCTATGCAATAATTCAAGAAGATAAATCCCGAAAAAATAGCAAATGGACTCCAAAAATTCTGAAATTTTGTAAATATCATTTTTAAATTATTTAGAAGAGATTGGCGAAATAAAATCTTGATTCAGAGTTCGTTTACAAAATGGCCAAATCCCAAGCCCTTATGTAGTATTTCAAGCAGATAAATCCCGAAAAAATACCAAATGAATTCCAAAAATTATGAAATTATAGATCACACTTTTAAATTATTTGGAAGAGATTGGTGAAAAATCTTGATTTGGAGCTCGTTTAAAAAATGGTAAAATGTAGGGGCATAAAAGGGCATTTTTGGAAGAAAAATCCAAATAAATAGCAAACGAATTCGAAATTTTTTGAAAACTTCCAGAATTCAATATTTTATTATTTTAAAAGTATTAAAAAAATAAAATTTGAATTTGGAGTCCGTTTTCCATTTATTTGCATCCGGGGGGCAAAATGGTCATTTTACCCAAACAACCGAAAAGGGCTTCTTTTGGCCTTTCAAAAAATCAGACTTGGGCTGGAAAAGAGAGTGTTAGCTTGCCAAGGCTCAAAGGAAGGAGGAAGCGTCTGATTTTTCAATCAAATGGCCAAGAATTAAGAGTTAGTTAGAGATTTTTTTTTGATCAAGCCATTGTGATCAAGGCACATAGCCCAATTCATGAAGAGGGAGAGTGTCAACATTATTCTTGAATAGCTGTAATTATAGACAGCTAATATGCTAATCTAAGGGTGATAATTTCATGATTTTTCACCTTGAACCACTAGCCCTTGGATAGAAATTGGTTGGAATGAAAATGACAACATCCTAGGTGCGGAGAGAGGGTCCATTCAGCTGGCTATAGGGGGAGGCAGAATTTTCATTTTTCTTCACTTCATATTTTCAGATTTCTTCTTGTTTTGCTTAGTTTTTCTCTCCTTGGTTGTAAGCAAAAAGTAAAAGTTTAGAAAGAAAAGGAAAGTTTGAAGAGATAAAGCTTGAAATAAAGCTTTTTGAGGTTGCTTTTAGCACCAACTCTTGCACTTTCTTCATATTTCATTCTTCTTTTTGCTATTTTGATTATTATTTGATGAGTTTTCTTTTTAAATAAGTGATTTTTTTTTTATGTTCTTCTTAAGTTCTTTCTTCATCTCTTTCTTAAATAATTTTTACAAATTTTTTTCTTATTTTTCTTTAATGGCCGAATAGCCTATATTTTATTATTATTATTATTATTGCTGTTTTTGCTTTAATTTATCATGTCATTTATGTTATTTTCTTTAATCTTGATGCTTTAAGTGTTCTTCTACTTCATATACTTGAATCATGTTTTAATTTGGTTGCTTTGTTTGTTTCCATTTATGAGTTAAATATCATGTTCTTGCATTTTTAATTTTTTGTTTTCATAATGTTTAAATTTGTTGATGTTTTATATTTAGTATATCAAGTGTTTGTGAAAATGCTTGTTAGTTTTAATATCTCTACTTTGTGTTTGCATGATTTGAGTGTTACATTTTAGTTGAGCATGTTAGTATATCAAGTGTTTGTGAAAATGCTTGTTAGTTTTAATATCTCTACTTTGTGTTTGCACGATTTGAGTGTTATATTTTAGTTGAGCATGTTAGTATATCAAGTGTTTGTGAAAATGCTTGTTAGTTTTAATATCTCTACTTTGTGTTTGCATGATTTGAGTGTTATATTTTAGTTGAGCATGTTAGTATATCAAGTGTTTGTGAAAATGCTTGTTAGTTTTAGTATCTCTACTTTGTGTTTGCATGATTTGAGTGTTATATTTTAGTTTTGCATGTTAGTATATCAAGTGTTTGTGAAAATGCCATGCTTGTTTGGAATCATAAGTCATTCAGCCACTCCATGTATTCTAGCATTATGTGTGCATTTTTGCTATGTTAGTTGATAGGTTGGCATTTACGTGATATTTGGTTGAGTTTTTGGTTTAAGCATGCCTTGTGTTTGTGTTATTGCCATGCATATTTTAGATGTTAGGTTAGGCTTATCTTGCCATTCATGTTCATGCATTTTAGACCTAGGTTACATTAAATGCCATGCAAGGTCATTTAGGTCTAGGTCACTATATTAATGCCATGCATTTTTCATGACATTTAGGTTTAAAACCATGAATTTCATGCATCATATTTGCTGTATTTTTTTCATGCATTTCATGTCCATGCCACTTGACTAATGACTTAGGCCAATTAATGGTTCAAAGTCACTCTCTTGAGCACACTTGGGGAAAATTAAGGTTTGTCAAAATGATTATTCTACCTTTGTGATGTTTTTTTACTTATCCAATTTTTATCTAACTTTTAAAAAGCCCTAGCTACTGTTTGTGAGTCATTTTGTGAGTCTTAAATATTTTTACTTTGATTTTTAAATGATTTTATCAAAGGCAAAAATGTATTTTGGCAAAACAGTTTTTTCACCGAGTACTCATACTTTCCCGACTTTTTTGGGCATTCATCTTTAATCAAAAAATTAAGCTGATTTCTTTATGTGTATTTTTACATGTCCTGAGTCTCCAGTATTGTTTTCAGATTTTTTTGAATTTTTACAAATAGGGTAAAAAATCATGGCTTAAATCTGGACAGTGGAGTCAGAATTGAATTTGAAGGAAAATTATTTTTCTGTTTTGGTTAAGTTACTTAGAGGGGGCTGATTAGGAAGTTTAGCTACTGACTTTGGGTAGTTTCTAAGCCTTTTTAAACTCTAAAGATGATTTTTAAAATCTCAAGTTAAGGGTGGTCAAGTCCGGGATTTTAAACTTAGGAAATTAGAGCCATTTAAAAAAGATTTAGCCCATTTTTTATTTTTGATCTAAGCTTTTCAAAATTGTTTTCAAACAATCACAAAGTATTTTGGTTTTAGAATATTTAATTTGACATATTTTCCTAAGGTAGTCGGATATCTTTTTAGATATACGGATTTCCTCAATTAAAGGAAAAAATACATTTTCATGCATTGCATTTTCCATATTCATGCATTATATATAAATGTGATTTTTGCTATGATAATTTCTATGATATTGTTATGATTTTGAGTTATGTTATATTGTTTATTATATGATTTGGAATATTTCATGATTTCCGATACTTTTTAATTAGTTATTTTTGTCATATTATTTAGCATATTCTATGTTCATGCATTATTATTTTCATTTTTATTTTCATGCATATTATATGATAGTATTATTTTATATTTTATGTCATTTAAATTATATACCATATCATTCATATTTTCCATGTCATTTAAATTATTTCATCTCATATAGAATATATTATGTTACCTAGGTCATTTCATTTAGGATATATATTATGTCATTTAGGATATTTTATTTCATTTAGAATATATCATATGACTTAGGATATTGCATCTCATATAGAATGTATTATGTTAACTAGGTCATTTCATTTCATTTAGAATATGTCATATAACTTAGGATATTTCATTTCATTTATAATATGCTAAGACATTTAAATCATATCATATCATTTAGGGTGCATTATATTATTTAGATTTTGCTATGTCATTTTATTTATGTCATGCATATACATGTTCATATGTTTTAAAATGTTTTCAAAAAGGTAATGATTTTCAATAAAATAAAGATATTCCCGAGTTAAAATAATTCATGAGTTCTCTGTCGGGTTTGCTGGGGAGGATATCATCAATTATCATTAATAACGGAATATCTTCTTTAAAAAGAGAATGATTCGGAAAGTTTTCCAAAACTAATAAAAAATTCAATATTTTGCCACGTTTGTTGGGGAATATTGGAAAATTTTGAATTTATAAATTTCGGATCATTTTTAATTAAAAATGGAATTATTTTTCTTTAAATTGGGAATTAACTTGAAATACTAAATTTAAAACCAACTTTACAACGAGATTTTAGATAACACACGATTAATAAGGTACCATTTTATACGGGCTTTTTGGGGGTGCTAATCCTTCCCCATACGTAATCGAGTCCCGAACCCGTTTCTTTGATTTCTCTGGTTTTAAACGCAGACTTGAAATTGGTTTTAAAAATGTTTTAATTAATTTTTAAAATATTTTATAAAACCTATTTTAATAGGTGGCTGATGACACCTAGCTAAAAACGATTGGTGGCGACTCCATGTCATTTTCAAGGTCATTTTCAAAACCTTTATTTTTCTAGAGGAATTAAGTTGACTTTTCCTCGGTTTTTTTTAATGTCACGCTTAACGAATAATAAAGTCTTGCGACGAGACTCGTTATTTTTTAGGTTGCGATAGCTTGGCGACTCCGCTGGGGAACATTAGAGAGCCAGGCCTAGAATTAGTCGTGTTTTATCAAAGTCTCGATTTTGTTGGTTTAATTGGTATTTAATTTTAATTCCCAAATTTTTAAAATAAAAGAGAATTTTGAAAATAAAAAAAAATATTTTAATATGTCCATATTCATGTGCATTCATATTATTATTTTTTCTCTGGTTATCTTGTTGCGTATATTTATATGTTTGCTTGGCTGATGCTTTACATTGTTTGATTTTAATGGGGTATTTAGAATAAAGGGTGTAGAATAGGTAGTGACAGGTTTGTTTTGTTCCTCTGCACACACTGTATTTGCATTTGCATAACATGAATCCTCTACCAGGGTTCCGTCCTTTTAAGTGGGAGTAAAGTAACTACGCTTTCGTGATGTTCCTCCGTATGGGCTAGTGAAACACTTACGGAGTATAAAGTACCTAATGCCTTCGTGGTAATTCTCCGTACTGGCATAGGAAAATATACTCTAACGAATTGAGCCCACTTTTATCGGGGTGCCTTACTAGCCTTCACCGGCGACAGTGAGGAACAATTCGGGGCCTTAGAACCGATTCACCTTCATATAGTGAACCTAGGCGAAGCCATGCCAAATTTCTGTTAGATACCCGAAGTTTAAGAACACGTGGAGGAACATTTCGAACCTTTTACTATCTTTCTATATGTTAGATACAAATTGGGTGATGATGAACGAACATCATATCGTTCTTATTTTTTATTTTGTCCCAAAGGCGTCGTAATGCCGAAGCTCTGTTTAAATCTTTGGGACATTTAAAAAAAAAAAAAGCATGTTGTTATTTATGTTATATTTGTGAATTCATTTCTTTACTAATCTATTTCTTTCTGTTTTCTTTTCTTTGACAGGCATCATAGACTTCATCATACATTTGGAGTTTATTAGCCTCGGGATAGTTATCAACCCAAAGGACTTTCATGGAGTGTCAGGTTATTTCAGTGATAGAAGATCATGCAGTAGTCAGGGCACGGTCGAAAAAAGATTAGAGGGAGGATGGTGATTGCCTCAAGAAAGATTATGTGTCAGTATTGCCGAAAAGGGTCAAAGTGGATCCTAGACAGAATAATCTTCAAGGGTTAGCTGACATTTGGAATCATTGGAATGTATCAGAGAAAGAAGCCTTCACTCAGAAATATATAGATATAGCACTCTTAATTCCGATTCAGGTCAATAGTGGGTTGATTCAGGCTATGGTACAATTTTGGAATCCTGCTTATAGATGTTTCACTTTTAACAAGGAGGATATGACACCACTGATCGAAGAATATTCAGCACTATTACGTATTGAATGTCATAATCCTGATCGAGTATATTTGAAGGAAATGAAACCTTCGGGTTTTAAGAAGAAAGTAGCTAGGATCACGGGAATGGATACAACATGGGTTGAGAGTCATGTGGACACAAAGCAGAAAAGTGGATGCATTTCGTGGGAAACTCTCTAACAGTTGATATTGGGTTGTTCCGACAAAGAAAAAGCCAGGGACATCTTCGCTCTAGCCATCTACGGGTTAATCATATTCCCGAAGATATTGGGTCATGTGGATATAGCCGTGTTTAATCTCTTTGAAAAGTTAGGACAGAAGATCAACCCATCTCCGGCCATCATAGCTGAAACTATCCGATCCCTGAATTTTTGTAAAAGTGCAGGACAGGGGATAATCAAGTGGTGTGTACAACTCCTTTATATTTGGATTCAAAGTCACTTTTGGAAGATAGAAAATGTTTCCTTCAAACCGTACATGAAGATTTTAGTTCCGATTAGGGAATTCATTCAAAATGATTGGCCTAAAGACGGGAATAAAGAGAAATGGGTCAACATGTTTCGGAATCTACAAGGGGAGATGGTGACTTGGAGAGCCTTATGGATGGTTCCTATGCCGATTGTGTACAAATGTAGGGACAACCTAGGAGTTCCACTACTCGGAATTTGGGGGTCTGTGAGTTATGCGCCTTTGTTGGTGCAAAGACAGGTTGAGTCTCGACAATTCACACCCGTGACTCATAATCTAGGATCATCAGAGTTCACTTATGGGGAAGATGGATATTATAGAAAAGTGCGGGCAGTGATTGAAGCATGGAAGAAAACTCACCGGATAAAAGTGGCCAGATATGCCAACATCGTCACACCTGATTACCTGGTATGGAGGGAATTAAGGGTTAATGATAGATTGTTGACATCAGAAGGGGAAGAGGTCCAGTTCATGAATCTGCCACCGAGGGAAATGCCATCAGAGTTAGAATCGCAAGGGCAGAATTTGAAATAGAAAAGGCCCGGATGAGCAAGGAGATTGCCCGACTGCAAGAAGAGCTTCAGGACATGAAAAATTGGGAATCAGCTCGGGAAAAAGAAAAGGAACAGATCAAGAGAGAAAGGGACACCACTAAGGGTGATCTTTGGGAATTACATTTTGAGAACAAGAGGTACCGCTTCGAGCTCAGATTTGAGGGGACTCTCAAGACTTCCGGGGAGTGGGAACATGAGGTCAAAAACCTCAAGAAGGAGAATAACTAGTGAAAAGAGAAAGCAAAACATGAGGAAGCCCGAGCAAATCGACTGGAGAAACAAGCTAGGGAAAGCTTACATGGCGATGCTTTTGCTAACACGTCAAAGGGTCATGAACAAGTAGGGATCAGATGGAAGAGCAAGGCAATCAAAAGAGGACAGTGAAGAAGGTCTAGGGTCCGAGAGAGTGATTATAGGACCAGTATTTTGTAATAGTCTTTTAGGAGAGACAGATTATCATGTTGTCTTAAGCAGGGATCTTTTCTTTGATGTATTTAGTTCCAGGAAATCAATGAAAGACCGTTTGGTTGGAATTATCCCGAGGCCAATACTTTAAATACATTCATCATTCACTAGTTATTTCTTTTATATATTTTATTTGTTCATTCAGTTATAATCATTCATTTATAATCATTCATTTTTATTAATTGTTCATACAATTAGTCATTTATTTATTTGTTCATTCATTTATTCTTTATAATTAGTCATCTAAGTTCATGTACTTAGTCATTTACTTAGTTGAGCATTCACTAACATTTGTTCATTCATTTATTCATTTTTAATAAAATAAAATAAGAACTGTGTCAATAATTTCTAATCCATGGTTTTTAAAAGTAAAGGTACAATTGGTCGCACTCAGAAAGAACCAAACTTCCAACACCCTTACAATACTCGATCTCGAACAAGGGCCATGGAAAATGATCAGCTTGCCAGAATTGAAAGAATGGAAAGAATTCAGAAAGAACTGCAGGAATAGTTAACTAAGTTCAAGAGGAGACACGGGAACAAATGACAAAACTCATGGAGATGATGAGCACTATGATGAGGCAGAAGTGGCCCGGAGAAAATTCAGCTACTAGAATGGGGGCAGTGAACCAGGAAGATCGACCAGAAGTGTTACAGAGAAATGGCTAGACATCCTAACCTGTGGGAAATGAATTCCTAACTGGGGCAGCATCCTACATTTATATCCAACCAGCGGCCGAAGCACAAAAGTTCAGTCTTAAAAAGGGTAATATCGGAGTGGATCCAATTGAGGTTGAAGTTCCAGACTTCGAAGAAATGGCGGAAAAGGAAAGGCCAAAATGACTGAATTGAAGAGGGTCGAAACCACTGAATCTCAGAAGAAATATCAGCTGCTGGAAGAAAGGTTAAGGGTAGTTGAACGGGCAGAGTTATTTGGCAGTGTAGATGCCAAAGAGCTGAGCTTGGTACACGATCTAGTAATTCCCCCAAAGTTCAAAGTACCACACTTTGAAAAGTATAATGGGACCACCAACCCATCAGCTCATCTGACCATGTACTATAGAAGGACGACGAGGCATGATGATAATGAGAAACTGCTTATTCATTGCTTCCAAGATAGCTTAACAGGGCCAGCCACCGGATGGTACAATCAACTGAGTCGTACCAAGATTTGTTCATGGATAAATTTGGCCAGGGCTTCATGGAATATTATAAGCATGTTTCTGACATGATACCGGATAGGCAGTCATTACAGAATATGGAAAAGAGGTCCAATGAGAGCTTCAAAGAATATTCGTAGAGGTGGAGGGATCTGGCCACACAAGTACAACCCCCTTTAACTAGCAAAGAAACCACAGTGCTTTTCATCAACACCTTGAAAGCACCTTATTATGACAAATTGGTGGGAAGCGCTACCAAGGACTTTGCAGATATGGTAATATCTAGGAAAATGATTGAGTCAGCTATTAAGAATGGGAAGATGGAAGGGGGTGAGTCTTCTACCCCAAGGAGAGTTTTTCCTGCAAAGAAGAAGGATGAAACACATGCAGTAAGCTTCAGCCAATACCCCTATACACTTCCTACACCATACACACCACCAAGGCCCTATACTCCTACCACACCTTATGCACCTCCGACACCTTACACACCATATCCGAGGTATAATCCTTACTACCCCAATGTCAACCACCTTAACCAAAACCCAAAACCCATTCCCCTACACCAATATACCACAATTGCCATTTCCAACTGGTATATCCCCTCAAATAACCCTTCCTAGAAATACTGTCCCAAACACTTAGGGTCCTGCGCGCAATGACCAACTTCACCAAGGAACGATAAAAAAACCCAATTTGATTCGATTCCTACCACCTACGGTGAGCTATATCCAAAACCTTGCAGAGTCAACTTGTTGCACCCGTGTACCTCAAACCTCTTACACCTCCATATCCAAGATGGTACAATGAAAACACTAACTGCGCATACCACACGGGAATCCAAGGACATTCGATTGAAGATTGCCTTGCCTTCAAAAAGAAAGTCCAAAGCCTGATCAATGCTGGGTTGTGAAGTTTGGATCAAAAAATGGGTCGAACGTAGCTAGAAACCCATTACCTGGTCATGCTGGGAATCAAGTAAATGCAATATTGACCGGAAAAGGCAGAAGATTAAAAAGGGATATTAGGGAAGTTAAGACTCTGATGTTAATAGTATGGGTTGAAATGGTCATGGCAGGATTGGTGGAAGATATAGATAGTCTGAAAATGGTTGCAAAAAAGATGCATAATTGGTGCCCGTTCCATAAGTGTGGAGGCCATGACATACAGGATTGCGGGGACTTTCGGGTTAAAGTCCAAAGGATGATGGATAATGGGAAGCCCAATTCTACGAGGAGATAGAGGAGAAAAATAGAAGTCATTGAAAATGCAAGTGGCTATGGGGTAGGAAGACCCCTGATCATCTATTATGATGAACCGGAGAAGAAAGTTATGCCAGTCATTGAGGAAAATGCACCCAAGTTAATTATTGATTTACCTGTTTCCTTTTCATACAAGGAAAACAAGGCTGTACCATGGTAATACGATTGCAGCATGGTTATGCCTGGGTCTTCAAGACAGCAGGATATCACAGGTGTAGGGCATTTAACCCGAAGCAGAAGGTGTTATGCTCCGGAAGCTGCTGAACAGGGGTTAGCAGGGAAAGACAGAGGAACAGATAAAGGGAAGAAGGTAGTCGAGCCAATCCATATTGAGATGGATTTGCCAAAAAAACAGAGAGGGGATCAGCCTCGGTTAACAGAATGAAAGAACCGGTATGTGAGAAGAAAGCCTGTGAGTTCTTAAAATTCATAAAGCACAATGAGTATAGCGTGGTTGAACAACTGCAACGTCAACCAGCTAGGATTTCAATCTTATCCTTTCTTTTGAATTCAGAGCCACACAGAAATGCCCTGTTAAGAGTATTAAATTAGGCATACGTAGCTAATAATATATCAGTAGAAAAATTGGACAGGCTGGTGGGAAACATCGCAACAGATGACTACATATTTTTCAGATATGAAGAGATACCACGCAATAGTATTGGATGAACGAAAGCTCTCCATATAACTACCACTTGTAAGGGGCACATATTACCAAGGGTCCTTTTGGATAATTGATATTCACTAAATGTGATGCCTTTAGCAACCCTATCCAAATTGCCAGTGGATATATCTTATATGATACCAAGTTGCACAGTGGTCAGGGCTTTTTATGGAACAAGGAGAGAGGTTATGGGAACCATTGAAGTTCCTATGGAGATAGGCCCATGCATTTATATGGTGAACTTCCATGTCATGGATATTAATCCATCTTATAATTGCTTGTTGGGAAGGCCGTTGATACATTCAGCTGGGGCTGTACCCTCGTCTCTTCAACAAAAGCTGAAATTTGTGATGGAGGGCCGTTTGATCATAGTATCAGGAAAAGAAGACATAATAGCCTCCACATCTACTGAATTTCCTTATGTTGAGCCTAATGAAGATGCCGTAGAGTGTTCTTTTCGGTTTTTGGAATTCGTAAATGCAGTTTTCGTCGCTGAAGGACGAAAAATTCTGAAACCAAGATTGTCCAAGAACACAAGGCTAGGAGTAAGAACCACCGTGGGAAAAGGCTGCAGGGCTGGAAAAGGTTTGGGGAAATATCTTCAAGTAATGGCTCGAGCAATGAAAGTAATAGGAAAGAAAGATCGGCTTGGCCTAGGGTATCTTCCGAAGGCCCATGAGAAAAGGAAACAAGTTGAAAGGAACCGACAAAGGAGGATGGCCCGTCTTGCGGGTATGGATATTGAATGGGAGCCTATGACATTCCCACCTATCTTTCACAGCTTCCGCTCAGCCGGTTCTCTGTTCGGAGAAAAGAATTCTGATGATGTGCTCGTAATGATAGAGCAAGACTTTGAGAGATTCCAGGTGAATAGGGATGAGTAGATGTATGATGTGGAGATCTGCACGACTGAGGAAGAAAGAATTTAAAAGAGAGAATGCTAACTGGATGGTGCGACCTTGTCCACCAGTATATAGACTAACCAACTGGAGTGGGACTGAGTTGCCCATAGTTTTTAAGTCTATACCAACGTAATACTTTTAAAAAAGCAATCTTAATTATGTTTACCCAGAGATATTAAGAGTTTTTTCTG
Organism: Fremontodendron californicum; assembly: GCA_030761205.1. NCBI lineage: Eukaryota > Viridiplantae > Streptophyta > Magnoliopsida > Malvales > Malvaceae > Fremontodendron > Fremontodendron californicum. The sequence goes on from JAULJL010000008.1 coordinate 19,391,211, forward strand.
TAATGGGCTTTTTAAACATTTTCATTCAATAAATAACAAGCACAATGCATTTTATCCATATTTGATGTGTCTATATTCTTTCATTTTTGTTATTTATTTTGTTTTCATTATATATTTTCCTATATTATTTCTTCTCCACCTATTTATAGGTGTATGGATATGGAATATGAGGACCTTCCTGTCAATAATTCTGAAATTGATTTTGAAAGACCCATTTGCACGGGTGATTTTGAGGCTAACAAAGATACTGAGGATTATGGTATACCTCCGGATCGATTAAGGAAAATAGAACAAGAGGAGAAACAAGTACTTCCTCATAAGGAGTTATTGGAAACGATAAATCTGGGAAATGGTGAAGAGATAAAGGAAGTCAAAATCGAAACTTCATTGTCATCATCAATAAAAAGTGAATTGATAGCTTTGCTCCAGGAATATGCGGATGTATTTGCATGGTCTTACCAAGACATGCCAGGGTTAGATCCAGATATTGTGGTTCATAAGCTCCCTTTAAGGCCAGAATGCAAGCCAATTCAGCAAAAGTTGAGAAGAATGAGGCCCGACATGCTGTTAAAGATAAAATAGGAGGTGAAGAAGCAATTTGATGCTGGATTCTTAGAGGTGGCAAAATATCCAGAATGTGTGGCAAATATTGTTCCAGTACCAAAAAGGATGGCAAGGTGCGGATGTGCGTTGATTACCGAGATTTGAACAAGGCCAGCCCTAAAGATAATTTCCCTTTGCCCCATATTGATACTATGGTGGATAATACAACAAAGAGTTCTTTATTCTCTTTCATGGACGAATTCTCAGGATACAATCAGATCAAGATGGCACCGGAAGACATGGAGAAAACCACATTTGTTACAATGTGGGGAACCTTCGCTACAAGGTAATGCCATTTGGGTTGAAGAATGCTGGGGAAACATAGCAAAGAGCCATGGTGACCTTGTTTCATGATATGATGCATAAGGGAATTGAGGTCTACGTTGATGATATGATCGCAAAGTCACAAGGAGAAGAGGAGCATATTGAAAATCTTAAAAAGCTCTTTGAACGATTAAGGAAGTTTAGACTCAAGCTAAATCCGGTAAAATGCACATTTGGAGTCACCTCGGGGAAATTGTTGTGTTTTGTCGTCAGCAAAAGAGGAATTGAGATTGACCCAGATAAAGTGAAGGCTATTCAGAATCTACCACCACCTCGCACTCAAAAGGAAGTAAGAGGCTTTCTGGGGAGATTGAATTACATTGCTCTGTTTATTTTACAATTAACCGACAAATGTGATCCAATATTTAAGTTACTTCAAAAACATGATCCAGGAGAATGGATGAAGGTTGTCAGATTGCATTTGAAAAGGTTAAACATTATCTATCCAACCCACCAGTATTAATGCCACCTATTCCGGATAAACCAATGATACTGTATTTATCAGTATTTGAAAGATCCATGGGTTGTGTTTTCGGGTAGCTTGATGAAACTGGAAAGAAAGAACAGGCACTTTACTACCTCAGCAATAAATTCACAGATTATGAGTTGAAATATTCATCGGTAGAGAAGTTGTGTTGCGTCTTAGCTTGGACTGCTCGAAGACTCAAATAGTATATGTTGTATCACACAACGTGGTTGATTACTAAGCTGGATTCAGTTAAATACATGTTGGAAGCACCTTCTTTGTCAGGGAGAATGGCAACATGGCAGGTCCTATTGTCAGAGTACGACATTGTATATGTAAGTCAAAAAGCTATCAAGGGCAGTGCAATGACTGAATTCTTAGCAAGCCGGGCAGTGGAAGATTATGAGCCGTTGAACTTTGACTTCCCGAATAAAGATTGATGTATGTGTCACAAGCAGACGAGATTCCCCTAAAGAAGAAAGTATTGGAAAATGTACTTTGATGGCGCATCAAACGCCATGGGGCACGGAATCGGTGCAGTGCTTATATCCCATAAGAAGATTATTATCCTTTCACTGCTAGATTGGATTTTGATTGTACAAATAATACAGCCGAGTATGAAGCGTGTACTATGGGCCTTCGTGCTACAGTGGACAGAAAGATTAAAGTATTGGAAGTTTTCAGAGACTTAGCCTTGGTGATTTACCAGCTATGAGGAGAATGGGAAACCCGAGATACAAAACTAATTCGATACGAAGAACTCATACTGAGTTTATTGGAGGAGTTTGAAGAAGTGAATTTCAACTACTTTCCTCAAGAAGAAAATCGGATGGCAGATGCTCTGGCTACTTTGTCATCAATGTTTAAAGTGAATGAAGGGGCAGAAGTTGCGTCGATCAAGGTGAGCATATATGAGTCTCCTGCCCACTGTTTGAGTATCGAAGAAGAAGCAGATGGTCTCCCTTAGTATAACGACATCTTACAGTACATCAAGAATCAATAGTATCTAGAACAAGCAACAGAGAATGACAAGAGGACTCTAAGAGGGCTAGCAATGGGTTTCGTTCTAGATAGTGAAATTCTCTACAAGAAATGGAAAGATCAAGTCCTATTGAGATGTGTCGGATCTGCCGAAGCTCGAAGAATCATAGAAGAGGTCCATGAAGGGATATGTGGCACTCATGCTAATGGTCACATGCTTGCTAAACAGATTATAAGGGCAGGTTACTATTGGTTGACAATGGAAGAAGATTGCATTAGTTATTCTCGAAAGTGCCATAAATGTCAAATTTATGCAGATAAGATTCATGTGTCGCCATCGCCATTACATGTCATGACTGCACCTTGGCCTTTTTCAATATGGGGAATGGATATGATCGGGCTATTACCCCGAAAGCTTCAAATGGACATCGTTTCATCTCGGTGGCCATAGATTATTTCACAAAGTGGGAAGAAGCTGCGTCTTATGCGAATGTAACAAAATCGGTGGTATGCAGATTCGTCAAGAAAGAAATCATATGCCATTATGGGTTGCCAGCAAGAATTATTTCGGATAATGCTCTCAATTTGAACAATAAGATGATGAGAGAAGTGTGTACTCAATTCAAGATCACAAATCATAATTCGGCACCTTACCGTCCAAAGATGAATGGCGCAGTAAAAGCAGCTAACAAGAATATCAAGAAGATTGTCAAGAAGATGACCAATGTGTATAAAGATTGGCATGAGATCTTGCCCTTTGCTCTTCATGCATATCGTACTTTGGTCCGCACATCTATAGGAGCAACACCGTCTTCTTTGGTATACGGGGTGGAAGCAGTGCTACCTATTGAAGTTGAGATCCCTTCACTTATGGTTTTGATGGAAGTTGGCCTAGAGGAAGCATAATGGGTTAGAGCTTGTTATGAACAGTTGAATCTCATCGAGGAGAAAAGATTGAAAGCAATTTGTCACAGGCAGTTGTATCAGAAAAGGGTGATTCGAGCCCACAACAAGAAGGTTTGTTCCAGGCAGTTTCGAGAAGGGGAATTGGTACTGAGGAAAATTCTCCCTATAGTAAAGAACCCGAGAGGAAAATGGGCTCCAAATTGGGAAGGACCCTATGTGGTAAAAAGTCCTTTTTTTGGAGGAGCATTGATTCTAACTTGGATGGACGGAGATGATTTTAGACATCCCGTGAATGCGGATGAACTGAAGAAGTATTATTCTTTAAAAAAAAATGTATGATGTTGTGCACATGGAAATTCGAATGATTCCAAGTGTAAAAATAGAAATTCTATATATCTATTTCCTCTGAGAATTGGTTTTCAAAGAGAATAGTCATGCTTGATATGATGAATGGCCATCTTTCATATTCCTTTCACTAAGAAGAAATTATCCTTAGTCACCCCTTTAAGCTTTAGGAATTATTCCTTTCTTTAAACCTTGATCAAGGATCACCCTCTATACTGGAGGGAAAATGCGAGGAAAGATAATCAAAATTCATGGAAAAAAGAAAGCCATCGGAAAATGTGGCAAATAAAAGCCAACAAAGCAAAAAAAAAAAGAAAAAAAAGTCCAAAAAGGGACAAATGTTTCAAGAACGAATTCTCCTCAGGAAATAATCCTTGATCCAATCACCCTTAAACATATTTTGGGCCTATTTATCCTTTCTTTCTAAACCTAAACCTTGGCCTACATTACATGCTTTAAAAGCCTATTTTGATCAAGCATGGATATTTAATTTGAAAGGTTATTCTCAGAATTCATCCCATCTTTTGAATTTATATTTTTACCTTGAAAGCATTTAGAATTCTCAGATGCATGGTATAATAAAAAAATGGGAATGAAAAAAGAATGTAAAAGGAGAGGTTTAAGCCGAAAACACGCAAATGGCGACTTAATACCGAATGGAGGACACTTGAGTTGAAAACCCATAAAGGGCTGCTCAAGTACTGATCAAAGTTTGAATCAATGCTCCGTGTAAAGGGGGAGAAAGTATCTGACAATCAGAGGAAAGGGGAACAACTCAGTCTGATGTAACTACAGAAGCTAAGAGGTTACCCAAGTGAATTGCTCGTTCAAGAGAAATTTCAGATGGTTTGAAAAGGGAGGGGTCCAAGATATTCCGCATCCGGGGCATCTACAGCCTATAACCTTACATTTGTTTCTTATAAACTTTGATATTTATTATTTAAAAAACATTTCTTGCAATCAATTCTTGTTAACCGTTTCATGACAATTTTTGCTTGATTCATATTCTCTTTCATATACTTTTGAGATGCATTATGGTTGTTATTAAATTGAATGATGATTAGTAATAAAAATCTTTAAATAAAGGGATTTCAAAGTATTACTAAGGAATATATTTAAATCTTGGGAAAGGTTTGGAAAGTTCACCAAGAAAAGAAAACAGTGAACGTGGTGGGAACTCCATCACGAAGTCAAAAAATCTGTGAATTTTAGCGAAAGATAGAAACTGAGACTGTTTGACAAGTTATCTTGAGTGGGGCATCGATGAAAAAATTGAAGACTCCATCATGAAGTCGGATAATCTGTGAACCTCAAAGAAACCATGGATTAGAAATCATGGCACAATCATTTGATTGCATTTATTCTTAGGAAATATACAAGCATTTGCAAAGCATGTCATTATCATAATTGCATTTAGCTAACAGTGCAGAAATCAGGAAAACTTGGACTTCCCCAAAGTGAACTCGTTCTGTTTTTCAAAGGAGTCGAGTCCCTAGATCACCATCGAGGTACGTTTCCTTTCCAAATCAAACTCATTTTGCATTCTTAAAAAATTCGAGCCTTGAGACCGTCGTCAAGGTATTTTTAGTCACAGTTTTAAAGACCTTTTGGCACCAGTTTTAAAGACCTTCATGCACCAGTTTTAAAGACCTTCGGGCACCAGCTTTAAAGACCTTTAGGAACCAGTTTTAAAGACATTCAGGCACCAGCTGTAAAGACCTTCGGGCACCAGTTTTAAAGACCTTCGGGCACCAGCTTTAAAAACCTTCGGGCACCAGTTTTAAAGACCTTCGGGCACTAGCTTTAAAGACCTTCGGGCACTAGTTTTAAAGACCTTCAGGCACCAGCTTTAAAGACCTTCGGGCACTAGTTTTTAAAGACCTTCGGGCACTAGCTTTAAAGACCTTCGGGCACCAGTTTTAAAGACCTTCGGGCACCAATTTTAAAGACCTTCGGGCACCATTTTTAAGATCTTAGGGCACAATTTTTTCTTTTGAAAATTGAACCCATTTCTTAAGACGGGTCGAGCCTTGATTAGTCAGGGAATTCAATTTAAATTTAAATTTAAATCTTCAATTTACAGCTGTTTAAAAATAAAATAAAATGGAATGATGAAAACTGAAAAAATGATAGAGAAGTGATAACTCGTATAATTATATAGTTTTTAGTTATGTTTTATTATTGTTTTGTGTCAAATACGAGTTATTATTGCTTAGTCTAATTGTGTTTATGATTTTTTATATTTTTATGTAATTTGGTGTTTTTCACGAGTTTCTTTGAGTGATTTCAGATTACTAGGTTAAATAAAGAATTAAGGGCAAATCCAGTTCAGTTCCAATTCTGACACCTTTTGTCATATCAGCTATATCTGGAATTTCACTGAAGCAATAAGGCTGAAATTTTAACCGTGCAAATTTAAGGGGCATATCTATCTTTTTCATGCTTTACACTTCTTGAAACGGAGTCGTTTTCCCTAGCGAAATCAACCATCAAGTTGGCTGATGTGCAATGACGTCTGTGCTGACAAGTTTTGCTATTTTGACCATATCTTCTGATCCACATCAGCAAATGAGCGGATTTCAACGGCTATGGATCACCGACTGATAGGGAAACATTTTTCTAGAAGACCATTGGATCAGATCAAGCCTCCAATATTGACAAAATCGACCATCAAGCTGGCTTATCAGAATTGTCATACAATATGACGAAAATTGTTAGAAAAATGCACCCACCTATTATACCTACCTTTGAAATTTATAAAGCTTGTCTCTTGTCATTTAGCTCTCCAAAATGTGTATAAATAGAGGGCCTTGGATGATTGTAAGAGAATCATATTATACATTGGTAGGATATTAGCCATTGTAATAAAATTCTCTAAGTTTTCTTCTTCTTTCCTTTCTCTAGTTTTCTTTTTCTTTATTTACTTATGCTTCTTACATTTCTATTCATTTTATTCATATCTAGTATGTGTTGCTAATCATATTGTTGAGGTGATGAGGTGAAGCTTTTGGTAAATGCTAAGGTTAGTCTCTTAAACATGAGCTAAAATGAATCATCATTTATAAACACTAGTATAGATAATATTTTCTTTTGGTTTAAAATCATACTTGCAAAGTAGGGATCTTGATTCATTATTGACAATGAAAATGGCACAGTAAATGCTTGGTTTCATAACCTTGATTTGTTGTAGACATATACCTTGGCATAAGGAATGCTTGGACTCTTTTTATGAGTTTCGAGGACACCAAATGAACATAATATCATATGCTATGGACATTGGACAATTTGGACTGAATTGCTAAACCTTCCAATTGGAACCTCCCTTATGTGTCGATTTCAATTGTGTAATAAAACAAGATTAATCTTAGCATAACACCAAGAGTGGATTCTCTAACCTCAACATCTTTTCTTATTGTTTTTTATATCTTGTTTGATTTCTTTTATGTTATTTTGTTTATTTTGTTCTCTAATATCTTGTTTATCTTGTTTTGTTGTTGATTCCCTAATATCTTGTTTACTTTCTTTTTCTTATATATTTATAAACTTATACTTACTAATAAGCTTCCCTGTGGTTCGACCTCGGACACCCGAGAATTTATTACTTGAACATAACCTGCACTTGGGTTTACAACTCTTAATTGAGTCTCCATCAAGTTTTTGGCGCCGTTGCCGGGGAAGCAATACTAAGTATAGAAGTTTATAAGTATATTTATTTTTATTGGCTGGTTATACTGCCTAATTTGTATATTAACTTTGTTTTATTTTTATTGGCTGGTTATACCGCCTAATTTGTATATTAACTTTGTTTTATTTTTATTGGCTGGTTATACCGCCTAATTTGTATATTAACTTTGTTTTATTTTTATTGGCTGGTTATACCGCCTAATCTGTATATTAACTTTGTTTTATGCTTGTTTGGCGAAGTGATTTTAGATCTCGTCGTTTAGTTAGATTTTATTGTGAAACTTTTTCAGGTAATCTTTCTAATACAACTCCTACCATGGCTGACAATGAAAGTGTTCATGCTGAAGATGAGAACAGACAAGTACGCACCATGGGTGACTACTTGCAACCAACTCGAAGCTCATCACCCTCTTGTTTTATTTTTCCTCTCAATGCAAACAACTTTCGTTTTAAACCAGGTATGATAGCTTTGCTTCCAAATTTCCATGGGTTAGAATCGGAAAGTGCTTACTCGTTTCTAAAAGACTTCGAAGATGTATGTGTCACCTTTAATGACCAACAATGTACAAATGAAATTGTCAAGCTAAAATTATTTCTTTTTTCTTTAAAAGATAAAGCAAAAATTTGGCTTCATAATTTAAAACCAAGGTCAATTGGCACATGGCAAGAATTACAAACTGAGTTTCTAAAGAAATTTTTCCCAGCACATAAAACTACTGCTTTGAAAAGACAGATTCAAAATTTCAATCAAAATCAAAATGAAGAATTTTTTCAGTGCTGGGAGCGTTTTAAAGATTTGTTAAGTTCTTGTCCACATCATGGTTTTGAAAAATGGCGTCTTATTAGTTTCTTTTATGAAAGTTTAACTCCCGAAACTAAACAATTTGTTGAAACAATGTGTAACTGTGAGTTTCTAGAAAAAGAACCTGAAGAAGCCTTTGACTACCTAGACCATTTGGCAGATAACTCTCAAGCCTGGCACACAGATAATTCCTCTGAAAGTTCCAATAGATCTAATCTTGTTTCTAACAGAGGTAAATATCATTTTAGTCAAGAAGATGAGAGAAAAGCTAAAGTAGCTAATTTGGCTAGAAAGATTGAAGCCATGGAACTTAGAGAAGTAAAAGAAGTCAAAACGGTTAAAAATGAAGAAAGTTGTGGAATTTGTGAAATCATGGGACACCCCACTTCTGAATGTCCAAACATTCCCATTCTTAAAGAAGCGTTGCATGATCAAGTAAATTCCATAAACACATTTAAAAAGCCTTTTCCTTCTCCTTACTCTGAAACGTATAACCCTGAATGGAGAAATCATCCCAACTTCAGTTGGCGGAATAATAATCATGTTCAGGTACCACAATCTCAAAAGTCGGGCAACACTTTTTCCTATCAACCTTCACGTGTACAAACCTTGGAAGAGACATTGCAAGCATTCATGCAAACACAAGCAAATGTGTATAACCAAACTTCACAGGACATCAATGAGATCAAAAACACCTTGTCCACATTGACAGCTTCATTACGCACTCAAGAAAAATGTAAGTTTCCTGCTCAACCTCAGCCTAACCCTTCTACTCAATGTCTTGTTTCTTGCTCCAATGAAACTCAACAGGAAAATACCAGTTCTATCACAACTCTTCGAAGTGGAAAGGCAATTGACAAAAACATTCCATCAAAAGACCAAGATCCTCTTTCCCCTCCGAAAAGTAATGGTAAGGATGATGGTAAGTCTGAACTTCTTGAAAATTTGGACAAAGAAAAAGGTATGCATCCTGCTCCTTTTCCTCAAAGGTTGCAAACAATAAAGAATTTGAATCAAAATGCAGAAATTTATGAACTTTTCAAACAAGTTAAGATTAACATTCCTTTATTGGATGCAATCAAACAAGTTCCATCTTATGCTAAATTTTTGAAGGACATGTGCACAGTTAAAAGGAAACATAATGTACAAAAGAAAGCATTTTTGACGAAAAGTGTGAGCTCAATCATTCAGCACCTTACTCCACCAAAATTCAAAGATCCTGGATGTCCAACAATCTCATGCATCATTGGAAACACTAGAATAGAACGTGCATTGCTTGATCTTGGTGCTAGTTGAAGATGTTTTGGTTCAAATTGATAATTTTTACTTCCCTATTGATTTTATTGTTTTGGACACACATCCTGTTGCAAATCCAAATGTTCAAATTCCTGTTATATTAGGTCGTCCATTTCTTGCAACTTCTAATGCTCTGATGAATTACAGGAATGGTATTTTGAACATTTCTTTTGGAAATATGACTTTAGAATTAAATGTGTTCAATATTTGCATGCAACCTGGTGATGATTCAAAAGTACATGAAGTGGATTTCATTGAAGAACTTGTTCATGAACGTCTCACCACTACCACATTCCATGATCCTTTAGAAGCTTATTTAATTGAATGTGAGTTTGATAATGCTTCAGAAATTTCACACACTGATTCTTTGTTAAATTCTTTTCTGGTTAAGCATTGTTGGAAACAAAAGTTTGAGGAACTTCCATCACTCACAAATGTCACTGTACCATCAACTATTGAACCACCCAAGCTGGATTTAAAACCATTGCCATCCGAGCTAAAATATTCCTTTTTGGGTAGAAGCACTTTTGCAAAGAAGCGACGAGCAAAGCGCATGAGTTCAAATTGCCACAAATGTGCACGATGGACGTGTAACGGTAAATGTCGTTCTATTGGGATTCCGTCCTCTAATCGAGATGATAAAATTGAATTCATTAAGGATGGACTGAGTAAGGAGAATTTGGGTAATATCCAACTTTCTCTTGAGACGCATCCTAGTGGAGACGTACAAAGAGAAATTCTTGATTTATGGCCGCAATTCCAAAGGGAATGGCAACATCTTGGGAATCTGATGTTAAAAGACCCTGTTTGCCAGCTTGTAAGAAAACTGGATGGGAAGCATATCCTCGACTCATAGAAGGCGTTTAAGCCGTTTCTGGACGTAAAACCAGAGGAAGATGTGAGCCACAATCACAACTACAATAAATAACTTCTCAGCTTTTGGTTTGATTTGCAATAACTTTATTTCGGTTTAATTTACATGTTGTTCGATTTGTGTAATTATTCTCCTTTTTTTTTTCTTTGCATTGGTCTTTTACGGTTGATTTTTCTTCTCTTTTTGATTTTCTTCCTGAAATCACGCTAAAATCTTTTGTTAGGTTAACATTTTCTTCTGACAGGTCAAATACACTTTCGGCGACATTATTACTCTTGACTTTTACGGTTGATTTTTCTTCTCTTTTTGATTTTCTTCCTGAAATCACGCAAAAATCTTTTGTTAGGTTAACATTTTCTTCTGACAGGTCAAATACACTTTTGGTGACATTATTACTCTTGTTTGATTCACTACTCAGTCCTCTATATATTACACCATGTACTCATTCTCTTTCAGGCACTCGAAAAAAAAAAAGAAAAAAAAATGGAAAGTACTTCGTCCCAACGCATAAAAAAAATTTGTGTCTTTAGAGGTGCTTATCCAGGGAAAAATAACATATTCGCTCATGAAGCCATAAGAGTTGGAGTAATACTTGCCCAACAAAAGATCCAGTTGATTTATGGAGGCGGTAGTACGGGTTTAATGGGAGCAGTCGCTACAGCAGCACACGCCGGAGGAAGTCCAGTTCTAGGAATCGTGCCAAAACTATTCACAGATTTTTGTGGACCTACCTTGGGTAAGGAAATACAAGTCTGGAGTATCCCTGAACGGATGACAATCATGTACCATTCTGCCGATGCATTCATTGCTTTACCAGGAGGTCTGGGTACATTGGAAGAAATAGCTTGCGTGGCTTCTTGGTCACAAATAAGAAACCCATTGGTTTGCTTAATATTAATGGTTATTTTAGTAATTTGCTTTCATATTAGATAATGCTGTGGAAAATGGATTCATGTTTTTAGAGGCAAGGAGAACCATAATTTCTGCTACAACCATTGAAGATTTACTCAAAAAGCTCCAAGCTTATGAGTATTTATCTGCTACGGTTGTTTCGCAAACGCTCGGAAAAAGAAAAAGAGATATGAACGAGCAAGGACTGGATTGCACTTTGTCTTTGTGACATTATCTAACATTTTGTTTGTTGTATCTCAGTTATAATAAGTGGTTAGCAACCTCTGCAGGTAATATGTCCCTTGCCCCCTACTAAAAAAAAAAATTTGTTGTGTTTTAAGACATTTAGAAGTATTCATTCTGAACAAGGTCTGAGTAAGGGAGACTTGAGACATACCTTGTCAGTTTGATTTTAATCTTTTTATGTTTACTTGGTAATTTTTGTTTAGTATTTTAGGATTATTTAGGTTGCATGAGTTTGTTTTGAGTCTAGTTATTCCTATTCTTATGTTATTAGTTCTTTTCTCTTACACATGATTCTTTCATTTGGGTTAATAGACTTACATTGAGGACAATGTAAGAATTAAGTGTGGGGGGAATGATTTAGGATTTCTTTTAATTTTGTCTACTATTTTTTTATGAGTCTTTATTATTATTATTATTTTTTAGTGTGTTTTAGTTCCTTTTTAATACAATGATGAGATATGAATTGCATAGGTCTAAACTGGTTATTAGTGAGAAGATTTTCATGAGAATTAAGCTTGATACTAATTTTTATGAGCCAATGTTAATATGATATGTTGATTGAGAAAGAAGCATGTTTAGACTTAATCTGACTTGTATAATCATCCTTGTGAGTTTTTGAGCCTATAATGATTGATGCATTATACAAATCAATCTAATTTCTTTCTTGAGTGCTCTTATGATTACATGATTCTCTAGAACTTGCTTTAAACCGTTTGAGACTATATTGATACATGTGACAACATGAATATGATAGAGGCATTAGGATTATAACCAGAGCCAAACAGCCATCCCTTATTGATGTTCCAAGAGAACATCCCCACTAGTGAGCCAATTTGAGCCTACATTAAATATGATGTTTTATTGGTAACCACAACTTACACCTAGCCTAAATATACTTATATCCTTACCCTTGTTCTAAAGATGGATTATATATTTTGAGACATTGCAAAAAACAAGGGATATTTTTAGTTGAAAATTTGGGTTGGAAACAAAAGATAAGTGTGGGGGAAGAAAAGAAAAGAAAAAGTCAAGAGAAAAAGAAAGGGATCATTGTCAATACATTCCCATATTAAAAAAAAAATCTTCTCTTGAACTTCTAGTTAAAGTAAAGAAAAAGATGTTACAAAGTTGGTTAGAATGAAGCAAAGGCTCAACATGAATATTTAGCCTATGTGACTATGTACTTGTAAAGAGTTTTGAGAAGTTTCTTTGTATGATCTTATTATGTCTCTAAACTTTATGAACTCTTTGGAACCTTTGTGATATCTTTATCCTTTTGTTCTTCAACCACATTACAAACCCCTTGGCCCCATTACAACCTTGATTAAAGACCTCTTGATTCATGAAGTTGTATGATCTAAATAGTGGAGAATAGGTGGACAAGCAAGCATATGGTAGAACTATTTTCATGAGATTGATTGAGTGTAAACACTTTACCACTACTTTAAAGAGTGAAAATCATGAGAGTATCCCATGTGAGAGGTTGAGATTAAGTTGAATATGCACTATTTTGATTGAAATATGTTATGTTAATATTGGCTTAACTCATTTATTTACATTCAAGCATGATTTTTTGTGAAATTCTTTGAGCTATTGATTAGTTTACAAGACTTGTTCAAAGATTGTCTCTAATTTATATTGAAAGGATTAGGAGTAAATATTTTTAGTGTATGTAGTTTACTTATATTTTAGTTTTTCAATGTTTGTGGGTATCGTTCTAGCAAACCCTCACAAGACTAAACTCGTCCACTAGGGACACCTAGGGGTTTAAAGGTTTGTGTCACATGCTAAGTGCCACCGTGATTTCCTACGAAAATGGATTAGATTAGATTTTCTTATTTTATTTTTATTGAGTCGTTGCTAGGGACTAGCAACAATCTAAGTGTGGGGGTGTGATAACTCGTATAATTATATAGTTTTTAGTTATGTTTTATTATTGTTTTGTGTCAAATACGATTTATTATTGCTTAGTCTAATTGTGTTTATGATTTTTTATATTTTTATGTAATTTGGTGTTTTTCACGAGTTTCTTTGAGTGATTTCAGATTACTAGGTTAAATAAAGAATTAAGGGCAAATCCAGTTCAGTTCTAGTTCTGACACCTTTTGCCATATCAGCTATATCTGGAGTTTCACTGAAGCAATAAGGCTGAAATTTTAACCGTGCAAAGTTAAGAGGCATATCTATCTTTTTCATGCTTTACACTTCTTGAAACGGAGTCGTTTTCCCTAGCGAAATCAACCATCAAGTTGGCTGATGTGCAATGACGTCTGTGCTGACAAGTTTTGGTATTTTGACCATATCTTCTGATCCACATCAGCAAATGAGCTGATTCCAACGGCTATGGATCACCGACTGATAGGGAAACATTTTTCTAGAAATCGACAAAATCGACCATCAAGCTGGCTGATCAGAATTGTCATACAATATGACGAAAATTGTTAGAAAAATGCACCCACCTATTATACCTACCTTTGAAATTTATAAAGCTTGTCTCTTGTCATTTAGCTCTCCAAAATGTGTATAAATAGAGGGCCTTGGATGATTGTAAGAGAATCATATTATACATTGGTAGGATATTAGCCATTGTAATAAAATTCTCTAAGTTTTCTTCTTCTTTCCTTTCTCTAGTTTTCTTTTTCTTTATTTACTTATGCTTCTTACATTTCTTTTCATTTTATTCATATCTAGTATGTGTTGCTAATCATATTGTTGAGGTGATGAGGTGAAGCTTTTGCTAAATGCTAAGGTTAGTCTCTTAAACATGAGCTAAAATGAATCATCATTTATAAACACTAGTATAGATAATATTTTCTTTTGGTTTAAAATCATACTTGCAAAGTAGGGATCTTGATTCATTATTGACAATGAAAATGGCACAGTAAATGCTTGGTTTCATAACCTTGATTTGTTGTAGACATATACCTTGGCATAAGGAATGCTTGGACTCTTTTTATGAGTTTCGAGGACACCAAATGAACATAATATCATATGCTATGGACGTTGGACAATTTGGACTGAATTGCTAAACCTTCCGATTGGAACCTCCCTTATGTGTGGATTTCAATTGTGTAATAAAACAAGATTAATCTTAGCATAACACCAAGAGTGGATTCTCTAACCTCAACATCTTTTCTTATTGTTTTTTATATCTTGTTTAATTTCTTTTATGTTATTTTGTTTATTTTGTTCTCTAATATCTTGTTTATCTTGTTTTGTTGTTGATTCCCTAATATCTTGTTTACTTTCTTTTTCTTATATATTTATAAACTTATACTTACTAATACGCTTCCCTGTGTTTCGACCTCGGACACCCGAGAATTTATTACTTGAACATAACCTGCACTTGGGTTTACAACTCTTAATTGAGTCTCCATCAAGAAGAATGAAAAAAAAAAACTCCCTTCCCTTTCCTTCACATGTGATTTCACTAACCGTACAAAATTAGTGTTTGTTTATCTTTGCCTGATTCCTGATTCTCAGCAATAGCCAAAGAGGGGCTGCTATAGACACCTAATTTTGTCCAGACCACTAAAACAGGTATGTTTTCTTCCTAAATTGATGTTTCAGAATGTAAAAAGACTTTTTTCATCCTGCAGGTGGTACTCCGAGACTTAGTTTAAGAGGGCGAGCATAAAAAGTCAACCCCAAAACAGTCAACCACAAAAAAGTCAACCCCAAAAAGTCAACTACTGAAAAAGTCAACCCATTTTCAAAATCAAGATTAGAAGTTCAATTGAAAAATGGAGAAAGAATTTTGATAATCCGAGGTCTACATCGAAAGATATGGAGTTTGGAAGTTGGGATTTGGGATTTGGAGATTCAGTAGAAAAAAAACCCTAATTCGGGAAATTTGGGGAAAAGTGCTTAAACGAGTGAATTGGTCAATATTGAAGGTTCCAAATGAAAGATAAGCACTGACTACGGGTAATGGAGAAGCCACTTGAAAGAAAAATTGAAAGAAAAGTCAATCCGGGAGAAAACCAAGAGTTAGGGTTTTTTGTGGATTTTGGAGAAATCGGGCAGAATTATAGAAATGTCCGACTTGGTAAGAATAAAGCCCCCAATGGATGAGTAATGATTAAAAAGGGATAGCCCAAGGCTCATCTTGGAGAAAATCTAAAAATCGAACTTGTTTTGAGCAAAATCAGGTTTTGAAGGCAAAAGGGCAAAATTGGAAAATTTGGGAAAAATAGCAAATGGACTCCACAAATTCTGAAAATTTGCAAATCTCATTCTTAAATCATTTGGAAGAGATTGGTGAAAGAAAATCTTGATTCGGAGTTCGTTTGCAAAATAGCCAAATCTCGAGTCTCTAATGTAGAAATTCAAGAAGGAAAATCCTGGAAAAATAGCAAATGAACTCCAAATCTTCTAAAAATTTGCAAATCACATTTTTAAATTATTTGGAAGAGATTGGCAAAATAAAATCTTGATTCGGAGTTCGTTTGCAAAATGGCCAAATCCGGGGCCTCCTATGAAATAATTCAAGAAGATAAATCCTGGAAAAATAGCAAATGGACTCCAAAAATTCTGAAATTTTGCAAATCTCATTTTTAAATTATTTGGAAGAGATTGGCAAAAAAAATCTTGATTCGGAGTTCGTTTGCAAAATGGTCAAATCCCGAGCCCTTATGTAGTAATTCAAGCAGATAAATCCCGAAAAAATACCAAATGAGTTCCAAAAATTAAGAAAACTTTCAGATCACACTTTTAAATTTTTTGGAAGAGATTGGTGAAGAAAAATCCTGATTAGGAGCTCGTTTAAACAATGGTAAAATGTGGGGGCATAAAAGGGCATTTTTGGAAGAAAAAATCCAAATAAATAGCAAAAGGACTCTGAAAATTTTGAAAACTTCCAGAATTCAATATTTTATTGTTTTGAAAGTATGAAAAAAAATTTGAATTTGGAGTCGCTTTGCCATTTATTTGCATCCGGGGTGCAAAATGGTCATTTTACCCAAGCAACCGAAAATGGCTTCTTTTGGCCTTTC
Organism: Fremontodendron californicum; assembly: GCA_030761205.1. NCBI lineage: Eukaryota > Viridiplantae > Streptophyta > Magnoliopsida > Malvales > Malvaceae > Fremontodendron > Fremontodendron californicum. Next base: position 19,407,623 of record JAULJL010000008.1, read on the forward strand.
AGAAAATCAGACTTGGGCTGGAAAAGAGAGTGCTGGCTGCCAAGGCCCAAAGGATGGAGGAAGCTTCTGATTTTTCAACCAAATGGCCAAGAATTAAGAGTTAGTTAGAGATTTTTTTTAATCAAGCCATTGTGATTAAGCCACGTAGGCCAATGAATGAAGAGGGAGAGTGTCAACATTATTCTTGAACAACTGTAATTATGGACAGCTGATATGCTAATCTAAGGGTGATAATTTCATGATTTTTCACCTTGAATCACTAGCCCTTGGATGGAAATTGGTTGGAATCAAAATGACAACATCCTAAGTGAGGAGAGAGGGTCCATTCGGCTGGGTATTGGGGGAGGCAAAATTTTCATTTTTCTCCACTTCATTTTTTCAGATTTCTTCTTGTTTTGCTTAGTTTTTCTCTCCTTGGTTGAAAGCAAAAAGAAAAAGTTTAGAAAAGAAAGAAAAGTTTGAAGAGATAAAGCTTGAAATATAGCTTCTTGAGGTTGCTTTTAGCACCAACTCTTGCACTTTCTTGATTTTCCATTCTTGTTTTTTCTATTTTGATTATTATTTGGTGAGTTTTCTTTTTAAATAAGTGTTTTTTTATGTTCTTCTTAAGTTCTTTCTTCATCTCTTTCTTAAATAATTTTTACAATTTTTTTCTTATTTTTCTTTAATGGCCAAATGGCCTATATATATATTTTTATTATTGTTGCTGTTTTTGCTTTAATTTATCATGTTATTTATGTTATTTTCTTTAATCTTGATGCTTTAAGTGTTCTTCTACTTCATATACTTGAATCTTGTTTTAATTTGGTTGCTCTGTTTGTTGCCATTTATGAGTTAAATATCATGTTCTTGCATTTTTAATTTTCTGTTTTCATAATGTTTAAATTGGTTGATGTTTTATATTTAGTATATCAAGTGTTTGTGAAAATGCTTGTTAGTTTTAATATCTCTACTTTGTGTTTGCATGATTTGAGTGTTATATTTTAGTTGAGCATGTTAGTATATCAAGTGTTTGTGAAAATGCTTGTTAGTTTTAATATCTCTACTTTGTGTTTGCATGATTTGAGTGTTATATTTTAGTTGAACATGTTAGTATATCAAGTGTTTGTGAAAATGCTTGTTAGTTTCAGTATCTCTACTTTGTGTTTGCATGATTTGAGTGTTATATTTTAGTTTTGCATGTTAGTATATTAAGTGTTTGTGAAAATGCCATGCTTGTTTGGAATCATAGGTCATTTGGCCACTCCATATATTCTAGCATTATGTGTGCATTTTTGCTATGTTAGTTGATAGGTTGGCATTTGCATGATATTTGGTTGAGTTTTTGGTTTAAGCATGCCTTGTGTTTGTGTTATTGCCATGCATATTTTAGATGTTAGGTTAGGTTTATCTTGCCATGCATGTTCATGCATTTTAGACCTGGGTTACATTAAATGCCATGCAAGTTCATTTAGGTATAGGTTACTATATTAATGCCATGCATTTTTAATGACATTTAGGTTTAAAACCATGCATTTCATGCATCATATTTGCTGTATTTTTTTCATGCATTTCTTTTCCATGCCACTTGACTAATGACTTAGGCCAATTAATGGTTCAAAGTCATGCTCTCTTGAGCACACTTGTGGAAAATTAAGGTTTGTCAAATTGATTATTCTCCTTTGTGATTTTTTTTACTTACCCAATTTTTATCTAACTTTTAAAAAGTCCTAGCTACTGTTTGTGAGTTATTTTGTGAGTCTTAAATATTTTTACTTTGATTTTTAAATGATTTTATCAAAGGCAAAAATGTATTTCGGCAAAACAGTTTTTCACCTAGTACTCGTACTTTCCCAATTTTTTTGGGCACTCATATTTAATCTGAAAATTAAGTTGATTTTTTTTCCATGTAGTTTTACATGTCCTGAGTCTCCAGTATTTTGTTTAGATTTTTTTGAATTTTTAAAAATAGGGTAAAATTTTTTGGCTTAAAACTGGACAGTAGAGTCAGAATTGAATTTGAATGAACATCATTTTTCTTTTTTGGTTAAGTTACTTAGAGGGGGCTGATTAGGAAGTTTAGCTACTGACTTTGGGTAGTTTCTAAGCCTTTTTAAACTCTAAAAATGATTTTTTAAGTCTCGGGTTAAGGGTGGTCAAGTCCGGGATTTTAAACTTAGGAAATTAGAGCCATTTAAAAAAGATTTAGCCCAGTTTTTATTTTTAATCTAAGCTTTTCAAAATTGTTTTCAACAATCACAAAGTATTTTGGTTTTAGAATATCTAATTTGACATATTTTCCTAAGGTAGCCGGATATCTTTTTAGATATACGGATTTCCTCAATTAAAGGAAAAAATATATTTTCATGCATTGCATTTTCCATATTCATGCATTATATATAATATGTGATTTTTGCTATGATAATTTCTATGATATTGTTATGATTTTGAGTTATGTTATATTGTTTATTATATGATTTGGAATATTTCATGATATCCTATACTTTTTATTTAGTTAGTTTTGTCATATTATTTAGCATATACTATGTTCATGCATTATTATTTTCATTTTTATTATCATGCATATTATATGATAGTATTATTTTATATTTTATGTCATTTAAATTATATGCCATATCATTCATATTTGCCATGCATTTAAATTATTTCATCTCATATAGATTATATTATGTTTCCTAGGTCATTTCATGTAGAATATATTATGTTACCTAGGTCATTTCATTTAGGATATATATTATGTCATTTAGGATATTTTATTTCATTTAGAATATATCATATGACTTAGGATAATGCATCTCATATAGAATGTATTATGTTACCTAGGTCATTTCATTTCATTTAGAATATGTCATATAACTTAGGATATTTCATTTCATTTATAATATGCTAAGACATTTAAATCATACCATATCATTTAAGGTGCATTATATTATTTAGATTTTGCTACGTCATTTTATTTATGTCATGCATATACATGTTCATATCTTTTAAAATGTTTTCGAAAAGGTAATGATTTTCAATAAAATAAAGATATTCTCGAGTTAAAATAATTCATGAGTTCTCTGCCGGGTTTGCTGGAGAGGATATCATCAATTATCATTAATAACGGAATATCTTCTTTAAAAATAGAATGATTCGGAAAGTTTTCGAAAACTAATAATTTTTTTTTATATTTTGCCACATTTGTTGGGGAATATAGGAAATTTTTGAATTTATAAATTCCGGATCATTTTTAATTAAAAATGGAATTATTTTTCTTTAAATTGGAAATTAACTTGAAATACTAAATTTAAAACCAACTTTACACCGAGATTTGAGATAACACACGATTAATAAGTTATCATTTTATACGGGCGTTTTAGGGGTGCTAATCCTTCCCCATACGTAATCGAGTCCCGAACCCGTTTCTTTGATTTCTTTGGTTTTAAACGCAGACTTGAAATTGGTTTTAAAAATGTTTTAATTAATTTTTAAAATATTTTATAAAACCGGTTTTAATAGGTGGCCGACCACACCTAGCTAAAAAAGATTGGTGGCGACTCCATGTCTTTTTCAAGGTCATTTTCAAAACCTTCATTTTTCTAGAGGAATTAAGTCGACTTTTCCTCGTTTTTTTTTAATGTCACGCTTAACGAATAATAAAGTATTGCGATGAGACTCATTATTTTTTAGGTTACGACAATATCTTAATCCATCTCAATTAAACTTCTTCAATTGTGACCTTAATATAGATCTTTTATTCCATTAAGTTTTACCTTAATATGTGTGTGACCCTCTAGGTTCCCAATATGTTGGCAATGATTATAAGTTAATCATATTAACTTGTTATCATAGATCAAGAGCGGGATCTAGCAACCCATCATGACCATCCAAATACTGTGAAGTCAACGTGACCTTTTAGAACCTTTCAGCAACCAGCTTGTCAGTGTAATACGGTCCTTTCACCATATATCCCGAATAGCGCATGAGCATGGTGCAATGTCTACTCATGATCAATCCATATTAGTTCTTCGCAACTTATGATTAACCTTATGAATTCAGAGAAACAACTTTCTCCTAAATCCATTATGCTTTGGCCAAAGACTTAATCAAGTTAATCGACAAATGAGATATGTCTCCAATATCACAGGGAGGGGTGAATCCTCTCTGGATCACTCATTCATCTTCGTATGGTTCATGTCATACCCAATAACACCCTACTTTAAGCATCCTCATGATTGGGACCCGTTCGTGATGAAATCTAAGTATGATACTCTCCATACAGGATGACTTGGTATCACAAGTCTGAGGACTAATTTACACAACTTGTACTAAGAGAAAATTTTCATAGACACTAGACTGATATATTACCAAATGAAGTTCTGTTGGTGGGCCAAGTTTAGTGAACTTGTTCAACAGACAAGCACCTAAATGTTATCCCAAGTATCCCATACTTCAACCTGTATAAGATCGGTTGCTTACTTCATAAGTAAGAAGGCTTAACATATACTAGTCTTTGAGCATTACCAATGCCCCGTCTTGGCAATACAATGACCAGGAACAATTTGAGGAACAAGGCTCTGATGCATAAGGATCTCATAATTATAACTCTTTATAATTCCTTTGCAAGGCCATTATGTTCCATGGGCTTCATCCGATTAGTACTTAATAACTCCTTATTATTGTACTAACATGAAGGAAAACATTGTATCACTATAATCATAGCGAAAGGTATGCAATATTGATTGTGTATCCCAAGCTCAATCTGATTGGCTCTAGGGCATACACCAACAATCTCCCACTTGCACTAAGTAAATCACTAACGCATCTAATGCCGAACTCTTTCGATCAGTAATTGTGTCTTTACAAGGACATTGCTTAAGTGCATCGAGAATATGCTTTATCATATACATGATAATCTTATTATCAAGGTTAATAATTTGGATCACAACGAGACCTAGATTCCATTTGTCGCAACCTAAAAAATAACAAGTCTCATTGCAAGACTTTATTATTCGTTAAGTGTGACATGAAAAAGAACCGAGAAAAAGTTGACTTAATTCCTCTAGAAAAACGAAGGTTTCGAAAATGACCTTCAAAAAGATATGGAGTCGCCACCAATCTATTTTGGCTAGGTGTGATCGGCCAACTATTAAAACCGATTTTTAAAACATTTTAAAATTAATTAAAACATTTTTTAAAACCAATTTCATGTTTGCGTTTTAAACTAGAGAAATCAAATAAGCGGGTTCGGGACTTGGTTACGTGTGGGGAAGGATTAACACCCCACAACGCCCGTATAAAACGTTACCTTATTAATTGTATGTTATCTCAAGTCTCGGTAAAAAAAAAAGTCGATTTAAAATTTATTATTTCAAGTTAATTCCCAATTTATAGAAAAATAATTCCATTATTAATTGAAAATGACTCAGAATTTATAAATTCAAAATTTTCCTATATTGCCCAACAAACGTGGCAAAATATAGAAATTTTTATTATTTTGAAAAACTTTCCGAATCATTCTCGTTTTAAAAGAAGATATTCCGTTGTTAATGATAATTAATGATATCCTCCCTAATAAACCCGGTAGAGAACTCATGAATTATTTTAACTCGGGAATATCTTTATTTTATTGAAAATCATTACCTTTTTCAAAACATTTAAAAAATTTATATGAATATGAATATGTGTGACATAAATAAAATGACATAGCAAAGTCTAGATAATATAATGCAACCTAAATGGTATGATATAATTTAAATGTCTTAGCATATTCTAAATGAAATAAAATATCCTAAGTCATATGATATATTCTAAATGAAATGAAATGACCTAGGTAACATAATACATTCTACATGAAATGAAATGACCTAGGTATCATAATATATTCTATATGAAATGAAATGACCTAGGTAACATAATATATTCTATATGAAATGAAATGAAATGACCTAGGTAACATAATATATTCTATATGAAATGAAATATTCTAAATCACATGATATATTCTAATAAAATAAAATGATTTAAATCACATGGCAAATATAAATGATATGGCATATAATCTAAATGATATGAAATGACATGAAATATAAAATAATGCTAACATATAATATGCTTGAAAATAAAAATAAAAATAAAAATAATAATGCATGGCATAGTATATGCTAAATAATATGACAAAAGTAACTTAATAAAAAGCATAAGATAGCATGTAATACAATAACACCATCATGAAAATTAACATAACAAAAATCACATATTATATAGTATGCATGAATATGGAAAATGCAATGCATGAGAATATATTTTTTCCTTTAATTAAGAAAATCCGTATATCTAAAAAGATATCCAGCTATCTTAGGAAAATATATCAAATTAAATATTCTAAAACCAAAATGCTTTGTTATTGTTTGAAAACAATTTTGAAAAGCTTAGATTAAAAATAAAAACTTAGCTAAACCCTTTTTAAATTGCTCTAATTTCCTAAGTTTAAAATCCCGAACTTGACCACCCTTAACCCAAGATTGAAAAAATCATTTTTAGAGTTTAAAAAGGCTTAGAAACTACCTTAATTCAGTAGCTAAACTTCCTAATCAGTCCCCTTTATTTAACTCAACCAAAACAAAAAAAAATGATTTTCCTTCAAATTGAATTCTGCCTCTACTGTCTGGTTTTAAAGCACAATTTTTTACCCTATTTTTAAAAATTCAAAAAAATCTAAAAAACATACTGGAGACTCAGGACATGTAAAACTACACGGAAAAAAATCTGCTTAATTTTCTAATTAAAGATGACTACCCAGAAAAATTGGGAAAGTACAAGTACTAAGTGATAAACTGTTTTGCCGAAACACATTTTTTTGTCTTTGATAAAATCATTTAAAAATCAAAGTAAAAATGCTAGAGACTCTCCTAAGGACTCACAAACAGTATCTAACACTTTTGAAAAGTTAAGCAAAAATTGGCTAAGTAAAAAAAATCATGAAGGTAGAATAATCAATTTGACAACTCTTTAATTTTCCACAAGTATGCTCAAAATGAGCATGACTTTGACCATTGATTGGCCTAAGTCATAAATCAAGTGGCAATGACATGAAATGCATGAAAATATAGCAAATATGATGCATGAAATGCATGATTTAAAACCTAAATGACATGAAAAATGCATGGCATCAATAAAATGACCTAGATTAAATGAACTTGCATGCATTTAATACAACCTAGGTCTAAATGCATGAATATGCATGGCAAAGCAAACCAATCCTAAACCTAAAGAATGCATGGAAATAACACAAACATATAGCATGCTTAAATAAAATACACAACCAAATATCATAAAAATGCAAACCTATCAACTAGCATGATGAAAATGCACATGTAAAGCATAAAATAGAGGGGTGGCCGAATGGCCTCATGCTTTAAAATGAACATGGAATTTTCACAAACACATGATATACTAACATGCATAACTAAAGAATAACACTCAAATCATGCAAACATAAAGTAAAGGCATGAAAACCAATAGGCATTTTCACAAACACATGGATTACAAAATGTAAAACATAAACAAACTTAAACATTTTGAAAACAGAAAATCAAAAATGCAAAACAAGTAAAATAAACATGATGATAACAAGATAACAGACTCAAAAATTCAAATAAGCAAGCAACCAAATTAAAACAAGCTTCATGTTTATGTATTAGAAGAAGATTTAAAGCATCAAAACTTGTTAAACATCACCAGAATCATGAAATAAAGAAGCAAAACAGCAACTACCAAAAATACTAGGCTATTCGGCCAACTCAAAAATAAGAGAAAAAAAAGTTTCAAAAGCTTTTTACAAGAAAGAATCAAGAAGGAACTTAAAGAAGAATATTAAAAACACTTATTTAAAAAGAAAAATCAAAAGAAACTCACCAAATATCAAATGAAAACAGCAAATCAAGAATAAAAAATCAAAGAAAGTGCAAGAGTATGGTGCTTAAAGCAACCTCTAGAAGCTACATTTCAAGCTTTTTCTCTTCTAACTTTCTTTTTTTTCTTTCTAAACTTTTCTTTTTGCCTTTCAACAATGGAGAGAAAAATGAGCCAAAAACAAGAGAGAATAGAGAGTGAATAGCTGAAAATGAAAAGAGAGAGAGCCTCCCCTTGTAGTGGCCGAATGGCCCCCTCTTGCAAACGAACTCTGAAATTATCACCAATTTTGATGTTGTCATCTTTTCTTCAACCAATTTTGATCCAAAGGCTATTCATCCAAGATGTTTAAAATGTGAAATTATCACCCTTAGATTAGGCAACCAGCTATCCACAATTACAGCTATTCAAGAATCTTAAGCCATTATGTTGACACTCTCCTTCTTCATGCATTGGTCCATGTGGCTTAATTGCAAAGGCTTGATAAAAAAAAAAAACTACATTCCTCTTCATTGTTGTCCTTTTGATTAAAAATCAAAAAATATTTGCCCATCCTTGGGCCTTGGACGGCTGACCCCTCTACTTCCAACCCAATCTCCATTTTTCCAAAAGGCAAGAAAAGCCCTTTTCGATTTCTTGGGTAAAATAACTTTTTTGCCCCCCGAACATAAAGAAATAGCAAACGGAATCCAAATTCAATTTTTATTTTTTCAATACTTCCAAAATAATAAAAATTGAATTCTGGAGGTTTTCAAAATTTTTCGAGCCCATTTTCTATTTATTTGGATTTTTTCTTCCAAAATTACCCTTTTGTGCTCCCAAATTTTAACATTTTTTAAAAGAGCTCCAAATCCATATTTTTCTTCACCAATCTCTTCCAAATAATTTAAAAATTTGATCTGGAAGTTTTCATAATTTTTGGAACTCATTTGGTATTTTTTTAGGATTTATCTACTTGAATTACAACATAGTGGGCCCGGGATTTGGCCATTTTGCAAACGAACTCTGAATCTGGATTTTATTTTTCCAATCTCTTCCAAATAATTTAAGAATGAGATCTGCAAATTTTTAGAATTTTTGGAGTTCATTTGCTATTTTTCCGGGATTTATCTTCTTGAATTTCTACATAGGGGACCCCGAATTTGGCCATTTTGCAAACGAACTCTAAATCAAGATTTTTCTTCGCCAATCTCTTTGAAATGATTTAAGAATGAGATCCACAATTTTTCAGAATTTTTGGAGTTCATTTGCTATTTTTCCCAAAATTTCTAATTTTACCTTTATGCCTCATAAACCCGATTTTGCTCAAAACAAGTCCGATTTTCAGATTTTCTTCAAACCGAGCCTTGGGCTATCCTTGTTTAATCACTTATCATCCATTAGGGGCTATAGTCTTACTGAATCGAGCCATTTCTGTAATTCATCCAAATTTCACCAAAATCCACCAAAAATCCTAATTCTCGATTTTCTTTTGAATTAACTTTTCTTTCAGTTTTTCTTCCAAGTAGCTTCTCCATTACCCGTAGTCAGTGCTTATCTTTCATTTGTAACCTTCAATTTTGACCAATTCTATCGTTTAAGCACTTTTCCCTAAATTTCCTGGGTTAGGGTTTTCTTTCTATTGAATCTCCATAACCCAACTTTCGAACTCTATATCTTTCAATGTAGACCTCGGATTATGAAAATTCTTTCACCATTTTTCAATTGAAATTCAAATCTTGATTTTGAAAGTGGGTTGACTTTTTTAGTAATTGATTTTTTGGGGCTGACTTTCCAGGATTGACTTTTCAAGTTTGACTTTTTATGCTCCCTTCTTAGACTAAGTCTCGGAGTACCACCTGCAAGATGAAAAAGGTCTTTTTACATTCTTAAATGTCAATTTAGGAAGAAAACTTACCTGTTTTAGTGGTTGATAACTCGTATAATTATATAGATTTTAGTTATGTTTTATTATTGTTTTGTGCAAATACGAGTTATTATTGCTTAGTCTACTTGTGTTTATGATCTTTTATATTTTTATGTAATTTGGTGTTTTTCACGAGTTTCTTTGAGTGATTTCAGATTACTAGGTTAAATCAAGAATTAAGGGCAAATCCAGTTCAGTTCCAGTTCTGACACCTTTTGCCATATCAGCTATATCTGGAGTTTCACTGAAGCAGTAAGGCTGAAAATTTTACAGTGCACATCTAAGAGGCATATCTATCTTTTTCATGTTTTACACTTCTTGAAATGGAGTCGTTTTCCCTAGCGAAATCAACCATCAAGTTGGCTGATGTGCAATGACGTCTGTGCTGACCCATTGTGGTATTTTGACCATATCTTCTGATCCACATGAGCAAATGATCTGATTCCAACGGCTGCGGATCAGTAACTGATAGCGGAATATTTTTCTAGAAGTCCATTTGCTCAGATCAAGCCTCCAACATTGACAAAATCAACCATCAAGCTGGCTGATCAGAATTGTCATACAATATGACGAAAATTGTTAGAAAAATGCACCCACCTATTATACCTACCTTTGAAATTTATAAAGCTTGTCTCTTGTCATTTAGCTCTCCAAAATGTGTATAAATAGAGGGCCTTGGATGAGTATTATTGTACATTGGTAGGATATTAGCTATTGTAATAAAATTCTCTAAGTTTTCTTCTTCTTTCTTTTCTCTAGTTTTCTTTTTCTTTATTTACTTATGCTTCTTACATTTTTATTTTATTTTATTCATATCTAGTATGTGTTGCTAATCATATTGTTGAGGTAATGAGGTGAAGCTTTTGGTAAATGCTAAGGTTAGTCTCTTAAACATGAGCTAAAATGAATCATCATTTATAAACACTAGTATAGATAATATTTTCTTTTGGTTTAAAATCATACTTGCAAAGTAGGGATCATGATTCATTATTGACAATGAAAATGGCACAGTAAATGCTTGGTTTCATAACCTTGATTTGTTGTAGACATATACCTTGGCATAAGGAATGCTTGGACTCTTTTTATGAGTTTTGAGGACACCAAATGAACATAATATCATATGCTATGGACGTTGGACAATTTGGACTGAATTGCTAAACCTTCCGATTGGAACCTGCCTTATGTGTGAATTTCAATTGTGTAATAAAACAAGATTAATCTTAGCATAACACCAAGAGTGGATTCTCTAACCTCAACATCTTTTCTTATTTTTTTTTTATATCTTGTTTAATTTCTTTTATGTTATTTTGTTTATTTTGTTCTCTAATATCTTGTTTATCTTGTTTTGTTGTTGATTCCCTAATATCTTGTTTACTTTCTTTTTCTTATATATTTATAAACTTATACTTACTAATACGCTTCCCTGTGGTTCGACCTCGGACACCCGAGAATTTATTACTTGAACATAACCTGCACTTGGGTTTACAACACTTAATTGAGTCTCCATCAAGTTTTTGGCGCCGTTGCCGGGGAGGCAATACTAAGTATATAAGTTTATAAGTATATTTATTTTTATTGGCTGGTTATATCGCCTAATTTTCTATATATTTATATTTATATTGTATATTAACTTTGTTTTATTTTTATTGGCTGGTTATACCGCCTAATCTGTATATTAACTTTGTTTTATAATTGTTTGGCGACGTGATTTTAGATCTCGTCGTTTAGTTAGATTTTATTGTGAAACTTTTTTAGGTAATCTTTCTAATACAACTCCTACCATGGCTGACAATGAAAGTGTTCATGCTGAAGATGAGAACAGACAAGTATGCACCATGCGTGACTATTTGCAACCAACTCGAAGCTCATCACCCTCTTGTTTTATTTTTCCTCTCATTGCAAACAACTCTCGTTTTAAACCAGGTATGATAGCTTTGCTTCCAAATTTCCATGGGTTAGAATCGAAAAGTGCTTACTCGTTTTAAAAGACTTCGAAGATGTATGTGTCACCTTTAATGACCAACAATGCACAAATGAAATTGTCAAGCTAAAATTATTTCCTTTTTCTTTAAAAGATAAAGCCAAACTTTGGCTTCATAATTTAAAACCAAGGTCAATTGGCACATGGCAAGAATTACAAACTGAGTTTCTAAAGAAATTTTTCCCAGCACATAAAACTACTGCTTTGAAAAGACAGATTCAAAATTTCAATCAAAATCAAAATGAAGCATTTTTTCAGTGCTGGGAGTGTTTTAAAGATTTGTTAAGTTCTTGTCCACATCATGGTTTTGAAAAATGGCGTCTTATTAGTTTCTTTTATGAAAGTTTAACTCCCGAAACTAAACAATTTGTTGAAACAATGTATAACGGTGAGTTTCTAGAAAAAGAACCTGAAGAAGCCTTTGACTACCTAGACCATTTGGCAGATAACTCTCAAGCCTGGCACACAGATAATTCCTTTGAAAGTTTCAATAGATCTAATCTTGTTTCTAACTGAGGTAAATATCATTTTAGTGAAGAAGATGAGATAAAAGCTAAAGTAGCTAATTTGGCTAGAAAGATTGAAGCCATGAAACTTAGAGAAGTAAAAGAAGTCAAAACGGTTAAAAATGAAGAAAGTTGTGGAATTTGTGAAATCATGGGACACCCCACTTCTGAATGTCCAAACATTCCTATTCTTAAAGAAGCGTTGCATGATCAGGTAAATTCCATAAACACATTTAAAAAGTCTTTTCCTTCTCCTTACTCTGAAACGTATAACCCTGAATGGAGAAATCATCCCAACTTCAGTTGGCGGAATAATAATCATGTTCAGGTACCACAATCTCAAAAGCCGGGCAACACTTTTTCCTATCAACCTTCACGTGTACAAACCTTGGAAGAGACATTGCAAGCATTCATGCAAACACAAGCAAATGTGTATAACCAAACTTCACAAGACATCAATGAGATCAAAAACACCTTGTCCACATTGATAGCTTCATTACGCACTCAAGAAAAAGGTAAGTTTCCTGCTCAACCTCAGCCTAACCTTTCTACTCAATGTCTTGTTTCTTGCTCCAATGAAACTCAACAGGAAAATGCCAGTTCTATCACAACTCTTCGAAGTGGAAAGGCAATTGACAAAAACATTCCATCAAAAGACCAAGATCCTCCTTCCCCTCCGAAAAGTAATGGTAAGGATGATGGTAAGTCTGAACTTCTTGAAAATTTGGACAAAGAAAAAGGTATGCATCCTGCTCCTTTTCCTCAAAGGTTGCAAACAATAAAGAATTTGAATCAAAATGCAAAAATTTATGAACTTTTCAAACAAGTTAAGATTAACATTCCTTTATTGGATGCAATCAAACAAGTTCCATCTTATGCTAAATTTTTGAAGGACATGTGCACAGTTAAAAGGAAACATAATGTACAAAAGAAAGCATTTCTGACGGAAAGTGTGAGCTCAATCATTCAGCACCTTACTCCACCAAAATTCAAAGATCCTGGATGTCCAACAATCTCATGCATCATTGGAAACACTAGAATAGAACGTGCATTGCTTGATCTTGGTGCTAGTGTTAATCTTTTGCCTTTTTCTGTTTATCAACAGTTAGGTTTAGGTGAACTCAAGGAAACATCTGTTACACTTCAACTAGCTGATCGTTCTGTAAAAATTCCTCGAGGGATAGTTGAAGATGTTTTGGTTCAAATTGATAATTTTTACTTCCCTGTTGATTTTATTGTTTTGGACACACATCCTGTTTCAAATCCAAATGTTCAAATTCCTGTTATATTAGGCCGTCCATTTCTTGCAACTTCTAATGCTCTGATAAATTGCAGGAAAGGTATTTTGAACATTTCTTTTGGAAATATGACTTTAGAATTAAATGTGTTCAACATTTGCAAGCAACCTGGTGATGATTCAGAAGTACATGAAGTGGATTTCATTGAAGAACTTGTTCATGAACATCTCACCACTACCACATTCCATGATCCTTTAGAAGCTTATTTAATTGAATGTGAGTTTGATAATGCTTCAGAAATTTCACACACTGATTCTTTGTTAAATTCTTTTCAGGATAAGTATTGTTGGAAACAAAAGTTTGAGGAACTTCCATCACTCACAAATGTCACTGTACCATCAACTATTGAACCACCCAAGCTGGATTTAAAACCATTGCCATCCGAGCTAAAATATTCCTTTTTGGGTGAGAATGAAACTTTTCCAGTCATATATGAACTCGAGGAACTCAGAAATGATGCATATGAGAATTCTAAAATTCATAAAGAAATAACTAAAGCCTTTCATGACAAGTTAATTTCAAGAAAAACATTTGATGTTGGGCAAAAAGTTCTACTTTATAATTCTAGACTTCACATATTTCCTGGTAAGTTGAGATCAAGATGGACTGGCCCATTTATGGTTAAGCATGTGTATCATTATGGAGCAGTTGACATTGAGAATCCTAGAAATGGTAACATATTCAAGGTAAATAGACAAAAACTCAAACTCTTTTTGGAAAATCATGTTACTCAAGAAGAGGTTGTTTTTTTTCTGATCCTTGCTTTGAAAATAACTATATGTAAATATAATTTTTACTAATCTTCAAAAAAAAAATACATTTTTTTAACCCCGGTTAAATGGAGGATAACGGTACTCCGTGATTATTTAAGTCGGTCCCATCAGCTACCCACAAAACTGATATTGTATATAAATTTCTCTTTCTTTTTCATTTTTTTTTTCAAGATGGATGATATTCTCACAAGATTGCAGAAACGATTTCCTCCTTTTCCTCGAAATATTTTACTGAAGCTTTACCAAGTTCGATTTGAAAGATTAAGAATGCTTATGCACAAAGGGATTCCTGAAGACATACGTTGGATAATTGAAGCCAAGGTACGTGAAGATGAATATCTTCCTGTTTTGCATTTACCAGGTACAGGTAGAAGCACTTTTGCAAAGAAGCGACGAGTAAAGCGCATAAGTTCAAATTGCCACAAATGTGCACGATGGACGTGTAACGGTAAATGTCGTTCTAATGGGATTCCGTCCTCTAATCGAGATGATAAAATTGAATTCATTAAGGATGGACTGAGTAAGGAGAATTTGGGTAATATCCAACTTTCTCTTGAGACGCATCCTAGTGGAGACGTACAAAGAGAAATTCTTGATTTATGGCCGCAATTCCAAAGGGAATGGCAACATCTTGGGAATCTGATGTTAAAAGACCCTGTTTGCCAGCTTGTAAAAAAACTGGATGGGAAGCATATCCTCGACTCATAGAAGGCGTTTAAGCTGTTTCTGGACGTAAAACCAGAGGAAGATGTGAGCCACAATCACAACTACAATAAATGACTTCTCAGCTTTTGGTTTGATTTGCAATAACTTCATTTAATTTACGTGTTGTTCGATTTGTGTAATTATTCTCGTGTTTTTCCATTGGTCTTTTACGGTTGATTTTTCTTCTCTTTTTGATTTTCTTCCTGAAATCACTCAAAAATCTTTTGTTAGGTTAACATTTTCTTCTGACAGGTCAAATACACTTTCGGCGACATTATTACTCTTGTTTGATTCACTACTCAGTCCTCTATATATTACACCATGTACTCATTCTCTTTCAGGCACTCGAAAAAAAATGGAAAGTACTTCGTCCCAGCGCATTGAAAAAATTTGTGTCTTTGGAGGTGCTTATCCAGTGAAAAATAAAATATTCGCTGATGAAGCCATAAGAGTTGGAGTAATACTTGCCCAACAAAAGATCCAGTTGATTTATGGAGGCGATAGTACGGGTTTAATGGGAGCAGTCGCTACAGCAGCACACGTCGGAGGAAGTCCAGTTCTAGGAATTGTGCCAAAACTATTCATAGATTTTTGTGGACCTACCGTGGGTAAGGAAATACAAGTCTGGAGTATCCCTGAACGGATCACAATCATGTACCATTCTGCCGATGCATTCATTGCTTTACCAGGAGGTCTGGGTACATTGGAAGAAATAGCTTGCGTGGCTTCTTGGTCATCTTTGGTCACAAATAAGAAAACCATTGGTTTGCTTAATATTAATGGTTATTTTAGTAATTTGCTTTCATATTTAGATAATGCTGTGGAAAATGGATTCCTGTTTTCAGAGGCAAGGAGAACCATAATTTCTGCTACAACCATTGAAGATTTACTCAAAAAGCTCCAAGCTTATGAGTATTTACCTGCTACGGTTGTTTCGCAAACGCTCGGAAAAAGAAAAAGAGATATGGACGAGCAAGGAGTGGATTGCACTTTGTCTTTGTGACATTATCTAACATTTTGTTTGTTGTGTCTCAGTTATAATAAGTGGTTAGCAACCTTTGCAGGTAATATCTCCTAAATTCTACCTTTAAAATTTGACATTGGGGACAATGTCATATTTTAGTAGGGGGTAAGGGACATATTTTGCTAATTTGAAAAAAAAAAAAGTTGTGTTTTCAGCCATTTAGAAGTATTCATTCTGAACAAGGTCTGAGTAAGGGAGACTTGAGACATACCTTGTCAGTTTGATTTAATCTTTTAAAAAAAACAAACTATCTGGTCCGTTTATTATCTGCATGTGTTTTACTACTTTCGTGTATGTTTTTTTTTTTGAGTATTAGTATAATCTTGGCAAGCATGTGGATAAAGCAATAGAGTTACAAAGGCTTTGATTAAGTTATCTAGGTTATTTTCAATTTGGTGCTCGGAAAATTGAATATTTTTTATGATCAAATGTCTTTGAGATTGTTTTCGGCAGATCGGTTCGATTTTTGTTGGAATGTGAATTCATGGTGAACCTTTGGAAAGCCACGGAAAACTGGGAAGACATAGTAAGTTTACTTTTTCTCTTCATTCCACATGTAGATTTAAGTCATCACATAGATGCTTGCATCTATACATGATCTGATCTTAGAACAAAGTCACTATCCAGAAAGCCCATTATCTTTGCCCCCCTTACATTAGGAGCCCATAGGTTGTAAACCTTCGGGTTGGATCCCTAGATATGAACTCCAGAAATTATGCCAAAGTGAACGGATACGATTTCGACCCCCATTCCCTCTTTATACTTTTATGATAATATTTGTGATCATTGGGTTTGGGATTGTGTGTTTCGTTCTTGTTTATTTTGTTATCTTTTGAAATCTGAAAAAAAAAATGGGAATAATGCAAAAGAGGGTAGTTAGAATGAGTGATTGTTTTTTAGAGTCGTGAACTTCGAACTTATTGATGCCAAAACAATGTTGTGATGAGTTGAGAAAAAGATGCTGAAAAAAAGAGCTGATGAAAATCTGTCTTGTTTGATCAATTGAATGAAAAAAAAGAAAAAGAAAATATGGAATCCAATGTGATTTAAAAAAAAAAGAATGATGATTATGAATAGATGTGATTGTGCATAAAAGATGTCCCAATGAGGGCACAAATAAAAAAAAAATCACTTGTGCTTAAAAAAAATCAGAATTCAATATTCGAGGTTCTTCATTATAGAGAGGTTTTTACTTTTCTATTTTCTTTAGATCGAGTCTTTTCTTGCTTTTTGTTTTCTTTTCAAAATATTTATGTTGAACATAGGACTAAGGATGAGTGAGAATGGAAATATTTTGAGAGGATTGATCACATTATTATTATATTTCTTGAGCCTAACTTGTGATAAACCTCAGATTATGTTTGAACATTCCACCCCTCACTTGTCCAAAAGCCTCAGATTCATCTCTGTACCGATCAAATTTGTCAAGTTCACTTGTGAACTGCGGTGACAAGAATCTTAGCATGTGTACTTATGAAGCTATAGTTTGCCTAGTCCTCCATGGCTAGCTAAAGTCTCGCCAAGAAGGAAGTTCCTCAATCGTACGGTAATGCCTTCAATTTTAATCTCATTGACCCTTTACTCGAACTTAATATGCCAATGATACTTAATTAGATGCCTTGCCAATTCTTACGCTTGATCTTGCTTGTTTGCTTGAGATCCCTTTAACTTGTTTTCCTGTTTATATTTTTTCTAGGATTGAGTCGTTGCTAGGGACTAGCAACAATCTAAGTGTGGGGGTGTGATAACTCGTATAATTATATAGTTTTTAGTTATGTTTTATTATTGTTTTGTGTCAAATATGAGTTATTATTGCTTAGTCTACTTGTGTTTATGATCTTTTATATTTTTATGTAATTTGGTGTTTTTCACGAGTTTCTTTGAGTGATTTCAGATTACTAGGTTAAATCAAGAATTAAGGGCAAATCCAGTTCAGTTCCAGTTCCGACACCTTTTGCCATATTAGCTATATCTGGAGTTTCACTGAAGCATTAAGGCTGAAAGTTTTACAGTGCACATTTAAGAGGCATATATATCTTTTTCATGTTTTACACTTCTTGAAACAGAGTCGTTTTCCCTAGCGAAAGCAACCATCAAGTTGGCTGATGTGCAATGACGTCTGTGCTGACCCGTTTTGGTATTTTGACCGTATCTTCTGATCCACATGAGCAAATGATCTGATTCCACCGGCTATGGATCAGTAGCTGATAGGGGAATATTTTTCTAGAAGACCATTTGATCAGATCAAGCCTCCAACATTGACAAAATCAACCATCAAGCTGGCTAATCAGAATTGTCATACAATATGACGAAAATTGTTAGAAAAATGCACCCACCTATTATACCTACCTTTGAAATTTATAAAGCTTGTCTCTTGTCATTTAGCTCTCCAAAATGTGTATAAATAGAGGGCCTTGGATGAGTATTATTGTACATTGGTAGGATATTAGCCATTGTAATAAAATTCTCTAAGTTTTCTTCTTCTTTCTTTTCTCTAGTTTTCTTTTTCTTTATTTACTTATGCTTCTTACATTTTTTTTTATTTTATTCATATCTAGTATGTATTGCTAATCATATTGTTGAGGTGATGAGGTGAAGCTTTTGGTAAATGCTAAGGTTAGTCTCTTAAACATGAGCTAAAATGAATCATCATTTATAAACACTAGTATAGATAATATTTTCTTTCGGTTTAAAATCATACTTGCAAAGTAGGGATCTTGATTCATTATTGACAATGAAAATGGCACAGTAAATGCTTGGTTTCATAACCTTGATTTGTTGTATACATATACCTTGGCATAAGGAATGCTTGGACTCTTTTTATGAGTTTTGAGGACACCAAATGAACATAATATCATATGCTATGGACGTTGGACAATTTGGACTGAATTGCTAAACCTTCCGATTGGAACCTCCCTTATGTGTGAATTTTAATTGTGTAATAAAACAAGATTAATCTTAGCATAACACCAAGAGTGGATTCTCTAACCTCAACATCTTTTCTTATTGTTTTTTTTTATATCTTGTTTAATTTTTTTTATGTTATTTTGTTTATTTTGTTCTCTAATATCTTGTTTATCTTGTTTTGTTGTTGATTCCCTAATATCTTGTTTACTTTCTTTTTCTTATATATTTATAAACTTATACTTACTAATACGCTTCCCTGTGGTTCGACCTCGGACACCCGAGAATTTATTACTTGGACATAACCTGCACTTGGGTTTACAACTCTTAATTGAGTCTCCATCAGTAGTCCAGACAAAATTAGGTGTGTACAGCTACCCCTCTTTGGCTATTGCTGAGAATCAAGTATCAGGCAAAGATAAACACATACTAATTTTGTCCGGTTAGTGAAATCACATGTGAAGAGAAAGGAAAGGGGGTTTCTTTTTTACTTTTTCTTTTTTTCTTTTTTCTTTTTCATTTTTTCATTTTTTTGGTTGAAAAAATTGTAAATTTAAGATTTTTTCCTTAAATTGAATTCCCTGACTAATCAAGGCTCTACCCGTCTTAAGGAAACGAGTTCGATTTGCAAGAGAAGAAAAGACCTCGACAATGGTCTCGAGGGCTTAAACTATCTTATGCTAAGCTGGGTTTAAAATTTTGAGTATCTCCTCCAAAAGCATTGGCTATCACCACCAAAGACTTGCTCAAGCAAATCTAAAACTCTGGATATCTCCACCAGAAGCTTTGGCTATCTTGTAAAACTCAGGATATCTCCACCAGAGGCTTTGGTTATCACCACCAAAGACTTGTTCAAGCAAATGTAAAAACTCTGGAAACTTATGCCTGAAGGTCTTTAAAATGGTGCCTGGAGGACTTAAAAAATGGTGCCCAAAGGCCTTACCCATGATTTGAAAATATGCGTTGTATGCGACTTTAAAAATGATGCCTAGAGGTCTTAAGAATGGTGCTCGGAGGCCTTACCCGTGATTTGAAAAAAATGCACTGTATGCAACTTTAACAATGATGCCCGGAGGTTTTAATAATGGTGCCTAGAGGCCTTACCCGTGATTTTTAAAAAATGCACTATTTGCTGCTTTAACAATGATGCCAGGAGGTCTTAAGAATAGTGCCCGGAGGCCTTACCTGTGATTTAAAATACATCGACGGTGGACTCCAGGCTCGACTCATTTGATAAAACCATATGAATTTGATTTAAAACAAAAGGAAATACTTCGACGGTGGTCTCAAGGCTCGACTCATTTGATAAAACAAAATGAATTCGTTTTAAAACAAAAGGAAATACCTCGAGGTGGTCTCAAGGCTCGACTCATTTGATAAAACAGAATGAATTCGATTTTAAACAAAAGGAAATACCTCGATGGTGGTCTCAATGCTCGACTCATTTGATAAAACAGAATGAATTCGATTTAAAACAAAAGGAAATACCTCGACCGTGGTCTCTTGGCTTGACTCATTTGATAAAACATAATGAATTCGATTTAAAAAAAAAAGGAAATACCTCGACGGTGCTCCCAAGGCTCAACTCATTTGATAAAACAGAATGAATTCGATTTAAAACAAAAGAAAATACCTCGATGGTGATCTCGGGGCTCGACTCGTTTGAAAAGCAGAATGAGTTTACTTTGGGGAGCTCAAGTTTTCCTGATTTCTACAATGTTAACTAAATGCAATGATGAGAATGACATTCTTTGCAAATGCTTGTATGTTTCCTAAGAATGAATGCAATCAAATGATTGTGTCATGATTTCTAATCCATGGTTTCTTTGAGGTTCACAGATTATCCGACTTCATGACGGAGTCTTCAATTGTTCACTGATGCCCCACTTAAGGAATCTTTCACTCAAGATAACTTGTCAAAAAGTCTCAGTTTTTGACTTTCGCTGAAATTCACAAATTTTTTGACTTCGTGACGGAGTCTCCAAAAGTTCATTGTTTTCTTTTCTTGGTGAACTTTCCAAACTTTTCCCAAGATTTAAATCTATTCCTTAGTAATACTCTAAAATCCTTTTATCAAAGATTTTTTTTATTACTATTCATCATTCACTTTAATAACAATCATGATGCATCTAAAAAATGTATGAAAGAAAATATGAATGAAGAAAAAAAAATGTCATGAAAAGGATAACAAGAATTTATTGTAACAATTTTTTTTTTTAAATTGTAAAAGTGAATATCAAGGACATAAAAAAAATGTAATGTTATAGGTTGTAGATGCCCCGGATGCAGAATATCTTGGACCCCTTCTTTTTCAAACCATCTGAAATTTCTCTTGAACGAGCAATTTACTTGGGTAACCTCTTGGATTCCGTAGTTACGTCAAACTGAGTTGTTCCCCTTTCCTCTGATTGTTAGATACTTTCTCCCCCTTTACACAGAGCATTGATTCAAACTTTAATCACTACCTGAGCTGCCCTTTGCGGGTTTTCAACTCAAGTATCCTACATTCGATATTAAGTCGCCCTTTGCGGGTTTTCGGCTTAAACCTCTCCTTTTACATTCTTTTTTCATTGTCATTTTTTTGTATTCTACCATGCATATGAGAATTCTAAATGCTTCTAAGGTAAAAATATCAATTCAAAAGATGGAATAAATTCATAGAACAACCTTTCAAATTAAATATCCATGCTTGATCAAAATGGACTTTCTATAGCACGTAATGTGGGCCAAGGTTCGGGTTCAGAAAGAAAGTATAAAATAGGCCCAAAATGTGTTTAAGGGTAATTGAATCAAGGATCATTTCCTGAGGAGAACTCATTCTTGAAACATTTGTCCCTTTTTTGGACTTTTTTTTTTCTTTTTTTTTTGCTTTGTTGGCTTTCATTTGCCACATTTTTCGATGGCTTTCTTTTTTTCATGATTTTTGATTATCTTTTCTCGCATTTGCCCTCTAGTGTAGAGGGTGATCCTTGATCAAGGTTTAAAGAAAGAAATAATTCCTAAGGCTTAAAGGGGTGACTAAGGATAATTTCTTTTTAGTGAAATGAATATGAAAGATAGCCATTCATCATATCATGCATGAATATTCTCATTAAAAAGCAGTGTACAGGGGAGATAGATATATAGAATATCCATTTTTACACTTGGAATCATTCAAATTTCCATGTGCACAGCATCACACTTTTTTTTTCAAGCATAATACTTATTTAGTTCATCAGCATTCATGGGATTTCTGAAATCCTCCCCGTCCATCCGAGTTAAAATCAATGCTCCTCCAGAAAAAGCTCTTTTTACCACATAGGGTCCTTCCCAATTCGGAGCCCATTTTCCTTGCGGGTCCTTCACTATAGGGAGAATTTTCCTTAGTACTAAATCTCCTTCCCGGAACTATCTAGGATGAACTTTCTTGTTATGGGCTCGAATCATCCTTTTCTGATACAACTGCCCGTGACAAATTACTTTCAATCTTTTCTCCTCGATGAGATTCAGCTGTCCATAATGAGCTCTAACCCATTCTGCTTCTTCTTGGCAAACTTCCATCAAAACCCGTAATGAAGGGATTTCAACTTGAATAGGTAGCACTGCTTCCATCCCGTATACCAAGGAAAATGGCGTTGCCCTTGTAGATGTGCGAACTGAGGTACGATATGCATGAAGAGAAAAAGGCAAGATCTCAGGCCAATCTTTATACACATTGGTCATCTTCTCAACAATCTTCTTAATGTTCTTATTGGCTGCTTCTACTGCCCTATTCATCTCGGTAAGGTGCCGAATTATGATGTGTAATCTTGAACTGAGTACACACATGTCTCATCATCTTATTGTTCAAATTGAGAGCATTATCCAAAATAATTCTTGTTGGCAACCCATATCGGTATATGATTTCTTTCTTAACAAATCTGCATGCCACCGACTTTGTTACATTCGCATAGGAAGCAGCTTCTTCCCATTTTGTAAAATAATGTATAGGCACCAAGATGAAACGATGTCCATTTGAAGCTTTTCGGGTAATAGGTCCGATCATATCCATTCCCCATACTGAAAAGGGCCATGGTGCAGCCCTGACATGCAATAGCGATGGCGGCACATGAATCTTATTTGCATATATCTGGCATTTATGGCACTTTTGGGAATAACTGATACAATCTCCTACCATTGTCAACCAATAATATCCTGCCCTCATAATCTGCTAAGCAAGCATGTGACCATTAGCATGAGTGCCACATATCCCTTCATGGACCTCTTTTATAATTCTCCGAGCTTCGGAAGATCCGACACATCTCAACAAGACTTGGTCTTTTCCTTTCTTGTAGAGAATCTCACTGTCTAGAACAAAGCCCATTGCTAGCCTTCTCGAAGTCCTCTTGTCATTTTCTGTTGCTTATTTTGGATACTGTTGACTCTTGATGTATTGCAAGATGTCGTTATACCAAGGGAGGCCATCTGCTTCTTCTTCAATACTCAAACAGTGAGCAAGAGACTCATATATACTCATCTTTATTGGCCCAACTTCAGCCCCTTTATTCACTTTAAACATTGAAGACAAAGTAGCTAGAGCATCTGCCATTCAGTTTTCTTCTCGAAGGAAGTAATTGAATTCACTTATTCAAATTCCTCCAAGAAACTCAGTATGAGTTCTCGATATCGGATTAGCTTTGTATCTCGGGTTTCTCGTTCTCCCCATAACTGGTATATCACTAGGGCTGAGTCTCCAAAAACTTCCAATACTTTGATCTTTCTGTCCACTGTAGCACGAAGGCCCATAGTACACGCTTCATACTCGGCAATATTGTTTGTACAATCAAAATTCAATCTAGCAGTGAAAGGATAATAATCTTATTCTGGGGATATGAGGACTGCACCGATTTCGTACCCCATGGCATTAGATGCGCCATCAAAGTACATTTTTCATACTTTCTTCTTCAGGGGAATCTCATCTACTTGTGAAACATACATAAAATCTTCATCTGAGAAGTCACAGTTCAACGGCTAATAATCTTCCACTGCCCGACTTGCTAAGAATTCAGCCACTGCACTGCCCTTGATAGCTTTTTGACTTACATATACAATGTCGTACTCTGACAATAAAACCTGCCATCTTGCCGTCCTCTCTGACAAAGAAGGTGCTTCCAACATGTACTTGATTGGATCTAGCTTGGCAGTCAACCACGTTGTGTGGTACAACATGTACTGTTTGAGTCTTCGAGCAGTCCAAGCTAAGGCATAGCACAACTTTTCTACCAACTAAAATTTCAACTCATAATCTGTGAACTTCTTGCTGAGGTAGTAAACTGCTTGTTCTTTCTTTCCAGTCTCATCAAGCTGCCCCAAAACACAACCCATAGATCTCTCAAATACTGATAAATACAATATCATTGGTTTATCCGGAATAGGTGGCATTAATACTGGTGGGTTGGATAGATAATGTTTAACCTTTTCAAATGCAATCTGACAACCTTCATCCCATTCTCCTGGATCACGTTTTCGAAGTAACTTAAATATTGGATCACATTTGTCAGTTAACTGAGAAATAAACTAAGCAATGTAATTCAATCTCCCCAAAAATCCTCTTACTTTCTTTTGAGTAAGAGGTGGTGGCAAATTCTGAATGGCCTTCACTTTATCCAGGTCAATCTCAATTCCCCTTTTTCTATGACAAAACCCATCAATTTTCTCGAGGTGACTCCAAAAGTGCATTTTGTCGGATTTAGCTTGAGTCAAAACTTCCTTAGTCGTTCGAAGAGCTTCTTAAGATTCGCAATATGCTCCTCTTCTCCTTGAGATTTTGCAATCATATCATCAACATAGACCTCAATTCCATTATGCATCATATCATGAAACAAGTTCACCATGGCTCTCTTATATGTTGCCCCAGCATTCTTCAACCCAAATGGCATTACCTTGTAGCAGAATGTTCCCTACATTGTAACAAATATGGTTTTCTCCATATATTTTGGTCCCATCTTAATCTGATTGTATCCTGAGAATCCGTCCATGAAAGAAAATAAAGAACTTTTCACCGTTTTATCCACCAGAGTATCGATATGGGGCAAAGGGAAATTATATTTAGGGCTGGCCTTGTTCAAATCTCGGTAATCAACGCACATCCACACCTTGCCATCCTTCTTTGGTACTGGAACAATATTTGCCATCCATTCTGGATATTTTGCCACCTCTAAGAATCCAGCATCAAATTGCTTCTTCACCTCCTCTTTATCTTTAACAGCATGTCCAACCTCATTCTTCTCAACTTTTCCTGAATTGGCTTCCATTCTAGCCTTAAAGGTGCTTATGAACCACAATATCCGGATCCAACCTTGGCACGTCTTGGTAAGACCATGCAAATACATCCACATATTCTTGGAGCAAGGCTATCAATTCACCCTTTATTGATGATGACAATGAAGTCCCAATTTTGACTTCCTTTATCTCTTCACCATTTCCCAGATTTATCATTTCCAATAATTCCTTATGAGGAAGTACTTGTTTCTTCTCTTGTTCTATTTTCCTTAATAGATTCGAAGGTAGACCATAATCCTTAATATCTTCGTTAGCCTGAAAACCACCCGTGCAAATAGGTCTTTCAAAATCAATTTCAAAATTACTGACAGGAAGGTCCTCATATTCCGCATCCGTACAGCTGTAAATAGGTGGAGAAGAAACAGTATAGGAAAATATTTATACTGCAAACAAAATAAATGGCAAAAATGAAAGAATATGGACACATCAATATGAATAAAATGTATTGTGCTTGTTATATTATTGAATGAAAATGTTTAAACAAAAAGCCCATTACAGAAAAAAAACAAAAAAAACTCTTAATATCTTTGAGTAAAGATAATTAAGATTGTTTTTTAAAGTATTACGTTGGAATAGACTTAAAAACTATGGGCAACTCAGTAGCACTCTAACTGGTCAGTCTATATCCTGGTGGACAAGGTTGCCCTATCCAGTTTACACTGTCACTTTCCATCCCTTCTTTCCCAGTCATGCAAATTACCATATCCTGAATCTGCCCCCTTTATTCACATGGAATTTTTCAAAAGCTTGCTCGATCATTATGAGTACATCCTCTGAATTATTTTCTCCGAATAAAAAAGCAGCAGAGCAGAAGTTGTGAAGGATTTGTTGGAAAGTCATGGGTTCCCATTCAATATCCATACCCGTGAAACGGGCCATCCTCTTTTTTCAGTTCTTTTCAACTTGTTTCCTCCTCTCATAGGCCTTCGAAAGATACCCTAAGCCAAATCGGTCTTTCTTTCCACTACTTCCTTTGCTCGGGCTATCCCTTGAAGATATTTTTCAAGACCTTTTCCAGCCCTGCAGCCCTTTCCCACTGTGGTTCTTACTCTCAGCCTTGTGTTCTTGGACAACCTTGGTTTTGGAAATTTTCATCATTCAGCGACAAAAATCGCATTTAGGAATTCCAAAGATCGAAAAGAACATTCTATGGCATCTTCATTGGGTTTAACATAAGGAGATTCAGTAGATGCAGAGGCTATTATGTCTTCTTCCCCTTATACAGTGACCAAACGACCCTCTATCAAAAATTTTAGCTTTTGGTGGAGAGACGAGGGTACAGCCCCTACTGAATGTATCCACGGCCTTCCCAACAAGCAGTTATAGGATGGATTAAAATCCATGACCTGAAAGTTCACCGTATAAGTGCATGGGCCTATCTCTAGAGGAATCTCAATAGTTCCCATTACCTCTCTCCTGGTACCATCGAAAGCCCTGACTATTGTGCAACTTGGTAACATATAAGACATATCAATTGGCAACTTAGACAGGGTTGCCAAGGGCATTACATTTAATAAAGAACCATTATCCAGAAGCACTCTTGGTAGTATATGCCCCTTGCAGGTGGTTGTTATGTGAAGAGCCTTTGTGGATCCAATACCATTGGGTGGTATTTCATCATAACTAAAATATATATGGTCGTCTGCCGCAATGTTTCCCACCAGCCTGTCTAACTTTTCTACTGATATGTTGTTAGCCACATATGCCTGATTCAAAGTGTAGCTCTGAGTTTAATAGAAAAGATAGGATGGAGATTTTTGCTGGCTGATGCCGTAATTGCTCAACCACACTATACTCACTATGTTTTATGAACTTTAAAAACTCGCAGGCCTCCTTCTTATTCACCGTCTCTTTTATCTTATTTATCGAGGCTGATCCCTTCTCTGCTTCTTTTGACAAATCCATCTCAATGTGGATTGGTTTAGCTGTTTTCTTCCCTTTGTCCAGTCCTCTATCCCTTATTTTTAATCCTTGTTCAACAACCTCAAGGGCATAACACCTTCCACTTCGTGTTAAGTGCCCCACACCTATAATATCTTGCTGACTTGATGACCCGAGCATAACCATGCTGCAGTCATATTTCCATGGTGAAGTTTTGTTTTCCTTGTACGAAAAGGAAGAAGGCAAATCTATGATTAGCTTGGGCATAATTTCCTCAACAATCGGAGTAGTCTTTTCTGGTTCACCATAATAGATGATCAAAGGTCTTCCTATTCCATAGCTAGCTGCATTCTCAATGACCTCTACTTTCTTCTCTGTCTTCTCGTAAAACTGGGCCTCCCCATCATCCATCATCTTTTGGACTTTAGCCAGAAAGTCCCCGCAGTCTTATATGATATGACCAATACATTTATGGAACGGGCACCAATTCTGCACCCTCTTTGCAACCAGTTTTAAACTGTCTGCATCCCCCACCATTCTTGCATTAACCATCTCGACCCATACTGTTAAGACTGGAGTCTTGACTTCATTGACATGTCTTTTCAACCTTCTTTCTTCCCTTGTCAATACTGGATTTACCCGGTTCTCAGCATGACCGGGTAATGGATTTCCTGCTACATTCGACCCATTCCTTGCCCCAAACTTCACCACCCCAGTATTAATCAAACTTTGGATTTTCTTCTTAAAGGCAATATAGTCCTCAGTCAAATGCCCCTGGATCCCTGCGTGATATGCACAGCTAACATTTTCATTGTACCACCTTGGATATGGTCATGTCAGAGGTTTGAGGTATACAGGTGCAATAAGTTGACTCTGCAACAGCTTAGGATATAGCTCACCATAGGTGGTAGAAATCAGATCAAATTAGGGCTTCTGATCATTCCTTGGTGAACGTTGATCATTGCGTCCAGCTCCTTAGGTGTTTGGGATAGTGTTTCGGGGAAGATTTATCTGTGGGGATATGCCAGTTAAAAAAGGCTGTTATGGTATATTGGTATAGGGAAATGGATTTTGGGTAAGATGGTTCACATTGGGATAGTAAGGATCATACCCCGGATAAGGTGTGTAGGGTGTAGGAGTTGCATAAGATGTAGGAGGAGTATAGGGTCTGGGAGGTGTGTATGGTGTAGGAGGTGCATAGGGGTATTGATTGAAACTGACTGCATGTGTCTCCTCCTTCTTTGCAGGGAAAACCATCTTTGGGGTAGCAAACTCACCCTCTTCCATTTTCTCGTTCTTAATGGCAAACTCTATCATCTCCCCGGATATCACCATATCTGCAAAGTCCTTGGTGGCACTCCCCACTAATTTATCATAATAAGGTACTTTCAGGGTATTGATGAAAAGCACTATAGTTTCCTTGTTGGTTAAAGGGGGTTGCACTTGTGTAGCCAGGTCTCTCCATCTAGAGAATATTCTTTAAAGCTTTCAGTAGTTTTCTTTTCCATGTTTTGCAGAGTTAGACGGTCAGGCACTATGTTCGTCACATGCTTTTATTGTTCCATGAAAGCTTTGGCTAGATCCATCCAGGAATGGATCTTAGTACGGCTAAGCTGGTTATACCACCGAGTTACGGACCTTATCAAGCTATCCTGAAAACAATGGATAAGCAATTTTTCATTTTCATCATGTCCGGTCATCTTTCGACGGTACATGGTCAGATGCGCTGATGAGTTGGTAGTTTCGTTATTATTTTTAAAGTCTAGTACTTTGAACTTTGGAGGAATCACCAGACCGTGCACTAAACTCATCTCTTTGGCATCGAGACTGCCAAATAGCTCTGCCCTTTCAACTGCCTTCAATCTTTCCTCTAGCAGCTGATATTTTTTCTGGGATTCTGCAGTTTCAACCCTCTTCAGCTCAGTCATCTTTGCCCTTTCCTTTTCGGCCAATTCTTCAAAGTCTGGAACATCCACATCAATTGGATCAACCCCAATATTAACCTTTTTAGGACCAAAATTCTGTGCTTCAACCGCTGGTTGGATGTAAATATAGGATGCTTCCCTAATCAGAAGTTCATTTCCCATATGCTAGGATGTCTGGCTATTCTTCTGTACCACCTCTGGTCGGTCTTCCTGGTTTACTGCCCCCATTCCTGTAATTGAATTTTCCCCTGGCCATTTCTGCCTCATCATGGTATTCATCATCTCCATGAGTTTGGCCATTTTTTTCCGTGACTCCTCCTAAGACTTAGCCAACTGTTCTTGCAGTTCCCTTTGAGTTTTTTTCATCCTTTCAATTCTAGCAAGCTGATCGTTCTCCATAGCTCTGGCTTGAGATCAAGTATTGTAAGGGTGTCGAAAGTCTGATTCTTTCTGAGTGCGACCAATTGTACCTTTAGTTTTGATAACCATGGATTAGAAATTATTGACACATTTTCTATTTTATTTTATAAAAATGAATGAATGTATAAATGACTAAATGTTAATGAATGAACAAATAAGTAAATGACTAAGTGTATGAATATGAATGAGTAATTATAAAGAATAAATGAATGGACAAATAAATAAATGACTAAGTGTATGAATAATCTATAAAGAATAAACTAATGAATGATTATAAATATAAATAAATGAATAAACAAAGAAAATATATAAATGAAGGAACAAATGAATGATAAATGCATTTAAAAGTATTGGCCCCGGGATAATTCCAACCAAACGGTCTTTCATTAATTTCCTGGCACTAAATACAACAAAGAAAAAAGATCACTGTTTAAGACAATCTGATAATTTGTCTATCCTAATTTAAAAATGCTATTACAAAACACCGGTCCTATAGTAACTCCCTCGGGTCTTGGACCTTTTTTACTGTCCTCTTTTGATTGCCTTACTCTTTAATATGACCCCTACTTGTTCACGACCCTTTGACATGTCAGCAGAAGCATCACCGTGTAAGCTTTCCTTAGCTTGTTTTTCCAGTTGATTGGCTCGGGCTTCCTCATGCTTTGCTCTCTCTTTCCAATAGTTCTTCTCCTTCTTGAGGTTTTTTACCTCTTGCTCTCATTCCCCAGAGGTCTTGAGGGTCTCTTCAAATCTGAGCTCGAAGCGGTACCTCTTGTTCTCCAAGTGTAATTCCTGAAGATCACTCTTAGCAGTGTCCCTTTCACTCTTTATCTTTTCCTTTTCTCTTTCTCAAGCTGATTCCCTATTTTTCATGTCCTCAAGCTCTTCTTGCAATCGGGCAATTTCTTTGCTCATTTGGGCCTTTCATTTTTCGAATTTTGCACTTGCAATTTCTAACTCCAATGGCACTTCCTTAGGTGGTGGACTCATGAACTGGACCTCTTTTCATCTGATGTTAACAACCTATCATTAACCCTCAATTCCCTCCATATCAGGTAATCAGGTGTGACGATGTCGGCATATCTAGCTGCCTCCACCCGATGAGTTTCCTTCCATGCTACTACAATCTCACGTACATTTCCCGAGTATCCGTCTTCTCCATAAGCAAATTCCAAATTACTAAGGTCATGCGTCATAGGAGTAAACTGACGGGATTTCGATTGTCTTAGTACCAGCAGTGGTGCATAGCTCACTCCTTCCCATACTCCCAATAATGGAACAGAAGCTTTATCTCTGCACTTGTACAATGTCGGCATAGGAGCTATCCATGGAGCTCCCCAAATTATCATCTCAGCCCTGATATTCCGAAATATGTTGATCTATTGTTCCTCAGTCTTATTTTCAAGCTAATCCCTCTTAAGAAATTCACCAATTGGAGCAAAAGACTTCCAATACGAGAGAAGAGGGAAATTCTCCTGTTTACAAAAATGGCTCTGAACCCATATGTAAAGAAGTTGTATACAACCTATAAAACGCCCTTTTCCTTCACGTCTACAGAAATTCAGAGATCAGATTGTTTCTGCTATAATTGTCGGGGTTGGGTTTATCCTCTGCTCAAGCCTCTCAAAAACATCAAACATCGCCACATCCACGTATCCTAATATCTTTGGGAAAATAACAAAATTGTAGATAGCCAAAGCAAAAATATTCCTAACTATCTCCTTGCTTGAATGGTTGTGGATTAAGGTCCGTAAAATATCCCATGATATACAATAGTTTACCCCTTTCTGGACAACATGGCTTTCGACCCAACTTCTTTCCATTCCTAGAATCTTAGACACTTTTTTCTTGAAACCCGACGTCTTTGTATCTTTCAAATAAATACGATCGGGAATAACGTTCTCAATATGCAACAAGGTCAAATATTCCTCTATGGATGGAGTCATATCCTCTTGGTTGAAGGTAAAACATCGATAAGCGGGATTCTAGAATTGCACCACAGCCCGGATCACCTCACCACTGACCTTAACCTGAACTAACAGTGCTATGTCCCCATAAGTCTGAGTGAAGGCTTCTTTTTCTGATATGTTCCATTGATTCCATATATCCATCAATTCCCGGAGATCATTTTTCTTGATAATAAGATCAACCTCGGCTGGCAATACTGACACATATCCCATTTTCAAACAATCCCCATTATCCTTCTGACCTTTCTCGAACTGTTTCCTAACCTCTAAATGCTTCTCAACCATTGAGACATTCTGACCCTCCATAGAAGCCTTTTTGGTTAAATATTATCCCGAGACCAATAACCTTCCATGTGCAAAAAAAAAATGATGACAAGAATGCAAAAAAAAATAAATAAACAACAAAGAGAAAATGAATTAGTAACGGGAATAAATTCGAATAATACAAAAAAAATATAATTCAAAACAATAATTATCCTTGAGGATGCCAACAAAATTTTGGCATTATAACACCCCTGGGATGACACACCAACACTTATTACGGGCATTGTGATGTACGTTCATCATTGTTCGATTTTCAAAAATAAGCTTATTTGGAAAGTAGAATAGAAGGTAAAAGGATTGGAAATATTCCTCCATGTGTTCTTAAGTTTGGGATATCTAATTTGAAATCCGGCATGGCTTCGCCTAGGTTTACTATATGAAGGTGAATTAGTTCTAAAAGCCTCGAATTGTTCCTCATTGTTGCCGATGAAGTCTAGTAAGGCACCCCAATAAAAACCGGTTCAATTCATTAGAGTCTATTTCCCTAGCCGATGTGGATTGTTAATTATGAAGGCTTAGGTAATTTAGTACTCCGGAAGTGTTTCACTAGCCCATGCGGATTGTTAATCATGAAAGCTTAGTTACTTTGCTCCCACCTAAAAGGACGGAACCCGGGTATAGAACTGATGATATGCAAATGCACGTGTAGTGTAGTGTGTGAGGAGAAATAACAAACCTTTCACCACTTATTCTACATCCCTTATTCTAAATGCCCCAAGAAGATTAAACAACATACGTTATCAATTAATCAATAAATGAATATGCACCAAAATAAGCAGAGAACAATTATAATATGTATGCACATGAATATGGACATATTGAAAAACACTTTATTATTTTTGAAATTATCCTTATTTTTTTTTTAAAAAAAATATGGAAATTAAAATCAAATACCAATTAAACCAACAAAATCGAGACTTTGATAACACACGACTAATTCTAGGCCTGACTCTCTAATATGTCCCCAGTGGAGTCACCAAGCTGTCGCAACCTAAAAAATAACAAGTCTCATCGCAAGACTTTATTATTCGTTAAGCATGACATTAAAAAAAAACTGAGGAAAAGTTGACTTAATTTCTCTAGAAAAATGAAGGTTTTGAAAATGACCTTGAAAAAGACATGGAGTCGCCACCAATATTTTTTGGCTAGGTGCGATCGGCCACCTATTAAAACCGATTTTATAAAACATTTTAAAATTAATTAAAATATTTTTTAAAACCAATTTCAAGTCTGCGTTTTAAACTAGAGAAATCAAATAAGCGGGTTCGGGACTCGATTACGTGTGGGGAAGGATTAGCACCCCCACAACGCTCGTACAAAATGGTACCTTATTAATCGTGTGTTATCTCAAGTCTCGGTAAAAAAAAACAGTTCGATTTTAAATTTAGTATTTCAAGTTAATTCCCAATTTATAGAAAAATAATTCCATTATTAATTGAAAATGATCCGAAATTTATAAATTCAAAATTTTTCTATATTCCCCAACAAACGTGGCAAAATATAGAAATTTTTATTAATTTGGAAAACTTTCTGAATATTTCTCGTTTTAAAAGAATATAGAAACTTTCTGAATCTTTCTATATTAATTTGGCAAAATATAGAAATTTTTAATAATTGATGATATCCTCCCCAGCAAACCCGGCAGAGAACTCATGAATTATTTTAACTCGGGAATATCTTTATTTTATTGAAAATCATTACCTTTTTCAAAACATTTAAAAAATATATATGAATATGAATATGTGTGACATAAATAAAATGACATAGCAAAGTTTAGATAATATAATGCAACCTAAATGGTATGATATAATTTAAATGTCTTAGCATATTCTAAATGAAATGAAATATCCTAAGTCATATGATATACTCTAAATGAAATGAAATGACCTAGGTAACATGATATATTCTATATGAAATGTAATATCCTAAATAACATAATATATTCTAAATGAAATGAAATGACCTAGGTAACATAATATATTCTACATGAAATGACCTATGTATCATAATATATTCTATATGAAATGAAATGATCTAGGTAACATAATATATTCTATATGAAATAAAATGAAATGACCTAGGTAACATAATATATTCTATATGAAATGAAATATCCTAAGTCACATGATATATTCTAAATGGAATAAAATGATTTAAATGACATGGCAAATATAAATGATATGGCATATAATCTGAATGATATGAAATGACATAAAATATAAAATAATGCTAACATATAATATGCATGAAAATAAAAATAAAATAATAATAATAATAATGCATGAACATAGTATATGCTAAATAATATGTCAAAAATAAAATAAAAAGCATATGATAGCATGTAATATTCAAAACCATATAAAAATTAATATAATATCAAAATTTTAAATCAAAGACAATAACACCATCATGAAAATTAACATAACAAAAATCACATAATATATAGTATGCATGAATATGGATTTTTTTCCTTTAATTAAGAAAATTCGTATATCTAAAAAGATATCAGGCTACCTTAGGAAAATATATCAAATTAAATATTCTAAAACCAAAATACTTTGTGATTGTTTGAAAATAATTTTGAAAAGCTTAGATTAAAAGTAAAAACTTAGCTAAACCCTTTTTAAATGACTCTAATTTCCTAAGTTTAAAATCCCGGACTTGACCACCCTTAACACAAGATTTAAAAAATCATTTTTAGAGTTTAAAAAGGATTATAAACTACCCTAAGTCAGTAGCTAAACTTCCTAATCAGCCCCCTCTAATTAACTTAACCAAAACAGAAAAATGATTTTCCTTCAAGTTTAATTTTCGCCTCTACTGTCCAGTTTTAAAGCAAAATTTTTTACCCTTTTTTAAAAATTTAAACAAATCTAAAAAAAATACTGGAGACTAAACACATGTAAAAATACATGGGAAAAATCTGCTTAATTTTCTGATTAAAGATGACTTCCCAAACAAATCGGGAAAGTACGAGTACTGGGTGAAAAAACTATTTTGCCAAAACACATTTTTTTGCCTTTGATAATATCATTTAAAGATCAAAGTAAAAATGCTAGAGACTCTCCTAAGGACCCATAAACAGTAGCTAACACTTTTGAAAAGTAAAGCAAAAATTGGCTAAGTAAAAAAATAACAAAGGTAGATTAATCAATTAGACAACTCTTTAATTTTCCATAAGTATGCTCAAAATGAGCATGACTTTGAAACATTGATTGGCCTAAGTCATAAATCAAGTGGCAATGACATGAAATGCATGAAAATACAGCAAATATGATGCATGAAATGCATGATTTAAAACCAAAATGACATGAAAAATGCATGGCATCAATAAAATGACCTACACCTAAATGAACTTGCATGGCATTTAATGCAACCTAGGTCTAAATGCATGAATATGCAAGGCAAAGTAAACCAATCCTAAACCTAAAGAATGCATGGCAATAAGACAAACATATAGCCTGCTTAAATAAAATACACAACCAAATATCATAAAAATGCAAACCTATCAACTAGCATGATGAAAATGCACATGCAAAGCATAAAATAGTGGGGTGGCCGAATGCCCTCATGCTTTAAAATGAACATGGCATTTTTCATAAACACATGATATATTAACATGCATAGCTAAAGAATAACACTCAAATCATGCAAACATAAAGTAAAGGCATGAAAACCAATAGGCATTTTCACAAACACATGGATTACAAAATGTAAAACATAAACAAACTTAAACATTTTTAAAACAGAAAATAGAAAATGCAACCAAATTAAAACAAGCTTCATGTTTATGTATTAGAAGAAAATTTAAAGCATCAAAACTTGTTAAACATCACTAGAATCATGAATAAAGAAGCAAAACAGCAACTACCAAAAATACTAGGCCATTCGGCCAACTCAAAAATAAGAGGAAAAAAAAGTTTCAAAAGCTTTTTACAAGAAAGAATCAAGAAGGAACTTAAAGAAGAATATTAAAAACACTTATTTAAAAAGAAAAATCAAAAGAAACTCACCAAATATCAAATGAAAACAGCAAATCAAGAACGAAAAATCAAAGAAAGTGCAAGAGTATGGTGCTTAAAGCAACCTTTAGAAGCTATATTTTAAGCTTTTTCTATTCTTCAACCAATTTTGATCCAAAGGCTATTGATCCAAGATGTTTAAAATGTGAAATTATCACCCTTAGATTAGGCAATCAGCTATCCACAATTACAGTTGTTCAAGAATCTTAAGCCATTATGTTGACACTCTCCCTCTTCATGCATTGGTCCATGTGGCTTAACTACAAAGGCTTGATAAAAAAATAACCACTTTCCTCTTCATCGTTGGCATTTTGATTAAAAATCAAAAATTATTTGCCCATCCTTGGCCTTGGCCGGCTGACCCCTCTTCTCCCAGCCCAATCTCCATTTTTCAAAAGGCAAGAAAAGCCCTTTTCGATTTCTTGGGTAAAATAACCTTTTTGTCCCCCAACATAAAGAAATAGCAAACGGACTCCAAATTCATTTTTTATTTTTTCAATACATCCAAAATAAAAAAAATTGAATTTTGGAGGTTTTCAAACTTATTCGAGCCCATTTGCTATTTATTTGGATTTTTTCTTCCAGAATTGCACTTTTGTGCTCCCAAACTTTAACATTTTTTAAACGACCTCCAAATCCAGATTTTCTTCACCAATCTCTTCCAAATAATTTAAAAGTGTGATCTGGAAGTTTTAATAATTTTTGGAACTCATTTGGTATTTTTTGGGATTTATCTGCTTGAATTACTACATAGTGGGCTCGGAATTTGGCTATTTTGCTAAAGAACTCCGAATCCATATTTTGTTTCTCCAATTTCTTCCAAATAATTTAAGAATAAGATCTGTAAATTTTTTGAATTTTTGGAGTTCATTTGCTATTTTTTCGAGATTTATCTTCTTGAATTTCTATATGGGGGACCCGGGATTTGGCCATTTTGCAAACGAACTCCGAATCAAGATTTTTCTTCGCCAATCTCTTTGAAATGATTTAAGAATGAGATCAGCAAATTTTCAGAATTTTTGGAGTTCATTTGCTATTTTGCCCTTTTGCCTCCGAAACCCGATTTTGCTCAAAACAAGTCCAATTTTCAGATTTTCTTCAAACTGAGCCTTGGGCTATCCTTGTTTAATCACTCCTCATCCATTAGGGGCTTTAGTCTTACCGAATCGGGCTATTTCTATAATTCTTCCAAATTTCATCGAAATCCACCAAAAACCCTAATTCTCGGTTTTCTTCCGGATTGACTTTTCTTTCAGTTTTTCTTTCAAGTAGCTTCTCCATTACCCGTAGTCAGTGCTTATCTTTCATTTGGAACCTTCAATTTTGACCAATTCGATCGTTTAAGCACTTTTCCCCAAATTTCTCGGATTAGGGTTTCCTTTCTATTAAATCTCTAAAACCCAACTTTCAAACTCCATATCTTTCAATGTAGACCTCGGATTATCAAAATTCTTTTGCCATTTTTCAATTGAACTTCAAATCTTGATTTTGAAAGTGGGTTGACTTTTTTAGTAGTTGACTTTTTGATGTTGACTTTATGGGGTTGACTTTTTCAAGTTTGACTTCTTATGCTCGCCTCCTTAGACTATGTCTCAGAGTACCACCTGCAGGATGAAAAAAGTCTTTTTAAATTCTGAAACATCAATTTAGGAAGAAAATATACCTGTTTTAGTGGTCCAGACAAAATTAGGTGTTTACACCATTTATATGGCTCAGTTGTATCTTAAACAACTATTGGAATCTATTTGTTAGCTAGTAGCTAATGATCCAAATATAACTCCTTTTGCAAGCCAAAACAAAAGAGTTAGTCTTAAAAACCTTTAATATAAATGTGCAATCTCTTCAAGTATGGAACGTTTCCTACTAATTGCATTTTTTCAAAAATGACAATTTATCATAACATTTTATCATTCAAAAAGTTATTAATAGCTCGCACTAAATCCTACATATGTAGATGTTAAGGGATTAATTCAATAACAATTTGAATTCCATATCACTAAGCTAAATGGTATTCAAAATACTTTTCAAGTTGTATAACAAATAGGACTAAGTTACAGAACTATTCTATAACCGATTTATTTAAGAGGAAATCAAATAAGCATGGCATCCTATGCCAGCAAAACAATATGTTTTTCTAAACCAATCCTAACTAAACAGTCTTATTAATAAACCCATAAGATCGGCAAGCTCTGATGTAGCATCAAACTCGGTTGCCATCTTCATGGTCCAGCTTCACTACTCATTCCTTTGGCCCCTAAAATATGTCCTACATATTTAGTACCAAATGATAGGTATCATATACCAAGAGGAGTGAATCAAATTATACCTGAAGTTGAAACTCCTTTCAGCTTCTTTCCCTTGTTAGATTCAAGGTACTCCTTGCAATTGCGCCTCCAATGACCAGTTTTCCCACAATGGAAGCGAGCTTTGTTATCATTGTCCTTATCCTTTGCTTCCTTTGCAACACCATCATTAGGCTTCAAACTCTTTGAAGCAGGAGGTACATCCCAACTAGTCTTCCTTTTCTTCTTACCTTTCGATTTAGAGGAAGAGAGTAAATGGACAGATGACTTGTCCTTAACAATGGTTTGCTCGGCCTATGTGAGCATATTCAATAACCCAGAAAGGGTTGCCTCCAAGTGGTTCGTGTTGAAGTTCAACACAAACTGCGAATAGCTCTCAGGCAGTGAAGAAAGAATTAGATCAACGCTTAGATCATGATCCGTAACCCATCCAATCTGCTCCAATTGGGTAATATACCCTATCATCTTAAGCACATGAGGCCTCACTGGGCTTCCCTCTAACATCTTTGTTTGGAACAATTCCTTTAAGATGTCAAATATCTCAGTGCGATTCTCTTTAGCGAACAGTTCTCTAAGGTTATGGATGATATCTTGAGCATTCATAGCCTCATGCTGCTTTTGGAGATCGGGTGCCATACTAGCCAACATCACACATGTTACTTGTACAAGATCATCTCTATGAACTCTATAGGCCACCTTTTCCTCCTCAGTTGCATCAGCAGCTGGCTCATCTAGGATAGGCTCATCAAGAACATAAGCTTTCTTTTCCTATGTCAAGACAATCTTAACATTGCGAAACCAATCAACGAAGTTCGGTCCAGTTAACTTATTAGCATCAAGTATGCTTCTCAGTGATAATGCATTAGTCATTTTAGCATTTATATCCTATATGAATCAAAACAATTAACAATCAATAAATAACAAGTAGTAATCATTTATGTCAGGCTTTAATAATTAAATGATTATTCTCATTATTTTAACAAAATAATAGCCTACTACTATTTCGAGAAATTTAACTCTTAAACTTCTTAATGAGCTAGGACTCCTTTCGTTCCAGCATAACCTTGAGTGACTGAACAAGCTATGTTGAAACTAATTGAGTAGGTAACTTAGATTACCAATTACATCTCTATGCAACTCCTAGATCCAGTTAGGTGACAACTCTTTGCCTAAATACATCATATGCATTTCGCCTAACTTTGCCTCTAAATGTCATGTGATCAAGTTTGACGCATCCGATTACATAACATTTAGTTGAGTAGGACCCACCTTCAATAACTCAAACATGTTCGTACATAAGTTTGACCTTGAGTGACTCAATAAGCCTCTGAATGGAAGAACTCTGGTTATCTTGTTATGATAGTGGAAGGCAACTTATCATGCGTAACATGGACTCAATATAATTTAATGAGGGATTTCATTTAACTTTTATATAGGTCTCATTAATTTCATACTTGATTGACATGCATAGCATTCATTCAATTACATACATCGCATATACATAATTCAAAATAAATCTATCACATGCAATCTACTAAGATGATTATGGACTTTATACTAATATAGTTTCCTTGAGCCATTAGCAAACTAGTTGGTCGAATTCCTAGGGGATACCATACATAGTCTTTGAAAGCTTTGTTGGTAATCTCTTTGTTCACTTCTTCTTGGCGCCTCATCTCCTTACAAACTTGGAATTTACATAAATTCTACTTCCTATCAAAAATCTAAATCTATACAGAATATAACAGTTACATTGCTTTATCAGAAACCTCGAGTTACATTTGAGGGGAGTTAGATGAGAAGAGAATTTACAACTCCAAAATGAAAAAAAGAAGGCAGGGTGTGCAGAACCTATTTATATAATACCAATAAGAAAATTCAACCATACATTCCCTAGTTATACTAAGGTCTAGTCCATAACCATCCTTCATGCATACATAATCATATTATAAGCATGAAATAAAAACATGCATAGTCAATATCACCTGGTGTTCTTGTGTAGTATTTGCATAAAATGTCACCAAACAAATTTGAGACAATTTATCAAATCATTCTAGCAATTTCGGTTCCAACTATTAAAACACTTTTAATAACATCTTAACAATTAAGAAAGCTATCTTGAAATCGGACTTTACCTAACTTTTAAGTTGCTTGTCTTAATTAGGGAAAAACATTCTATCGTGCTCAAAATCCTAAACTTTTTAGGACTTCTATTTTTTTTGTCTTATACCAGATTTTTAAGTTTTCAATCAATCCTGACTCTTTAGGAACTTAAATTCTCATTAGGTAATTCTTACCTAATCATATTACATGTTTCTCTTCACCTTTAGGATTCACACTCCCACTAGGAAAAGGTTTCCTTGTTGGAGTATGACTCTAACTCTTAGTGTCCTAGGCGCAGGCAATCTCTTTGGCCATCGAATGACCGCTGCCAGCCTGTGATCAGACTATTGTATGTCATCTACAGTGGCTATTGGATGCCCTAAAAGAGCTTAAAGGCTTCCTCTTTCAGTTGCACATAATTTGGCAACAATTGCCTCCTTGGTATGGCGGTTTGGCCAACTTGTTTGCAGCAACTATTGCCGCTTTGTCCAGTCATGTTCCATGCCTAAACCAACCATCATAGATGAATCATATTCATCTTAGATGCGGTCCAAAACTCCTACCAAAAATGTGGAAGTTTCCACACTCATGCTTGAATTTTATGGCATGCAAACACCTATAAAATAGTCCAGAAAATTTCAGCATTGTAGTATCAACGTTTCATGTCCAAAAACAACTTTGCTTAAACGTTTTAAGCTCAAATCAATTTTGTAACTTCAATGGCAGCATATAATATAAAATTTCCAGATCTAAAACATCTATAAAATCAAATTTATATTATCTCCAATTCAGCTTACAAAACTTGACTCAAAACTATGTTTTTGACATCAAAAACTTGTCAGGTTTACTAAGACATGTCATGGCTTTAATCCTTGTTGATTAAAACAATTTTAATCTATCGTTTAAACAATTTTTAACATGATTAAAGTCATTATATAGTTTCTGTCCAGATTTAACAAAATAAATAAACTAATATTTCTTTTAAACATAGGAACCCAAATCATGCCAAAATTAATACACAACACTTTAACTTGTATATCACCAAGAATTGACATGCATAAACCTCATGTAAACAACATAACCTTGGCTCTGATACCACTGTTGGTTTATTACTACACTATCTCGGGCTCATGCAAAAAACATGATAATCAAAGTGCAGCGGAAATAAAACAAAGAAGCACCCGAAGTACAACAGGATCATAGGCTTGTGTTTGCATAGGTTTGTAACATTCAAAAACAATTAAATCACCGATATGACTTAGAAGTTACCTACTTAAGATATTGTAACCTTAAGTTGCAGATCCTAATCTCGAATCCAATATATACAAAGCTTCAAACTCTTTCAAGACCACAAGAAGCACAATTGTCCTTCCTCTAGAGCTAGTCCACACGAACAGTTGATGGATCCTTCTCTAAGGTATGGCGATTCACTTGTGCTAGCAAGTTGATCCTAAGATCACAATCAAAATATCTACATTCTTATGTCTTTCTCCCTTAATCAATCTCATCAACTAGGTGAAGAAGCGGCAATGAGAACACCAAGGTAGGAGGAACTATGGCAAGCCTTGGGGAGCTTAGGGAGGCTGCGATTTCACTATTTTACTAGGTTAGGGTTCTCTTCTTGAAACCAAACTTTTCTTAAGCAAAATCAGAATATCAAAAATAGAATAGATCTAGCTTGGGCGGCTACAACCTCTAAAATAGATTATATAGTGGCGCACACCCTAATCCTTATCTCTCTATGCTTGGCCGGCCACCTGTAACTTGTTACACAAAATTTTCATTAATCGACTTGGACTTAAACTATTTAATTCTAAGATGGATCAATAGGCCCATTACATTATCTAATAATGATAATGGTGCAACAATGTTAATGCCTTAAGTTGGGCCAACCATCTTTAGTGGACAGTTCTAAATTAGAATAGTCGCTTTAGACCTTTACTAATTTTATCATGTTTATTTATTGGATATATTAATTTCTAAATGAAAGTAATTTAATTATTAATTATTTTTTTTTCTCCTCAAGAAATAATTCATGTCATTAATCTATTAAAATCATCTCATGATATTATTCCAATATAGTATAGTCAGTCGCAATTCTCTTTGTTCATCTATATGTCAAAGTCGACTACTACACTAGATGAGACTTCTTGATTCCTCTTATCTTATTAAGACATTGTCCTTGGATTTCTCAATCTCAATTATGTCTTAATCCATCTCAATTGAACTTCTTCAATTGAGTCCTTAATATGGATCTTTTATTCCATTAAGTTTTACCTTAATAGAATACCATGTTTAATCCATACATATCTTTTCTTATGTGTGTGACCCTCTAGGTTCCCAATATATTGGCAATGATTATAAGTTAATCATATCAACTTGTTATCATAGATCAAGAGTGGGATCTAGCAACCCATCATGACCACCCAAATACTGTGAAGTCAACGTGACCTTTTAGAACCTTTCAGCAACCAGCTTGTCAGTGTAATACGGTCCTTTCACCATATATCCCGGATAACGCATGAACATGGTTAAGTGTCTACTCATGATCAATCCATATTAGTTCTTCGCAACTTATGATTAACCTTATGAATTCAGAGAAACAACTTTCTTCTAAATCCATTATGCTTTGGCCAAAGACTTAATCAAGTTAATCGTAGTCAAGAACAAATGAGATATGTCTCCAATATCACAGGGAATGGTGAATCCTCTCTGGATCACTCATTCATCTTCATATGGTTCATGTCATACCCAATAACACCCTACTTTAAGCATCCTCTTGATTGGGTCCCGTTCGTGATGAAATCTAAGTATGACACTCTCCATACAAGATGACCTGGTATGACAAGTCTGAGGACTAATTTACACGACTGGTACTAAGAGAACATTATCATAGACACTAGAGTGATATATTACCAAATGAAGTTCTCTTGGTGTGCCATGTTTAGTGAACTTGTTCAACAGAAAAGCACCTATATGTTATCCCAAGTATCCCATACTTCAACCTGTATGAGCTCGGTTTCTTACTTCATAAGTAAGAAGGCTTAACATATACTAGTCTTTGAGCATTGCCAATGCCCCGTCTTGGCAATACGATGACCAGGAACAGTTTGAGGAACAAGTCTTTGATGCATAAGGATCTCATAATTATAACTCTCTATAATTCCTTTGCAAGGCCATTATGTTCCATGGGCTTCATCCAATTAGTACTTAATAATTCCTTATTATTGTACTAACATGAAGGAAAACCTTGTATCACTATAATCATAGCGAAAGGTATGCATTATTGACTGTGTATCCCAAGCTCAATCTGATTGGCTCTAGGGCATACACCAACACTTATCCACGATGGCATTTTGACATCGAAGCTTGTTGATCATTGGAAGTCCACTTTGCTGTAAATCAGTTTTTTTCGGGGTTTTAGGAGGAGAATTACTACCTTTGAAGGATGTCAATAGGAACATTTTGATGCATGTAGCTTCAGACCTCATGATGAAAAAACTTGTCTCATGTCTACATTCATATGAATCAAATGAATTTTGAATTTTAAATGCTTCCGTGTTTATTGTGTTTTAACAATAAATTGAATTTGCAAAAACAAGTATTAAGGAAGTTTTAATAATGGATAATCTTGAGGATATTGATGATCATTGTTAGAAATGACCCAATACCCTCTCCCCTCCTTTTTAGGCTTCCCTATGCCTAAATCCCTTGAACTAAGATCACTTGAAAGACCTAATGCTTCAAGGAATATGAATGATTGAACTTCATAAACCATTATAATTACAAAATAAGCAAAGATGTATATCCTAGTCTAGGCTATGAACAAAGGAACGAACTTTTTGAAATTTTTTTGAACTCTTTGAAATTCAAACAAATGAGACATTCTTTCAAGAAGTTAGAACTTGGTAATTTGAAGTGTGTCAAGGTTATGTCAAAGCTATTCATGTCCTTTCCAATAACCACAAAACACCAATTGTTCAAATATCACTCCATGATTGACACCCCGGGGCACAATGACCAAACCAGATTATCCCATGTCCTAGAGAAAACCTATTTTTGGGTAATATTTTCTTAGGTACTTCAAACAAACCCAAGATTGAAACTAAGCCTTTTCAAAATAGACTTAGACTTGCTATATTCCTCGTTGATACAAATTCCCAAGGTTGATCAAATTGAGGCATCATATCTAGAAATGATGAATACGTGGTGAATAAGGATGGATTAATGCATGAATTAGGACATGCGACAAAAAAAAAAGCAAAAAGAAGAAAAAGAAGAAAAATTATGATATCATACATATGAGAATTCGGATTATTCCAAAGTGCAAAATGAAATTCTGATTATCTACTTCCCCTGGGGATTGCTTTTCAATGAGAATATTTGTGCTTGATATGAGAAATGGCCTTTTTTCATATCCCTTTCACAAAAAGAAATTATCTATAGTCACCCCTTTTGAGCCGAAAGAATTCTTTCTTCTTTGAACCCTGATCAAGGATCACCCTCTACATTGGTGGCAAATGCAAGGAAATATCACTGAGAATTGAGTCCTAACTCAAAGATAGATACAAACCAAATCAAGCTCCCAAATAAATACGGGCTCACTCTATCGAAAAGAACAAAACAAAAGAAATGAAAAAAGAAAAAAGTGTGAAAAAGTATGGCAAATGAAAGCCAAAAGCAAAGACGAAAAA
Source organism: Fremontodendron californicum (assembly GCA_030761205.1). NCBI lineage: Eukaryota > Viridiplantae > Streptophyta > Magnoliopsida > Malvales > Malvaceae > Fremontodendron > Fremontodendron californicum. The sequence continues at coordinate 19,452,555 of JAULJL010000008.1, forward strand.
AACAAAGTAAAATGTTTCAAAAAAGAATCCTCCTCAAGAAATGATCCTTGATCTGATTACCCTCAAACACATATTTTGGGCTTACTTATCCTTTCTTTCTGAGCCCCGAACCATGGCTTACATTACGTGCTTTAAAAGTCCATTTTGATCAAGCATGAATATTTAACTTGAATGGTTTTTCCTCAAATTTTGTCCCATCTTATCGAATTAGCATTTCACTAAGGAAGAATTTAGAATTCTCAAGTGCATGGTAGAATAGAAAAAGAGAAAAAAAATGGGAAGAATGGGACTCTAGGGAAAAAAACCCAAAAATGGGCGGTCTAGAGTAAAATGGAAATTTTTGATGCCATCCATGTCAGTACCGATACCATAACAAAAGAAGTGGCGATCGAGGAATATCTAGGAATTCCTGAACTTTCTAAATTGTCAACTGTCATTTGGAGGATTGATTTCAAAAAATGAAACTTTTTCCCTCTAGTTTAAACATCCCGGCCAATCTTGACGCTTGTCAAAATACATTGATATGGAAACTAAAAGAATGTTGAATTTGTTTGGTTCTTAATGAATTCATGATTTATAACACATGTTCCATTTGTTAGCCTAGAAGGGACATACATTTTTGTTGTGAAGTTTTCTTCGATCAACCAAAATCTTGATTATACCAAGCCTTGCCAATTCAAATTGAAAAATTCAGATTGACACTTAGGGAAATTTCACAGGCAACCAAATGATTTTGGACCAGTATAGGGAGAAGCTCTCAATAACTGATTGGAATGAGATAATATTGCTCTTGAGTCTTGTTCTTGGGTTGTTTCTTAGTCACAAACGGCCTCGGAGTTGGGGTATTTGATGGTGGCACTAAGGTTCGAACCGAAGTGTTTACATGGAGAGGTGGTGGAATAGCATGGTAAGCGTATGGATTTGGACACGGGTCCCTTAGAGGTTGTGCATAGTTCGAGGTTCCTATCCTGGATGCTGATAAGGTGATTGATGAGGGAAGGAGTACGAACTGCCAATTGGTGGTGATTGAGTGTGACCCAGGGATCTCGTAGCGGTCATCCTAATGGACGATTGAAACATAGTTGAGTGAGGATACTGGTTTGGACCTAGGACCAATTGCAGGGACTGTTTGGGATCTGAGGTTTCTATCCTTGGTATCAGGCTCTCTGTTTTAGTCATTTTCACAACATTGTCCACAATTTCATCAGGGTCCAAAACTTAGTTGCATTGACAAGTGCAGGACCCAGCATGGATTGTATGCTCTAGACCTAATGGTTTTGATTGATCCGAAGGAGATAAAGAGCCCTGAGAAAGTTTTCTCTTACTCTTACCCATATCATCAAACATTTTCATTAATTTGACAAGCTGTTCTTTCACCTCCCGGATTTCATGTCCAAATTCCTCTTGATTACGTTCCAAAGCACCCAATCGTTCCTCTTATTCATTCATCATATCTCGAATCCCTTTTCATGCAAATGAAAATGACATGAGATCAAGAATACAATTATGAATTTGCATGCTCTATTCGTATATGCATGAATATACTGATGATTAATGCATGAAATGTACAAAATGCAAAAATGCCTGAGGAGATGAATTTTCACATTTACAACTGCTTAAATAATATGCATGTTTATGCAAAAGTATAAATGAAAGAATCAAGGAAAAGAATATCCTAATATCACTTTTTATTTAATTTTTTCTTTATTTTCTTTTTTCAAAGAAGAATTTTTTTCATGGAATAAAACTCTCTTTTTTGGTTTTTTTTTTATATTTATTTTGACATATCTAAAAAGGTATATGTATAAAAGGAATTTTCAAAATATCCCAAAAACACTAGGTATTATTACAAATTATGTATGTTGAAAAGAAACAAAGCAAGTACAAGGGTATAATCATCAATTCAAAGTGAAAAAGTTAATGAAAGGAAATACCTCGACTATGGTCTCGGGTTGGACTCATTTGATAAATAGAATGAATTCGATTTAAAACAATAGGAAATACCTCGACGATGGTCTCGGGGCTCGACTCATTTGATAAACAAAATGAATTCGATTTAAAACAAAAGGAAATACCTCGACGATGGTTTCGGAGTTCGACTCATTTGATAAACATAATGAATTTGATTTAAAACAAAAGGAAATACCTCGACGATGGTCTCGGGGTTCGACTCATTTGATAAACATAATGAATTCAATTTAAAACAAAAGGAAATACCTCGACGATGGTCTCGGGGCTCGACTCATTAGATAAACAAATTGAATTCGATTTAAAACAAAAGGAAATACCTCGACGATGGTCCCGGGGTTCAACTCATTTGATAAATAGAATGAATTCGATTTAAAACAAAAGAAAATACCTCAACGATGGTCTTGGGGCTCGATTCATTTGATAAACAGAATGAATTCAATTTGAAACAAAAGGAAATACCTCGACGATGGTCTCGGGGTTCGACTCATTTGATAAACAGAATGAATTCGATTTGAAACAAAAGGAAATACCTCGACGATGGTCTCGGGGCTCTACTCATTTGATAAACAGAATGAATTCGATTTAAAACAACAGGAAACACTAAGATTGATCCTGGGTTTGATTCATTTGGAAAAATAAATTTAACTTGAAAATGAAAGGAACATACCTCGACGGTGGTCTTGAGGTTCGACTCATTTGAGAAGCAGAACGAGTTCGATTTGGGGATGCCAAAATTTTCCTGATTCCTGCAATGTTAACTAAATGCAATGATGAAAATGACATGCTTTGCAAATGCTTGTATGTTTCCTAAGGATGAATGCAATCAAATGATTGTCGGAACCTAAAAAATAACGAGTCTCTTCACAAGACTTTATTATTCGTTAAGCGTGACATTAAAAAAAAAACGACGAAAAGTCGACTTAATTCCTCTAAAAATGAAGGTTTTGAAAATGACCTTGAAAAAGACATGGAGTCGCCACTAATCTTTTTTAGCTAGGTGTGATCGGCCACCTATTAAAACCGGTTTTATAAAATATTTTGAAAATTAATTAAAACATTTTAAAAACCAATTTCAAGTCTGCATTTTAAACCAGAGAAATCAAAGAAACGGGTTCGAGACTCGATTACGTATGGGGAAGGATTAGCACCCCGAAAACGCCAATATAAAACAGTACCTTATTAATCGTGTGTTATCTCAAATCTCGGTGTAAAGTTGGTTTTAAATTTAGTATTTCAAGTTAATTCCCAATTTAAAGAAAAATAATTCATTTTTAATTGAAAATGATCCGGAATTTATAAATTCAAAATTTTCCTATATTCCCCAACAAACGTGGCAAAATATAGAAATTTTTATTAATTTTGGAAAACTTTCCGAATCATTCTCTTTTTAAAAAAGATATTCCGTTATTAAAAATAATTGATGATATCCTCCCCAGCAAACCCAGCAAACTCGGGAATATCTTTATTTTATTGAAAATCATTATCTTTTTTTGAAAACATTTAAAATAAATGAATATGTATATGCATGACATAAATAGAATGACATAGAAAAATCTAAATAACATAATGCAACCTAAGTGATATGATATAATTTGCATGCCTTAGCATATTCTAAATGAAATAAAATATCCTAAGTTATATGATATATTTTAAATGAAATGAAATGAAATGACCTAGGTGACATAATATATTCTATATGAAATGTAATATCCTAAGTCATATGATATATTCTAAATGAAATGAAATGACCTAGGTAACATAATATATTCTACATGAAATGACCTAGGTAACATAATATATTCTATGTGAGATGAAATAATTTAAATGACATGGAAAATATGAATGATATGTCATATAATTTAAATAACATGAAATATAAAATAATGCTATCATATAATATGCATGAAAATAAAAATAAAAATAATAATGCATGAACATAGTATATGCTAAATAATATGACAAAAATAATTAAATAAAAAGCATAGGATATCATAAAATATTCCAAATCATATAATAAATAATATAACATAACTCAAAATCATAATAATATCATAGAAATTATCATAGCAAAAATTACATATTATATAAAATGCATGAATATGGAAAATGCAATGCATGAAAATGTATTTTTTCCTTTAATTGAGGAAATCCGTATATCTAAAACGTTATACGGCTACCTTAGGAAAATATGTCAAATTAATTATTCTAAAATCAAAATACTTTGTTATTATTTGAAAACAATTTGGAAAAGCTTAGGTTAAAAAAAAAAAAAAAAACTGGGTTAAACATTTTTTAAAATGGCTCTAATTTCCTAAGTTTAAAATCCCGGACTTGACCACCCTTAACCCGAGAGTTAAAAAATCATTTTTAGAGTTTGAAAAGGCTTAGAAACTACCCTAAGTCAGTAGCTAACCTTCCTAATCAGCCCCTTCTAAGTAACTTAACCAAAACAGAAAAATGATTTTTCTTTTAATTCAATTCTGACTCCACTGTCCAGTTTTAAGCCACAATTTTTTACTCTATTTTTAAAAATTCAAACAATTCTGAAAACAATACTAGAGACTCAAGACGTGTAAAACTACCTGGGAAAAAATCGACTTAATTTTATGATTAAAGATGTATTCCCAGAAAAATCAGAAAAGTACGAGTACTCGGTGAAAAAAAACTGTTTTGCCAAAATACATATTTGCCTTTGATAAAATCTTTTAAAAATCAAAGTAAAAATATTTAAGACTCATAAAATGACTCACAAACAGTAGCTAGGACTTTTTGAAAGTTAGATAAAAATTGGCTAAGTAAAAAAAATCACAAAGGTAGAATAATCAATTTGACAATCATTAATTTTCCACAAGTGTGCTCAAGAGAGCATGACTTAGAACCATTAATTGGCCTAAGTCATTATTCAAGTGGCATGAACATGAAATGCATGAAAAAATATAGCAAGTATAGTGCATGAAATGCATGACTTTAAATCTAAATGTCATGAAAAAATGCATGGCATTCATATAGTGACCTAGACCTAAATGAACTTCCATGGCATTTAATGCAACCTAGACCTAAAATGCATGAACATGCATAGCAAATAAACCAAACCTAATAACTAAAATATGCATGGCATTTAAAAAAGCATGCTTAAACCAAAAACTCAACCAAATATCATGCAAATGCTAACCTATCAACTAACATGGCAAGAATGCACATACAATGCTAGAATTCAAAGAGTGGCCGAATAGCCTATGGTTCCTAACAAGCATGGCATTTTCACAAACACTTGGTATACTAACATGCAAAACTAAATCAAATGTCATGCAAATGCAAAAGCTACCAACTAACATGGCAAAAATACAACACACATGGATTAGCCGAATGGCCTCAAGCTCCAACAAGCATGGCATTTTCACAAACACTTGATATACTAACATGCTCAACTAAAATATAATACTCAAAACATGCAAACACAGTAGAAATACTAAAACCAAACAAGCATTTTCACAAACACTTGATATACTAACATGCTCAACTAAAATATAAAACTTAAATCATGCAAACACAACACAAGCATTTTCACAAACACTTGATATACTAAATATAAAACATCAACAAATTTAAACATTATGAAAACAGTAAATTAAAAATGCAAGAACATGATATTTAAATCAATAAATAGCAACAAACAAAGCAACCAAATTAAAATATGACTCAAGTATGAAATAGAATAACACTTCAAACATCAAGATTAAAGAAAATAATAATAATAACATGATAAAATAAACAAAACAGCAACTTAAATAAAGAATGTAGGCCATCATGGTGAGAAATTGTAAAAACAAATTGTAAAAAATACATTTAAGAAAGAGATGAAGAAAGAACTTAAGAAGAACAATAAAAAAACATTTATTTAAAAAAGGAAACTCACCAAATAGAAATCAAAATAGCAAAGACAAGAATGGAAAATCAAGAAAGTGCAAGAGTTGGTGCTCAAGAGCAACCTCAAGAAGCTATATTTGAAGCTTTATCTCTTCAAACTTTCCTTTCTTTTCTAAACTTTTTCTTTTTGCTTTCAACCAAGGAGAGAAAAACTAAGAAAAACTAAGAGAAATCAGCCAAATGAAAGTGTAAAAAAAAAAAATCTCCCTCCTCTAGAGCTGGCTGAACCCCCCTCTAAATCATGCAAAGATGTTGTCATTTTTTCCCAACTAATTTTCCATCAAATGGCTAATAATTCAAGGTGAAAAAATCATGAAATTATCATCCTTAGAATAGCATATCAGTTTTCCCAAATTACAGCTGTTCAAGAATAATGATGACACCCTTTCTTGGCCTATGTGGCTTAAGCACCATGGCTTGATCAAAGAGAATCTCTAACTAACTCTTAATTCTTGGCCACTTGATTGAAAAATCAGAAGCTTCCTCCTTCCTTTGGGCCTTGGCCGGCCAGCACTTCTCATTTCCAGCCCAAGTCTGATTTTTTGAAAGGCCCAAAGAAGCCCTTTTCGGTTGCTTGGGTGAAATGACCTTTTTGCCCCCCGGATGCAAATAAATGTCAAACGGATTCCGAATTCCAATTTTCTTTTTTTTTTTAATACTTCCAAAATAATAAAACATTGAGTTCTGGAAGTTTTTAAAATTATCCGAGTCTGTCTTCTATTTATTTGGATTTTTCTTCCAAAAATGCCCTTTTATGCCCCTACATTTTACCATTTTTAAAACGAGCTCCAAGTCAAGATTTTTCTTCACCGATCTCTTCAAAATAATTTAAAAGTGTGATCTGGAAGTTTTCATGATTTTTGGAGCTCATTTGGTATTTTTTTCAGGATTTATCTACTTGAATTACTGCATAAGGGCTCGGGATTTGGCCATTTTACAATCGAACTCTGAATCAAGATTTTATTTTTCCAATCACTTCCAAATAATTTAAAAATATGATTTGCAAAATTTCAGAATTTTTGGAGTCCATTTGCTATTTTTCCGGGATTTATCTTCTTGAATTATTGCATAGGAGGCCCGGGATTTGGCCATTTTGCAAACGAACTCCGAATCAAGATTTTATTTAGCCAATCTCTTAAAAATAATTTAAAAATGAGATTTACAAAATTTTAGAAGATTTGGAGCTCATTTGCTATTTTTTCGGGATTTTCCTTATCGAATTACTACATGAGAAGCCCGAAATTTGGCCATTTTGCAAACGAACTCCGAATCAAGATTTTATTTCGCCAAAATTTTTCAAATGATTTAAAAATGAGATTTGTAAATTTTCAGAATTTTTGGAGTCCATTTGCTATTTTTCCCAAATTTTCCAATTTTGCCTCCGAAACCCGGTTTTGCTCAAAACAAGTCCGATTTTCAGATTTTCTTCAAGCTGAGCCTTGGGCTATCCCTTTTTAATCATTCCTCATCCATTGGGGGCTTTGCTCTTACCAAGTCGGGCCATTTTTGTGATTCTTCCCTATTTCACCGAAATCCACCAAACACCCTAATTCTCGATTTTCTCCCGGATTGACTTTTCTTTCAAATTTTCTTTCAAGTGGCTTCTCAATTACCCGTAGTCAGTGCTTATCTTTCATTTGGAACCTTCAATTTCGATCAATTCGATTGTTTAAGGAATTTTCCCCAAATTTCTCGGATTAGGGTTTCCTTTCTACTAAATCTCCAAATCACAACTTTCAAACTCTATATCTTTCAATGTAGACATCGGATTATCAAAATTCTTTCACCATTTTTCAATTGAACTCAAAATCTTGATTTTGAAAGTGGGTTGACTTTTTTAGTAGTTGACTTTTTGGCATTGACTTTTTTTGGGGTTGACTTTTTTCAAGTTCGACTTTTTATGCTCGTCCTCTTAAACTATGTCTCGGAGTACCACCTACAGGATAAAAAAATCTTTTTACATTCTGAAACATCAATTTAGGAAGAAAACATACCTGTTTTAGTGGTCCGGACAAAATTATGTGTCTAAAGCTGCCCCTCTTTGGCTATTGCAGAGAATCAGGAATCAAGCAAAGATAAACCAACACTAATTTTGTACGGTTAGTGAAATCACATGTGAAGGAAAGGGAAACGGGGTTTCTTTTTTCTTTTTTCATTTTCTCATTTTTCATTCTTTCATTTTTTCATTTTTCATTTTTCATTTTTCATTTTTTTTTTGTTGAGAAAGCTGTAAATTGAAGATTTTGTCCTGAAATTAAATTCCCTGAATAATCAAGGCTTGACCCGTCTTAAGGAAACGAATTCTATTTGCAAGAAAAGAAATGACCTCGACGATGGTCTCGGGGTCTTAACCTGTCTTGTTCTCGGCTGTGTTTATAATTCTGGGTATCTCCTCCAGAAGCTTCAGCTATCACCACCAAAGTCTTGCTCATTTTTAAAACTGTAAAACTCTAAATATCTCCACCAAAGGCTTTGGCTATCACCATCAAAGACTTTCTACCTTTTCAAAGGATTTTAAAACTCTGGATATCTCCATAGAGGCTTCAGCTATCACAACCGAAGATTTTCTCACTGTTTAAAATTTGTAAAAATTCTGGGTATCACCTCCAGAAGCTTCAGCTGTCACCACCGAAGACTTTCTCACTATTTAAAATTTGTAAAAATTCAGGGTATCACCTCCAGAATCTTCAGCTATCACCACCGAAGACTTGCTATATTTTCAAAGGATTTTAAAACTCTAGATGTCTCCACAGAGGCTTCAGCTATCACAACCGAAGACTTTCTCCCTTTTCAAAAAAAAATTTAAACTCTGGATATCTCCTCCAGAAGCTTTGAGACATGATGCAGATGCTTCATGGTGCAAATGCAAATGTCTTTAATTGATGCAAATGCTTCTTGATGTAGATGCAAATGACTTAGACCGGTGCAAATGTCTTTGATGCAAATGTAAATGACTTGATTTGATGCAAATTTTCTTGATGCAGATTCAACTAACTTAGATTGATGCAAATGCTTCTTGATGTAGATGCACATGTTAAATAAAATTTTGGGTATCTCCTCCAGAAGAAGATTTCTCATTTTTCAAAATTATAAAACCCTGGATATCTCCACCAGAGGCTTTAGCTATCACCATCGAAGACTTGTTCACTTTTAAAACTGTAAAATTCTGGATATCCCCACCAGAAGCTTTGGCTATCACCACCAAAGGTTTGCTCATTTTAAAATTCTGGGTAACTCCTCCAGAAGCTTTGGCTATCACCACCAAAGACTTGCTCATTGTAAAATTCTGGGTAACTCCTCCAGAAGCTTTGGCTATCACCACGAAAGACTTGCTCATTTTAAAATTCTGGGTAACTCCTCCAGAAGCTTTGGCTGTCACCACCAAAGACTTGCTCATTGTAAAATTATGGATAACTCCTCCAGAAGCTTTGGCTATCACCACCAAAGACTTGCTCATTGTAAAATTCAGGGTAACTCCTCTAGAAGCTTTGGCTATCACCACCAAAGGTTTGCTCATTGTAAAATTATGGGTAACTCCTCCATAAGCTTTGGCTATCACCACCAAAGGTTTGCGCATTGTAAAATTCGTGTTGAAAATTATACCCAAAAGCTTTAAGAAATGATGCATATGCACATGTCTTTAACAAGGTGCTCATGCTTCATGGTGCAAATGTAAATGGCTTGGATTGATGTAAATGTTTCTTGGTGCAAATGCAAATGGCCTGGATTTATGCCCATGTTTCATGATGCAGATGCCCCTACTAATTGTGTTCATGTAACTGGTTTATGAATAGTGTAACTACAATTACCACACAATAATGAAAATGCAATGATTCTATAAATGATGCAATTTCTTGAGATGACGCAAATGCGAATTCCATGAAGAATGTAAATGTAAAGGTAAAATGCAGATGCTTATGGAATAATGCCAATGAAAATACCCATGAATGATGCAAATGCTTGCTGACAATGTGCAGATGCAAAAGCTCGATAAAGAGATGAGTGCTCATGAGTGATGCAAATGCCCCCAGTTGTTTTTCTAGACTTTGGCTTAGCCTTTCAAATTCAATTTTCCTCTTCAAATAAGAGTATATCTTCAATTCATTTTGGCTATTCTCTTTGCCCCAACAGTTTTCAAACTTTCATCAACAGACATCTGAGCTAGGTTCTATTTCTTCTTCTCATATCTGGAAGTCAGGAGCTATCCTAGCAGTTCTATACCTTTGGGTTAGAAAAATCCTTGTCTCATGTCAACATCAAAATGGGTATATAAAAAAAAATCTTTATTTGTTTCCTCATTTTGAAAACTTCTGAACCAAAAAAATAAAAAATAAAAAATATTAACCCCACAATGTGTATTGTACAAATCTTTTGAAGACTGGTGATTATTGTTAGAAATTTCTCTTAGTGTTAATCTTGTTTTTTCCAACTGGGATTAGCAAGGCTTGGTATAACAAGATTCTAGCTTTTCCAGGAAAACTTTATGAAAATAATGTATACCCCTATTAGGCTCACAAAAGGAACAGGTTTTATAAATCATGAATTCATTGAGAACCAAACAAATTCAACATTCTTTTAGTTTCCATATCAAGGCATTTTGACAAGCGTCAAGATTAGCTGGGATGTTTAAACTGGAAAGTTTAATCTTGGAAGGAAAAAAGTTTTAGTTTTTGAAATCAATCATCCAAATGAGAGCTGACAATTTGGGAGGTTCAGGAATTCCTACATGTTCCTCAATGACCACTTCTTCCATTTCACTCTAGACTGTCCATTTTTGGGTTGTCGCCCTAGAGTCTCATTCTTTCCATTTTTTCTTTCTTTTTTTGTTGTTCTACCATGCATTTGAGAATTCTAAATTCTTCCTTAGTGAAATGATAATTCGATGAGATGGGATAAAATCTGAGGAAAAACCTTTCAAATTAAATATTCATGCTTGATCAAAATGGACTTTTAAAGCATGTAATGTAGGCCATGGATCAGGGTTTAGAAAGAAAGGATAAATAGGCCCAAAATATGTGTTTAAGTGTAATCAGATCAAGGATCATTTCTTGAGGAAGATTCTCTTTCAAGCATTTGTCCCTTCTTGGACTTTTCTTTCCTTTTGACTTTGCTCTTTTTCTTCCTTGCTTTTGGCTTTCATTTGCCATCGCTTTTTCACACACATTTTTTTCTATGTGTTTTTCTTTTGTTTTTCTTGGCTTTCATTTCGCCATCTTTTCCTCTTCTTTTTTCTTTGACAAAGTGAGCCCGTATTTAGTCGGGGCTCCATTTGCTTTGCATCTGTCTTAGAGCTAGGATTCATTCTTCTATGTTCTCTAAAATATCTTTCCTCGCATTTGCCCTCCAATGTAGAGGGTGATCCTTGATCAGGGTTTAAAGAAGAAAGAATTCTTTTGGCTCAAAAGGGGTGACTATGGATAATTTCTTTTTGTGCGAAAGGGATATGAATGATGGCCATTCCTCATGTCAATCACGAATATTCACATTGAAAAGTAATCCCCAGGGGAAATACATAATCAAAATTCATTTTGCATTTTGGAATCATCCAAATTCTCATATGCATGATATCACAAATTTTTCGTTTTCCATTTTTCATCGCATGCCCCAATGATTCATGCGTTAGTCCATCTTTATTCACCATGTATCCATCATTTCCACATATGATGCCTCAATTTGATTAACCATGAGAATTTGTATCAATGAGGAACATAGCAAGTCTAGGTCTATTTATAAAGGATGAGTTTCCAATCTGAGTTCTTTGAAGAGACAAGGAAAATATGACCTAAAAATGGGTTTTCTCTAGGATATGGGATAATATGGTTTGGTCATTGTGCTCTAAGGTATTAATCATGAAGTGATGTTTGGGCAATTAGTGTTTTGTGGTTTGTTGAAAATGACATGAATGGTTTTGGCACAACCTTGACACAAACCAAATTACGATGATATAAATTCTTGAAAGAAAGTCTCATTTGTTTGAATTTCAATGAGTTCGAAAGAATTTTTTTTAAAAAGTCCATTCCTTTGTTCATAACCTAGAGTAAGATCTAAATCTTTGCTTATTCTGTAATGACAATGGTTTTATGAAGTTCAATCATTCATATTCCTTGAAGCATTAGGTCTTTCAAGTGTTGTTAATTCGAGGTTTAGGCATAGAGAAGCCCAAAAAAGAGGGGGGAGGGTGTTGGGTCATGTCTCACAATGATCAACAATATTCTCGAGACTGTCCATTATTAAAATTTCCTTAATGCTTGTTTTTACAAATTCAAATTATTGTTAAAACACAACAAACACAAAGCATTTAAAATTCAAAATTCATTTAACTCATGTAGATGTTAACATGAGACAAGTGCTTTCATCATCACAGTGTATAGAACTACATGTGTCAAAAACATAATATGATCATGCACCATGTTTCTTATGACACTTGGCTTTCCCATCTTCAAAACTTATCGAACCAGCCTTGATGAGATCCCTGACCTTGTACTTCAAAGCGGGGCAGTTCTCTGTTGAGTGACCTTGATTGCCAGAATGATAACCACAACACTCATTAGCATCATACCAGCTCGGATAAGGGGGCTTCAGAGGCTCTAATTGCATGGGTGTCACAAGGTGATTCTGGATGAGTTGAGGTAATAGCTTACTATATGTCACAGGAATCAGGTCATCCTGATTTCTTTTTCGTTTTTTATGCCCCCTTCGATTGTTCCCAAGGGTGTTCGATTGATAGACAGATGTAAATTCTGGTGTAGTTGCAGTCATTGGTTGGTAGGGATAAAAACCTTGAGAGACATTGTTCAGGGTAGAGTAAAATAGCTGATACGAGGAGAATTGGGGAGGGGGGCAAAGCCTTCCACGACTTGGGGATCTTAATTTTTCTTTTCAGATGCCCCTTTTTTCTTGGTATTGGATGTTCTTTCTCCTTCAATTTTCCCATCCTTTATAGCATTCTCAATCATCTCCCCTAAAATTACCATGTCCGACAAATTCTTTGTGGTGTTACCGACAAGTATATCATAGTACGGGGCCTATAGTGTATTCACAAAAATGACAGTGGTTTCCTTCTGAGTTAAGGGCGGTTGTACTTGGGTGGCCAGGCTCATCCACCGTTTGTGCATATTCTTTGAAGCACTCAGTAGCTATTTTCTTCATATTTTGCAAGGTGAGACGGTCAAGCGCCATATCGGTCATATGCTTGTACTGGTTTAGAAAAACCTTAGCCAGGTCATTCCAAGAGCGAATCTGATCCTTGCTCAACTGACTATACCACCTAATTGCGGACCTGCTGAGGCTATCCTGAAAGCAGTGAATCAAAAGCTTATTATTATCTATATGACTTGTCATCTTCCGGTAGAACATAGTGATGTGGGCTGACAGATAGGTTGTCCCGTCATATTTCACAAAGTCAAGAATCTTGAACTTAGGAGGAATGACTAAATCGAAGACCAAACATCGTTCTTTTGCATCTAAACTCCTAAATACATCTGTACTTTCTACTACCCGGAGCCTTTCATCTAACAACTGATATTTCCCTTGGGAATCTGCCAACTCTACCTTATTAACCATTTTCAACTTTGCCTGTTCAGCTGGATAATCTGAATTTAAGACATTGATGGGGTTAACTGTGTTCTGGGCATCCATCATTACGACCTCATTCTGACCCTCTCGTGCCTCTAACCCTTCTCTGGTGGCCAAGTTTTCAGTGTATCCTTTTCCCTTGAATACGACGGACATCAGCTCCATCAATTTAGTCATCTGATCTTTAGATTTTGCTTGAGACTTTGCTAGTTGTTCTCGCAATTCTTTCTATTCCCTTTCCATTTTTTCCATTCGGGCAACTTGTTCATCCTCCATAGCACTAGCCTGTATTAAAAGGATACTCAGTACTTCTTATACCTCTGATTTGAAATGGAAATTCTTTCAAAGACTCCTAAAGCCAAGCCAACTTCTGTTTTATTTCCCCCAAATGTATGTCATGATGAATAAGCCATGATTGTCATTTGATGCATGTGAAGAACAAAAGAAATGATGTATGGACATATATAGTGGAAACATGCTGACCATGTATGTAATAAATGCAATCACGATGCCAACATGTTGCAAGCAAAGAATTAACAAATCAACGCATGGATATATGCAATGAATGATCATGTACATATTAGCGTATTTCCTAATGAATGATCATATACCCTATGTGTGCAACATGATGTCAATTATGATACATGCAAACAATGAATGATTGATACAGAGTATATACAAAAAAAAATTATGCTGACCATGTATTCATGAATGCAACCTAATGCTAACATGATGTATGTAATAAGAAAATCAATGCATGGATATATACAGAAAAATCATGCTGATTATGAATGCATAAATCCAACCTGATGCTAACATGATACATGTATGAATGTATGGTATGACCAATAATTGATCGGATGCAAAATGCAAAAGGGGAAGATATCACTGAGGAAATAAGAATCGGAGGAACTTAATCATCAACATCTCATAAATTTGAAACATAGTCAATTCATTCCCATATCAATGTTCACAATGGTATAAACCATTTTTTACAAAATCTGAGCATTAGTTAAAACTGTCTTTACAAGCACTTTATTTTTTCTAGCATCCTAAGGCTATAAGAGCCGGCTACTGAATAAGTGAAATTCTATTACATCATATAAGACCGAAATCTTTCCACCTCAATGTTGTAAATCTCCAAATCCTAATGACACTTTCCCAGTCCTCTATCAATCAGTGTCGTTGGATCCAACCACTTGGCATCTATAAGAGTTTGTACTTTCTTTTTGAATGCTATACAGTCTTCGATGCTATGGCCAACAATTCCACAGTGATAATCACATCTTGCATTTGGATTATACCACCTTGGATATGGTGGTAACAGGGATTTCAATGGGACACAGGCAACCATGTGATTTTGGATCAGTATAGGGAGAAGCTCTCGGTAGCTGATTGGAAAGGGATCAAAATGCATTTGGGTCTTATCCTGGGGTCATTTCTTAGTCGCACATGGCCTAGGAGTTGGGGCACTTGGTGGTGGCACTAAGGTCCGAACCGGAGTGTTTACATAAGGAGATAGAGGAACAACAAGGTAAGGGTATGGATTTGGACACGAGGTCTTTGGAGGTTGTACATAGCTCGAGATTCCTATCCCAAATGCTGGATAAGGTGATTGATGAGGGAAATAACATGAACTGGCAGTTATTGGTGACGGAGTGGGATTCAGGAATCCCGCAATGGTCATCCCAATGGACGATTGGACCATGGTAGGGTGGGGATACTGGCTTGGACCTAGAAAAGTTTGCCGGTATGGTACAGGATCCGAGGTTTCTATCTTTGGTATTAGGCTCTCAGGTTTAATCAATTTCACGATTTTGTCCACAATTGCATCAGGATTGCAACCTTTGTGGCGTTGACAAGTGCAGGATCCAGCAAGGACTATATGTTCTAGACCTAATGGTTTTGGTTGATCCGAAGACAATATAGAGCCCTGAGAAAGTTCCTCTTTACTCTTACCCATATCCTCAACCATTTTCAGCAATTTGGTGAGTTGTTCTTTCACTTCTCGGATTTCATGTCCACATTTCTCTTGATTGTGTTCCAAAGCACCCAATCGTTCCTCCGATTCATTCCTCATATCTTGAACCCCTTTCATGCAAATGAAAATGCCATGAGATTAAGAATACAATTATGAATGTACATGCTCTATTCCTATGTACATGAATATACTGATGATTAATGCATGAACATATATAGAGAAATTATGATGACTATGTATGCTATGGATGCAATCTAATACCAATATGATGCATTGAATAAATTGATGCACAAGTATATACAAATAATGACTATGCATGTCATAAACATATTCTACAATGAATGACCACGCATGCTATGATGTCAAAATGATACATGCTAAGACTAAATGAATTAATACAAAGGTAGGTACAAAGAATGACCATGTATATCACAAATGTATTCTACAATGAAGAACCATGCATGTTAGGACTGTGACATGATGTCAAAATGATACAACTAAATTAACCAATGATTACACGAAAATGGTGGGACCTAAATCTTGATTATTCAAAAATCTCATTATGCAAGATTTGCCTCCAAGTTTATGAATTTTTCAAACATGTTTTTTTTTATTTTATGAAAAACCAATCATATTATTTTCAAAAGAATTTCGGGGTAGTGGATCCTACTATGGTACAATATCCAAATTTTCATGCAATACTACCGGTTTTATGAAATCACCAAATGAAATTACCAACTGTTTATTGCAAAGAATGAGATCAATAACACAACCAAAAAATATACATCTCTATTCACACATGTATGAAATGTGCAAAATGCAAAAATGCTTGAAAAAGAATTTTTATTTTTTTAAACAATTAATGAATATTTAGCCCCGATAAATATCTACTTATATAGGTATCACAGTCCTTTCGGACGGATTAACACATTTATTACTGGCGATGTACGTACATCGTTGCCCGATCTACAAAACTTATTCAGAATGTAAAATAGGTAACAAAAGGTTTAGAAATGTCCCTCTATGTGTTCCTATCTTCGGTATATCTTAACGAAAATCCGGCATGGCTTCACCTAGGTTCACTATATGAAGGTGAATCGGTTCTAAGGCCCCGAATTGTTCCTCACTATTGCCGGTGAAGGCTAGTAAGGCATCCCGATAAAAACGGGTTAAATTCGTTAGATTCTATTTCCCTAGCCCATGCGGATTGTTAATCACGAAGGCTTAGGTAATTTAGTACTCCAGAAGTGTTTCACTAGCCCATGCGGATTGTTAATCACGACAGCTTAGTTACTTTGCTCCCACTTAAAAGGATGAAACCCGAGTATAGGGCTCATGATATGCAAATGCACATGTAGTGTGTGTGGAGGAACAACAAACCTTTCACCACTTATTCTATATCCTTTATTCTAAATGCCCCAACAAGATTAAACAACATAAATCATCAATTAATCAATAAATAAATATATGCACCAAAATAACAAGAGAACAATTATAATATGTATGCACATGAAATATGGACATATTTAAACACATTTTATTATTATTTTTCTTGAAATTATCTTTTTTTTTAAATGTGGGAATTAAAATTAAATAACAATTAAACCAACAAAACCTAAACTTTGATAACACACGACTAATTCTATGTCTGACTCTCTAATAGTCCCCAGTGGAGTCGCCAAGCTGTCGCAACCTAAAAAATAACGAGTCTCATCGTAAGACTTTATTATTCGTTAAGTGTGACATTAAAAAAAAATTGAGGAAAAGTCGACTTAATTCCTCTAAAAATGAAGGTTTTGAAAATGACCTTGAAAAAGACATAGAGTCGCCACCAATCTTTTTTAGCTAGGTGTGATCGGCCACCTATTAAAACCGGTTTTATAAAATATTTTAAAAATTAATTAAAACATTTTAAAAACCAATTTCAAGTCTGCGTTTTAAACCAGAGAAATCAAAGAAACGGGTTCGGGACTCGATTACGTATGGGGAAGGATTAGCACCCCCAAAACTCCCATATAAAACAGTACCTTATTAATCATGTGTTATCTCAAATCTCGGTGTAAAGTTGGTTTTAAATTTAGTATTTCAAGTTAATTCCCAATTTAAAGAAAAATAATTCAATTTCTAATTGAAAATGATCCGGAATTTATAAATTCAAAATTTTCCTATATTCCCCAACTAACGTGGCAAAATATAGAAATTTTTATTAATTTTGGAAAACTTTCCGAATCATTCTATTTTTAAAGAACATATTCCGTTATTAATAATAATTGATAATATCCTCCCCAGCAAACCCGGTAGAGAACTCATGAATTATTTTAACTCGGGAATATCTTTATTTTATTGAAAATCATTATTATTATTTTTGAAAACATTTAAAAGAAATGAATATGTATATGCATGACATAAATAGAATGACATAGCAAAATCAAAATAATATAATGCAACCTAAGTGATATGATATAATTTGCATGCCTTAGCATATTCTAAATGAAATGAAATATCCTAAGTTATATGATATATTTTAAATGAAATGAAATGACCTAGGTGACATAATATATTCTATATGAAATGTAATATCCTAAGTAATATGATATATTCTAAATGAAATGAAATGACCTAGGTAACATAATATATTCTACATGAAATGACCTAGGTAACATAATATATTATATGTGAGATGAAATAATTTAAATGAAATGGCAAATATGAATGATATGGCATATAATTTAAATAACATGAAATATAAAATAATGCTATCATATAATATGCATGAAAATAATAATGAAAAAAATAATGCATGAACATAGTATATGCTAAATAATATGACAAAAATAACTAAATAAAAAGCATAGGATATCATAAAATATTCTAAATCATATAATAAATAATATAACATAACTCAAAATCATAATAATATCATAGAAATTATCATAGCAAAAATCACATATTATATAAAATGCATGAATATGGAAAATGCAATGCACGAAAATGTATTTTTTCCTTTAATTAAGGAAATCCGTATATCGAAAGAGATATCCGGCAACCTTAGGAAAATATGTCAAATTAATTATTCTAAAACCAAAATACTTTGTTATTGTTTGAAAACAATTTGGAAAAGCTTAGGTTAAAAAAAAAAAAAAAAAACTTGGTTAAACTTTTTTTAAAATGGCTCTAATTTCCTAAGTTTAAAATTACAGACTTGACCACCCTTAACCCGAGAGTTAAAAGATCATTTTTAGAGTTTGAAAAGGCTTATAAACTACCCTAAGTCAGTAGCTAACCTTCCTAATAAGCCCCTTATAAGTAACTTAACCAGAACAGAAAATTGATTTTTCTTTTAATTCAATTTTGACTCCACTGTCCAGTTTTAAGCCATGATTTTTTACCCTATTTTTAAAAATTCAAAAAATTCTGATAAAAAATACTAGAGACTCAGAACATGTAACAGTAGAAAAATCAGATTAAAGATGAGATTAAATACCAAAAACAAATCGGCTTAATTTTCTGATTAAAGATGAATTCCTAGAAAAATCAGAAAAGTACGAGTACTGGGTGAAAAAAAACTGTTTTGCCAAAATACATTTTTGCCTTTGATAAAATCATTTAAAAATCAAAGTAAAAATATTTAAGACTCATAAAATGACTCACAAACAGTAGGTAGGACTTTTTGAAAGTTAGATTAAAATTGGCTAAGTAAAAAAAATCACAAAGGTAGAATAATCAATTTGACAAACTTTAATTTTCCACAAGTGTGCTCAAGAGAGCATGACTTTGAACCATTAATTGGCCTAAGTCATTATTCAAGTGGCATGAACATGAAATGCATGAAAAAATACAGCAAGTATAGTGCATGAAATGCATGAGTTTAAACCTAAATGTCATGAAAAAATGCATGGCATTCATATAGTGACCTAGACCTAAATGAACTTCCATGGCATTTAATGCAACCTAGACCTAAAATGCATGAACATGCATAGAAAATAAACCAAACCTAATAACTAAAATATGCATGGCATTTTCACAAAAACAAAGCATGCTTAAACCAAAAACTCAACCAAATATCATGCAAATGCTAACCTATCAACTAACATGGCAAGAATGCACATACAATGCTAGAATTCAAAGAGTGGCCGAATGGCCTATGGTTCCTAACAAGCATGGCATTTTCACAAACACTTGGTATACTAACATGCAAAACTAAATCAAATGTCATGCAAATGCAAAAGCTACCAACTAACATGACAAAAATGCAACACACAATGCAAAACACATGGAGTAGCCGAATGGCCTCAAGCTCCAACAAGCATGGCATCTTCACAAACACTTGATACACTAACATGCTCAACTAAAATATAACACTCAAAACATGCAACCACAAAGTAGAAATACTAAAACCAAACAAGCATTTTCACAAACACTTGATATACTAACATGCTCAACTAAAATATAAAACCTAAATCATGCAAACACAACACAAGCATTTTCACAAACACTTGATATAGTAAATATAAAACAATAACAAATTTAAACGTTATGAAAACAGAAAATTAAAAATGCAAGAACATGATATTTAAATCAATAAATGGCAACAAACAAAGCAACCAAATTAAAATATGACTCAACTATGAAATAGAATAACACTTCAAACATCAAGATTAAAGAAAATAATAATAATAAATGATAAAATAAACAAAATAGCAACTTAAATAAAGAATGTAGGTCATTCGGCCATGGTGAGAAATTGTAAAAAATATGTTTAAGAAAGAGATGAAGAAAGAACTTAAGAAGAACAATAAAAAAGAACATTTATTTAAAAAAGGAAACTCACCGAATAGTAATCAAAATATCAAAAACAAGAATGGAAAATCTAGAAAGTGCAAGAGTTGGTGCTCAAGAGCAACCTCAAGAAGCTATATTTCAAGCTCTATCTCTTCAAACTTTCCTTTCTTTTCTAAACTTTTTCTTTTTGCTTTCAACCAAGGAGAGAAAAACTAAGAAAAACTAAGAGAAATCAGCCAAATGAAAGTGTAAAAAATTAAATCTCCCTCCTCTAGAGCTGGCCGAACCCCCCTCTAAATCATGCAAGGATGTTGTCATTTTTTCCCAACTAATTTTCCATCAAATGGCTAATAATTCAGGGTGAAAAAATCCTGAAATTATCACCCTTAGATTAGCATATCAGCTGTCCCAAATTACAGCTGTTCAAAAATAATGTTGACACTCTCTCTTGGCCTATGTGGCTTAATCATCATGGCTTGATCAAAGAGAATCTCTAACTAACATTTAATTCTTGGCCATTTGATTGAAAAATCGGAAGCTTTCTCCTTCCTTTGGGCCTTTGCAGGCCAGCACTTCTCTTTTCCAGCCCAAGTCTGATTTTTTGAAAGGCCCAAATAAGCCATTTTCGGTTGCTTGGGTGAAATGATCGTTTTGCCCCCCGGATGCAAATAAATGTCAAACGGACTCCAAATTCAAATTTTCTTTTTTTAAAACTTCCAAAATAATAAATATTGAGTTCTGAAAGTTCTCAAAATTATCCGTGTCCGTTTGCTATTTATTTAGATGTTTTCTTCCAGAAATGTCCTTTTATGCCCTTACATTTTACCATTTTTAAAACGAGCTCCAAATCAAGATTTTTCTTCACCAATCTCTTCAAACTAATTTAAAAGTGTGATGATGGTGACTCAATTAAGAGTCGTAAACCCAAGTGCAGGTTATGTTCAAGTAATAAATTCTCGGGTGTCCGAGGTCGAACCACAGGGAAGCGTATTAGTAAGTATAAGTTTATAAATATATAAGAAAAAGAAAGTAAACAAGATATTAGGGAATCAACAACAAAACAAGATAAAAAAATATATTAGAGAACAAAATAAACAAAATAACATAAAAGAAATTAAACAAAATATAAAAAACAATAAGAAAAGATGTTGAGGTTAGAGAATCCACTCTTGGTGTTATGCTAAGATTAATCTTGTTTTATTACACAATTGAAATCCACACATAAGGGAGGTTCCAATCGGAAGGTTTAGCAATTCAGTCCAAATTGTCCAACGTCCATAGCATATGATATTATGTTCATTTGGTATCCTCAAAACTCATAAAAAGAGTCCAAGCATTCCTTATGCCAAGGTATATGTCTACAACAAATCAAGGTTATGAAACCAAGCATTTACTGTGCCATTTTCCTTGTCAATAATGAATCAAGATCCCTACTTTGTAAGTATGATTTTAAACCAAAAGAAAATATTATCTATACTAGTGTTTATAAATGATGATTCATTTTAGCTCATGTTTAAGAGACTAACCTTAGCATTTACCAAGAGCTTCATCTCATCACCTCAACAATATGATTAGCAACACATACTAAAAATGAAAAGAAATGTAAGAAGCATAAGTAAATAAAGAAAAAGAAAACTAGAGAAAGGAAAGAAAAAGAAAAAGGAAACTTAGAGAATTTTATTACAATGGCTAATATCCTATCAATGTATAATGTATCCTAATACTCATCCAAGGCCCTCTATTTATACACATTTTGGAGAGCTAAATGACAAGAGACAAGCTTTATAAATTTCAAAGGTAGGTATAATAGGTGGGTGCATTTTTCTAACAATTTTCGTCATGTTGTATGACAATTCTGATCAGCCAGCTTGATGGTCGATTTTGTCAATGTTGGAGGCTCTATCTGATCAAATGGTCTTCTAGAAAAATATGCCCCTATCCGTTACTGATCCATAGCCGTTGGAATCAGATCATTTGCTCATGTGGATCGGAAGATATGGTCAAAATACCAAAACGGTGCAGAACAGACGTCATTGCACATCAGCCAACTTGATGGTTGATTTCGGTAGGGAAAACGACTCCGTTTCAAGAAGTGTAAAACATGAAAAAGATAGATATGCCTCTTAACTTTGCACTGTCAAAATTTCAGCCTTAATGCTTCGGTTAAACTCCAGATATAGCTGATATGGCAAACGGTGTCGGAACTGGAACTGAATTGGATTTGCCCTTAATTCTTGATTTAACCTAGTAATCTGAAATCACTCAAAGAAACTCATAAAAAACACCAAATTACATAAAAATATAAAAGATCATAAACACAAGTAGACTAAGCAATAATAACTCGTATTTGGCACAAAACAATAATAAAACATAACTAAAAACTATATAATTATACGAGTTATCACACCCCCACACTTAGATTGTTGCTAGTCCCTAGCAACGACTCAATAAAAATAAAATAAGAAAATCTAATCTAATCCATTTTCGTAGGAAATCACGGTGGCACTTAGCATGTGACACAAGCCTTTAAACCCCTAGGTGTCCCTAGTGGACGAGTTTAGTCTCGTGAGGGTTTGCTAGAACGATACCCACAAACATTGAAAAACTAAAATATAAGTAAACTACATACACTAAAAATATTTACTCCTAATCCTTTCAATATAAATTAGAGACAATCTTTGAACAAGTCTTATAAACTAATCAATAGCTCAAAGAATTTCACAAAAATTCCTGCTTGAATGTAATTAAATGAGTTAAGCCAATATTAACATAACATATTTCAATCAAAATAGTGCATATTCAACTTAATCTCAACCTCTCACATGGGATACTCTCATGATTTTCACTCTTTAAAGTAGTGGTAAAGTGTTTACACTCAATCAATCTCATGAAAACAGTTCTACCATATGCTTGCTTGTCCACCTATTCTCCACTATTTAGATCATACAACTTCATAAATCAAGAGGTCTTTTTTCAAGGTTGTAATGGGGCCAAAGGGTTATAATGTAGTTAAAGAACAAAAGGATAAAGATATCACAAAGGTTCCAAAGTGTTCATAGAGTTTAGAGACATAATAAGATCATACAAATAAAACTTCTCAAAACTCTTATAAAGCACATAATAACATAGGCTAAATATTCATGTTGAGCCTTTGCTTCATTCTAACCAACTTTGTAACATCTTTTTCTTTACTTTAACTAGAAGTTCAAGAGAAGATTTTTTTTTTTTTAATATGGGAATGTATTTGACAATGATCCCTTTCTTTTTCTCTTGACTTTTGCCTCTCTCCTCCCCCACACTTATCTTTCGTTCTAACCCAAATTTTCAAAAAGTATCCCTTGTTTTTGCAATATGTCTCAAAATATATAATCCATCTTTAGAACAAGGGTAAGGATATAAGTATATTTAGGCTAGGTGTAAGTTCTGGTTACCAATAAAATAGCATATTTAATGTAGGCTCAAATTGGCTCACTAGTGGGGATGTTCTCTTAGAACATTAATAATGGATGGCTGTTTGGCTCTGGTTATAATCCTAATGCCTCTATCATATTCATGTTGTCACATGTATCAATATAGTCTCAAACGGTTTAAAGCAAGTTCTAGAGAATCATGTAATCATAAGAGCACTCAAGAAAGAAATTAGATTGATTTGTATAATGCATCAATCATTATAGGCTCAAAAACTCACAAGGATGATTACACAAGTCAGATTAAGTCTAAACATGCTTCTTTCTCAATCAACATATCATATTAACATTGGCTCATAAAAAGGTTGACATCAAGCTCAATTCTCATGAAAATCTTCTCACTAATAAATCTGTTTTAGACTTATGCAATTCATATCTCATCATTGTATTAAAAAGGAACTAGAACACATTAAAAAAAATAATAATAATAATAAAGACTCATAAAAAAAAATAGTAGACAAAAATAAAAGAAATCCTAAATCGTTCCCCCCACACTTAATTCTTACATTGTCCTCAATGTAAGTCTATTAACCCAAATGAAAGAATCATGTGTAAGAGAAAAGAACTAATAACATAAGAATAGGAATAACTAAGACTCAAAACAAAACAAACTCATGCAACCTAATTAATCCTAAAATACTAAACAAAAATTAACAAGTAAACATAAAAAGATTAAAATCAAACTGACAAGGTATGTCTCAAGTCTCCCTTACTCAGACCTTGTTCAGAATGAATACTTCTAAATTGCTTAAAACACAACAAACTTTTTTTTTTATTTTTTGAAAGAAGAAATCAAACTGACAAGGTATGTCTCAAGTCTCCCTTACTCAGACCTTGTTCAGAATGTATACTTCTAAATGGCTTAAAACACATCAATTTTTTTTTTTTTTACAAATTAGCAAAATATGTCCCTTACCCCCTACTAAAGGTAGAATTTAGGAGATATTACCTGCAGAGGTTGCTAACCACTTATTATAACTGAGACACAACAAACAAAATGTTAGATAATGTCACAAAGACAGAGTGCAATCCACTCCTTGCTCGTCCATATCTCTTTTTCTTTTTCCGAGCGTTTGCGAAACAACCGTAGCAGATAAATACTCATAAGCTTGGAGCTTTTTGAGTAAATCTTCAATGGTTGTAGCAGAAATTATGGTTCTCCTTACATCTGAAAACATGAATCCATTATCCACAGCATTATCTAAATATGAAAGCAAATTACTAAAATAACCATTAATATTAAGCAAACCAATGGGTTTCTTATTTGTGACCAAAGATGACCAAGAAGCCACGCAAGCTATTTCTTCCAATGTACCCAGACCTCCTGGTAAAGCAATGAATGCATCGGCAGAATGGTACATGATTATCATCCGTTCAGGGATACTCCAGACTTGTATTTCCTTACCCACGGTAGGTCCACAAAAATATGTGAATAGTTTTGGCACGATTCCTAGAACTGGACTTCCTCCGACGTGTGCTGCTGTAGCGACTGCTCCCATTAAACCCGTACTACCGCCTCCATAAATCAAGTGGATCTTTTGTTGGGCAAGTATTACTCCAACTCTTATGGCTTCATCAGCGAATATGTTATTTTTCCCTGGATAAGCACCTCCAAAGACACAAATTTTTTTAATGCGCTGGGACGAAGTACTTTCCATTTTTTTTCAAGTGCCTGAAAGAGAATGAGTACATGGTGTAATATATAGAGGACTGAGTAATGAATCAGACAAGAGTAATAATGTCACCGAAAGTGTATTTGACCTGTCAGAAGAAAATGTTAACCTAACAAAAGATTTTTGCGTGATTTCAGGAAGAAAATCAAAAAGAGAAGAAAAATCAACCGTAAAAGACGAATGCAAAAAAAAAAAAAAATGAGAATAATTACACAAATCGTAAATTAAACCGAAATGAAGTTATTGCAAATCAAACCAAAAGCTGAGAAGTCATTTATTGTAGTTGTGATTGTGGCTCACATCTTCCTCTGGTTTTACGTCCAGAAACGGCTTAAACGCCTTCTATGAGTCGAGGATATGCTTCCCATCCAGTTTTCTTACAAGCTGGCAAACAGGGTCTTTTAACATCAGATTCCCAAGATGTTGCCATTCCCTTTGGAATTGCGGCCATAAATCAAGAATTTCTCTTTGTACGTCTCCACTAGGATGCTCTCAAGAGAAAGTTGGATATTATCCAAATTCTCCTTACTCAGTCCATCCTTAATGAATTCAATTTTATCATCTCGATTAGAGGACGGAATCCCAATAGAACGACATTTACCGTTACACGTCCATCGTGCACATTTGTGGCAATTTGAACTCATGCGCTTTGCTCGTCGCTTCTTTGCAAAAGTGCTTCTACCTGTACCTGGTAAATGCAAAACAGGAAGATATTCATCTTCACGTACCTTGGCTTCAATTATCCAACGTATGTCTTCAAGAATCCCTTTGTGCATAAGCATTCTTAATCTTTCAAATCGAACTTGGTAAAGCTTCAGTAAAATATTCCGAGGAAAAGGAGGAAATCGTTTCTGCAATCTTGTGAGAATATCATCCATCTTGAAAAATAAAAAAAAAATAAAAAAAATGAAAGAGAAATTGAAAGAGAAATTTATATACAATATCAGTTTTGTGGGTAGCTGATGGAACCGACTTAAATAATCACGGAGTACCGTTATCCGCCATTTAACCGGGAAAAAAATTATATTTACATCTAGTTATTTTCAAAACAAGGATCAGAAAGAAAAACAACCTCTTCTTGAGTAACATGATTTTCCAAAAAGAGTTTGAGTCTTTGTCCATTTACCTTGAATACGTTACCATTTTGAGGATTCTCAATGTCAACTGCTCCATAATGATACACATGCTTAACCACAAATGGGCCAGTCCATCTTGATCTCAACTTAGCAGGAAATATGTGAAGTCTAGAATTATAAAGATAGATATGCCTCTTAACTTTGCACTGTCAAAATTTCAGCCTTAATGCTTCGGTTAAACTCCAGATATAGCTGATATGGCAAACGGTGTCGGAACTGGAACTGAATTGGATTTGCCCTTAATTCTTGATTTAACCTAGTAATCTGAAATCACTCAAAGAAACTCATAAAAAACACCAAATTACATAAAAATATAAAAGATCATAAACACAAGTAGACTAAGCAATAATAACTCGTATTTGACACAAAACAATAATAAAACATAACTAAAAACTATATAATTATACGAGTTATCATGTGATCTAGAAGTTTTCATAATTTTTGGAGCTCATTTGGTATTTTTTTGGGATTTATCTACTTGAAGTACTATATAGGGGCTCGGGATTTGGCCATTTTGCAAACAAACTCCGAATCAAGATTTTCTTTTTCCAATCTCTTCAAAATAATTTAAAAATGATATTTGCAAAATTTCAGAATTTTTGGAGTCCATTTGCTATTTTTCCGGGATTTATCTTCTTGAATTATTGCATAGGAGGCTCGGGATTTGGCCATTTTGCAAATGAACTCCGAATCAAGATTTTATTTTGCCAATCTATTCAAAATAATTTAAAAATGAGATTTACAAAATTTCATAAGATTTGGAGCTCATTTACTATTTTTTTGGGATTTTCCTTCTTGAATTAGTACATAAAAAGCTCGGGATTTGGCCGTTTTGCAAACGAACTCCGAATCAATATTTTCTTTCTCAAATCTCTTTAAAATGATTTAAGAATGAGATTTACAAATTTTCAGAATTTTCGGAGTCCATTTGCTATTTTTCCCAAATTTTCCAATTTTGCCCTTTTACCTCCTAAACCCGGTTTTGCTCAAAACAAGTCTGATTTTCAGATTTTCTTCAAGCTGAGCCTTGGGATATCCCTTTTTAATCATTCCTCATCCATTGGGAGCTTTGGTCTTACCAAGTTGGGCCATTTCTGTGACTCTTCCCGATTTCATCAAAATCCACTAAAAACCCTAATTCTCGATTTTCTCCCGGATTGACTTTTCTTTCAAATTTTCTTTCAAGTGGCTTCCCCATTACCCGTAGTCAGTGCTTATCTTTCATTTGGAACCTTCAATTTCGACCAATTTGATCGTTTAAGCACTTTTCCCCAAATTTCTCGGATTAGGATTTTCTTTCTACTGAATCTCCAAATCCAACTTTCGAACTCCATATCTTTCAATGTAGACCTCAGATTATCAAAATTCTTTCACCATTTTTCAATTGAACTTAAAATCTTGATTTTGAAAGTGGGTTGACTTTTTTAGTAGTTGACTTTCTGGGGTTAACTTTTTTGGGGTTGACTTTTTTCAAGTTTGACTTTTTATGCTCGCCCTCTTAAACTAAGTCTCGGAGTACCACCTACAGGATAAAAAAAAATCTTTTTACATTCTGAAACATCAATTTAGGAAGAAAACATACTTGTTTTAGTGGTCCGTATAAAATTAGGTGTCTACAATGATTATGTCATAATTTCTAATCCATGGTTTTTTTTAAGTTCACGGACTATTTGACTTCATGATGGAGTCTTCAACTTTTCACTGATGCCCTATTTATGGAACCTTCAATCAAGATAAGTTGTCAAACACTCTTTCTTGATGCAGATGTCTTAGATTGATGCAAATGCTTCTAAATGAAGCAAAATAAAATGCAAATGCTTCTTGGTGCAAATGTAAATGTCTTCAATTGATGCAACTACTTCTTAATGCAGATGCAAATATTAAGTAAGATGCAAATGCTTCATGGTGCAAATGCAAATATCTTGAATTGATAAAACATACTTCTTGATGCAGATATCTTGGATTGATGCAAATGCTTCTAAATGCAGATGCAGATATTGAATAAGATGCAAATGCTTCATGGTGCAAATGCAAATGTCTTGGATTGATGCAAATGCAAATATCTATGAAGGATGTAATTGTAAAGGTAGAATGCAGATGTTCATGGAATAGTGCAAATGTAAATAGTTCAAGAACAGTGTAATTGCAAATACAATGAAGATGCAATGATTCTAGAAATGATGCAATTGCTTTAGATGATGCGAATGCAAATATCTATGAAGGATGTACTTGTAAAGGTAAAATGCAGATGCTCATGGATTAGTGCAAATGCAAATACTCATGAATGATGCAAATGCTTGCTGACACGGTGCAAATGCAAAGCTTAATAAAGAAATGAGTGCTCATGAGTGATGTAAATGCCCCTTATCATTTTTCTAGACTTTGGCTTAGCATTTCCCATTCATTTTTCCTCTTCAAATCAGACTATATCTTCAACTCCTCTTTCAATCTTTGGCTATTCTCTTGCCCCAACAGTTTTTAAACTCTTATCAACAGAAATCTGCTTATTGAGTTCTATTTCTTCTTCTGATATTTGGACTTTTAAAGAGCGTAATGTAGGCCATGGCTCGGGGTTCAGAAAGAAAGGATAAATAGGCCCAAAATCTGTGTTTGAGGGTAATTAGATCAAGCATCATTTCTTGAGGAGGATTCCTTTGAAGTATTTGCCCCTTTTTGGACTTTTCTAACTTTCTTTTGACTTTGCTCCTTTTCTTCTTTGCTTTTGGCTTTCATTTTCCATACTTTTTCACACACTTTTTTTATTTTATTTTGTTTTGTTCTTGGCTTCTATTTCTCCATTTTTTCCTTTTTCTTCATTTCAATAGAGTGAGCCTATATTCATTTTGGAGCCCAATTTGCTTTGTATCTGTCTTTGAGTTAGGAATCATTTCTCCATGATCTTTAAAAAGACCGTTCCTCGCATTTCCCCCAGTGTAGAGGGTGATCCTTGATCAAGGTTCAAAGAAAAAAAAGAAATCTTTCGACTCAAAAGGGGTAATTGTGGATAATTTTTTTTTTGCGAAAGGGATATGAAAGATGGCCATTCATCATATCAAGCCCAAATATTCTCATTGAAA
Source organism: Fremontodendron californicum (assembly GCA_030761205.1). NCBI lineage: Eukaryota > Viridiplantae > Streptophyta > Magnoliopsida > Malvales > Malvaceae > Fremontodendron > Fremontodendron californicum. The sequence continues at coordinate 19,482,144 of JAULJL010000008.1, forward strand.
AGCAATCCCCAGGGGAATAGATAATCAGAATTTAATTTTGCACTTTGGAATCATCTGAATTCTCATATGCATGATATCACAATTTTTCTTCTTTTCTCTTTTCTTCTTTTTTCTTCTTTTTTTTCCCGCATGCCCCCAATGATTGATGCATTAATCCCTTTTTATTCACCATGTATCTATCATTTCCACATATGATGCCCCAATTTGATTAATCATGAGGATTTGTATCTTTGCGAGGAACATCTCAAGTCTAGGTTTACAATGAAAATGTTGAGTTTCAATCTTAGGTTTGTTTGAAGTACTAAGGGAAATATTATCCAAAAACAGGTTTTCTCTAGGACATGGGTTAATCTGGTTTGGTTATTGTGCCCCGAGGTATCAAACATGAAGTGATTTTTGGGCAATTGATGTATTCTGGTTGTTTGAAATGACATGAATAGTTTTGACACAACCTTGATACATACCAAATTACCACAATCTAGATTCTTGAAAGAATGTCTCATTTGTTTGAATTTCAAGGAATTCGAAAAATTTTCAAAAAGTTCGTTCCTTTGTTCATAGCCTAGACTAAGATTTACATCTTTGCTTATTTTGCAATAACAATGGTTTATCAAATTTATTCATATTCCTTGAAGCATTAGAGTGGTTTTGGTTTAAGGGATTTAGGTATAGGACAATCCAAAAGAGAAAGGGAAAGTATTGGGTCATTTCTAATAATGATCATCAATATTCTCGAGAGTGCCCATTACTTCCTGTGGAAAACCCTTATTATTGTTTACCCCAAATTTTCTCAAAGTTTCTTTTTTTTTTTTTTTGCAAATTCAAATTATTGCTAAAATAAAATGAACAAAAAACATTTAAATTCAAAGTTTATTTATTTCAAGTAGATGTCTACATGAGACAAGTGTTTCTATCATTAAATTGCATAGAACTACATGCATCAGAATGCTCCTATTGACATGCTTCCAAAGATAATAATCCTCCTCTTTAAAACCCTACGAAGATACTGATTTATGGCAAAGCAAACTTCCACTGTTTGATAAGCTCTGAAGTTAAACTGCCATTGCGAAAAAAACCTTCCACTATTTCCTTCAGTTGTCTGCGTTCTTCAGTCGAATGTCCAATTGCCCCCATGTGATACTCATATTTGCTATTAGGGTCATAAGTCCTTGCTGATGGGTTTGGAGCTGCTTTAAAAGGCACAAGGGTGAGGTACTAATTTTTTATCAGTATTGACAGCAGGTCAGGGATTGGGATCAGAATCTTCTCTTGGTTATCCCATGGTTGTTTTTGGGAAAGAGGTCTTTCATGACATTTGGGCTTCCCATCTTCAAAACTTATCGAACCAGCCTTGATGAGATCCCTGACTTTGTACTTCAAAGCGGGGCAGTTCTCCGTTGAGTGACCTTGATTGCCAGAATGATAACCACAACACTTACTAGTAGAGTTGGCAAAATGAACCCGAACCCGAAAACCTGCCCAGAAAAACCCGAACCCGAACCCGTCCAAACCCGATTTGACCAAAAAGTCAAAAACCCGAACCCAAAAAAACCTGAACCCAAAATGGCCCGAGCTTGAAAGAGCCCGAACCCAAAAAGACCCGAACCCGAAAAATCTCGAACCCGAAAAAACATGAACCCGAAAAACCCGAACCCGACCCAAACCCAAATTTAATACTAAAAATAAAAATTATCAAATTGTAATTAAATAATTTTTTTATAAAGCAAGAACTTTATCAATTAATTTTATTCTAATATCTTCTTTAATAATTTAATTAAAATTTAATTTAATTTATATATATTTATATATGATAAAATAATAATTTTATCAAAAATAAAATTATATTTTGTACTTATAACTTTAATGTCCCATAACTTGATGAATCCACTATCTAAAATTCTAAACTCGTGAAAATTTTAGAAATGTAAATTTTTTTTACAGAAAATATTACTTGTCCTTTATTTATGTTATTTTGAGAGCACTCTTATAATAGTATAATAGTATTTTCTATATATTAAAATTAATTAATAGCAATTCATTCATTTTAACTTATCTCTAGTATAATAGTATTTCTTATATTAAAAAATAAATAAAAACTACTTTTAAAAAAATGTGTTGCTCTTTGCAACATATATATAGTTTTCTTAGGCATATTATTAAATTAAGTCATCAACACCATATTCACTTGCCAAAGCTCGGACCGATCCGAAATATAGGCCTCAAATTCTGCCCAAACTCTCTCATATTTATAAATGGATAGTCTAAGCCCGTTTAGGTCTCAAAGTTGAATGCCAGGGTTCTTCCCTAAAAATCTCTTATTTTGTAGTGAATATAAATTATAATGTATTTACATGTTGAAATCCGAGTTCATCAAATCAATTATTTTAAATATTAATATGATTAATTTATAATATATCATATTTTTTATAATAAATTATTTTAAAATTTTATTTTATATAAAAAATTAATTTTATATTCTTTTAGTGCTAACAAATATTGATTTTAATAAATAAATATAATTACAAAAATCATAATATAATACAAGATTATTTTTTAAAATAGTAATAAAATTATTTTTAAAGTAAATATTTAAATTATGCAAAAATGATTACATCTAACATAAAATAAAAATGATGTAAAACAAACCAGAACTGAACCCGACTGGGCTCGAACCTGGACGGACCCAAACCCGATCGGACCCGAACCCGAATAAACCCGAACCCAAATGAGCCTGAACCCGAAAGGGCCCGAATATGAATGAACCCGAACCCAAATGAGCCCGACCTGAACCCGCCCAATTGCCACCTTTACTTACTAGCATCATACTAGCTTGGATAAGGGGGCTTCAGCAGCTCCAATTGCATAAGTGTCACAAGGTGATTCTAGATGAGTTGAGGTAGTAGCTCACTATATGACACAGGAATCGGGTCAACGTGATTTCTTTCTTTCTTCATATACCCGTGTATGCCTTTATTTCCCATCCTGACATCCATACTTGACTTACCCTGAACAAACAGTGGCTTCTCCCCATTATCTGACTTTTATTTCTTCTCAAAACCTAACAACAAATTACTGATTAGCGCTTGAACCTTTCGCTTTAGAGACAAACAAATTTTTGTAGAATGACCTCGAATCCCGTAATGATAACTACAAAATGCATTTTCATCATACCAGTCTGGGTACGGGGGTTGTATAGGTTTTACTAGCACCCGAGCGAGGAGTCGGTTTACAACAAGATGGGGTAACAACTCAGAGTAAGAGATGGATAGTGGCTCAAACTGATCTCGTTTTCGAATATTCTTTGACTATTCCTGACTGGCCTGAGGTTGGAGATTTGTCAAATAATTACTTTGAAAAGACATCGGGTATAAGTAAGGATCCCTATACACATTGTTCAGGGAAGGGTAAAACTGATGGTACATGGGTTGTAGAGGATATAGGACAAAGCTTCCCATCTGTTTCCCACCAAAGGTCATAGACTGGATATCTTTTACTTTTCTTTGGGGTTCCCAATTTCCCTTGCTACCGGATGTCTCCCCTACTTTGAGCTTTCCTTTCTTGTTTATCTCATTCACTATCTCCTTTGGAATTATCCTAACTTTTGGAATCCTTCATAGCATTACCAACGAGCTTATCATAGCATAGAGCCTGCAATGTATTGGTAAATAGGACAACAACTTCTTTTTCAGTTAAGGGCGGCTGTACCTAGGCCGCTATATCTCTCCATCTGCGAGAATATTCTTCGAGGCTTTCAGTGGCTGTCTTTCTCACATTTTGCAAAAAGAGACAGTCCAGCAACATTTCAATCACATACTTGTATTGGTTATAAAAATCCTTAGCCAAATCGCTCCAGGAACAAATCTAATCCTTACTCAGCTGATTATACCATATGCTTGCAGATCCTCTGAGGCTATCAAGAAAACAATGGATCAATAACTTATCATTATCCGCATGGCTCACCATCTTTTGGCAAAACATTTTGAGATGGGTCATTGGATCAGTTGTCCCGTCATATATCTCGAAGTTGGGAACCTCGAATTTTGGTGGAATGACTATATCAAGGACAAAGCAAAGTTCTTTCGGATCTATGCTCCCATATTCATTTGTGCTTTCTACTGCCCTGAGCCTTTCATTTGAAATCTGATACCTCACTGTATCTTATGGTTGTATGCCCTGAGAATTATGCCCTTTAATTGATGTTACCTCACACGAGCAAGAGAGGCAATTCCTCGAATTGTTTCCCAAGACTTTTGATTTTTCTTTTGCAGTAGAACTCTCAACCTGTTCCTTTTCTTTAACAATTAGCTCTATTAACTTAATCGTTTGCTCTTGGATCTCTTTCTGAACTCTAATCACTTCTTCCTCTATCTCTTGCTGAACCTGATCTATTCTCTCCATTCTAGCCAAATTCTTATCCTCCGTGGCTCTTTTTTTCTCAGCAGAGTCCTCCTCATGCCCCTTTTCTTTGACAATGAAGGGTATTAGCTCCATCAACTTAATCATTTGCTCTTGGATCCCTTTCTGAACTCTAATCACTTCTTCCTCCATCTCTTGCTGAACCTGTTCCATTCTTTCTATTCTAGCCAAATTCTTAGCCTTCATGGCTCTTTCTTTCTCAGCAAAGTCCTCAACATGCCCCTTACCTTTGACAGTGACTGACATCAATTCTATCATTTTAGCCATTTGTTCTCGGTAGTCTTTTCGATTTCTATTTAGCCTTTCTTGTGTTTCCTACAGAGCCTGTCTCATTCTTTTCATTTTGTTTGAGTTTTCGCCTTCCATGAATCCTGGCAATGTTGAACAGATTCTCAGTGACTCATATACCTCTGATTTGAAAAAAGATTTCTTTGAAAGCTCTTAAGGCTAAGCCAATTTCTATTTCATCTTATTAACGTATTTCATGATGAATGAGCCATGAATGCAATTTGATGCCCGTGAAACATAAAAAATGTGATGTACGGACATATACAGTGGAGACATGCTGACCATGTATGTAATGCAAATGCAATGTGTGAAGAGGAACAAACAAACCTTTCACCACCTATTCTAGAACCGTTATTCTAAATGCCCTAACAAGTTATCAAAAACAAAGATAAAAAAATATACAACATCAATTAACAAGAGAGCAACAATAAATATGCATGTAAATGAACATATTCACAAATATTATTATTTTTTAAAAATCCTCTTTATTTAAAGAAATATGGGAATTATAGTTAAATACCAATTAAAACCAACAAATCAAGACTTTTGATAACACCTGATTAATTTTAGGCATGGCTCTCGAAATGTCTCCAGTGGAGTCGCCAAGCTGTCATAACGATCTCGCGACCATTAAACGACGTTAGGGGTGGAAAAGATAATAAGTCCTCATAAATGATATGGGTTTTGAAAAACCTCAAAAAATGGAGTCACCACCAATCTTTTTTTGGCTAGGTGTGGTTGGCCACCTATTAAAAATGATTTTTATAAAAAAAAAAAATTAATTAAAATCCTTTTTAAAACAAATTTTAAAGTTCGCATTTTAAACCAGAGAAAAAAACAATGGCGGGTTTGGGAGTTGGTTACGTGCGGGGAAGGTATTAGCCCTCTGATAACTCGTATAATTATATAGTTTTTAGTTATGTTTTATTATTGTTTTGTGTCAAATACGAGTTATTATTGCTTAGCCTACTTGTGTTTATGATCTTTTATATTTTTATGTAATTTGGTGTTTTTCATGAGTTTCTTTGAGTGATTTCAGATTACTAGGTTAAATCAAGAATTAAGGGCAAATCCAGTTCAGTTCCAGTTCCGACACCTTTTGCCATATCAGCTATATCTGGAGTTTCAATGAAGCAATAAGGCTGATTTTAACCGTGCATAGTTAAGAGGCATATCTATCTTTTTCATGTTTTACACTTCTTGAAACGGAGTCGTTTTCCCTACCGAAATCAACCATCAAGTTGGCTGATGTGCAATGACGTCTGTTCTGCACCGTTTTGGTATTTTGACCATATCTTCCGATCCACATGAGCAAATGATCTGATTCTAACGGCTATGGATCAGTAACGGATAGGGGCATATTTTTCTAGAAGACCATTTGATCAGATCGAGCCTCCAACATTGACAAAATCGACCATCAAGCTGGCTGATCAGAATTGTCATACAACATGACGAAAATTGTTAGAAAAATGCACCCACCTATTATACCTACCTTTGAAATTTATAAAGCTTGTCTCTTGTCATTTAGCTCTCCAAAATGTGTATAAATAGAGGGCCTTGGATGAGTATTAGGATACATTATACATTGGTAGGATATTAGCCATTGTAATAAAATTCTCTAAGTTTTCTTTTTCTTTTTCTTTCCTTTCTCTAGTTTTCTTTTTCTTTATTTACTTATGCTTCTTACATTTCTTTTCATTTTTAGTATGTGTTGCTAATCATATTGTTGAGGTGATGAGGTGAAGCTCTTGGTAAATGCTAAGGTTAGTCTCTTAAACATGAGCTAAAATGAATCATCATTTATAAACACTAGTATAGATAATATTTTCTTTTGGTTTAAAATCATACTTGCAAAGTAGAGATCTTGATTCATTATTGACAATGAAAATGGCACAGTAAATGCTTGGTTTCATAACCTTGATTTGTTGTAGACATATACCTTGGCATAAGGAATGCTTGGACTCTTTTTATGAGTTTTGAGGACACCAAATGAACATAATATCATATGCTATGGACGTTGGACAATTTGGACTGAATTGCTAAACCTTCCGATTGGAACCTCCTTTATGTGTGGATTTCAATTGTGTAATAAAACAAGATTAATCTTAGCATAACACCAAGAGTGGATTCTCTAACCTCAACATCCTTTCTTATTGTTTTTTTTATATCTTGTTTAATTGCTTTTATGTTATTTTGTTTATTTTGTTCTCTAATATCTTGTTTACTTTCTTTGTTATTGATTCCCTAATATCTTGTTTATTTTCTTTTTCATATATATTTATAAACTTATACTTACTAGTACGCTTCCCTGTGGTTCGACCTCGGACACCCGAGAATTTATTACTTGAACATAACCTGCACTTGGGTTTACAACTCTTAATTGAGTCTCCATCAAGTTTTTGGCGCCGTTGCCGGGGAAGCAATACTAAGTATATAAGTTTATAAGTATATTTATTTTTATTGGCTGGTTATACCGCCTAATTTGTATATTAACTTTGTTTTATTGGCTGGTTATACCGCCTAATTTTGTATATATATTTTTTGGCTGGTTATACCGCCTAATTTTCTATATATTTATATTTATATTGTAAAGTTTATATTTATATATTATCTATTTATTAACTTTGTTTTATGCTTGTTTGGCGACGTGATTTTAGATCTCGTCGTTTAGTTAGATTTTATTGTGAAACTTTTTCAGGTAATCTTTCTAATACAACTCCTACCATGGCTGACAATGAAAGTGTTCATGCTGAAGATGAGAACAGACAAGTACGCACCATGCGTGACTACTTGCAACCAACTCGAAGCTCATCACCCTCTTGTTTTATTTTTCCTCTCAATGCAAACAACTTTCGTTTTAAACCAGGTATGATAGCTTTGCTTCCAAATTTCCATGGGTTAGAATCGGAAAGTGCTTACTCGTTTCTAAAAGACTTCGAAGATGTATGTGTCACCTTTAATGACCAACAATGTACAAATGAAATTGTCAAGCTAAAATTATTTCCTTTTTCTTTAAAAGATAAAGCAAAAATTTGGCTTCATAATTTAAAACCAAGGTCAATTGGCACATGGCAAGAATTACAAACTGAGTTTCTAAAAAAAATTTTCCCAGCACATAAAACTACTGCTTTGAAAAGACAGATTCAAAATTTCAATCAAAATCAAAATGAAGCATTTTTTCAGTGCTGGGAGCGTTTTAAAGATTTGTTAAGTTCTTGTCCACATCATGGTTTTGAAAAATGGCGTCTTATTAGTTTCTTTTATGAAAGTTTAACTCCCGAAACTAAACAATTTGTTGAAACAATGTGTAACGGTGAGTTTCTAGAAAAAGAACCTGAAGAAGCCTTTGACTACCTAGACCATTTGGCAGATAACTCTCAAGCCTGGCATACAGATAATTCCTCTGAAAGTTCCAATAGATCTAATCTTGTTTCTAACAGAGGTAAATATCATTTTAGTCAAGAAGATGAGATAAAAGCTAAAGTAGCTAATTTGGCTAGAAAGATTGAAGCCATGGAACTTAGAGAAGTAAAAACGGTTAAAAATGAAGAAAGTTGTGGAATTTGTGAAATCATGGGACACCCCACTTCTGAATGTCCAAACATTCCCATTCTTAAAGAAGGGTTGCATGATCAAGTAAATTCCATAAACACATTTAAAAAGCCTTTTCCTTCTCCTTACTCTGAAACGTATAACCCTGAATGGAGAAATCATCCCAACTTCAGTTGGCGGAATAATAATCATGTTCAGGTACCACAATCTCAAAAGCCGGGCAACACTTTTTCCTATCAACCTTCACGTGTACAAACCTTGGAAGAGACATTGCAAGCATTCATGCAAACACAAGCAAATGTGAATAACCAAACTTCACAGGACATCAATGAGATCAAAAACACCTTGTCCACATTGACAGCTTCATTACGCACTCAAGAAAAAGGTAAGTTTCCTGCTCAACCTCAGCCTAACCCTTCTACTCAATGTCTTGTTTCTTGCTCCAATGAAACTCAACAGGAAAATGCCAGTTCTATCACAACTCTTCGAAGTGGAAAGGCAATTGACAAAAACATTCCATCAAAAGACCAAGATCCTCCTTCCCCTCCGAAAAGTAATGGTAAGGATGATGGTAAGTCTGAACTTCTTGAAAATTTGGACAAAGAAAAAGGTATGCATCCTGCTCCCTTTCCTCAAAGGTTGCAAACAATAAAGAATTTGAATCAAAATGCAGAAATTTATGAACTTTTCAAACAAGTTAAGATTAACATTCCTTTATTGGATGCAATCAAACAAGTTTCATCTTATGCTAAATTTTTGAAGGACATGTGCACAGTTAAAAGAAAACATAATGTACAAAAGAAAGCATTTCTGACGGAAAGTGTGAGCTCAATCATTCAGCACCTTACTCCACCAAAATTCAAAGATCCTGGATGTCCAACAATCTCATGCATCATTGGAAACACTAGAATAGAACGTGCATTGCTTGATCTTGGTGCTAGTGTTAATCTTTTGCCTTTTTCTGTTTATCAACAGTTAGGTTTAGGTGAACTCAAGGAAACACCTGTTACACTTCAACTAGCTGATCGTTCTGTAAAAATTCCTCGAGGGATAGTTGAAGATGTTTTGGTTCAAATTGAAAATTTTTACTTCCCTGTTGATTTTATTGTTTTGGACACACATCATGTTTCAAATCCAAATGTTCAAATTCCTGTTATATTAGGCCGTCCATTTCTTGCAACTTCTAATGCTCTGATAAATTGCAGGAATGGTATGTTGAACATTTCTTTTGGAAATATGACTTTAGAATTAAATGTGTTCAACATTTGCAAGCAACCTGGTGATGATTCAGAAGTACATGAAGTGGATTTCATTGAAGAACTTGTTTATGAACATCTCACCACTACCACATTCCATGCTCCTTTAGAAGCTTATTTAATTGAATGTGAGTTTGATAATGCTTCAGAAATTTCACACACTGATTCTTTGTTAAATTCTTTTCAGGTTAAGCATTGTTGGAAACAAAAGTTTGAGGAACTTCCATCACTCACAAATGTCACTGTACCATCAACTATTGAACCGCCCAAGCTGGATTTAAAACCATTGCCATCCGAGCTAAAATATTCCTTTTTGGGTGAGAATGAAACTTTTCCAGTCATAAATGAACTTGAGGAACTCAGAAATGATGCATATGAGAATTCTAAAATTCATAAAGAAAGAACTAAAGCCTTTCATGACAAGTTAATTTCAAGAAAAACATTTGATGTTGGGCAAAAAGTTCTACTTTATAATTCTAGACTTCACATATTTCCTGGTAAGTTGAGATCAAGATGGACTGGCCCATTTGTGGTTAAGCATGTGTATCATTATGGAGCAGTTGACATTGAGAATCCTCAAAATGGTAACGTATTCAAGGTAAATGGACAAAGACTCAAACTCTTTTTGGAAAATCATGTTACTCAAGAAGAGGTTGTTTTTCTTTCTGATCCTTGTTTTGAAAATAACTAGATGTAAATATAATTTTTACTAATCTTCAAAAAAAAAAAAAAAAAATTGTTGTGTTTTAAGACATTTAGAAGTATTCATTCTGAACAAGGTCTGAGTAAGGGAGACTTGAGACATACCTTGTCAGTTTGATTTTAACCTTTTTATGTTTACTTGTTAATTTTTGTTTAGTATTTTAGGATTATTTAGGTTGCATGAGTTTGTTTTGTTTTGAGTCTTAGTTGTTCCTATTCTTATGTTATTAGTTCTTTTCTCTTACACATGATTCTTTCATTTGGGTTAATAGACTTACATTGAGGACAATGTAAGAATTAAGTGTGGGGGGGACGATTTAGGATTTCTTTTATTTTTGTCTACTATTTTTTTTTTATGAGTCTTTATTATTATTATTATTTTTTAATGTGTTCTAGTTCCTTTTTAATACAATGATGAGATATGAATTGCATAAGTCTAAAACAGATTTATTAGTGAGAAGATTTTCATGAGAATTGAGCTTGATGTCAACCTTTTTATGAGCCAATGTTAATATGATATGTTGATTGAGAAAGAAGCATGTTTAGACTTAATCTGACTTGTATAATCATCCTTGTGAGTTTTTGAGCCTATAATGATTGATGCATTATACAAATCAATCTAATTTCTTTCTTGAGTGCTTTTATGATTACATGATTCTCTAGAACTTGCTTTAAACCGTTTGAGACTATATTGATACATGTGACAACATGAATATGATAGAGGCATTAGGATTATAACCAGAGCCAAACAGCCATCCATTATTAATGTTCTAAGAGAACATCCCCACTAGTGAGCCAATTTGAGCCTACATTAAATATGCTGTTTTATTGGTAACCACAACTTACACCTAGCCTAAATATACTTATATCCTTACCCTTGTTCTAAAGATGGATTATATATTTTGAGACATATTTCAAAAAAACAAGGGATATTTTTAGTTGAAAATTTGGGTTAGAAACAAAAGATAAGTGTGGGGGAAGAAAAGAAAAGAAAAAGTCAAGAGAAAAAGAAAGGGATCATTGTTAAATACATTCCCATATTCAAAAAAAAAAAAAAAACTCTTCTCTTGAACTTCTAGTTAAAGTAAAGAAAAAGATGTTACAAAGTTGGTTAGAATGAAGCAAAGGCTCAACATGAATATTTAGCCTATGTGACTATGTACTTGTAAAGAGTTTTGAGAAGTTTCTTTGTATGATCTTATTATGTCTCTAAACTTTATGAACTCTTTGGAACCTTTGTGATATCTTTATCCTTTTGTTCTTCAACCACATTACAAACCCCTTGGCCCTATTACAACCTTGATTCAAGACCTCTTGATTTATGAAGTTGCATGATCTTTTAGTGGAGAATAGGTGGACAAGCAAGCATATGGTAGAACTATTTTCATGAGATTGATTGAGTGTAAACACTTTACCACTACTTTAAAGAGTGAAAATCATAAGAGTATCCCATGTGAGAGGTTGAAATTAAGTTGAATATGCACTATTTTGATTGAAATATGTTATGTTAATATTGGCTTAACTCATTTATTTACATTCAAGCATGATTTTTTAAATTCTTTGAGCTATTGATTAGTTTACAAGACTTGTTCAAAGATTGTCTCTAATTTATATTGAAAGGATTAGGAGTAAATATTTTTAGTGTATGTAGTTTACTTATATTTTAGTTTTTCAATGTTTGTGGGTATCGTTCTAGCAAACCCTCACGAGACTAAACTCGTCCACTAGGGACACCTAGGGGTTTAAAGGCTTGTGTCACATGCTAAGTGCCACCGTGATTTCCTACGAAAATGGATTAGATTAGATTTTCTTATTTTATTTTTATTGAGTCGTTGCTAGGGACTAGCAACAATCTAAGTGTGGGGGTGTGATAACTCGTATAATTATATAGTTTTTAGTTATGTTTTATTATTGTTTTGTGTCAAATACGAGTTATTATTGCTTAGTCTACTTGTGTTTATGATCTTTTATATTTTTATGTAATTTGGTGTTTTTCATGAGTTTCTTTGAGTGATTTCAGATTACTAGGTTAAATCAAGAATTAAGGGCAAATCCAGTTCAGTTCCAATTCCGACACCTTTTGCCATATCAGCTATATCTGGAGTTTCAATGAAGCAATAAGGCTGAAATCTTAACCGTGCATAGTTAAGAGGCATATCTATCTTTTTCATGTTTTACACTTCTTGAAACGGAGTCGTTTTCCCTACCGAAATCAACCATCAAGTTGGCTGATGTGCAATGACGTCTGTTCTGCACCGTTTTGGTATTTTGACCATATCTTCCGATCCACATGAGCAAATGATCTGATTCCAACGGCTATGGATCAGTAACTGATAGGGGCATATTTTTCTAGATGACCATTTGATCAGATCGAGACTCCAACATTGACAAAATCGACCATCAAGCTGGCTGATCAGAATTGTCATACAACATGACGAAAATTGTTAGAAAAATGCACCCACCTATTATACCTACCTTTGAAATTTATAAAGCTTGTCTCTTGTCATTTAGCTCTCCAAAATGTGTATAAATAGAGGGCCTTGGATGAGTATTAGGATACATTATACATTGGTAGGATATTAGCCATTGTAATAAAATTCTCTAAGTTTTCTTTTTCTTTTTCTTTCCTTTCTCTAGTTTTCTTTTTCTTTATTTACTTATGCTTCTTACATTTCTTTTCATTTTTAGTATGTGTTGCTAATCATATTGTTGAGGTGATGAGGTGAAGCTCTTGGTAAATGCTAAGGTTAGTCTCTTAAACATGAGCTAAAATGAATCATCATTTATAAACACTAGTATAGATAATATTTTCTTTTGGTTTAAAATCATACTTGCAAAGTAGAGATCTTGATTCATTATTGACAATGAAAATGGCACAGTAAATGCTTGGTTTCATAACCTTGATTTGTTGTAGACATATACCTTGGCATAAGGAATGCTTGGACTCTTTTTATGAGTTTTGAGGACACCAAATGAACATAATATCATATGCTATGGACGTTGGACAATTTGGACTGAATTGCTAAACCTTCCGATTGGAACCTCCTTTATGTGTGGATTTCAATTGTGTAATAAAACAAGATTAATCTTAGCATAACACCAAGAGTGGATTCTCTAACCTCAACATCCTTTCTTATTGTTTTTTTTATATCTTGTTTAATTGCTTTTATGTTATTTTGTTTATTTTGTTCTCTAATATCTTGTTTACTTTCTTTGTTATTGATTCCCTAATATCTTGTTTATTTTCTTTTTCATATATATTTATAAACTTATACTTACTAGTACGCTTCCCTGTGGTTCGACCTCGGACACCCGAGAATTTATTACTTGAACATAACCTGCACTTGGGTTTACAACTCTTAATTGAGTCTCCATCACCCTCCCACAACGCCCGTATAAAACGGTACCTTATTAATCATGTATTATCATTAGTCTCGATAAAAAATCAGTTTTAATTTTGCTATTTTAAGATAATTCCCCTTAAAACAGTCATATTATTTTGAGAATGATTCGGAATTCATTATCACAAAATATTTTATATTCCTCGGCAAGCCCGATAAATATAGAATTTTTCCTCATTTTTTAAAATTATCCGCATCATTCTCTTTTCCTTAAAAGGGTTTCCCGTTGTTAATGATAATTGATGAAGACTCCCAGCAACCCGACGGAGGACTCATGAATTATTTTAACTCGGGGATATTGTCTTGTTTTATTATTAAAAGCATTAATTTTCATTAAACTCATTTATTATGAAAATGAATGTGCAAAATATTATTAAAATATAAATATAAAAGAAATAATATGAACACGAATTGTCACATGGCATAAACAAGAAACTAACTTGGATATTAATCATTAAGTAGCATAAATTAACAAAAATAATATGAACAATAATTATTAAATGGCATAATCAAGATCATAATATAAACAAAAATTATTATGTAACATAAACAAGATCATAATATGAACAATAATTATTAAATGACATAATCAAGATCATAACATGAATATAAATCAAAATTTGAAAATCATTTTCATGTTTTTTTTTTATGGAATTACATGAATAGCATGTGTTGGAAAATTTTACCGAACTCCTCGGCAAACTCGACAAAGCTTTGAAAAATAATTCTTTAGCCTAACACCTACACAAATCCGAATAATATGAAAACCATACTTTATGATTTCATAAACATATGCGTTGGAGAATTTCCTAACCTCCCCGGTAAACCCGGCAAAGACTAAGAAATTATTCTCGCCAAATGTTTAGGTAACCGAGAAAGCACGTTCTTATGACTACTTTGGAAAGCAATTTTTTAAGTATGAAATGCACTAAAACGGGACCATTATCGAGAATGTGTTTCTCTCTTGAGGAGAGGGCATCCGAATACCTAGAGAGGTATCTAAATACCTTTGAAGAAACTTAAATTGGACTTAGCAAATGATGGATTTTGGGCACAAAATTTTTGCCTAAGGGATATCTGAATATCATGGGAAAGATATTCGTATGCCCCTTGGTAAGTTTAGACGAATTGACTCCAAAAATAGAGGCATCCGAAAGCTATTGCCTAGACATACGAATACCCCCAAAATGGCCTTGATGCAACATTTGAAAACTTAGGGAAACCGAAAAGATGCAAAACTTTTTTAGGGAAAAACATAAATGGCCGAATATCCCCTAATGCAAAAAATAAATAAATAAATAAATAAAGCTCAAATTTTGACTCATTTTGTAACTCGTTTTAGCTACTGAAAGCTCGTTTTTTTCAAAACCTTGTTTGTAAACTTTGAAAAACCGAAAAAGCAAACTTTGAACCCTTCCAAAGTGTTCGGCCAAGATGGGTTTTTGATGTTCCGGAATAGTTTTTTATTTTAGCAAAAAATGTATAGACTCATGTAGCCCACAATCTCCATATCCGACCTTCAAAATTTGATTTTCCCAAGCATGGTAAAAAGGAGATCTTGGTTATGAACCATTAATAAATCCAAACCAAAATCTATTGGGAATATTTTAGAAAACATTTTTTAGCAACACAAAGTGGTTGGCTCATAATTGGTCTCATGGATGGTTAATCTGGCACAACTATCACTTAGAGCAAAGATGCTCCATCATCAAGCTCATAACTCACTTTTCCACAAGGAAAGCAAACGAGAAAACATCAAATAACCAACATACTCCATAATAGACCATAGCCAACATAGGAAATGAGATAAGCAATATGTAGTAAAAAAAATGCCATGTGTGCCACCTTTGAAAGGGAAAAGGTAATCATTTAAACACTTAAAAGAACTTTGTCATTTTCAAAAAGAAAAGAAGCTTTTAGTAGAAAAAAAAATTTAAGATTTTAAAACTTGAAGAAAAGAATGAAAAACCAACATGGAGAAGAAAAACTTGAAAAGAAAACATGAAAAAGAAACTACCTAGGCTTAGCTTTTCCTAGCAAACGTCTCTGTTTTTCTTTTCTTTTCTTTTTTCCTCCCTAGCTCTCACTTGGAGAAATGGTGTATGAATGGCCTCGTCCTCATCTTCTTTCTTTTGGCCAAAACTAGCCTATTCTCCAACCTTCTAGTGCCTTCTTTTTCTAGCCATTTGTCACCTCCTCCTTCACTCACCAATGGTCTTTAAGCTTTAATAGATGACTCATGTACTACCTTGATGAGTCATGCCTTCCACTTATGACTCATTCACTTGTTTACTAAGTTGCCATTTGGCCTTCTAAGAGAATCATCCTCTTTTCCATTTTATTACAAGTTAACTTTAAACCTATTTCTACAATTTTCCTACAACCTTTTATTTGTTTCTAATTTTACCCCTCTTCTTCTCATCCATTTTCCTACATGGGCTTTAACTTTGGGTCTTCCACCAAATTTTCCTCTTCTTGGATTTTTAAAGTTGGGCCTTCCACCAGTTTTACAAAGTTGGGCTCTTATCTTCCTACCCAACTTCATACCACTTGGATCCTTAAAATATGGGCTTCCATCTTCCACCAAATTTTCTACAACTTGGATAAAAAATAGGCTTCCAACTTTCACCAAATTTCCCATCATTTTCTCTTTGAAAAATGGACTTCCATCTTCCACCAATTTTCCTACCACTTAGATAAAAAAAAGATGGGTTTCCAATTTCCATCAAATTTCCGTATCACTTAGATTAAAAAAAAAATGGGTTTTCATCTTACACCAAGTTTCCACCAAAATTCCAAGTTGGCTTCCAAAATTTTCAACAATTTCTACCATTTAGATTTTTCAGTTGGGCTTCCCGAAATTGTCTTGAATTTTCAACCAACCTTTTTCCACCATTTTAGCTCAACTTTATTTCATTTTATTTTATCCCTTCACTACTCAAAGTTGACTTTAATTATCTAGATTAACTCTTCACCATCCAATTTCCTTTTTAATTTTGATTTTTCCAAAGTTGACTTTTTTAATGTTGACTTTGACTTTGGTCAACATTGACTTTTGGTAAACTTTAACTTCTCCAATTTTGACTTTTCTCATATTGACTTTTTCACCCCAAAGTGTCAAAATCGGATTTGCTTACCTTGCCGAACCCAAGTGTTAAGTCACTAGTCCATGAAATTGAGGTAAATTTAGAAACTCGGTTTGAAGGAAAATGCATCTTGTTTAGGGGTCCGGACAAAATTAGGTGTCTAAAAGGTATGTAGAACATAATTAATATAAGTTTAATTTGGGACTACTTGTTTTGGTAAATGAGTGGAAAACAACTTTGAAACCAATAAAGTAATAGATAAGATGTAATAAACATATATAGATTATTTGATAGTGAATTTGTTACATATGCGAATTTATGCGTCAAAGACTGACATAAAAAAATAAGTATGTGTGGTGTAGATTTAAAGTTTATTCTTCCAATTTTCTTATCTTCTCATTTTTTGTTTCGAAGCTATTTATAATGATCTAATTTATATTTGTTTAATATTTTGTTTATAAGTGAAAAAGTATAAGACAATGATTTTTTTAAGCAATTAAAAATGATAACAATGTACGATAGTTTATTAGTCCATATTGGTCAACCAACTATATATGTTGTTAAAAAGATTGATTGTTTTAAAGGATAAAAAAGTTAGTAACATAATGTAAGAAGCTAAATAACTTATAAAAATAGTTAATTAATTATCATTTATTACATAATGATGGTTAATCAATGTTTACTGTAACTTATATTTTTAATCCATGATGTTACAATGCCCTTTATATTACTCTTGGATACAAATAAGTAATTAGAATAAAGATGTCTTATGCACTTTTTCAATTGATACTCGGGTTTTCTTAGAATGAATTACAATAGCCATTTGTAATAGAGTAAACTATATGCTTTTTAGAATGATGCGAGGTGTGTACAAGTAGAATATCAAAATTATTTTTTTATTTTTTTGTGTAAGTTTTCACCTGAGAATTTTTTATTTATAGGAAATAGGAAATTGGACGATATTGACCCCTTCCTTCCTGCAAGTAAGATCAACGCTTGTTCTGAAAGTTGTAACACTATGAATGGTAGAAGTCATTGGACAGCCTACGTTCTTAAAGGTTAGTTTGGACTAATTAATTTTTGAGAGTTTGTAATTGATTGTTATTTTTGTCTAATTCAAATTCAAAATATTAACATTTCATCTTTGATCTTTTTTTTTAAAATAAAGATTTAAAATAGCAAATGCGTTGTACCATGGGGAACAACTCTTTTTTGTGAGTTTATTTATGCAGTTATATTTTCGTGGTCTTTTATGATTTTTTTATATTAATTGTGTATGTTTGAAATTTAGAACATATAATACGAGCTTAACAGATTCATTAATTTAAAAACTGTTTTTAAAAAATATAAATAAGTTGTTTGTCTCAAAATTTTGAAAATTTTATTTTGTAGAGCAAAGCTCATTTGAATCATCTCAATCCAAAATGATTCGAGATACATTAAAACCTAAAATAATCCAAAACATGAAATCAATTCAATCAAAAACTTATAATTACTTTTATTTATAATTGATATTGAGCTTTACTTAATTATAACTTAAAGTGTTATACAAAAGACAAAATGATCTAATAATAAATTTATTTTCCCCTTAATCAGATTTTAAAATTCTTATAAAATCATATTATTTTTCATTTAAAAATCATAAATTTGTTTATGTTAAACACTCAAACTACTCCAAAGAGATCCAAACCTATAAGAGAAAATAACATTTTTTCCACTCCAAAAACCAAAGACAAAGAAAAAAAGAGAGTCAAGCAAGATGGGCGCGTTGCGTACGCTCAACCTTCCTTTTTTTAGCTCTCAAATAAGTCAATTCAATCTTCCTCTTCCTCTTTCTCATTTGATTTCAACTTTCATCATATCATACATGTTTTAGCACAACATTTGGCCATTTTTTATAAAAATTACACTTTAACAACAAATTACTACTTTTTAGTTGTACAAAAGCCGACATTTGAAACTAAAAATATTTATTACTATAGGTATTTTTTGCACAATTTTTTATTTAACATATATATTTGTAACTAAACCATAAAATATTAATATTTATTATGTTAATATCCTACTTCACATTAAATATCAAGATATTTTGAATTACAAAAAAAAAAAATCTTTTACTAATTTTGGATTGCATTCTTTATTTCTTCACATTATGTTTCAATACTTAATGTATTTCCGTTATATAAAGATTTTAGTAAAGGGCCTACTTTTAATACTCAACCGTTAATCAAATAAAAATAATTTTAATTATGTTGTTTGGCCTTCCTATTAATCAATATGACTGTTTTATTTTTAATATCACTAATTAATAATTGACAGATATTAAAAATATTATTTCAACGAATGCATTAGCAAATTTGATACCATCTATTTTTATATACTAGGTTTAGCTACACGTGCATTGTACGTGGGTGATATATCATGTAATTAATATTTTAAAGAAATTTAAGATTTAATAAGTAGCAAAGTAAAAGAATCAGCTCAGTTAGCTTTATCAATTGACATATGACTATGCATAGGAGGAAGTTGACAGAATATACAATGATTTATGAATTATATAATCAAATTAATCATGCAATGATAGACACAATCATCTTATATTTTGAATTCCCTTTATTGAATAGCTTGAAAAATGCTGAACAATAATTCATGACACCTTTTTTGATGAAACTGTTCATGTAATAATTAACAACTACCTTAGGATTCAATTTTCATAGCAAAATTGGCAGTTGATAATATTTCTTTCTAATAACACTAAATGTAAACTTTGCCTAATTCCCCAATCGAAACTTTTTCAAATATGTGTTAATCGAGTAAAAAATTGCTCTTAGGAAAGAATCAATCAATATAATGCTCCCACAATTAGCTAATTTAGAAATTGAGATTTTCATGGATGCAAATTAGATAGCAAAAGGGGCAAACTATATATTTTAGAGATGTAATTGTATTGATATTACAATTTATAGAAAATAGTCTCTTCCAATACATGCACTAAAGCATAATTAAACTCGTTAAAAAATTTGTGCTTAAAATTAGACTAAATCAACTTATCTCTAGTGAAATTAAATTAGGGAAAGTATAAGAGGAACTGTTTTCATCTGATAACACAAACAAACAATTATATATATATATATTAGTTTCTTAAAAGTTTTTGCATCAATTATAGAAGAAGTTTGGGATTTTCTGCACGCAATCAACTAATTTATAAGTGTTAATCACAAAACGAAATCTAAGTTTTTAAGTTTCGTGTGGTTTGAAAATCAACTTCCCTTTTTATGTCTGTGATCAGTATATATGCCCATAAATTATCCATCTAAGTAGTGCAAATTGGCTAAGTAACATGTCAAAAAAGAAAATTAACGACTCACTTTGTTTTTCGCTATATGTACTTGTGAACAAAAGAAAACGCATATATCTCTTTAGCATGGTTTCATAAATAAAAAAAAAAAAAAAAAAAAAAACATAGTATAATAGGTTGTTACAAATAGGGTTAGAAAATAAATATAAATTAAAATTTAGATAGATCATAAAAGCAATAGAATTAGCTTATTGTGTAAAAGAAACATGTTATAAATAAACCTAAAAATTCAGTAGAAATTAAAACTTGAATATAGATCATAAAAGCAATAGCTCAATATTAGAATGCTAATGCAAACAAAAGTTCATAAAATAAATTAATTATGACTTCCATCTTTATATACGGAGACTTAATTAGAGTTTTTCTATTAACTCTACTTTGATTAGGATGCAAATAATAATAACTAATAAAATAATTAGGCCTAAAACGGAAGATGCAAATAATAATTAGGCCAAAACTAATTAGGTTTCATTAATGATTTGTAATAGCCTTCAAAGAAAATAGATTTTTTAAAGAAAAAATTAATAAACCATTATGAAGGATAAAATATTTAAAAAAAATTTAATAAATCATTATTAAGGATAAAATAATTAATTTTAACATTAAGGATAAAATAATTAATTTTTAAAATTAGCAAGGTATAGTAATATTATTTATTTAATTTTTGTATTTGAAAATAAATAGAATGAATTCAAATTGAAGGCTCACGAATCAAAAATGGATCTTTAATGACGATTGTAAACTTAAACAAACAAATAATATAACATCAATTATCTCATGGTTCGAATCCTAGCATTTGCAATCCTATTTTAATTTTAGATTACGACCTCATTTATACAAAAAAAAAAAAAAAAAAAAGACCGATTGAAGCCATTTCAAGTCTCAGCACAAAGAACTTCAAATCATAAAATCATTTATTGACCGAGTGATCATCAGTCAACCAAAGACATATGTGGATTGAATTTTCTTTTCAGCTTCTTCGATAATATATATTTGTCAAAAAGTGTTGGCCAGAACTATTAAAGGATAAGAAATAGGCCTAAAATAAAAAGATGCAAATAATAATTAGGCTTAAAATAATTAGGATTAATTAATGATTTGTAGTAGCATATAAGAAAATTATATTTTTATTAAAAGAATTAATAAATCATTATCAAAGATAAAATTCTTAAGAAAATCAATAAACCATTATTAATGATTTGTAGTAACTTATAAGAAAATTAGATTTTTTATTAAAAAAAATTAATAAATCATTATCAATGATAAAATAGTTTAAAAAATTAGTAAATCATTATTAAGGATAAAATAATTAAATTTTAGTATTAAGGATAAAATAGTTAATTTTAAAAAATAACAAGTATATATGTCAAAACAATTAAATTTCAGCATTAAGGATAAAATAGTTAAAATCATTGTTAAGAATAAAATAATTAAATTTTAGTATTAAGGATAAAATAGTTAATTTTAAAAATTAGCAAGGGTATATATGTCAAAATAATTAAATTTTTTAAAAAGATTTAAACTCTTTACAAAGAGTTCTAAAAAAACTGTAATTAGATGACTCATGAACCCTTGCAATTTAATTGGCCAAAATTATGAATTTATCTTTAAAATATTTTTATTTAATTTAAAGATAAATTGAATGACTCATAGTTGACTTTGATTAGACAAAAATTTCTTAATTAAAAGAATTTTCATTTGACATGTGTCAATTTATAATTAGCTAAAAAATTCTCATTCTACATAAGGATAAAAAAGTTACTTTTAAAAATTAGTAGGAGTATATATGACGTTCACTATTTGTAATTTTGGAATTGGTGCTTTTATATATATAGTAAGTATAGATAGACTTTGAATACCAAGATTAAATAATTTAAAAGTCAAAAGGAATCGTTCTAAACATCAAAAGGAAATCGTTCTAAACATCAAGTACAATAAATTTTTACGGATAATGGTATTCTTTCGGTTGTTAATATGATTTCTCTACATCTTATGTTCTTAATTTTATTTTAAATTTAATCTTATTTTAAGAATGTATGAACTTTTTTATACTTTAGTAAAATGCCAAGTATATAGGATTAAAGAAAATGACATCGAATTTAGCAATTTATTCGAACAACTTGTGGAGCAATTTAATATGGAGAAACCAACATTTCAAACATATATGAATGAATCTGGTCTATTTCAAACAAAAGTTAGAATTTAAAAAAACAAAAAACAAAAAAAAAAAAAATCAAATTGAAGAAAACGAAGTACTAGGATTTGAGATTTTTGGAGTTTGGACTTATTCACTTGAGACCTCTAAACAAAGTGCTACAAGGATCACAATAAGATATCTATTAACTATTTTTTCGAAAGTAATCAATTATTCAACCCATGGAAATATTATTTAGTAACATGTCTTGTTTAATATTTGAATTGCAAATTCATCAATGTGACTCCTAAAATCAACTTTTATATAAGGTTAGTAAATTTTTCTTTTGAATAAATTTTAAGATGCAATTTATATTGAAACTTATGAACCCGTTATTCTCTTTGTGTCTGTGCCTTTTTTGTATTTGTGTAGAAAGACGTAATTTGGTTAGCAGCTAACCATTTAAATATAAATTAATATCAATCAATTTTAAAGAATTTTGCATTTGTATTTGCTAATATATAATTTGTACTGTTTGGATTAGTAACAGGATATACTTTTTCTCTCCTTGGATAAATAAAACATATCATTTATCTTAAAAAAAGAGAATTCAAACGGAATAAATATGTATACAAAAATATTTTTTCATACATCAAATAATTAAAAAAACGACAAAAACGAGCATTTATATGCAAATTGCTATGGCAAAATCACAGTTTAATTCATCTTAACTATTGAGATTTACATGTATTTAAATTTTCAATGCAATATTGAAAATAAAAAATATATATTATTGATTATGGAATATAAAATCGTATAATTATCACAATTTTATAAATTTTTATACTACCTAATTATGAAATTAATCGTGCAGTGGACGAGCATAAAAAACTAGTATATTATAGTTCTGAAATAAATTATTTTAAGACTTATTGTGTGCCTTAAATACCTCTAGGTAAACATTGGCATTAATTCTTTAATGCTATTTAGTTCCAAAAATAAAAAGTGAGGAAGTAGAAACAATGACATGAGTATAAAGGATAATTCATTTAGCTAACAATAGTATCAGCTGTATCAGTATGAAGGAGCTGTGAAGAGTGGCAGGGCAAGTTAAATTCATATTGAGAGTGGGATAAAAGGGACTTGCAGCCTTAACATTTCAAATGGCTGCTTGAGATGTTACCTGAATCTTTTTACTTTAGAGTACTGGTTAAGTGTGAAAAGAATATTGAAAGAAAAGAGAGATATAATGAGATGAAGTTAGATTAAGTTTTGATGTCAAATTCAATATATATGTATATAATTTAGAGCAAAAATATACAAGGGTGAGCTGAGTTAGTTTCTATAATGGCAATTAGTTTCAATTTACATCCTGCATGTAGCAGCAACCGATCTCAATTTAAAGCTTTGGCTCTCTTCTTTGGGGAATATAGTTTGGAATTATAGCCTTAGCAACCATTCATGTCCAATTCAAACGCCCTCTCCTGATCATTTTCTGCCAAACATAGTAAATTGTTCAGTAAAGTGTAGCAGGTAAAGTAATAACTAATAAGCTTAAATCTCCAAGAGGCCACTCCAACGATTAGAACTTAAGAATTTATCTTGAAAGTCTTGAGAGAAGGCTATCTCCTATCATGTAATCCAGTATCACATATACTAATTAAAAATATAAAAAAAAATAAAAAGCTTAAGCCTCTAAGAAATAATGATATTGAGCAAAGATTTAAATAACGGTGGCAATGCGACATTCCAGTCGTTATTTTGCAGTTTCGGCTCTCTTTACCGTCGATATTTACCATAATTGATAACGAAAGCATTCATTATTTTCATAAGCATGATAAATGCGACACGATCTAAAATGCGTCTGCTACTCTAATTTTAATCCTTGGCATTGAGATAAGAAAGAGACGAGTTGCAGTAAAAGAAATAGAGTGTCACATCTAAAATTTCATGCTTGCATGATGTAGACATCTAATTTTGTCTGGACCCCTAAATCATGTATATTTTCTTCATAAATTGATGTTTCAGAATGCTAAAAGGCTTTTCTCCTCCGAGGCTTAGTCTAAGAAAGTAGGCAGAAAAAGTCAAACTAAAAAAAAGTCAACCCAAAGAAAGACAACCATAAAAAAGTCAACTACTAAAAAAGTCAACCCACTTTCAAAATCAAGATTTGAGGTTCAATTGAAAAACGGTGAAAGAATTTTGATAATCCGAGGTCTACATTGAAAGATATGGAGTTCGGAAGTTGGGTTACGAGATTCGATAGAAAGAAAACCCTAATTCGGAAAATTTGGGAAAAAGTGCTTAAACGATCAAATTGGTCGGAATTGAAGGTCTCAAATGAAAGATAAGCACTGACTACGGGTAATGGAGAAGCTACTTGAAAGAAAAACTGATAGAAAAGTCAATTCGAAAGAAAACCGAGAATTAGGGTTTTTTGGTGGATTTCGGTGAAATTTGGAAGAATTAAAGAAATGGCTCAATTCGGAAGATATAAAGCAATTAATTGATGAGAAATGATTAAAAAATGATAGCCTAAGGCTCAGTTTGAAGAAAATCTGAAAATCGGACTTGTTTTGAGGAAAATCGGGTTTCAGAGGCAAAAGAGCAAAATTGAAAGATATGGGAAAACAACAAATGAACTCCAAAAATTCTGAAAATTTGCAAATCTCATTCTTAAATCATTTTGAAGATATTGGCGAAAGAAAATCTTGATTCGGAGTTTGTTTGCAAAATGACCAAATACCGGGCCCACTATACAGAAATTCAACAAGAAAAATCCCGAAAAATAGCAAGTGAACTCCAAAAATTCTGAAAAATTTGCAAATCTCATTTTCAAATTATTTGGAAAATATTTCCGAAAGAAAATCTTGATTCGGAGTTCGTTTGGAAAATGGCCAAATCCCAGGTCCCCTATGTAGTAATTCAAGCATATAAATCCCGAAAAAATAGTAAATGAGCTCCAAAAATTATGAAAACTTCCATATCATATTTTTTAATTATTTGGAAGAGATTGATGAAGAAAAATCTGGATTCGGAGCTCGTTTAAAAAATGGTAAAGTTCGGGTGCATAAAAGGGGTAATTTCATAAATAAATCCGAAATAAATAGCAAATGGACTCGAAAAATGTTGAAAATTTCCAGAATCCAAATTTTTATTATTTTGGAAGTATTGAAAAAATAAAATTCGAATTTGGAGTCCGTTTGCTATTTATTTAAGTTCGGAATTCACCAAAGAAACCAAAAAGGGCAAATTTGTAATTGATGAAAATATGAAAGAAGAAGGAATTGCTGAGATTTTTTCTTCACTTGGTCAACCAACATAGAGGAGAAGAAGGAAGCCTGAACAATTTAATTCCCTGTTCACTATCAAGCCACATGCTACCACTAACACCTTGCAAATGGTCTCCCCTTCATTCAATGGCTTAGGTGCCTTGTAGGAAAGTTGAATGCACTTTAAATGCCAAAATGAAATTTTTATTTGTCATAAAAGAACCCTCATCTAATGTCCAAGAATGAAAGAAAAAAGATGGGCACAATTCATCCAAGGGTGAGCATCCATTCGGTTGAGCAAGGGAGTGCATGGGATTATCTCTTTTCATCCAATGGCTTAGGCCATCTACAAGGGCTGAGTACACATGTTTAGGGCTGGATTTACTCTACAAGATGTCATTTTTATGTTGCCCTCATCCAATGACCAAGAATGGAAGAGCACAACTCATCCAAGGGTAGACACTCAAGAGGGGCAAGCAAGGGAGTGCATGAGATTGGTCCTCTTTTGCATCTAAGGGCTAAGTGATGGAAACTCAATTAAGAGTTGTAAACCCAAGTGCAGGTTATGTTCAAGTAATAAATTCTCGGGTGTCCGAGGTCGAACCACAGGGAAGCGTATTAGTAAGTATAAGTTTATAAATATATAAGAAAAAGAAAATAAACAAGATATTAGGGAATCAATAACAAAGAAAGTAAACAAGATATTAGAGAACAAAATAAACAAAATAACATAAAAGCAATTAAACAAGATATAAAAAACAATAAGAAAAGATGTTGAGGTTAGAGAATCCACTCTTGGTGTTATGCTAAGATTAATCTTGTTTTATTACACAATTGAAATCCACACATAAGGGAGGTTCCAATCGGAAGGTTTAGCAATTCAGTCCAAATTGTCCAACGTCCATAGCATATGATATTATGTTCATTTGGTGTCCTCAAAACTCATAAAAAGAGTCCAAGCATTCCTTATGCCAAGGTATATTGATGGAAACTCAATTAAGAGTTGTAAACCCAAGTGCAGGTTATGTTCAAGTAATAAATTCTCGGGTGTCCGAGGTCGAACCACAGGGAAGCGTATTAGTAAGTATAAGTTTATAAATATATAAGAAAAAGAAAATAAACAAGATATTAGGGAATCAATAACAAAGAAAGTAAACAAGATATTAGAGAACAAAATAAACAAAATAACATAAAAGCAATTAAACAAGATATAAAAAAAACAATAAGAAAAGATGTTGAGGTTAGAGAATCCACTCTTGGTGTTATGCTAAGATTAATCTTGTTTTATTACACAATTGAAATCCACACATAAGGGAGGTTCCAACCGGAAGGTTTAGCAATTCAGTCCAAATTGTCCAACGTCCATAGCATATGATATTATGTTCATTTGGTGTCCTCAAAACTCACAAAAAGAGTCCAAGCATTCCTTATGCCAAGGTATATGTCTACAACAAATCAAGGTTATGAAACCAAGCATTTACTGTGCCATTTTCATTGTCAATAATGAATCAAGATCTCTACTTTGCAAGTATGATTTTAAACCAAAAGAAAATATTATCTACACTAGTGTTTATAAATGATGATTCATTTTAGCTCATGTTGAAGAGACTAACCTTAGCATTTACCAAGAGCTTCACCTCATCACCTCAACAATATGATTAGCAACACATACTAGATATGAATAAAATGAAAAGAAATGTAAGAAACATAAGTAAAGAAAAAGAAAACTAGAGAAAGGAAAGAAGAAGAAAACTTAGAGAATTTTATTACAATGGCAAATATCCTACCAATGTATAATGTATCCCAATACTCATCCAAGGCCCTCTATTTATACACATTTTGGAGGGCTAAATGACAAGAGACAAGCTTTACAAATTTCAAAGGTAGGTATAATAGGTGGGTGCATTTTTCTAACAATTTTCGTCATATTGTATGACAATTCTGATCAGCCAGCTTGATGGTCGATTTTGTCAATGTTGGAGGCTCGATCTGATAAAATGGTCTTCTAGAAAAATATACCCCTATCAGTTACGGATCCATAGCCGTTGGAATCAGATCATTTGCGTACGTGGATCGGAAGATATGGTCAAAATACCAAAACGGTGCAGAACAGACGTCATTGCACATCAGCCAACTTGATGGTCGATTTTGCTAGGGAAAACGACTCCGTTTCAAGAAGTGTAAAACATGAAAAAGATAGATATGCCTCTTAGCTTTGCAGGGATACAAAGTTCAGCCTTATTGCTTCAGTGAAACTCGCGATATAGCTGATATGGCAAAAGGTGTCGGAACTGGAACTGAACTGGATTTGCCCTTAATTCTAGTAATCTGAAATCACTCAAAGAAACTTGTGAAAAACACCAAATTACATAAAAATATAAAAGATCATAAACACAATTAGACTAAACAATAATAACTCGTATTTGACACAAAACAATAATAAAACATAACTAAAAACTATATAATTATACGAGTTATCACACCCCCATACTTAGATTGTTGCTAGTCCCTAGCAACGACTCAATAAAATAAGAAAATCTAATCTAATCCATTTTCGTAGGAAATCACGGTGGCACTTAGCATGTGACACAAGCCTTTAAACCCCTAGGTGTCCCTAGTGGACGAGTTTAGTCTCGTGAGGGTTTACTAGGACGATACCCACAAACATTGAAGACATAAGAAAAACTAAAAATAATAATTATAACTAATCCTTCCAATATAAATTAGAGATAATCATTGGACAAGTCTTAAAAACTAATCAATAGCTTAAAGAAATTCACAAAAAATCTTGCTTGAATGTAAATAGTTTGAGTTAAGCCAATAATAACATAACATATTTCAATCAAAATAGTGTATATTCAAACTTAATCTCAACTTCTCACATGGGATACTCTCTTGATTTTCACTCTTTAAAGTAGTGGTAAAGTGTTTACACTCAATCAATCTCATGAAAACACTTCTACCATATGCTTGCTTGTCCACCTATTCTCCACTATTTAGATCATACAACTTCATAAATCAAGAGGTCTTTATTCAAGGTTGTAATGGGGCCAAAGGGTTATAATGTGGTTAAAGAACAAAAGGATAAAGATATCACAAAGGTTCCAAAGAGTTCATAGATTTTAGAGATATAATAAGATCATACAAATAAAACTTCTCAAAACTCTTATAAAGCACATAATAACATAGGCTAAATATTCATGTTGAGCCTTTGCATCATTCTAACCAACTTTGTAACATCTTTTTCTAGAAGTTCAAGAGAAGATTTTTTTTTTTTTTTTTTTTTTAATATGGGAATGTATTTGACAATGATCCCTTTCTTTTTCTCTTGACTTTTTCTTTTCTTTTCTTCCCCCACACTTATCTTTTGTTTCTAACCCAAATTTTCAAATAAAAATATCCCTTGTTTTTTTGCAATATGTCTCAAAATATAAAATTCATCTTTAGAACAAGGGTAAGGATATAAGTATATTTAGGCTAGGTGTAAGTTGTGGTTACCAATAAAACATCATATTTAATGTAGGCTCAAATTGGCTCACTAGTGGGGATGTTCTCGTAGAACATTAATAATGGATGGCTGTTTGGCTCTAGTTATAATCCTAATGCCTCTATCATATTCATGTTGTCACATGTATCAATATAGTCTCAAACGGTTTAAAGCAAGTTCTAGAGAATCATGTAATCATAAGAGCACTCAAGAAAGAAATTAGATTGATTTGTATAATGCATCAATCATTATAGGCTCAAAAACTCACAAAGATGATTATACAAGTCAGATTAAGTCTAAACATGCTTCTTTCTCAATCAACATATCATATTAACATTGGCTCATAAAAAGGTTGACATCAAGCTCAATTCTCATGAAAATCTTCTCACTAATAAATCTGTTTTAGACTTATGCAATTCATATCTCATCATTGTATTGAAAGTAACTAAAAAAAAACACACTAAGTCTAAACATGCTTTTTTTTTGTTTTTTTTTGTTTTTTTTTTTTGTTTTTTTTTTTGTTTTTTTTTTTTTTTGAAAGAAGAAGATTAAATCAAACTGACAAGGTATGTCTCAAGTCTCCCTTACTCAGACCTTGTTCAGAATGAATACTTCTAAATGTCTTAAAACACAACAAATTTTTTTTTTTTTTTTTTTTTAGCAAAATATGTCCCTTACCCCCTACTAAAATATTACATTGTCCCCAATGTCAAATTTTAAAGGTAGAATTTAGGAGATATTACCTGCAGAGGTTGCTAACCACTTATTATAACTGAGACACAACAAGCAAAATGTTAGATAATGTCACAAAGACAAAGTGCAATCCACTCCTTGCTCGTCCATATCTCTTTTTCTTTTTCCGAGCGTTTGCGAAACAACCGTAGCAGATAAACACTCATAAGCTTGTAGCTTTTTGAGTAAATCTTCAATGGTTGTAGCAGAAATTATGGTTCTCCTTGCCTCTGAAAACATGAATCCGTTATCCACAGCATTATCTAAATATGAAAGTAAATTACTAAAATAACCATTAATATTAAGCAAACCAATGGGTTTCTTATTTGTGACCAAAGATGACCAAGAAGCCACGCAAGCTATTTCTTCCAATGTACCCAGACCTCCTGGTAAAGCAATGAATGCATCGGCAGAATGGTACATGATTGTTATCCGTTCAGGGATACTCCAGACTTGTATTTCCTTACCCACGGTAGGTCCACAAAAATCTGTGAATAGTTTTGGCACGATTCCTAGAACTGGACTTCCTCCGGCGTGTGCTGCTGTAGCGACTGCTCCCATTAAACCCGTACTACCGCCTCCATAAATCAAGTGGATCTTTTGTTGGGCAAGTATTACTCCAACTCTTATGGCTTCATCAGCGAATATGTTATTTTTCCCTGGATAAGCACCTCCAAAGACACAAATTTTTTTAATGCGCTGGGACGAAGTGCTTTCCATTTTTTTTTCTTTTTCGAGTGCCTGAAAGAGAATGAGTACATGGTGTAATATATAGAGGACTGAGTAGTGAATCAGACAAGAGTAATAATGTCGCCGAAAGTGTATTTGACCTGTCAGAAGAAAATGTTAACCTAACAAAAGATTTTTGCGTGATTTCAGGAAGAAAATCAAAAAGAGAAGAAAAATCAACCGTAAAAGTCAAAAGTAATAATGTCGCCGAAAGTGTATTTGGCATCTTCCTCTGGTTTTACGTCCAGAAACGGCTTAAACGCCTTCTATGAGTCGAGGATATGCTTCCCATCCAGTTTTCTTACAAGCTGGCAAACAGGGTCTTTTATCATCAGATTCCCAAGATGTTGCCATTCCCTTTGGAATTGCGGCCATAAATCAAGAATTTCTCTTTGTACGTCTCCACTAGGATGCGTCTCAAGAGAAAGTTGGATATTACCCAAATTCTCCTTACTCAGTCCATCCTTAATGAATTCAATTTTATCATCTCGATTAGAGGACGGAATCCCAATAGAACGACATTTACCGTTACACGTCCATCGTGCACACTTGTGGCAATTTGAACTCATGCGCTTTGCTCGTCGCTTCTTTGCATAAGTGCTTCTACCTGTACCTGGTAAATGCAAAACAGGAAGATATTCATCTTCACGTACCTTGGCTTCAATTATCCAACGTATGTCTTCAGGAATCCTTTTATTCATAAGCATTCTTAATCTTTCTAATCGAACTTGGTAAAGCTTCAGTAAAATATTCCGAGGAAAAGGACGAAATCGTTTCTGCAATCTTTTGAGAATATCATCCATCCTGAAAAAAAATGAAATAAAATAAAATGAAAGAGAAATTTATATACAATATCAGTTTTGTGGGTAGCTGATGGAACCGACTTAAATAATCACGGAGTACCGTTATCCGCCATTTAACCGGGGTTAAAAAAAAAAATTATATTTACATCTAGTTATTTTCAAAACAAGGATCAGAAAGAAAAACAACCTCTTCTTGAGTAACATGATTTTCCAAAAAAAGTTTGAGTCTTTGTCCATTTA
Organism: Fremontodendron californicum; assembly: GCA_030761205.1. NCBI lineage: Eukaryota > Viridiplantae > Streptophyta > Magnoliopsida > Malvales > Malvaceae > Fremontodendron > Fremontodendron californicum. Next base: position 19,513,600 of record JAULJL010000008.1, read on the forward strand.
CCTTGAATACGTTACCATTTTGAGGATTCTCAATGTCAACTGCTCCATAATGATACACATGCTTAACCACAAATGGGCCAGTCCATCTTGATCTCAACTTACCAGGAAATATGTGAAGTCTAGAATTATAAAGTAGAACTTTTTTCCCAACATTAAATGTTTTTCTTGAAATTAACTTGTCATGAAAGGCTTTAGTTCTTTCTTTATGAATTTTAGAATTCTCATATGCATCATTTCTGAGTTCCTCAAGTTCATTGATTTGTAATTTTCGTAAATTAGAAGCGTCATCAAGGTTTGAGTTGAACATTTTAATGGCCCAATATGCTTTATGCTCAAGTTCCACAGGTAAATGACAAGGTTTTCCATAAACTAGCCTATAAGGAGACATGCCCAATGCTGTTTTAAAAGCTGTTCGATAGGCCCATAATGCATCGTTAAGTCTAAGAGACCAATCTTTGCGATTTGGATTAACTGTCTTTTCCAAAATTTGTTTAATCTCCCTATTTGCTAATTCTACCTGTCCATTTGTCTGCGGGTGATAAGGGGTTGCAACTTTGTGTGTAATGGCATATTTCTTCATTAATGTTTCAAAAACCTTGTTGCAAAAATGTGTTCCCCCATCGCTTATGATAGATCGAGGAATTCCAAATCGACTCAAAATATTTTCTTTTAAAAATTTAATCACTGTTTTGTGATCATTATTTCGACATGGAATTGCCTCTATCCACTTTGAAACATAATCTATTGCAACTAAAATGTATAAGAAACCAAAAGATGGTGGAAATGGTCCCATGAAATCAATACCCCAACAGTCAAAAATTTCAATTACAAGAATTGGGTTCAAAGGCATCATGTTTCTTTTCGAAATGGAACCTAATTTTTGACAACTTTCACATGACTTGCAAAAATTATGTGCATCTTTGAACAAAGTTGGCCAGTAAAATCCACACTGTAAAATTTTTGCAGCAGTTTTCTTTGATGAAAAATGACCACCACATGCCTCGGAATGACAAAACTTAATTACACTACTTACCTCATTGTCGGGAATGCATCTTCGAAAAATCTGATCAGGACAATATTTGAACAAGTAAGGGTCATCCCAATAGAACTTCTTTACCTCATTCAGAAACTTCCTTTTATCTTGGGTGCTCCATTGAGAAGGAATTTTTCCTGTAGCAAGAAAATTAGCAATGTCAGCAAACCAAGGTGTCGTGGAGACAATTAGAAGTTGTTCATTAGGAAAAGTATCATTTATTGGTGAGGTTCCAAAAGATTCATCACAAACAAGTCTTGATAAATGATCAGCCACCACATTTTCTACTCCTTTTTTATCTCGAATGGTGATGTCAAATTCTTGCAGCAAAAGGATCCACCTCAGCAACCTAGGTTTTGCATCCTTCTTAGAGAGAAGATATTTTAAAGCTGCATGATCACTAAAGACAACAATTGATGATCCAACAAGGTAAGATCTGAATTTATCCAATGCAAAAACAACTGCAAGTAATTCCTTTTCTGTAGTGGAATAATTCATTTGGGCTCTATTTAAAGTTTTACTTGCATAGTAAATTACATGTGGTTTATTATCTTTCCTTTGTCCTAACACAGCACCAACAGCATAGTCACTAGCATCACACATTATTTCAAATGGTAAAGACCAATCAGGAGATCTCATAATAGGAGCAGTAGTGAGCATATTTTTGAGTTTTTCAAAAGCATCTTCACAATCTTTAGTCCATTCAAATGCAGTGTCTTTCATTAAAAGATTACATAGAGGTTTAGATATCGTGCTAAAATCTTTTATGAATCTTCTATAAAAACCTGCATGTCCCAAAAATGACCTAATGTCCTTTACTGTCTTTGGTGTGGGTAGATTAGCAATCAATTCATGTTTTGACTTGTCTACCTCAATCCCTTTTGCAGAAACAATGTGACCTAGTACAATACCTTTAGTGACCATGAAATGACATTTTTCCCAATTAAGAACAAGATTTTTTTCTTCACACCTAATCAATACATTTTTCAAATTGGCTAAGCAATCATCAAATGAATCACCAGAAACAGAAAAATCATCCATGAAAATCTCAAGATTACGTTCAATCATGTCACTAAAAATGCTAAGCATGCATCTTTGAAATGTGGCAGGGGCGTTACATAATCCAAATGGCATTCTACGATATGCAAAAGTACCAAAAGGTTATGTAAAAGTGGTTTTCTCTTGGTCCTCAAGTGCAATGGCAATTTGATTATACCCAGAATATCCATCTAGAAAACAATAAAACTCATGCCCTGCAACTCTTTCTAAGATTTGATCCATGAAAGGCAAAGGGAAATGATCTTTCCTCGTCACTGAGTTAAGTTTCCTATAGTCAATGCACATGCGCCAACCAGTAACAGTCCTAGCTGGAATTAATTCATTGTTTTCATTTTTAACTACAGTAACTCCAGATTTCTTAGGTACGACTTGAGTAGGACTTACCCATTTGCTATCAGAGATAGGATAAATGATTCCATTATCTAGAAGTTTAATGACTTCATTTCTCACTACTTCTTTCATATTAGGATTAAGCCTTCGTTGCATTTGTCTAGAGGGTTTAGCATTTTCCTCTAAATAAATATTATGTGTGCAGATTAATGGGCTTATTCCCTTTATGTCAGCTAAGGTCCATCCTAATGCATTTTTGTGCATCTTCAAAAGTTGTAACAACTTACCTTCTTGTAGTTCATCAAGATGTGAAGAAATTATGACTGGAAAAGTTTCACTCTCACCCAAAAAGGAATATTTTAGCTCGGATGGCAATGGTTTTAACTCCAGCTTGGGTGGTTCAATAGTTGATGGTACAGTGACATTTGTAAGTGATGGAAGTTCCTCAAACTTTTGTTTCCAACAATGCTTATCCTGAAAAGATTTTAACAAAGAATCAGTGTGTGAAATTTCTGAAGCATTATCAAACTCATATTCAATTAAATAAGCTTCTAAAGGATCATGGAATGTGGTAGTGGTGAGATGTTCATGAACAAGTTCTTCAATGAAATCCACTTCATGTACTTCTGAATTATCACCAGGTTGCTTGCAAATGTTGAACACATTTAATTCTAAAGTCATATTTCCAAAAGAAATGTTCAACATACCATTCCTGCAATTTATCAGAGCATTAGAAGTTGCAAGAAATGGACGGCCTAATATAACAGGAATTTGAACATTTGGATTTGAAACAGGATGTGTGTCCAAAACAATAAAATCAACAGGGAAGTAAAAATTATCAATTTGAACCAAAACATCTTCAACTATCCCTCGAGGAATTTTTACAGAACGATCAGCTAGTTGAAGTGTAACAGGTGTTTCCTTGAGTTCACCTAAACCTAACTGTTGATAAACAGAAAAAGGCAAAAGATTAACACTAGCACCAAGATCAAGCAATGCACGTTCTATTCTAGTGTTTCCAATGATGCATGAGATTGTTGGACATCCAGGATCTTTGAATTTTGGTGGAGTAAGGTGCTGAATGATTGAGCTCACACTTTCCGTCAAAAATGCTTTCTTTTGTACATTATGTTTCCTTTTAACTGTGCACATGTCCTTCAAAAATTTAGCATAAGATGGAACTTGTTTGATTGCATCCAATAAAGGAATGTTAATCTTAACTTGTTTGAAAAGTTCATAAATTTCTGCATTTTGATTCAAATTCTTTATTGTTTGCAACCTTTGAGGAAAAGGAGCAGGATGCATACCTTTTTCTTTGTCCAAATTTTCAAGAAGTTCAGACTTACCATCATCCTTACCATTACTTTTCGGAGGGGAAAGAGGATCTTGGTCTTTTGATGGAATGTTTTTGTCAATTGCCTTTCCACTTCGAAGAGTTGTGATAGAACTGGCATTTTCCTGTTGAGTTTCATTGGAGCAAGAAACAAGACATTGAGTAGAAGGGTTAGGCTGAGGTTGAGCAGGAAACTTACCTTTTTCTTGAGTGCGTAATGAAGCTGTCAATGTGGACAAGGTGTTTTTTATCTCATTGATGTCCTGTGAAGTCCGGCTATTCACATTTGCTTGTGTTTGCATGAATGCTTGCAATGTCTCTTCCAAGGTTTGTACACGTGAAGGTTGATAGGAAAAAGTGTTGCCCGGCTTTTGAGATTGTGGTACCTGAACATGATTATTATTCCGCCAACTGAAGTTGGGATGATTTCTCCATTCAGGGTTATACGTTTCAGAGTAAGGAGAAGGAAAAGGCTTTTTAAATGTGTTTATGGAATTTACTTGATCATGCAACGCTTCTTTAAGAATGGGAATGTTTGGACATTCAGAAGTGGGGTGTCCCATGATTTCACAAATTCCACAACTTTCTTCATTTTTAACCGTTTTGACTTCTTTTACTTCTCTAAGTTCCATGGCTTCAATCTTTCTAGCCAAATTAGCTACTTTAGCTTTTATCTCATCTTCTTGGCTAAAATGATATTTTCCTCTGTTAGAAACAACATTAGATCTATTGGAACTTTCAGAGGAATTATCTGTGTGCCAGGCTTGAGAGTTATCTGCCAAATGGTCTAAGTAGTCAAAGGCTTCTTCAGGTTCTTTTTCTAGAAACTCACCGTTACACATTGTTTCAACAAATTGTTTAGTTTCGGGAGTTAAACTTTCATAAAAGAAACTAATAAGACGCCATTTTTCAAAACCATGATGTGGACAAGAACTTAACAAATCTTTAAAACGCTCCCAGCACTGAAAAAATGCTTCATTTTGATTTTGATTGAAATTTTGAATCTGTCTTTTCAAAGCAGTAGTTTTATGTGCTGGGAAAAATTTCTTTAGAAACTCAGTTTGTAATTCTTGCCATGTGCCAATTGACCTTGGTTTTAAATTATGAAGCCAAATTTTTGCTTTATCTTTTAAAGAAAAAGGAAATAATTTTAGCTTGACAATTTCATTTGTGCATTGTTGGTCATTAAAGGTGACACATACATCTTCGAAGTCTTTTAGAAACGAGTAAGCACTTTCCGATTCTAACCCATGGAAATTTGGAAGCAAACCTATCATACCTGGTTTAAAACGAAAGTTGTTTGCATTGAGAGGAAAAATAAAACAAGAGGGTGATGAGCTTCGAGTTGGTTGCAAGTAGTCACGCATGGTGCGTACTTGTCTGTTCTCATCTTCAGCATGAACACTTTCATTGTCAGCCATGGTAGGAGTTGTATTAGAAAGATTACCTGAAAAAGTTTCACAATAAAATCTAACTAAACGACGAGATCTAAAATCACGTCGCCAAACAAGCATAAAACAAAGTTAATATACAAATTAGGCGGTATAACCAGCCAATAAAAATAAAACAAAGTTAATATACAAATTAGGCGGTATAACCAGCCAATAAAAATAAATATACTTATAAACTTATATACTTAGTATTGCCTCCCCGGCAACGGCGCCAAAAACTTGATGGAAACTCAATTAAGAGTTGTAAACCCAAGTGCAGGTTATGTTCAAGTAATAAATTCTCGGGTGTCCGAGGTCGAACCACAGGGAAGCGTATTAGTAAGTATAAGTTTATAAATATATAAGAAAAAGAAAATAAACAAGATATTAGGGAATCAATAACAAAGAAAGTAAACAAGATATTAGAGAACAAAATAAACAAAATAACATAAAAGCAATTAAACAAGATATAAAAAAAACAATAAGAAAAGATGTTGAGGTTAGAGAATCCACTCTTGGTGTTATGCTAAGATTAATCTTGTTTTATTACACAATTGAAATCCACACATAAGGGAGGTTCCAACCGGAAGGTTTAGCAATTCAGTCCAAATTGTCCAACGTCCATAGCATATGATATTATGTTCATTTGGTGTCCTCAAAACTCACAAAAAGAGTCCAAGCATTCCTTATGCCAAGGTATATGTCTACAACAAATCAAGGTTATGAAACCAAGCATTTACTGTGCCATTTTCATTGTCAATAATGAATCAAGATCTCTACTTTGCAAGTATGATTTTAAACCAAAAGAAAATATTATCTACACTAGTGTTTATAAATGATGATTCATTTTAGCTCATGTTGAAGAGACTAACCTTAGCATTTACCAAGAGCTTCACCTCATCACCTCAACAATATGATTAGCAACACATACTAGATATGAATAAAATGAAAAGAAATGTAAGAAACATAAGTAAAGAAAAAGAAAACTAGAGAAAGGAAAGAAGAAGAAAACTTAGAGAATTTTATTACAATGGCAAATATCCTACCAATGTATAATGTATCCCAATACTCATCCAAGGCCCTCTATTTATACACATTTTGGAGGGCTAAATGACAAGAGACAAGCTTTACAAATTTCAAAGGTAGGTATAATAGGTGGGTGCATTTTTCTAACAATTTTCGTCATATTGTATGACAATTCTGATCAGCCAGCTTGATGGTCGATTTTGTCAATGTTGGAGGCTCGATCTGATAAAATGGTCTTCTAGAAAAATATACCCCTATCAGTTACGGATCCATAGCCGTTGGAATCAGATCATTTGCGTACGTGGATCGGAAGATATGGTCAAAATACCAAAACGGTGCAGAACAGACGTCATTGCACATCAGCCAACTTGATGGTCGATTTCGCTAGGGAAAACGACTCCGTTTCAAGAAGTGTAAAACATGAAAAAGATAGATATGCCTCTTAGCTTTGCAGGGATACAAAGTTCAGCCTTATTGCTTCAGTGAAACTCGAGATATAGCTGATATGGCAAAAGGTGTCGGAACTGGAACTGAACTGGATTTGCCCTTAATTCTAGTAATCTGAAATCACTCAAAGAAACTTGTGAAAAACACCAAATTACATAAAAATATAAAAGATCATAAACACAATTAGACTAAACAATAATAACTCGTATTTGACACAAAACAATAATAAAACATAACTAAAAACTATATAATTATACGAGTTATCATATATGTCTACAACAAATCAAGATTATGAAACCAAGCATTTACTGTGCCATTTTCCTTGTCAATAACGAATCAAGATCTCTACTTTGCAAGTATGATTTTAAACCAAAATAAAATATTATCTATACTAATGTTTATAAATGATGATTCATTTTAGCTCAAGTTTAAGAGACTAATCTTAGCATTTACCAAAAGCTTCACCTCATCACCTCAACAATATGATTAGCAACACATACTAGATATGAATAAAATGAAAAGGAATGTAAGAAACATAAGTAAAGAAAAAGAAAACTAGAGAAAGGAAAGAAGAAGAAAACTTAGAGAATTTTATTACAATGGCTAATATCCTACCAATGTATCAATGTATCCCAATACTCATCCAAGGCCCTCTATTTATACACATTTTGGAGGGCTAAATGACAAGAGACAAGCTTTACAAATTTCAAAGGTAGGTATAATAGGTGGGTGCATTTTTCTAACAATTTTCGTCATATTGTATGACAATTCTGATCAGCCAGCTTGATGGTCGATTTTGTCAATATTGGAGGCTCGATCTGATAAAATTGTCTTCTAAAAAAATATACCCCTATCCGTTACGGATCCATAGCCATTGGAATCAGCTCATTTGCTGATGTGGATAAGAAGATATGGGCAAAATACGAAAACAGGTCAGCACAGACGTCATTGCACATCAGCCAACTTGATGGTCGATTTTGCTAGGGAAAACGACTCTGTTTCAAGAAGTGTAAAACATGAAAAAGATAGATATGCCTCTTAGCTTTGCACGGCTACAAATTTCAGCCTTATTGCGTCAGTGAAACTCGAGATATAGCTGATATGGCAAACGGTGTCGGAACTGGAACTGAACTGGATTTGCCCTTAATTCTAGTAATCTGAAATCACTCAAAGAAACTTGTGAAAAACACCAAATTACATAAAAATATAAAAGATCATAAACACAATTAGACTAAACAATAATAACTCGTATTTGACACAAAACAATAATAAAACATAACTAAAAACTATATAATTATACGAGTTATCACACCCCCACACTTAGATTGTTGCTAGTCCCTAGCAACGACTCAATAAAAATAAAATAAGAAAATCTAATCTAATCCATTTTCGTAGGAAATCATGGTGGCACTTAGCATGTGACACAAGCCTTTAAACCCCTAGGTGTCCCTAGTGGACGAGTTTAGTCTCGTGAGGGTTTACTAGGACGATACCCACAAACATTGAAGACATAAGAAAAACTAAAAATAATAATTATAACTAATCCTTCCAATATAAATTAGAGATAATCATTGGACAAGTCTTAAAAACTAATCAATAGCTTAAAGAAATTCACAAAAAATCTTGCTTGAATGTAAATAGTTTGAGTTAAGCCAATATTAACATAACATATTTGTAAATAGTTTGAGTTAAGCCAATATTAACATAACATATTTGTAAATAGTTTGAGTTAAGCCAATATACAACTTCATAAATCAAGAGGTCTTTATTCAAGGTTGTAATGGGGCCAATGGGTTATAATGTGGTTAAAGAACAAAAGGATAAAGATATCACAAAGGTTCCAAAGAGTTCATAGATTTTAGAGACATAATAAGATCATACAAATAAAACTTCTCAAAACTCTTATAAAGCACATAATAACATAGGCTAAATATTCATGTTGAGCCTTTGCATCATTCTAACAAACTTTGTAACATCTTTTTCTAGAAGTTCAAGAGAAGATTTTTTTTTTTTTAATATGGGAATGTATTTGACAATGATCCCTTTCTTTTTCTCTTGACTTTTTCTTTCTTTTCTTCCCCCACACTTATCTTTTGTTTCTAACCCAAATTTTCAACTAAAAATATCCCTTTTTTTTTTTTTTTTTTGCAATATGTCTCAAAATATAAAAATCCATCTTTAGAATAAGGGTAAGGATATAAGTATATTTAGGCTAGGTGTAAGTTGTGGTTACCAATAAAACAGCATATCTAATGTAGGCTCAAATTGGCTCACTAGTGAAATGTTCTCTTAGAACATTAATAAGGGATGGTTGTTTGGCTCTGGTTATAATCCTAATGCCTCTATCATATTCATGTTGTCACATGTATCAATATAGTATCAAACGGTTTAAAGCAAGTTCTAGAGAATCATGTAATCATAAGAGCACTCATGAAAGAAATTAGATTGATTTGTATAATGCATCAATCATTATAGGCTCAAAAACTAACAAGGATGATTATACAAGTCAGATTAAGTCTAAACATGCTTCTTTCTCAATCACATATCATATTAACATTGGCTCATAAAAAGGTTGATATCAAGCTCAATTCTCATGAAAATCTTCTCACTAATAAATCTGTTTTAGACTTATGCAATTCATATCTCATTATAGTATTGAAAGTAACTAAAAAACACACTAAGTCTAAACATGCTTTTTTTTTTTTTTTTGTTGAAGAAGATTAAATCAAACTGACAAGGTATGTCTCAAGTCTCCCTTACTCAGACCTTGTCCAGAATGAATACTTCTAAATGTCTTAAAACACAACAATTTTTTTTTTTTTAGCAAAATATGTCCCTTACCCCCTACTAAAATATGACATTGTCCCCAATGTCAAATTTTAAAGGTAAAATTTAGGATATATTACCTGCAGAGGTTGCTAACCACTTATTATAACTGAGACACAACAAGCAAAATGTTAGATAATGTCACAAAGACAAAGTGAAATCCACTCCTTGCTCGTCCATATCTCTTTTTCTTTTTCCGAGCGTTTGCGAAACAACCGTAGGAGATAAACACTCATAAGCTTGTAGCTTTTTGAGTAAATCTTCAATGGTTGTAGCAGAAATTATGGTTCTCCTTGCCTCTGAAAACATGAATCCATTATCCACAGCATTATCTAAATATGAAAGCAAATTACTAAAATAACCATTAATATTAAGCAAACCAATGGGTTTCTTATTTGTGACCAAAGATGACCAAGAAGCCACGCAAGCTATTTCTTCCAATATACCCAGACCTCCTGGTAAAGCAATGAATGCATCGGCAGAATGGTACATGATTGTCATCCGTTCAGGGATACTCCAGACTTGTATTTCCTTACCCACGGTAGGTCCACAAAAATCTGTGAATAGTTTTGGCACGATTCCTAGAACTGGACTTCCTCCGGCGTGTGCTGCTGTAACGACTGCTCCCATTAAACCCGTACTACCGCCTCCATAAATCAACTAGATCTTTTGTTGGGCAAGTATTACTCCAACTCTTATGGCTTCATCAGCGAATATGTTATTTTTCCCTGGATAAGCACCTCCAAAGACAAATTTTTTTAATGCCCTGGGACGAAGTGCTTTCCATTTTTTTTCTTTTTCGAGTGCCTGAAAGAGAATGAGTACATCGTGTAATATATAGAGGACTGAGTAGTGAATCAGACAAGAGTAATAATGTCGTCGAAAGTGTATTTGACCTGTCAGAAGAAAATGTTAACCTAAAAGAGAAGAAAATCAAAAAGAGAAGAAAAATCAACCGTAAAAGTCAAAAGTAATAATGTCGCCGAAAGTGTATTTGGCATCTTCCTCTGGTTTTACGTCCAGAAACGGCTTAAACGCCTTCTATGAGTCGAGGATATGCTTCCCATCCAGTTTTCTTACAAGCTGGCAAACAGGGTCTTTTAACATCAGATTCCCAAGATGTTGCCATTCCCTTTCGAATTGCGGCCATAAATCAAGAATTTCTCTTTGTACGTCTCCACTAGGATGCGTCTCAAGAGAAAGTTGGATATTACCCAAATTCTCCTTACTTAGTCCATCCTTAATGAATTCAATTTTATCATCTCGATTAGAGGACGGAATCCCAATAGAACGACATTTACCGTTACACGTCCATCGTGCACACTTGTGGCAATTTGAACTCATGCGCTTTGCTCGTCGCTTTTTTGCATAAGTGCTTCTACCTGTACCTGGTAAATGCAAAACAGGAAGATATTCATCTTCACGTACCTTGGCTTCAATTATCCAACGCATGTCTTCAGGAATCCCTTTGTGCATAACCATTCTTAATCTTTCAAATCGAACTTGGTAAAGCTTCAGTAAAATATTCTGAGGAAAAGGAGGAAATCGTTTCTGCAATCTTTTGAGAATATCATCCATCCTGAAAAAAAATGAAATAAAATAAAATGAAAGAGAAATTTATATACAATATCAGTTTTGTGGGTAACTGATGGAACCGACTTAAATAATCACGGAGTACCGTTATCCGCCATTTAACCGGGGTTAAAATTTTTTTTATATTTACATCTAGTTATTTTCAAAACAAGGATCAGAAACAAAAACAACCTCTTCTTGAGTAACATGATTTTCCAAAAAGAGTTTGAGTCTTTGTCCATTTACCTTGAATACGTTACCATTTTGAGGATTCTCAATGTCAACTGCTCCATAATGATACACATGCTTAACCACAAATGGGCCAGTCCATCTTGATCTCAACTTACCAGGAAATATGTGAAGTCTAGAATTATAAAGTAGAACTTTTTGCCCAACATCAAATGTTTTTTCTTGAAATTAACTTGTCATGAAAGGCTTTAGTTCTTTCTTTATGAATTTTAGAATTCTCATATGCATCATTTCTGAGTTCCTCAAGTTCATTTATTTGTAATTTTCGTAAATTAGAAGCGTCATCAAGGTTTGAGTTGAACATTTTAATGGCCCAATATGCTTTATGCTCAAGTTCCACAGGTAAATGACAAGGTTTTCCATAAACTAGCCTATAAGGAGACATGCCCAATACTGTTTTAAAAGCTGTTCGATAGGCCCATAATGCATCGTTAAGTCTAAGAGACCAATCTTTGCGATTTGGATTAACCGTCTTTTCCAAAATTTGTTTAATCTCCCTATTTGCTAATTCTACCTGTCCATTTGTCTGCGGGTGATAAGGGGTTGCAACTTTGTGTGTAATGGCATATTTCTTCATTAATGTTTCAAAAACCTTGTTGCAAAAATGTGTTCCCCCATCACTTATGATAGATCGAGGAATTCCAAATCGACTCAAAATATTTTCTTTTAAAAATTTAATCACTGTTTTGTGATCATTATTTCGACATGGAATTGCCTCTATCCACTTTGAAACATAATCTATTGCAACTAAAATGTATAAGAAACCAAAAGATGGTGGAAATGGTCCCATGAAATCAATACCCCAACAGTCAAAAATTTCAATTACAAGAATTGGGTTCAAAGGCATCATGTTTCTTTTCAAAATGGAACCTAATTTTTGACAACTTTCACATGACTTGCAAAAATTATGTGCATCTTTGAATAAAGTTGGCCAGTAAAATCCACACTGTAAAATTTTTGCAGCAGATTTCTTTGATGAAAAATGACCACCACATGCCTCGGAATGACAAAACTTAATTACACTACTTACCTCATTGTCGGGAATGCATCTTCGAAAAATCTGATCAGGACAACATTTGAACAAGTAAGGGTCATCCCAATAGAACTTCTTTACCTTATTCAGAAACTTCTTTTATCTTGGGTGCTCCATTGAGAAGGAATTTTTCCTGTAGCAAGAAAATTAGCAATGTCAGCAAACCAAGGTGTCGTGGAGACAATTAGAAGTTGTTCATCAGGAAAAGTATCATTTATTGGTGAGGTTCCAAAAGATTCATCACAAACAAGTCTTGATAAATGATCAGCCACCACATTTTCTACTCCTTTTTTATCTCGAATGGTGATGTTAAATTTTTGCAGCAAAAGGATCCACCTCAGCAACCTAGGTTTTGCATCCTTCTTGGAGAGAAGATATTTTAAAGCTGCATGATCACTAAAGACAACAATTGATGATCCAACAAGGTAAGATCTGAATTTATCCAATGCAAAAACAACTGCAAGTAATTCCTTTTCTGTAGTGGAATAATTCATTTGGGCTCTATTTAAAGTTTTACTTGCATAGTAAATTACATGTGGTTTATTATCTTTCCTTTGTCCTAACACAGCACCAACAGCATAGTCACTAGCATCACACATTATTTCAAATGGTAAAGACCAATCAGGAGATCTCATAATAGGAGCAGTAGTGAGAATATTTTTGAGTTTTTCAAAAGCATCTTCACAATCTTTAGTCCATTCAAATGCAGTGTCTTTCATTAAAAGATTACATAGAGGTTTAGATATCGTGCTAAAATCTTTTATGAATCTTCTATAAAAACCTGCGTGTCCCAAGAATGACCTAATGTCCTTTACTGTCTTTGGTGTGGGTAGATTAGCAATCAATTCAAGTTTTGACTTGTCTACCTCAATCCCTTTTGCAGAAACAATGTGACCTAGTACAATACCTTTAGTGACCATGAAATGACATTTTTCCCAATTAAGAACAAGATTTTTTTCTTCACACCTAATCAATACATTTTTCAAATTGGCTAACCAATCATCAAATGAATCACCAGAAACAGAAAAATCATCCATGAAAATCTCAAGATTACGTTCAGTCATGTCACTAAAAATGCTAAGCATGCATCTTTGAAATGTGGCAGGGGCGTTACATAATCCAAATGGCATTCTACGATATGCAAAAGTACCAAAAGGACATGTAAAAGTGGTTTTCTCTTGGTCCTCAAGTGCAATGGCAATTTGATTATACCGAGAATATCCATCTAGAAAACAATAAAACTCATGCCCTGCAACTCTTTCTAAGATTTGATCCATGAAAGGCAAAGGGAAATGATCTTTCCTCGTCACTGAGTTAAGTTTCCTATAGTCAATGCACATGCGCCAACCAGTAACAGTCCTAGCTGGAATTAATTCATTGTTTTCATTTTTAACTACAGTAACTCCAGATTTCTTAGGTACGACTTGAGTAGGACTTACCCATTTGCTATCAGAGATAGGATAAATGATTCCATTATCTAGAAGTTTAATGACTTCATTTCTCACTACTTCTTTCATATTAGGATTAAGCCTTCGTTGCATTTGTCTAGAGGGTTTAGCATTTTCCTCTAAATAAATATTATGTGTGCAGATTAATGGGCTTATTCCCTTTATGTCAGCTAAGGTCCATCTTAATGCATTTTTGTGCATCTTCAAAAGTTGTAACAACTTACCTTCTTGTAGTTCATCAAGATGTGAAGAAATTATGACTGGAAAAGTTTCACTCTCACCCAAAAAGGAATATTTTAGCTCGGATGGCAATGGTTTTAAATCCAGCTTGGGTGGTTCAATAGTTGATGGTATAGTGACATTTGTGAGTGATGGAAGTTCCTCAAACTTTTGTTTCCAACAATGCTTATCCTGAAAAGAATTTAACAAAGAATCAGTGTGTGAAATTTCTGAAGCATTATCAAACTCACATTCAATTAAATAAGCTTCTAAAGGATCATGGAATGTGGTAGTGGTGAGATGTTCATGAACAAGTTCTTCAATGAAATCCACCTCATGTACTTCTGAATTATCACCAGGTTGCTTGCAAATGTTGAACAAGTTTAATTCTAAAGTCATATTTCCAAAAGAAATGTTCAACATACCATTCCTGCAATTTATCAGAGCATTAGAAGTTGCAAGAAATGGACGGCCTAATATAACAGGAATTTGAACATTTGGATTTGAAACAGGATGTGTGTCCAAAACAATAAAATCAACAGGGAAGTAAAAATTATCAATTTGAACTAAAACATCGTCAACTATCCCTCGAGGAATTTTTACAAAACGATCAGCTAGTTGAAGTGTAACAGGTGTTTCCTTGAGTTCACCTAAACCTAACTGTTGATAAACAGAAAAAGGCAAAAGATTAACACTAGCACCAAGATCAAGCAATGCACATTCTATTCTAGTGTTTCCAATGATGCATGAGATTGTTGGACATCCAGGATCTTTGAATTTTGGTGGAGTAAGGTGCTGAATGATTGAGCTCACACTTTCCGTCAGAAATGCTTTCTTTTGTACATTATGTTTCCTTTTAACTGTGCACATGTCCTTCAAAAATTTAGCATAAGATGGAACTTCTTTGATTGCATCCAATAAAGGAATGTTAATCTTAACTTGTTTGAAAAGTTCATAAATTTCTGCATTTTGATTCAAATTCTTTATTGTTTGCAACCTTTGAGGAAAATGAGCAGGATGCATACCTTTTTCTTTGTCCAAATTTTCAAGAAGTTCAGACTTACCATCATCCTTACCATTACTTTTCGGAGGGGAAGGAGGATCTTAGTCTTTTGATGGAATGTTTTTGTCAATTGCCTTTCCACTTCGAAGAGTTGTGATAGAACTGGCATTTTCCTGTTGAGTTTCATTGGAGCAAGAAACAAGACATTGAGTAGAAGGGTTAGGCTGAGGTTGAGCAGGAAACTTACCTTTTTCTTGAGTGCGTAATGAAGCTGTCAATGTGGACAAGGTGTTTTTGATCTCATTGATGTCCTGTGAAGTCCGGTTATTCACATTTGCTTGTGTTTGCATGAATGCTTGCAATGTCTCTTCTAAGGTTTGTACACGTGAAGGTTGATAGGAAAAAGTGTTGCCCGGCTTTTGAGATTGTGGTACCTGAACATGATTATTATTCCGCCAACTGAAGTTGGGATGATTTCTCCATTCAGGGTTATACGTTTCAGAGTAAGGAGAAGGAAAAGGCTTTTTCAATGTGTTTATGGAATTTACTTGATCATGCAATGCTTCTTTAAGAATGGGAATGTTTGGACATTCAGAAGTGGGGTGTCCCATGATTTCACAAATTCCACAACTTTATTCATTTTTAACCGTTTTGACTTCTTTTACTTCTCTAAGTTCCATGGCTTCAATCTTTCTAGCCAAATTAGCTACTTTAGCTTTTATCTCATCTTCTTGACTAAAATGATATTTACCTCTGTTAGAAACAAGATTAGATCTATTGGAACTTTCAGAGGAATTATCTGTGTGCCAGGCTTGAGAGTTATCTGCCAAATGGTCTAGGTAGTCAAAGGCTTCTTCAGGTTCTTTTTCTAGAAACTCACCGTTACACATTGTTTCAACAAATTGTTTAGTTTCGGGAGTTAAACTTTCATAAAAGAAACTAATAAGATGCCATTTTTCAAAACCATGATGTGGACAAGAACTTAACAAATCTTTAAAACGCTCCCAGCACTGAAAAAATGCTTCATTTTGATTTTGATTGAAATTTTGAATCTGTCTTTTCAAAGCAGTAGTTTTATGTGCTGGGAAAAATTTCTTTAGAAACTCAGTTTGTAATTCTTGCCATGTGCCAATTGACCTTGGTTTTAAATTATGAAGCCAAATTTTTGCTTTATCTTTTAAAGAAAAAGGAAATAATTTTAGCTTGACAATTTCATTTGTACATTGTTGGTCATTAAAGGTGACACATACATCTTCGAAGTCTTTTAGAAACGAGTAAGCACTTTCCGATTCTAACCCATGGAAATTTGGAAGCAAAGCTATCATACCTGGTTTAAAACGAAAGTTGTTTGCATTGAGAGGAAAAATAAAACAAGAGGGTGATGAGCTTCGAGTTGGTTGCAAGTAGTCACGCATGGTGCGTACTTGTCTGTTCTCATCTTCAGCATTAACACTTTCATTGTCAGCCATGGTAGGAGTTGTATTAGAAAGATTACCTGAAAAAGTTTCACAATAAAATCTAACTAAACGACGAGATCTAAAATCACGTCGCCAAACAAGCATAAAACAAAGTTAATATACAAATTAGGCGGTATAACCAGCCAATAAAAATAAATATATACAAAATTAGGCGGTATAACCAGCCAATAAATTAGGCGGTATAACCAGCCAATAAAAATAAATATATACAAAATTAGGCGGTATAACCAGCCAATAAAAATAAATATACTTATAAACTTATATACTTAGTATTGCTTCCCCGGCACCGGCGCCAAAAACTTGATGGAAACTCAATTAAGAGTTGTAAACCCAAGTGCAGGTTATGTTCAAGTAATAAATTCTCGGGTATCCGAGGTCGAACCACAGGGAAGCGTATTAGTAAGTATAAGTTTATAAATATATAAGAAAAAGAAAATAAACAAGATATTAGGGAATCAATAACAAAGAAAGTAAACAAGATATTAGAGAACAAAATAAACAAAATAACATAAAAGCAATTAAACAAGATATAAAAAACAATAAGAAAAGATGTTGAGGTTAGAGAATCCACTCTTGGTGTTATGCTAAGATTAATCTTGTTTTATTACACAATTGAAATCCACACATAAGGGAGGTTCCAATCGGAAGGTTTAGCAATTCAGTCCAAATTGTCCAACGTCCATAGCATATGATATTATGTTCATTTGGTGTCCTCAAAACTCATAAAAAGAGTCCAAGCATTCCTTATGCCAAGGTATATGTCTACAACAAATCAAGATTATGAAACCAAGCATTTACTGTGCCATTTTCCTTGTCAATAACGAATCAAGATCTCTACTTTGCAAGTATGATTTTAAACCAAAATAAAATATTATCTATACTAATGTTTATAAATGATGATTCATTTTAGCTCAAGTTTAAGAGACTAACCTTATCATTTACCAAAAGCTTCACCTCATCACCTCAACAATATGATTAGCAACACATACTAGATATGAATAAAATGAAAAGGAATGTAAGAAACATAAGTAAAGAAAAAGAAAACTAGAGAAAGGAAAGAAGAAGAAAACTTAGAGAATTGTATTACAATGGCTAATATCCTACCAATGTATCAATGTATCCCAATACTCATCCAAGGCCCTCTATTTATACACATTTTGGAGGGCTAAATGACAAGAGACAAGCTTTACAAATTTCAAAGGTAGGTATAATAGGTGGGTGCATTTTTCTAACAATTTTCGTCATATTGTATGACAATTCTGATCAGCCAGCTTGATGGTCGATTTTGTCAATATTGGAGGCTCGATCTGATAAAATTGTCTTCTAGACAAATATACCCCTATCCGTTACGGATCCATAGCCGTTAGAATCAGCTCAGTTGCTGATGTGGACAAGAAGATATGGGCAAAATACGAAAACAGGTCAGCACAGACGTCATTGCACATCAGCCAACTTGATGGTCGATTTCGCTAGGGAAAACGACTCCGTTTCAAGAAGTGTAAAACATGAAAAAGATAGATATGCCTCTTAGCTTTGCACGGCTTCAAATTTCAGCCTTATTGCTTCAGCGAAACTCGAGATATAGCTGATATGACAAACGGTGTCGGAACTGGAACTGAACTGGATTTGCCCTTAATTCTAGTAATCTGAAATCACTCAAAGAAACTTTTGAAAAACACCAAATTACATAAAAATATAAAAGATCATAAGCACAATTAGACTAAACAATAATAACTCGTATTTGACACAAAACAATAATAAAACATAACTAAAAACTATATAATTATACGAGTTATCACTAAGTTTACTATAAGGGATGAGTACACATCTTAAGGGCTGCTATCAATTGGAAATATGACATTTTTATGTTGTCATCAAAATATCTTAATCTAAAGGCCAAGATTGGAGGAGAAAAAGTGCAATTCCCATCCAAGGGCTAGAGGGCCATTCAGCCAAGGCTAAAGGGAGGGGGATGTTTTCATTTTTTCAGACGTTTTTTGGCTGGAAACAGTAGCTAATTTGGCAAAGAAAAAGGTTTTGAAAGAAAGAAAAAAAAAGATTTTCAATAGAGAGCTTGAAGTTGACTATCTCTACCAAGTTCTAAGCATAGCTTTCTTCTTGATTTCCATGGTGTTTTCTTGATTTTCTATCTTGTTTTCCTACTACATTTTTCATAGAAATAAATTTTTTTAATGTTTAATTATGTTTTCATCTCTTCTCTTCATTAAAATGGTGGGAAACAATTTTTTTTCTAATGGTTTCATTCTATGGCCGAATATGGCACATTTACTTGCCTTGGTTTTTCCTTTTTTTTCTTCCTTGCATGTTCTTGTGAAAAATGATTTTTAGAAGGTTTTTAGAGTATTCTAAGGTTCTTATTTTTTACAAAATATGAAGCAAAAAGGTTGAAATGGCTACATGATCTTGGCTAGACCAAGTGACCATGGTTAGGAGAGAGGCTATGCCCATTTTTACCTACCATGAAGCTCACCTTATTTTCTGTTTTGCATGGCTTATTTTCTATTTTGTTCAGATGGAAAGGCTTCATGATCTTGGCAAGACCAATTGGTTATGGTTAGGTGAGAGGCTATTCCCATTTGATACCAACCATGGAGCTTTACTTTCCCTGTTTTACTTACTAGTTTTGCTTGTTAATTATTTTGCATGTCTATGTTAAATCTTTTATATATATATATATGTTCTTTACATTATTTTCTATGCTATATTTACTTATATATTTCATTTCCATGCTTGATATTGTGTCCTTGCATATTCGGCCATGGTTGTTCATATGCTCATGTTTTGCATTTTTTCATATATCATGTCTTACATGTTTGCATTTTAATCATTATTTTTCATGACCATTCGACACTTCACTTTTTGTATGCCTTGCATGTGCATTTTCCTTTTGTTTCTTAACTTGTTTGCATCTCCATGCCATGAACTTGTACATTTTGATTTTAGTATGCCATGTGTTATGAAAATGCTATGATAAAATGCCATCATTTTTTTTATGACCATTCGGCACTTCACTTTTTTGTATGCGTTGCATGTGCATTTTCCTTTTGTTTCTTAACTTGTTTGCATTTCCATGCCATGAGCTTGTGCATTTTGATTTTAGTATCTTATATGCTTATGAAAATATCATGACATTATGCATCTTAACATGATTTGTCATGTACTTGTGTCATTTACTAAATAGGATTGCATTAGAGTATCATGTGATCATTTGGCCTCTTCATGCATCCCTTGCCTTGTCATGCATTTGCATTTTGTTTAGTGACATGCTTTGCATTATCATATCTTGAAATTGTGTATTAGTTGCTGTTTGTTCCAGCATTGACATTAGTTGCATGGGTCATTGTATGTTCATAGTATTGCTAAGCATGTTTATTACATTTTAGGTTTAGGCCATATTGGTATTGCCATGCATATTGAGTCTTAAATCACATTGGTATTGTCATGCATTACTATGCTATTTAGGTCTTAGGTCATATTAGCATTTTCATGCATATTCATAACATATTAGGTCCAAGTCATATTTGCATTATCAAGCATTGCATGCATATTGAGTTAGGATAGCATTTATTGCCATGCAAATTCATGCTAGGCATTTAGGTTGTCTTGAATTGTCATGCATTTCCTTTACCATTTAGACCTTTAGACCATTCATTTCATACATTTCATTTGCTGTATGTTCATGGATCCAGTGTCATTGCCACTTGATTTGTGACTTAGGCCAATTAATGGCTCAAAGTCATGCTCCCTTGAGCATAGTTGTGGAAAATTAAGGAATTGTCAAATTGATTGTTCTACCTTTGTGATTTTTTTTACTTAGACAATTTTTGTCCAAGGTTTTTAAATGTTTAGCTACTTTCCTTAGGTCTTTAGGATGATTTCCAACAATTTCTACTTTGATTTTTGAATGAATTTATCAAAGGCAAAAAATGTGTTTTGGCAAAACAGTTTTTTTTCACCTAGTACTCGAACTTCTTTGATTTTTCTGGGTAGACATCTTTAATCAAGAAATTAAGCCATTTTTTCTCGTATATATTTACATGTTTTGAGTCTCCAGTATGTTTTTCAGATTTTTTTGAATTTTTAAAAATAGGATAAAATATCATGTAGAAAAACCGGACAATAGAGGCAGATTTGAAATCAAAAGAGGAATAATGGTTGAATTTGGCTAAGGCATTTAGAGGGGGTTGGTTAGAAGATTTAGCTACTATCTTAGGGTAGTTTCTAAGCCTTTTTAAACTTTAAAAATGATTTTATAAATCTTGGGTCAAGGGTGGTTAAGTCCGGGATTTTAAACTTAGGAAATTAGAGCCATTTTGAAAGGGTTTGGTAATGGTTTTAATTTTTATTCATATTTTCCTCAAAATTGTTTTTAAACAATCACAAAGTTTTTTTTTTAGAAAATATAATTTGACATATTTTCCTAAGGTAGCCGGATATCGTTTTAGATATACGGATTTCTTTATTTAGAGGAAAAAATACATTTTCATGCATTGCATTTTCCATGTTCATGCATTTTATTTAAATGTGTGATTTTTGCTATGATATTTTCCATGATATTATTATTATTATTTTACTTCACATTTTATGATCTTATATTTGTTTGCCATATGATTTTTGAATGTTTCATGATATCCTATGCTTTTTATTTAGCTATTTTTGTCATATTGTTTAGCATATACTATGTTCATGCATCATTATTACTATTTTTATTTTTATTTTCATTTTCATGCATATTATATGTTAGCATTATTTTAATTTCATGTCATTTATTGTCATTTAGATCATATTCCATGTCATTTAGGTTATTTTATTTATAGCATGCCATGTCATTTAAAATATGCCATATCATTTAAAATTGCCATGTCATTTAAATTATGTTATCTCATTTAGAATATACCATGATACTTAGGATTTTTCATTTTACCTAAAATATACTATGCCATTTAAATTATGTCACATCATTTAGGTTACATTATATTATCTAGACTTTGCCATTTCATTTTATTTATGTTATACATATTCATGTTCATATTTTTAAATGTTTTGAAAAAGATAATGATTTTCAATAAAAATAAAGGTATTCCCGAGTTAAAATAATTCA